>JAJUPC010000015.1:5028052-6289070 GCA_023614405.1 Avena insularis | reverse complement strand
TAGTTTTTCAATGAAAGATCTTGGCGAAGCATCTTACATATTAGGCATAAAGATTTATAGAGATAGATCGAGACGCCTAATATCATTGTCACAAAGTACATATTTGGACAAAGTTCTAAAGAGGTTTGGAATGGAAGATAGCAAGAAAGGGTTCTTGCCCATGTTTATCGACCTTGAGTAAAACTCAAAGTCCAACAACGGCAGAAGATAGAGAGAGGATGAGTAAGACTCCCTATGCCTCAGCCATAGGATCTCTAATGTATGCCATGCTATGTACTAGACTTGACATTGCACATGCTGTTAGTTTGACTAGCAGATATCAAAGTGATCCAGGAGTGGATCATTGGACAGCGGTCAAAAACATCCTTAAGTACTTGAGAAGAACTAAGGATATGGTTCTTTCTTATGGAGGTGATGAACAGCTCGTTGTTAATGGTTACACCGATGCTAGTTGAAACACCAATCCGGATGATTCTAAATCACAATCTGGATACGTATTTACTTTGAATGGTGCAGCAGTTAGCGGGAGGAGTGCAAAGCAAAGCGTTGTGGAGAGATCTTCAACTGAATCGGAATACATGGCTGCTTCGGAGGCTTCACAAGAAGCGATATGGATGAAAGAGTTCATTACAGAGCTCTGTGTGGTTCCAAGTGCGCTGGACCCAATGTCTATCTACTGTGATAACATGGGCGCCATAGCCAATGCGCAAGAACCAAGGTCACACAAGAAGCTGAAGCATATCAAGCTACGTTTTCACGCTATTCGAGAACATATCCAAGATGGTGACATAAAGATTTGCAAAGTACACACAGATCTGAATGTGGCGGATCCGTTGACTAAACCTCTCGCGAGGCAAAACATGACCAACACCAAACTGCCATGGGTGTTCGGTATATTACCATGTAATCTAGATTAGTTGACTCTAGTGCAAGTGGGAGACTGTTGGAGATATGTCCTATAGGCAATTAAATGTAGTTATTATTATATCTTTGTGTTTATGATAAATGTTTACATTCATGCTATAACAGTATTAACAAGGAAACATTAATACTTGTGTGATTTGTAAACTAAATTAGAGTCCCTAGTAAAGCCTCTTTATAATACTAGCTTGTTGGTTAATAAATGATTGTGGTTTCCCTATCATGAACATTGAGATGTTATTAACAACAAGATCATATCGTTAGGAGAATAGTATGATGGACATACTCCTATAGATAAGCGTAGCATAAAGATCAAGTCATTTTAATAGTTCAATTGCTATATGCTTTCTGATACATAGTAACCTAATTCCTTCGACCATGAGATCATGCATATCACCATCACCGGAAGGATGCTTTGATGACATCAAACACCACACCATAACTGGGTGGCTATAAAGGTGGCATTGAGTGTTCGGAAAGTATTGGTTGAGACACATGGATCAAGAGTGGGATTTGTCCATCCATATGACGGATAGATATACTCTGGGCCCTCTCGGTGGAATGTCATCCAATTGGCTTGCAAGCATGTGACTGGCTCAAAAGGGATCACATATCACGGGAACAAGAAAAGAGTACTTATCAGTAACGAGGTTGAACTAGGTATGCAGAGATACCGACGATCAAAATCTCGGATAAGTAAACTATCATGAGACAAAGGGAAATTGGTATCGTATGTAAGTGGTTCATTCGATCGCAAAGTAATCGTAGAAATATGTGGGAGCCATATGAATTTACAGATTCCTCTATTGGTTATTGTTCGGAGAAGTGTCTCGATCATGTCCGCATAATTCACGAACCGTAGGGAGACACACTTAAGGATTCGACGTTGTTGAGTAGTTATGGAATGATGAGTAAGAGACTAAATGTTGTTCGGAGTCTCGGATGGGATCCGGGATATCACGAGGAGATCTGGAATGGTCCGGAGAATAAGATTCATATAAGGAAAGTCTTGTTTCGGCGTTGGATAATGGTTCCGGTGTTTTCATCGGGAATGTTCTAGAAGGTTCCGGAATGTCCGGCACTCCGGAGGGGAAGGGTACATGAATGTGTCATAACAAGTTGGAATGGTTGCATCATGTACTAGGTGTCATTGCTGAGCGAAATAAAGGGATAAATCAAATCCTAGTTTGAAATGTCAAACGCCAATTTGAAAAGTCAAACGGCTATTTTGCTTGGTGGAGGGAGAGTAGGAAACCTACTTGGGGAGGAGTTCCTCTCCCTCCACCCGCCGGCCATGGAAGCCGAGTTGGGGAGGGACTCCCCTCCCCTTGGCCGGCGCCTCCCACCTATATAAGGAGGGGCAGGGCTGCCCCTCCAAGCACACAAGTTGCCCCCCCGCAAACCCTAGCCCAAGCCGCCGACTTGGGCTGCCCCAAGCCCTAGCCGCCGGCCTAGCCATCTCCCCTTGGTGTGTCTAAACCCTAGATCACCGAGGCTGTCTCATAGTCCACCATACTCGCTCTGGCTTAAGGCGAAGCCCTGCGAGATCTCCCCTCTACTTCCGGTACCACGCCGTCGTGCTGCCGGAATCGCGAGGACAGTGCTACAACCTTCGCTGCCTGCTGGAACAAGGGAGAGGAAGGTCTTCACGAAAATCTTAACGATGTGACCGATTGAGCGCTGAAGCGAACGCAGGAAGGATCGTATACGATCTTGAGATCGGAAAGAAATACTACATCACCCATGAGAATCCGCTCTCGTTAAACACTTTGGAATCTTCGAGGGTGAGTTATTCCATCGACTCGTTGCTACAATCTAGTAGATAGATCTTGGCTTGTTTGTTTGTATGCGGTAGAATTTTTTTTTGTTTTCCATGCTACGAACCCCTACAATATGTATTTGAGAAAGACCGCACCAAGAATTTCTTACTCAAACAAAGACCAAAAAGACGAGCAATAAAAGCTTCTAACAAAAATAGGACCTTGTTTGAGCCAACATGCCACATAGAAACAAGATAATCAACAATATCAACTCTAAGTGGCACTACCTCATATGTTCATATTTCCTAGGATTGTGATATGCAAAAGAAGCATATTACTCCCCCATAATGTGATATTCATTTTTTATAAGAGGAAAAACAACCGCAACTAGAGATAATTAATGGACATTTAGAATTTGAATTTCTCATGAGTATGATACACCACATATTGACTAGATAAGCTTGCAATATCAATACTAAGTGGTAGTACTCATGTACACATATTTTAAGGTTTGAGAGATGCGCTAGGCATGTCACTCACCCAAAATGGGATGTTCCATTAACCACTCTAAAAGAGCCAAATAAGATATCATCAAGATGCATTAGAGGCTCAAAATAAAACACACGAGTAAATGATGTGCCAAACACCTAGACATACTTGAATACACAAAATAATCAAGCATTAGGCACACCAAATACAAACACATACTTGGTACAAAACCAAAACATGTAAAGGGGGAAAGTAACTTACAATATGAAAGAGTAAGTACAAGTTACCGCGAAGAGGCACATTGGATAAGATAGGGAAATAATAATCCTTAGGACTTGGCTTGATCAAATATAAAATATGAAGATCCCTTAATTCTTCATGAGTTAGCCAAGTCTCTAATGCCCTCCACAAATACCTATTGATCAAGTTTGAGCTTGGTGGTCCCCAACCAAGTTGGGTCCTAAGAGGTTAGTCACAATTGGCTTGGCAACCCAAATGGTTCTTTTCTTGACACCACTTTGAGTTCCAACAAACTTGGAAAACACATTGCCATCCTTATCCTTCCTAAGATAATAATCATCATCAACAATGATAGGGTTAGATAAGGTACCATTTGAACATGAAGAGACAAAGTGCCCCTTCACACGACATATGTAGCAACAAGTGCTCCCCTTTCTCTTCTTCATTGATTTCTTGTCTTGGGGAGCAATATCTTGATTCTTCTTTGGAAGTGTCCTAGCTTCAACTTGGGCTTGAACATGAGCTTGTGGCCGCTTCCCTTGCTGCTTCTCACTCAAGTGCTTTTTCTTTAATGGACAAGATCTTACATGATGTCCTTCAACCTTGCACTTAAAGCAAATAATCTTGGCCGAATTCTTGACTTGGTTTTGGCCCTTATTCTTGTTTATATTGGACTTGTTATTGTTATTGGAGTTGAATCCAAGTCCACTTTTATCATTAGGGGATTTTTGCACACTCAAGATATTATCGAGTGTGGATTTCCCTTCATGACTCTTTTCCAAGTCATTCCTCAAGGAAGTGACTTGAGCCTTGAGCTCTTTGATTTCCTCTACATGGTTAGCATAAATACAAGTACTAGAGGAAGTAGGAGCTTCATTGTTAGAGCAACAAGGCAAAGCAATTAATCCAACACAAGGTTTATCAATAGTATGTCTAGATGAATTACTAGGACTAGCACATGGCAAAATAGCATTTTGAGTAGAAGTTGTGCTAATGTCCAAAAGAGGCTCACAAGATGTTACCTTAGTAATACTTGCCTCATGAGCTAACTTTATCCCATCATAAGAGATTAGAATATCATTATGAGAGCCCGAGAGCTTTTCGTGACTTTCTTCCAATTTCCTATACTTGCTAGTTAGCAACTCAAGTTGAGCCATTAGCTCAACATTCTCCTTTAGAGTTAGTAGCACAAGCATCATTAATGGAATTTTCCTTTTCAAGCTCATAAGATTCAATTTTTTGTGTGAGGAGAAAATTAGTGTGCTTCTCCTCGGCAAGCTCTTGCTTAAGGAGATTGAATCTCCGACTCACATCATCAAGTTGGAAATCCAACTCCTCTATGGTTCCTGTTTGTTTAGTTATGGTGTCCATAACGTGTTTGAGACAAGTAACGGCCTTATTATTACCACGAAGAGAGGTACACAAAAAAGTCAACTTAAGCAAGAGAGCACTAGTATCCTCATCAATGTCATCATCACTATCATCATTATCATTGCTATTATCTTTACAAGATATATTGGGATCCAAAGTAGGAGATACCTTTGATCCTCTTGCCATAAGGCACATGTGAGCATGGGAGAATGAAGATGAGGATATTCTTGAATATTCATTCATGATCATGTCTTGCTTCATAGAATGTTTGATTTCCTCTACATTGTTAGATAAACGACTAGAGGAAATATAAGCATTTTGTTCATGGTAACAAGGCAAATCAAGTGTATCATCTACACTAGTACTCAAATAATTTCTAGATGATATACAAGGACTAGAAACACAAGGGGATATAGCATTATTGTTGCAAGAAGTGCTTAAGTCCAAAGAAGAAACATTGCAATGGGATAGAGATGAAGGATCATCATTAGCGAGCACAATATCAACATTGCAATTCCCAACACCACTCACCATATCTTTACCTTGTGTCTTGCCACACATTGGTGAAGTGGGTGAAGATGAGAGCTCATCGCGGCCGGAGGTGGAAGCAACTTGGAGCTCTTCATGATGTGAAGGAAAAGAGATCTCCTCGGAGAAACCACCGACAATATTAGAAATGGAACCACCAAATATTTGTTTAAGCTTTGTCCACTTCTCATGAGACGACTTGCGCTTTACAATCGTCAAGAACAAATTAACTGTGGGGCTCAAAGAGAAAATAAGCTCATTAGATACTTGAGCTTCGAGATGTAAATTTTTCTCATCCTCTAAAGATAGATTTTGAGGATCCATAGGAGGAGAAAAACCTACATCTAGAAATCGCTCAATATTTGGACACAAGGTCCGAAGATTACAAAGGAAGCAATTTCTCCACAAAGCATAATTTGTGCCATCAAAGATAATTGTGTCATTGTGCACTATACTACTAGCCGACATCTTTACACTCTAGGCGGTGAAGCCTAAACAAGGAGAGACCTTGCTCTAATACCAATTAAAAGGATAGAGATGTCGCCTAGAGGGGGGGGTGAATAGGCAATTTCAAAACTATTACGGTTTTGGCTTGATAGAATGCGGAATTAAACTAACGTTTATTTTACAAGCACAAAACCTAAATACACTAGGATCAACTAAGTGCACCAACAACAAATTAAGCTAAGCAAGATAGCACAAGATAAATATACCACAAGTGATAAGCAAGATATAAGTACTTCAAGCTCGATGGCTATCACAAGGAAAGTAAGCTCGGATATAGAGATAACCGAGGCACGCGGAGACGAAGATGTATTCCCGTGTTCACCACCTTTGGGAAGGGGGCTACGTCACGTTGGAGAGGTGTGAGGTTCCACGAAGGATTCCTCAGCGCCACAAAGGCTCACCTTCTTCTCCGAGTCTATCCCACGAAGGAATAGACCCTTTCCTTATGGCTAGATTTTCCTCCACTCCGGAGATGGCAAGCTCCACAACCACTTCACAAGCTCCACAAAGGAGAATCCCGGGTCTCTTCACAATCTTCCACGAAGAGAACACCGCGGCACCAACCGCCAAGCCAACTAGGAGGTCACCCTCCAAGAGTAACAAGCTCACGGTCTCTCACTCGAACAAATCGTAATGGAGAGCTCAACACTTATACAAGAATGCAAAGTAAGACCACCAAGGGTGCTCAAATCCTTCACTCTCAAATCCCACCAAAGCAACAAGTGCTAGGGAGGAATTAGAGAGGAAGAACAATGGTGGAAGTCAACCAATGACTCCAAGATCTAGATCCAATGGGTTCCCTTCACTTAGAGGAGGAATTGATTGGTGGGGATTGTAGATCTAGATCTCCTCTTCCAAAGCCCTCAAAAAGATGCAAGAATCATAGGAGGGAAGGGGGAGAAAGCAAGCTCAAGAGGTTCAACAATGGAGGTCAATTTCGTGGTCAAGAACGCCCTAAAACGTTGGGGGAAGAACCCCCTTTATAGTGGAAAGCAAATATGGCCGTTAGAAGAAATCTGTGCGAACTCGGTTGAAAGTTCGGTTGGACCGGCTCCAGAACCGGACGGTCCGGTTCCTGGACCGGAAAACCGAACTTAAAACCGGAATTAGGGTCAGTACACAGTCTCGGATAGACTCGGTATAGCAAAACCGAAAATCCCGGTTTCAGATCCGGGTTTCGGTCTGCACCGGACCACCCGGTCTGGGAGCCGGTTGAACCGAATCCACAACCGGGATGAAATAGGCTTCACGAAAAACGCAATAACTTTTGCATCCGGACTCCGATTTCGATGATCTTGGGCTTGTTTTGACGAGGACAACAATTTCTACAAGATTGTGCAGAGAAACATCATAGACCAACAAAGGAGGATAAAACCAAATGAAGAAAGGTAAGAAGCCTCCCTAAATAAGAACCGATAAAACCTTCAAACTCGAAAACGCCATAGAAGATGCATACGAATTCCGTTTTCGATGAACTTGGGCTTGTTGAAGAGCTAGAAACAAGCTCAAGAACCTCACATGGAGAAACACCAAGAAGCAACAAAATAGGAAGATGCAAAGTATGCAAAGGATTGAGCTCCCTATGACGATGTGATCAAGTTACACAACCGAAAGCCCCTCTTGATAGTACGGCTATCTATCCTATAACCCGGTCTCCCAACAACCACCTTGAGACCGGTAAAAGGAAAACATAGCAAGGCCATACCTTTGCCTTGCGCATACCGCTTGATCTTGATGACAATGCTTCAAGCTCCACCCAAGCCGGAATGCAACACTTGATCATTGTTGCTTCGTGAAGACTCCTAATTTTCTTTCCCATACACCACTATGGGATAGCTTCATTAATAAATGTCTTCACATGTCCATTATCACCAATATGGACATCAAGCTTCAAGCAAATGATCTTCTTAAGATGCTTATCTTGAACTTGCCCTTCTCAACCTTGATGACGATCACCACTTGATGTCATCCTCTCATGGTCTATATAGTGTCTTCATTTTGAAGCATGACCATGGAAAGATACCTGTCCCATATAGAAAACACAAAGGCAAATATATAATGGGTTAGTTCATGATGCATAATTGATAAGGCTTACCATACCACAAGACCATGTGGTACATTCTTTATGCTTCATGTGTTGACCAACTTGAAATCAATATTCACTCTTTGTTATTGGTCAACCAAGTATCTTCTCGTGCTCCATCTTAATATCTCGAGGTACATAAGGAACTATTCATTTGATTACATGCTCTAAATCTTAGTCAACCATATCTCAACTAATGAGGCTATCATGGCACCGACTTAGAGCCATATCTTGAATTATTCTATTGAGATCACACTCTCAATATCTTGATCATATCATATTCTTCTCTTCAACTCGATGATTTTGATGCCAATACTCAAGGTATAACTTTATCTTCATGGCATCCATACTTGAATCCAACACATGGACTACAAGCATGACCTATGGAATATTCCTTCATATAAAACTCAGTGAAAACATTAGTCCATAGGGATTGTCATAAATCACCAAAACCACACATAGGGGCAATTACCCTTTCATCCGGGTTTGTAAGCGGTGCACCTTCAAATCTTGTTAGAATTTTCTTTTTTTGTGGCCCCTAATACAAATCAATACGGGCTAAAATTTTGCACACTAAAATCTTATATCATTGTCCACATGTACGTAATTTTTAAGATGATTTTGATACTTAGAATTGCATTTTTCAAATTTTCAAATAAAGGCCACCATATAGCCCGAGTTTCAAAATAAAGGCCTTCACAGATGATGTATAAGATTATGCTAACAACGGATGTGGGCATTTTTATGTGTGCGTGCTTATATTGGATAAAAAGATGCCACCCTTTATAGCAGCACATAACATTGCTTAAGGTAGGGCTTGAGGAGATGAATAGTAATGCAAAGATCATGAGTTCTATTCACTCCCTTGCTACATTTTTTGTCTATTTTGTATCCGCTGTAAAAAAAATGTGATGCCACAAGTTGATGAATTTTGTCAAACTCGGTCAAACTCGATGAAGTCTAATTAAATTGGACTAAAATGTTCTCATGATGCAAGTTATGGAACTAGTAGTGCTCACTTTACAAGATGTGGGACTAAAACGCTTCTACGGCGCAAGATGTGGGACAAAAAGTGTATATAGCTCTATATTTTATGAGATCGGCAAGATCGGTCATGGCTGCAAGCGCGATCTCTTTCTGTCTGTCATAATAAGTCCATAAACATGAAGATTTCCTCGTTCATAATTTCCACGGAAGTAATTTCCATTGAAGGAATAATGCCCGTGTATATAGCAGTGGCCTTTTCTTGTGGCAATTTCGCCATGATCTTGTACGTCCCAATTTTTTGGCAGAGACCTTCCTTATAACCAAAAAGAAAGGAGAGATCATATCCAAACATTTTTTAGAGATTCATCCGATTGATTGGCACCGCCGTTACTTCCTTTGTTTGTGGTCTAATTTTTTTCATTAACTATTGAGACTATTAATGTTTTCTTTCCATATTTTTCCTGACGTGTTTGACGTTTCAGATGCGTTCAATGTTTGATGCTGTCATTGGATGGACCAGATGACTTCAATGTTTGATGCACAAAATAAACCACCAACTCCTATTTAATAGTAAAAATTATACATATTGTTAGACAATTAAAGTTGGATACACACACGTACGTGATGTGCATGTTAGGAATATGCTCCTTGCCTAACTTAGTAAACCGAATTATCTAATCATATTAGCCAAGATCGGTATAGTAGGCAAGGAGACGATCGCACCCATCAAGTCTCTATGATATGATGAGGCGGACTAATACTAATCTCTAGAACCCCCCCCCCCCCCCCCGCGCGGGTGACGGGCGGGCGCCACCGCTCCTTATCTCCAACCCCCTCTCCCCACTGTCTCCTCTGCCGCCGCCGGGAGTCTCCCGCGCGGTGCTGGCGGCGGCGGTCCGACCTTTTCCCGTCTGCTTGGAGGGAGGCGGAGCAGCTCGCACGGCGGCGGTCCGGCCCGGCGGCATGGAACCCGTGGGCAGGGTGGATTGGTGCGCAACGGCACCGGCGTTGGCGGGGTGGATTGGTGCGCAACGGCGCCGGCGTTGGCGGCGGAGCTGGTAGGGTGCAGCCATGGAGGCTGACTGTGCCTTGTTAGGCCCAGATCTGGGCCCATCTGGGTTGGGGTGGGCCGGCCTCCTGTGCTCGCCCTTGATGCTCCCTGGAGGTGGAGTTGGGGCGACGGTGGTTCGGGGGTGGTGGTGGCGTTGCGGCTTCCCTTGCTGCATCGCGGCAACGGGGGCTTTACGGGCCCATATGGGCCTGGCCGGGCCCGAGACCTGGTCTACCCCTGTTGCTGCGACCGGTCGGCTACTTCCACTGCGGTGGAGGTAGTTCCCTCCCACGCAGCTGCGGCACTACTATCTCCTTGTGCCCATTGTGTCCTTCGCTTGTGCCTCGAGTCCTTGCGCCGAGATCTTCAGTGAGATGACGAAGTTGGCTCCTTTTCCACTATGGCGTGTGCTGTTGGCGGTGGGTGTGGTGGAGCGCTTCGGACTGTCCGGGGTGTTGGTTGTTTGGGGGTGGCTGAAATCCATGTCGGCCCCGTCCGGCACCGACGCGGTGACGCCTGCGGGTGTCATCATCCCTTCCTAAAGGGCATCGAGTTCCCCTCCTCCATCCCCTTCCGTGTACCGGGGGAAACCCTAGGAATGGTTCGGGCAAAATGGCGTCATCGTTGCATCCCTTGTTGAAGGTGTTGCTTGGTACACGGCGGTTCGAAATGCCAGGCGTGTGGTGGGACTTGTCCAGAGGGCGCAGTGGTTGAGGGCTTTCCTTGTTTTGTCGAGCTACCAATGTTGGCTTTTTTTTCTCTTTGTTCTTTTTATCTTTTTTTGGGCTTGGCTTGTGCTGTTCGGCCCCAGCAGAGTTCGGATCTTCCATTGGGTGTTGTGCTGTCAGGCCCAGCAGCGGTCTCACCTGTGTGCTTTATTTATAAAATGGGACGAAAGCCTGATTCGAGGAGTCTTTATGATATCAAGAAACATCTTAGAGATCAAGAAAGAAAAACCACGAGGAAACAAAAAGTCTCACATCCGCCGATGGCGATTCCTCTTTAGTCTCTATGCCTCTTGGAGTGTCTCCCGGTGAGAAAGCTCACCTGCGACAACCACCTCGTGTCGAAGGCACAGATCGTATCGAAGAAATTTGTCTCAAGGTGGAGTTTGTCAAATTGTGATCCAAATTCAATGAGAAGGCTAACTTCTGATGTCACCGGAGGTATGGATTGTTGATGATCTACTTTGTTACCGTTATATACATACCTATTGTAAGCCAAAGGTTGGAATAAGTTGAATCTGAGAAAATTCCGGCATCGTGTGAACTATTCTGATATGGTGAAATTTCGTTGGCTGGCGCCCATGGTTTTTACTCTCTTTGTTGGTGAGTTTTTCACGCTAAATCTTGTGTTCCCCTACATGTGTATTGTTCGCATCTATGCCTCTCTTTTGAAACAGAAGGATAGAGGAAATGGACCGTGTGGCACATTTGATTGGTAAAGGCGAAGCATAAGTGAGGTGCAGATATGATTTAAAAGTAGTGTGGAACACGCAGGGCCCCTCCTCGAGCCTTGGCAATGTTGGCCATGTTGCCTCCGAGACATCTCCCTTGCCCTGTTCCCTTCTCCATTGTGAAGCCAATTCGAGGTCGAGAGGGTTTTGTTACGGGTGCACCACCACAAGCTCAGGTGCGCCTTTTATGCTATGGGGTGCACCACAAGCTCTAACACTAGGTATAATTACTTGTTACGCAGGCTTTCCATAGCGCAACCGTGGACACTGTAAGCTTAACATTGCAGCAAATCTAATAGATCAACAAGCAGCTGAATTCCCCTATATGTATAATGATTAGCGACGATCAAAGCATGGTCGACAAATAAAAATGGTACAGCTCAATCAAACAACGATACATATTGATCATCGTAAACAATTGATCAAAGGAACATAGAGTGCATATACCATCAAATCTCGAAACTTTTTCTCCTAGAAGAGATAATGTGATGAACCTATAGTAAAAAACGAGTCCATGAAAAACACTAGAAAGTTTATGAATCCTGCTCCATCATTGATGCACCTTGCACATGTCGCAATGAAACAACTATAGCACGACAGGGCTCAATTAGACAACGTAGTAGGGTAGTGCACCTCGCACAGGGCCGCCGTCTTATCCTTGTCGCCAACCCGCCGTGCCCCGCACCATGCCGTCGTCTTCCCGTCCGGCATCGACATCGACACGTCGAACACCCGCATGCCGTTCCCCACGTCGGCGGCGAGAGCGTCCGCTATAAACCCCGGCAACACGGTGATATTGTTTTCAGCCGCGACAATCCTCGTCCACTGCGTGTTCCCCGGCGGCATCCACCACGAGGCGCAGACTTCCTCCCAGGCGGCAACGACCTCGCGCGCGAGCGGCGCCCCGCGGTAGCTGACCTGCACGGTGGTGCCGCTCTCCAGGCAGTACCCGCCGCAGGTGAGGAGATTACCACGGGACGCCGACACGCCGAGGGAGAGGTCGAAGGACGTCGACATCATCCCATCTGGCCGGCCGATGTCGAGGTCGGCGGTGACGATGGCGGCGTAGTAGCGCGGCGGTGGGTGGTCCTTGTTTCTTATGCGCAGCCATATGGTGGCGGCGACTACGGCTACCATGAGGAGGATCACGAAGGTGCTGCACGCGGCCACAATGCAGCGACGCCACAGAGCCAGCCGTGCATGATGATGATCAGGACGGCGATCACAAGGCAGCGACGCCAGAAAGGCAGCCATGCCATCTTGATCAGCGATTCGATCTCCGGCGGTTCGATCAGCGCTGCGATCGAATTGGTTCATTATAATTAAAACCAATGACTCAAGAACTCGCTGGCTTGGCTGATCGGCTGCGGTAGTGGAGAAGACGAGATGTCCAGGACGTGGATTTGCAAGCAGGGGATCGATCGAATTGGTTTATTATAAAACCGTGATCGCTCGGTTGCTTTCCAAGTTAACTCTCGCCTATACCTTACCACATGTCAATGGTATATTGCACTATATATGGTAAACGATCTCACAACCCTAAAAAAAATAAACTATGTCGGTGTGATCAATTTTCCTGTTTTTAACGAAAGGAAAATATACGACTACAAACCTCAGGAGGTATGGAAGAACCATGTTTCGGGAAGGAATTAATTGCTGTGCAAGTTTACTCGAAAATTTGTGCATGTTTTCTTCGAATTCACCGGCGTGCTGCCCAGTTTACACGGATAGCTCGATTGTACTCCAAATGAAAAATCGATGGGTCAGCTTACCAGTGTTTGGCTCGTGCGGCAACGCTTCTCGGTATCTGAGCCTCATGAGGGTGCCGTCACTCAGGCGGTGGGCCCGTTGACCTTCGGGTCCACCCCCGTTGTCAGGACCCGACAGTACCAGTACCCCATTTGTTTGTGGGTCTTTTTTTTTTCATATTTAGCCTATCTCAAACATATAAATAGTCCTAGTTAAATAAAATATATAAATTACCAACACCATCCCGGGCATACACAAATGTACCAAAAGTTTCGGCCAATAGCACACAAATAGAACTAACCGAGTAGAATAACAAATCTCGATCATGGATCATCTTATTCTTCTTCTCCAACTATGCCTATTGAATTGGATCCATGTCCTCGCTCAAGGGAATGATCATGATCTTGACCTCCTCGATGAGTAGCGCGAGCTCCGCTTCCTTTTGATTGTTATCTACTTCCTTGGCTCTTGCACGGGCATTCATCTATTCGATTTCGAGTTCCCTATGTTGCATGTCATAGAAGCTCTTCAGCACCTCCTCTTTTTCCTGCTGATTCCTCTCTTCCCTTTTTTTTCACTTGACACCTCCTTGTCGGCAAACATTGTCTTGATCGACTCTTACAATGCCCATGAGGAGGCTTCGCGCTATGCTTCCTCTTTGGAGTTGGTCCTTATCCTTGTTCACTTTGAACCCCTAAACGCACTAGGGGAGGCACCATCAACATCGATGACATGGGATTGCATGCCTTGGGTTGCATTGGAGCCCTCGTTGTTGGTCCACGACACATAGAGCTCATGCCACGTGGGACAATTCTTGATGGTCTGCCAACAATGGACCATGTGAATACTTTTCCACTGTGGGCAAACGTGAAGTGATTCAAAGTTTGCAACACCCAGGGTCCCACGCCGATGCCACTAACTTATCGCTTCGTGATGAGGCTGACTTAGGGGCGGCGTTCAGGTTGATGGGAGTTGTCGTCCTGGTCGGGAAAGACATGTCGACCTCTGGTGACATATTCCATGATCCAGAGAACCGAGACGACACCGTTGCCGGCCCTTGACGTGGGGCCTTATTTGCGGACAAGCCTAAGCTAGTCGTGGTTGATATGGCTGTGTTCGGCGCCCGATCCTTGAGCATGAGTACAGTATGGACGGCTATGGCATCGGCGTTGGTGCGGGCCTAAATGGAGGTGGTGTGCTTGATGGCGAGTGCCCTTTGTTGGGCCTCAGCAGCAGCAGCCAGCCAGTTCCTGATGTTGACTCCACGTTCGGCTTGCCTCCTCGACTCCTTTGACCTTTGGGTCGGAGTAAATTCCTTCTTTGAATTCAACAGAATAGCGGCCGCCGCATTGACCTTTTTGGGGTGACCACGACTATGAGCGGCAAAGGTCCAGCAACAAAGTTGAATTCAGCTCAAAATGGCAATACTTGATTGGCATTGGTGTGAGAGAAAGAAATCATCCTGCAATATGAATATCCAGCTCTTTATCACTAAACCTTTTATCAATACCATACTTGCCACCAAACTACCGACGTAAGAAAACCTTTGCAACATGTTTTAGTGTAGTGAGCATCATGTAAATAACGGGGCTCCTTTTCAATACAATCGGAACCTTTATATTCCAAAACTACAAAGTGGAGGAAGCATAAGTTGATTTTAAATTCAAAATCCTTTGAAGAACATATACATGCTAAATACAGTTAAATCTCGATGAAAGTAGCCCCCACTCCAATCTCTAAATACATAGGCCGCCATGGGATCCATGGTAATTGTTAAAAATATGAAAATTAGTACTTAAGAAATATATGTGGTATTAATGACTATCATATTCGCAAAATTCTAAATGGTAAACCGGTTGCAGATTCTCAGCCAAGTTTAATATAGAAGTCGGCATAATGAGTAAAATTGGTCCCCTCCCCACTTCATCTAGAACATGTGTATGCCTTACAAGAAAGAAAATAACATAACATAAACGCATCATAGCTTCCAAAAATAAGTTTACAATTTATGGGTTGTAAGTCTATCCACTAAATCTACGAATGAATGAATTTACCTTATGCCCAAATAAGTTATATATATTGAATAATTTTAGATGTCTAATAGTTAGCAGAAGTTGGGCAGGGGAGTACGAAAATTGCTGAAATCGTCAACAGGCTACAACGCAACTCAAAAATAACTTCAAATTTTAGTAGTCACCAAAAGTTATACTCCCTTCGTCCTAAAAAGGATGTCGATAGTGTATCTAGACACTACTTATGGTGTGTTTGGGACAGATCCACTCCACCAATTCATATGTGAAGTAGGTGTCCAAACACGCATTTGGTATATAGATATATCCAAGTTTAGAATCATTTGTCACCAGGTTGTAATGAAAGTATATATCTTTCTACAATGTTTGTAAACCATATTCTTATGCGTTTCCTACATTTCAATGTGATATTTTCACGGTTAATCGATGCTACATAATTTGGATAGCCCCTGCAAGTGCACGGCTTGAAGACTAGTATATGTGATGCTAAATACAGTTAAAGCTCAACCATAGTGACCCTAACCCCAATCTCTAAATACATAGGCCACTATGGGATCCATGTTGATTGTTAAAATATGAAAATTGGTACATAGGAACTGTAGTATTAATGCCTATCATATTCGGAATATCCTAAACGGTAAACCCATTGCAAATTCTAACCTGATTGACTTTAAAAGTCATCAAAATGAGTGAAATTGCACCTCCCCCGGTCTCATCTTGAAATACATAAGCCATGATGGGATCCATGGTCAGTCTTTGAAAATATGAAGATTAGATGATTAGAACGTACAAAAATATATATAGAATACTATTGACTAGCTTATACTCGAAATCTTTAACACACTATACACATGGAAAACAAACCAATGTCGGTCTAGAAGCCATTAAAATGAGTAGAAGTTTACCTCGGCCCACCCTTCATCTGTAAATGCCTTGTGATCCATGGTCAATCTTCAAAATGATGAACACAAGACAAAACATATACAGAGTAGTAATGACTATGGCGCAATTAGCAAAAACCAAGCTCCGGCGCACAGGCTCCGGTGCCCCGGGTATGTTATCGCTCAAGGTGGGGGATCTTGGAGTATTACAAATGCTTGGTTCCGTAGGTCAGATGTTGACACTGTCAGCCTAACATTGCAGCAAATCTTATAGATCAAGCATCTGAATTATAAACAACGACAAAAGCTTGGCCGACAGGTAAGAAACACTAGAGTTCACTCATACAAGGATCAGAGAGAGGGACAGAGTATATATGCCATTGAATCTGCAAATAATTTGCTGCCTGTGAGATAATGTTGAACCGATCGATACGACAACAAAACAAAACCATGTACTCTATGGAAAAACACTACTAGAAACTTTCTTTATTAATCACCTGGTGGAAAAATTCAAACACCAAATACTAGATCGATCTGAAAAAGAATTGCATGGTGCACAAGTTTATTGATCAACGAGCGTGCGTGGATAGCTCATGCACGACATGACTCAATGAAGGTACTTGGAGTAGCGCACATGGCACTCGGCGGCGGCCGCCTTGTCGTCGTCGCCGACCCGCCGCGGCCCGCACCACGCCGCCATCTTCCCGTCCACTGTCCAGATCGACACGTCGAAGTCCGTCATGCCCCTCTTTGTGCCGGTGGCGAGCGCGTCCACAAGGAACTCCGGCAACGCGGTGGTGGTATTATTTCCGAGTGCGACGATACTCGTCCAGACCGCTTTCCTCGGCGGCGTCCACCACCACGAGGTGCAGACGGCCTGCGAGCTGGAGATGACCTTGCGCGCGAGCGGCGCCCCACGGTAGCTGACCTGCACGGCCATGCCACCCTTCAAGCAGTACCGTCCGGGTGATGCCACGCCGAGGGAGAGCTCGAACCACGACGTCCTTGTGAGATTGAGGTCGGCGCTTGTGATGACGGCATAGTAGCGTGGCGGCAGTGGGTTGCCCATCAGTAGGTCTCTTGCCCTTTCTAGCAAGACGGCCCCGGTGAAGAAGCCTGCGATAAGCGTGAAGACGAAGAAGATGCACAAGGTGAGCAGAAGGAGAAGGCGCAAAGCCAGGCGATTCATCTCGATCGTCACGATCAACGACGGGCGCTGTGCGGTTTGTATGAGATGAGATCCATCGAGGAGGCTCGTCGAGCTTATATAGTAGTAGTAATTAATTACGCGATTGCATCCTATCCTAATTAAAAGATACGATAGCTATACCTTACCGCGTTGCAACGTCATTACTACGTGGCAAACTAAAAACCCTGAATTAGCGCTCGATTACAAGGAATGAAACTGCGGTGTATGTCGGTCAAAACTTGGAAGCATATTTCCGTGATCATTGGCCGGCCTATGCTGGTGGGCAGCGCTAATTCTTCCATATCCCCTAATACTGCTTTTGGCACAAAAGTTTTGCTGCATGTAATAAAACATGCTTTTCTTTAAAAATAGAAAAAAAATGTCTCGTCCGAGACTTCACCCGATACTTTGCCGAACACTTTCTAGCACAAAAAATTATACTAATATAGCAAAAGCAACTTCGTCAGAGACATCGGCGAAGCTTTCATGGGAAATTCTTGCCGGAGGCCTTATAGCAAAAACTTTATAATATTATAGAAAAATATAAAAACGAATGTAGAAAAACATTCTTGGGTTGTGGCAAAAAAATGTTTATATTATGCAAATCCACTAAATCGTATGTAGCAAAACAATTTCTTATGATTGGGGAATCTTCGGCTCTTTGACTAAACGAACATATCAATGCTCCTCTGTCGTCTCCTCCAGGCGACAGGGGGCGAAACCCTAGCCCCCCTCCCCGCCCGCGCCGCCGCTGTCCTCCTCTTCTCTCCCTCTCATTGCCTCCTGAGGCCGCCATCGGCTAAGCCGTGTGCCGCCGGTGAAGGGGACGGCGAGGATCTATGCCTCACGGGCTAGTAGCAAATTGTCGTTACAGCACCAGCACCAACGGTGGACATGTTCTCACAAAGTAAGCTCAGATAGACCGCAACTACCAACTACTACTACAAGAATTGGAGCAAAAAACTGAGGAAAGGTAGACGAAACAGAGACATTTGGATTTGGGTTTATTGGACACATCATCCCACCTATCGGTCGGTCCCTGATCTCGAATCCCCAAATCATGCATAATTGCGTACAATGATCCGACAACATTTCTGAAAGATGTTCTTATGAATTTAGGTGGATTTCATCCCGCCCTAAAAAAGATCACCAAGCAGTTCAATTTTGGACCAAGTCGCCGACCGATGCCCTCTACATTGTCAAGGAGGAGCCAATGGAGGACCCGTTGGAGATCTACGCGGCAGAGGACCACGAGATGCCGGAGGAGGAGCAGCTCCTCGCCACTATCGAGATCTCCCAATAAGTGTCCTCCACGAAGCCGTGGAGGAGTCCCTAGACATGGTAGCTCCAGAGTAAAAAACATCGGTGCGCACGACCGAATCCCACCCGATCCAGCGATCTCTCGGCATATGCGCAGTGTGGAGTTGGCCGGTGGATCCTTCCGGAACACGACACTGCAACCAGATCAATGGAGACAAACATCAAGCTGGTCTTCGTCTTGGCATGAGATGAACCCTGGGACCACCCCCTTTATTCAATCCGAGCCAGCAACCCCCTCGCCACTAGCCGGAGGTAGAGGAGAAGATAGTCCAGCATGCCACCGAAGCGGCTCGCCAGAACCCAACGTGTAGCTGCCTCCGCAGCCAGAGGTATAGATCGGATCCGGGCCAGACCTAATGAATCAGTGAGGTTGCCAAGCTCACCGGTTTGCTGTAACAAAGGATTAAACGTATGGTGTGGAAGGTAATGGTTTGCAGCAAGTAAACAAGTAACAGTGGACGATGTATCAATGGTAAAGATTCGACCGGGGTCCATAGTTCACTAGAGATGCTCTCCTTAGATAAACAACATGGCATGAAGGGTAAACAAATTACAGCAGGGAAATTGACAGGAACTGAACAAGGCATAACAATGCAATTACCAGTCAGAAAGATCCTATGAGATTCGTTTGGGCAATACAACAAGATACATAGACCGCCATCCAACTGCATCTATGACTAGAAGTACACCTTTAGGTTATCATCCAAACCCCCTCCAGTATTAAGTTGCAAGCAACAGACAACTGCTTTAAGCAAAGTGTGTAAGGTAAACAGTCCACATGTTCCATGAACAAGATACCGTTGTTTTGTCCCTAGTAGCAACAGTACATCTACAACCGAAGAGATTATTGTCACTTCCCTTGGAAACTAGATGCATGAACCTACTATCGAGCATAAACACCCCCTCATGGAGTCACTAGCAACTACTTGGCCAAGATAGTTACTAACAACGGAGAGCATGCAAGATCACAAACAACACAGACATGATAGAATCATAAAGACAAAACCATTAATCAAACCAACACAATAATCTTAATATCCATCGGATTCCCGCAAACACAACATGCACGATTACAAATAGATTAGATCTTGATCATGAACGGAGCTCACAAGATCTATACATGAAAGCACAAAGGAGGAGATACAACCATCTAGCTACTACATGGACCCATAGTCCAAGGTGGAACTACTCACGCATCATACCAGAGAGAAGGCCTCCGGGATGATCTCCCCTCCGGCAGGGTGCCAGGAAGAACCTCAGAACCCCCTCCCCCCCGATCTAGGGACGATGGTGGCAGCGGCTACAGACGGTTTCGTGGAGATTTGATCGGGTGCTTAGGGTTTCTGCATCAGGAGCTTCTTATAGGCGAAGGGGGAGGCCGAGGCGGTGGCCAGGGGCCCCACACCCTTCCTAGGCGCGGGGCAGGGCCCACCCGCGCCTAGGGGGGTGTGGCTTCCCTGGCACGCCTCTCCGTCTCCCCTCTGGACTTCTTGTTCCCTACGGAAAGTTATTGATTTTGACGTTTGTCCTGTCCAATTCCGAGAATATTTATTTACTAAATTTTCTGAAACCAAAAACAGCAGAAAACAAGCAACTGTCACTGTGGCAACTTGTTAATAGGTTAGTACCAGAAAACATGTAAAAAGCACCTCAAAGTGTATAAAAGCAAAGCAAACTAGATACAAAACAAGCATGGAGCATCAAAAACTATAGATACGTTTCCGACGTATCAATTAGCTTATTCAAAAGATATTGGACCTCTGAAAAATCTTTGGAACAACAAGGCTTTTCACTAAAAACACAAGCTACTGTAGTAACTCCTTCAAAAAGCTCAATTCACCTAAAGACAACTCAAAAAGGAATCAATAAAAAGCAAATGCAAATAATGGCAGAAATCTGTCAAAACAGGCCAGCAGGTAGAAACTGATTTTTTCGAACATCTTCTGTTGCTCAAATCAAAAAGTGTTGAACTACCTAAAGTTAGCTAACATACTGGGGGATTTATTCGAAAATTTTGAGCTCAATCCGAGTTACAGAGACTCCTCACGAATTTTTTGGTGGAGGACAGAAATCTGTTTCGGGACAATAACTCCCCAAATCTTAGTTTCCTCTCATTAGAGGTCATTCTTGGCACAAAAAGCAAACAAAAAGGATAAAGAGAGGTCATTACAGAAGTAATAACTTCCAAGACTCAAGAAAACTCTTGGATTATCTTCCAAAAAGTACTTTTTTAACGCCTTTAAGTTAGGCACAAGAAGCAAGAAGAATCAAGTATTTTCAAAGATGAAGAAGCATTAACATCCATACTTGCAAAGTCTTCAACTATAAAAGGTATCTCAGTCAAATGGGTTTTGGAGGATCCCTTATCATCTCTCTTTGGTCTACTACTTTCATCAAAAAGATTTTCAGGAGCAATCCAATCAAAGTTCTTTTCAAGGGCTTCATGCATTCCAACAAGCTTAAAGGGTATGGGTATATTAAATTTCTCTCTATGCTTAGTTTTATCAGAAATACCCACAACATCTGCACTTGAACCTAGCATATTGAAATGTTCAAAGACCTTTTTGGCTTCCCTGGCAACATCATGAAACTCTTTTGATAAAGTTTCAAGGATGAATTCTCTCTTTTCAGCATTCTTTTCTTTTTTTAATTTTAGGAACATGAATTGTATGAAGGGGTTAAGGCTAACAAACCTAGCCTCCAACATATGAACTAAAGAAGCAGCAGCAATCTCATAATTAGGAGCAAGTTCTGCTATAGATCTATCCTCAATATCCTCATGCTTGCTAACATGATTAAAGAATTCTTCAATATTATCTTTCCCAATTATGGAGCCACTACTTATCGCAAAATCTTTTAGGGCGAATTTGGGAACAACATGGTGAGCTAGATCAAGGTGGCAACTAGAGTAGGAACTAATTTTTTTGTGTTTTTGAATAAGACAAGCAAACCAAACTAGACTAATTTTTTTGGGTTTTTTGGAAAGAGGCAAACAAAACCAAGCAAAAGAAACAAAGCAAACTAAAAAAAGTAAAGTGAAAGGAAGTGGAGGACTCCCCTAGTGAAGATGTCCTTAGCCTCCCCAGCAACGGCGCTAGAAAACTTGTTGATGGTGCTTGACATGGAGCACTTCGTTGGAAACCCCACGAGCAAGGTGTGATGAGCATAGCAGCAAGTCTTCCCTCAGTAGAGACCGAGGTTATCGAACCAAAAGGAGGAAGGAAACGTCACACAGGTGTTGCAAGCAACACGGAGACCTGGACAATACAAACTCAAGACTTTATCCCAACGAATCAGTGAGGTTATCAAGCTCACCGGTTTGCTGTAATAAAGGATTAAACGTATGGTGTGGAAGGTAATGGTGGTTTGCAGCAAGTAAACAAGTAACAGTGGAAGATGTATCAATGGTAAAGATTGGACCGGGGTCCATAGTTCACTAGAGGTGCTCTCCTTAAATAAACATCATGGCATGAAGGGTAAACAAATTACAGCAGGGCAATTGATAGGAACTGAGCAAGGCGTAACAATGTAATTACAAGTCAGAAAGATCCTATAAGATTCGATTGGGCAATACAACAAGATACATAGACCGCCATCCAACTGCATCTATGACTAGAAGTCCACCTTCAGGTTATCATCCGAACCCCCTCCAGTATTAAGTTGCAAGCAACAGACAACTGCTTTAAGCAAAGTGGGTAAGGTAAATAGTCCACATGTTCCATGAACAAGAGACCGTTGTTTCTCCCTAGTAGCAACAACACACCCACAACCGAAAAGATTATTTTCACTTCCCTTAGAAACTAGAGGCATGAACCCACTATCGAGCATAAATACCCCTCTTGGAGTCACTAGCAACTACTTGGCCAAGATAGCTACTAACAATGGAGAGCATGCAAGATCACAAACAACATAGACAAGATCACAAACAACAAAGACAAAACTATTAATCAAACCAACATAATAATCTCAATATCCATCGGATCTCCGCAAACACAACATGCATAATTACAAATAGATTAGATCTTGATCATGAAAAGAGCTCACAAGATCTATACATGAAAGCACAAAGGAGGAGATACAACCATCTAGCTACTACATGGACCCATAGTCCAAGGTGGAACCACTCACGCATCAACCCGAGAGAAGGCCTCCGGGATGATCTCCCCTCTGGCAGGGTGCCGGGAATAACTTCAGATCCCCCCGATCTAGGGACGATGGTGGCGGCGGCTAAAGAAGGTTTCGTGGAGATTTGATCGGGTACTTAGGGTTTCTGCATCGGGGGCTTCTTATAGGCGAAGGGGGAGGCCGAGGAGGCGGCCAGGGGCCCCACCCGCGCCTAGGAGGGTGTGGGCGCCCTGGCCCGCTTCTCCGTCTCCCCTCTGTACTTCTTGTTCCCCACGGAAAGTTCTTGACTTTGACGTTTGTCCCGTCTAATTCCGAGAAAATTTCTTTACTAACTTTTCTGGAATAAAAAACAGCATAAAAAAGGCAACTGGCACTGTGACAACTTGTTAATTTGATCAATCTTTTAGAAAAAATTATCAAAAACTATTATATTATATAGATATCATGTGAAAATATGTTTCATGATGTATGAAAGAATATGGATTATGGATTGTAAATATTAACACTTTTTTCTAAAAACTTAGTCAAGCTTTAGTTAGTTTGATTTTTGAAAAAAGTTACGGGCCTTAAACCTTGGGACGGAGGTAGTATTTAATATGGGTTTCTACAGGGCTAGATACAATTTAATTATTTATTATAATTAATTGAGAATTCGTTAATGACCATCACGCCCTTGGTTATAAAGAGATATAGAGTGATCTCGGCCGTTCTTTTGTTTTGGGTTGGGAGAAGAAAGAGCACTGAGGCAGAAGTTTTGTTCAGATCACCTCTTCAAAACACCATCCAAGAAATTATTGAAATAAAACTGAATCACATAAATATTCATAATAAATGTTTTTAGTTCATTAAAATCTCTGGCAATACAATCAATTATTAAATATGGGTCAAAGTTACATCTCTATAAATGTATTCATGTTTACGACATGGTGTATTTGCAATGAATTGGGTAAATAAATAGGTAAACACTATCTATCAGGGTCCGATTCAAAACATATTGTCGGACCAACATCTAGCCATTGATATGGAACGATCTATCCAACGACACGCGTAGTCAGGCTATATAACGACCCACACCAGGCACTACACCTCATCTTTGTTGCCGTCACTTCTGTCGGTCCTCTCGGTCTGCGCTTGTTGTTGCTGCCATTGACATCGCCCAAGCTTTCGGTGGTGCTCGCCGGTGCTTCATGCATCCGGTGACCTCGATCAAGGCCCTCCTGGACAACAAGGGAGAGAAGCAGAGGACCAACAAGTCCATTAACGTGTGGCGGTGGAGCAGGCCGGCATGTGCCACATAACGGGCGAGGGTGAGCACAGCGAGGAAGCACTGCACACATTCGTTGTGGTTCATGGTTCTCGTCCGCTAGGATTGCGCTTAATTTGACCACGCCTGCTGACGTGTCGAGCGCAGGGACACCGGCACGCCGCCTTCTTCACCGACATCCCTGCATGGTTTGGCGCTGGCCGCCGCCACCTCTGCCGCTACCGCTGACCACATGATGCTTCCTAACAAAATTGTTTTCTGCTTCCTTCGTAAAATAACAGTGATCCGGATGTATCATCTGTATGCTTCTTACAAATAAGACACGCACATAGTAAAACCAGCGTTGCTTCACTTCCCAGACCATGGATTATATTGGCGTCACATGTGCTTCCTACTACCAATTTAATTGCTTCCAATTCCTGAAACACGTCGTCCAAAATTACAAAGCTACCGATGAAAGAGTGGCAAGCTTCTTACATAAAAAAGTGTGCTTCACAGAAACTTCCCATGGAACTCAATCTCACGTGTCTATTTTCCCTTGATCCGGTGAAGAAGCAACTCTGAGGAAGAAGAAACACAGATCGAAGAGGTTAGCTCTATAGCCGGACGTGAATTTCAGGAACCGTTGTTGGAAGCAGTTTTAATGAGAGAGAAGTACGCAATGAATCCCTGCAATCATGCAAAGAGCTGCGGGGCTAGTTGAAAATTGTAGGGTCAAACTGTATCATATCTTACGGCTAGACATTAGTCCGATAGGAAGGAAATACCAGCGTCCGACTTCCTAATAAATAAATGGGGACAATTGACTTATATAAGATAAGATAAATAATTAAAACGTAGATGGCCTCGCATTTGTACTAGTCATACAGACTACACCACCAGTATCAGGGCTTGTTTGTTTCAAAGGATTTGTAAAACACAGGAATGGAAAAAAGTATAGGAATAGAATGGCATGACACTTAGAATCCTACAAGAATAAAAAATGCAGGAATCGATAAGATAAGCTGTTTGATTACACCGCAGGAAAAACACAGGAAATTTTATAGGTTTTAGATACATGTCATAGTTGTCATAGACACATAAGATTTTTTCCAAGAGGTCTCACCACTTGTTAGAAATCCTATAGGATTGTAGTATAGGAAAGCAATGCATAGAAATTTTGTAGGATTTATTCCTTTGAATCAAACACATTCTATTAGAAAAAATCCTATAGATTAGAATCCTATAGAATTTGTTTGAATCAAACTTGCCCCTCGGTAGGAGAGGGTGGAGGGGTTAATCAACACGGTCGCTCGCGTGATGTGACCAGGCATGGCATGGCTTGCTGAGCGCTAGCTGCACAAGCGGACAGTACTGCTCATTTTTACAGTTGGCCGGTGATGTGATAAAACACTGCATCAGCCTTGCAGCAGGACGCACTGTGCATGCATGTAATTTCCCATCTTGTACTAGCTAGCTAGCTAGCACCGGTTAATCAATCAATGCCATGCATGGGGAGAAATTGCCTCGAAGTTGCTTCGTCGAAGTTACTTGTATATCTGTAAAACCGTAGCAGCATATATAGTGTCCGTCAACATCCACACAGCCCATTCGGCAGAGAAACAGAGCTTCTACCACTCTGCAGAAGAGGAAAAGTAAAATACCTCTCCACAACCGATCCAATCTAGCAAAGCAAAAAGCAAGGTTTAGAGACCAGAGATGAGCGATTCATCAGTGGCGAGCAAGGTCGCGACGGAGGCGAGTTGCAGCGGATGGAGCCGCTGGCAGGGACGACGCTCTACGGGAGGCGGCATCGGTAGCTGCCGCCGGCGACGATGTGGCCAGGCGTGACGCGGCGGCATTGGCAGCTCGGGATGCTGCTCTCCGCTGCGCCGCTGCGTCTTCGGCAGCGCAATTAAGCGGCTGCTGGCGCCTGTGATGCGGTGGCCGAAGAAGCCGCCGCGAGCAATCTTGCAAGCTTTCGGCGGGATGATGCGGCCTTTGCCGCCGGACAAGCTCGGGTGGCTCTGCTCGATCGGTGTGACTCCGCTGCTGCCGTTGCCGCGTCTGCGGCAGCGAATGGTAGCTTTCGACGACAGCTGCGTTGCGGCATGTGGCGATGCAACAGTACAGTACTAGCATTGGCTAGCTGCTGCCCGCTGTGTTCTGGCAGCTGCGTTGCGGCACGTGGCGATGTTCATGGTAGTCTATGCGGTCCGGCTCGGTTTGAACGAGGCTACCGTTGTTTGCTCCCTGATCCCATGTGGCCTTTCATTATATTTTTTTTAACCAGCTGTTTGAGCAGCCGGGTGATATACGTCTTTAAAGAGCCAGTAAACCGATTTTTTTTATTTTTGCTAGATACTCAATAGAAATGACAACTTCTGGTCGGTGGTCCCTGTTGTCAGCGCTATATAAAAAAGGTAGAGGCCGGTTCCGCAGGAAAAAAAAAGTCCATTTTGTTGTTTTCATAGACGTTTTGTTTGCTGACTTCCAACCGGATGTTATGTTGAACAACAGCATTTACCATTTTTCTTGTAGAAGAAAGTATTTTGTTTTCAAGGAGGTTTTGGAGCTTCCTCCATGTCCACAGAACCACATTTCGTTACATGCACGATACTTTGGGTGCCATGTAATATTTTCTTTTGGAAACAGAAGAATAGAGCAAATTGATCGTTTGGAAGCATAAGTGAGTTGCAGATATTGTTAAAAAGTACTCCTTTCATTTTAAAATATAAGATGGTTTAGCTTTATGAAGCTAAAGAATCTAAACCTTTTTAGTGCATAGATTCACTCTGAATTTTTTTGAACCTACGTACTAAAAGGGGACTAGATATATTAACTTTATAAAGCTAAAACATCTTATATTTTAAAACGGATGGCCTACATACTAAAATGGGTCTAGATACATCAACTTTACAAAGCTAAAACATCTTATATTTTAAAACAGAGAGAGTAGAGTAAAACATGCAGGTCCCCTCCTCGAGGCTTGGCAATAATCGGCCATGTTGCCTCCTAGACATGTCTCTTGCCATGTTCCACTCTCCCATGTGAATTCAGTTCGGGGTCGAGAGGGTTTTGTTGCCCGGCTCTGCATCCAAGTCTCGCAAGGGGAGAGTTCATGGTCATCTGGGTGCAACTCATGCTCAGGTGCACCTTTTATGCTAACGAAAATGTGGTGCGCAACGAGCTCCAACACTAGGTATGTCATCTCGAGAAAGAGGTATACATTGACTTCATAGGCAGGCTTGGTTCCATGAGTTTGGGACACCAAAGCAAAAGTCTGGTTCCGTAGCGCAACGGTGGATACCATTATCTAATATATAGATCAACAAGCTGCTGAATTCCCCTATGTATAATTATAATGATGCCTAGTCCACGGATAGATAAACGGTACAGTTCAATCAAACAAGATACTTATTGATCATCCTAACAATGGATCAAAGGAACAGAAAGTGTATATGCATGCCATCAGATCTGGACACTTTTTTTCTCCTGGGAGAGATAATATTGTTGAACCAATAAAAAACAAGTCCATGAAAAACATCAGAGGTAAAGTTTATTATCAACCACCTGCTAGGAAAATCTAACTCTCCAATGTCGATGGACCTTGCACATGTCGCAATGAAAATCTAACTACAGCGTGTGCGTGCATAAGCACCAGATGTCTCAATCAGACAACGTAGTTGGGTAGTGCAACTCGCACGGGGCCGCCGTCTTGTCCATGTCGCCGACCCGCCGCGCCCCGCACCACGCCGTCGTCTTCTCGTCCGGCATCGACATCGACACATCAAACACCCTCACGCCGTTCCCCACATCAACGGCGAGAGCGTCCGCCAATAACCCCGGCAACACGGTGATATTGGATATGATTAAGTATTATAAATATTAATATATTTTTCTAAAAACTTGGTCAAATTTTAGATAGTTTGACTTTTGAAAAAAATTATATGCATTAAGCCTTAGAACGGAGGCAATGATCAAAGCATGGTCGACAAATAAAAATGGTACAGCTCAATCAAACAACGATACGTATTGATTATCGTAAACAATGGATCAAAGGAACAGAGTGTGCATATACCATCAAATCTCGAAACTTTTTCTCCTATAGGAGAGATAATGTGATGAACCTATAGGAAAAACGAGTCCATGAAATACACTAAGTTAACGAATCCTGCTAGGAAAATCTAACTCCAACATTAATGGACCTTGCGCATGTCGCAATGAAAAAACTATAGCACGACAGGGCTCAATCAGACAACGTAGTTGGGTAGTGCAACTCGCACAGGGCCGCCGTCTTGTCCTTGTCGCCGACCCGCCGCGCCCCGCACCACGCCGTCGTCTTCCCGTCTGGCATCGAGATCAACACGTCAAACACCGTCACGCCGTTCCGCACGTCGGCGGCGAGAGCGTCCGCCATCGAGATCGGCAACACGGTGATATTATTTTCAGCCACGACAATCCTCGTCCACTGGGTGTTCCCCGACGGCCTCCACCACAAGGCGCAGACTTCCTCCCAGGCAGCGACGACCTTGCGCGCGAGTGGCGCCCCGCGGTAGCTGACCTGCACGGTGGTGCCGCTCTCGATGTAGTACCCGCCGCAGGTGAGGAGATTTCCGCGGGACGCTGCCACGCCGAGGGAGAGGTCGAAGGACGTCGACACCGTCCCGTCTGGATGGCGCCCGATGTCAAGGTCGGCGGTGACGATGGCGGCGTAGTAGCGCGGCGGCGGGTGGTCCTTGTTTCTTACCCGTAGCCATATGGTGGCGGCGACTACGACTACCATGAGGAGGATCACGAAGGTGCTGCACGCGACCACAACGCAGCGACGCCACAAAGCCAGCCTTGCATCATGGTGATCACGACGGCGATCGTCACAAGGCAGCGACGCAAGAAAGGCAGCCATGCCATCTTGATCAGCGATTCGATCTCCGGCGACTCGATCAGCGCTGCGATCCAATTGGTTCATTATAAAGCCAATGACGACTCAAGAACTCGCTGTCTTAGCTGATCGGCGGCGGTGCCGGCCTAGGCTCGGGTAGTCGATCGAGAAGACGAGAAGTCCAGGACGTTGATTTGCAAGCAGGGGATCGATCGAATTGGTTTATTATAAAACCGTGATCCCTCGGTTGCTTTCTAAATTTACTCTCGCCTATACCTTACCCAGACGGCAATGGTATATTACACTATATATGGTAAAGAACGCAGTTTTTCTCCAACGGCGAGGGTGTCCCTGGCCTATCCAACGGATATCAGCGTTTCAAGATGTGTGCTAGTCTGTTTTGCATTTTCATCCTATACAAAGTCCATCTTTCCTTCCTATAGGAGCCGAAGTGTACCATGTACACTTTGCTTGACCTGCCATTAGTCTGAACCACTGGTCCACTGCCGGATCCGGTCACCTCCTCCCTACACCAAGCGCCGGCGGGCGTGTCCCTAGAAGATCCTCGTGTATGCGCCTGTGCCACCTCTCCTTTATCTCTTCCGCTCCCGTCTACCGTCGCCGTTGGAGGGCATGTCCATGGCAGTGGCTGCCATCTGCCTCGAGCTGAAGGATGCAGCCAAGAGACTATTGAACCGGCCAAAATTTTAGCATGCATTCTAGCACTACATGTAGAACAGACCAATATTTGAACATGCAAGCTAGCACTACATGCAAGCTACCAGTTTAGCGAATGATCTGCAGTGTGTGAGACACACCACCGTATATATACATAACAAGTTTTGCATTTAGTAGTGAAAAAATATCTAGGGAAAACGGACGCGGGAAACACTCCAGCGCTAAACGAGAGCCACACGCGAAGACTTTTTGCCAAAATTCATGCACCCAGGACGCATGATAACCTGTTTGCCATCTTGGTCTACTCTCATGAATGGTTTTATTGTCAAAATTCATGCATGTTTCCTTGTTCAGTTTGATGCTTAGCATGCACACATCTCACCAAAGTACAACTAGTCTAGTTCAGCAAGTACAACTAGCATATGCATGCATCCTGAATTTTTGCAACAATACGTGTTGTTTGCTATGCTACAAAAACAGTTGGCCATGCTATGCTACAAACGACAATGACATTGTCAACTGCATGCAAGTTTTTTGCTCTTCCTCATCTTGGCAGCTAGTACATGTACTCTCTATATCCAATGTCAACGCTTGCGTGCATTGGTAGCATCCATGTTACCAAATCCACGTTGATATATATATATATATATATATATATATATATATATATATATATATATATATATATAAGCAATGTAATAGTTTTTCAAGACATCAGGTTAATCCACATCATCCAAATTATTTCTAACCGTCGGATGTATAATTGAGAGCTAACATTTTACCCGAGATTTGCTTGGGTATGTTGCAATAGTCTTAGTAATACGTGACTGGGTCCACATATTGATCCACATTATCCTAATTATTCCCAACAGTTGAATGTATAATTGACGACTAAGATTTTACCCGAAATTTTCTTGGGTATGTTGCAATCGTCTTAGCCATACATGGCTGAGTCCACGTGAAGCGCGGTTTCAAAAAAATGTTGGTAGAGAGTCCATGCTTAATACGTTAGTGGAAGCACCTAGATTTATTCGTAGATCGTGTAACAAAAAAGAAGATAGCATAGTTTAGTTACTATAAACAACTAGCATAGTGGCCAATGCGAGGGTAACGATTTGAATATTTCTAAAAAAAATTTATGGTTCTATAGAAATACATCTTATGCAATTAGAATTAACATGGTCTATAGTCCACATAAATATTATTCTAAATAAAATAACTTGGGGGGGGGGGACATCTTTAATAACCTTTTGTGATTGGAAACTATCACCAGACAGAGATCTTATTAAATCTGTCAGGAATATGCAACATGTATTCCTCTGGGGAGCAAAGGCACAATATATAGTACAGGTACAGGGCAAATATGCAGAAAGCCCCCTAACATATGGGGGAAATACAATATACAGATATATACATCTAACATCCCCCTCCCCCACAAACTCATGGTGGATCCACAACACTGAGTTTGGAGAGTAAGAAATCATGCTGCGCTCTGGTCTGGGCCTTCGTGAAGAAATCCGCCAACTGTAAATCTGAAGGCACATACTGAAGCGCAACAACCTGAGCCTGCACCTGAGCACGTGTATAGAAAGCATCAACACCAATATGCTTAGTAAGCTCATGCTTGACCGGATCACGTGCAACACTAATAGCACCTGTACTGTCAGATAAAACCAGACTAGGTGTGGTAATAGAGACCCCGAAATCCGCAAGTAACCACCGTAACCAGGTCACCTCAACAGTCAACAAGGCCATAGAACGCAACTCAGCCTCAACACTCGAACGGGAAACCGCTGTCTGTTTCTTCGTCTTCCAAGCAATGAGCGAACCACCAAGAAACACACATTAAGCAGAAAGTGAACGACGATTCGAAGGATCACTCGCCCACGTGGCGTCCGAATAGCACTGGAGCTGGAGGGAGCTGGAACGAGGAAAGAAAAGGCGACGAGTGATCGTACCATGAAGATAACGAAGAACACGAAGAAGATGACTATAATGAACAGTGGTAGGAGCAGAAACAAACTGACTCAGAATATGAACAGGATAAGAGATGTCAGGACGAGTGACAGCAAGATAAACAAGACTCCCAACAAGATGACGATAACGCGTCGGATCAGAAAGAGGATCACCATCAGTAAGTTGAAGCTTAACATTAAGCTCCATAGGGGTCTCAACAGTGCGCTCATCCCCAAGAGCAGCACGAGCAAGAAGATCCTGAGTATACTTTTCCTGAGAGATGTAAAAGCCATCAGAAGTGGAGGAAACCTCAATCCCAAGAAAGTATCGAAGAGGACCAAGACCAGTCATAAGAAACTGATCACGAAGACGAGCCTTAACAAAGGCTATATACTCAGGATCATCACCGGTAATGATCATATCATCAACATAGAGAAGAAGAAGAGTGCGTCCACGAGAAGTGTGAACAAACAACGCTGGATCATGATCACTAGGGAGAAACCATGGCTGTCACTACGAAGCAAAGCGCGCAAACCCGGCACGAGGAGCTGTTTGAGGCCATAAAGAGAACGTCGAAGGCGACAAACCATCCCTCGAGAAGAGTACCCGGAGGAGGCTGCATATAAACCTCCTCACTCAACTCACCATTGAGAAAGGCATTCGAACATCAAGCTGGGAGCAGACGGTGGCGAACAAAAGCAACAAAGAAGAAAATGCATACGGTGGTCATATGAGCGGCAGGAGCAAAGGTCTCATCATAGTCACGACCATGCTCCTGTTGAAAACCACGAGCCACAAGGCGCTTTATAGCGCTCAAGAGATCCATCAGAGCGAGTCTTAATCTTATAGACCCACTTACGCGTGATAGGACGAACACCGGGAGGAGGAGAAACAAGATCCCAGGTGTCAGTGCGCTCAAGCGCAGCAATCTCCTCGGCCATGGCCAGCTGCCATTCAGGATGATGCTCAGCATCCCGATAAGAGGTCGGCTCGGAGGCAACAGAAAGACCATACTGACTAGGAGAGTAACGGTTGGGGGCACGACGCTGATGAACAGGGCAGTAGAGGAAGATCATCGAGAGGAAGACAGCGAGAGACGGCGATGAAGAAGAGGGAATAGGAGGAAGACTCCGGAGAACGAGGAGAACTAGGAGAAATAGACGAGGCGAAGAGGACGGTGTCAAGAAGAGACATCGGGAGGAGATCACGAAGAAGACACAATAGGGGTAGAAGGAGGTGTGTCGGGAAGAGAAGAAAGAGATATCTTCCACGGGTAAGTACCGGTGGGACGAGGATAGAAAGGACGCGTCTCATCAAAAGTAACATCACGAGAGATACGCATCCGACGGCCAACAGGGTCCCAACAGCGATAGCCCTTATGCTCATCACTGTATCCGAGGAAAACACACTCAACAGACTGAGCGGTCAGTTTGGTGCGTTCGCGAGGAGAAAGGAGAACATAGCAAACACAACCAAACAAGCGAAGCATGGAGTAGTCTGGAGACTGTCCAGAGAGGCGCTCAAGAGGGATACCACCCTGCAAGGCAGCAGAAGGCTGAATATTGATGAGGTAAGCCGAAGCGGCGAAATGACCTCGTAAATGCGGCGGAAGAGAAGAAGCAATAATCATAGCGCGAGTGTTCTCAAGAAGATGTCGATGATTACGCCAAAGAACGCCATTCGGGCATGTGCGCCAGACAGAGAACTGAGCAAGAGTGCCTGCTCAGCAAGAACACCTCGCAACATCCGGGAGATATACTCACCAGCCAGAATCAACGAAACACACGGATGGGGGTAGAATATTGAGTACGAACCATGGCCGCAAAACGCTGATATATGGAGAGCACCTCACTACGAGAGCGCATAAAATACAACCAAGTGTACCGAGAAAAATCATCGATGAATAAACTATAGTAGCGATGGCCCCCTTTCGAAGCAAAGGGAGCCGGACCCCAAACATCGGAATGAACTAAATCAAAAGGTCGCTGAGATATAGACGCGCTAGTAGGATAGGGAAGCTGAATCTGTTTACCCAACCTACGTACGACAATGCAAAGACCCATCTCCTGAGACAGACCCCAGAAGACCACGATGAACTAATGACGACATGCGAGAGTCACAGAGGTGACCAAGACGATGATGCCACTGCTGAAAAGAGCTGGTAGTAGAGGCGACAACCGGAGAAGAACTGGCAGATGAAGTGGCAGCGGAAGGAACACGAAGCCAGTCTAAATCCCAAAGACCTGAAGAGTCACGACTGCGAGGGCCAGCTCCAACCAGGGCCTGGGTGCGACGGTCCTGAACAACACAAGAATCAGCATCAAGAATGACGCGACAACCAGTCGATGGTGACTAGCGGAAACGATTCATCTTAAGAAGGGGACATGAGAAATATCAGAACAAAAAAGAAGAAGTAGAAAGGGTGCCCGACTAGAAACAGGAGAGAGGTACCATCAGCCGTAAAACACTGGACGGAGAAGGAGAGAACAAAAGCGGACAGAAAAGAAGACTCGGAGGTCATATGAAAAGAAGCTCCGAATCCGGATACCACTGGAGACGTGACCGTGTAGAAGGTGGTGGTCGACAAATGCTGAAGAGTCGATCCAGAACCAGCGGTGCCGTCGAAGAAGAGCACAGCAGCAAGCAAACCGCGAAGACTCGATAATGTCACGATCGGAGAGAGCAAGCGCTGAAGATCCGGAAGAAGCCGACTACCCACGAGTGCGGTGCTGGCGTAAACTGGGTCCGTGTATAACAGGTGGCCCAAGTGTGACCATCCTGTTGCGATGAAGCGGTGTGAAGAGAACCACGGCGACTCGACCACGAGCCTGCTGATGCGACTCGACCACGAGGTTCTGGTGCTGAAGGCGACCTGACTCGACACGGAGGAGTGGGTAGTATCGGCGGCGGCGGCACAATGGACCGTGGTCGAGTCGAGGGGCGAGGCAAAGGAGCACCACGAGTAGCAAGCGCAGATGGAACCGCAAGAAGACCAGCACCACGAAGACGGGTCTCCTCAGCCCGAAGCTCAGACAACACCTCAGAGAGCGGAACACGACCACGAGCATTCAGCTGAGCACGCCGGGGCTCAAACTCCTAGCGAAGCTGAGACAGAAACTCATAGATGCGGTGAAACTCCAAGTCCGAGCGCACAATTTGGCAGCACGAGCATGTGCCATAAACAGCAGTACGGAGAGAATCAAGCTGACGCCAGATAGCAGCACTGTGAGTATAGAACTCATCAATAGTAGAATCACCCTGCTGGAGAGCATGCTCCTGGCGAACCATAGACAGGTAAAGAGCATCCCCAGACGGTGATAAGCGGCGAAGATGGGCCCACCGAGCGGCAATGGGAGACTCATGAACTCAGCAAGACATCTTGAGGCGAACACTGGAGGTGATAACAGCAGCAGCATGAGCATCCTCATCAACCCACCGAAAGGCGTGTCGATAGGCCTCGAGATCGGAAGAGTACCGCTTGAACTTCAGGTCATAAGCGCAACAGCAGATTATCAAGACTCGAGCAGCATCCTTGGCCTCCTGAGAAGCATCAGCACCGAGAACAATCGGCGTCGGCGGAAGAGGAGCCATAGGAGCAGGGGGCACGACGGACAGGAGACCTCACCGGAGAGCACACCCCAAAGACGGAGACCGCGCATGTGAACGCGCATAAAGGCAGCGAAATCAGGATAATTCGCGCCATCGAAGATCACCGGGCAGCGAGGAATCGCAACATAACCCGAGGAAGAAGACATCTCTCTCTATCTCTCTATCTCTCTCTCTCCCTCTCTCTCTCTCTCTCTCTCTCTCTCTCTTTTTAACTCTCAGATCCGAACGCCCAGATCCAATCGGAAGAGCAGGCGGACAACCGCCCGCGCGGCTGTGGAGGCGGGACGCGGGCGGCGCTGGCGATGTGACGCGGGCGCAGGCGCCGAGGCAGATGGGGCGGCGTGCACAGCGTCGGCGTGCGCGGGGCAGCAGCGAGACGGGAGCGCGCTTCTGGCGTGGGGCCGCGCGTGGGCGGTGTCAGGGAGGCGAGGCCGCGCGTGGCCTTCCTGGCGTCGGGCGCGTTGACCCAGCGGACGCGCGGCAGGACGCGCGTGGGGTGGAGGAGTCCCGTCGGGCGGGAGTTGGCGGCGGGAGCGGGAGTTCCTGACGTGGAGGAGCAAACAGCGACGGGCAGGCGAGCGTGGGAGACAAGGGCTCGATCCCGTACTTGGTTCGCTCCTTCCCGTACTTGGTTCGGTCCTGTACGCGGGCAATCAAGCTGGAGACGGAACCGATCTGATCGCCCAGATCCGATCTGATCGCCCACAGCAGATGGAGCGGAACGGCGGCCGGTCAGATGACAGGAAGGAAGTGGCTGGAGAGATGGCCGGAGACAGCGGCAACCGGCGGCGGCGACGTTGGAAAAACGATGACGACAGGGACGGTGGTGGCTGTGATGATGTTGCAGAAAAACGGTCTAACCTAGCTCTGATACCATGTCAGGAATATGCAACATGTATTCCTCTGGGGGCCAAAGCACTGATTGAACTCTTACCATTCTTTGCTGTGTCAATGAGAATGTGAGGAGTAAAATCATGCTTATGTGGTTGAGAGCTTGGCACCTTCAAAACGACATCATCTTTCGAGAAGGAAAAGATGAGGTAAATGCGTCTGCCCATTTTCTAATAAATTATCTAAAAACATTAATTGGAATCAGAAACGGAAATGCAGAGGAAGGCCTGAAAGGGAAAATGCTAGCACTTGGGTACGTACACAGTACTAAGCCGAACCTGACAAAAAACCATTGCTGCAACTGGACACCGTCTGAAACAGGATGACAGTCTTTGTGCATGGACGCTAGCTTTTCTAAGAAAACCAACACCGGCTGTTGGGGGGCTATAATTCGTAACGAACACGGCCAAATTACTTTATCTGCCTGGGATGTTATATCAACTTGTGAGAGCGTTGAAACTGTAGAATCTATTGCGTGCCTGGAAGGAATCAAGAACACACTCTTGACAGTTCATACAGGGTTAGTGATTGAGAATGATTGTGCTGCTCTAATCAAGAAGCTTTCAAGCAAGAATAAGGACACGTCGAGGACTGCTAGAATTGTGGTAGACATTCAACAGACCCTACAACATCTACAAGAGTTTAAACTTAAGAAAATTTGTAGACAAGATAATGCCCTGGCTCATGAACTAGCTAACAACTTTTGTGTGAGAGGTAGTGGTGGTGTGTTGCAAGGTGCGATTCCTCCCTGCGTGTTGGAAGCGACCTTGCCTTTTTTTGTAATCGCGACTCTTTTCACTAAGTAATGCAACCACCAGTTTTTTTTTAAAAAAAAACCTGTTATTTTTGGGAAAATAGTTGGCGTCACCACAAAAAAAGAGGATATATAAAATGATTATATATGCATTTTGTACATGGTGATATTAGATCGTACATACACAATTAAATTTATATTGTTAGCTAGGATTTATTTTATATTTATGTTACTTGAATGTGTGGTAGATATTATACTTGCCAAAAAATATCGATTTATAGTCAATGAAACCTATATTTTGATGTGTAAATAGTAATTTATTGCCTGTTGACATTTATATAGTTGTCTATAAGATCAACTAGTCATGATATATTTGATAGATAAACATATTGATTCACGATTTTTGATAGTAAGGTTAAAGAGATCATAGATATATGAGAAACAATAAGTTGTGGGGTTAGCTGGTTAAATATTTTTTACCATAAAATTCGGACCAATTATACAATATATTTGTTCATAATTTATGCATCAATAGGATTATTGTGGTTTGTTAAGAAAAATATGATGATGAAATTTTAATGGATAAAACTATCTTTGACAGACAATATTTACTTTCTACTCCCCCTCCGGTCCAGTTTATTAGGCATGCACATAGTTTACAAAAATCTTTGATCAATTTTAACCAATAAAATATGCAATATATGTTCCAAAAAATATACTATTGGAAACTACCTTTAAAGATGAATCCAATGGTATAAATTTTGTGACATATTATATAAAATTCGTTGACCAAAATTATTGGTCAAAGTTGTTTTTAAACTACGTGCGTGCATAATAAATCAGACCGAAGGGAGTATAATTTTACGTATCGGATTTTGATTTGAATCGGAGGTTACATTAATGGTGTCACCGTAAAGCGCAAACGGAAGGGAGCTCTAGTGCACCACGGGAGTATGTTCCATAACAAATGTTAAGTTGTTCTGTTTGAACTTATTTGAAAGGATATTTTTTAATTCTAATCAGATGGATACATATGAATAGCTTGATATATTGCTTGTAAGTCAACCTCTAAATAAACAAAATTAATTATTAATTTTTAATCTATTACAATGCACTCTGTCCTTCCCCAAATATAACGGATATAATCTTAGTCAAAAAGTCAAGGCTTGAGAACGTTGAAAAATATAAATTTTTTTTTGAAAACTTGAAAAATATAACATGTAGAACATATACAGAAGAAACATCCATTGGATTCACGTGTTTTCTTGATGGGGTCAATTAGGATCAGCTTTGTAAATCCATAAGGGCTTGACCTCGTGTTCTTGGCATGGTAAAAAAATCAGGTATGACATCCCATGAATGTTGAAGTTGATTGGTAAATCAGTCCGGTCCTTATATATTGCCTTTAGTATATAATATAGTAGAAGATTAAATCTTAACCATTAATTATATATCAAATAATTAAAATAATTCTGATGATGTGGATTAATGTGGTGTCTCGAAACAACTTCTTATATTGCTTTTAGTATATAATAGATAGATGTGCGCATAAACAACTCCCTATGCAGACTAAACAACTCCTAAAAGTAGAAAACATAGAAATCACATGTTTTGAACAAAATAATCACATATAGAGAAAAATATAATTACATAAAAGATTATCAATATATAATATTGATAATTGAAGTGCAAGACATAGAAATCATATGTTTTGAAAAAAATAAACATAGAGTTTCCATTAAATCTGCACCGTGTAGAGAGAAAAAATCTGAAAATGATAGCACCGCTATAAGAAACATATATTTCCAAATTTTGATGCTAAACAAATCAATGGATACTAGCAACCATTTTTTATCTCGCGTGGATTAAGCATCTGGTCCATATGTCTAACAGTTGATGAAAAAATTATTCTTATCTTTTTAGAATCACAGGACAAACGTTACCAACCACTCAATGAAAAACAACAATTAATTCCTGAAATTAATCAAGACAAATAGTAACACATGTACCAAGTCTTGGACTTGAGCCCCCGTGGGCTGATTCCACCACACCGGACTTAACAAATTGGTCATTAAATTTATGTATACTTAAAGACTCTAGCATAAAAAGGAATTATTTATTAAAAAATCTCTCAAGCAGTAAAGTATATATATGTCCGTCTAATGGTACATAAATAGGTCTTCCTAAATAAGTATCACATCCATAGCTAATATTCTTACAAAACAAAACATCGAAACACTTATCACTTGTACCCTCTTCAATGGTAGATTACTTCTGATAATTCAGTGTTTTTCTTTTTATCTGTACGTATAGATCGTATTCGGATTTGAAATTTTGTAGATTTATAGACATATATCGTATGAACTCACTCAAACTATGCTCAACATTGGCTCATCTTTGATTGTAATAAATTACTCTACCAAACTAACCAATAAATGAAAGGCTCACTTGATAGTTTGATACAGAGGCTGGAGCTTTGTTCCCCGTTTTAAAAAAATTTATCGTATGAACTCACTCAATTATTTTGAGAATGTTTATATGTTTTCAAAGTGTTGCGGTACATTGGTATGTCACAGTGACTATAACTTTGTGGCGAATGTCACACTTCCTTTTGTATTGCTTTAGGTGACTTCTCATTGCATGTCATCGTGTTATTATGAGCTCGGTTATTCTGAAGCCATATTTCAGGCCCTTTTCGCGACTGAATTTTCACCATGTTCTTGCAGGAATTGGATAGTTTTGTGTGAAATTCATATGAAACTCCTTGCTTGCAGGGATCTGATGTCTGCAACTACATATCAGTTGTCTTTTGGTTCCAGTTCCAGTTTATTTTCATGGTAACTGAGGCTGTTCTTTATGGCGGGTAGTAGTATCAGTCCCCAAATCCACTAGACACAGACAGAGAGGCACGATGAGGACGGCGGCGCGGCCCCAGATCGGCGACCGGGCGACGAGCGACGTGGTGGTGCGGCTGCGGACGCCGGAGGGCCGGGACGAGTGGCTCTACTGCCACTCCGCCGTCCTCGCCGCCGGGAGCGACTACTTCGCCGACCGCCTCTCCGACGCCTGGCCCACCTGCCAGATCCTCGACTCCCGCTACTGCGTCGAGGTCCGTTGCCCCGACCTGGACCTCAGCTCCCACGTCACCGCGCTCCGCCTCCTCTACGCCGCCGAGCCCGTCTCCCGCTTCGGCGTCCGCGGCGCGCTCGGCGTGCTCCAAGCCGCGGAACACCTCTCCTGCGGCCGGATCACCGCCGCCTGCGCCGACTACCTGGAGTCGGCGCCCTGGGACGAGGCCGACGAGGAAGAGATCCTCGCTACTGTTCCGTCCCTCGGCGGCGCCCAGTACGACCGCGTCCTCGCGCGCATCCGCCCGGCCGATCCGGCGCCGGCCACCGCTATCTTCCTCTCGGCGTTCCGCCACGCGACGGCCGCGGCTTCGCGGGAGCTCAAGTCTGCCGCGCAGGAGCAGCTCGAGTACATGCTCACCGAGGACGACGACGCACCGTTGCTGGCCTTGGACGCCAACAGCGGCAGCGACACCGTGAAGTCTCAGGTGAAGCATTTCGTCGCAGGTTTACTGAGCAGGTTCAACAATTTCACTAGCTCTGCACTGACGAAGCAGATCGAGGCGCCTAGCTCCAACAACGGCGAGATTCAGCAGGAGCTGCATTCATTCGTCTCAGATATCTCCTGGATGTGCCAGGTCCTAGGCAAGCTGGATATGATGAGATGCCTTGCAGCCTACTGGGTTGGAGCATCGTCTGATGTTGTCGCTGCTGTCGAGGCGGCGTGCCCGGGGTCTGAATGTCTGAAGACCAGGCTGAAGGTTGTAGAGATATCTGCAAAGGTCCTGGAGGCGGTTGCGTTTGGCAACGTGGTCCTCCCGGCAGAGAGACGGTGTCATGCTGTAAACGTTTGGATCGGATTCGCGGGGAGAACCAAGCATTTGGTCGATCAAGCCAATTGTGGCGATGAAGACAACAGTACTAGTTGTGACGACGGTAATAATGGTGATGCTGAAACAACAGCTAAGATCGACTTGGACGGTGAGGTCTGGCAGAGCCTGGAATCGGCGGTCTCCGCGATTGTGATGACGCTGCCATCAAACACTCAGGCCGAGATTCTGTCAATGTGGCTTCAGTCAAATCATGCTGCATTCCCGGACCTGACAGAGGCCTTTGATGCCTGGTGTTATCGATCTAAGGTCGCAAAAAGAAGGCTATCTTTCTTGAACAACATCAACCTGACACCTTGATTCCAGACCTGTAGCCAAGATCCAATACTGTGTGAGCAAATACTTCATGTCCATCTGCAGGGCCTGATCTGCAGTTGAGAACACTGGGCATCTGCATTTTTACCAACAACAATGGGCATGGATTTCCGTTGTCATGCTATATGGTCACATTGTCGTTATCGTCAGAATTGCTCTTGGATCTTCTTATGAAGTTACATTCAGCATTATAAAAAGGGCAGCCTGATGCACGAAGTTCCTGCTTTACATTCAGCATTGTTGGTGGAATATTTTTGGACATGCCGTACCTGATGGAATAAGTAAGATATAACCAATGCCTCGCCATGTAGATACTAGATACACATGGGCACAGTGGCAGTATGTACTATACTACTATCAAGAAGTATTCCGACTTTTGATCTACTTGTCAAACTCTAGTGACTATCACTCGAAATGTCATCTCGTGGTTATTCTGCGGAACTGGGGCTGACACTGAAAGAACAGCTCATATTTGAATAACTGACCAAGGAGTCCATGGTATTTGTCTGTTCCCTGCTTCTTTCATGAGCATTTTGTACCAAGACCCATTTGCTGGGTCCTTTTCAGTGCCTAATCAAGTTTCATGGACAATGGTTGTGCTTCCGGGGACAGAGTTCTCAGGTTGGAATATGTGGCACAGTTGGGCGAGTTCAGTCTTCGTGTGGCCTGGATTGGTGCGGATGGTTGAAAAGGAGGCCATTGGATTGGATTGCAGGTGGCAGAGCATTTGCGTTTTCACTCTGTAAAAGCCATTTTTTCCTTGATTAGCCAAAGACATGTCTTTAGGCTTTTAGCACCTACATGGACACTTAATCACTGGGTCGGCAGTGACGTCGAGCTTCAGCAGTAGCTACATTCATTCTGTCTCAGATATCTCCTGGGTCTGCCTGTTAATTCTAATCTAGCCTTGGTAGATGTACTATAAGGTGGAACTTGTAGATCTGAGAGGGAGAGAGAGAAGGGTACTACCTGCGCCCTGGCTTGACAAACATGAGCCAGAGGGGATGCCGGAGCTAGTCCCGGAGTTAGAGCCGCCGTCGTTAGCCATAGGAAAAGGGGCGACAGCGTGGGTGTGCGGTGGTGGCGGTGCTTCCCGTCGGCTCGCGCTAACCCTAAATCGGTAGGGGTGTAGGTGGGGTGATAGCACAGCGGCGAACCTCGTACCGTGTGTTGCCAGCCCCCACCACTTTATATAGCGCGGCGATAGGGCCCCACCAACCAGATAGGGTTGGGTGCCCCCGATCAGGGCGCGGTTAGGGGGCGTGACAGGCCGTTGGGCTCTGTCACGTTGAGATCTATCTAACATTCTCTCCCTAGATCTCGACTTTACTTTTAACTTTGTACTTTACTCGTTTCATCACAGATCGATACATAGAGCATGTTTCATCGTCTCAGCTCAATTGCCGATAGAATCAGACAGACACTATATACCTTTCTGTTTTGAAACAAATTCTGTTACTTTAGGGCCTCTGTAGTCCAGGAATCATAGGCTTTCCATTAAACCCATGCCGGCTATGTGTTCCTTGAACACATTGGGTGGTAAGTCTTTCGTTAGCGGATCCGCAAGCATATCCTTTGTCCTTATATGCTTGAGTCTTATAGTTTGATCCTGGACTTTGTCCTTCACAACATAATACTTTATATCTATAGACTTTGTAGCATTACTCGACTTGTTGTTGTGAGCATAGAATACCGTGGGCTCGTTGTCACAGTACATCTTTAGTGGCCTGCAGATGCAGTCAACCACTTTCAAGTCGAGTAAAAAATTCTTTAACCATATCGCCTGTCTCATGGCCTCATAACATGCTATAAACTCTGCATACATCGTAGATGATGCAACTATCGACTGTTTGGCGCTTTTCCATGAAATAGCACCTCCTGCGAGAGTAAAGACATATCCTGTTGTGAACTTTTTGTCGTCTTTGTCTCCCGCAAAATCAGCATCTGAATACCCTTTTATCTCTAGGGAATCAGATTTTTTATATGTTAGCATGAGGCCTTTTGTGCCTTGCACATAACGCAAAGCTTTCTTTACCATCTTCCAGTGCTCTATGCCTGGATTCTCTTGATATCTACCGAGTACCCCGGTGATAAAAGCTAAGTCAGGGCGAGTGCACACTTATGCATACTGTAAGCTTCCAACAACCGAAGCATATGGTACTGACTTCATTTGATCGATCTCATATTGGTTCTTTGGACATTGGGATTTCCCAAAACTATCGCCCTTGACTATGGGAGCAGGTGTTGCATTACTCGCATGTATATTGTATTTCTTTAAAATCTTTTCACAATACGCTTTCTGTGACAGTCCTAATTCCATTCTTTCTATCTCGGTGAATTTCTATGCCCAAAACATAAGAAGCTTCACCAAAGTCTTTCATGTCAAAATTTGATGACAAGAACTTCTTTGTCTCTAGTAGTAGACTGACATCACTGCTAGCAAGCAAGATGTCATCCACATACAGAATTAGGAAAATATATTTCCCACTTTTGAACTTTGCATAAATGCAGTTGTCCTCAACATTCTCTTTGAATCCAAATCTTTTAATTGTATCATTAAACTTTAAATACCACTGCCTAGATGCTTTCTTTAACCCGTAAATGGATTTCTTTAGGCGGCATCCCATATGTTCCTTCCCCTCCATGAAAAACCCTTGGGTTGTTTCATGTAAACATTTTCTTCTAAATCTCCATTTAGAAATGCCGTCTTAGCATCCATTTGATGTAACTCTAAATCAAAATGTGCAACTAGTGCCATTATGATTCTGAAGGAGTCCTTACATGAGACCGGAGAAAAAGTCTCATTGTAATCTACCCCTTCTCTTTGCGTAAAGTCTTTTGCCACAAGTCTAGCTTTGTACTTTTCTACATTCCCATTGAAGTCATACTTTGTTTTGTAGACCCATTTGCATCCTACTGTTTTGGCTCCTTTAGGAATTTCCTCTAAGTTCTAAACATTGTTGGAACTCATTGATTTCATTTCATCTTCCATTGCCTCCACCCACTTGGCTGAGTGAGGGCTACTCATGGCTTCTTCATATGAGGTAGGATCGCCCTCCATATGAACTGTGTTGTAGACTTTATAAATGTCTTTAGAAATGGCTAGTCTTCGTTCTCTTTTAGACCTTCTGAGTTCATCAGACTCTTGCTCATTTCTTGCCTCGGGTTCAGGCACATTTTCAGTATGTGGCTGTTCTGACTCCCTTTCAAGCTCAACAGTGGGTTCAGGTGGCTCCTGATGGACATGTTTCGAACTTTCGCCCATTGTTGTCACGTGTGGAGTCACAACAGGTGCCGACACCACAACCTCAGGGGTTGTAGATGGTGGCACAACAGGTAGCGAGAAAAATGGCTTCTGAGTCATCGGATTAGGTGCATGCACCCTCTTCTCCTCAAGATCTATTTCCCGAGCTACCGTGCTCCCCCTCATCAATCCGTCCTCCAGGAAGACTACATGTCTCGTTTCTACAAACTTTGTGTATCTATCAGGACAGTAGAAACGATAGCCTTTTGATTTATCTGGATAGCCAATGAAGTGGCAAGATACTGTTTTGGGGTCTAACTTTCCAATGTTTGGATTGAAAACTTTTGCCTCAGCTGGGCTCCCCCAGACCCTCAAGTGGTGCAGAGAGGGAACTCTGCCTGTCCACAATTCATACGGTGTTTTGGGCACCGACTTACTTGGTACTCTATTGAGAATGTGGATGGCGGTTTTAAGCGCCTCCATCCACAAACCCAATGGGAGGGTGGAATGGCTCATCATGCTGCGCACCATATCCATAAGGGTACGGTTACGCCTTTCAGCTACTCCGTTTTGCTGAGGTTCACCCGGCATAGAATACTGGGCGACTATTCCATTTTCCTGTAGGAACCTTGCAAAAGGTCCTGGTACTTGACCATATGGAGTATGTCGACCGTAGTACTCCCCCCCACGGTCAGATCGGACTATCTTAATTCTTTTATCATTCTGATTTTCTACTTCAGCTTTGAAAATTTTAAATTTATCCAATGCTTCAGATCTTTTTTTAATTGGATAAATATAACCATACCGGGAGTGATCATCCGTGAATGTTATGAGTAAATCATAGCCATCCACACTTTTCACCGGAAACGGTCCACAAATATCAGTGTGGATTATTTCTAGTGTAGCTATACTTCGGTTTGCACCATTTTTAATTTGTTTTACATACTTTCCTTTAATGCAATCTATGCTTTGCTCTATGTCTGAGAACTCTAACGGAGGAAGAATGTCATTTTAACGAGGCTTTCTATTCTTCCCCTCGAAATATGGCCTAATCTGCAGTGCCATAACTTCGATGAGTCAAGAGTTAGCTTTCTTTTCTTTTGATCTTTGTTCGACAAGGGAAATTGTTCATTCACATCACACACAGAAAATACTTTCTCATGCAAAGATAATAAATAAAGCTTGTCATGTAGTGTAGCAACACCCACACAAGTATCTTTCAACCAAATGGCACATTTGCCATGTCCAAAATAGCACTCATACAAGTCTTTGTCCAAGCACGACAGACTTATTAAATTTGTATGAATGGAAGGAACAAAAAGAACATCCTTAAGCAAAAGAGAAAATCCATCAGACTCGGAGGAATGTCGCCAATGACCTCCATACGCTTCAATCCCATTCGCCACTTCAATGAGTCTTTCTCTTTTTGGCAAAATCCTTGTCGAATGGAACCCCTGTAAAGAGTTGGCAACATGAACAGTTGCACCAGAGTCAATCCACCAAGTAGATTTAGAAAACTTTTCATATAGAGATTCATTAACAAAAGAGACTATATCTTTACCGTTTTTTGCCATTATGGACTTTAGCCATATTGGGCAATCCTTTTTGTAGTGGCCAACCTTTTTGCAATGGTGGCACTGGTCTTTGTCCCTAGGGGTAGACTGCTGGTACTGATGATGGTGCTGTTGTGGGCCCTTGCCATGTGGCTTGGAAGGTGAGCCACCATGGTTACTGTTGGTGAAGTTCCTCTTTCTATTGTCCTTCACGTAGTTCAAGGAACCACCGTGAATGGACTTCAGCCTTTCTTCCTCTTGAGAACACATCCCTATGGTCTTTTCAATGTCCCACTTTTCAGGGGACATGTTATAGTTGATGACGAAGTTCTCGAACTGTTGGGGAAGAGAGGCCACGACAAGATGCACCAGAAGAGCAGGCTTGAGCTCGAGGTCCGCATCCATGGGCTTTAACTTAGCCGCCATGTTGGACATCCTCAAGATGTGCTATCTAATGCCATGTGTCCCTCCCGTATACTTTTCTGTCACCAGTTGTTTTAGCAGCTGGGTTGCATACATCTTTGAAGAGCTAGTAAACCGGCTCTTTATCTTTGCAAGGTACTCGCCAACAGAGGCACACTCTTCAATTGAGCCCACTATCGTGTTCTCAATTGTGTTCTTGACAAAAGCCAAGCATTTCTTATTTGCATTGACCCACTTTTGATTGTCTATTGAGTAGGTCAGCTCCAAAGGAGCATGGTCTCTCTTTCTCTTTTCAAATGCAACACTTTTCTCAGAATCACCCCTCACTGGGTCCTCAGGCTTGACTGGTTGTTTAGTGTCAACCACCTAGTCCACCTCAGCGCAGACAAAGGCCAGATCAACCTTTTTTCTCCATTCGGAGTAGTTATCCCCTCTGAGCAGTGGGATATCCTTCAGGCAACTCATGAGGTTGAGACCTCCTGAAAACCACAAAAGATGTGAGATAACCAAAAAACAACTGTATGCATTAATCCAACGTTGGTATAAATTAAGCATGCAATTGTTTGTGCCATTTAAAGTTATATTACCGTTGGATAAAAATTAAATTAAATGCACCTTTAATACTCAATGAAAAAAAACCATGATCATGTTTATTAATAACGTTGGTCAATTAATAACATGGGACACAATCATCTTTAATTACTTTGTCACATCTTTTCAAACAAAAATTTAACACACTTTTATTGCATTCTAGCAATTTAAAATAACTATTTGCAGCGGAAACAATTATAATAACTTTCATAAGACTTTTAAATTTTACAGAATAATCCGCCTCTATTCCATTTTCTAGTCAAATATTCACTAGAAAAAACTGTGTAAGAAACTCTCAAAAAACTGATGAAAAACATCAAACATAGCTTCTGGAAAATAAAAAACAGAAAACACTATGTGGCCCAACAGGCCTTTCAAGCCCATGGCTTCGCTGCTAGCGCCACCTTGACCGCTAGTCAAGCGCCACTTGGCTCGGCCGCTTAGCCCGGGCGACAGCGCCGGCCCGCCCGCATGGATCCTAGCCGCCCATCTCTGCCGTCCTAGATCAGACGGCTCCAGCGCCTGGGAGACAAACGGCCAGACGCCTCAGAAACCCTAACTCCCATTCTCCCCTGTCCCCGCACCATCCGGTGGCTCTCATGGCCTTGAAGATAGCCAGTGGTGAGGCGCCGTCCGCTGCCTCCCTCCCTCTCGGCTGAGCCCTCCCCACCTTGCTCTCTCTGGCGGCGGCATGGGAGAGAGTCAGTGGAGGCTAAGCGAGGTGGCCGCCCCGCATGGCGACGGTGCCGGCGGTGGCGCGCCCCTCCCTCTCTCCCATTCTCTGGCTCCCAAAAGCCCCCGTGGGGTCTGAGGCGAGGCGGCCCCCTCCCTCTCCCATCGAGCATTAGTGCCTCCCTGTCCCACCCAGGGTGGGCGCGCCACGCTCAGCAACAGCAGCTGGCGCCCCTTTGCCCCCCCTTTTTTCTTCTTCCACCTTCCACCTCCCCTCCAACCCCGCGAGTAGCAGAGAACATAGAAAGAGATGGCGGCGGTGCCTCCCCTTGGCTCCTTGCCGACGCGTGCATCCACCCGAGGGTGGGTGCACCGCCGTCAAGTGGCCGAGGTGGGGCAGATCCTTTCCCGGCGATGGCCGGGGTGACTTTTCTTTTGACTTGGGGTTTTGCATGCGGGATCTAGGAGAAATAGTGGGCTTTTCATCTTGTTTTTTCTTAATTTCGGGTGGGATCTGGGGACGAGATGGGGCTAGGTTTTGATTTTCTTTGCCCCTGAAGGGGTGTTGTTCTTCTTCTAGATGTCTCCACTAGGAATGCCCATCTAGATCGAGAGGAACGGCGCGGCCGTAGGGCAGGCGCACTTTGGGGGTTGAATCTAGGGTTTTCCTTTTGCACTTTCTGTTTCTACCGAAGGAACTAGAGCTAGAAACATGCTCTGATACCATTGTTAATTCTAATATAGCCTTGGTAGATGTACTATAAGTTGGAACTTGTAGATTTGAGAGGGAGAGAGAGAAGGGTACTACTTGCGCTCTGACTCGAAAAGCATGAGCCAGAGGGGATGCCGGAGCTAGTCCCGGAGCTAGAGCCGCCGTCGTTAGCCATAGGAAAAGGAGCGACGGCGTGGGTGTGCGGTGGTGGCGGTGCTTCCCGTCGGCTCGCGCTAACCCTAGATCGGTAAGGGTGTAGGTGCGGTGATTGCACAGCGGCGAACCTCGTACCGTGTGCTGACAGCCCCACACCACTTTATATAGCGCGGCGACAGGGGCCCACCAACTAGATAGGGTTGGGCGCCCCCGATCAGGACGGGTTAGGGGGCGTGACAGGCCGTTGGGCTCTGTCACGTTGAGATCTATCCAACACTGCCATGTCCTGGGCAAGCTGGATATGATGAAATGTCTTGCAGCCTACTGGGTTGGAGCATCGTCTGATGTCGTTGCAGCTGTCGAGGTGGCGTGCCCAGGGTCTGAATGTCTGAAGACCAGGCTGAAGGCTGTAGAGGTATCTGCAAAGGTCCTGGAGGCTGTTGCGTTTGGCAATGCCATCCTCCCGGCAGAGAGACAGTGTAATGCTGTAAATGTTTGGATCGGATTCGCAGGGACAACCAAGAATTTGGACGATCAAGCCAATCATGGCGATGAAGACAACTGTAATAGGGGTTATGACGGTAATGATGGTGATGCTGAAATATCAGCCAAGATCGTGACGGTGAGCTCTGGCAGGGGATGGAATCGGCGATCTCCTCGATTGTGATGAAGCTGCTGTCGAACACTCAGGCCGAGATTCTGTCGGAGTGGTTTCAGTCGAACCATGCTGCATTCCCTGATCTGACAGAGGGGCGTTTGATGCCGTGTTACAGATCGAAAGTTGCTAGGAGGCTATCTTTCTTGAATAACGGCCATCCGACACCTTGATACGGGCCTGCAGCCAAGATCCAGTACTGTGGAGAAAATACTTCATGTCCATCTGTAGGGTCTGATATGCAGCCAGTCTCTTTTCACCATAGACAGCACTGAGCATCTGCCTTTTTTACCAACTGAAACTGGACAAGATATTCCATTGCTAATATGATGACACTGTCGTAGTTGCTGGAATCGCTCCAGGATCCCGTTATGAACTTACATTCAGCGTCGCTGATGGGATTTATCAGACATGCAGCACGGTGGTCCGTGAGCGGAGGGTTCTCTTGTACCCGTTGGATCATTGGATAGGGGCGGTGGATGTTGCGGGTTTGGCTCACTCAAGTTGATTGTTGTGAAAAGGAAATAAGATTTAGCTGTCATGTTCTCTTGCTTTTTCTGGTTTTCCCTGGCCAGGATGCACCCATATGTTTTCTTGACCTGTTATGTCCCCAATTCGGAACCTGTCCGTCCTAGCAGCATATAGATGTGACACCGGCCATTGCTGTTCAGGCCAGACTTTCCTGTAATGTCATCTCTTTATCACCATTTTCTCCCTGTTGCTGTCCGTGTTGCCCCTGCTAGTGCCTTTCAAATTGCGAGTTTGTGACTGGCCTGTAAATTCAACGAGTCGCTCGCTTCGGGATTTACTTAATTGATGTTTATTATTTTATAAATGTAGTAGCGCCCGTGGCCTAATGGATAAGGCGTCTGACTTCTAATCAGGCGATTGTGGGTTCGAGTCCCACCGGGCGTGGATTTTTTACATTTTGTTTATTACTAATTAAATTAAATCCTTAATCAGCATAGATTCACTTATTTTTCTGGAATACCCTAAATGGCTCAAGCTGCAAATCTTTTTCCATAAACTTCAGAAACAACATGGTAATAATACACCACCAAAATTTATCCATACACACAGCTACACGGTTCAACGAGACAAGTTAAAATCTCATATCCAGGATTTTCTCATGTCTCACAACTTGGTAGCCACATAATAAAAACCAAAACTTGAGGTAAAGAATAAATTAAGAGCACTTTTGCGAAAGGTTATACTAGTCTAGATATGTCTACATATAAAGAATAGAAATATATGAAATAGTGTGTATAGAATGTAGAGGTGCTACCCCCAGTCTCATGCATGTTGTCCTTGGCGGAACCTAAAAACATAGAAGCCACAAGGGTGAGTACAATATACTCAACAAGCACATAAAGAAATAATAACCATTACATAAAATACAATATAAACAATTATTCTTTAACACTTTCATATCACAATGATGGTTACAATATACTTTCACAGTTTGTGCCACATCGGTCGAGGCAAGTCCATAACGGGATAATACTTTGCATGATAGCTTCACTTAACTTTTATTTTCTAGCACTTGTGTTCCAGTTGCTAGTATATTGTTTATGTGTGGAGACAAAGTGGTTACGCCATAGAATACAGTTATGCTTGCATTTCGCATAGCATATTAAAGACAGTGCATGGTGCTGTGTCCTACTGAGGTAGGCACTTGAGGTATCCACATTGTGGGCAGTCTTCACAAGTTGGAGTGAGTGGATGCTGATGGTGTCCTCTTAAGCAATACTGGTATACGCAAAGAAAAGTGACAGCAAAGAGCATATAGGCAGGGGCGGAGCTACGCCCCGGACAACCAGGGACATGGCCCGAGGCGGCCCAAATTTTCCAACCATCTACAAATAAAGATTATGGATTAGATGTGTAGTGACAATCATCTCTTATTTATACTAGACTCTTTTACTTATTTATTGCGCATTTATCGATATATGATCTTATACATCATATTTTTATTAAGTTTTAAATAATTAACTAAACAATAATGTTATAAGTAATTACGATATATTCCATTATATATCTATATTGTTTAACATGAGAAACTTACACTAACTTGATGTTAGTTATTCTTGTTTTTTCTAAGAGAGGTTGACTCTTATAAAGCCTTTGGTTGAGCCGATTACCATATCCATATTTTATTTTTCAAAAAGGAGGCTGAGTCTGTCCGTCTCTGCATCAAAAATATGCATACGTCATTTTTTATTATGTTATTCAACAAACATCTGGCAAGTACATGCATAAGAGTAAAACCTCATGGTACCATGAATTAATATGGCATATAATTAGATAAACTATGGTTACATGCATATTCTCGTCTCTATTTTAATCCCGTTAAATATCTTAGCATAAGATATATATGGTATAATAAGTATCACATGTCTCTTAGTGCATGATTGGATATCCTAGGTATATAAATATTGGAATATTCTAGAGTGTACCAGATGTGTCTATGATGGGCTTGTCCTCCAACCGTCACAATGCTTATTTATAAGTTTTATTACATGCATTTGTAAAACACTACTCCTTCTGATCTATAATAAGTGTCACTATTTTAGTACTATGGATTGGAGGGAGTACTGTCATTTGTTGTAATATCTATGTATCCAGTTACTTGGTTTGATATGTACACAACTCTTCAATTGATAAGTAATCCCCAGTGCCCAAACCGACCCAACTCCTAAAGATATGTGCATCCTCTGATATGGAAAACCGCCATGCTAGAAGCTATATGAACCCGAATGTAGGGAGTAAAGGTTTGCTTTGGAACATTTACACCAAATAGTGGAAAGGTATTACAATTACGGTTTTGCTATTTCTTAGGCGACTGAGAAATAGTTTCTCAGTCATCTTGTTCACCGTTGGATTTTGGTTCTAAGATTCGATTGAGCCATCTGGTTGCAGTTTTTTGTTTGTAAACCATGCATGTTTTCATTCGATTGAGCCAGCCACGTCAGCCGACTGAGAAATAGTTATTTCTCAGTCGCCTAAGACGTAGACATTCCCTTACAATTAATATCGCACATATACCAATTACACTCATCCTCTACACCAATAAGATGCCTAAAGACATCTCGGAAGCACACAACCCAAAAAGAAAATAAAGGAGAAAATCAACGAAAAAAGACCCTACCACGATGATCAGTCACCTGCAACATCAACCCTCTAACCACCACCAAAGACAACACCCAAACTACAAAGGAGATTCTCCAAAATCAATGCCTCCAAGAAGGAAACAATACACAAGTCGTTATCCTTGCCCAATCAAAGATCTTAGATTTTTAACTTGGAAAAAGACCGTGTGCACGAAATTATGCCTTCAACAAGGCCACTACAAGGTACAACCAATGAAGGGAAGATATTGGGTTTTCACCCTGAAAATCACGACTCGATACTCAAGGAGCACCACCAACAAAGAAGTCCTCCAGTGTTGCCGCCCCCACTTATGGAGGCCACTATTGCAAGTCACATACCACTGGTCTCATATGTACTCGTGTTCGGTCTTAACGGGAACATATCTCGCAAGACAAGTCCAAACAATAGCCTTTGAAGCAAAGTACCCATCACATCCAAGGCCCCAACTTCACCACTGTCAGATCCTCCAGTCACAACTTCCATGCCATTCTTTGCATGTGTCGATCACATGGAAATCTTGGTGCAGACATGTCCCATGGTGTCAACAAAAACAGAGCTTCGCGATAGACCCAGTGAAGCTCGTAAGGCTGATATTGCAGGCACACACAACAGATCCCTTTCCGAACAAGGTGTCCAAGGAGCGCCATATGGTGCACCAGATCGAGGAGGAAAGATCGAAGGTATATCGGTGGCTTCACGCGAAGACGACTAGGGCCACGACATGGCTGATTATTCTACAAGATATCAAATCCCGAGATCCACCATGTCTCGCTGCCCACATCCGACGGAGAAGGAGGAGTCCGCCTCCGCCATGCTCGGTGCCGCTACCCTGGCGTCCAAGTGATGCGGTAGCGCCACATGCCGTCGTTATCATCACGCAAGAAACCAAAAGTGTGCATAAGTTTAGGGCCCTCTTGGCCCATACGGGCCCAATATCAAGCCCAACCACCCCAGCGCCACTATTGACCGCGCCTCCGGACGTCATCACCGCGTATCACCATGGCTGTAGGACCGAGGACAGGTGCCCGATATGGAAAACATACACAAGAATGCAATTAATGCTGAAGACCATCACCGGTGGTTTCTGCGTTCCAACGCCAAGCTTCAAAAGACATCACCAATGGTCCAATTCTCCCGTGGGTTCCTCAAGATCAACACAAATGGTAGTTTTGACGAGCACCGTGTCCTGGCCTCTAAAAGTCCAAGGGGCTGGCATGGGAAAACATGCTAAATTTTAGCACATTCGCTCCACGAATTGGCAGTTTGCCTCCAGGCTATCTAGTTTGCAGCTGCTCAGGGCAACACAGCTTCCCGAGGTGCTCGAGCGAATGTAGATCACGACTTTACGCGACACGGCGATCTTTTCTGAGAGGCGGAACTCCTCCCGTTGCTTATCAATTGCGTAGAGTTTAGAGTTGTTTTATGCAATCGTTTATGTAACTCGGTTTCTCATGGTTTAACAACACAACATGGAGCCGGTATGGCTCCAGGTGGCACCATGTTTTTGGAATTATGATGTATCCAACTTTGCATGCTCGTTGGCGGCCGGTCGGTGATTTAGCTGCGCCACATGTATACTAAAGCTGCTTGGTTTTTTTTTTAAGAAGAAATGACGTGAAAAGCTTCCATCAACAAGTACAAAAGCCAGGGCCAACCCTATCACCTTCATGAGTAAACTTTCTTGTTTGTTTTTCAATTAATCTCTAAGCTCAACCATGGAGTACAAACATAAGGATGTGAATTTTGGAATGATGTGTGGAGAAGAAGAAATTTTTGATACAAAGGACCACCTGTCCAGACAAATTACCAAAAAAGACCACATGCTGAAAATGTTGTAAAATAGAACCACCTATGCGTGGCGGCAGTGCTAGCCAGCTGAGACGTGCCACCTGCTGCCATTTCCGGTGGGGCAAGTCCCTGTCGCCATGGCCTGAGGCGGCACGTCCGGCCCGATGACAGCTAACGGCGCCACGTGCCATGTGTCGGCTGGCCAGCCCTGCCGCCACATATATGTGGTCTTTTTTATCAATTTTTTCAGCAGGCAGTCTTTTTCTACAATTCATTCGGACACGTGGTCTTTTATGTCAAAAAAATAGCATAGATATTTTCTTTACATCCAGCCAACATGATTTGTGGCCTGCACAAGCCTAGGTTGCACGCGGATGAGTGCAGACGGACAATTTTACTCCATTTTCTATTGGTCTTTCCCGATGAACATGAGGATTCTGCTGTGATTTTATTTTTATAAAACATTCAAATATTCAATCAGCTCGTACTTAATTTGCTCCCGACTCCCCCGTTTGCCTAATATTATCCTACCCCACATGAGTCGATGCAACTCAGCTGTCCCTAGATACATACACAAGGGAAAGACTTTAAGTAGTGCACAGACAGAGATCAGAGAGTGGAAAGCGGCCAGGCAAGGCAACGTGTACGAACAGCCATATTTGAGCCAGGCACATGACGGCCAACCCCTAGGTACCTAATCTTTCATGTTCCTACCTAGCGAGCTAGGATCTTCCAACTTTCCGAGCTTAACCCAGCATCACCACAATGGCATGCACAATTAATATATAATCATCCAACGTCATGGAGTGCTGACAATATTAGACTAGTTGTCGATGATTAGACGGATTGGCATGGGCTATATCTTAGCTAGGCGGCCGGATTGACTTGTATGCTTAGTGATTGGCTAGATAGAGTAGATGTATTCCACAAGATCACAACTAATGCCACTAACTCGATGGGTGGCTAATCAGCTAGGTAAAGTGAGTAGTCTAGCCAGAAAGAAAGTAGACCAAGAAAAAAACCAGCTGCTCATGTTGAAATCTAGATGATCAAATGTCAACGAGTCATCTACTTCTTCCTGACGTTTGAGTGAGTGATTTAATTAGCAATGTGTCAGTCAACAAAGGCAAAGGCAAACACCTCCACACACACACTAAACGAAGGCAAGGCATCAAGCACATGGCAGTAATAAACAAATAAAACACGACTCGACTAGGTATTTGTCGATTTGCCATGTCTGGGTCCGACAGGATGTGGCCTGCCAATATCTCCTGACGCCGCCCCTAAACCCTTGTAAAATCAACGGTTCGGCAGCGTCAAGTTACCTGCCTCCGTACCACACCTTGGGGACCTAGCGTATCACATGCATATCATGCATGCTTGTGCTTACAAGTCAAGTGAGGTGTACCACACTTGCTGCTCCACTTGGACGCACATGCTAACCTGGTCTTCGATCTGTGCTAGAGGAGGAACTACGAGTCTGTGACCACCACTGCTTCGAATTTGCACGGTCTTTTAGATTATTTTTAATGATTTTGATCTGTAGGGATTTTTGTTTTAGGTGTGCTTGCGGGTCGACAATTCTTATGAATTTCTTGATTTCCAACGACGCCTTAAGTCTATACTATATGTTTCCACCCTAGCTAGTATCCTTTTCGCTGCCCATTTTCGCTTAGGAGATCATGCCGTTTTGCGCTTTCCAAGTGTTCTACCTACAAGTCCATTTTTGTATTTTTTATATGTTTTTATAGTTTTATGTTTAAATCCTTACACTGTCATTTCAAATTCATGCACGCCTATAGTATTCCCGTGTTTTGCATCTGTATGATTCAAAGAAACACAGATAAGTTCTAACAATTTTAGATACAAGGCGTCATGTCAAAAGGACTATCGTCTCCTGCCAAGGGGAAGTTGAGAGAACACAAATGAAAGTCAGACTGTTCATTAAGACCCTATTTCGCTAAAGTCGTCACTAGTTCTGGTACCTTATGGCCCAATTTTAGTCCAACTATGTGTATCACGGTACTAGCACACCTTATTTTAATGATCCATATGTGAGTATATATATGGCGTTAAAGAGAGGTCGAACAAAAAGCATGGATGCTCCATCGTCATTGATCTCAAGGAAGGAACATATATATTAGGCCGAAACTGCAAAGAATATATGGAAGGAACCCACTTTTCATCAAGAGGAAGTTAAAGATAGTTCAAATAGGAGCACTTACTCTAGCACTGGTTGGTCACGCTATAGTTTTATTGAAGTGAAGTGCACCAGCTTATAGCACACGAATTAAAATGGATCTTGTATCAATGAACTACTCTTATGTTTCAAAATATAAACGTTTTGGTAGGCTATAAGTATATGAGAAGAATTGAAGTTAGCTACACAAGAAGCTAAAGAGGGTTCAAACAAAAGGAGCCATATGCACATTGAGCCCAGTTTTGTCAAGCTCGATCTTGCTGCACGTCATAGGTAAACAAATTTGGCCGATAATACTCGGCCACTAATTATCGAGTATGTAACGTGCTTACCTAGCTAGCTATAAGTTTATACCAATTTGGTTAATCTTGGTGATGTGGCTGCCCAATATTGGATGGAGCTAATTACCTATCTCACACCTACTAGTACATAGATGTGTGAACATAGATAGGTGGGTTTTCTTTTCCAGAGATCTCCATATAGATAGATGAGTAGATTAATTTGGGACCCTTGTTAATTATTAGATGTATATATCTGTATATTGTATTTCCCCCATATGTTAGGGGGCTTCCTGCATATTTGCCATGTACCTGTACTATATATTGTGGCCTTTGGCCCCAGAGGAATATAACTTTGTCTATTCCTAACATGGTATCAGAGTCGGTTTTAGGGTTCCCGTGCCCACCGGTCCTCTGCTTGTAATCATCGCCGCCGTCATTTCGCCGGCCTCATTGATTCCGTTTGGCCGTTTGTGTCGCCGCCGCCCAGATCGGATCTGTCCCGATCGTGCTACTCGCGAAATCGTCTGGTACCGATCCAATCTACACCCACCTGCTGCCGATCGGGCCCCGCCCCGGCCGTCCTCTGCTCCCGCGTGGGGTGGATCTCACGCGTGGCCGTCCTCACCTACCCGCATGGCCGTCCTCACCTACACTCGTCGTCCTCTGCACCAATCTGCACCTACACTCCGCCGTCCACACGCGGGTGACCTCCTCTTCACCTACCCCCTGTCGCCCGCAGTCACTGACTGGCGGGCCCTCTCCTGCTGGCCCGCCATCCTCTGCATCAGCGCCAGCGCGTGTGGCCCGCCGTCCTCCGCATCGCCGTCCTGCTGACGTCTGCTTGCGTCAGCGCTGATCCGTCCTGCTGATCTGTGCAAAAAAGGGATATGTCTTCTTCATCGGGTTATATTGCGATTCCTCGCTGCCCGGTGATCTTCGATGGCGCGAATTATCCTGATTTCGCTGCCTTTATGCGCGTTCACATGCGCGGTCTCCGTCTTTGGGGTGTGCTCTCCGGCGAGGTCTCTTGTCCGCCGTGCCCCTGCTCCTGTGGCTCCTCTTCCGCCGACACCGATTGTTCTCGGTGCTGATGCTTCTCAGGAGGCCAAGGATGCTGCTCAGAGTGCTGATGATAGTGTTGTTGCTGCTTATGATCTGAAGTTCAAGCAGTAATCTTCTGATCTCGAGGCCTATCGACACGCTCTGACTGCTTACACTCAGTGGGTTGATGAGGATGCTCGTCTTGCTGTTCTCACCTCGATGTTTTGCCCAAAGATGTCGCTGAGTTCATGAGTCTCTCTACTGTTGCCGCTCGGTGGGCCCATCTTCGTCAGCGCTATCAGCCGTCTGGGGATGCTCTTTACCTGTCCGTGGTTCGCCAGGAGCATGCTCTCCAGCAGGGTGATTCCACTATTGATGAGTTCTATACTCAGAGTGCTATCTGGCGCCGCCTTGATTCTCTTCGTCTTGTTGTTTGTGGCACATGCTCGTGCTGCCGATGTGCGCCGGATTTGGAGTTTCACCGCATCTATGAGTTTCGTCTCTCGCCGCCAGAGTTTGAGCCCCGGCGTGCTCAGCTGAATGCTCGTGGTCGTGTTCCGCTTTCTGAGGTGTTGTCTGAGCTTCGGGATGAGGAGACCCGTCTCCGTGGTGCTGGTCTTCTTGCGGTTCCATCTGTGCTTGCTACTCGTGGTCCTCCTATGTCGTCTGCTCCCTTGACTCAGCCACGGTCCTCTGTGCCTCCGCTGATACTACCCACTCCTCCAAGCTGTGGTCGAGTCGGCAGCAGTTTGGTCGAGTCGGCATCGCAGCTTCAGGCGAGTCGGCACCAGCAGGCTCGTGGTCGTGGTCGCCGTGGTTCTCTTCGTCGCTCTTACTATAACAAGGATGGCCACACTTGGGCCACTTGTTATACACGATCCCAGTTCGTCGGTGACACCGAGCTCGTGGGCGATCGGCTTCTTCGGATCTTTAGCAGTTGCTCTCTCCGATCGGACATTATCATGAGTCTTCGATGCGCTTGTCGCTCTGAGGCTCTTCTTCGACGTAATCGCTGGTTCTGTGGATGAATCTTGACCTTCTTGACCACCACCTTCTACACAGTCAGGTACGTCCCCATGGTATCTGGATTCCGGAGCTTACTTTCATATGACCTCTGAGTCTTCTTTTCTATCTGCTCTTCGTTCTCTCCCTTCTCATGTCCGTGTTTTTTATAGCTGATGGTACCTCTCTTCCTGTTTCTAGTCGGGGCACTCTTTCTACTTCTTCTTTTTCTGTTTCTGTTTCTGATATCTCTCATGTCGCTCTTCTTAAGATGAATCTGTTCTCTGCTAGCCAGCTTACTGACTCTGGTTGTCGCGTCATTCTTGATGCTGATTCTTGTGTTGTCCAGGACCGTCCCACACAGGCCCTGGTTGGAGCTGGCCCTCGCAGCCGTGACTCTTCAGGACTTTCGGAGTTAGACTGGCTTCGTGTTCTCTCCGCTGCCACTTCATCTGCCAGTTCTTCTCCGGTCGTCGCCTCTGCTACCATCTCCTTTCAGCAGTGGCATCATCGTCTTGGTCACCTTTGTGACTCGCATCTGTCATCTTTAGTTCATCGTGGTCTTCTGAGGTCTGTCTCAGGAGATGGGTCTTTACATTGTCAGGGTTGTAGGTTGGGTAAACAGATTCAGCTTCCCTATCCTACTAGCGCGTCTGTATCTCAGCGACCTTTTGATTTAGTTCATTCAGATGTTTGGGGTCCGACTCCTTTCGCTTCAAAAGGGGGCCGTCGCTACTATATTTTATTCATCGATGATTTCTCTCGGTACACTTGGTTGTATTTTATGCGCTCTCATAGTGAAGTGCTCTCCATATATCAGCGTTTTGCGGCCATGGTCCGTACTCAATATTCTACCCCCATTCGTGTGTTTCGTGATGATTCTGCTGGTGAGTATATCTCCCAGATGTTGCGAGGTGTTCTTGCTGAGCAGGGAATCCTTGCTCAGTTCTCCTGTCCTGGCGCACATGCTCAGAATGGCGTTGCTGAGCGTAAGCATCGCCATCTTCTTGAGACCACTCGTGCCATGATGATTGCTTCTTCTCTTCCGCTGCATTTCTGGGTTGAGGCTATCGCTACGTCGGCTTACCTCATCAATATTCAGCCTTCCGCTTCCTGCAGGGTGGTATCCCTCTTGAGCGCCTATCTGGACAGTCTCCAGACTATTCCATGCTTCGCTTGTTTGGTTGTGTTTGCTATGTTCCCCTTGCTCCTCGCGAACGCACCAAACTGACCACTCAGTCTGTTGAGTGTGTTTTCCTTGGATACAGTGATGAGCATAAGGGCTATCGCTGTTGGGACCCTGTTGGTCGTTGGATGCGTATCTCTCGTGATGTTACTTTTGATGAGACGCGTCCTTTCTATCCTCGTCCCACCGCTGGTACCTACCCGGTGGAAGATATATCGTTTCTTCTTTTTCCTGACACACCCCCTCTGTCTACTCCTTCTACTCCTATTGTGTCTTCTTCAGGATCTCCTCCCCCTAATGTCTCTCCTTCTACACCGTCCTCCTCTGTTCCGTCTAGTTCTCCTAGTTCTCCTCGTTCTCCGGAGTCTTCCGCTGCGATTCCTTCTTCTTCATCGTCATCTCTTGAGTCGTCTTCCTCTGACGAGCTTCCCTCTACTCGTCATGTTCGTCAGCGTCGTGCCCCCAATCGTTACTCTCCTAGTCAGTATGGTCTTTCTGTTGCCTCTGAGCCGACTTCTTATCGGGATGCTGAGCATCATCCTGAATGGCAGCTGGCCATGGCTGACGAGATTGCTGCGCTTGAGCGCACTGGCACCTGGGATCTTGTTTCTCCCCCTTCCGGTGTTCGTCCTATCACGTGTAAGTGGGTCTATAAGATTAAGACCCGCTCTGATGGATCTCTTGAGCGCTATAAAGCGCGTCTTGTGGCTCGTGGTTTTCAGCAGGAGCATGATCGTGACTATGATGAGACCTTTGCTCATGTGGCTCATATGACCATTGTGCGTACTCTTCTTGCTGTTGCTTCTGTTCGTCACTGGTCTGTGTCCCAACTTGATGTTCAGAACGCCTTTCTCAATGGTGAGTTGAGTGAGGAGGTTTATATGCAGCCTCCTTCTGGGTATTCTGTTCCCGAGGGGATGGTTTGTCGTCTTCGACGGTCTCTTTATGGCCTCAAACAGGCCCCTCGTGCCTGGTTTGAGCGCTTTGCTTCTGTAGTGACTGTTGTTGGTTTCTCCCCTAGTGCTCATGATCCAGCGCTGTTTGTTCACACTTCTCCTCGTGGACGCACTCTTCTTCTTCTCTATGTTGATGATATGATCATTACTGGTGATGATCCTAAGTATATCGCCTTTGTTAAGGCTCGTCTTCGTGATCAGTTTCATATGACTGATCTTGGTCCTCTTCGATACTTTCTTGGGATTGAGGTTTCCTCCACTTCTGATGGCTTTTACATCTCTCAGGAAAAGTATATTCAGGATCTTCTTGCTCGTGCTACTCTTGGGGATGAGCGCACTGTTGAGACCCCTATGGAACTTAATGTTAAGCTTCAACCTACTGATCGTGATCCTCTTTCTGATCCGACGCGTTATCGTCATCTTGTTGGGAGTCTAGTTTATCTTGCTGTCACTCGTCCTGACATCTCTTATCCTGTTCATATTCTGAGTTAGTTTGTTTCTGCTCCTACCACTGTTCACTATAGTCATCTTCTCCGTGTTCTTCGTTATCTTCATGGTACGATCACTCGTCGCCTTTTCTTTCCTCGTTCCAGCTCCCCCTAGCTTCAGTGCTATTCGGACGCCACGTGGGCGAGTGATCCTTCGGATCGTCGTTCACTTTCTGCTTACTGTGTGTTTCTTGGTGGTTCGCTTATTGTTTGGAGGACGAAGAAACAGACAGCGGTTTCCCGTTCGAGTGTTGAGGCTGAGTTGCGTGCTATGGCCTTGTTGACTGCTGAGGCGACCTGGTTACGGTGGTTACTTGCAGATTTTGGGGTCTCTATTACCACACCCACTCTGGTTTTGTCTGACAGTACAGGTGTTATTAGTGTTGCACGTGATCCGGTCAAGCATGAGCTTTCCAAGCATATTGGTGTTGATGCTTTCTATACACGTGTCCAGGTGTAGGCTCAGGTTGTTGCGCTTCAGTATGTGCCTTCAGATTTACAGTTGACGGATTTCTTTACGAAGGCACAGACCCGAGCGCAGCATGCTTTCTTACTCTCCAAACTCAGCGTTATGGATCCACCATGAGTTTGAGGGGGTGTTAGATGTATATATCTGTATATTGTATTTCTCCCATATATTAGGGGGCTTCCTGCATATTTGCCCTGTACCTGTACTATATATTATGGCCTTTGGCCCCAGAGGAATATAACTTTGTCTATTCCTAACATTAATGTTATGAAAAGGATGGATTGAGTGTACCATCTTGCTTTTCCTATGTTTGTGTTGGACACATGCTAGCCAGCTTAGGAGTGGGATTGTTCAGCAGGAGGACCTACAAGAGCTTAGCTTAGATTAGGTCATAGCCCACAAATCACACACTAGGCACCATTTATTATCTTCGATCGACATGATATAAACATTTCATGATCACATTTGGTTAGCCACTACTACTAGTTGTACGTATGTCATCGCTGTCATAGTAGATCAACTATATAAGCTACTACGTGTAAATGATCGAGTCAGTCGATCTTGCTTGAATATTTTGAGTCATAGATACTAGTGAGAAAAATATACTCGTAACATTTTTGCCCCTCGATTAATATTCTTGAGCAGAAAAAATAACATCAGCAGCCCACGGGGCTGGGTCATGCTCCGAGGCAGTTCGGAGGTGTTTCCTTCGCATTCGGCCCACTTGAGGCGTTGCCAAGGCCCAGGCTGCACGCGACTAGTTCGAGTGTGAAAGAAACTTCGGTAGAAGAAAGATTCTCATTGTCTAAAAAAAGGAGTGTGAAAGATACCATACATTTCACTCCATTTTTTTACTAAAAAAGTTGCAAAATAGTTAGCTCGTGGATCCTTAATTTATTCACACATCATTACTGGAAAGCTCACACAGTACTCCTTCCTTCACGGTTTGCAGGGCGCTCTACAAAAATCTCACGGACCTAGACTTGAACGTATTGGCTGAAAATTAGGCCTATTAGTGAGCGGTTAAAACGCATGCATTGATGGGAGACTGTTGCATGCATAGGAAGTTGGACAAAAAGGTGCCACATTAATTAACAATTAATTCTTATGCGTCTAGAAACGTTACAGTTTTGGAAAAACTCAAATTTAATTAGGCGTCCTGTAAACCGTGAAGGAGGTAGTACTTAACTTACGCGCGCAGGTGATGGACACGTACGGTAATTAATATCCTCTTTGATCCACCAATGGCATGTGTTGATCACAACTCAACTCTCCCTCGGTCGATATATACACAAGGGGAAAGAACACTGCACAGACAAACAAAAATCGGTGAGATGGCAGATTAGACAAGAAAAGTGGCCAGACAAACGTGTACGAATAGCCATATTTGAGCCAGGCACTTGAGGGGCCAACCCCCTAGCCGCTTCATGCTCCTATCTACCTAGCTATATGACCCATGATCGAGCCTCGGAATTTTCAAGTTTATCTCATCACCACAACGGCATACACAATTAATCACACAATCAACTCAATCATGCAGGCATGATTAGACTAGTCCTCCCAGATTAGTTCAACGGATTAGCATGCACTATATCTTCGGCGCTGGCTTGACTTCATGAGTGATTAGCTAGATTAGTTAAGCTTGATAGACTCTACAACTAAGACCGCTAACTCGATCCATGACAAATCAACTAGAGTGAGCAGTACTCTATCTGAAAAGAAAAGGGATCGGAGAAAACAACCATCACATTGAAAACTTGATGTTCAAATGTCTAGAAGGGCATCTACTTATTGACCTACGAGGGAGTAATTTAATCAGCAAGTAATCTACCACCTCCACACAGTTCACACTCAATCAAGGCCAGGCAACAAGTACAAGCAGTAATCAAAAGAGATCGAAGCAGGCCTCCGTCTCCTTGGTCAGTCCTTGTCGGTTTTCCATGTCCAGGTCCAACAGGATGTGGCCTCCCAGATATCTCCTGACGCAGCCTGTCGCCCGCTGGAAAATCAACGGTTCGGCAGCGACAGGATTGTTTCCCTCCGTACCATGCACTCTCCGCGTCAGCGAGCTTGCTCATCACATGCATGCTTGTGCGTACAAGTCAAGTGATGAGGTGTACCTCACTTGCTGCTCCACTTGGACGCATTGCAAGTCATGTGAGGATTCTCTCTGCAAGTCATGTGAGGAAAAAAAAATTTAAATTGGCGCATTTATTAAAAATTCTGTTTAAAACTTACACCCGGCATACATAACCAAGATGCACACAGCCACATGAATGATAGAACTAATGTAAAGAGTAGACAAGCATTACAAAAAGGCACAAACTAAATAAATGTCTAGAATCTAAGATAGATCAATCCTCAGATCACGCGACCATCCATGTCGGGAGAAAATATCCCTCGCCGTGTCCTCCAATCGTGTACATCCCACCATAAATAAGTCGCGAAACTCCATGCGTTAGAGATTATTCCATGATCGGAGGATAGCCGTGGCTCGATAGATAACCTGCAGAGGAGAAGACACAATGTTATTAAAAATCTTGTCATTTCTACAAAGCCATAGCGACCATATAATGGCAAGCGCTCCCACCCTAAACAAAGTTCTGTATTTATCAATAATTCCATGCAACCAATTACCAAAAACATTGGTTACAGAACATGGCGGAGATAAACCAGAAGCTATTTGGATGAATGACCATATAGAGCGAGCAAATTTGCAATGGAAGAACAAATGGCGAATTGTCTTATCTTGATGACAAAAAACACATTGTGTACTTCCAAGCCAATTCCTCTTTGCAAGATTATCTTTTGTTAGAATTACCCCTTTCCATAGATACCATGCAAATATCTTCGTCTTAAAGGGTATTTTTATTTTCCAAATTTTACTATTATCATCGACCAGGATATCAGGTTGGACCAAGGCTTTATATAGTGATCCAACAGAAAATTTACCACTTTCTAGTAATTTCCATTTGAACACGTCAACACCGTCCGACAATTGTATCATGGATAAACGTAATAATAGGTTGTTCCAAGATACCAGTCTAGGACCGATGAGACTTCTTCTGAAAGACACATTAGGAGGATAGTCTTCCATCACTATGGAAATTGTGTCCCCTTTGTGTCTAACAATCGAATATAGAGCTGGATATTGTTCGCGAAGAGTAGTTTGGCCAAACCACTTATCTTTCCAAAACCTAATCAGTGATCCATCCTTAATCTCAAAAGCACCAAAACGAAAGAAATGTTTCTTGGTGGCCATAAGACCCGCCCAAAAATGTGAATCTCCGGGTTTCCAAACCACTTGAGACACAGCCTTGGACCCCACATATTTCCTCCATAACATGGTTTGCCAAACACCATCTTCTGTAAGTAGTTTAAAAAGCCATTTGCCCAGAAGTGCGGTGTTTTTGACTTGCAAATCGTGTATGCCCAGTCCACCAAACTCCTTCGGGCGGCAAACCACATTCCATCTGGCGCGATATTTCTTTTTCTCACTATCCCCTTACCAAAAGAATCTTGAACGGAAATAATCCACTTTGTTCAAGACCCCTTTTGGTAATTGGAAAAACAAGATCACATACAGTACCATATTAGTGAGTACTGAATTTATGAGTACAAGTCTTCCACCAAGGGATAACAATTTACCTTTCCAACTATTAAGACATTTTTGTAGTCTTTCCTCAACAAGTTTCTATTCAGCAATTGTGAGACGCCGATAATGAATCGGTATTCCCAAATAATTGATTGGAAACTGACCCTGACCACAGCCGAAAAGTTCAGCATATAGGTGGGCCTCGTTTTGGGCCTCGCCAAAACAATACAGATCACTCTCATGGAAGTTTATTTTAAGACCAGATAGCTGCTCGAATGCTGATAATATTAATTTTAGATTCTTAGCCTTCTCCAGATCATGTTCCATAAAAATAATTGTATCATCGGCATATTGAAGAATAGAAAGTCCACCATCAATAAGATGTGGAACCACTCCTTCAATTTGACCATCAGCCTTTGCTCTCTCAATAAGGATAGCCAACATATCAACCACTATATTAAATAGCAAAGGCGATAATGGATCCCTTGTCTCAGTCCTTTCTTGGTTTGGAAGTATTTGTCAGTATCTTCATTTACTTTAATGGCAACACTACCCCTAGACACAAACGACTGGATAAGAACGCACCACTCCTCAAAAAACCTTTCATGCGAAGTGTTTGATGGAGGAAAGACCAATTAACTTTGTCGTATGCCTTCTCAAAGTCAATCTTGAACAATACACCATTTAGTTTTTTTGAGTGTAGTTCATGGATTGTTTTATGCAGAATTACAACACCATCTAGGATATTTCTTCCTTGCATGAACGTAGTTTGAGACGGGCTAACAACATTGTCAGCAACTGAGTTTAGTCTAATCGTGACAACTTTAGTAAAAATCTTAAAGCTAACGTTAAGCAAACAGATTGGACGATACTGTTGTATACGTTCTGCATTGTTAATCTTAGGGAGTAAAATTATATTACCAAAGTTAAGTCTAAAGAGATCCAATTGTCCGACTTGTAAAAACCCAAACAAATTCATCAGGTCCTCCTTGATAACGTCCGAGAATTTTTGGTAAAATTCCGCTGGGAAGCCATCAGGTCCTGATGCTTTGTTATGTTTCATTTGAAAAACGGCTTTCTTGACCTCTTCCTCTGTATATGAGGCAGTTAGAAAGCTATTTTCTTCATCAGAAACCTGGGGGATATCGGACGTTTGGGACTCATCCATAGAGACAGAATTTTCCTCAGGGGCCCCAAACAAGGATTTATAGTAGGTAGTGATATATGACTTCAGATGCTCCTGTCCCTCAATCATACCTTCATCTTGAATCAGAGAGTGAATAAGTTTCTTCTTATGCTTGTCATTGGCCACAGCATGGAAGTACCTAGTATTCGTATCCCCTTCCAGAATGAATTTTGCTTTAGAGCGTTGGTACCATTTGAGTTCCTCCTCGCGCAGAAGTCGGGCTATCTCCGCATTTGATTGGTTTTTAAGCTCAATTTCTTGTGCCGTTAATGGTCTGACTTCCGCGGAAGCCTCTAAGTCATCAATTATAGATGTTAGGCGTAATTTTTCGTTTTTAAGGATACCAGCTGTGTTCCTAGCCCAGCCCCGAAGGAACTTGCGTAAAGTACGCATTTTGTTATTCCATAGTAGGATAGGCGTTTGGCCACCGACCGGTTTCTCCTAAATAGCCTTAACCATCACGGATCATCCAACCGAGTTCAAATTTAAACTCATTCGTAGACTTCTGTGACGATGATCCAAAAGAAAAAAGTAAAGGAGCATGATCCGACAAAGCCTCAATACGCTCTAGAGCGCGAACAGTTATCATAGGGAACTTTTGTTCCCAGTCGGTATCCATAAATACTCTATCTAGTTTTTCGTATGTTGGCTCCGGAAGACTATTATCGAACCATACACTTTGAACAGTGTCACTTTGTGCTTAACTTTCAAGTGTTTATCTACAAGACTATTATTTTTTTGTAGTTTTCCATGTTTGTAGTTCTCTGATTTCTGCTTACATTAGTTTTAAAAACTCAAGCGCCTCTTCTATTCATGTTTTTTTAATCCGTACGATTCAAAGAAAAAAAGGATATGTTGGAGGGGATTCAGGTGCAAGTCGGGATGTTGAAATACCCCTCTTCCTGGCAGGCATAATGTACATTCAAACCCGATTTCGCCAAATTCGGTTGTAGCTCTGTTACTTTCGAACCATTTTTAGTCCAGTGATATGTGTACCATCACGCCAAAAAGGGATCTTGTTTCAAAGAACTATATGTATATAAGAAGAAGGTCGTTCAAAAATAAGGCAACACCGTGCTAACTAAAGCCCTATATATATCTGGTCAAGCTCACTAGTGGAAACGAGGCCTTTGGTTAAGCCTGGAAATGGGCTTTAACACCGGTTCTTCTACGAACCGGTGTTAAAGGGGGGGCCGTACCAGCGTGGCCCGTGCAGCAAAAAGGAGCCCCCCTTTAACACCGGTCCGTGGCACGAACCGGTGTTAAAAGCCACTATACCAGTGGCCCACGCAGCCCCCCCTTTAACACCGGTTCATGGCTTGAACCGGTGTTAAAGGGGGCTATATAAGACACCGCAGCCCACACCCCTCTCTTCCATTTTTTCACTCTCTCATTTTGGATCCTAGCAAGATGGTGTGAGGTGTGCTAGTTTGTGTTTTTTTCATATGCACAAGAGGTGTTCGGTGAAATGTCCGAGAGCTCAAAATAAGTTTTCTCGTTGCTATTTCCTTCTCGGTCGAGGTCGGTAACTATCCTTTCATGTGTCATTAATATACTATATATAAATGGTCATCTCCCTATTAATTTTTAATATGATGAACCGGCAATGGATGTACGGTGACCGACGCACTTCCGAGTACATTACGGGCCTCCAAAATTTCATCGTTGTGGCTAATGCAAACCATGGTCACAATGGTTTTATGTGTTGTCCGTGTGTTCACTGTCAGAACAAGAAAGACTATTCAAATACCAGAACCATTCACACCCACCTGCTTCGATCCGGTTTCATGCCCAGCTATAATTGTTGGACCAAGCACGGAGAAAAAGGGGCTGTGATGGAAGACAACGAAGAAGAAGAGGATGATGACAACTATCATAATATGTATCCTGAATATGATAATACTGCAACGGGGGTAGATAATGAAGATCAAGAGGCAGCAGATGGGCCCGCTGATGACGATCTTGGTCGGGCCATTACTGATGCAAAGGAAGAATGTAAAACTGAAAAGGAGAAGGAGAAGCTGGAGCAGATGTTAAAGGATCACAAAACATTGTTGTACCCAACTTGCAAAGATGGCCACAAAAAGCTAGGTACCACACTGGATTTTCTGCAATGGAAGGCAGAGAACGGTGTGACTGACAGCGCATTTTCAAAGTTGTTGGTAAAAATGAAGAATCTTCTTCCAAGAAATAATGAGTCCGACAAGACATACCAAGCAAAGAAGGTTGTCTTCCTCTAGGATTAGACGTGCGTAAGATACATGCTGCATTAATGATCGCATCCTCTACCGGTGAGAAGTACGAGAATTTGCATGCATGCCCTTTGCATACCTGCGGTATAAGATCGACGACGATCCTGGCGATGTTGAGGGCGAGGCCCCTAGGAAGAAGGTTCCTGCCAAGGTTATGTGATATGCTCCTATAATACCACGGTTAAAACTTATCTTCAGAAATAAAGAGCATGTCAAGTTGTTGCGATGGCACATGGAAGACCGTAAGAAAGACGCGATGTTGAGACACCCCGCTGATGGGTCGCAGTGGAGAAAAGTCGAGCGAGAGTTCCCGGACTTCGCACGTGACGCAAGGAACTTAAGGTTTGATCTAAGTACAGATGGCATGAATCCTTTTGATGAGCAGAGCTGCGCCAAGACTGGCCTGTGACTCTATGTATCTATAACCTTCCTCCTTGGTTGTGTATGAAGAGGAAGTTCATTATGATGCCAGTGCTCATCCAAGGCCCGAGGCAACCCGGCAACGACATTGATGTGTACCTAAGGCCATTAGTTAAAAAACTTTTACAGCTGTGGGCCAAACCAGGTGTACGTATGTGGGATGAGCACAAAGGGGAGCCATTTGACCTACGAGCATTGATTTTCGTAACCATCAATGATTGGCCTGCTCTTAGTAACATTTCAGGGCAGACAAACAAGGGATACAATGCATGCACACACTGTTTAGATGAGACTGAAAGTGTATATTTGGATAAATGTAAGAAGGTTGTGTACCTAGGATATCGTCGATTTCTTCCGAACTTGCATCCAGTAAGAAAGAAAGGCAAGCATTTCAAACGTCTGGCAGAACCCCGGAGGAAGCCTGTCCTCCGTACCGGTGAGGAGGTATTTGGTATGGTCAAGGACCTAGAAATAATCTTTGGAAAAGGTCCTGGCAGTCTATCTGTTCCGAATGACGATGTCGACCACGCGCCCATGTGGAAGAAGCAATCTATATTTTGGGACCTACCCTATTGGAAAGTCTTACAGGTCCGCTCTTCAATCGACGTGATGCACGTGACGAAGAATGTTTGCGTGAACCTGCTAGGATTCCTAGGAGTGTATGGGAAGACAAAAGATACACCGGAAGCACGGCAGGACCAGCAACGTCTGAAAGACCCTGAAGAGCCTATGCATCCTGAGAACGAGAAGGGTAAACGATGCCACTTAACTCCTGCCAGCTACGCTCTTACCAAAGAAGAAGGAAATATTTTTGAATGCACGAGCGATATCAAGGTCCCGTCGGCTTCTCGTCGAATATAAAGGGAATAATAAATATGGCAGAAAAAATTCCAAAACCTGAAGTCTCATGACTGCCACGTGTTTATGACTCAATTGCTTCCGAGTGCATTGAGGGGCTTCTACGAAAATGTTCGAGTACCCATTGTGAAGCTATGTGCATTCCTCAATGCAATATCTCGAAGGTAATTGATCCAGAAAGCCTACCAGGTTCAGACGCATGATGTGGCCCAATGTCTTGTCAGCTTTGAGTAGGTGGTCCCACCAACCATCTTCAATAATATGACGCATCACCTTGTTCACCAATGAGTAGAGAATGCCATTCTCGGTCATGTATTTCTACACAATATGTTCCCCTTTGAGAGATACATGGGAGTCTTAAAGAAATATGTTCATAACCGTGCTAGGCCGGAAGGAAGCATCTCCAAGGGCTATGTAACAAAGGAGGTCATTGAGTTCTGTGTTGATTTTATTCCTGACCTTAAGGCGATTGGTGTTCCAGAATCACGACATGAGGGGATACTGCGTGGAAAAGGCACCCTAGGATGTAAAGCAATGATATGTAGGGACGGGCATTTTCTCAATCAAGCACACTACACGGTTTTACAAAGATCTATCTTGGTTGCCCCGTATATCAATGAACACAAGAATTTAATACGCCTCAAACACCCAGAAGTACCGATGAATGGATTATAAGTGAACACATGGCGAGTTTTGGTGGCTGGCTGCAAAGACTGCTCACGAATAACACCACTGTTGGGGATCAGCTGTACTTGTTGGCCAGGACACCATCTTCGACTGTATGTACTTTCCAAGGGTACGAGATAAATGAGAATACATTTTACACGATAGGCCAAGATAAAAAGAGCACCAACCAAAATAGTGGTGTCCGCTTCGATGCAGCAGAAGACAATGGGCAAAAGACCACGTATTATGGGTTCATAGAGGAGATATGGGAACTTGACTATGGACCTAATTTTAAGGTCCCCTTGTTTCAATGCAAATGGGTCAAGCTAACAGGAGGAGGGGTTGAGGTAGACAAGAAGTACGGAATGACAACAGTGGATCTCAACAATCTTATGAAGGTAGACAAGAACTTAGATGAACCATTCGTCTTAGCCAATGATGTGGCTCAGGTTTTCTATGTGAAGGACATGTCTACCAAACTGAAAAAAATAAAAAATAAGCAAACAGATACATCACACGATGAGCCAAAGCGTCACATAGTTCTTTCAGGGAAAAGAAACATCGTAGGAGTGGAGGACAAGACAGACATGTCAGAAGATTATAATAAGTTTGACGAAATTCCGCCCTTCAGAGTGAAGACTGACCCAACCATCCTGTTAAACGGTGCTGATACTCCATGGTTACGGCCGACGCGATCATAAGATTGACTATATGTATTAATTGAGCCATTTTTGGCACACATATGTATCTCAACATGGAAATCAATGTCATATTTCTTCTGTTAATAGTATATGTATTGAATGAGCCATTTTTCTTCCCGCCAGTTCTTCCCTCCAGCCATTTCTCACTATATATATATGTAGGGTTGGCCTCCATTGTCATTGCACATCTCTAGACTCATATCTGCAACCTCATCACTCTTTCCCATGGCTTCCACCGTAGCACTAACCCCCAGGGAGGCGGAGGCGCTTTGCGCCTCGAACTACCCCTGCCCGTCGGGCTACTGTGTCCCCGTCGGCTGGATGCTGAGCGCCGGAGGCGTGCCGATTCCTCCTGTCCCTCTAGGTGTGGCGCGCCGGATGGCCATCACGAACCACTACTACTTCGAGCTCACGCCGGAGCAGCGGAGGAATCCCAGACGGCATCTCGACTATTTTCCTACTTGGGAAGCCTTCTTCGTGGATCGGCGTGAGAGGGCGCTCGCCAGGCACGAGGAGGACGGCCCACCTCCTCCGAACTTCAACGAGGCCGGCCGTCGGCTATGGTGGCGCGGTCGGACTCTCCAGAGCGTCATGGCCTATGACACTGCCGCCGACTCTAACCCCCGTCTGCGCTACCCTCAAGTCCAGCCCACGCGTACTCAGCCTTCAAGGTTCAATTACGGTGACCCGGCAGCGATGATGGCGGCAAGTAATCTGACGACTATAGTGGTGAGTATTACAGGTGTAGGCAGGAGCATGACTGAATCACTCCAACATTCCGAAACAAGTTCGGCCGATTGTTACTTAATCTGGCCATGTATCTTAATTTTCAGTTCTTTTATGTATCTTAATTTTTAGTCATGCTTTATGTAACTTACTGTTAGTTGCATTCTGTATTTTAATTCCAGTTCTATCTCCTTCACAACATGACCTATCTCATTCGAGGTTTCTTGGCTTTCGGGTCAAATGACCAATGTTATGGCTAGAAGCAAGGCATAGTTTGTGATAATGTGTCCATATTGTGCATAAATGTGCATCATGGCATGGCAAACAATTTTGCAAGAGGAAGTTTTCCTTTTTATCGCACCAAAAAGGCATCTTCCATTTTCCGAGCATAAAAAACGGACGGTTTTGTGAAGCAACCACCAAATGGCTAATTCAAAAAACCACCACCACATTTTACAAAAATACTAGACCACCTTATATGGACAATGTAGCAAAAGGGGGATCTGAAACCTTTCCGTCCACCTCTGGTGAAAAAGACAAATTCATGCCAAATCGGCAGGAAGTGGGTCAGATATGAACTACAGGTACATGATACGATGCTAATGATTTTTTACAAAAATAATTTTTAGGTTCACAATATGCTATTTTATCAAAAATCCAATGCAAGTTGAGCGAGGCTTTGTTAGATTCCAAAGTATACAAAAGATGCGGCATTTAAATATCCAAACAAATCAAAAATGTTAATACAAAATAAAATATGATTTGCTCTAACAAAATAGGGTTAGATTCCTTTTTAGATGCTTAATATTTCTTATGTTCAAAGTTTTAGGATTTGACTATTTTATTTTTGTTTGAATTGAATAATCAAAAATTATATGTAAGTGTTTTAATCATTTTGAAAATTTTCATCTAAAGTAAATATAAAATGTTTTTACATGAATGGATAGATATTATTTTTCTGAAAATTATGATATATTATTCATATTTTTCTGAGTTGAAATGAAAAAGATATGAATTTTCTAAATTCATATCCTATTTTTTGAATTATAAATACCCCCACCTTTTTAATGCATGAAATAAATGTCCCCCCCTTTAACACCGGGTTCGTGGCTGGAACCGGTGTTAAAGGGCTGAACTGTGTTAAAGAAGTGCGGCGTAGCTGAATTCCCCTTTAACACGGTTCTGGCTGGAAACGGTGTTAAAGGGGGTATAATCTGCACGTTCCTCTTCCCCCAGCCCAGATTGATCGAGGAGAGGAGAGCAGGCGAGAGGACGAGCGAGCAGAGCGAGTAGCCTGACCTTCGCCCGCCGCCCGCGCTCGCCACCGCCGCTGCCGTGGTCGCCCACCTCCCCCCGTTCATGGAGCCGCGCCGTGCCAGCAACTCGGGGCGCCGCCTCGCCCGTCGTCGATCGCGGAGCCTCCATTTGGCGCCACATGACCACTCGTCGCCGACCTGCCTCGCCGGCGGTGCAGCAACTCCGCCAACCCCGCCGACCCCGCTGGCCGGCCCCGCCGGTAGTAGTTATTAGTTATTTATAATTAAGTGTGTAATTATTATTATAATTTTGTTATTGTATTATTAGTTTAGGGTTAGTATATGTGGATTCGCAATAGATTTCTACCTGTTATTGTATTATTAGTAGTTTAGTGTTAGTATTAGTTTAGGGTTATTAGTTTAGGGTTTATTTAGTTTAGGGTAATTTAGTTTAGGGTTATTTATTTAGTGTAGTTTAGTTTATTTAGTTTAGGGTTATTAGTTAGGGTTTATTTAGTTTAGGGTTATTTATTTAGTGTAGTTTAGTGTATTTGGTTTAGGGTTATTTAGTGTATTTCATAGTTAGTATTAGTTTAGGGTCGTCACCTCGTTGCTCTACAAGCGCCGTCGCTGGCCGTTGTCGTTAACGTCGCTCCGGTGACCCCTAGGTAGTGGCTCCGCCTGTTTTAGGTAGGCCGCATCACGCTAAGGCGAACCCGCTACCTCGCACGCCCTAGGGTTTGGACCCCTCTCATATGCATCCGGGATTTCTTTGAATTAGGGTTTGGACCCCTTGGAACTCGTTTAAAATGATCAAGCATCTTTAGGGTTTTAATTTCATTTGTGTATTTATTTGTGTATTTTTGTATGAATAATATGTATATTTGTGTATGAATCCAAGTCCACTTGAATGTTTACTCTCTTACTCTAGATAATATTATGCCGTTGATAATACTTGAATAATACTTGCATGTATTAGGGTTACATTTCAATACTTTTAACCTGTCATATCATCATATTTGCTTGAGCATTTCAATAGATGTATTACTGATATTTGTGTGATCATATTTTGTTTTAGAAAGTATGAATCCACTCAGTAGAAACCTTGAAGATGAAGAAATAATGGAGAACATGATCCACGAGGACACCTCATAATATCTGAACTTGGAGGGACATGATGACAGCTCAAGTAGTCAAGGAGAAGATGACGACTCCGGTGAACACACTTTAGTGATTACAAAGTCTGTCGAGGTATATGCATGGATTAAGCCTCTGCTGACTTGCACCGATTGATTTGTATATATATAAATGTATTAATTAACGCTTCTTTCTTCTTTTAGCCCTCTGGATCGACCAGCCAACAACAATCTTCTTCTACGAAAAAGAGCAAGCGAGGCGCGAGCCATCGGTTGAAAGATCGTGCAAAGTTCACGATCGAAGCAATCCGTGTTGATGGCAGGCCGATGGAGCCCAAGAAGGCCGCAGACAAATTTGTACGTCAGGCTGGAGTTCTTGTTAGGGACCAAATCCCAATGATAATTGAAAATTGGAATAAGCCAAAGAAGGGCGACGGTACCTTTGTCGATGAAAGATCCAAAGAAACGCTTTGGAATTCGCTGTTGGTAAATTTCACCCTTCCGCCAGAGGAGGATGAAAACAAACCGGTTATAAAGGAAAAGGTCAAAGAGTGGACTCTAAAGAATATGGCTGACGCTTTCCGCAACTGGAAGAGAAAATTTAACAAATTTGTTAAAACTCGCGAGACTCCAGATTTCGAAGACGCATATTATGTGAAGATAAGACCTTACTGGCCCGAATTTGTGGCATATAAGGAAGGTGCTATAGCTAAAAAGAGGTCAGAAACCAAAACGCTAAATGCCCAGAAGAAGGAATATCACCAGAGGACGGGGTCAGGTGGCTACATATCTCAGAGGCCTAAGTGGAAGGAAGCTGAGAAGGCCCTGCGCGCTAGAGGAATCACACCCCAGACAGATGGGTGGGACCTACGTGCAAAGACTTGGTTCTACGGAATCGGGGCAAGGTTGGACCCAGAAACAGGATTGTGTATCTTCCCAACCCTCCTTGCCAAACCCGTCACTGAACTCATCACGGCATACGAGGAAACAGCCGCCAGGACCTTCCATCTCGACAGAGAGAATGACCAGCTCACACGCGCCATCGGTAAAAAATAACACTCTGGACATGCACGAGGCACAGGGGGTATGACGTAGAAGGATGGGTTTACCGAGTGGGGCGACTCTTACAGATGGCGCGGTAGAAAAGAAAAAGAGCGTACAAAGCGGATGATACAGATAGAACATGCACTTGTGGCCAGTGGCGGACCTAGCAAGTTTTTAAAGACCGGGCACACTAAAAACTTAAAAGACTACACGTTGGTTTACCAAGAATCGTAAATATCATATATTTGGATAAACATCATATGAATATAATCAATATTGTAGCATAGATCACAGATGTTAAAAAAACGTAAACTAAGGTATATCCTGCTGAGTATACTAACCATAGAATATTAAAATAAACTTTTGATAAATCGATAATAAAACTCCAATGTGCAAATTTCCTTTTTCGACTGCTGTAAGCCTGTAATATATATAGAGAATCTACAAGATATAAAAATATATTAGTAAATTATACTACTTTGCATTGGATGATGGAAACCATAAACAAATTGGAGACGGTAGAGCATACCGGTAATGTGCTAATTACACTTAGGCAATTGTCCTTTCCGATCTTTGATGGCTTGAAAACGTCTCACAATAGCATCATCGTCAAGCTTCCTAAAAATCTCCCGCTCAGTGTAGCAAATCATCAAGTTATTAAACCACACATTGTTTATTTTATTGCGCAATTTAGACTTGATAATCTTCATTGCCGAGAATGCTCGCTCAACTGATGCGGTTGAGACTGGCAATAACAGAGCCAACTCAATGAGTTTGTAGACCAATGGAAAAACCAAATATTTCTCGGTTTCAACCATCATTGAAGCCAAACCTTCAAGATCTTTACAAGAACTAAATGCATCATGCCTTCGGACATGAAGAATGTAAGTCTGAAGTTGGTCTCTTATGATTGTACGATCATCACTAGTGAAATCCCCACGATAAGTTTCAGCTAGGCTAGCAAGCTTTTCAACATCAAACTTGCAGAAAGAATTTTTTGGATGAAGACATGAGAAGGCCACTATTATATATGAAGATGCATCATTAAAGCGATGATTCATCTCGGTGCATATCTTGTCGATGGCAACATAAAAGACCTTAACTCGATAGAAATGGAGATAAGTGTAAGTCATACCATCAAGCCTCGAACGACCCCGAACAGGAATTCGTTCATCCATAGTAGGCACTGGAATACCTTTGGGAGCACAAAACTGGAGGACTTCATCGAAAAAATTCTCCCATCCACTATCTCTCATAGTGGCCAACCGAGCTTTAACATCAGCAATTAATTCCATAGCATTAACAATGTTTATATCTTTTCTTTGCAATATGTGTGATAGATCATTTGTAATACCAAGCAACTTTATCATTAGATTCAAGGTGAAAGCAAATTTGAAGCTCTCCATTATTTCTATCAAACCTGTTGCTTGAGATGGTCCACGCCCCTCATCATTGACCTCACGAAGCACAAATAATACTGACTTCCACATTTCACTCAAACGAAGCAAAGTTGTATGGTGTGAACCCCATCTAGTATCCCCTGCTCGAGATAAACTTGTTTCTTGGTTCAAACCTCTTCCAGTTAATTTCTCACCTCTCTCAAGTTGATCTAAAATATTTTGATGATGTTCTTCTATCAATATATCTCCCTCTTGCAAGATGCACTTGTTGTGTTGACAATCAAATTGGCATGCTCAAACAAATCATAAACGGAAGAGCAACAACTAGCAACTGAGACAACCACCAATTGCAGACGGTGGGCAAAACAATGAACATAGAAAGCATAGGGGTTCTCATCAAGAATTTTCTTTTGCAAACCATTGAATTCACCTCTCATATTTGAAGCCCCATCATATCCTTGCCCCCGCAGCCTATGAATGGATAACTTGTAATGATCAAGAATGTCAACAAGAGCTACCTTTAGTGCAGCTGATGTAGTCTCATGGAAATGATATAGAGAGAGAAATCGTTCAACAACCTTCCCTTCAGTATTCACATACCTATAGGAAACACAATTAATATGTCAAAAGAGTTAAATATAATTATCGGACAAATATAATAGGTAAACATAATAATTAACTAGTACATACCTCAACATTACTGCCATTTGTTCTTTCACGGATATATCACGTGATTCATCAATAAGAACAGAGAATTTTTTATCACCAATTTCTCTCATAATCATAGCTGTGACCTCTTCTGCACAACACCTCGAAAGATCTTTTTGAATTTTGGGAGCAAGCATCTTGCATCTCCCACCATGGTCAAAAGCATGTCTCACTTTCTCATCATTAGCTTTATGCCAGTCTATCATCTCACAAAAGTTACCCTTGCTCAATGAAGTGGAAGTCTCGTCATGGCCACGAAAAGCCAAGCCTTGAGAAATGAGATACCTTGCACACCCAAGAGAAGATGTCAAACGGATTTTGTATAGTACTTTGGACTCTTCCGATGCCCTAGCAAATTTATTGGACACACTTTGTCTTTGATTCTCAAAATCAACACAATGCAGTCTTGCCTTGTTGTGTGCACTGTCTACACCACCAACATGTTGGGGCAATGCCTGATACGCATGCTTCCAATCCCTATATCCCGTTTTGTTGAAGACATCAGAACCAAAGTGTGTACTACTCCCAGGTTGCTTAAAGAAAAAGCAATAGAAACAATATGCGGCATCTTGAGACTCACTATATTCTATCCAATCATACATTTTATACCAATTTTCAGAAAACTTACGACTCTTACTTCCATATTTTTTGGTAGGGAATTGCACAATTGGTTGTGTTGGACCCTTCAAAAGATATGCTCTTCTCACTTGGGATTGAACATCCGGATGATAATCTTCAATTTGTTGTCTAAGAGCTGGATCACACATAATTTCAGCTGGATTAAACAAATCATCATCCTCTTCCTCAAAACCATCCTGCTCTTCCTCATCGAGCATTTCCTGCTCAATCCAGTCCTCAACCTCATTGTCCTCACTGATCACATTTTGTTCATCTTCATTAGTAGGTGGTGGGTCTTGCAACGGCTCCACTTGCGGTGAATTCCTTGTTGGAATTAGAAATCTCCCTAATTCTGAAAATTAAATAGTTCAATCTGTAAACTGGACACTGCGATATTTAATAGAAAATCTGCTGCAAATTACAGAGAAAATTTTACCTAGTTGCCGTGTCCGACGGGTGCCGATCGTCATCCCCGTCGCCGGTCTGCTGCTGCTTCCAGCCTCCATGTGCATAGGTCGGAAAATCGTCGGTACTGGATGCTCACGCTCGACAGGCGCCGGCGAGCCACTATCCACGGCCGCCGGATTAGAACTCTGGTCGTGGCCGCTGCTATTGCTGCCTTGCCGCTTGCGCTTCCGCGCATCCCTGTCTCGCGGCGGAGTGGCAGCCTGATGGGAGCCGGGAGCCATCTGTCTTTCCACGTTTGTGTCTCGTCCGTCGGCGACTCTCTGATCTAGGGCACGCCGGTAGCCGGCAGCGTACTCGCAGCTGTTTGTGGCATTAGTTTTGGCTAGAAGACATAACCGATCGATTGATTCCCGCTAGCATCCTGGACGTGAGAACGTGGCGTGGCTTGTTGGGAATAATGGAATAGTCCCAAGCAGGCCCAGCTAGCTCTATACACGTATTTTTACAGCAGATATTTGAAGTTTTAGCTAAATATATCTACCTGGGACCTCGCCGGAGTACCTGCAAGCGCCGACGTCGAGCCCGGGCACGTGCCCAGGGTGCCCGGATGGTAAGTCCGCCCCTGCTTGTGGCGCTGCAGGCGCAAGTGAATGCACAACAGAGCCAGCAAGCTACCGGCCTATCTCAGCGGCACGAAGAACCTGCATTGGAAGCTGCCGGCGGCCTAGACTCTGCGCGGAAAAGCAGCGTGGCTTCCACGGAGAACGTGCAGCCCACGCTTGAAATGGCAGGTCCTCGATACCCCGTGGATGAGATCACGGAGAGTGAACACGCTGAGCTGCATGTGAGATTAATGGGCTTATCCATTAAGGTGGCTGTCGGCTATTCCTTACCTCCTGTAGCTGGTGGAACTTACCACTGCCGACCGATTCCAGATGGCTATGCTATTGTCGGGGTGGATGAGGTTGTGAAAGAATTTGAGGAATCACAGTTTGACCATGCTACAGGTGAAGGGGAAACTCAACTCAAATTTGCAGTGAAAACAACCATTCTTTGGAAGAAGGAACACATTGGAAACTCAACTCAAATTTGCAGTGAAAACAACCATTCTTTGGAAGAAGGAACACATCGTGCTTCCAAATTGGAGGCCACTGGCACCCCCGCCGTCTCCGCAGCGTCAGCAGTCTGAGCCGCCTCAGCCGTCTCCAAGTCATCAGAATACTCCCCTGTCGTCTCCGGCGCTTCAGCCATCTCCTGCGCGGCAGCCATCTCCGGCGCGCCAGCCATCTCAGCGTAAGCGGAAGAGCACTGCCACGAAGAGCATCACTAGCACTGCCACGAAGAAATCCGCAGGAAACCGTACACCAAAGAGTTCAAGAAACTACGTCCCGCAGCCTTCCGCCAAGCCATTGCCAGTTTTACCGTGGAATCACAGCGACGAGGAGACCAATAGGATCTCGGAAGAAGAGGTCAAGAAATTCTTTGCACCTAGACAGGCCGAGCCAAAGGAGAAAATAGATCCGGCGGTGGTGGAGAAGTTTTACAATAATCTTTTTAAACCTGAAACCCCACTTGTGCCGGACTACGAGCGCCAGATTTTGAAGGGGGATGCAAGGCGGAGGGAGACTGAAATTAGCAGTCGTGCGGCACCCCAGAAAACAGTTCCCATGCTCGGAGAGCAGGAAAAGCAATCATGCCCCCCGCTCCAAGTGTTTGACACACGGAACGCTCCTCCTGTAAATGATTACGAGGCAGAGCTACAAAGAAAGGCAAATGAGATGGGGATGAATTATATTGCATACTTGAACCTCATGGGAGACAACATTCCCACAGGCGATGTCAACCCCATACAGCCATGGAAGTATGGAAAGAATCTCTACCAACAAAGATGCGAAGATTGCACAAGTGGTACCTTGATTTCTGCAAGACGAGAAAGGAAAAATGGATCACGGCGCATATAAGAGATCAGATTTTCTTGTGCGGAGACGACGAGATCGACTTCAACATTCAAGACTTGCATTTTCTATTCAATCAGAAGGAACTCGACAAAGCTGCCATCAGCCTTTATTGTGTGTAAGTATTATTTCTGTAATTTTTATCTCATCTCATTCACTTCATTAATTGCATGTATATATATATATATGCTCACCATATATGTATATACTATTATGCAGGAAAAAGGTTATGGAATGCATGAAAGGAGGCCCTTTTGACATTGAGTTTGTTGACCCAAATAGAGTTCATGAAGAAGTGGTAAGAACCAAACCCGGGCAAACAGAAGATTACTTGCTAAGGTCTTTACTGAGACAACAAACCAAAAGGGAAATACTATTGCCTTACAACTTCTCGTGAGTACTGTTACCCTCTCTTGTACACATTCTGTTTCGGCTTACTCGATGTTAAGTGTAACTGATGATAAGTTATGTGTGCGTAGGTTTCACTTTATTCTGCTAGTCATTCAACCTGACTCAGGAAAAGTCCTTGTCATGGAATCGTTACGAAAAGAAAAAGAGCTATGGGCAGACTTTAGAGAGATGCTCGAGAGGTAATTTCAATCATATTATCGCACTAGATCGGCAACTTTCGTGACAACAAGTAATTAATTACTCCTTTATCCATTTTCTTTGCCGGACAGGGTTTGGAAAAGGTTCATGGGTAGGATCGTGGGTGAATGGTCAGAAGAACTAAAATTTGTAGACCAAAATGTAAGTAATACTAGCTAGCTAGGTCTGCGTATCTCTTTGATTCTGCTTCCAATTCTATTATATCATGCTTTATTGATTATTATTTTGATTGAACTCTCTATTCTCGTAAAGTGCGTGTATCAGGGACCCAGCAATAACTTATGTGGATACTATGTTTACGAGTTCATTCGAAACACGATATGTGCGACGGGCCAAGCCGCACTAGAACAACTTAGAGTAAGTAAACAAAGTACACAACATTATTTTATTACCATCAATTGTGTTGAGTTTTATTCTTATATATATATTGACCCCATTCTTCATATATATTTAGATCGAACGGATGCGGGACCAACTCCTACCATTTGACCGCATACGAGCCATTCAAGAGGAATTGGCGGGGTTCATACTTGATGAGGTCGTCACGCGTGGCGGAGAACTCTTTAGATATCCAAAAACTCTTTAGATGCTTGAACGTGTTTTTCTTGTACTTGATGCTTCAACGTTTACGGAGAATATGACACAATGACGATGTTTGTGTATAATAATAGTTGCTTAATTATTCATGTACTCGTATGTACCAATGACGATGTATGTGTATATACCGCTCCCGATCGATTCCCCCCTTCCCCCCTCCCCGTCCCCGCCGCGCCGTAGAAATACGCCCAGAACAGGGCGGCGGCAGAACTCTGCCGCGGCAGAGACCGGTGTTGAAGGGGGGAGCTGAGCGCTGCGGCAGACCCACGTGCGCCACCCTTTAACAACCGGTGTTAAAGGGGGGGCTCTAACACCGAACCCTCAACAGCGGTTCTACAACCGCTGTTAGAGGGTGTTCTGAACCGGTGTTAGAGGTGGTGTTCTGCACCGGTGGCTCCAGCTTCACAGATTAGGCCAAAACAGCTAAGAACATGTGGTGGGAGATAGGTCAAATGCAAGTCATATAACAAACATTATGATACTGTTTGGCCAAGCTCTACTTTTAGTCAAGTGAAGTATACCACACCGTCAGCGCACCAGAATGGATGTTTCTTTCAAGGAACTACATATACGAAGAGAAGTAAGGTAGTTGGTTATACAAGGGGAAGTTAAAGAGAGTTGCAACAAAGGACGCCATGCACATTAATCCCATTTTTGCATGTTATGTATTGGCCACTAATTACTGTTGAGTACGTTACATGATTTCCTCGCCAGCTATACGCTTATACCAGTTTGGTTAATTTTGGTGATGTGGTTCCTCAACATTGGAGGAAGTAAACATTACCTAGCTAATAGGGTACTCAATCCCATAGATGTACGTGTGAACACAGATAGATAATTAGATATATAGGGTTTTATTCCAGAGATCTCCATAAGGATAGATGGATTGATTTGGACTCTTGTTGGTAAGAGATGAGTTGAGTGTGCCATCTTGCTTTTCCTATGTTTGTGTTAGTAACATGCTAGCCAACTTTAGAACTGAGATTGTTCAACAGGAGGAGCTACTAGCACATAGCTTAGTTTGGGGCATGGTCCACACAACACCAATAACTTTGTCTCACCACGATATAAACTTGTCATGCCTATATTTAATTAGTTCACATGCAACTTAGAAATTTGATTGCTCGGCAGGAGGACAACCTTCTAGCAGTTAGCCAATAATGTTACACCTGAAAAGGTTACGGCCAAGCCTACGGGCTGACTAGTCTGTGCATGTGGAGCCAGCCCTTGACAACAAAAAATATGTCTGACGTGTAAAATAGTGCAACCTTCGCATTCAGCAAACATGAGGCGGCAGATGTTTCCTTCTCATTCACCAAACATGAGGCGTGGCCTAGGCCTAGGCTGTACGCGGCTATTCTGATGGAAAGAACCATACAATCTGGCTCCTCCGTTTTCTAATATTTAGCAAGTTAATTTTATCCTAACTCCTCTATTGGCACTTTTCTCAAAAGTCAAAACAAAAAGACTCCTGTATTGGCATATTATTAGTGGGAAGTGCATGCTTAACTTAGGCAGGTGATTGACACCGTGCTCTAATATCCTCTCTGATCCACCAATTTCCTTCTATGGCATGTCTTGATGACAAATCAGCTATCTCTAGATACATACACAAGGGAAAGACTTTGAGTGCACAGACAAGCATAGATCAGAGAGACCACATATTTGACATGAAAGTTGCTAGGCAACGTGTACGAACAACCAATTTTGAGCTAGACACTTGAGGGCCAAACCCCTAGCGCCCATTCATGTTCCTAGCTAGCTATTTTTCCGAAATGGGGAGTACCCCGGCCTTGGCATCAATTGACGCACACAAACTTTTATTATTCATGTTCCCATATGAGCTTCCATGAGAAAGGAAACTGCAGCTAGCTTCACAAATCAACTGGAAGAGGACATCAAACAACGACTACTACCTGCTACAGTAACCCTCCCAGATCCGCGAGACCGGGCCGATCCCGAACCCCTCCGGCGGCCATGGTGGCCGGAGGTGGCGGAGGGGAGGCGCCGGAGTAGTTCTAGGGTTGCGGCCGTTGTGCCTGTAGTTGTGGAGTAGGGTGCTGATGCTGGGGGTCGAGCTTGGCACATCCGGTGGTGGAGATTGGGCGCGGCGTGCTCCGGTGGCCGGAGTTGGTGTGCCTCGTCTCTGGATCCGGGATCTCCGTAATAAGACCCGCCGCCCCGCGTCAAGCTTGTGGTGGCTCTGCTCTCCCGCTCCCGGCCGGCCGTGGTGGTGAGGGGGATTGGAAGAGAGTGCCCTCCTCAGCTTGATCTGGTGGTGGCAGGGGCTCCTCTTGGTGCGTTGGCGCGGCGCCAAGGATTCGCCCCAGTCGACCTCCACTTAGATCGATGGTGGATCCAAGCCGGAGACCTACTGGTGGCAAGCCCTTCATAAAGCGCCTAGGAGCTGGAGCTTGGCGTGTGATCTGTGGCCTCTTAGCTCTCCTTGGCCGGCCTTGGTGGCGAGGGAGGTGGGCGTGGAGGTGGCTACGTGGTTTTGCCTGATTCCCGGCCGGCCGTGGTGGCGAGGGGGGTCGAGTGGCTGCGTCGCCCTTTTCTTTTCGTCCAGGCGCTGGTGCTGTCCATGTCGCGGTGGGCTTCTCTCCTGTCTGCCAAAGTGCCTGTGGTGGTCGCTTGAGTGTGCGGCCAGTTTCTTTGGAGCTCCTCTCCGGTGTATCGTGGCGGCATCTTCCCGTCTTTGCGCCGGACCGAATGGCAGTAGGGCTGCCGCTCCGCCGCTGCTCTGCTCCGTCCGTCGGAATTCTTCTGCTCCCGTCTCCAAGTGGCATTGGAGCCGCCGTTTGCAGCCGACGCCGGAGCTCATGGTTCTGGAGGAGGAAGAGGACCAGGGACTTGATTGCTTTTCAAGTTTTTCCCCAAGGTTCTTTGTGCTTATTTTTGGACCCCTGTGTAATTTTTCTGTTCTTATGGGTTCCCTTGTACTCCAGATTTTTAATAGCAGCTTCCTGTCGGGTGGGTTCCACCCGTTGACTGTTCAAAAAAAATATGAGCTTCCGACTTTCCAAACCCATCACCACATTGGCATGCCCGATTAATCGCTCAACTCAATCATGCAGACAGGACTAGTATATTAGTCGTCCTTGATTGCTGATTAGACATATAGGTAGATCCCACAACCAATACCACTAACTCGATAGATGGCAAATGTACCAGAGACGTAAGCAACTGTTAGGTTGAAAACTACATGATCAAACCTCTAAAACGCCATCTACTTGTTGACATCTGAGAGAGTAAATTAATTAGTACTGCCTTAACAAAAGGCAAGGCAACAAGTAATCAAACACCTCCACAATCAGTTCACACTGGATCAAGGCAAAGCAACAAGTCCAAGATAAGTAATCAGAAGAGATCGAAGAGCCCCCACTTGATCAGTTCTTGTCGAGTTGCCAAATCAGGGTCCAACAGGATGTGGCCTCCCAGATATCTCCTGCCGCCGCCGCGCGCACGAAAACCCACCCTCTGGAACAAGAATCAACGGTTCAGCAGCAGCGACGAGATGCACGCATGCGTCAGTGGCCTAACTCATCACATGCATCATCCATGCCTATTTACAAGTCAAGTGAGAATGTACCACAGCTTGTTGGACGTACATGCTAATACTGTATTGTCTCAGCGCTAGAGGAACTGCGAGTGTGCCACTTGAAAGAAGTACTTTTGGCTGCAGGAATTTAATGATTCGAGTTTTAACATTTGATCTTAAGGAAATTTCTGATAGGTGCAGTTTTCGTACTTCATAAGAATTGTACCACCTTTGTTCCTAAATATAAAATGTTTCGGTAGATTGAGATAGCATACCAAAGAGTTTTACATTTTGATACAGAGGTAATACCTTGTTTTTGTAGGATTGTCAGCTGCTAGGTCAATGTATTTTTTTCACTCATTTGCTCATAATAGGGAGGTAGAACTTTTTAGTTTGTATGCAACGACTAAATTCTAGCTAGACATCGTTTATGGATCTGATGAAAAAGAAGTTTGTAGCTTGGTGACTTGGTCTTGTACTTTGTATAGTGTTTGTGCACCGTTTCCTACTTAGAGGTCCCATTTTTGGAGAATTTGAACTCTGGATGCTGTCTCGGTGGTGGTTTGCATTGCAGCTACTCCCTCCGTTTAGAAATATAAGATGTTTTAGGTTTGTGAAGTAGATATATCTAGACATCTTTTAGTGTATAGGTTTAAATGAATCTAGACACTAAAACGTGTCTAGATACATCTCGTTCACAAACCTAAAACATCTTATATTTTCAAACGGAGGGAGTACAATGTTTTTTATCACTATAGCGGGACCTTAGTTTCTCCTTCTTCTTCGTTTTGTTTTATGGTTGTGTGCATCCGTAATGTGTGTAGGACATTTCGTTGTTGTAGAAGCCGAGTGTAATTGGTATCTCCTTGATGATATTAATATATTTCCTTTGTCAAAAAATGAGAAATTTAACAATAGGATAATATGAATCATAATGTACTACATGAAGACTCTGTTTGGCCGAACTCGTTTGTGTGTTCAGTTTTTTTTTTTGAACGGGGTTTGTGTGTTCAGTTACGGTTCCCCTTTTAGTCAAACGATGTGTACCGCACCACTAGCACACTACAGGGGACTTCTTTTGAGGAACTATATAATAAGTTAGTTAAAGAAAGGAGAGTTCGAACATAAGGTGCCATGTTCGTTTGAGAATTTTATTTAATAGACTAATTCTTTCGATTAATCTTGATGCTTTGCAATTATCTTGTTTGTGCTTACATTCATATATGTTAGAATTCTTTTTTCGTATTCATGCTATTTTTTTAACCGTACTATTCAGAGAACCAAGATTTTGTTTTAGATCAAGAAGTTGGAGACTATTGGGATAGACATCTTGACATGCACATCAAAGCCACGTCACGCCAAGCTCAGCTCTATGTCTATGCCTATAAGGAAAATGAAAAAAAATGGTCACTATTGCTAAGAAACTATTGAAAGATCTTTCTGACAAGATGAAGCTAAATATATAGTTCACATGAAAACCCTAATGTGTATTAAGGCCGAGCTCGGTTGTAGTTCTGGTTTCTAGCTCTAGTTTTAGTATTACCTATGTGCACCCTGCCACCAGCATGTTACAAGGGATCTTGAAGATCCACATAAGAAGTAGTTAAAGAGAGTTCAAACAAAAGGTGCCACGGCTCATTGGAGCTATGTTTGGCCAACTTGGTTGGGCTTCTAGTTTTAGCCCAAATTTCATGCAAGTGGAGTGTGTACCACGCTGTCAGCACACTAAAACCCCCATATTCTTTCAATAAACTATATAACAAGAACAGATGTATAGGAAGAAGTTAAACAGAGTTCCAACAAAAGGCGCCATGAACATTAAGCCCGATTTGGTCAAGCTCCACGTCTTAAAGAAACATAATTATTAATTGAGCCGATTATGTTTGGCCACTAATTATTGAGTATGTTACGTACTATGTGCTTGCCTAGCTAGCTATAAACGCTTTAACCAGTTTGGTTAATTTGATCAGGTGATGTGGCTGTCCAACACTAGAGGACGTAAATTGCTAAATTAGCTAGCTAATTGTGGGCTACTAGTTATCATAGATGTGTGATATATATATAGCTAGCTTTTTTTAGACCACTCACATAGATAGATGGATAGATTGGACTCTTGCTCCGAAGAGATTGGTTGAGTGTGCCATATCTCTTTTGTTGTGTTTGTGTTAATCACATGCTAGCCAGCTTATTAGGAGTGGGATTGTTCAGCAGGATGGCCTACTACCTTACCTTACTCTAGGGCATGATGGCCCACACAACACCATCCGCTTCGTCTCAGCATGATATAAACTTGTCATGCCCGTCATTAATCAGTCACATGCTAACCAGCAGCTTAGGAGGAGGATTGTTCAGCAGGAGACGCTCTCCTGCCTTAACTTGTCTTCGTCTCAGCGTGACAATCACAGTTAATTAGACACTAGTAGTACTACCCAGTTGTTAGACTAATAGTCATCCTCACCGGTTAGACGGATTAGCATGGACTATATATATATATACATCTTCCTCGCGTGATATTAGGTAGACTAGATAGGTGTACATTCCACAACTAATGCCACTAACTTTGATCTATGGCCAATCAACTAGTGTGAGTAGTCTAGCCAGAAAGAAAATAAACCAGGAAAAACACAACTCTCATGCATGTGTGGGAAACGTCCTCTACTTCTTGACGTTTGCGGAGGTTGTAGTTCTCCCCTCGCGATTGCGGCAGCACGACGGCGTGGTGTCGGAAGTAGAGGGAAGATCCCGCAGGGCTTCGCCTAAGCTGGTGCGAGTTATGGTGGATTAGGGTTTCCCGGAGATCTAGGGTTTAGAAGTCCGGTAGGAGGAGGAGGTGTCGGAGGCGGCTAGGACGGCGCGACGGACCGGCGGCGGCGCGCGACGGCGGGTCGGCGGCGGCTCGGGTGGAGAGGGGCTAGGGCTTGTCATGTTGGGGCAGCCCTCCCCCTCTATTTATGAGAGGGAGGGGCAGCCTTGGGAGGGGTGGGTTTGAATCCAAACCCAAGTTGGATTGAGAGAAGGACTTGTTTCTTCTCCCACTAGGAAATCACTGTTCCAGTTTGACTTTTCAAACTTCCCGTTTGACTTTCAATTTAGAGTCTTATTTCTCTCTTGCAAATACCAACACCAAGTGACCTAGGATATGATCCAATCATTTCACATATCCATGACACATTCATGGACCATTCCCCTTCCGGTCCGGTGAACCTTCTAGACCCTTCTAGAACCTCTCCGATGAAACCATCGGAAATTGTTCCGAACTCCGAAATTGGACTTCATGCATGTGTGGGAAACGTCCTCTACTTCTTGACGTTTGAGGGAGTAATTTTAATTAGCAATGCCATAACAAAGGCAAGGCAACAAGTCACCAAACATATCAACAGTCCACACTCAACTTGATCACTGCTTGTCCGGCCGGTTGCCATATCAGGATCCAACAGGATGTGGCGCCCCGAGATACCTCTCTGCCTGCCACGGCGGGTACCAAAATCAACGGTTCGGAACCGGCCTTTGTCTAGCTACTCTGCTAGCGTCAGTGAGCTAGCTCATCACATGCATCACCCACATGCACATGCCTGTTTACAAGCCAGGTGAGGGGTACTACCACACTAGTTGCCATGTCCCACCTGGATGTACCCTGGTCTTCCAGTACTATGTGCTAGAGGAACTGCGGTTTGCCAGACGAATCGCTTTGGAATGTGGGATCATTCTTTTATTTTATTTTTACAATTTTTATCTCTAGAAAAAATTTCCATGGATAAGCTTTAGGAAATGCAGAAATTATTGCTTTCTTGTACCATGGTTTTGTAGCATTTTGAGCATCTAGGTCAATAATATGGTTTTTTTTCACCCATTCACGCATATATAGGGTCGCAAAACTTTGCAGTTTCTATTCATTTTATCTAAAAGACTATATTTTCCTACAACCTTTTATGTTTTACGGTTCTTTTTTTGTATTAACATCCATGCCAATATTTTGTTTCCTTTCTGTTGATATTTCCCCTTTGCCCATATGATTCAAACATGCCAAGAGAAAGTTGGAGACGGTTCGGATACACATCAACACATGCACATTTAATCCCGGTCGCGCCTAGCTCTGCCTCCATGCCTCATTTGGGTCTTACGGAAAGAATTTTTGCCAGATTAATTGCTTAGAAGCTGTCGAACAAAATGTCTTTCGTCATAAGAAACCGAACAATAGGTGTTTGGCCGAACTTGCTTCTACTTTCGGTTACGACTTCTATTTTAGTCAAGTGATATGTACCGCGCCACTTGCACGCAGCGGAGAATCTTGTTTTGAGGCTATATAAGAAGTTAGTTAAAGAGAGTTCAAACAAAAGGTGTCATGTTTGTTATGGAATTTTATCTAGAAGACTTCATAACGAAAGGTGCCATCTTGAGGAACTCCATAACAAGAAGTTAGTTAAAAGAGTCTGAACAAAAGGCGAGACTCTCATTAGAACCATGTTTGGCCAACTTGGTTGCGATTCCGTTTTCGGCCCTAATTTTAGTCAAGTGGAGTGTGTACCACCTTGTTCGTAAAATAAAAATGACATCTTCCTGCAGTGAACTATATAAGAGAAGACGATACCTAAGAAGAAGTTAGTTAAAGAGAGCTCGAACAAAAGGCGCCACACTCGTTGGAGCCTTGTTTGGAAAGGCTTGGTCGTTTTCCAGATCCGGCCCTATTTTTTGTCAAGTGGAGCATATACCAAACTGTCAGCACACTAAAAATGGAATCTTATTTCAGTGGAGTTTATAAGAAGAGAAGAAGAATAAGAAGATTTATATGAAGAAGTTTCAGAGTGTGCCTAGAAAAGGCGAGATGCACATTAAGCCCTATTTGGTCAAGCTCCACATCTTAAGAAAAAAGTTAGTTAAACTGATTAGCTAGTATATGGCCAAGAATTACCAAGTATATGTTACGTGCTTGCCTAGCTAACTAAACGCTTAAACCAGTTTGGTTAATTCTTGTGATGTGGCTGCCCAACATTGGAGCAAAATAAATTACCTATTGCTAATAGGGTACTCATTAGTTCGATGTGTGAACATAGATGCGATAGATAGACAGGCATTTGTTCTAGAGATCTCCATAAAGATAGTCAGATAGATTTGGACTCTTGTTAGAAGCAGATTAGTTGAGTGTGCAATCTCCCTTTTCCTGTGTTTGTGTCAGTCACATGCTAGCCATCTTTAGGACTGAGATTGTTCAGCAGGAGGAGCTACCAGCACTTAGCTTAGTTTAGGGCATGGCCCCACACAACAGCGTCGGCTTCGTCTCAGCATAATATGAACTTGTCCGTACCCATAATTAATTAGTCGCATGTCAAGCAGTTTAAGATGAGGATTGCCCAGCAGGAGAAGCTACATCCTTATAGCTTAGTTTAGATGAGCATGACCCACTAGCCACTAGGCCACTACCCACAGTCCCACACACACTACGTAACCATTGATTGTCTGCGCCTCTTTATGAATTTGTCACGACTAATTAGCTACCAAAAGCTGTGCATCATCGTTGTCATATAGTAGATCTTGTTTCGGATCTTACTTGGAAATGATCGACTTGCCGGTCGACCTTGCTTGAAAGTTCGCTGGTAGCTGCGATCGTCCTGATCTAGATTAACTTACCACCCCTTTCGCATTTCACATGAATCTTCGACCATACAAAAGGAGGTTGAGACCACCGAGCTCTGCATTATCTTGTTTATTTAACAAAGACCGTTAAAATATTTAAAACGAACATGTAGATGTTCCAGTCGTGTTCCCGGGATCCTGGTTTCATTCGGATTTAGGCAAACTTTGGTCCGGACTTTTCAGGTTATTCCCAAGATTTCGGAAACGCCCTAGAAACGCCGGACGAAGCGAATTCGGTAGAAAAAACAAACAGCCGGCTAGTGGACCCGCCTAGTCAGCCTATATTCCCTCATATTCATACAAAGTTTGCCCAAAGGTCGCAAATATTTGCGTATTTTCGGCCATATTGCCCAAAGTTCGTCCATATTCGCCCAAAACCACTTATATTCGCCCATATTTGTCCAAAATTCGCCCAAAACTGCCTATATTCGTCTAAATTTGCCGAAATTTGTTGAATTTTAGCCAACGCGGAACTCGGTCTGGGAACGCAAGTGAAGAACTCGGCGTTCCCGGTCTGAAAACTAGTTTCGTCTGAACCAAAATACGTCCGGATTTCGGCCTGAAAACGGCCAACGAGAAGATGCTAGAATATTTACATCAGACTAGACGGAACAAAATCTTGATCTGCACGTGTAAGATGGTCTCCTGAGCATGTGCGAATCACATATCTGCCACTCATGTGTTGAGTTGACAGTTGAGTTGGGTGTGGTTTAGTAAACATCTAGTCAGATCATGGATATCTGCGTAGCTAGGCATAGGCAGCAGTGACACGGCGGCAAAGCAATGTTTTTTGCCGTCAGGGGTTAACCAGGGATCAAATTAAAGGTGCTTTTATTGCAGCCGAGCAAGCAACTTCTAAGAAACCGGAAAAAAACCGGACCTCACGTCTAAGTAAGGAGCTACTCCCTCCGTTCCAGAGGTTAGGGCGTATAAATTTTTCATGTTTTACACCAAAGCATAAGGCGCAGGGTGTATCTTACCCGTTTTCTCCCGAAACTACCCCTCTCAGCCTTTTAATCTACCTTAATTATCGGGAGTCAGGATAGTTATTTCCAGCGCTATTATTGGCCTTCCAGCATGCATGCACAGAAAACTAGGAAACAGCTCACGTCAACAGCTCACAGCCTAGAAAGAACGGGGAGAAATTAGAGGAGTTATTAGCCATTTATGAGGGGTAAAGTCTGGAAAGTAAATCGTTGCTTAACCCTTTTTAATCGACGTGCAAATATTTTTATGCCCTAATCCATGGAACGGAGGGAGTATATATAGCTAGAGAAGGCGTGTGCAAGCAAAAAAAAAAGAAAAGGGCAGACACGTATTACTATTACTATTACACGCAGAACGCTATAGCTCAACAGCAACAGCACCACAAGACCTATAGTGCTCAAAGATCCACTTCCATCTATGTACAATTATGGTGCTTCTCCATTTGAGTATATATATACTGGCTGGTCAAAAATGCAGACCCTTATTTATACTAGCAATATAATAATATACTATAAATTTTGCTGGACTATTAGGAAACACTTATTATTCGGAAAATATGGAGGCCGAAACGAGCCCTTCCCAGCGACTCAGCGCGACGCCTAGGTAAGTGGACATGACAAAATTATCTTTTTTTTCTAACAATTTTCATTTTTCTGTTCTTTTTGCTAAAAAAATCACAACCGTACGTCGCTACATGGATGAGTGGTCGTCGCTGCCGTCACGCACACGAGCCGAATTCCTAATGTTTGTTCGCCTGAGTGCAGTTTTTATTATTTTGTGTATTTGATCAAGGTAAATACAACCGGAGCCCAGAAAATGAGGCCAAAAAATGAAGGAAGTGAAGATAAATTACACCATACATACATGACCAATCAGTGCCATTGCATGCTCATTTTTTCCTCTCTCCATTTGCCGTGACACATGGAGACAAAAAACGAGAGTAATCATGCAGTCTTATATAAATTTAGAGGCTGAGTTATATGATTTGTTCTTGAATAATAATATAATTAAGTAGTATCCACATACATACACCTCCATTAATTAGTATCCATTAGTTCTGCCATTGCATACATCATGTAATATAGCGACCCCCCAAAGGGGCATAATTTTTTTGGATGGTAAAAAGGCTATACATGGATGGATTAATTATATGAGCCGAAACTAAGAACATATTATCTCCCAAGCCCAACAACTAAGTGAAATTCACGCTCTATGCGCATATATTAATTGCTGTTCGAGTGAAGCATCAGAGCTTCAGTGACAGGTCCACCTCCGCCGCCTCGCCGCTGCTCCAGCCGCCCCCGACGGTCGCCGTCGCGGTGCCAGCCCAGCCCATGTTCATGCCTATGACGGATGCCATCGTCGTCTCCGCTGCCGCCGGTGCCGCGGCGGAAGCTGAAGGGTACGCCCAGAGGTCCCCGCCGCCGCCGTGGAGCCAGTGTACATTGGCCGGCGCTGGGGAGGATGGGTCCGCGGAGGGCATGTTGTGACTGTGCTTGGCGAGCGTGCGCTCGAGCTTGTGCGCGTTCTGGTGGCCGCCGAGCGCCTGCGAGCTGAGGAACTTGCGGTGGCAGTAGTTGCACGCGAACGGCTCCTGCCCACCCCCGCCGAGGCCGAACTGCTGATCCGCTGCGACGGGCGACGGCGCCGGACGCCGGGCGCGGTGGCTGTGCGACGTGGTGTCGAGGCGGAGGTCCAGGCTGACGCCGTGCAGCAGCAGGTGCGGCGCCTCGCTCTCCATGGCGGCGTGCGCGACGGCGGCGCAAAGCAAGGCTGTATGTTGTGAGGTGGCTAGAGCCGGAGCGGCGGTGGGGACTGGGGAGTGCGTGGCGCGTGTTCGAGGAGAAGGAAGGCAGGACGGTGTGCGTCGCGCGCCGGGGCGTTCGTTATATAGAGGCCGATCCAGGTGGGAACTGCGACGGGCCGGGCCGGGCTGAGCCGGGCCTACGTCGTCTACGGACAAGTCTTGTCTGCTCAGAGGTGCAGGACAACCGCGTATGCAACTTCATAGTACTCTGCATTGCATACACGCAAGCTAGGCGAGCAAAAAAATAAGCTACCAGTACGTAGACAGAAGCACAGAGTGTAAACTAAATTAGGCTATTGATCCGATTATATTATGATTAAACCGGTACGGCTAACATAATTTCTCTGCTAAAAGGTAAAAGTAAAATTTAAGTATCTACTTTTTTCGTTTTATAATATAAGATGTTTTTGTTTTTATGAAACGAATGTACTACTTTCGGTCCATATTAATGCCCACAACTTGTCTACATATGAATGCATCTTGTCTAAATACCTAACTAGATATATACGAATCCAAATAAAAACAGATTCTGCGGGTAAAATCTAGATAAAGTTGAGGCCATTAATATGATTTGGAGGGAGTATCTAAACGAATTTTAGTATGTCTTTGTTCTGAAGATACACTAAAAGATGTATAGATACATTTGTTTAACAAAAATTAAAACATCTTATATTTTCAAACAAACGGAGTATAAAGTATAAACCAACTGCCAAACGACTCCATTGATCATAACAAATCTTTAGCATCATTCCACAACTAGTATACTACCAGATTTATATCCAGACACCATTGATCATAACAAATCTTTAGCATCATTCCACAACTAGTATACTACCAGATTTATATCAAGACAAATTTAAAAGAGTGTGCGTATGTATGTGTATGCGTAAATCTAGTCAATATGCGATATTCTTTTCGGAACAAGGTAAGTTTTTGAAAGTCTCGGCTCAACCGAACACCGTGCGGAGCTCCAGAAATACAAACCTTGTACTCCTTCAGGTCCGTATTAACAGCCTTAACTTTATCTAGTTTCGTATGTACATCTGGACTAGATGCATTCGTATAGAACATTAATATAGACCGGAGGGAGTAATACTAATTGTCTGGAGTATTTGTAGGTTTTTTAACTTCTTAAAAAAGAGAATCATGAGGAGATATTGGATCGAACTTACCCACGTAAATTTTGTCATGCAAATCTCGTAAGAAATGACGGTACTACTACTATTACTACTACAGTTGAGGTTGTAGAACTGATGCTGATGAACATCTTGGGTAAGCAGTTTGGGGCCGTGAGTTTGATTGAGAGGACAAGCTTAGCATGCTTTGGACTGAACATGCATGTGCACGAACGTACGCAGGTGACAGACTCAACTCAAGTGCCCACGCATGCAGCCGTCCAACATGGAGAACTGCTTGCACATGCCCAGCCGGATGATATTGCGACGTACGTACGGGGCCATGATGTCTGCCCTCCCTTGTCTGAGAAAACTAGTACAGTACTTGCGGCATCCTGAAGCTGCATGTAGAGACCTGCAGTACGTAGGTGGTACGAGTGACGATTGAGCTAGCGAAACGACTTGCGTGCGTACGTATACGTACACGTACTACGTGCATGCGTCACTCTCAAGTGCACTCGCATGCGTTGGACTGAACATGCATGTGCACGAACGTACGCAGGTGACTCAACTCAAGTGCACTCGCAGCCGTCCAACAGGTGCGGCGAACAGGGAGCACCTGCACATGCCCACAGCGCCGGATAGAGATGGGATGTCTAGGACAGATATCGCGACGTACGGGGCCATGCCTGCCCTCCCTTGTCTGAGAAAACTACACATAGATTCGCGACATCCTGGAGCCGCACGTACACCTGCAGAGTGCGTGGTACGAGTGACGATTGAGCGAGCGAAACGACTTGCGTGCGTGTCGTGCGTACTACGTGCATGCGTCACTCTAAGTCCTCACGCAACCGTCCATGTGGCCGCCTCCGTACTAAGGGCATCTCCATCGAATCGACCAAAACACGCTATATTGACCTCTGCCCATTTGGGTCAGGGTGTCCCAAGCCACGCGGATCTTTTTTTTTAGAAATATACAAAACCCGAACCCACACGGCGTGCCCCCATTCCCGAGGTGGCGCCTGATGGAACTGGCCAAGCCACATCTCCGGCAGCGCCGGCGGCGACGACAGGGGCAATTATTTGCCATACTACACCGGGTGGGCAGAGAACTCGACGACGTCCTCCAACCCCTCCAACAACCACTTGGCATCCACCTCCGCCTTGGATGCTTCCATGGCGGCGCGGGTGGCTTCGTCTTCATCGTAGCCCGGCGGCAGGACCACGGCGGGTGGCATGGGCTCCTCCTCCTCCTCCTTGACGTCCACCAACTCCCCCCCCCCCCCCCCCCCAGCCTTGTTGTTTAAGCCCTAATTTTAGCCAAGTGGAGTCAGCACACCAAACCTGACAGATCTTCTTAGGATGAACTATATAAGAGATGACGCAATATAAGAAGTTAGTTAAAGAGAGCGCGAAACAAAGGCGCCACACTCCCTTGTTTGGAAAGGCTTGTTTGCATTCTAGTTCCGGCCCTATTTCTCGTCAAGGGAGTATATACCAGACCGTTAACACACTAAAAATGGATCTGATTTCAGCGAACTTTACAAGAAGAGAAGAATAATAAAAATATTTATGTTTCGAGAAGTTTCAGAGAGTGCCAACAAAAGACGCCATGCATGCACGTTAAGCCCTATTTGGTAAAGTTCCACGTCTAAAGAAGAAAGATTATCGAGTATGTGGCCACTAAGTATCTAGTATCTTACGTGCTTGTCTAGCTAACTAAACGCTTGCACCAGATTGGTTAATTCTGGTGATGTGGTTTTCCCAACATTGGAGCAAAGTAAATTACCTATTGCTAATAGATGGGTACTCACTAGTTATCATATATAGATGTGTGTGAACGCAGATGGATAGATAGACTGGTTTTTATTCAAAAGATCTCTATATAGATAGACAGATAGATTCGCACTCTTGTCAGGAACTGATAAGTTGAGTGTGCAATAATCTCGCTTTACCTGTGTTTGTGTCAGTCACATGCTAGCCATCTTAGGAGTGGGATTGTTCAGCAGGAGGAGCTACTTGCACTTAGCTTAGTTTAGGGGCATGGCCCACACAACACCAATCACTTCGTCTCAGCATGATAAGAACTTGTCGTGCCCACAATTAATTTTTTTCACATGCGAAGCAGCATAGTACTCCCTCCGTTTCGGTTTACAAGTCCTGCACGTAGTTCTATGTCACCAAATTGAACAACTTAGTATGATGTATATATTACAAAAAATATATCACCGGAAACTTTAGACTTTGTATTTTCCAATGATATAATTTTTATATTATATAATTCAAATTATATAGGTTAAATTGATAACCTAGATATACGTGTAGGACTTGTAAACTGAAACGGAGGGAGTAGTAGGATTGTTCAGCATGCAGGAGAAGCTACTTCCTTAGCTTAGTTTAGATGAGCATGACCCATCGATTGTCGTCACCTCTTTATGAACTTGTCACGACTAATTAGCCACCATTAGTTGTGCATCATCCTTGTCATAGTAGATCATGTCTTGGAATCACTTGGAAATCATCGACTTGTCGGTTTGATCGGTTTGGTCACATATCTGCCACTCATGTGTTGAGTTGACAGTTGAGTTGGGTGTGGTTCAGTAAACATCTAGCTAGTCAGATCATGGATATCTGTGTAGCTATGCCTAGGCAGCAGTGACACGGCGGCAAAGCAATGTTTTTTGCCGTCAGGGGTTAACCAGGGACCAAATGAAAGGTGCTCCATTGCAGCCGAGCAAGCAACTTCCAAGAAACCAGAAAAAAACCGGACCTCACGTCTAAGTAAGGAGCTATAGCTAGAGAAGGCGTGTGCAAGCAAAAAAAAAAAAAGGGCAGACACGTATTACTATTACTACTATTACACGCAGAACACTATAGCTCAACCGCAACAGCACCACGGGATCTATACTACATATGTGTAGTGCTCAAAGATCCACTTCCATCCATGTACAATTATGGTGCTTCTGCTTTTGCTTCTCCATTTGAATACATATTTTGGCAAGTTAAAAGAAATGCACGTGTAATACACTACTCCCTCCGATCCATATTAATTGTCACTAGATTTGATGTATCTAGCATTAAAATATGTCTAGATTTATCCATTTCTGCGACAAGTAATATAGATCGGAAGGAGTATAAATTTTGCAAGACCATGATAAAACACATTTATTATTTTATGAATTTCATCAATGTAAATACTAGTACTTGGCTAAGAGGAATTTCATCAATGCGTGGGTTTAATAATGCGATGGGCGAACGAAGGGAATTAAACCGAGCACTGCTACACGTACGACAATTTGTATATGATTTTGGTACGACCTAGCACAACAGCCGTTGATCAAACCTTATGTCACTCATAATCACCATTCATTTACAAATCTTATACAAATCGTATCTGGTTTAGTCGTACGTGAGGTAGTTTCGAATTAAACCCATGCATGGTGGATTCACATTCCAATGCCTTGATCCACTTGGCTACGCCGCCCCTTATCTAGCTAAAGGATTTTTTTGTGTGTGTGCATTAATCATTATTGTATTTATTCTGACCCCTTCATACTTTGATCGAGATATTGGACATAGAATGCCACTTTTAAATAAAAAGGAAAAAAATATAATCATCTGTGACACAAAAAAAAAGGAATAATGGAAGATATGTAAATTAGTGCTTACAAGTGGCACTGGCAACGGGGGCAGGTGACGACTGCCGAGTGACGATTACTTACAGGGACGGCCCATGGTACGATTGCGTTGCGTGAGGAGGGAGGAGTGACGCACGCACGTACCTGCTCAAGTCGTTTCGCTCGCTCGTCGCCCGTACTGCAGCTCCAGGTTGCGAATCTACGGTGTAGTACTTGGTTTTCTTTGTGAGACAAGCAGGGCACGCAGGGGTTGGCCCACGCCCCGTCGCGGTATCTATCTCTCATACCCGTTTGCCGGCCGGCTGCGTGTGCAGTTGAGTCACTCGTGTACGTTCACGCACATGCATGTCCTGTCCAACCAGTGCTAACTGCTAAGCTAGTCCTGTCAATCACAACTATCATCACTTCTAGAACCTCGACTGTAGTAGAACTGTCATTTTTTAAGAGCTCCACCCTGATGAAAATTCACATGGGTAAGTTCGATTTTATTTGCGAAATTACACCAATCTATTGATAATCATCAATGGTAGTATAAAGAGGACTAAAAGTAATATGAATTATAAATAAATATATAGATCATCTAGCGATGATTATAACCACTAGCACGAGCCGAAGGCCGCCACCATCCTCGCTCCCCAATCACCAAAGCCAAGCAAAACTTATGTAGGAAAGCTTGTTATAGTAGACAGACGTGAAGTCATCACGCTAAGACCCTAAATGACTAGCGGCACTAGAGTAGCAACCATCGTCAACGATGACAACTGGATCAAAAGAGACCGGCTAAAATCACATCAACGAACACGAAAACCGACCATATCCCAGGAGATCCGCCGGACACAAGAGTCCACACGCCTTCAGGATATAGTTATCGCCTCAACATACTGAAAAAGACACAAAAACAATCTAAATAAAGAACAAAATTCCACGTACACGACGTAGGGCCGGCATGGCCCGTCGGCACCTTCTCAGTGTTCCCACCCATGACCCACCTCGCCGCTCTTTATATACCAGCCGCCCCGGCGTGCGCCATCGCTCACACCGTCCCGCCATCCTTCTGTCCTCCTCCTCCTCGAGCACGCGCCACGCATTCACTCTCCCCACCGCCGCTCCGATCCCAGTCTACAGTTAGCCACCGCACGCGCGGCCATGGAGAGCGAGGCGCCTCACCTGCTGCTGCACGGCGTCACCGACCTCGCCGCCGACACCACGTCGCCGTCAGACAGCCACCGCGCCGGCTCAGCGCCCTCGCCGCAGCGGGACCAGCAGCTCGGCGGCGGCGTGGAGGCGTTCGCGGCAGGCAACCTCGCCACCGCAAGTTCTCACTCGCAGGCGCCGGGCCACCAGAACGCGCGCAAGCTTCGCGCACCTCGCCAAGCGCAGCCGCGACCTGCCGCCTCCCGTCCTCCCGGCGCGGGCAACGTCCACTGGCTCCACGGCGGGGACCTCTGGACCTACCCTGCCTCTTCCGCGCCGGCGCCTGAGCCGACCATGGCGCCCCTGGTAGGCTTGGGCATGGGGTGGGCCGGCAGCAGTACGACGGCAACCGTCGGCGGCAGCTGGAGCAGCGGCGAGGCGGCGGAGGTGGACCTGTCACTGAAGCTCTGATACTTCACTCCAGCGGAAATATATATATATAGGCCAACTAGCTAGAGTGTGAATTTCAGTTTGTCGATGCGCTTGGCTTGGGGGATAATATATGTTCTTGTGCAATTGATGTTCGTTTCGGCTAATTAATCGATCTATCTATCTAGCTGTAACCCTCTTACAATCCAAAATGAAATATAGCCCAATTTGGGATAGCTATATATTATAAGTATATGTATGTATGTGGATACTACTACTTAATTATATTACTACTATTCAAGAACAGGTCATATAAATTCAGCTTGTAGTGTGTTGCATGGTTAGTCTCGTTTATCTCTACTATGTAGTATCATGGCAAATGAACAAAGAGAGAAATGAGTATGCAACTCCGGGAGTATTCGCAATGGCTTGGCTGAAGTATGTGTGTCGCGCGATTGGCGTTTTGTAGCGGTGTACTCGTCGAATGGAGGTGATTTCCTTGGCGGTGCTTGCGCTCCGCGTCGTTCAGTTTTGGTCGTATTTTTGAGGGGGTCATACTATTTATTTACCTTGATCAAATTCACAAAATAATAAAGGTGTTTCCTCACGGTCCTGCAAAATATGTATAGTGTATTATTGCCGTAAACAAGCATGAGCATTTTTTGAACTTGCCAATATGCACTCAAATGAAGAAGCACCATAATTGTACATACATGGAAGTGTATCTTTGAGCACTACACATATGGAGTATATACATCCTGTGGTGCTTTTGCTGTTGAGCTAGTAGGAGTGTTCTGCGTGTAATAGTAGTAATAGTAATAGTAATAGTAATACGTGTCTGCCCTTGGGTGCCCTAGCTTTTTTCTCTTCTTTTTGCTTGAACACGTCTTCTCTAGCTATATATAGCTCCTTATTACTTAGACGTGAGGTCCGGTTTTTTTCCGGTTTCTTGGAAGTTGCTTGCTCGGCTGCAACGGAAGCACCTTTAATTTGGTCCCTGTTTAACCCCTGACGGCAAAAAAACATTGCTTTGCCGCCGTGTCACTGCTGCCTAGGCATTGCTAGCTACACGGATATCCCCATGATCTGACTAGATGTCTTACTGAACCGTCAACTCAACACGTACATGAGTGGCAGATATGTGATGCACACATGCTCACAAGACCATCTTACACGTGTGTGCAAGCTTTATTTGTTCCCGTCTAGTCTGCTAAAATATTCTCACATGACTTCGAAATAACTACTGTATTTCACTGCTGTCACCGTTGATGTATCAATCTAACACCCAGATTTTCAAGCAAGGCAGCTGACTGATGACAAGTCGATCATTAATTTCCAAGTGGCTCCCAAACACGGTCTACTAGGATAGCTAACTAGTCATGATGACAAGTTCATAAATAGGTGGAGACAGTCAGTGGTACGTAATCTGTGTGGGGGTGCATGGTGGCCTAGTGCGTGGGTCATGCTCGTCTAAACTAAGCTAAGGAAGTAGCTTCTCCTGCTGAACACTCATATACACCTAAGCTGCTTCGCATGCGATTAATAATTAACTATGGGCAGCAGGACAAGTTCATATCATGCTGAGACGAAGCCGATCGAGGCTGTTGTGTGGGCCATGCCCTAAACTAAGCTAAGTGCAAGTAGCTCCTCCTGCTGAACAATCTCAGTCCTGACATGGTTAGCATGTGACTGACACAAACACAGGTAAAGCGAGATTGCACACTCAACTCATCTGTTCCTAACAAGAGTCCAAAACTATCTATCCATCTACGTTCACACATATATAGTGTGTACCCTATTAGCAATGGGTAATTTACTTGCTCCAATGTTGGGCAAACCACATCACCACAACTAACCAAACTGGTATAAGCGTTTAGTTAGCTAGACAAGCACGTAAGATACTCGATAACTGGTGGCCACATACTCAGATAATCGGCTTAACTAATCTTTCTTCTTTAGACGTGGAGATTGACCAGAGATAGGCTTAATGTGCATGGATGGCGCCTTTTGTTGGAACTCTCTGAAACTTCCTCATATAAATATTTTAATTATTCTTCTCTTCTTATAAAGTTCGCTGAAATTAGACCCATTTTGAGTGGGCCGGAACTAGAATGCAAAAAAGCCTTCCCAAACAAGGCGCCAATGAGCGTGGCACCTTTGGTTCAAGCTCTCTTTAACTAACTTCGTATATTACATCAACTCTTATGAGTTAAATTCATCATAAGTCATTGAACTTGTTTAGCAAAGTTAATACAGTCATTGTACAACAAGAATACAAGTTTACGGTCACTGAAGACGCATCGGAGCGTCACTCGCAGTCACCGTGAGCGATGTAGCGATGTATTTGGAGCTATGGCGAGATGGGACCCACTGGCAGCCTCTAGGTATGTTTCATTTGCAGAAAAGCCTCCAAAATTTTACATAATTATAATCTTCAAAACAAGTACAGATGAAGTTCTGTCAAACAGCCATACGTACATGCATGAATATCCAAACATAACCTGACCGTCCTAAAATGACATCTTGGTCGATCTGCCGCCAGTACAACAGAAAAAAATTGGAGAACGGAATAATATTCACTAGATGCGACGGAAGCCTCCCGTGGCTGTGTGCTCGGTGGAGCTGGCCTCCTCCTCGCGCTTGCTGCGGTCTCCATGCCTTACGTTGCCGCGCCATCTGCCACAGCCGGTCCACCGCCACTTGCTGCTCGCCAGGACCTTGAGGGGGTCGGAAGGCCGGAAGTCAGCGGTCCAGAGGAAGAACTGCTCCGCCGCGCGCTGGACATGACGAAGAAGACGTCCGAGTTTGCGGCGGCGGACTTGGCCGGCCGGAAGAGCCAGTCGTAGTGCGCGAGCCCTTCCTCCGCGAGCGTGCTCAGTCGCAGCTCCGGGTATAGCAGCGCTGCCCTCAGCATCGTTGGGCCTCCGTGCTCTCCTCCACGTTGCCCATGCGGAAGAACAACCGCCAAAGAAGCTAACGACGACGACGACGGAAGCGAGGTCCTCATGGAGTGCGTCGCTGCAGCTATTCGCGAACGCCAGCGGCATGGACACCCCGTGCGCCGTGGTGGGCGTTAATGCCATTCACACACCTGGCCACACTCGACATTGTGGTCATGGTCGAACCTTAAGGCCCGCAGCACGCCAACGTGGAGGGCTTCTCCAAGGGCCGCAAATACTACTAATGGCTCGGGCACGTGTGGTGCTGCGGCGAGGAGCGCGTGATGGTGTTCGTCTTCACGACACGCTGCATGGCGACGATACTGGTCTGTGGCTGTTGATGCGTGGTGGCGAGACTGGTCGGTGCCGGCATCCTGGCGCCAAGCTTGGAGGTTGTGGGAGGGCACGGAATGGGGAGGCAGACGGAGCGGGGGAGGCGGCCAAAGCAGCGAAGGCAGACAGAGCAGAGAGGCGGCCGGCAGCGATCTCTGGAGAATCTCGAGCACTGCCGCATAGATGAGGGAACAACAGCACATGAGGGAGCATGCTGTGGCATTAACCCAAAAAATTGAGATGGTACCGCTGGTTTAGGAGGCGCCGGCAGCCCTCTCCACCGTCACATACACTGAAGCTGTGTCTCCGGCGGGTTGCAGCTGAGGAGCTACGCGACATCGAGAACAACAACAGGCCATCGCATTAACCCATGCTCCAGAAGGTGCCGACAGCCTCGCCACCATCGAGTGGGATCATGTCAATCGCATACTTGCGACTACCGTCGCGATTCTGGTAAAGGACGAGATTGAGGCGCCGGCGACAACAAGGGAAGCGCATAGTATTTGCAGACGGCGCGGGAGTGTGGATGCCGGACTTAGGCGGCATGCGGAGGAGCATCTCCGTCAGCACGTGGTCTCTTAGGTCAATTAATAGAAACAGGCTAGATTTTATTTGAGGGGTCTTTTGAAAAACAACATGGCCTTCTAATGGGTCCCACTTAGCGCCAGATCATCAAGTACGTTGTTGCAATGGGAGAAAATATGGAAGATCTCATGCCCCCCGAAGGTTAAACACAGTTTATATGGAGATTGGCTCATAATAGCTTGTCGTTCAAACGAAACATTCAGAAGAGAGGCATTGAGTGTAACACACTTTGTGTCTGCTGCAAGAGACTTGACGAGGACGGCTCACACCTCTTTCTGAATTGCAAAGAAGTTAAGGGAGTTTGGAAGGAGCTGAAACTTGAAGCGGAGGGAGAGGCGTTGAGGACCTACCCGGATGCCAATATAATGATACATGAGATTATCAAGATGAGTGATGAGAAGTGCACTGTGATTGCATGCTTGCTGTGGTGCTGGTGGACAAGAAGAAATAAATTAAATGCAAATGAACGTGTGGGATCAGCAGCTGAGCTTGTCAGTCAAGTAAGGTACTGGGTTGGTGAATCAAACATGTATTGCAGCAAATCGACATCAGAAACTAGGGAGAAACAAGAGAACTCCTGGCAAGCACCTCGAGATGACTGGCTGAAAATCAATGTCGATGGCGCTTTCTGCGTAGAGACAGGAAAGGGAGGGTGGGGTTTTGTTGTTCGTGATTCAGATGGTCGTATCAGAGGTTCTGGTGCTGGTATGCTGTCGTACGTCTCAAGTGCCGCCCAAGCAGAGGTTCGAGCTTGCGAGGAGGCAGCCCATGCAGCTGCTGACTGGGGTATGGTGAAGATACAGATCGAGTCTGACGCCCAGAACCTTGTCCAAGCTATGCAAACCACTGAGTTTGATCGCAATCGGAGGGAGTCATATATAGAAACCTACGTCTCCATATGTTGCTAGCGTTCAACTCTTTTGAGTTCAAATATGTCTCACGTACATGTAATAATTTAGCGCATACTTTAGCTGCTTTTGGTGCGAGTCGGCCAGACATTAAAACCTTATGGCCGGAATCGGTACCTGCGATGTACGTGTAATGGTGGCCAGTGCTTCGACTGAGCCATGTATTTAATGGAATCATGAGTTTCATGTAAAAAAAAAAAAAAAATACATCGCTACATCCCTCACGGTGACCAAGGGTGACACTCCAACACGTCTTCAATGACCGAACTCGTATTTCTGTTATACAATAACCGTATTAACTTTGCTAAGCAAGTCCAGTGACTAACCATGTATTTAACTCCAACTCTTATAGTATAGTTCATCGCAAGAAGATGTCAGTTTTAGTGTGCTGACAGTGAGGTACACGCTCCACTTTTCTAAAATTAGGGCTGAAACGGGAACATAACCAAGTTGGCCAAACATGGCTCTAACAAGCGTGGCACCTTTTGTTCGTACTCTTTTTAGATAATATATGTTCTTTTGTAGTCCTCGAATCGGCTACCATGGGAATGGACATCTTTATTTAGCCTCGGTCCCGGATAATCACAACAATCAATCAAATGATGATCCTTTCAACAAATAATAAATACCTATCTGCGGCAATCACTATACATCAATGAGACCGCTAACTATATATATATGCTCCATCTATCCAAGCGAACCTCAAGACACTACATGTATCCCCAAACATATTCCTAACAGGGTACTAGAGAGCGTAGTTCTGATGTTTAAATCGTTTCTCTAAGCTCCTAAAACGGAACACGCTTGCGTATTCTGTGTTGTATAATCGTTTTTCGGGATGGGACTTGTCACCAGACATCTCTCAAGTACCTCCCTTCCATCTGCAGGCTCTTCACGTAGCTCTCCGTCTTCGAGCTGTCCAAAGAGCCCTGAAATGAACAATGTATGACTGATTTTAGCAAAACCAACAGGAATTTAAGACCATCGTCCAACTAAAGAAACCCACTTGACCGTACTAAGCAGCTTCCTAAACAGCACGAAGAGCTCAACTAGCACTTGGCACCGGTGGAGTCCAGTGGACATATCACTCACAAAGTATTATGGTTTTCTAGTCCTAGTGTCAATGTTCCTTCGTAGAGTAACACTGACCATAGTATTGACTGCATATGACACATATAAAGACCCACCAAGGAATAGCGATGTGACAAAAAGAAACTTCGGGGCACTAACAATACCTGTTCCTGAACAATGGTGTGCAGCGTGCGGTGCACGTCTCTGGCCATGCCTTTCGCATCGCCACAGACATAGATATAGCCGCCCTGAGAAATTATGCTCCAAAGATCGGCAGCCTGCCAAGATTGCACATGAATGGCGAGACGAGAAGGTAAGAAGGGATCGTACCTGATTAACAACCTGAAATAATAAACAATGAGCTCAATTACCTTCTCTGACATTTTGTGCTGAACATACTCTTTTGTAGGACCCTCGCGAGAAAAGGCAACAATCAGCTCGGACAGGGCTCCGGAATCAGCAAAGTTGTTGAGCTCATCCTCGTATATGAAGTCCTGAAGAAATATAATATTGATCAGGCAACTTCCAAAGATAGTGATTTCAATCATCCATGAGATTTTTTTTGCTAGATGTGATGCAAATGCAGAAAAGTTTCCTGGCAGGTGACTAGGAGCTTCGATAAGAGGCATAGAATAATGGATGTGGCAGATATGTAAGATTTTGCTAGGCCATAGGAATTATAGATGACATGCTGGCAGGGTTCACAAATCATGAACAGAAATATTTTCACTAAAAGTAACAGAAAAATATAGTTCATACCATCTGGCGGTTTCTGCACCCAAAGAAGAGGATGGCACGGCCTAGTTCCACGCCGGTCTCTTTTAAAGCTAACCTTTCCTGCCAGTGCCAAATGGATTACACATGACAATTAACATACTAAAGAGTGACAAAACTTGAACAACAATGAGTGAGAAAGAAGAAGGGAAAGATAAACCGAACCTGCAAGAAACCCCTGAAAGGTGCCAGACCAGTCCCAGGGCCTACCATTATAATTGGTACTGTAGGAACAGCAGGCAGTTTGAAGTTTGACTGCCTCACGAAAATTGGAGCCCAACTACATTCTTGGCTCTCTTCCGAGGGAGTTGAATTCTGCATGTTGGATCATCAAACAAAGATTTACAAGATGACATAATGGTCACTGAAAAATACTTTGGATGATTTAAAGCTTGTATATTCAACTATATACAGATCATTATGATTTAGAAATGACGATAGATACAAAAGGTATGTATTGAGAACTTTTATCATATTGTTGAGTACAAGATCTACAGCGTAGTTCTACTTCACAGGGAATAACGTTCTTCACAAGGAGTAATGCAAGGAAGCTGTCTGATACAATCCATTTATTAATTTATAAAGCCACATGGAAGCTCACAATGAGAAGTTGAGAAATTTTAGTGAAAGATGACCATTTTGTTCTTCTAAAGATACAAAATGGGCCAGCTGACTGAACTAGAAATAATTCCAGACTCACTAAATCTGGGGAAATATGTGTCATTCAATATGGAGTTATCAAGGGAAAAAGTTGGAAGTTGCTCAACATCTTCGGGATAGACTGAGCAAAAGGAATCGGGGTTGAATACAAACATCAAAAGAGCAAAAGGGGTCAAATACAATTATCTTACATAGGTTAAAAGTCAAAAGAGTACTAGTAACTATATTATAGAACAACCTGTCTTGTGACTAACAAAGGCAGTAGGAGTGTACCTTCATCCAAGTAGAACAAACTCCTTTGTGGATCCTTCCCGTAGGGGTCTGGCCACAAGCTAGTGCACATGTCACATGAATTCTTGTTGGTGCCATTCTGCAGCAATATGATATCATGAATCTTGACTGACTGGTCAATTTGCTCATGATAGACCGGGTATTAATTCAAAGGCAGGGGTACCTTGGTGAGGAAGATATTGAGTAGTATCTCGGCTGTAGACGAGGAGCAATAGCTGCAAAGAATACACCAAGTGGAGGTTTCGCTGATGGGAACTCCGCAATAACTTCCAGGAGACTTCTTTGACTTGCAATTATCCACTGGGAATATTCCTTCTGCCCAATGAAATTCAACGTGAGAAAAACAACACCATTATCAGAAAGGATGAACTTAACCCAGATTACAAAACCGACCTTTCCAGCAGGAGATGCTAGATGTCTTAGCCGCTCGGCGTCTTTGGGATCAGATGCATGAGCAGCCAAAGCAATTAAAACACTCTGCAGCAGCACATTGAGAAAATTCAAAATATGTATAAATACAAACATAGAACGTAATGAGAGAACAGACATGCAAAAGTAATATTCACCTTCTTAGGTGAACTCAACAGATCGGCATATCTGGCAAGTGCAACCCTCACTGTACAGGGAGATGGGAACGGAGGTGGCAAAGAGCCCCCAAAAAGTGGAGTGCCATCCTCTTGGTCAGCATAAATTGAAAAGGATGTATCTGGTGAATAACCTAACAGCTTTTCTGCCTCCTCTACAGTCTCGGTTGAATTTTCTGCATAGACGCCAACATGGTCTCCAGTCTCGTATCTGGAATGGAAATGAGGATTAATCAACTCTCTTGAAACCAATTAAAATCATCCTGTTTGTTTCCTCTTATTTTCCTTCAATATGCTTACGTGAGGCTAGTTCCTGCAATATCAAACTCCAAATGAATGCAGGACCGGTCAGAAGCTGGTGTATGAAGCTCCCGACGCACAGCCACATTTGCCCTGGAAAAGAAGCATGGTTAAGTTCGCACATCCTACAACCATAGTCTTGGCCTCAGTGGCATAAAAGCAAAAAAACAAAAAGGCATACCGGCAAGGATGTTGAATGTCATAGACGACATGACCATTGCTAAGACTGAAAGACTTATTGATATATGTGGCATCCTCTGGGTTGGTTAACACAATTCTGTATGCCGGAATAGCAGCTGTGTAAGGAGTTGTTGCTGCTGAAGAATTCTCTTCAACACGGAGCAATTTATCCAATTCTGGCCACAGCAATTCCTTCCTTTAATTGAAGAAAAAAACTGTTAGCTTTGATTTATAATACTCAAGGTATAAAGTTAAGATCAATATTAAGCTATATGCAGAAATAGGCCACCATACACAAGCCGATGAATGAGAGTCTACATCGTGTCCTGAGTTCAAAGTTGAGACAAAGGTTAATACTCGTCGCAGTACATACCAGGCATTGAAGTCATCCTCAATGCATTGATCATCATCTCCAAGACCAACAGGAACTAAGCGCTTGCCCCCTGGAAGAATATGATGGACCAAAGTTAACCACCAGCAGATGATGAAAGGCACACAAAAAAACTAAGGAGAAAACATGTAGAAAGACATGCTGTAGTTGATTCACAAAATCTCACTGAAAATTAATTATTACAGTACAGAACCATTATTTAGGCCTGTTCAGTTATATAATTTTCTCAAAAGAACAGTATGTCACCATTTTGAGATTAACGTGCTCAAAATATCTGAAATCTAGATGAAAGTGAGTTGCAATAAATGAATTCTGCTATTTACCTTGTTCTGCGAGGATCTGATCGACCTCCTTTCCAACCTTCAGTAGAGAACATATATTTAAAAGTGAAAGAGCATTGTAAGTTTACAAGTTAGAGCGCATATATACGCATCAGATGAATTCAGAGGCAAGGGACAAGACCTTGTTGAAATGCTCGTACTGCCTATTTCCAAGGGCAAACACCGCAAACCGGAGATTGCTCAACCATTCACCCTTCTCATTTTCCTGTACTCAAACCAAACCAAACAGCCATGAATACAGAGCACGACAGAAACATATTCATGAACTCAGAAGTGCAGCCAAAGAATTATCAGATTTGTATAATCTGACCTCCGAGAACCACTTGTAAAACCTCGCCGCGTTGTCAGTTGGCTCGCCATCCCCGTAACTGCAAAAGCAGCAGGGCATGTTAGCGATTATAACCCTTTTGAGATAGATAATAGCAGGGAACTACCCCGGTTTTGTTTACTGGTTTGATGACTAATGATTTAGTGGAACAGCTAGTGGAATAGGCAGGGCTGGAGCAGTAAATATTGAGACGGGGATTATTGGTGATCTCTTACGTGGCGAGGAAGAAGAGCGCGATGTTCTCCTTCTTGAGCTTCTGCTCGTACTCCTCGTCCTCCGCGGCGTAATCGTCCTGAACACGCCCAATGGAGCAGTCAGCAGTAGCACGGGAGTAATCGCAGCATACCACGCAAGGGGGGAAAGGAGGGAGGGAGTTTTGGGAAGCACAGCACTGGGAAATCTGGGGGGTGGAATCGTACCAGATCGAGCACCTTGAAGACTGCCTTGTCGTACCTGGCCTTGGCCTCCTCCGCGAGCGCCTGCGAGGGCAGAGCAGAGCACGTGTGAGCCTAGGTTTTGTTCTGCGGGACGGGCAAGGAGGCGGAGCAGGCGGCGAGGGGGTACCTTGGCGAAGCCCTCGGCGGTGCCGGTCTGCGTGCCGAAGAAGAGCGCGACCCGCTGGCGGCCGTCGTCCGGGTCGGGCTCCTCCTCGCGGGCCTTCTTGGCGGCGACGGGCGGCGCCTTGACCGCCTGTGGCGAGGCGGAGGCGGAGGCTGAGGAGGAGCGGCGGACGATGAGGGCGACGCCGCACCCGACGAGCACGGCGAGGGAGGTGGCGAGCAGCGCGAGGAGGCGGCGGTGGTCGCCCCCCTCGCTCTCGGCCAGGCGCTGGTGCTGTCCATGTCGCGGTGGGCTTCTCTCCTGTCTGCTTCAGTGCCCAGGGTGGTCGCTTCGAGTGTGCAGTCGGGGAGTCTACGGCGGCGGTTTCTTTGGAGCTCCTCTCCGGTGTATCGTGGCGGCATCTTCCCGTCTTTGCGCCGGACCGAATGGCAGTAGGGCTGCCGCTCCGCCGCTGCTCTGCTCCGTCCGTCGGAATTCTTCTGCTCCCGTCTCCAAGTGGCATTGGAGCCGCCGTTTGCAGCCGACGCCGGAGCTCATGGTTCTGGAGGAGGAAGAGGACCAGGGACTTGATTGCTTTTCAAGTTTTTCCCCAAGGTTCTTTGTGCTTATTTTTGGACCCCTGTGTAATTTTTCTGTTCTTATGGGTTCCCTTGTACTCCAGATTTTTAATAGCAGCTTCCTGTCGGGTGGGTTCCACCCGTTGACTGTTCAAAAAAAATATGAGCTTCCGACTTTCCAAACCCATCACCACATTGGCATGCCCGATTAATCGCTCAACTCAATCATGCAGACAGGACTAGTATATTAGTCGTCCTTGATTGCTGATTAGACATATAGGTAGATCCCACAACCAATACCACTAACTCGATAGATGGCAAATGTACCAGAGACGTAAGCAACTGTTAGGTTGAAAACTACATGATCAAACCTCTAAAACGCCATCTACTTGTTGACATCTGAGAGAGTAAATTAATTAGTACTGCCTTAACAAAAGGCAAGGCAACAAGTAATCAAACACCTCCACAATCAGTTCACACTGGATCAAGGCAAAGCAACAAGTCCAAGATAAGTAATCAGAAGAGATCGAAGAGCCCCCACTTGATCAGTTCTTGTCGAGTTGCCAAATCAGGGTCCAACAGGATGTGGCCTCCCAGATATCTCCTGCCGCCGCCGCGCGCACGAAAACCCACCCTCTGGAACAAGAATCAACGGTTCAGCAGCAGCGACGAGATGCACGCATGCGTCAGTGGCCTAACTCATCACATGCATCATCCATGCCTATTTACAAGTCAAGTGAGAATGTACCACAGCTTGTTGGACGTACATGCTAATACTGTATTGTCTCAGCGCTAGAGGAACTGCGAGTGTGCCACTTGAAAGAAGTACTTTTGGCTGCAGGAATTTAATGATTCGAGTTTTAACATTTGATCTTAAGGAAATTTCTGATAGGTGCAGTTTTCGTACTTCATAAGAATTGTACCACCTTTGTTCCTAAATATAAAATGTTTCGGTAGATTGAGATAGCATACCAAAGAGTTTTACATTTTGATACAGAGGTAATACCTTGTTTTTGTAGGATTGTCAGCTGCTAGGTCAATGTATTTTTTTCACTCATTTGCTCATAATAGGGAGGTAGAACTTTTTAGTTTGTATGCAACGACTAAATTCTAGCTAGACATCGTTTATGGATCTGATGAAAAAGAAGTTTGTAGCTTGGTGACTTGGTCTTGTACTTTGTATAGTGTTTGTGCACCGTTTCCTACTTAGAGGTCCCATTTTTGGAGAATTTGAACTCTGGATGCTGTCTCGGTGGTGGTTTGCATTGCTACTCCTCCGTTTAGAAATATAAGATGTTTTAGGTTTGTGAAGTAGATATATCTAGACATCTTTTAGTGTATAGGTTTAAATGAATCTAGACACTAAGCGTGTCTAGATACATCTCGCTCACAAACCTAAAACATCTTATATTTTCAAAGAGGAGTACAATATTTTATCACTATAAGCGGGACCTTAGTTTCTCCTTCTTCTTCGTTTTGTTTTATGGTTGTGTGCATCCGTAATGTGTGTAGGACATTTCGTTGTTGTAGAAGCCGAGTGTAATTGGTATCTCCTTGATGATATTAATATATTTCCTTTGTCAAAAAATGAGAAATTTAACAATAGGATAATATGAATCATAATGTACTACATGAAGACTCTGTTTGGCGAACTTCGTTTGTGTGTTCAGTTTTTTTTTGAACGGGGTTTGTGTGTTCGATTACGGTTCCCCTTTTAGTCAAACGATGTGTACCGCACCACTAGCACACTACAGGGGACTTCTTTTGAGGAACTATATAATAAGTTAGTTAAAGAAAGGAGAGTTGAACATAAGGTGCCATGTTCGTTTGAGAATTTTATTTAATAGACTAATTCTTTCGATTAATCTTGATGCTTTGCAATTATCTTGTTTGTGCTTACATTCATATATGTTAGAATTCTTTTTCGTATTCATGCTATTTTTTAACGTACTATTCAGAGAACCAAGATTTTGTTTTAGATCAAGAAGTTGGAGACTATTGGGATGAACATCTTGACATGCACATCAAAGCCACGTCACGCCAAGCTCAGCTCTATGTCTATGCCTATAAGGAAAATGAAAAAAAATGGTCACTATTGCTAAGAAACTATTGAAAGATCTTTCTGACAAGATGAAGCTAAATATATAGTTCACATGAAAACCCTAATGTGTATTAAGGCCGAGCTCGGTTGTAGTTCTGGTTTCTAGCTCTAGTTTTAGTATTACCTATGTGCACCCTGCCACCAGCATGTTACAAGGGATCTTGAAGATCCACATAAGAAGTAGTTAAAGAGAGTTCAAACAAAAGGTGCCACGGCTCATTGGAGCTATGTTTGGCCAACTTGGTTGGGCTTCTAGTTTTAGCCCAAATTTCATGCAAGTGGAGTGTGTACCACGCTGTCAGCACACTAAAACCCCCATATTCTTTCAATAAACTATATAACAAGAACAGATGTATAGGAAGAAGTTAAACAGAGTTCCAACAAAAGGCGCCATGAACATTAAGCCCGATTTGGTCAAGCTCCACGTCTTAAAGAAACATAATTATTAATTGAGCCGATTATGTTTGGCCACTAATTATTGAGTATGTTACGTACTATGTGCTTGCCTAGCTAGCTATAAACGCTTTAACCAGTTTGGTTAATTTGATCAGGTGATGTGGCTGTCCAACACTAGAGGACGTAAATTGCTAAATTAGCTAGCTAATTGTGGGCTACTAGTTATCATAGATGTGTGATATATATATATAGCTAGCTTTTTTTAGACCACTCACATAGATAGATGGATAGATTGGACTCTTGCTCCGAAGAGATTGGTTGAGTGTGCCATATCTCTTTTGTTGTGTTTGTGTTAATCACATGCTAGCCAGCTTATTAGGAGTGGGATTGTTCAGCAGGATGGCCTACTACCTTACCTTACTCTAGGGCATGATGGCCCACACAACACCATCCGCTTCGTCTCAGCATGATATAAACTTGTCATGCCCGTCATTAATCAGTCACATGCTAACCAGCAGCTTAGGAGGAGGATTGTTCAGCAGGAGACGCTCTCCTGCCTTAACTTGTCTTCGTCTCAGCGTGACAATCACAGTTAATTAGACACTAGTAGTACTACCCAGTTGTTAGACTAATAGTCATCCTCACCGGTTAGACGGATTAGCATGGACTATATATATATATATACATCTTCCTCGCGTGATATTAGGTAGACTAGATAGGTGTACATTCCACAACTAATGCCACTAACTTTGATCTATGGCCAATCAACTAGTGTGAGTAGTCTAGCCAGAAAGAAAATAAACCAGGAAAAACACAACTCTCATGCATGTGTGGGAAACGTCCTCTACTTCTTGACGTTTGCGGAGGTTGTAGTTCTCCCCTCGCGATTGCAAGACGACTGACGGCGTGGTGTCGGAAGTAGAGGAAGATCCATGAGGCTTCGCCTAAGCTGGTGCGAGTTATGGTGGATTAGGGTTTCCCGGAGATCTAGGGTTTAGAAGTCCGGTAGGAGGAGGAGGTGTCGGAGGCGGCTAGGGCCAGTGACGGACCGGGCGCCCGGCATGTGACAGTGACGGCTTCGGGTGGAGAGGGCTAGGGCTGGTCATGTTGGGGCAGCCCTCCCCCTCTATTTATGAGAGGAGGGCAGCCTTGGGAGGGTGGGTTTGAATCAAACCCAAGTTGGATTGAGAGAAGGACTTGTTTCTTCTCCCACTAGAAATCAACATTCGATTTGACTTTTCAAACTTCCCGTTTGACTTTCAATTTAGAGTCTTATTTCTCTCTTGCAAATACCAACACCAAGTGACCTAGGATATGATCCAATCATTTCACATATCCATGACACATTCATGGACCATTCCCTTCCGGTCCGGTGAACCTTCTAGACCCTTCTAGAACCTCTCCGATGAAACCATCGGAAATTGTTCCGAACTCCGAAATTGGACTTCATGCATGTGTGGAAAGCGTCCTCTACTTCTTGACGTTTGAGGGAGTAATTTTAATTAGCAATGCCATAACAAAGGCAAGGCAACAAGTCACCAAACATATCAACAGTCCACACTCAACTTGATCACTGCTTGTCCGGCCGGTTGCCATATCAGGATCCAACAGGATGTGGCGCCCCGAGATACCTCTCTGCCTGCCACGGCGGGTACCAAAATCAACGGTTCGGAACCGGCCTTTGTCTAGCTACTCTGCTAGCGTCAGTGAGCTAGCTCATCACATGCATCACCCACATGCACATGCCTGTTTACAAGCCAGGTGAGGGGTACTACCACACTAGTTGCCATGTCCCACCTGGATGTACCCTGGTCTTCCAGTACTATGTGCTAGAGGAACTGCGGTTTGCCAGACGAATCGCTTTGGAATGTGGGATCATTCTTTTATTTTATTTTTACAATTTTTATCTCTAGAAAAAATTTCCATGGATAAGCTTTAGGAAATGCAGAAATTATTGCTTTCTTGTACCATGGTTTTGTAGCATTTTGAGCATCTAGGTCAATAATATGGTTTTTTTTCACCCATTCACGCATATATAGGGTCGCAAAACTTTGCAGTTTCTATTCATTTTATCTAAAAGACTATATTTTCCTACAACCTTTTATGTTTTACGGTTCTTTTTTTGTATTAACATCCATGCCAATATTTTGTTTCCTTTCTGTTGATATTTCCCCTTTGCCCATATGATTCAAACATGCCAAGAGAAAGTTGGAGACGGTTCGGATACACATCAACACATGCACATTTAATCCCGGTCGCGCCTAGCTCTGCCTCCATGCCTCATTTGGGTCTTACGGAAAGAATTTTTGCCAGATTAATTGCTTAGAAGCTGTCGAACAAAATGTCTTTCGTCATAAGAAACCGAACAATAGGTGTTTGGCCGAACTTGCTTCTACTTTCGGTTACGACTTCTATTTTAGTCAAGCGATATGTACCGCGCCACTTGCACGCAGCGGAGAATCTTGTTTTGAGGCTATATAAGAAGTTAGTTAAAGAGAGTTCAAACAAAAGGTGTCATGTTTGTTATGGAATTTTATCTAGAAGACTTCATAACGAAAGGTGACATCTTGAGGAACTCCATAACAAGAAGTTAGTTAAAAGAGTCTGAACAAAAGGCGAGACTCTCATTAGAACCATGTTTGGCCAACTTGGTTGCGATTCCGTTTTCGGCCCTAATTTTAGTCAAGTGGAGTGTGTACCACCTTGTTCGTAAAATAAAAATGACATCTTCCTGCAGTGAACTATATAAGAGAAGACGATACCTAAGAAGAAGTTAGTTAAAGAGAGCTCGAACAAAAGGCGCCACACTCGTTGGAGCCTTGTTTGGAAAGGCTTGGTCGTTTTCCAGATCCGGCCCTATTTTTTGTCAAGTGGAGCATATACCAAACTGTCAGCACACTAAAAATGGAATCTTATTTCAGTGGAGTTTATAAGAAGAGAAGAAGAATAAGAAGATTTATATGAAGAAGTTTCAGAGTGTGCCTAGAAAAGGCGAGATGCACATTAAGCCCTATTTGGTCAAGCTCCACATCTTAAGAAAAAAGTTAGTTAAACTGATTAGCTAGTATATGGCCAAGAATTACCAAGTATATGTTACGTGCTTGCCTAGCTAACTAAACGCTTAAACCAGTTTGGTTAATTCTTGTGATGTGGCTGCCCAACATTGGAGCAAAATAAATTACCTATTGCTAATAGGGTACTCATTAGTTCGATGTGTGAACATAGATGCGATAGATAGACAGGCATTTGTTCTAGAGATCTCCATAAAGATAGTCAGATAGATTTGGACTCTTGTTAGAAGCAGATTAGTTGAGTGTGCAATCTCCCTTTTCCTGTGTTTGTGTCAGTCACATGCTAGCCATCTTTAGGACTGAGATTGTTCAGCAGGAGGAGCTACCAGCACTTAGCTTAGTTTAGGGCATGGCCCCACACAACAGCGTCGGCTTCGTCTCAGCATAATATGAACTTGTCCGTACCCATAATTAATTAGTCGCATGTCAAGCAGTTTAAGATGAGGATTGCCCAGCAGGAGAAGCTACATCCTTATAGCTTAGTTTAGATGAGCATGACCCACTAGCCACTAGGCCACTACCCACAGTCCCACACTACGTAACCATTGATTGTCTGCGCCTCTTTATGAATTTGTCACGACTAATTAGCTACCAAAAGCTGTGCATCATCGTTGTCATATAGTAGATCTTGTTTCGGATCTTACTTGGAAATGATCGACTTGCCGGTCGACCTTGCTTGAAAGTTCGCTGGTAGCTGCGATCGTCCTGATCTAGATTAACTTACCACCCCTTTCGCATTTCACATGAATCTTCGACCATACAAAAGGAGGTTGAGACCACCGAGCTCTGCATTATCTTGTTTATTTAACAAAGACCGTTAAAATATTTAAAACGAACATGTAGATGTTCCAGTCGTGTTCCCGGGATCCTGGTTTCATTCGGATTTAGGCAAACTTTGGTCCGGACTTTTCAGGTTATTCCCAAGATTTCGGAAACGCCCTAGAAACGCCGGACGAAGCGAATTCGGTAGAAAAAACAAACAGCCGGCTAGTGGACCCGCCTAGTCAGCCTATATTCCCTCATATTCATACAAAGTTTGCCCAAAGGTCGCAAATATTTGCGTATTTTCGGCCATATTGCCCAAAGTTCGTCCATATTCGCCCAAAACCACTTATATTCGCCCATATTTGTCCAAAATTCGCCCAAAACTGCCTATATTCGTCTAAATTTGCCGAAATTTGTTGAATTTTAGCCAACGCGGAACTCGGTGCAGGAGCATAGTGAAGAACTTCGGCGTTCGTCTGAAAACTAGTTTCGTCTGAACCAAAATACGTCCGGATTTCGGCCTGAAAACGGCCAACGAGAAGATGCTAGAATATTTACATCAGACTAGACGGAACAAAATCTTGATCTGCACGTGTAAGATGGTCTCCTGAGCATGTGCGAATCACATATCTGCCACTCATGTGTTGAGTTGACAGTTGAGTTGGGTGTGGTTTAGTAAACATCTAGTCAGATCATGGATATCTGCGTAGCTAGGCATAGGCAGCAGTGACACGGCGGCAAAGCAATGTTTTTTGCCGTCAGGGGTTAACCAGGGATCAAATTAAAGGTGCTTTTATTGCAGCCGAGCAAGCAACTTCCAAGAAACCGGAAAAAAACCGGACCTCACGTCTAAGTAAGGAGCTACTCCCTCCGTTCCAGAGGTTAGGGCGTATAAATTTTTCATGTTTTACACCAAAGCATAAGGCGCAGGGTGTATCTTACCCGTTTTCTCCCGAAACTACCCCTCTCAGCCTTTTAATCTACCTTAATTATCGGGAGTCAGGATAGTTATTTTCAGCGCTATTATTGGCCTTCCAGCATGCATGCACAGAAAACTAGGAAACAGCTCACGTCAACAGCTCACAGCCTAGAAAGAACGGGGAGAAATTAGAGGAGTTATTAGCCATTTATGAGGGGTAAAGTCTGGAAAGTAAATCGTTGCTTAACCCTTTTTAATCGACGTGCAAATATTTTTATGCCCTAATCCATGGAACGGAGGGAGTATATATAGCTAGAGAAGGCGTGTGCAAGCAAAAAAAAAAGAAAAGGGCAGACACGTATTACTATTACTATTACACGCAGAACGCTATAGCTCAACAGCAACAGCACCACAAGACCTATAGTGCTCAAAGATCCACTTCCATCTATGTACAATTATGGTGCTTCTCCATTTGAGTATATATATACTGGCTGGTCAAAAAATGCAGACCCTTATTTATACTAGCAATATAATAATATACTATAAATTTTGCTGGACTATTAGGAAACACTTATTATTCGGAAAATATGGAGGCCGAAACGAGCCCTTCCCAGCGACTCAGCGCGACGCCTAGGTAAGTGGACATGACAAAATTATCTTTTTTTTCTAACAATTTTCATTTTTCTGTTCTTTTTGCTAAAAAAATCACAACCGTACGTCGCTACATGGATGAGTGGTCGTCGCTGCCGTCACGCACACGAGCCGAATTCCTAATGTTTGTTCGCCTGAGTGCAGTTTTTATTATTTTGTGTATTTGATCAAGGTAAATACAACCGGAGCCCAGAAAATGAGGCCAAAAAATGAAGGAAGTGAAGATAAATTACACCATACATACATGACCAATCAGTGCCATTGCATGCTCATTTTTTCCTCTCTCCATTTGCCGTGACACATGGAGACAAAAAACGAGAGTAATCATGCAGTCTTATATAAATTTAGAGGCTGAGTTATATGATTTGTTCTTGAATAATAATATAATTAAGTAGTATCCACATACATACACCTCCATTAATTAGTATCCATTAGTTCTGCCATTGCATACATCATGTAATATAGCGACCCCCCAAAGGGGCATAATTTTTTTGGATGGTAAAAAGGCTATACATGGATGGATTAATTATATGAGCCGAAACTAAGAACATATTATCTCCCAAGCCCAACAACTAAGTGAAATTCACGCTCTATGCGCATATATTAATTGCTGTTCGAGTGAAGCATCAGAGCTTCAGTGACAGGTCCACCTCCGCCGCCTCGCCGCTGCTCCAGCCGCCCCCGACGGTCGCCGTCGCGGTGCCAGCCCAGCCCATGTTCATGCCTATGACGGATGCCATCGTCGTCTCCGCTGCCGCCGGTGCCGCGGCGGAAGCTGAAGGGTACGCCCAGAGGTCCCCGCCGCCGCCGTGGAGCCAGTGGACGTTGGCCGGCGCTGGGGAGGATGGGGCCGCGGAGGGCATGTCGCGGCTGTGCTTGGCGAGCGTGCGCTCGAGCTTGTGCGCGTTCTGGTGGCCGCCGAGCGCCTGCGAGCTGAGGAACTTGCGGTGGCAGTAGTTGCACGCGAACGGCTCCTGCCCACCCCCGCCGAGGCCGAACTGCTGATCCGCTGCGACGGGCGACGGCGCCGGACGCCGGGCGCGGTGGCTGTGCGACGTGGTGTCGAGGCGGAGGTCCAGGCTGACGCCGTGCAGCAGCAGGTGCGGCGCCTCGCTCTCCATGGCGGCGTGCGCGACGGCGGCGCAAAGCAAGGCTGTATGTTGTGAGGTGGCTAGAGCCGGAGCGGCGGTGGGGACTGGGGAGTGCGTGGCGCGTGTTCGAGGAGAAGGAAGGCAGGACGGTGTGCGTCGCGCGCCGGGGCGTTCGTTATATAGAGGCCGATCCAGGTGGGAACTGCGACGGGCCGGGCCGGGCTGAGCCGGGCCTACGTCGTCTACGGACAAGTCTTGTCTGCTCAGAGGTGCAGGACAACCGCGTATGCAACTTCATAGTACTCTGCATTGCATACACGCAAGCTAGGCGAGCAAAAAAATAAGCTACCAGTACGTAGACAGAAGCACAGAGTGTAAACTAAATTAGGCTATTGATCCGATTATATTATGATTAAACCGGTACGGCTAACATAATTTCTCTGCTAAAAGGTAAAAGTAAAATTTAAGTATCTACTTTTTTCGTTTTATAATATAAGATGTTTTTGTTTTTATGAAACGAATGTACTACTTTCGGTCCATATTAATGCCCACAACTTGTCTACATATGAATGCATCTTGTCTAAATACCTAACTAGATATATACGAATCCAAATAAAAACAGATTCTGCGGGTAAAATCTAGATAAAGTTGAGGCCATTAATATGATTTGGAGGGAGTATCTAAACGAATTTTAGTATGTCTTTGTTCTGAAGATACACTAAAAGATGTATAGATACATTTGTTTAACAAAAATTAAAACATCTTATATTTTCAAACAAGCGGAGTATAAAGTATAAACCAACTGCCAAAGCGACTCCATTGATCATAACAAATCTTTAGCATCATTCCACAACTAGTATACTACCAGATTTATATCCAGACACCATTGATCATAACAAATCTTTAGCATCATTCCACAACTAGTATACTACCAGATTTATATCAAGACAAATTTAAAAGAGTGTGCGTATGTATGTGTATGCGTAAATCTAGTCAATATGCGATATTCTTTTCGGAACAAGGTAAGTTTTTGAAAGTCTCGGCTCAACCGAACACCGTGCGGAGCTCCAGAAATACAAACCTTGTACTCCTTCAGGTCCGTATTAACAGCCTTAACTTTATCTAGTTTCGTATGTACATCTGGACTAGATGCATTCGTATAGAACATTAATATAGACCGGAGGGAGTAATACTAATTGTCTGGAGTATTTGTAGGTTTTTAACTTCTTAAAAAAGAGAATCATGAGGAGATATTGGATCGAACTTACCCACGTAAATTTTGTCATGCAAATCTCGTAAGAAATGACGGTACTACTACTATTACTACTACAGTTGAGGTTGTAGAACTGATGCTGATGAACATCTTGGGTAAGCAGTTTGGGGCCGTGAGTTTGATTGAGAGGACAAGCTTAGCATGCTTTGGACTGAACATGCATGTGCACGAACGTACGCAGGTGACAGACTCAACTCAAGTGCCCACGCATGCAGCCGTCCAACATGGAGAACTGCTTGCACATGCCCAGCCGGATGATATTGCGACGTACGTACGGGGCCATGATGTCTGCCCTCCCTTGTCTGAGAAAACTAGTACAGTACTTGCGGCATCCTGAAGCTGCATGTAGAGACCTGCAGTACGTAGGTGGTACGAGTGACGATTGAGCTAGCGAAACGACTTGCGTGCGTACGTATACGTACACGTACTACGTGCATGCGTCACTCTCAAGTGCACTCGCATGCGTTGGACTGAACATGCATGTGCACGAACGTACGCAGGTGACTCAACTCAAGTGCACTCGCAGCCGTCCAACAGGTGCGGCGAACAGGGAGCACCTGCACATGCCCACAGCGCCGGATAGAGATGGGATGTCTAGGACAGATATCGCGACGTACGGGGCCATGCCTGCCCTCCCTTGTCTGAGAAAACTACACATAGATTCGCGACATCCTGGAGCCGCACGTACACCTGCAGAGTGCGTGGTACGAGTGACGATTGAGCGAGCGAAACGACTTGCGTGCGTGTCGTGCGTACTACGTGCATGCGTCACTCTAAGTCCTCACGCAACCGTCCATGTGGCCGCCTCCGTACTAAGGGCATCTCCATCGAATCGACCAAAACACGCTATATTGACCTCTGCCCATTTGGGTCAGGGTGTCCCAAGCCACGCGGATCTTTTTTTTTAGAAATATACAAAACCCGAACCCACACGGCGTGCCCCCATTCCCGAGGTGGCGCCTGATGGAACTGGCCAAGCCACATCTCCGGCCGCCAGCAGCGGCAGGGCAATTATTTGCCATACTACACCGGGTGGGCAGAGAACTCGACGACGTCCTCCAACCCCTCCACCAACCACTTGGCTTCCACCTCCGCCTTGGATGCTTCCATGGCGGCGTGGTGGCCGTCTTCATCGTAGCCGTGGCGGGACCACGGCGGTGGCATGGGCTCCCCCCCCTCCTCCTTGACGTCCACCAACGCCCCCCCCCCCCCCCCCAGCCTTGTTGTTTAAGCCCTAATTTTAGCCAAGTGGAGTCAGCACACCAAACCTGACAGATCTTCTTAGGATGAACTATATAAGAGATGACGCAATATAAGAAGTTAGTTAAAGAGAGCGCGAAACAAAGGCGCCACACTCCCTTGTTTGGAAAGGCTTGTTTGCATTCTAGTTCCGGCCCTATTTCTCGTCAAGGGAGTATATACCAGACCGTTAACACACTAAAAATGGATCTGATTTCAGCGAACTTTACAAGAAGAGAAGAATAATAAAAATATTTATGTTTCGAGAAGTTTCAGAGAGTGCCAACAAAAGACGCCATGCATGCACGTTAAGCCCTATTTGGTAAAGTTCCACGTCTAAAGAAGAAAGATTATCGAGTATGTGGCCACTAAGTATCTAGTATCTTACGTGCTTGTCTAGCTAACTAAACGCTTGCACCAGATTGGTTAATTCTGGTGATGTGGTTTTCCCAACATTGGAGCAAAGTAAATTACCTATTGCTAATAGATGGGTACTCACTAGTTATCATATATAGATGTGTGTGAACGCAGATGGATAGATAGACTGGTTTTTATTCAAAAGATCTCTATATAGATAGACAGATAGATTCGCACTCTTGTCAGGAACTGATAAGTTGAGTGTGCAATAATCTCGCTTTACCTGTGTTTGTGTCAGTCACATGCTAGCCATCTTAGGAGTGGGATTGTTCAGCAGGAGGAGCTACTTGCACTTAGCTTAGTTTAGGGGCATGGCCCACACAACACCAATCACTTCGTCTCAGCATGATAAGAACTTGTCGTGCCCACAATTAATTTTTTTCACATGCGAAGCAGCATAGTACTCCCTCCGTTTCGGTTTACAAGTCCTGCACGTAGTTCTATGTCACCAAATTGAACAACTTAGTATGATGTATATATTACAAAAAATATATCACCGGAAACTTTAGACTTTGTATTTTCCAATGATATAATTTTTATATTATATAATTCAAATTATATAGGTTAAATTGATAACCTAGATATACGTGTAGGACTTGTAAACTGAAACGGAGGGAAATAGGATTGTTCAGCATGCAGGAGAAGCTACTTCCTTAGCTTAGTTTAGATGAGCATGACCCATCGATTGTCGTCACCTCTTTATGAACTTGTCACGACTAATTAGCCACCATTAGTTGTGCATCATCCTTGTCATAGTAGATCATGTCTTGGAATCACTTGGAAATCATCGACTTGTCGGTTTGATCGGTTTGGTCACATATCTGCCACTCATGTGTTGAGTTGACAGTTGAGTTGGGTGTGGTTCAGTAAACATCTAGCTAGTCAGATCATGGATATCTGTGTAGCTATGCCTAGGCAGCAGTGACACGGCGGCAAAGCAATGTTTTTTGCCGTCAGGGGTTAACCAGGGACCAAATGAAAGGTGCTCCATTGCAGCCGAGCAAGCAACTTCCAAGAAACCAGAAAAAAACCGGACCTCACGTCTAAGTAAGGAGCTATAGCTAGAGAAGGCGTGTGCAAGCAAAAAAAAAAAAAGGGCAGACACGTATTACTATTACTACTATTACACGCAGAACACTATAGCTCAACCGCAACAGCACCACGGGATCTATACTACATATGTGTAGTGCTCAAAGATCCACTTCCATCCATGTACAATTATGGTGCTTCTGCTTTTGCTTCTCCATTTGAATACATATTTTGGCAAGTTAAAAGAAATGCACGTGTAATACACTACTCCCTCCGATTCATATTAATTGTCACTAGATTTGATGTATCTAGCATTAAAATATGTCTAGATTTATCCATTTCTGCGACAAGTAATATAGATCGGAAGGAGTATAAATTTTGCAAGACCATGATAAAACACATTTATTATTTTATGAATTTCATCAATGTAAATACTAGTACTTGGCTAAGAGGAATTTCATCAATGCGTGGGTTTAATAATGCGATGGGCGAACGAAGGGAATTAAACCGAGCACTGCTACACGTACGACAATTTGTATATGATTTTGGTACGACCTAGCACAACAGCCGTTGATCAAACCTTATGTCACTCATAATCACCATTCATTTACAAATCTTATACAAATCGTATCTGGTTTAGTCGTACGTGAGGTAGTTTCGAATTAAACCCATGCATGGTGGATTCACATTCCAATGCCTTGATCCACTTGGCTACGCCGCCCCTTATCTAGCTAAAGGATTTTTTTGTGTGTGTGCATTAATCATTATTGTATTTATTCTGACCCCTTCATACTTTGATCGAGATATTGGACATAGAATGCCACTTTTAAATAAAAAGGAAAAAAATATAATCATCTGTGACACAAAAAAAAAGGAATAATGGAAGATATGTAAATTAGTGCTTACAAGTGGCACTGGCAACGGGGGCAGGTGACGACTGCCGAGTGACGATTACTTACAGGGACGGCCCATGGTACGATTGCGTTGCGTGAGGAGGGAGGAGTGACGCACGCACGTACCTGCTCAAGTCGTTTCGCTCGCTCGCTCGTCGCCCGTACTGCAGCTCCAGGTTGCGAATCTACGGTGTAGTACTTGGTTTTCTTTGTGAGACAAGCAGGGCACGCAGGGGTTGGCCCACGCCCCGTCGCGGTATCTATCTCTCATACCCGTTTGCCGGCCGGCTGCGTGTGCAGTTGAGTCACTCGTGTACGTTCACGCACATGCATGTCCTGTCCAACCAGTGCTAACTGCTAAGCTAGTCCTGTCAATCACAACTATCATCACTTCTAGAACCTCGACTGTAGTAGAACTGTCATTTTTTAAGAGCTCCACCCTGATGAAAATTCACATGGGTAAGTTCGATTTTATTTGCGAAATTACACCAATCTATTGATAATCATCAATGGTAGTATAAAGAGGACTAAAAGTAATATGAATTATAAATAAATATATAGATCATCTAGCGATGATTATAACCACTAGCACGAGCCGAAGGCCGCCACCATCCTCGCTCCCCAATCACCAAAGCCAAGCAAAACTTATGTAGGAAAGCTTGTTATAGTAGACAGACGTGAAGTCATCACGCTAAGACCCTAAATGACTAGCGGCACTAGAGTAGCAACCATCGTCAACGATGACAACTGGATCAAAAGAGACCGGCTAAAATCACATCAACGAACACGAAAACCGACCATATCCCAGGAGATCCGCCGGACACAAGAGTCCACACGCCTTCAGGATATAGTTATCGCCTCAACATACTGAAAAAGACACAAAAACAATCTAAATAAAGAACAAAATTCCACGTACACGACGTAGGGCCGGCATGGCCCGTCGGCACCTTCTCAGTGTTCCCACCCATGACCCACCTCGCCGCTCTTTATATACCAGCCGCCCCGGCGTGCGCCATCGCTCACACCGTCCCGCCATCCTTCTGTCCTCCTCCTCCTCGAGCACGCGCCACGCATTCACTCTCCCCACCGCCGCTCCGATCCCAGTCTACAGTTAGCCACCGCACGCGCGGCCATGGAGAGCGAGGCGCCTCACCTGCTGCTGCACGGCGTCAGCCTGGACCTCCGCCTCGACACCACGTCGTCGCACAGCCACCGCGCCCGGCTCCAGGCGCCGTCCCCCGTCGCAGTGGACCAGCAGCTCGGCGGCGGCGGGCAGGAGGCGTTCGCGTGCAACTACTGCCACCGCAAGTTCCTCAGCTCGCAGGCGCTCGGCGGCCACCAGAACGCGCACAAGCTCGAGCGCACCCTCGCCAAGCGCAGCCGCGACCTGCCCCCCGCCTCCCCGTCCTCCCCGGCGCCGGGCAACGTCCACTGGCTCCACGGCGGGGACCTCTGGACCTACCCTGCCTCTTCCGCGCCGGCGCCTGAGCCGACCATGGCGCCCCTGGTAGGCTTGGGCATGGGGTGGGCCGGCAGCAGTACGACGGCAACCGTCGGCGGCAGCTGGAGCAGCGGCGAGGCGGCGGAGGTGGACCTGTCACTGAAGCTCTGATACTTCACTCCAGCGGAAATATATATATATAGGCCAACTAGCTAGAGTGTGAATTTCAGTTTGTCGATGCGCTTGGCTTGGGGGATAATATATGTTCTTGTGCAATTGATGTTCGTTTCGGCTAATTAATCGATCTATCTATCTAGCTGTAACCCTCTTACAATCCAAAATGAAATATAGCCCAATTTGGGATAGCTATATATTATAAGTATATGTATGTATGTGGATACTACTACTTAATTATATTACTACTATTCAAGAACAGGTCATATAAATTCAGCTTGTAGTGTGTTGCATGGTTAGTCTCGTTTATCTCTACTATGTAGTATCATGGCAAATGAACAAAGAGAGAAATGAGTATGCAACTCAGGAGTATTCGCAATGGCTTGGCTGAAGTATGTGTGTCGCGATTGGCGTTTTGTAGCGGTGTACTCGTCGAATGGAGGTGATTTCCTTGGCGGTGCTTGCGCTCCGCGTCGTTCAGTTTTGGTCGTATTTTTTAGGGGGTCATACTATTTATTTACCTTGATCAAATTCACAAAATAATAAAGGTGTTTCCTCACGGTCCTGCAAAATATGTATAGTGTATTATTGCCGTAAACAAGCATGAGCATTTTTTGAACTTGCCAATATGCACTCAAATGAAGAAGCACCATAATTGTACATACATGGAAGTGTATCTTTGAGCACTACACATATGGAGTATATACATCCTGTGGTGCTTTTGCTGTTGAGCTAGTAGGAGTGTTCTGCGTGTAATAGTAGTAATAGTAATAGTAATAGTAATACGTGTCTGCCCTTGGGTGCCCTAGCTTTTTTCTCTTCTTTTTGCTTGAACACGTCTTCTAGCTATATATAGCTCCTTATTACTTAGACGTGAGGTCCGGTTTTTTTCCGGTTTCTTGGAAGTTGCTTGCTCGGCTGCAACGGAAGCACCTTTAATTTGGTCCCTGTTTAACCCCTGACGGCAAAAAAACATTGCTTTGCCGCCGTGTCACTGCTGCCTAGGCATTGCTAGCTACACGGATATCCCCATGATCTGACTAGATGTCTTACTGAACCGTCAACTCAACACGTACATGAGTGGCAGATATGTGATGCACACATGCTCACAAGACCATCTTACACGTGTGTGCAAGCTTTATTTGTTCCCGTCTAGTCTGCTAAAATATTCTCACATGACTTCGAAATAACTACTGTATTTCACTGCTGTCACCGTTGATGTATCAATCTAACACCCAGATTTTCAAGCAAGGCAGCTGACTGATGACAAGTCGATCATTAATTTCCAAGTGGCTCCCAAACACGGTCTACTAGGATAGCTAACTAGTCATGATGACAAGTTCATAAATAGGTGGAGACAGTCAGTGGTACGTAATCTGTGTGGGGGTGCATGGTGGCCTAGTGCGTGGGTCATGCTCGTCTAAACTAAGCTAAGGAAGTAGCTTCTCCTGCTGAACACTCATATACACCTAAGCTGCTTCGCATGCGATTAATAATTAACTATGGGCAGCAGGACAAGTTCATATCATGCTGAGACGAAGCCGATCGAGGCTGTTGTGTGGGCCATGCCCTAAACTAAGCTAAGTGCAAGTAGCTCCTCCTGCTGAACAATCTCAGTCCTGACATGGTTAGCATGTGACTGACACAAACACAGGTAAAGCGAGATTGCACACTCAACTCATCTGTTCCTAACAAGAGTCCAAAACTATCTATCCATCTACGTTCACACATATATAGTGTGTACCCTATTAGCAATGGGTAATTTACTTGCTCCAATGTTGGGCAAACCACATCACCACAACTAACCAAACTGGTATAAGCGTTTAGTTAGCTAGACAAGCACGTAAGATACTCGATAACTGGTGGCCACATACTCAGATAATCGGCTTAACTAATCTTTCTTCTTTAGACGTGGAGATTGACCAGAGATAGGCTTAATGTGCATGGATGGCGCCTTTTGTTGGAACTCTCTGAAACTTCCTCATATAAATATTTTAATTATTCTTCTCTTCTTATAAAGTTCGCTGAAATTAGACCCATTTTGAGTGGGCCGGAACTAGAATGCAAAAAAGCCTTCCCAAACAAGGCGCCAATGAGCGTGGCACCTTTGGTTCAAGCTCTCTTTAACTAACTTCGTATATTACATCAACTCTTATGAGTTAAATTCATCATAAGTCATTGAACTTGTTTAGCAAAGTTAATACAGTCATTGTACAACAAGAATACAAGTTTACGGTCACTGAAGACGCGCCAGACGTCACTGCATGATCACCGTGAGCGATGTAGCGATGTATTTGGAGCTATGGCGAGATGGGACCCACTGGCAGCCTCTAGGTATGTTTCATTTGCAGAAAAGCCTCCAAAATTTTACATAATTATAATCTTCAAAACAAGTACAGATGAAGTTCTGTCAAACAGCCATACGTACATGCATGAATATCCAAACATAACCTGACCGTCCTAAAATGACATCTTGGTCGATCTGCCGCCAGTACAACAGAAAAAAATTGGAGAACGGAATAATATTCACTAGATGCGACGGAAGCCTCCCGTGGCTGTGTGCTCGGTGGAGCTGGCCTCCTCCTCGCGCTTGCTGCGGTCTCCATGCCTTACGTTGCCGCGCCATCTGCCACAGCCGGTCCACCGCCACTTGCTGCTCGCCAGGACCTTGAGGGGGTCGGAAGGCCGGAAGTCAGCGGTCCAGAGGAAGAACTGCTCCGCCGCGCGCTGGACATGACGAAGAAGACGTCCGAGTTTGCGGCGGCGGACTTGGCCGGCCGGAAGAGCCAGTCGTAGTGCGCGAGCCCTTCCTCCGCGAGCGTGCTCAGTCGCAGCTCCGGGTATAGCAGCGCTGCCCTCAGCATCGTTGGGCCTCCGTGCTCTCCTCCACGTTGCCCATGCGGAAGAACAACCGCCAAAGAAGCTAACGACGACGACGACGGAAGCGAGGTCCTCATGGAGTGCGTCGCTGCAGCTATTCGCGAACGCCAGCGGCATGGACACCCCGTGCGCCGTGGTGGGCGTTAATGCCATTCACACACCTGGCCACACTCGACATTGTGGTCATGGTCGAACCTTAAGGCCCGCAGCACGCCAACGTGGAGGGCTTCTCCAAGGGCCGCAAATACTACTAATGGCTCGGGCACGTGTGGTGCTGCGGCGAGGAGCGCGTGATGGTGTTCGTCTTCACGACACGCTGCATGGCGACGATACTGGTCTGTGGCTGTTGATGCGTGGTGGCGAGACTGGTCGGTGCCGGCATCCTGGCGCCAAGCTTGGAGGTTGTGGGAGGGCACGGAATGGGGAGGCAGACGGAGCGGGGGAGGCGGCCAAAGCAGCGAAGGCAGACAGAGCAGAGGCGGCCGGCAGCGATCTCTGGAGAATCTCGAGCACTGCCGCATAGATGAGGGAACAACAGCACATGAGGGAGCATGCTGTGGCATTAACCCAAAAAATTGAGATGGTACCGCTGGTTTAGGAGGCGCCGGCAGCCCTCTCCACCGTCACATACACTGAAGCTGTGTCTCCGGCGGGTTGCAGCTGAGGAGCTACGCGACATCGAGAACAACAACAGGCCATCGCATTAACCCATGCTCCAGAAGGTGCCGACAGCCTCGCCACCATCGAGTGGGATCATGTCAATCGCATACTTGCGACTACCGTCGCGATTCTGGTAAAGGACGAGATTGAGGCGCCGGCGACAACAAGGGAAGCGCATAGTATTTGCAGACGGCGCGGGAGTGTGGATGCCGGACTTAGGCGGCATGCGGAGGAGCATCTCCGTCAGCACGTGGTCTCTTAGGTCAATTAATAGAAACAGGCTAGATTTTATTTGAGGGGTCTTTTGAAAAACAACATGGCCTTCTAATGGGTCCCACTTAGCGCCAGATCATCAAGTACGTTGTTGCAATGGGAGAAAATATGGAAGATCTCATGCCCCCCGAAGGTTAAACACAGTTTATATGGAGATTGGCTCATAATAGCTTGTCGTTCAAACGAAACATTCAGAAGAGAGGCATTGAGTGTAACACACTTTGTGTCTGCTGCAAGAGACTTGACGAGGACGGCTCACACCTCTTTCTGAATTGCAAAGAAGTTAAGGGAGTTTGGAAGGAGCTGAAACTTGAAGCGGAGGGAGAGGCGTTGAGGACCTACCCGGATGCCAATATAATGATACATGAGATTATCAAGATGAGTGATGAGAAGTGCACTGTGATTGCATGCTTGCTGTGGTGCTGGTGGACAAGAAGAAATAAATTAAATGCAAATGAACGTGTGGGATCAGCAGCTGAGCTTGTCAGTCAAGTAAGGTACTGGGTTGGTGAATCAAACATGTATTGCAGCAAATCGACATCAGAAACTAGGGAGAAACAAGAGAACTCCTGGCAAGCACCTCGAGATGACTGGCTGAAAATCAATGTCGATGGCGCTTTCTGCGTAGAGACAGGAAAGGGAGGGTGGGGTTTTGTTGTTCGTGATTCAGATGGTCGTATCAGAGGTTCTGGTGCTGGTATGCTGTCGTACGTCTCAAGTGCCGCCCAAGCAGAGGTTCGAGCTTGCGAGGAGGCAGCCCATGCAGCTGCTGACTGGGGTATGGTGAAGATACAGATCGAGTCTGACGCCCAGAACCTTGTCCAAGCTATGCAAACCACTGAGTTTGATCGTGCACCGGAGGGAGTCATATATAGAAACCTACGTCTCCATATGTTGCTAGCGTTCAACTCTTTTGAGTTCAAATATGTCTCACGTACATGTAATAATTTAGCGCATACTTTAGCTGCTTTTGGTGCGAGTCGGCCAGACATTAAAACCTTATGGCCGGAATCGGTACCTGCGATGTACGTGTAATGGTGGCCAGTGCTTCGACTGAGCCATGTATTTAATGGAATCATGAGTTTCATGTAAAAAAAAAAAAAAAATACATCGCTACATCCCTCACGGTGACCGCGGGTGACACTCCAACACGTCTTCAATGACCGTAAACTCGTATTTCTGTTATACAATAACCGTATTAACTTTGCTAAGCAAGTCCAGTGACTAACCATGTATTTAACTCCAACTCTTATAGTATAGTTCATCGCAAGAAGATGTCAGTTTTAGTGTGCTGACAGTGAGGTACACGCTCCACTTTTCTAAAATTAGGGCTGAAACGGGAACATAACCAAGTTGGCCAAACATGGCTCTAACAAGCGTGGCACCTTTTGTTCGTACTCTTTTTTTAGATAATATATGTTCTTTTGTAGTCCTCGAATCGGCTACCATGGGAATGGACATCTTTATTTAGCCTCGGTCCCGGATAATCACAACAATCAATCAAATGATGATCCTTTCAACAAATAATAAATACCTATCTGCGGCAATCACTATACATCAATGAGACCGCTAACTATATATATATGCTCCATCTATCCAAGCGAACCTCAAGACACTACATGTATCCCCAAACATATTCCTAACAGGGTACTAGAGAGCGTAGTTCTGATGTTTAAATCGTTTCTCTAAGCTCCTAAAACGGAACACGCTTGCGTATTCTGTGTTGTATAATCGTTTTTCGGGATGGGACTTGTCACCAGACATCTCTCAAGTACCTCCCTTCCATCTGCAGGCTCTTCACGTAGCTCTCCGTCTTCGAGCTGTCCAAAGAGCCCTGAAATGAACAATGTATGACTGATTTTAGCAAAACCAACAGGAATTTAAGACCATCGTCCAACTAAAGAAACCCACTTGACCGTACTAAGCAGCTTCCTAAACAGCACGAAGAGCTCAACTAGCACTTGGCACCGGTGGAGTCCAGTGGACATATCACTCACAAAGTATTATGGTTTTCTAGTCCTAGTGTCAATGTTCCTTCGTAGAGTAACACTGACCATAGTATTGACTGCATATGACACATATAAAGACCCACCAAGGAATAGCGATGTGACAAAAAGAAACTTCGGGGCACTAACAATACCTGTTCCTGAACAATGGTGTGCAGCGTGCGGTGCACGTCTCTGGCCATGCCTTTCGCATCGCCACAGACATAGATATAGCCGCCCTGAGAAATTATGCTCCAAAGATCGGCAGCCTGCCAAGATTGCACATGAATGGCGAGACGAGAAGGTAAGAAGGGATCGTACCTGATTAACAACCTGAAATAATAAACAATGAGCTCAATTACCTTCTCTGACATTTTGTGCTGAACATACTCTTTTGTAGGACCCTCGCGAGAAAAGGCAACAATCAGCTCGGACAGGGCTCCGGAATCAGCAAAGTTGTTGAGCTCATCCTCGTATATGAAGTCCTGAAGAAATATAATATTGATCAGGCAACTTCCAAAGATAGTGATTTCAATCATCCATGAGATTTTTTTTGCTAGATGTGATGCAAATGCAGAAAAGTTTCCTGGCAGGTGACTAGGAGCTTCGATAAGAGGCATAGAATAATGGATGTGGCAGATATGTAAGATTTTGCTAGGCCATAGGAATTATAGATGACATGCTGGCAGGGTTCACAAATCATGAACAGAAATATTTTCACTAAAAGTAACAGAAAAATATAGTTCATACCATCTGGCGGTTTCTGCACCCAAAGAAGAGGATGGCACGGCCTAGTTCCACGCCGGTCTCTTTTAAAGCTAACCTTTCCTGCCAGTGCCAAATGGATTACACATGACAATTAACATACTAAAGAGTGACAAAACTTGAACAACAATGAGTGAGAAAGAAGAAGGGAAAGATAAACCGAACCTGCAAGAAACCCCTGAAAGGTGCCAGACCAGTCCCAGGGCCTACCATTATAATTGGTACTGTAGGAACAGCAGGCAGTTTGAAGTTTGACTGCCTCACGAAAATTGGAGCCCAACTACATTCTTGGCTCTCTTCCGAGGGAGTTGAATTCTGCATGTTGGATCATCAAACAAAGATTTACAAGATGACATAATGGTCACTGAAAAATACTTTGGATGATTTAAAGCTTGTATATTCAACTATATACAGATCATTATGATTTAGAAATGACGATAGATACAAAAGGTATGTATTGAGAACTTTTATCATATTGTTGAGTACAAGATCTACAGCGTAGTTCTACTTCACAGGGAATAACGTTCTTCACAAGGAGTAATGCAAGGAAGCTGTCTGATACAATCCATTTATTAATTTATAAAGCCACACATGGAAGCTCACAATGAGAAGTTGAGAAATTTTAGTGAAAGATGACCATTTTGTTCTTCTAAAGATACAAAATGGGCCAGCTGACTGAACTAGAAATAATTCCAGACTCACTAAATCTGGGGAAATATGTGTCATTCAATATGGAGTTATCAAGGGAAAAAGTTGGAAGTTGCTCAACATCTTCGGGATAGACTGAGCAAAAGGAATCGGGGTTGAATACAAACATCAAAAGAGCAAAAGGGGTCAAATACAATTATCTTACATAGGTTAAAAGTCAAAAGAGTACTAGTAACTATATTATAGAACAACCTGTCTTGTGACTAACAAAGGCAGTAGGAGTGTACCTTCATCCAAGTAGAACAAACTCCTTTGTGGATCCTTCCCGTAGGGGTCTGGCCACAAGCTAGTGCACATGTCACATGAATTCTTGTTGGTGCCATTCTGCAGCAATATGATATCATGAATCTTGACTGACTGGTCAATTTGCTCATGATAGACCGGGTATTAATTCAAAGGCAGGGGTACCTTGGTGAGGAAGATATTGAGTAGTATCTCGGCTGTAGACGAGGAGCAATAGCTGCAAAGAATACACCAAGTGGAGGTTTCGCTGATGGGAACTCCGCAATAACTTCCAGGAGACTTCTTTGACTTGCAATTATCCACTGGGAATATTCCTTCTGCCCAATGAAATTCAACGTGAGAAAAACAACACCATTATCAGAAAGGATGAACTTAACCCAGATTACAAAACCGACCTTTCCAGCAGGAGATGCTAGATGTCTTAGCCGCTCGGCGTCTTTGGGATCAGATGCATGAGCAGCCAAAGCAATTAAAACACTCTGCAGCAGCACATTGAGAAAATTCAAAATATGTATAAATACAAACATAGAACGTAATGAGAGAACAGACATGCAAAAGTAATATTCACCTTCTTAGGTGAACTCAACAGATCGGCATATCTGGCAAGTGCAACCCTCACTGTACAGGGAGATGGGAACGGAGGTGGCAAAGAGCCCCCAAAAAGTGGAGTGCCATCCTCTTGGTCAGCATAAATTGAAAAGGATGTATCTGGTGAATAACCTAACAGCTTTTCTGCCTCCTCTACAGTCTCGGTTGAATTTTCTGCATAGACGCCAACATGGTCTCCAGTCTCGTATCTGGAATGGAAATGAGGATTAATCAACTCTCTTGAAACCAATTAAAATCATCCTGTTTGTTTCCTCTTATTTTCCTTCAATATGCTTACGTGAGGCTAGTTCCTGCAATATCAAACTCCAAATGAATGCAGGACCGGTCAGAAGCTGGTGTATGAAGCTCCCGACGCACAGCCACATTTGCCCTGGAAAAGAAGCATGGTTAAGTTCGCACATCCTACAACCATAGTCTTGGCCTCAGTGGCATAAAAGCAAAAAAACAAAAAGGCATACCGGCAAGGATGTTGAATGTCATAGACGACATGACCATTGCTAAGACTGAAAGACTTATTGATATATGTGGCATCCTCTGGGTTGGTTAACACAATTCTGTATGCCGGAATAGCAGCTGTGTAAGGAGTTGTTGCTGCTGAAGAATTCTCTTCAACACGGAGCAATTTATCCAATTCTGGCCACAGCAATTCCTTCCTTTAATTGAAGAAAAAAACTGTTAGCTTTGATTTATAATACTCAAGGTATAAAGTTAAGATCAATATTAAGCTATATGCAGAAATAGGCCACCATACACAAGCCGATGAATGAGAGTCTACATCGTGTCCTGAGTTCAAAGTTGAGACAAAGGTTAATACTCGTCGCAGTACATACCAGGCATTGAAGTCATCCTCAATGCATTGATCATCATCTCCAAGACCAACAGGAACTAAGCGCTTGCCCCCTGGAAGAATATGATGGACCAAAGTTAACCACCAGCAGATGATGAAAGGCACACAAAAAAACTAAGGAGAAAACATGTAGAAAGACATGCTGTAGTTGATTCACAAAATCTCACTGAAAATTAATTATTACAGTACAGAACCATTATTTAGGCCTGTTCAGTTATATAATTTTCTCAAAAGAACAGTATGTCACCATTTTGAGATTAACGTGCTCAAAATATCTGAAATCTAGATGAAAGTGAGTTGCAATAAATGAATTCTGCTATTTACCTTGTTCTGCGAGGATCTGATCGACCTCCTTTCCAACCTTCAGTAGAGAACATATATTTAAAAGTGAAAGAGCATTGTAAGTTTACAAGTTAGAGCGCATATATACGCATCAGATGAATTCAGAGGCAAGGGACAAGACCTTGTTGAAATGCTCGTACTGCCTATTTCCAAGGGCAAACACCGCAAACCGGAGATTGCTCAACCATTCACCCTTCTCATTTTCCTGTACTCAAACCAAACCAAACAGCCATGAATACAGAGCACGACAGAAACATATTCATGAACTCAGAAGTGCAGCCAAAGAATTATCAGATTTGTATAATCTGACCTCCGAGAACCACTTGTAAAACCTCGCCGCGTTGTCAGTTGGCTCGCCATCCCCGTAACTGCAAAAGCAGCAGGGCATGTTAGCGATTATAACCCTTTTGAGATAGATAATAGCAGGGAACTACCCCGGTTTTGTTTACTGGTTTGATGACTAATGATTTAGTGGAACAGCTAGTGGAATAGGCAGGGCTGGAGCAGTAAATATTGAGACGGGGATTATTGGTGATCTCTTACGTGGCGAGGAAGAGCGCGATGTTCTCCTTCTTGAGCTTCTGCTCGTACTCCTCGTCCTCCGCGGCGTAATCGTCCTGAACACGCCCAATGGAGCAGTCAGCAGTAGCACGGGAGTAATCGCAGCATACCACGCAAGGGGGGAAAGGAGGGAGGGAGTTTTGGGAAGCACAGCACTGGGAAATCTGGGGGGTGGAATCGTACCAGATCGAGCACCTTGAAGACTGCCTTGTCGTACCTGGCCTTGGCCTCCTCCGCGAGCGCCTGCGAGGGCAGAGCAGAGCACGTGTGAGCCTAGGTTTTGTTCTGCGGGACGGGCAAGGAGGCGGAGCAGGCGGCGAGGGGGTACCTTGGCGAAGCCCTCGGCGGTGCCGGTCTGCGTGCCGAAGAAGAGCGCGACCCGCTGGCGGCCGTCGTCCGGGTCGGGCTCCTCCTCGCGGGCCTTCTTGGCGGCGACGGGCGGCGCCTTGACCGCCTGTGGCGAGGCGGAGGCGGAGGCTGAGGAGGAGCGGCGGACGATGAGGGCGACGCCGCACCCGACGAGCACGGCGAGGGAGGTGGCGAGCAGCGCGAGGAGGCGGCGGTGGTCGCCCCCCTCGCTCTCGGCCGGCGGGGCGCGGCCCGTCAGCAGCGCCGCCAGGAGGTCTAGCGCCGACGCGGTGGAGTCCATGTTGGGGGCGGAGCGGCGGCGGAGGCGGTGCGCTGTAGGGAAGGGGTGTGTTGTGGTTCGATGGGATCGAGGCGTGCGGGCAACGGGCTTCTCTTCTCAGGCAGAAGGAGGCGCGGTCCGTGTAGCCGTGTAGGCGTGTGCGTGTGTGTGTAGGAGTCGGAGGCGAATTGTGTTGCTGCGCCCGCCCGCCGTCAAAACAGACCAGCGGCTCTGCTCGGCACCGCCATAGGAGTAGTGGCTGTCGTCGCGCCACCGCCGCCGTCGTCGAGTTGGTGGAGCTGGGAATGGGAACCTGCGGTGTCGGGCGGCGACACGTTCGCTCCTTTCCTTACTTTCCCGGTTGCGGCCACGCCAAGGCCTACCTACGCAGGACAAAAAGTTGGTCGTAGCAGCAGCTACCATGCGCTCGAAACTTCCACCGGTCAATGGTTCGGTTCACCGTCGCTCGGAGTTACATCCACGGTGACAATCGAGCTTGATGGTAGCCGGCAGGCTAGCACAGAGCGATCGATCGAGCGAGAGACATTTCGTCCGTGTGGAAGCTCCGGGAGAACGAGTACCCGGTGTGCACCCACCCAGAAATTTCAGCTAAGCCTGGGTAAACAGGATTATAAGATGCCAAAAATTCTACTCCCTCCGACCCATATTAATTGACTCACATTTATCTAGATTTAAATAAATCTAAACACTATTTAGTATATAGGTTTATCTAAATTTTAACAAATTCAAATTAATTAATATGGGTCAGAGGGAGTAAGAAAATCATAAAATACAAGCGTTAGCGCCATCCTGATCTTGCCAGTGGTGCAACCCACGCACCAACTCCGGTTGAATATATCATAACAAAATCCAAATCGAATTTTAATACTACCTCGTCCATGCTTAACTAGATACATATCTAGACAAAGTTTAAAACATTAATATGGAAGTACTCCCTTTGCCATAAAAATAATGTAGTCTTAATTCACATCTATTTTAAGGTCTAGATATATGCAAATCTAGATAAATATGCGGCATTTTTGGGGGATGGACGGAGTATAAATGATCTGATAGCTAGTAGGTCCATCATGATACAGTTGGTACCGAACATCACCATACTAGCCTCGCCACTGCCCCTCCCTCACCGTCTCTGCCCCGAGCAATGCCGGAAACCTAGCAAAGTCGGGCGCCGATGTAGTTCCTCCATTTTTCGTCCACGAGCTCGGGCACCAAGTATGATGGCCATCATGTCGTTGATCTCATCGTCCACCTCGTCCTTGTTGCCCCTACGAAGGATTCTTTTACCTCCACGAGCTCCAGCGTGTTTGGAGATTGTTGTTCCATTGTTTTGCTTCGTAGATAATGGTAGAGGATCTTGAAGTGTTTCTCTTCGTAGATAATGGCAATATTCCTTAGCAATTTTTTCCTCTCTCTATCTGTTGAATCTCGTGTGCACGGTTCTAAGAAGAACTACGCGTGTGGAAGACGACACAACCCCGGCACGCAGTCGCGCTGCTGATCCTAGTTCCAGAAGGTCTACTTTCACATCCCGGCTAGATCAGGAAGAACGGGAGTCGTCATTGGACACAGGACGAGTGCGAGACCACGGAGGTGCTACCAGTTGTGGCACTAGAGTTGTCGTGCAAGGATCAGGAGGTGATATGCAAGGAGCAACGCGACCTTGAAGTTGGCTACGAGTATGACTGCATTGTCAATGTTTCCACAAACATAAACGCTTTCGGTCTACAAGGGTATGTCGTCAAAACCTTCTTCCCATTACTGCATTAACTCATATATAATTCTTAACATTGGTGTTGCGCTAGCTAGAAATTTTTTGTTTTCTGATACGAACCCCTTCATCTTCACCTATCCATGATCACCGTGGATGGCAAGCTTCAAGCATATGATCTTCTCGAGACATCTCATCTTGAACTCGCATTGCTTCATTTCTCCTTGAGTGTTGATCCACTTGAAACCGCTCTCTTCACTTTGTCTTGATCAACCTTGAATCATCTTCTTTCTTCAACATGATGTCTTATAGTAATGCAAAAATACTCACACTACCTTCTTCAAGACATGCTTCTAATAGGCTCAAATCTCATATGACCATTTGAATATTCCTTGGTCATTTCTTATTCTTATTCTTTTCTTCATTCTTCAACCCTGAAGCTAACAAAGGTTCAAGCGATGCCATAAACAATTTCTACAAGTGTAACTCAATGAAAACATTAGTTTATAGAGATTTTTATTAATTACCAAAACCATACATGGGGGCACACACACACACACACTTTCATCGTCCATGGCGACGAGGAAGAGGACGGGTCTAGATAGGGGGATTCTAGGGCTGGAAGGTGGTGGAGTTGTTGAATATATGCCCAAGAGGCAATAATAAAGTATTTACTATCACATCTTCGTACTTATGATAAATTTTTACATACCATGCTATAATTGTATTAACCGGGAACATTAATATTTGTGTGGTTTGTAAACATAAAAGAGTCTCTAGTAAAGCCTCTTGTTAAACTAGCTTGTTGGTTAATATATGATCATGGTTTCCTGATCCTGAATATTGAGATGTTATTAACAATAAGGTCATATCATTAGGAGAATGATGTGGTGGACATACTCATATAGTTAAGCGTAGCATAAGATCGAGTCATTTAAATAGTTCACTTACTATAATCTTTCAAATACATAGTAACCTAAATCCTTTGATCATGAGATCATGTTAATCACCATCACCGAATGGATGCTTTGATGACATCAAACACCACTTAGTAACTAGGTGGTTATAAAGGTGGCATTGAGTGTTCGGAAAGTATGTGTTGAGGCACATGGATCAAGAGTGGGATTTGTTCATCCATATGACGGATAGATATACTCCGGGCCCTCTCGGTGGAATGTCATTCAATTGGCTTGCAAGCATGTGACTGGATCACGAGGGATCACATATCACATGAACGAGTAAAGAGTACTTATCGGTAACAAGGTTAAACTAGGTATGCAGAGATACCGACGATCAAACCTCGGATAAGTAAAGTATCGCGAGACAAAAGGAAATTGGTATCGTATGTAAATGGTTCATTCAATCACGAAGTAATCATAGAAATATGTGGGAGCCATATGAATTTCCAGATTCCTTTATTGGTTATTGATCGGAGAAGAGTCTCCGTCATGTCTGCATAATTCACGAACCGTAGGGAGACACACTTAAGGATTCGATGTTGTTTAATAGATATGGAATGTGAGTAAGAAGACCGAATGTTGTTCGGAGTCTCGGATGAGATCTGGGATATCACGAGGAGATCCGTAATGGTCCGGAGAATAAGGTTCATATAAGGAAAGTCCAATTCCGGAGTTTGGGAATGGTTTTAGTGTTTTCACCGGAATGTTCTAAAAGGGTCTAGAAGGTCCACCGAATCGGAAGGGGAAGGATACATGGATGTGTCATGACAAAGTGGAATAGTTGCATCATGTCCTAGGTCACTTGGCTGGACACTTGGAAGAGAGAAATTAAACTCTAATTTGAAAGTACAAAGGCAGTTTGAAAAAGTCAAATCCCAACATGGTTTCCGAGTTAGGGAGGGTTTCTAAGTTAGGGACGGTTTCCACCTAGGTTGGGAACACCCTTGGACGCGCCCCACCTATATAAGGAGGGATGGGGGCGCACCCCAAGGTATCCCTCTTGCCCTATGCGCCCAAGACCCAATCCCTAGGCCGCTGTGATACGTCGGAAACGTATCTATAATTTTTGACGTTCCATGCTTGTTCAGTATCTACTTTGCTTTGCTTTGTCCACACTTTGAGGTGCTTTTCATATGTTTTCTGGTACTAACCTATTCACAAGTTGCCACAGTGTTAGTTGCCTGTTTTCTTCTGTTTTTGGTTCCAGAAAGGCAAAGAATCAATATTCTCGGAATTGGACGGGATAAAAGCCAAAGTCAATATTTTACCGTGGGGAACACGAAGCCGGAATACGAGATGGAGGAGACTCACCAGGGGGGCACACCCCTGGCCGCGCGGGTGGGCCCACCCCGCGCCTAGGGGGTGTAGCCACCCTAGTGTCCCCCCTGCCTCGCCTCTTCGCCTATAAGAAGCCCCCGATGCCTAAACCCTAAGTACCCGATCAATATTCCACGAAACCGTCTGTAGCCACCACCACCATCGTCCCTAGATCGGGGGGATCTGAAGCTCTTCCCGGCACCCTGCCGGAGGGGAGATCATCCCGAAGGCCTTCTTCTTCATCATGCTAGCCTCCGGTATGAAGCATGAGTAGTTCCACCTTGGACTGCGGGTCCATGTAGTAGCTAGATGGTTGTATCTCCTCCTTGTGCTTTCATGTCTAGATCTTATGAGCTCCGTTCATGATCAAGATCTCATCTATTTGTAATCATGCATGTTGTGTTTGCGGGGATCCGATGGATATTGATATTACTATGTCAGATTGATTAATGGTTTTGTCTTATTGATTCTATCATTTTGTGTTGTTTGTGATCTTGCATGCTCTCCGTTGTTAGTAGTTATCTTGGCCAAGTAGTTGCTAGTGACTCCAAGAAGGGGTATTTATGCTCGATAGTGGGTTCATGCCTCTATTTAATCAAGGGAAGTGACAGAAATCTCTAAGGTTGTAGATGTGTTGTTGCCACTAGGGAAAAAACAACGGTCTCTTGTTCATGGAACAAGTGGATTATTTACCTTACACACTTTGATTAAAGCAGTTGTTTGTTGCTTGCAACTTAATACTGGAGGGGGGTAGATGATAACCCAAAGGTGGACTTCTAGTGATATGTCGGAAACGTATCTATAATTTTTGATGCTCCATGCTTGTTTAGTATCTACTCTGATTTGCTTTGTCTACACTTTGAGGTACTTTTTACATGTTTTCTGGTACTAACCTATTAACAAGTTGCCACAGTGCCAGTTGCCTGTTTTCTACTGTTTTTGGTACTAGAAAAGCTAGTAAAGAAATATTCTCGGAATTGGACGGGACAAACGTCAAAGTCAATAACTTTCAGTGGGGAACAATTGTTGGAATTATGCCCTAGAGGCAATAATAAAGATGTTATTATTATAATTCTTGTTCATGATAAAGTTTATATTCCATGCTAGAATTGTATTAAGCGGAAACATTAATACTTGTGTGGTTTGTGAACAACACCGTGTCCCTAGTATGCCTCTATGGACTAGCTCATTGATCAATGATGGTTAAGGTTTCCTAACCATATACATGAGTTGTCGATTGATAATGAGATCATATCATTGGGAGAATGATATGATGGACAGACCCAAACTAAGCAAAGCAATTAGATCGTGTCATTGTGTTCATCTTTGCGAAGCTTTTCCTATGTCAAATATTGTATTCCTTAGACTATGAGATAATGCAACTCCCTGGTATCGGAAGAAAGCTTTGAGGTCATCAAACGTCATCCTATGAGAGGGTGATCATAAAGGTGTCTCTCAGGTGATCGGAAAGTATCTGTTGGGTTGTATGTATCGAGATGGAATTTGTCCCTCCCAAGTCTCGGATGGGATCCGGGATATCACCAGAGGTTCCGGAATGGTCCGGAGAATAAGATTCATATAAGGCAGTGCAGTTTTTGGAGTTCGGAATTGTTCCGGGTTAATCGGTATTGTACCGGAAGCTTCTAGAACCTTCCGGAAGGGGGCCAACGTGGTCCCACCTTCCGGGAGGGGGCATGGGCCTATGAGGGAGTGTCATGGCCGCATTGGGCCAGGGGCACAAGGCCCCATAGGGCCCAGCCGATTCTAGATAGATTTAACTCGTTTAAATCTAGAGATAGAATTTCTAGATAAGGGAAAGTTTAAATCGTTTAAACTGGAGATAGAGCCCTATCCCCCCCCACTCCTCCTTATCCCTTGGCCGCCCAAGGCTGGAGGAGGGCTAGCTGGCCGCCTCCTCTATATATAGAGGGCTAGCGCCCCTTTCCTAAGCTACACCTTCCTCCAAACCCTAGTTGCCTGTTGCCGCCTCCCTCTCCTCCCGACTGCCCATTTGTAGGCGGCGCCACAGAAATTCTCCACCATACACACCACGCCGTCGTGTTGTAGATCCAATCTATCTCTCCACCATACTTGCTGGTCCGAGGAAGGAGGAGACGCCGAGGTGCCGTGTGCATCTCACGGAGGCACCGCCACTTGTCGTCCGGATCAGATCGGATCGCGAGGAGGAGAAGCGAGTGCGACTACATCACCCATGTTCGACGAGCGTTCCATTGCGAATCTTCAAGGGTATGAAGATCTAATCCAATCTCTCTCGTTGTTTGCATCTCCTAGATTAGATCTTGCTTTCCTCCTGTTCGCCAGTAGAAAATTTTGATTTACTATCTTTGCGAAACCCTTGATGGTATCGAGCTAGATCTATGCGTAGATGTGATTCACGAGTAGAGCATAACATGGTTGTTGCGGCGTTGATGTTTTCTGTTGCAAGCCTCTTGTTTGTGTTCTTCTTATGGCGCGGGATAGTGAGATTTAAGCGGTCCAGGCCAACCTTACGCGACGTCGTTCGCGAGACCGGCTCCGCACTTGACGTGTGGCTTGTACCATACATGCGGCTGGTGGATGTCAGTTTCTCTCACTATAGTTGTCATGGGATTAACACCGGAGTTTGGCAACCATAATATCACCGTTGTGGCTTTCCGTAGGTAAGAATCATTCTTAGCATCTACTCCCATAAGCCACGTAAAACATGCAACAACAAAGTAGAGGCGTCTAACTTGTTTTTGCGAGGAGTGTTTTCGTGATATGGTATGGCCCAAGATGTGATGTGTGTATTGTATGCGATGATCATGTTTTGTAATGTTTCACGACTTGCATGTCGATGAGTACACAACCGGCAGGAGTCATATGGTTGTCTTTATAATTGTGTATGACCTGCGAGTCAACTTCTTATATGCCATGTAATAGCTTTACTTTATCGCTAAGTAGTTAGCAATAGTTGTAGTTGCTATTCATGGTGGAGGCAATCATGGTGGAGTGATGGAGATCATGCCGGAACGCACAAGATGGAGATCATTCTTGAAGATTGGCTATACCATGTCACATAAAGTTATATGCATGTGATGTTTATCCTTTTATGTATCTTATTATGCTTAGATCATGACGGTAGCATTATAAGATGATTCCTCATAAAGATCAAGATAAAAACTGTGTTCTCCCCAAGTATGCACCGTTGCGAAAGTTCGTCGTGTCCAAGCATCACGTGATGATCGGGTGCTATAGACTCTACGCTCACATACAACGGGTGCAAGCCAACTTTGCACACGCGGAAATACTTGGGTCTAACTTGGCGAGCCTAGCATGTACAGACATGGCCTCGGAACACAAGAACCGAAAGGTTAAGCATGAGTCATATGAATGATATGATCGACACTTCGTTGTCCACCGTTGAAACCACATCTCTTCTCGTGATGATCGGATTAGGTGTGGTGAATTTGGATCGTGTTCACTAAACAACTTGAGGGATGTTGAATTTAGTGGGAGTTCATCTAGTAATTTGATTAAGTTGAACTATTTATCATGAACATAGTCTAAATTGTACTTGCAAATCTTGTAGATCCAATGGCCAAGTCCAACTTCAACTTCAAGCGTTTTCTTTGAGAAATAAAACTTAGAAACAATGGGTCTAACTTCACCAACTGGTTCGCAATCTAAGAATCATTACATGGCGGACAAAGGACTATGTCCTTGGGAAAGCGTTAGGTGACCCCTACTGCAAGCTATGGTGATGAGAAAGTCATCTGTCGATCGGCAAAGATGATTATGGTGTGATTAAGAGCACCATGTTGTTTGCTATGGAAGAACTTCAAAATCGTTTTGAAAACTATCCGGGCCCTTTGAGATTCTCGAGGAGCTGAAAACCATGTTTCAGACTCAGGCCCGTTCGAGATATGAGATCTCCGAAGTTCTTTAAGCGCAAGATGGAGGAAGGGAGTTCCGTTAGTGAGCACGCCATTAAGATGTCGGCTACACTCAACGCCTTGAGCAAGCTGGACGCAAGATTCGGAGGAGCTCAAGATTAAGTGGTTCTTCAATCACTCCCTCCAGCTACAAAAGTTTTGTAGTGACTCATAATCAGATTGGTTCCTTCGATCGATCAAGCTCTTCATAAAGTGAAGGTCTGCGGAGGTGGACATCAAGAAGGATAATCATGTGTTGATGGTCAACAAGCCCTCCTTTAAGAAAGGTAAAGGTGCAAAGAAGCCCTTCAAGAAGCGGCTGCAAGCGTTGCCCTGCCGAGAAGAAGCTCAAGTCCGGACCTAAGCGGGACACTAAGTGCTTCTATTGCAGGACAAGGGTCCTTTGGAAGCATCCGAAGTACTTAGCGGACAAGAAGGTGGCACCATCAAAGGTATATTTGATATACATGTTATTGATGTTTTCCTTACTAGCCCTCGTTGTAGTGCACGGGTATTTGATCTGGGTTCGGTTGCTAATATTTGTAACTCGAAGCAGGGAGCTGTGGAATAGGCATGACTGCGAGGGATGAGGTGACGATCTTGGCGTTGGCAACGGATCAAGAGTTGATGTGATGGTCGCCGCACGCTCTCCTTAGTTTTACCTTCGGGATTAGTTTTAAACCTTAATAAATGTTATTATGTACTGCGTTGAGCATGAACATTATTTCGGATCGTGTTTATTGCAAGATGGTTATTCATTTAAATCGGAGAATAATGGTTGTTCTATTTATATGAGTAACATCTTTTATGGTCATGCACCTCTTGTGAGTGGTTTATTTCTTCTAAATCTCGAAAGGGATGAAGCACACATCCATAACATTGAGGCTAAGAGATGCAAAGTAGATAGTGATAATACTACTTATTTGTGGCAATCGTCTAGGTCATATTGGTGTAAAGCGCATGAAGAAACTCCATTCGATGGACTTTTGGAGTCTCTTGATTTTGAATCATTTGACACATGCGAACCATGCCTCATGGGCAAGATGATCAAAACCCGTTCTCGGTATGATGGAGCGAAACAGCGGACTTGTTGGAAATCATACATCTTGATGTATGCGGACCGATGAGTGTTTCGTGGCGGTGGATATCGCTATTTTCTCACTTTCACCGATGACTTAAGTAGATATGGGTATATCTATTTAATGAAACATAAATCTGAAACGTTTGAAAAGTTCAAAGAATTTCAGAATGAAGTGGAGAACCATCGTAACAGAAAGATTAAGTTTCTACGATCCGATCGTGGGGGCGAATATTTGAGTTATGATTTTCTCACGCATCTCAAAGCAAGTGGAATCGTTTCACAACTCATGCCACCGGAACACCACAGCGCAATGGTGTGTCGAGCAGGAATCGAACCACATTAGATATGGTCCGATCGATGATGTCTCTTCTTGATTTGCCGTTATCATTTTGGGGTTATGCATTAGAAACCGCTGCATTCACTTTAAATAGGGCTCCATCTAAATCCGTTGAGGCGACACCGTATGAACTATGGTTTGGTGCTAAACCTAAGTTGTCGTTTCTTAAAGTTTGGGGATCTAAGCTTCGTCAAGAAGTTGATGCTGGGACAAGCTCGAACCCAAAGCGAATGCGTCTTCATAGGATACCCTAAGGAAACTATTGGGTATACCTTCTATCCGCAGAACCGAAGGCAAAGTGTTTGTGCAAGAATGGTTCCTTTCTTGAGAAGGAGTTTCTCTCGAAAGAAGTGAGTGGGAGGAAAGTAGAGCTAGACGAGGTTATTGAACCTTCTCTTGAATTGGAGAGTAGCGCAACACCTGAAATTGTTCCAGTGTCGCCTGCACCAACAATAGAGGAAGCTAATGACAAGGATCATGAAGCTTCGGACGATTCTGCTCTTGAGCGTCGCAGTCGACAAGGTCGCGTGCCCCTCTGAGTTGTCTGGCAACCTGTCTTGTTGTCTTGTTAGTAGAAGGCGGTGAACCTACAAACTATGAGGAAGCGATGATGAGCGGACTACGAGAAATGGCTAGAAGCCATGAAATCCGAATTGGGATCCATGGCGAAAACCAAGTATGGACTTTGGTGGACCCTCCTAGCGAGAAAGGCGTTGAGTGCAAATGGATCTTCAAGAAGAAAGCGGACGCGGATGGTAATGTTACGTCTATAAAGCGGACTTGTTGCAAAAGGTTTTCGACAAGTTCAAGGTGTTGACTATGATGAGACTTTCTCTCCGTAGCGATGTTTAAGTCCATTCGGATTTTATTAGCAATTGCTGCGTTTCATGATTATGAAATATGGCAAATGGATGTCAAGTGCTTTCCTCAATGGCAACATTGATGAAGAGTTGTATATGATGCAACCGAAGGTTTTGTCGATCCTAAGGATCTTGATAAAGTATGCAAACTTCAGCGTTCCATTTATGGATGAAGCAAGCATCTCGGAGTTGGAACCTTCGTTTTGATCAAGTGATCAAGAGCTTTGGATTTGTTCCAAATTGCTCTGAAGCTTGCATATACAAGAAAGTAAGTGGGAGCTCGGTGATGTTTACGGTACTATATGTGGATGACATATTGATTATTGGAAATGACATCAACATGCTTAGATGTGAAGAGTTATTTGAACAAGTGTTTTTCAATGAAAGACCTAGGTGAAGCTGCTTATATATTGGGCATCAAAATCTATAGAGATAGACAAAGGCGCTGATAGCTTTAAGCCAAAGTACATACCTAGACAAAGTTACGAAAAGGTTCGAATGGATAAGGCATTGAAAGGTTACGTGCCTATGTTGTCGAGTAAGATATTGAGCAAGGCTCGGTGTCCATTCTGATAAATGATAGGAAGCTATGAGCAAAGTGCCTTATGCCTCGGCCATAGGTTCCATCATGTATGCCATCTTGTGTACTAGACCGGATGTGTCCAATGCTCTTAGTTTGACGAGCATATATCAAAGTGATCCGAGTGGAACCTTTGACAGCCATGAAGAACATCCTAAGGTACCTAATTAGGACTAAAGAAATGTTCTTAGTCTATGGGGTGATGAGCTCGTCGTAAAAGGTTACGTCGATGCTAGTTTCGACACCGACAAGGATGATGCTAAATCTCGACGGGATACGTGTATATTTTGAATGGAGGAGCTGTGGTGGAGAAGCTGCAAGCAAAGCGTGGTCGCGGGATCTACAGAGAAGCGGAATACATGGCTTTATGCGAAGCGTCAAGTGAAGGAGTTTGGATCGAAACTTCATCCGAGCTTGGCGTGGTTCAAGTGCATTGGACCCATTGGAGATATTAATGTGACAACAACTGCGCCATAGCACTTCGCTAAGGAACCAAGATATCATCCAAAGACCAAGCATATCAACATAAGTTTCATATAATCCGAGATTATATAGCGAGATGGAGATCGAAGATCAGCAAAGTACATACAGATCTGAATGTCGCAGATCCATTGACTAAACCTCTTCCACGTGTAAAACATGATCGGCACCTCGATTGCCATGGGTGTAAGATTGTTGCCAAATGTAAACTAGATTATTGACTCTAGTGCAAGTGGGAGACTGTTAGAATTATGCCCTAGAGGCAATAATAAAGATGTTATTATTATAATTCTTGTTCATGATAAAGTTTATATTCCATGCTAGAATTGTATTAAGCGGAAACATTAATACTTGTGTGGTTTGTGAACAACCGGTGTCCCTAGTACGCCTTTATGGACTAGCTCATTGATCAATGATGGTTAAGGTTTCCTAACCATAGACATGAGTTGTCGATTGATAATGAGATCATATCATTGGGAGAATGATATGGTGGATGGACCAAACTAAGCAAAGCAATTAGATCGTGTCATTGTGTTCATCTTTGCGAAGCTTTTCCTATATCAAATATTGTATTCCTTAGACCATGAGATAATGCAACTCCACGGTATCGGAAGAAAGCTTTGAGGTCATCAAGCGTCATCCTATGAGAGGGTGATCATAAAGGTGTCTCTCGGTGATCGGAAAGTATCATTGGGTTGTATGTATCGAGATGGAATTTGTCCCTCCCAAGTCGGAGATATACTTGGGCCCACTCGTGTCGATATCAACACCGCTTGCAAACATGTGGTTAAGGAGTTAATCACAAAGTGATATCGGATTACGGAGCGAGTAAAGTACTTCTGTGAGCGAGATTGAACTAGGTATGACGATCAAGCGATCGAATCTCGGGCAAGTAAAATATCGCGAGACGAAGGAATATATATGGGATTGATTGAATCCTGGCATCGTGGTTCATCCGATATGATCATCGATGAATGTGTAGGAGTCAATATGGGTGCCTAGACCCATTGTTGATTATTGATAGAAGATCATATGCGCATATTCTCGAACCCGCAGGTCACACACTTAACGTGTCTCGACGCTAGGATAGATTGGATACTTGGTTTATGAATTTTTTGTTGGTCTCGGATGGGATCCGGGATATCACGAGAGGTTCGAATGGTCAGGAGAATAAGATTCATATAAGGCGGTGCAGTTTTTGGAGTTGAATTGTTAGGGTTAATCGGTATTGTGGAAGCTTTTAGAACCTTCGGAAGGGGCCAACGTGGTCCCACCTTAGGGGAGGGCATGGGCCTATGAGGGAGTGTCATGGCGCATTGGGCCAGGGGCACAAGGCCCCATAGGGCCCAGCCGATTCTAGATAGATTTAACTCGTTTAAATCTAGAGATAGAATTTCTAGATAAGGGAAAGCTTAAATCGTTTAAACTAGAGATAGAGCCCTATCCCCCCCACTCCTCCTTATCCCTTGGCCGCCGGCCCAAGGCTTGGAGGAGGGGCTAGGGCTGGCCGCCCCTACCCCTCTATATATAGAGGGGCTGGCGCCCTTTCCCTACACCTTCCTCCAAACCCTAGTTGCCCTGCGCCTCCTCTCTCCCTCCCATTGTTTGTGGCGAAGCCTGCTGCAGAAATTCTCCACCATACACACCACGTCGTGTTGTAGATCAATCTATATCTCCACCATACTTGCTGGTCCGAGGAAGGAGGAGGCGTCGAGGTGCCGCGTGTGCATCTCACGGAGGCACCGCCACTTGTGGTCTTTGGATCGGATCGGATCGCGAGGAGGAGAAGCGAGTACGACTACATCACCCACGTTCCAGAGCGTTCATTGTCTGAATCTTCAAGGGTATGAAGATCTAATCCAATCTCTCTCGTTGTTTGCATCTCCTAGATTAGATCTTGGCTTTCCCTCTTTTCGCTTCCGTAGAAAATTTTGATTTACTATGCTGCGAAACCCTTCAACAATAAGTCCAGAGGGGAGACGGGGAGGCGTGCCAGGGCAGCCACACCCCCCTAGGCGCGGGTGGGCCCTGTCCCGCGCCTAGGAAGGGTATGGGGCCCCTGGCCACCGCCTCGGCCTCCCCCTTCGCCTATAAGAAGCCCCTGATGTAGAAACCCTAAGTACCAGATCAATATTCCACGAAACCTTCTGTAGCCGCCGCCATCGTCGTCCCTAGATCGGGGGGATCTGAAGTTCTTCCTGGCACCCTGCCAGAGGGGAGATCATCCCGGAGGCCTTCTCTCCGGTATGATGCGTGAGTAGTTCCACCTTGGACTATGGGCCCATGTAGTAGCTAGATGGTTGTATCTCCTCCTTTATGCTTTCATGTATAGATCTCGTGAGATCCATTCATGTTCAAGATCTAATCTATTTGTAATCATGCATGTTGTGTTTGCGGGGATCCGATGGATATTGAGATTATTATGTTGGTTTGATTAATGGTTTTGTCTTTATGATTCTATCATGTCTGTGTTGTTTGTGATCTTGCATGCTCTTCGTTGTTAGTAGCTATCTTGGCCAAGTAGTTGCTAGTGACTCCAAGAGGGGGTATTTATGCTCGATAGTGGGTTCATGCCTCTAGTTTCCAAGGGAAGTGACAATAATATCTTTGGTTGTAGATGTGTTGTTGCTACTAGGGAGAAAACAACGGTCTCTTGTTCATGGAACATGTGGACTGTTTACCTTACACACTTTGCTTAAAGCAGTTGTCATTGCTTTGCAACTTAATCTGGAGGGGTTGGATGATAACCTGAAGGTGGACTTCTAGTCATAGATGCAGTTGGATGGCGGTCTATGTATCTTGTTGTATTGCCCAATCGAATCTCATAGGATCTTTCTGACTAGTAATTGCATTGTTATGCCTTGCTCAGTTTCTGTCAATTGACCTGCTATAATTTGTTTACCCTTCATGCCATGTTGTTTATCTAAGGAGAGCACCTCTAGTGAACTATGGACCCCGGTTCAATCTTTACCATTGATACATCTTCCACTATTACTTGTTTACTTGCTGCAAACCATTACCTTCCATACAGTACGTTTAATCCTTTGTTACAGCAAACCCGTGAGCTTGACAACCTCACTGATTTGTTGGGGCAAAGTCTTGAATTTGTGTTGTGCAGGTCTCCGCGTTGCTTGCAACACCTGTGTGATGTTTCCTTCCTCCTACTGGTTTGATAACCTCGATTTCTTACTGAGGGAAAACTTGCTGTTGTGCTCCTTCACACCTTGCTCTTGGGGTTCCTAACGAAGCGCTCATACATCAACTCAGCGTTGCATCAAGCTTTTCTGGCGTCGTTGCCGGGGAGGCTAAGGACGTCTTCACTAGGGGAGTCCTCCACTTCCTTTCTCTTTACTTTGTTTTTAGTTTGCTTTGTTTCTTTTGCTTGGTTTTGTTTGCCTCTTTTCAAAAAAAAACAAAAATTAGTTTAGTTTGGTTTGCTTTCTTTATTCAAAAACACACAAAAATTAGTTCCTACTCTAGTTGCCACCTTGCTCTAGCTCACCATGTTGCTCCCCAAGTTCACCCCGAAGGACCTTTCTATAGGTAGTGGCTCCATAATTGGGAAAGATAATATCGAAGAATTCTTTAATTATGTTAGCAAGCATGAGGATATTGAGGATAAATCTATAGCAGAGCTTGTTCCTAATTATGAGATTGCTTCAGCTTCTTTAGTTCATATGCTGGAGGCTAGGTTTGTTAGCCTTAACCCCATGATGCAAATTTTGTTTCTAAAACTAAAAGAAGAAAAGAACGCTGAAAAGAGAGAATTTATTCTTGAAACTTTACTCAAAGAGTTCCATGATGTTGCTAGGGAAGCCAAAAAGGTCTTTGAGTGTTTTAATATGCTACGCTCTTGTTTAGATGTTGTGGGTATTTCAGATAAAACAAAGCCTATAGATGAATTTAAGATACCCATACCATTTAAGCTTGTTGGGATGCATGAGGCCTTTGAAAAGAATTTTGATTGGACTGTTCCTGAAAATCCTTTTGATGAAAGTAGTAAACCAAAGAGAAATGAGAAGGGATCCTCCAAAACCCATTTGGATGAGATACATTTCATACATGAAAATTTTGCAAGTATGGATGTTAATGCTTCATTTGAAAATACTTGATTCTTCTTGCTTCTTGTGCCTAACTTAAAGGCGTTAAAGAAAAGTACTTGTTGGGAGATAACCCAAGAGTTTCCTTGAATCTTGGAAGTTATTACTTCAGTAATGACCTCTCTTTATCCTTTTTGTTTGCTTTTTGTGCCAAGAATAACCTCTAATGAGAGGGAAGTAAGATTTGGGGAGTTGCTGTCCCGAAACAGATTTCTGTCCTCCATCATAAAAATTCATGAGGAGTCTCTGTAACTCTGATTGATCTCAAAATTTACGAATAAATCCCCCAATATGTTATGTAACTTTCGTTAGTTCAATACTTTTTTATTTGAGCAACAGAAGATGTTCGAAAAAATTAGTTTCTACCTGTTTGTCTGTTTTGACAGATTTCTGCCATTATTTGCATTTGCTTCTTATAGATTCCTTTTTGAGTTCTCTTTAGGTGAATTGAGATTTTTTAAGGAGTTATTACAGTAGCTTGTATTTTTAGTGAAAATTTTTACTGTTCCAAAGCTTTGCCAGAGGTCTAATATCTTTTGAATACACTGATGTTGCTAATGAAGATTGTGTGAAGTTTTGTATGAAGGAAATATTTCAAGTGTAGAGAGAGAATGATGCAATGAGATGAAGAATAGACAAAAGTTCAAGCTTGGGGATGCCACCATGGTGTCACCCTAAGAAATATCCAATAGGTACAAGCGTCAAAGCTTGGGTATGTCCAAGGCATCCCCTTCTTCATCAATAAAAAGCTCAGGTCTGTCTAGACACTTCGTTTTTATTGTTTCATGCCAAGTTGTGTTGTTCTTGGAGCGTCTTAGTTTTTGTTTGCTTTGCTTAGCTTGTTTAGTTTGTCTGAGTAGTTTGGACCTCCGTTCTCGCTATGTTGTTGCAAATAAGTTGCTTGGTGTTGGAAAGGAGTAGTAAGTTCTTGCTTGTAAGTGCAAGAGGAGCTTGCATTGACTGTGACTTAGACTTTAGCATTACATGCTAGGTGTTGTTTTGACCTTATGCTTAGTGATTATTGTTGTATCATGTCTTGTTCCAAACAATTGGGATTGCTCAGTGTGCCTTGAAGAAATTATGCATTGTTTTAGCATGCAAAAAGCATAGTATTGTGGTATTCTCCTTTGATGCTTTGCTTGGGTTGACTTGGCACATGCTCACATCATGTTATACTCTGACAAGTCACCATAGCCTCTATGTTCATTTAGTCCTTGACTTGTAGTACCACTCTATGCTTTGATTAGTAATGCTTTGTTGCTCTGTATAATTATGGCCATTATTGCTCTCTTATTTGGTTGCTCCCAGTCTTTTGCTAGCGTCCACTTGTGTGAGTAAGCTCTACTCATGCTTCCAACTCCCAAGAAACCAAGTTATTCCAAAGTGTTCACTATAAACTCATATGCATGGTGTGTTACACCATTCCAAGTATATTCTTGTTTCCAGCTATCTTCTAATTAAAAAGTATTTTGTTATGTGAAAACTTAGTGATTAAAGCTCTCACGAACTTGATGGCACGCTTTATATTCCTTGACCATAATAAACTTGAACCATTGTGTCATCTAAGTTGTATATGTTTGCACTTATACATTGGAATTAGCAGAATCGTGCTGTCACGGGGAACGTTTTCAACATTGCAAGTGTACTTTGTACTCAGTTGATATCATGCTCTTTTGTCTATGAATGTCGCTGGTGTAAAATATAAAGGGAGCTTGTAAGTCCATGGAGTTATGTATTTTGTGTTAGAGATACGCCTGGGCCGCTAGCCTAAGCCATGCCTAATCATGGTGGAAACTTGCAGCATCACCATAATGAGCATCTTTGAAGCATCCTCAATAAAGACCTATGCAAATAGCATATAAAAAGATCGCTGAGATGCTTATTGTCTGCTTGCCTTGTCATTTTGGTTATGGGATAGCTCATGTACCATGTGCAAGGGGTACCCCGTTGGTGGTTATCTATGATACACATGTACTTACTATGACAAGAACATACAGGTGACTAAAGTTGAGTAGCATGAGGTGCGGCCCTCGTATTCAAGGGACGTGAGATTGCCAACTTATACTTTGTCAAGCATATACTCCATAGTTTGTTCACTTTAACCTTAATCACTTCAAGATGCTTATGATAGGGGCAATGAGGGCTGAAAGCTAACAAGTACCATAATTTTTGGAAGCTCTTTTTGAAATTTGAAATCCCTACTTCCCTTTATGAAGGGCCTTTCTTCCACTATTATATTGAGTCTCTACTTTCTACCTTTAGGCACTAATTAAGAGAGCACATGCGGTGACCCAGCATACCATTGCATGTGTACTACACTATAGTCGTTGACATGACATCCACAGAACACCGTTCCGTAAATATCACATCCCTCAGAGTGGTACAACAGAAACATTGCGGGTCCATATTACAAAAGTACACACATCATTATTATTACAATACCGGAAGTTCAAGACTTCCAAAGATCCAACTTACAAACCAAAATATAAAGTGTTCAGTGGAAATTTAAAAGTAACAACTCCGACTAGGAGTGGGGCTCAACAGCTTATTCTATAGAGTTCATGTTGCTCGGCTGCTAAATGACTCCTACCTTCTCCTATGGGTAGATCGTGGTATAGTCCAAGCTTCTCTGGAAGTTGGATACTCACACGATACTTGGATAACATCCGGCCATCAAGGTAAGTGATAGTGTTCACTGGAATTCTAGTTGGACAATTAAAAAGCTTTAAAAGTTGACGAAGTTGATCTGTAAATGATCGTTGATAATCATCAAGAGTCTCCTTTTTCCTTACCAACGTCTGTTTTGGAAACTTTGGTGCCATATTTCTGTATATCAGAAAAATAATTTTCATTAGTATCCAATGACATATTGCATCATAACAAAGAATTATTGCACTAAAACATATAACGGAATATTCTCATTTGAATACCCATTATATTACTTTTAGAGAATTCTTTATCGTTGCTAATTCTCCTACAGGTAATACCCTTTACTAGCTTTCCAACCTAAGGTCAAAGCAATTTGCTCTGATACCAACTGCGGTGACCCAGCATACCACTGCATGTGTAGTACACTATAGTTGTTGACATGACATCAACAAAACACCGTTCCATAAATATCACATCCCTCAGAGTGGTACAACAGAAACATTGCGAGTCCATATTACAAAAGTACACACATCATTATTATTACAATACGGGAAGTTCAAGACTTCCAAAGATCCAACTTACAAACCAAAATATAAAGTGTTTAGCGGAAATTTAAAAGTAACAACTCCGACTAGGAGCGGGGCTCAACAACTTATTCTATAGAGTTCATGCTGCTCGGCTCCGGTGGTTACTACTAACTAGGTACTTAGTTGGTCTCGTTCTCATCGACAACGTAGCAGATCTCGTAATCCACTCCTTTAACTCCTTCGGATAGATCAGGTTCCTCGTAGAACACGTCTTCTTGGCATTCAGCTGCATACATTGGCACTTCTTCGAGATCCTCAGAGTCTAAGCAAGGGATCAAAGGAAAGAATGAGTAATAGTGTTACCCAACAAGTTCATTATATGCAAGGTGGGAAGTTTGATGCTTCTAACTACCACCTCGAATCATAAATCCTTGGTACCATGCAGTTTTTGTAAATCTTTCTTCAAAGATTGATTTTATTCTAAAAAACTATGATAATCAGCCTTCACAGGTTGACTAGAACTTTCATGGAGTTCCTTTCCTGCCGCGTTCGTAGCTCCTTCCCGGAACAGGGAGTAACAAGTTACAGTTCTTACACTCTGCAGAGGTGCGTTACTTTACCCATGAGAGATCAACTCCTTGTTGCACAACCGGGCGTACTTTCCTGTCCACAATTCCATGATGTGGGGCCTAGTAGTTGGTCCAAGCCAATCACTGCCCCCTTCGCGACCCCGCATGCCTCCTTGGTGTACACCATGCCCACATAATGAATTATGACAATGGTTTGTACAAACCGTTAGATGCCGGAACTATCGTGGGACGATGAGGGTTCCCACCCATATGTTGCATATCCTCTACGAATTACCAATTAATATGCATGCTACGAGGATAACAGCCACGACCTGCACATCCGACTTCATGCGAGAGGAAGAAGATACAGCTGACTTCTCTGTCCCATTCCAAATCTCATAGCTAACGTGTAATATACGACGCTAGAATCATTGATGTCAGGGGTTATTAAGTCCCTACTTGATCATCATTGTTGTAAGTAGAACTCTAAGTTCTATTGCTCCATTATATCATCACTTAGGATGATATCTATGATTTCTTTGTTTATGAAAATAATATTTTCTTTCTTTTATAGCATATATGATAACACACAATTTGCAAATACATTGATAAATACTCTTCAAAGGACATGAGCAAGTGATGAACTTGCCTTGTGATGGCAAGGTAGTGAAGTCTGATGTTTGCACTGGACCTTGAGCTTCTAGTTCTACAAAAACATCATTATTGCCCGATAAGGACAATATTTAAAGAAGCAAAATGATTATGCAAGTAATGTAATGCATTTTTTTAATTCTATATGCATTTTACTTATATAAGGTGTCTTTAATAAAGCATTTATAATTTTTTTTATTTGTTGCACCTGTTGAATCATTTCCCTTTTTATTTGACTTTTATTGATTTAATAATTCTTTTAGGAATTATTAATTATACATTAAATTTATTATTAAATATTTATTTAGTATTTTTTATAAATACTATAATATTAATAAATAATGAAAGTGGTTTTTATTTATTTTTATCACCTTTCAATAATTTTGTAAAATTCCATAAAGAATATATAAATTACAAAATTCTTATAAAAATTTAAATGTCCAAAATTTTATATTTTATTTTATTTGGACACATTGTAGTATTGTGAATCAAAAAATATTTTATTTATAATTTTTGGACTTTTATTTTATTTTCTATAATTTTATTGAGGTCAGGGGTATTTTGGTCTTTTCCAATTGATCAAAAAGATTTATTAAATAACTTGGGCTGGCCCCTTGGGCTTATTGGGCCAGTGTGGCCCAATAGGGCAGAGTCAAAACATTCCCTCGAGGGGTTTTTGGCCCACCCAGCCCACTCTCTGTCTCCTCTCTCCCTCGACCCTAACCTCTCCTCCTCTGACTCGACCCCGTGGCCGGCGATGCCGCCACCGCCGATTGCCGCCGCCGTGATGCGAGTTGGGGTTGTCGATGACGCTTGTTCATTCTGTCCACTTGGATTTGACTCTCGGGCTTCCCCGTGGCCAGGGCCACCACATTCCCGAACCCTAGGGTTGGGAAAATTCTTCTTGCTTGATCCCTTTCGGTGGTGTCTTTGAGCTTCTTGTGCTATGCCGCCATGGCAGGTGTAGGTTGCAACGCCTTACAGGTGCTCCCTATCTTGCATGATTCGTACCACCCTGCTTCCTCTTTGATTCGTCAGCGAGGACTTCGGGTAAGTGGTCTCTGTGGTCCTTGTCCATGCTACTGCCATGATTTCCTCTGTGTGTATAGTGGCTTCTCATGCCGAGTGACTATGTACTGATTGGGTTACTCTCTAATTAGGGTTTTTGCTCTGATTAGGGTTCATCACCCCCTGTTGATCATATCTATGATGCTTTAGACCTAGTGTTGATCATATTTGATTATGGGAAGTGATTGTCTGCTGTGATTAATAATTGGTAGTGGCTTTGATGATGCTAGTTGCATGTCAGATTTATTCTAGTGGTAATCCACTATGATCCATGCTAGTGTTTCAATGGAATCCTTGATTGGATTATGCTGTTGATCTGAGAGTTTACTCTACCGTCAGAATGCTCATACTGATAGTAGTTTCTTTCAGTGATTGCTTTCTGTAATTATAGTGTTGGCTTGTATAAGATTATACACACTAAATCAAATCATTACATGTAATGATTTTTGTGAATGTATGAATTTAAGATTGATTCCTGGCACTTGGCTTCAGGAAAATGATATGTAGAGATTTGTCCCTTTTCCTGTGGGAACTAAGCAAAGATGGTTTTAGCTCATTAAGAACTTGTCCTTGTGATACCATTGTATTCTGGCACACAAGTGATTAGGTTTTTATTTCTGGCTTAGCTTGATCATGCTTGTGATTTAAACTGATAAGATGGTATGAAAGCTTTCTTATTTATCCTGCCTATGATGTTGGTCTGAGGCTCTAGGATTTAATTCCTAGTTAGTTTGGCATTAGTTTGTTTGAAACTTATAGGGTTAGAGGTGCTACTCTCTTTGAGAGATGTGCCCTGATCAGATAAGATCAAATGAATGATCTAAGTTGCAAAAGTAACACTGAACTCAATGATGTTGGTCTGAGATTTCAGTGCTTGTGGTTGAGCTTGATTTCTTATCCTATACTTAAAATCTCTAGGATAGATTCACCTCCTCTGGGTGATTATTGAGAGATCACTTCATAAAGCAACACATGCTTTTTTTAGATAATATGATGAAATCATGTGATGGTTTTATGAGGCTCACCACAAAATTTGATGTTTGTGTAGTAGATTGATGATGATCTTGATCTTGATCTTGATATTGATCTGCTTGTGCTGGGCTCCTGAGCTTGCTCTTGAGCTTGCCTGATCCTCCTAGCTCCTGGCTTGACCTTGCTATCCTCCAGATTCATCCCTCTCCTTATGTCACCATCCAGGTGATATTTGGGGTTGATCTGGATGATTTGGTTTGGCTGATGTTCTTGGTTTGGTTGCTGTTCTACACTGGCTGTTCTAGTGTGATGTGTAGTGGAGTGATGCACTAGTGCTTCCCCCCACGACTGTGCTATGGTTTTGTTTGATCTGGTTGTGCTTGTGAAGTCGACAGCACACCCTTTGCATGCTGGTGTGTGTCCAGCTTGTGTGCCTGCTATGCACTTGTGGATAGGTTCAGAAAATTTGAACTTACTTTTACTAGCTTACTTTCACCTGGCAGGTGAATTGATCCCTTTTGGCTGCCATTTGCATTCATCTTTCATATTGGTGAAACTTGCCCCTTTTATAACATTTCTCAATGATGAGTTTGTTAAGTGCATCTCACTGACATATCTGAGAGAAATATACTAACACTAATCTTATTTGGTTTATGTTTAGTCTTTGTTTTGCAGGTTCAAAGATAAATATGAAGATTTAGTGTAGCTTTTAGATATAGGATAGTTAGTAGATGTAATTTTCTTATTCTTTTGTAATTTTTCTTTTATAATCTTTGTAATCTTTATTTTATTCAATTGTAATAAAGATTATATTATTATTAATAAAGAATATTCTTATTCTTTATTCCGTTGTAACTTGTTTATGTCTTTATAATATGAAATTGAATTTCATAGTTTCTATTGTTTTCAAATTTAAGTTATAATACCTCTCTCTTAATTAATTTAAGATTCAAATCTTATATCTAAATCATTTAAATTATTATTCAAACACTTAAGTTTTAAAATTCAAACCCATTTCAAAACACACATAATTCCTTTAAGATCACATCAAAGTTTATAGCAATCCTCCTTTAAGTCTAAACCTAATCTTAAAGTAAGAAAGAAACATTGATCACTTAAAGTTTTATTTGGCGAAAATTTTACCCACATTTTCACAAATAGATGCATGCAACAATACATATTCCTAAATCTACCCTTCGTTAGGTTCCTAAATGCTGGGATGTTACAGCAGAGTTGCCATTCTTAGTTCTATGTGCAGTGTCCCAAAACTTATTGGTTGATGCATATTGTTGATATTGCTTATTCTTGTGCTATTTGTATCTAGTCACTCTTATGAACTTTGAAGGTGTTCGATGCATCTATGTGCTACTCTATGAGGGAGAAGCTGAATGCCACTATGCCATGTTTTCTGTATGTGAAACAAACAAACGTTTTTCAATGCATGTTATTCATGATCTTTGTTTGTAGCCTTTAATGTTGCGTGCATAGTTACTTTGTCTTACTGTTAGAACTCCATCTTTCATGCTCATGTTTAGAGTCCTTTGATTCCAGCTTTCAATGCTTGCAAATGGTTTGATCTTGGTTTTGATGGTGCATGTCACCTCAAAAATTATTCTTTTATCACTTACCTACTCGAGGACGAGCAGGAGTTAAGCTTGGGGATGCTTGATACGTTGGAAACGTATCTATAATTTTTGATGTTCCATGCTTGTTTAGTATCTACTTTGCTTTGCTTTGTCCACACTTTAAGGTGCTTTTCATATGCTTTTTGGTACTAACCTATTCACAAGTTGCCACAGTGCCAGTTGCATGTTTTCTTCTGTTTTTGGTTCCAGAAAGACAGAAAATCAATATTCTTGGAATTGGACGGGACAAAAGACAAAGTCAATATTTTATCGTGGGGAACACGAAGCCGGAATACGAGATGGAGGAGACTCACCAGGGGGCCACACCCCCTGTCCGCGCGGGTGGGCCCACCCCACGCCTGGGGGGTGTAGCCGCCCTGGTGGCCCCCTGCCTCGCCTCTTCGCCTATAAGAAGCCCCTGATGCCTAAACCCTAAGTACCCGATCAATATTCCACGAAACCGTCTGTAGCCGCCGCCACCATCGTCCCTAGATCAGGGGGATCTGAAGATCTTCCTGGCACCCTGCCGGAGGGGAGATCACCCGTAGGCCTTCTTCTTCATCATGCCAGCCTCCGGTATGAAGCGTGAGTAGTTTCACCTTGGACTACAGATCCATGTAGTAGCTAGATGGTTGTATCTCCTCCTTGTGCTTTCATGTCTAGATCTTGTGAGCTCCGTTCATGATCAAGATCTCATCTATTTGTAATCATGCGTGTTGTGTTTGCGGGGATCCGATGGATATTGACATTACTATGTCAGATTGATTAATGGTTTTGTCTTATTGATTCTAACATGTCTGTGTTGTTTGTGATCTTGCATGCTCTCCGTTGTAAGTAGCTATCTTGGCCAAATAGTTGCTAGTGACTCCAAGAGGAGGTGTTTATGCTCGATAGTGGGTTCATGCCTCTATTTAATCAAGGGAAGTGACAGAAATCTCTAAGGTTGTAGATGTGTTGTTGTCACTAGGGAGAAAACAACGGTTTCTTGTTCATAGAACAAGTGGATTGTTTACCTTATACACTTTGCTTAAAGCAGTTGTCTGTTGCTTGCAACTTAATACTGGAGGGGGTTCGGATGATAACCCAAAGGTGGACTTGCAGTCATAGATGCAGTTGGATGGCGGTCTATGTATCGTGTTGTATTGCCCAATCAAATCTCATAGGATCTTTATGTCTAGTATTGCATTGTTATGCCTTGCTCAGTCCTGTCAATTGCCCTGCTATAATTTGTTTACCCAACGCCAACATGCCGTGTTTGTTTATCTAAGGAGAACACCTCTGGTGAACTATGGACCCCGGTCCAATCTTTACCATTGATACATCTTCCACTGTTACTATTTACTTGTTGCAAACCATCATCACCTTCAACACCATACAGTTAATCCTTTGTTATAGCAACCGATGAGATTGACAACCTCACTGTTAGTTGGGGAAAAGTCTTGAGTTTGTATTGTGCAGGTTTCCACGTTGCTTGCAACACCTTTGAGACGCTTCCTTCCTCCTACTGGTCCGATAACCTCGGTTTCTTACTGAGGGAAAACTTGCTGCTATGCTGCATCATACCTTCCTCTTGGGGTTTCCCGACGAAGCTTCAACACGCATCACGCCGCTGCCCCCCAAGCTGCCGGCACCCTAGATCCCCTCTAAACCTTCGCTATCGTCTAGCCTAAACCCTAGCCGCCGGCTACCCTCTTCCCTCGGCATCTAAAACCTTGATTGTCGAGGCCCTCTTCTACTCCACCATACTCGCTCCGACTTAGGCGAAGACCTGCGGGATCTCCCCTCTACTTCCGACACCACGCCGTCATGCTGCTGGAATCGTGAGGAGATATCTACAACCCTCGCTGCCTGCTGTAACAAGGGAGAGGAAGGTCTTCATCGAGTACCGTTGATGACGCCCAGCACTATCGTGGGACGCTTCGTTGGAAACCCCAAGAGCAAGGTGTGATGAGCACAGCAGCAAGTTTTCCCTCAATAAGAAACCCAGGTTATCAAACCAGTAGGAGGAAGGAAACGTCACACAGGTGTTGCAAGCAATACGGAGACCTACACAACACAAACTCAAGAATTTGTCCCAACGAATCAGTGAGGTTGTCAAGCTCACCGGTTTGTTGTAACAAAGGATTAAACGTATGGTGTGGAAGGTAATGGTTTGCAACAAGTAAACAAGTAACGGTGGAGGATGTATCAACGTTTAAGATTGGACAGGGGTCCATAGTTCACTAGAGGTGCTCTCCTTAGATAAACAACATGGCATGAAGGGTAAACAAATTACAACAGGGCAATTGACAGGAACTGAGCAAGGCATAACAATGCAATACCAGACAAAAAGATCCTATGAGATTCGATTAGGCAATACAACAATATACATAGACCGCCATCCAACTGCATCTATGACTAGAAGTCCACCTTCAGGTTATCATCCAAACCCCCTCGAGTATTAAGTTGCAAGCAATACAACCGCTAAAGCAAAGTGTGTAAGGTAAACAATCCACTTGTTCCATGAACAAGAGACCGTTGTTTTCTCCCTAGTGGCAACAACACATCCACAACCGAAGATATTTATGTCACTTCCCTTGGAAACTAGAGGCATGAATCCACTATCGAGCATAAATACCCCCTCTTGGAGTCACTAGCAACTACTTGGCCAAGATAGCTACTAACAACGGAGAGCATGCAAGATCACAAACAACACATACATGATAGAATCAAATAGACAAAACCATTAATCAATCGATAGTAATCTCAATATCAATCGGATCCCCAAACACAACATGCATGATTACAAATAGATTAGATCTTGATCATGAACGAGCTCATAAGATCTATACATGAAAGCACAAGGAGGAGATACATCTAGCTACTACATGGACCCATAGTCCAAGGTGGACCACTACTCACGCTCATACTGTAGAGAAGGCCTCCGGGATGATCTCCCTCAGTGGTCGGAAGAACTTCAGATCCCCCGATCTAGGGACGATGGCGGCGACTAAGGAAGGTTTCGTGGAGTTTTGATGGGTTTAGGGTTCTGCGCCGGGGCTTATTAGGCAAAGAGGCGCCAGGGGCCCACCCTACTGTGGGGTGGGCCCACCGTGCCTAGGGAGGCTGGTTCGCCTCCGCCTCAGTCTCTTCCGGATTTGTCCCCCACGGTAAAATATTGACTTTGGCTTTTATCCCGTCTAATTCCAAAAATATTGATTATATGCCTTTCTGGAACCAAAAACAAAAGAAAACATGCAACTGGCACTGTGGCAACTTGTTAATAGGTTAGTTCCAGAAAAGATATAAAAACACCTCAAACTTAACTCCTGCTCGTCCTCGAGTAGGTAAGTGATAAAAGAATATTTTTTGAGGTGACATGCACCATCAAAACCAAGATCAAACCATTTGCAAACATTGAAAGCTGGGATCACCATCGAAAAACCATTGCAACATTGAAGTCGGGATCAAAGAACTCTAAACATGTGCATGAAAGATGGAGTTCTAACAATAAGACAATGTAACTATGCATGCAACATGAAAGGCTACAAACAAAGATCATGAATAACATGCATTGAAAAACGTTTGTTTGTTTCACATACAGAAAACATGGCATAGTGGCATTTTGCTTGTCCCTCATGGAGTAACAAAATAGATGCATAGGACACCTTCAAAGTTCACAAGGGTGACTAGAAACAAATAGTACAAGAACAAGTAATATCACAATATGCATCAATCAATAAGTTTTGGAACACTGCACACAGAATGACAACTATGCTCTCTTAATGGTGCCTAAAGGTAGAAGGTGGAGACTCAATAGTGGTGGAAGAAATACCTTTTATAAAGGAAGCACGGATTTCAAGTTTCGAAAAGAGCTTCCAAAAATTATGGTACTTGTTAGCTTTCAGCCCTCATTGCCCCTATCATAAGCATCTTCAAGTGATTAAGGTTAAAGTGAACAAATATGGAGTATATGCTTGACAAAGTATAAGTTGGCAATCTCAAGTCCCTTGAATACGAGGGACACACCTCATGCTATTCAACTTTAGTCACCTGTAAGTTCTTGTCATTATAAGTACATGCATATCATAGAGAACCGTCAATGGGGTACCCCTTGCACATGGTACAGGAGCTATCCCATAACCAAAATGACAAGGCAAGCAGACAATGAGCATCTCAGCGATCTTTTTATTTACTATATGCATAACTTTTTATTGAGGATGCTTCATAAATATCTCACTATGGTGATGTTGCAAGTTTCCACCATGATTAGGCATGGCTTAGGCTAGCGGCCCATGTGTTCCTCTAACACAAAATACATACTACATTGACTTACAAGTTTCCTCTTTATTTCACACCGGTGACATTCATAGACAAAAGAGCATGATATCAACTGAGTATACAGGTGAAATATTGAAAACGTTCCCCGTGACAGCATAGTTCCGTTATTTCCAACGTATAAGTGCAAGCATATACACCATAGATGACACAATGGTTCAAGTTTATTAGGGGCAAATAATATAAAGTGTGCCATCAAGTTTGTGAGGGATTTAATCGCTAAGTTTTCACATAACAAAATAATTTTTAATTGGAAGATACTTGAAAACAAGAATGGTGTAACACACCATGCATATGAGTTTATAGTGGACACTTTGTAATAACTTGTTTTTTTTGAGTTGGAAGCATGAGTAGATCTTACTCATACAAGTGGAGGCTATAAAAAGACTGGGAGCAACCAACTAAGAGAGCAATAATGGCCATAATCATGCAGTGCAACAAAACTTTACAAATCAAAGCATAGAGTGGTACTACAAGTCAAGGCCTAAATGATCATAGAGTCTATGGTGGCTTGTTCATAGTCATAACATGGTGTAAGCATGTGCCAAGTCAACCCAAACAAAGCATCAAAGGAGAAAACCACAATACTATGCTTTTGCATGCTAAAACAACGCATAATTTCTTCAAGGCACACTAAGCAATCCCAGTTGTTTAGAACAAGACATGCTACATCAATAATCACTAAGCATAAGTTCAAAACAATACCTAGCATGTCATGTTAAAGTCTAAGTCACAGTCAATGCAAGCTCCTCTTGCACTTTCAAGGAGGAACTTCCTACTCCTTTCCAACACCAAGCAACTTATTTGAAACAACAAAGCGAGAAGGGGGGTCCAAACTACTTTATTCAAGCAAACTAAACAAACTAAGCAAACCAAACTAAAACTAAGATGCTCCAAGAATAACATAACTGTGCATGAAACAATAAAAACGAAGTGTCTAGACAATCATGAGCTTTTTATTGATTAAGAAGGGGATGCCTTGGGCATCCCCAGGCTTTGATGCTTGTACCTCTTGGATATTTCTTGGGGTGACACCGGGGTGGCATACCCAAGCTTGAGCTTTTGTCCATTCTTCATCTCATTACATCATTCTCTCTCTACACCTGAAATTTTTCCTTCATACAAAACTTCACACAATCTCCATTAGCAACATTAGTGTATTCAAAAGATAATAAACCTTTAGGTAAAGCTTTGGAATAGCAAGATTTTTCACTAAAAACACAAGCTACTATAGCAACTCCTTCAAAAATCTCAATTCCCCAAAATAGAATTCAGAAAGGAATCAATAAGAAGCAAATGCAAATAATGGCAGAAATCTGTCAAAACAGACTAGCAGATAAAATACGATTTTTTCGAAAATCTTCTGTTGCTCAAATAAAAAAGTGTTGAACTAACGAAAGTTAGCTAACATACTGGGAGATTTATTCGTAAATTTTCAGCTCAATCCGACTTACAGCGACTTCTCACGATTTTTTTTGGTGGAGGACAGAAATCTGTTTCCGGACAGCAACTTCCCAAATCTTACTTCCCTCTCATTAGAGGTCATTCTTGGCACAAAAAGCAAACAAAAAGGATAAGGAGAGGTCATTACAGAAGTAATAACTTCCAAGACTCAAGAAAACTCTTGGGTTATCTCCCAGCAAATACTTTTCTTTAACGCCTTTAAGTTAGGCTTGATAGCTTGAGAAGATGCTCACATAAGAACTATGAGTTGAATTAAAAGAGAGCATCAAGAAGCAAAATCAGAACACATTTAAGTCTAACCCACTTCCTATGCATATGAATCTTATATGCAAATAAATTCACAAAGGACAAAGTGACATGCATAAGAAGATGAAACAAGAGTAACTTCAAAATTTTCAGCACATAGAGAGGTGTTTCGGTACCATGAAAACTTCTATAACCATATTTTCCTCTCTCATAATAATTTTCAGTAGCCTCATGAATAAACTAAACAATATAGCTATCACATAAAGCATGTTTTTCATGATCTATAAACACATAATCTCTATCAAGCTCAAAAATAGTGGGATTAAAACCTTCACATGTTTTACCCAAAGTAGATATTTCAAAAGGAATCAGAGGAACATAACATTCATCCTCCTTTGGTAAACATGGGGGATAATCAAATAATGTAAGGAAAAAAGAGTTACTCACATTAGAAGGTAGGCATGGGTAGATAATCCATTCTTCTTCCTTTTGTTCATTACTCTCCCCCTCTTTTTCATCTAATGAGCTTCTAGTTTCAACGATTTCTTCTTCCATAGGCTCCTGCAAGGCATTAGTCTCTTCTATTTGTGGAAAACGCCTATTAAAATATTCAAGAATATAGCCATTTTCTTCCTTGTAATTATCAAAGCAAAATTTAAGTATCTCATAAACCTTAGATTCATAAGGTGCATCATCAGTATTTTCAAACAAACTGGCAAGTTCAAATGCACCCTTTAAAGCAATGAATTCTTCAATTTGTTCCACATCATAAAAGTCATAATTTCCTTAAACATAAGAGGATATGGTAACATTTTCATTATACTCACATTAAAAAGGAAGGTGTTTATACCTCCTACAACAACAAGCTTTATCAAAGCAATAAGTAACATTATAAATAGAGCACACGTCTCTAGCAATAGTATTCAACCTATAAATTTCTTCCCATATTTTTCCCTTTTTGTGACAAACGGTGTTAATAATACTTTTGTTCTTCCGTAAATCCACCTTGCCAATAAGAACTAGTTTCAAAGAAACCATCCATTGATAGAAAGCATGACCAAGCAAGGCAATAACAGACCGACAACTAAAGTAGGAACTAATTTTTGTGTGTTTTTGATAAGAGAAAGCAAACCAAACTAAACTATTTTTTTGGAGTTTTTGAAAAGAGGCAAACAAAACCAAGCTAAAGAAACTAAGCAAACTAAAAACAAAGTAAAGAGAAAGGTTGAGGAGGACTCCCCTTGTGAAGACGTCCTTAACCTCCCCGGCAACGGCGCCAGAAAAGCTTGATGACGCCCAACACTGTCGTGGGACGCTTCGTTGGAAACTCCAAGAGCAAGGTGTGATGAGCACAGCAACAAGTTTCCCCTCAGTAAGAAACCGAGGTTATCGAATCAGTAGGAGGAAGGAAACGTCACACAGGTGTTGCAAGCAACGCGGATACCTACACAACACAAACTCAAGACTTTGCCCCAACGAATCAGTGAGGTTGTCAAGCTCACCGGTTTGCTGTAACAAAGGATTAAACGTATGGTATGGAAGGTAATGGTTTGCAGCAAGTAAACAAGTAACGGTGGAGGATGTATCAATGGTAAAGATTGGACCGGGGTCCATAGTTCACTAGAGGTGCTCTCCTTAGATAAACAACATGACATGAAGGGTAAACAAATTACAGCAGGGCAATTGACAAGAACCGAGCAAGGCATAACAATGCAATACCAGACAAAAAGATCCTATGAGATTCAATTGGGCAATACAACAATATACATAGACCGCCATCCAACTGCATCTATGACTAGAAGTCCACCTTCAGGTTATCATCCGAACCCCCTCTAGTATTAAGTTGCAAGCAACAGACAACTGCTTTAAGCAAAGTGTGTAAGGTAAACAATCCACTTGTTCCATGAACAAGAGACTGTTGTTTTCTCCCTAGTGGCAACAACACATCTACAACCGAAAAGATTTCTGTCACTTCCCTTGGAAACTAGAGGCATGAACTCACTATCGAGCATAAATACCCCCTCTTGGAGTCACTAGCAACTACTTGGACAAGATAGCTACTAACAACAGAGAGCATGCAAGATCACAAACAACACAGACATAATAGAATCAAATAGACAAAACCATTAATCAATCTGACATAGTAATCTCAATATCCATCGGATCCCTGCAAACACAACATGCATGATTACAAATAGATTAGATCTTGATCATGAACGGAGCTCACAAGATCTATACATGAAAGCACAAGAAGGAGATACAACCATCTAGCTACTACATGGACCCATAGTCTAAGGTGGAACTACTCACGGTTCATACCGGAGAGAAGGCCTCGGGATGATCTCCTCGGCTAGGTGATGCCGGAAGAACTTCAGATCCCCCGATCTAGGGACGACGGTGGCGGCGGCTATAGAAGGTTTCGTGGAGTTTTGATCGGGTGCCTAGGGTTTCTGCATCGGGGGCTTCTTATAGGCGAAGAGGCGAGGCTGGGAGGCGTCCAGGGGGGCCACACCCTACCTAGGCGTGGGGTAGGCCCACCCGCGCTTAGGGGGTGCGGCCGCCCTGATTCGTCTCTCCGTCTCTTCTTCTGGATTCGTGTCCCCCACGGTAAAATATTGACTTTGGATTTTGTTCCGTCCAATTCCGAGAATATTGATTTTCTACCTTTCTGAAACCAAAAACAGAAGAAAACAGACAACTGGCACTGTGGCAACTTGTTAATAGGTTAGTTCCAGAAAAGATATAAAAACACCTCAAAGTGTAGACAAAACAAAACAAAGTAGATACTAAACAAGCATGGAACATAAAAAATTATAGATACGTTTCCGACGTATCAACCGTACGTGCGAGCGACTGCGGGAGTGCTGCCGGAACGCGGCGCCGGAAGGATCATCTACGCGATCTTGAGATCTGCAAGTGAACGACTACATTACTCACGAGAATCTACTCTCGTTAACCGCTTTGGATCTTCGAGGGTTAGTACTCTATCGACTTGTTGCTACAATCTAGTAGATAGATCTTGGCTTGTGTATGTTCCCGCGATAGAATTTTTTTGTTTTCCTTGCTACGAACTCTTATAGGAGTGTTCCAGCTCGTGCGTCTCCGGAGTCGAAGCCACGATGCTGGTACTTGCTGCAGCGAGCGGATCACGTGGTGGCCATGATTGCCACCATGATCTTTGTTCAGGCGCCAGGATGGTGGTTCTTCAACCTCTACCGCGGAGGCCTCTTCAAGAGCTTCTCATCGGACTTCCCATCTTCTTGGTGCCAAGTGGTATGTCCCCGGTAGTGTCAAGGCGGCTGGAGACGAAGGCTCAACTGTGGTGGAGACGATCCTGGACTTGATTGCTTTTTCAAATTTTATTCTAGGGTTGTTTGTGCAATTGTTCAGGACTAAGCTGTAATCTTCTTTTCCTTTTAGGATTGTTTGTAAAATGTATCCACTAATTTGATAGTAATATAACGACAGTTTTAGGGTCCTTCGCGACCCAAGTCCCAAACCCTTGTTCAAGAAAAAGATAGTAGCAGCTGGAGTACGAGAGGGAGAGTAGCCATTTTTGTTTCTTCAGATTGTATGGTGGTATCGACACATTTGTCACGTATGATTATACCTTCTTTAAATTAGACCATATACTGGTTTCTCGGCACGGTCAACTCTGTACGCTGAAGAAATTTGATTACAAATGGCGTAGAACCAAAATGTAGCATAAAAATAATACTATATCTGAAGTTCAAATTTCAAACCAAACATGTTTAAACAAAACCCCCCACTTGAGAACTGGTTGGCTCGCAGGCAGTAGTAGCCAGGAACTGAGCTTTGGTTTCAGATCCAGCCCAACCCCGAAGACCAAACCCAGACGGCCAGGGGAACCTCATTCTCGCGCAGATCAGATCCCGTAGCCGCGCCGCGCCCCGCCCCGCCTCCATGGGCGGCCTCAGGGCAGCGTCGCCGTCACCGCCGCCGGGAGTGGCGATGGCGTGCGTGGTTGCGTCGGAGGTGGCCACGGTGCTGGCCGTGATGCGCCGCAACGTGCGCTGGGCGGGGGTCCGCTACGGCGGGGACGACGGCGGGGGCGGCGCCGACGACGAGCACCTCGACCACCCCCTCATCGCGGGGCTCAAGTCGCTCCGCCGCCGCGCCGCCTCCTGGGGCAGCCGCTGTCCCGACGCCGACCCGCTCCTCTACCTCCGCCCCTTCCTCGACGTCGTCCGCTCCGAGGAGACCGGCGCGCCCATCACCGGCGCCGCCCTCTCCTCCCTCCACAAGATCCTCTCCCTCGACCTCGTGGCGCCCGGCCCGGCCGCCGCCGAGGCCATGGGCGCCGTCGTCGAGGCCGTCACGGGCTGCCGCTTCGAGGTCACCGACCCGGCCTCCGAGGAGGCCGTCCTCGCCAGGGTCCTGCAGGTGCTGCTGGCCTGCGTGCGCGGCCGCGCCGCCCCGGCCCTCGCCAACCGCCACGTCTGCGCCATCGTCAGCACTTGCTTCCGGGTAGTGCAGCAGGCAGGCACCAAGGGGGAGCTCCTGCAGCGCGTCTCCAGGCAGACCATGCAGGAGGTCATCCGTTGCATCTTCGGGCGCCTCGCCGACGTTGATGCCTCCGCCATCGGCAACGACCAGGTGGGGTTTAGTTTGTCTCTCGACGTTCTATCTAGTCTACTGTTTCTTACTGCCATTTCCCACCTAAACTTGATCCATATACGATGATAATTTGACTTGCAGTAGTGCTCATGTTGTTTTACCCAAACTCAAGTAACCCAACGTATTCATGTAAATTTTGTTAGATGGTTAATGGCTTCTTAGTTGTAACTGCTGTTTCTTCCTGCCATTTCCCCCCTTCTTCACTTGACATAAGACGAAATTTTGTTAGATGGTTAATGACTTCTTAGTTGTAGATGCTATTCTCAACAATTTAAATTTGAGCACACTGAAATGAAACTTAAGACGCCAACGAGTGGGTTGAAGACGCCGGACTGCCCAGTAAAATACTAAAATGTAGAGAATGTGAACTGAATATCTGTTGGCGCCTGCAGGAGCATGTTCTGAACTTGTTATTTGTCCCCTTGGACTGATCAGTGGGTGTTTTTTCTAGCGTTATCTCTTTAGGTGGAGGGTGGTGTTTGTTTTTACGTTACCTTGTAGCTTCGTTCCCAGCATACTATGTTCGAGCTTTCTAATAAAGCTGGGCGCATTTTTACTTGCCTTGTACTCATAATCTCATATACTATGTTACCATGCTAGTTTGATTTTTTATTTTGGTTTTAATGAGAAGTTTTATTTATTAATGCGTCGGCTTCATTTGTTCTGCAGGTTAGCAAGAACCAAAATTTGGATGCTGGGGAACTGGGCAATGGGAAGAGTGATTATGTTTGTTTGGATAGCTCCGGGGACGAGGTGGGAGGTGAACTTGGTGTCGTGCAAGATAAGGCCATGATGGAGCCTCTTGGAGTTCCCTGTATGGTGGAGATATTGCAGTTCTTGTGCTCCCTCTTGAACATAGCCGAAGACATGGATGTGAGCCAAAGGATGAATCCTATTGATTTTGATGAGGACGTACCGCTCTTTGCTCTGGGGCTGATCAATTCTGCCATTGAGTTGTCGGCTTCCTCCATACACAGGCACTCAATGTTGCTGGCTTTTGTACAGGATGAACTGTTCCGTAATCTATTGCAGTTTGGTTTGTCAATGAGCCCCCTGATTCTGTCGACAGTGTGCAGTACTGTTTTTACTCTCTTCTACCACTTACGTCAGGAACTTAAGCTGCAAGTTGAGGCTTTTTTCTCGTGTGTGATCCTTAGATTAGCCCAGGGCAGATATGGGGCTAGTTATCAGCAGCAGGAAGTCGCCCTGGAGGCTCTAGTGGATTTCTGTCGGCAGAAAGAATTTATGGCTGAGATGTATGCAAACATGGACTGTGATCTACAGTGTTCTAATGTTTTTGAAGACCTAGCTAATCTTCTGTCTAAAAGTGCCTTCCCAGTAAACAGTCCATTGTCCGCCTTGAATGTGCTTGCATTGGATGGTCTGGTTGCTGTCATTCAGGCGATAGCAGAGAGGACTGATCATGCACATCAGCATCATGACCAAACAGTGCCAGAAATAAGTGAATATTTTCCTTTTTGGCAGTTGAAGTGTGAGAGCAGTAATGATCCTGATCAGTGGGTTAGATTTGTTCACCAGCAAAAAAACATCAAGAGAAAGCTAATGGTCGGTGTTGAACATTTCAATAGGGACAAAAAGAAGGGCTTTGAGTACCTGCAAGGTGTCCACTTATTGCCTGAAAAACTTGATCCATGCAGCGTTGCTTTGTTCTTTCGGTACACACCTGGATTGGACAAAATTCTTCTTGGGGACTACCTGGGGAATCATGATGAGTTCTCCATTCTGGTACTTCACGAATTCGCTAAAACCTTTGACTTTGAGGAAATGAACTTGGACGCTGCCCTAAGGCTCTTCTTGGAAACCTTCCGGCTGCCTGGTGAGTCACAAAAGATACAGCGAATTCTGGAGGCCTTCTCTGAGAGGTATTATGAGCAGTCACCACACATGTTTGTTAACAGAGATGCAGCCCTGGTGCTGTCATATTCAGTAATCATGCTCAACACAGATCATCACAATGTAAGGGTTACGAAGAAGATGACTGAAGAAGACTTTATCAGGAACAATCGCCGTATCAATGGTGGGACTGATCTTCCACGGGAGTTCTTGTCGGAGCTGTTTTATTCTATATGTCGGAATGAAATCAAAACCATTCCCGAGCAAGGAGCTGGATGCTCTGAGATGTCTTATAGTCGCTGGGTTGATCTGATGTGGAAGTCAAAGAGGACATCATCGTACATTGCTTGTGACTCTTACCCTTTTCTTGATAATGACATGTTCCCTATCATGGCTGGACCGTCAGTTGCTGCCATCTCCGTGGTTTTTGATAATGTTGAGCATGACGAGATTCTTACAGGATGTATCGGTGGTTTCCTGTCAGTAGCAAAGCTGGCTGCATTCTATAATCTCGATGATGTGTTGAATGATCTTGTTGTGGCGCTATGTAAGTTCACCACTTTGTTGAACAATTCTTATGCTGATGATCCTGTAATAGCTTTTGGAGTGGATACCAAGGCTAGAATGGCAACAGAGGCTGTTTTCACTATTGCAACTACTTATGGTGATCATATACGGAGCGGATGGAGGAATATAGTAGATTGCATTTTAAGATTGCACAAGATAGGCCTTCTTCCTGGTCGCCTCACTGGTGATACAGGTGATGATCAGGAGTCCTCTTCAGATTCATTGCCTAGCAAGCTTGGTTCATTTATAGTTGCACCTCATGTTTTACCGATCAACACTCCTAAAAAAACATATGGGCTGATGGGGAGGTTTAGCCAGCTACTTTACATGGATACTGAAGAACCAAGGTCCCAGCCAACTGAGGAGGAACTGGCAGCTCAGAGGAATGCTTTGGAGACTGTGAGGAAATGTCAAATAGGTACCATCTTCACTGAGAGCAAATTCTTACAAGCCGACTCGCTCTCAAATCTAGCAAGATCCCTCATTCAGGCAGCAGGCCGACCTCAGAGGATTACCAGCTCTCTTGATGATGAAGGCACCGCAGTGTTCTGCTTAGAGCTGCTAATTACTGTCACATTAAACAATAGAGACAGGATTGTGCTTTTGTGGCAGGGTGTTTATGAGCACATAACCCATATAGTTCAGTCCACAGTGATGCCCTGCAATCTGGTGGAGAAGGCAGTTTTTGGGCTCCTGCACATCTGCCAGAGGTTGCTTCCTTATAAAGAGAATCTGGTAGATGATTTACTGAAATCACTGCAGCTAATTTTGAAACTTGATGCACGTGTTGCTGATGCTTACTGTGAGAACATCACACTGGAGGTCACACGGCTTGTGAAGGCCAATGCAACCCATATAAAATCCCAGATGGGCTGGCGGACTATCATTTCCTTACTATGTGTGACCGCTCGCCATCCGGATGCTTCTGATGCTGGCTTCGAAGCTCTGGTTTTTGTCATGTCCGAGGGAGCACACCTCTCACCTGCCAACTTTATCGTTTCAGTGGAGGCCTCGAGGCAGTTTGCAGAATCTCGGCTCGGGTCTGCAGAAAGATCGGTCCATGCTCTGAACCTTATGGCTGACTCAGTAAATTGCCTTACACGCTGGTCGCGTGAGGTCAAGGAAGCTGGTGGCGAGGCGGACAGGATATTGGAAGGAATTGCTGAGATGTGGTTGCGGCTGGTGCAGGCACTTCGGAAGGTGTGCACCGATCAGAGGGAGGAAGTGAGGAACCATGCGCTGTTATGTTTGCAGAGATGCTTGGTAGTTGATGGCATATCAGTTTCATCTTCCGCATGGTTGATGTCCTTTGATATTGTTTTCCAGCTGCTTGACGAGTTGCTTGAGATTGCTCAGAGTTACTCACCAAAGGACTTCAGAAACATGGAGGTCTCCCTCTTGCACGCCGTAAAACTGTTATGCAAGGTGTTCTTGCAGTCGCTAAAAGACCTGTCCGCACAGAGCAGTTTTGGTAAGCTGTGGTTGGAAGTCCTCGACATGATAGAGAAGTTCATGAAAGTCAAGCTGAGAGGGAGAAGGACTGAGAAGCTACAGGAGGCGATCCCCGAGCTACTCAAGAACATACTGCTGGTGATGAAAGCAAATGGTATCCTGTCAAATACAAGCGCCAGCGGGCAGAACACTCTATGGGAAGCAACTTGGCTTCAAGTTAACAAGATCGTGCCGTCCCTGCAGCTAGAAGTCTTCCCTGACAACGAAGGCGACTCTGCAACTAGAGGCGAGCTGAGTAGTCCAGCACAGGAGGCCCAAACTGCTGAGCAATCTGCCACGGTACAATTGGTCGCCGCCTGATCAAGATACCGAGCTGAAAATCGGACCCGACAAGGCTGGTGACCTGACCTTTCAGTGTTTTTTGGCGGAGCTATATACAGAATGCATGGCTGGGCTCTTGGCGGACATTAGGGAGGGAGAGTAAGCTGGTGTATTGTAATTCTTTTAGTCTGTAATAATTGCGTTTTTTTGGGTTTGTTGACTGAGGTTGTTGCCTTCTTAGTTGGCTTGATTATTGTTGCAACACCTGAGGAAAATTGTATGATAGGGTATACATACAGGATGGATTTTCCCCGCACCGCATTGTTTTTACATTTGATACAGAAGTGAGTAGGTGGTGAGGTAGCAGAGCACCTTGGCTTGCAAGTGTGGATGCATGCGAGTCATTTGTTTCTCTGTATATCTATTAGAAGCTGTAATGAGACACACTGTTAAAGTATTAATATACTGTACAATCCTTGGTGCATGTGTCTACAGACTTGCGTGTAAACTGGAATGGGCTTCTGTGATTTCCTCGGAATTTGGGAGAGAATTGGATTCAGCATAGTTTAGGGCCTCTTTAATTTAAATGGTTTCCCTGGGAATTTGTGAGGATTTGTCCAGGATTTTTTTCTTATATTTGTTTGATTTGTTTCCTTATACCAACTATCAGAATTTATCTCTATCTATATCTCTAGGCATTTGGCATTTACTACTCCTGTACTCGTCTCTGAGAGGTGGCTCGATAAGAGGTGGCACGAGGACAGTAAGTGTTGGCAATATTGACATAACTATTCAAAACAAGATTCTAAAAGCTAGTGTGATGCAGAAAGTTTTGAATGTTCAGTCACAAGCTCATGTGATCATTGTCTCTGACAGAGTCCTAGAGGAGAACATTAGTGCCAATCTATTGGAAAGGTTTGATGAATCAGAAGATGATGGGACTGAGAAGTTGGACAAGCCAGAGGAGGTTACTTTGAACAAAGTGTAGTAAATGAGGAAAAGGAGAATGTAAAAGGAAGAAGCAGAAGGCTTGGGGGCCTGTGATTGCCACCAGGATTAGTACAAGAATTAAAAATGATGGAAGAACTATGACTGAGAAGACTCAAGACCTAAAAAATGCAAAGAATCTGGAAAAACCTAAAGGTAAAAACAAATTACATGGTATCAATAATTCCTTCTGTTCTAGACAATGCTAATTTAATGCATAAGGCTAGATGTGCTGGAATTAATCTTGGGGACACTAGTCCTCTTGTTGATAAAAATATTGGTTTGATTAGGGATATAGAGATGAGTAGGTAGGAGAATTTCCACTCTAATCATCTCATATGTTTTTGCCAGATAATCTAGATGTTATAGAAGGTGAAAAACTCTTTCTGTCATTCACAGTAGTGAGAGGTGTAACGGGGTGTCCCACTCACAATAGTGAGGGAGAGACATCTGATATGCCTTGGACAGGAGCGAATAGTAGGAAGGGGAGGAGTGTGAAAAAATTAATTTTCTCCAATAGTAGTAGGTTTCATTTGGAACTGTAGAGGTCTTAACATGCCTGATAAACTTTCTAGAGCTTATGATATCATTAGAGATGTAAGCCCAGACTTTATTGGGATGTCTGAGACTAAGAAGGAAAACTTCACTCCTTCTCAGTTAAAAACTCTTGATCCATATAATATTTACTCCTGGAATTGGTTACCAGCCAATGATACTACCGGTGGTATCTTGGTTAGAATTAATTCTGATACTTTTGACATTATGTCCCGTGACTTGCACAAATATTGTGTTTCTGTGGTGATTAAAAACAAGCAGAATGCAATATTGTGGAGATTCATTGCAGATTATGGCTCTGCCTATGATGAACATAAACTGCAATTTATCAATGAATTGCATAATATTAATCCTAAATGGGCTGGTCCCACTTTAATTGGTGGCGTTTTCAATTTAATTAGGGATAGTTTAGAAAAGAATACTGATAATATAAATCAACGTTGGGCAGATCTATTTAATGACTGGATTAATAAATTCAGTTTGATGGAGCTGCACATTGCCGGGAGGAGATTTACATGGGCAAATAATCAGGACAATCAGGTTATGGCTACTATAGATAGGGTTTTCAAATCCCTGTCTAGAGTAGGGAGTGATCACACTCCTCCGGTGGTAGATACCGGGGCCTTGAAAATACCAAGAAAAAAACAGTTTAGATTTGAGAAATGGTGGTTACAGCTGGAGGGTTTTGACCAGGTAGTGACTAAATTCTGGAACATGCCTTGTAACTTACCTAAAGCCAATAATAGATGGCAATTTAAAGTGAGGGCTACTAGGGAAAACTTGAAGGGATGGTGTGCTAATATAGAGTCTATACAAAATAAGCTTAAGCAACAACTAATGAGTGTGACATGTTAGATATTATATCTGGAACTCAACGTCTTTCCCTTGTATCTAAAGCCGGAATGAAAATTATTTCTTCTAAACTTACAGATATATGAAAGAATGGGGAAATTAAGGCCAGGCAAAGGGCAAGAGAGAGGCAAAAATTCTTGAAGGAGATTGGAATAGTGCCTATTTCCACTCAGTGGATAACCAGAGGAGGAGAAAGAAACAAATTACTGTGCTGGAGGTCCCTAGTGGAAATGTAGAGGATACTAAAGGTATTATTAACCTTGCTATGGAATACTACCAAAATCTTTTTGGTTATCATCCTAAGCTAGATATGGGTCTCCTTGATGATTTTTGAGATGAAACTTAAAAAGTTACTAAGGCTTAAAATATGTTTCTTCAAGCCGATTTTACCGAGCAAGAAGTAAAAGATGCAGTCTTTGGTTCATATGCTGAAGGTGCACCTGGCCCTCATGGATTGTGTTTTCTTTTTTATCAACACTTTTGTGAGATTATTAGAGATGGCCTTATGGCTCTCTTTAGTGCGTGGAACAATTGTGATTTGTATCTGTTTAGGTTGAATTTTTCTTTACTTACTCTTATTCCTAAAGAATAGAATGATGCGACTATCCATAAATTTTGACCTATTGCCCTAACCAATTGTAGTTCTAAAGTTTTCTCTAAGTGTGCCACAAATAGACTTGGGGTGGTTTGTGAGGAACTTATTTCTCCTAACCAAACTGCCTTTGTAAAAGGCAGGTTTATTTTGGAAAGTGTAGTCTCTGCTCATAAAGTAATTCACGATGTGGCTAAAAGTGGTCAATCTGGTTTTATTTTCAAACTTGATTATGAAAAAGCCTATGACATGGTGGATAGAGAGTTTTTACTCAGAATGCTTGCTGCGAGGGGTTTTGGTCCCAAGTGCATTATGCTTTATAAATTTCTCTTAGAAAAGTTTCTGTGGGTGTTAGGATTAATTATGTAAATAGTGATTACTTTGTTGCTACGAGGGGTGTTAGACAGGGAGATCCTGTTTCTCCTTTATTTTTTAACCTCCTGGCTGATGTCTTTACTAGAATGCTAATTAAAGCTACAAATTTGGCCAGATTACTCGTTTGCAATAGAATGGGGTCATTAGTATGCATTATGCCGATGATACACTTTTATTTCTGCAAAAATACCTAGCACAATGTATGAATCTCAAATGCCTTTCTTGTTTTGAGCAAATTTCAGGGTTAAGAATTAACTTCCATAAATGTGATCTAGTACCTATCAATGTGGAAGAGAATGAAGCCCATATTTTTGCCCAAATCTTAAGCTGTAGATTGGGATCCTTCCCTATCAAATATTTAGGGGTTCCTTTGCATTATAAGAAACTGAGAAAAGAGGCTAAGTGTGATTAAATTTCCTAAATGGGCTATTACTTTAATTAGTTCTCAATTAGCTCATTGTTTGTGGGATAATTATGAGGGTCACTTTAAATATCATATTGCCAATTGGGGCCTTGTGGCTTAGAAAAAAAGATTTGGGGGGGTTTGGGTGTACCAAATATTACAGAGATGAATCGCCATCTCCTAGCTTCTTGGGTAAGAAGGTACCATTTAGATAAAGATAAGCTTTGGAGAAAAATCATTGATCATAAGTATATGGTTAATGATCCAAATTTCTTTGCATCTTCCTTCAGTAACATCTCTCCCTTTTGGAAGGGTGTTCTGTGGGTTGCAAATGCAACCAAAATAGGATATCAATGGAGATTGGGAGATGGTAAGAAAATCAACTTTTGGGAAGACCAATGGTTTGGTGACTCCAGTTTAGCTATTGTACTAGGAATTATATGGGATTACCAATGAACAAACTATAACTATTGCTGAAGCATGGGATTCTACCCAACTAAAAATTACTTTCACAAAATGCTTTAATGATGAAATGCTGCATAAATGGTATTATATTTTGGAAATTGATAACACTCTTCACCTTAGTGATGAGGAGGATACCATTTTGCGGAAACTTGAACCTAATGGTATATATACTATTAGATCCCTTTATGTTGTGATTAATTTTAGGGGTGTAATGCCAGAATATGTAGATGCTATTTGGAAAATTAGGGTACCACCACTACTAGGAAAAGGCCCATCAGTGGCGCACCATTTTGGGACTTCTGTGGCGCATATGGGATACGCCACTGTTATCTCGCCACTAAAGTTCAGTTTTGTGGCGCATATTGAAATGCGTCACAGAAGTCTGAAAAACTTCTGTGGCGCATATTGCCAAAATGCGCCACAGAAGTCCCGAACCAGATCTCAAACTTCTGTGGCGCATTTGGCCAATATGCGCCACAATTTTTTTTTCAAATTTCAAAAAAAAAACCCGGCCAGATCTGGCCGGAGGTGGTGCTCGCCGGAGGTGGTGGTCGCCGATGGAGGAGAGAAGGAGGTCGCTGGTGGAGGAGGTGGAGGTCGCCGGTGGAGGAGAGGAGGAGACCGCCGCCGGAGGAGGAGGATCTCGCCGGGGTGTAGGAGGAGGGAGGTGGGAGGAGGAGGAGGAGGAGGAGCTCACCGGGGTGGAGGAGGGAAGAGCTCACCGGAGTGGAGGAGGGAGGAGCTCACCGGGGTGGTGGTGGAGGAGGAAGAGGAGAAGCTCACCGGGGTGGAGGAGAAGGAGGAAAAGCTCACCGGGGTGGAGGAGAAGGAGGAGGAGGAGGAGGAGAAGGTGAGGAGAATGAGAGAAGAAGGTGAGAAGGGGAAGGGTGGAGTAGAAGAGTATAAGAGAGGGAGAAGGGGCGGGATTCAAATTTTGAATTTTGGCCAAGACTTCTGTGGCGCATATGGAAGAAATGCGCCACAGAAGTTTGTCCTCCTTTTTTATTTTTTTGCAGGAAAAAACGATCTTTTGGCCATAACTTTTTACTCTTTTCGAATTTTGAAAATCTAAATAATCACTAACGACCGTAGAATTTTTTGTATAAAAAGTCGAAATGCATGTTTGTTAATTTTCCTAAAAACTAGACCATATTACCTATCACTATGTGAAAGGATTTTATTTTTTGAAGTGTTTTTCATTTTATATTATTTTTTACAAGGCTAAAAATGCGATCCGGGGGGAGGGGGGTAGAATCTGTTTTTCCTATAGAAACTTTTGTGGCGCATGCCTCTATATGCGCCACAGAAGATGAACTTCTGTGGCGCATATGGTCATATGCGCCAAAGAATGTTGGTCAGAGTATAGTCAATGAGATTCTGTGGTAGGGTCCACCCGAGCTTTCTGTGGCGTATATGTACATATGCGCCACAGAAGTTCTAACTTCTGTGGCGCATGTGGACATATACGCCACAGAACTTCTGTGGCGCATTTTCCCTATATGCGCCACAGAAGTGTGAAGACTTCTGTGGCGCATTTGATGAAATGCGCCACTGGACAACTTTTGTGGCGCATGGTCAGAACCATGCGCCACAGAAGGTCTGTCTATCTATAGCTAGTTTCCTAGTAGTGCACCTAAGAAACTTTTTTTCATTTTGTTATTAGCACACAATAAGCTACTTACAAGGAACAATCTTGCTAAAAGACAAAAAGTTGATGACCTGACTTGTGTCTTCTGCTCTAAATCTGAGACTTGCTGCCATGTATTCTTTGAATGTGCGGTAGCAAGACTGGTTTGGACTGCTATGTGTTTTTTTACGGGGAGAGATGGGTGGGTTATGTCTTTTGATGTGCTTGCTAATCTGTGGGTTAGTGAGAGTAAAAAGAATATTGAGAATGTTGCTTATGCAACTGTGCTGTGGAGTCTCTGGCTTACCCGGAATGGCACCTTTTTTTTAATAAAACCACCTAGTCCGGTGTGCAGGTAATCTGGAGGAAGGTGGCATATTTGTTATTCCAATGGATAATTATGTCTTGACTCTTGAGGGGATGCAAAAGGAGAATTGGAGGTTGTCCTGGAGAAGGTGGAACACCTGGTGAGTGCCCCACCGCCCCTGCTCTGGCCGGATCCTAGTTGAACCTGAAGGTTCTGGCCTGGAGCTCGCTCAAGATCACCAAATGTTTGATGATGATGAAGATTTGAAGTGGAAGATTACCACGGATGCTCTAGCGAAGAGGATGAAGAAGAATCACCCGGAGCTGGTGGAACATGGCCCATGGCTGAAAGTTGTCATGAAGAAATGAGTTTTTTTTTTTTTGGAAAACTCCTTGGTGTTCTAATGTAATCCTCTGCCTGAAAGTTTGTGATGTTTTCAGTCAATGTGTGTGTAGTAGCTAGCTTTTGCTGGTAAGTCGATGAAACTTTGATGGTTTTTTGAGTTTAAACTGGGGCGCTGCTTCTGGTGTCCCCGTGAGAAGATGTGTTGTAATGACTGTTTGGTTTCATGTTAATGGACTCCGGCCGGTGCCCTTTCCCTCTAAACCCTAAAACAATTTTAAGATCCTAGCTGGGTTCAAAATGAAACAAGCGCTTATACTAGAGGCTAGATGCCGATGACACTCACAGTCTTTCAGAAAACTCGGAGTAGTTTGATTTCTCATGAATGGTGAGACGATGCATGAATCATCCTGTTTACTTTGATCATCATTTATAAGTTGAATATACTGAGCCCGTACATTTGCGGTATCATGAGTACGCTAGCGACGACCTACAATACTAGTACATCTCAACCGCAAAAGGCAAAACGACCATATATACTAGCTAGCGTCCCCGGCCCGCGGGCGAGGAGTAGTGGGGGCGGCCGGCGAGGGGGGAGGAGCAACGACGACAGGGGCGCGGCTCAAGCGCTCAGCGGCGTTGGCGGCCGCCGCCTTTGTGTCGACCTCGGCAAGCCCGTCCCGGAACGCCCTGGCCAGGTTCTCGAAGTGGTTCCTCGTCACCAGCGTCAGGCTCGTTAGCTTCTGCCTGAACGCGGCGTACTGCTCTGGGACGGGCAGCTGGGGGACGAGCTCGCCGGCGTCCGTGTACACGGGGACGGCGGCGACGATGTCGGTCCTATCCTTCTCGGCGCAGCCGTGCAGGCGCTCGAGCGAGGTCTCGGCGTCGCTCTGCAGCATCTCGAACATGTCCTGCTTGGCCTCCTCCTCCACGTAGAACCCGAAGGCGTAGGTCCACCGCAGCATCCGGCGGCACTCGGCCACCTGCCGGTACGCGTCCTTGAGGAAGTCCATCTGCGTCTCGATCACCCCGAACGCCTCCGCGATCGCCTCCATCTGCCCGCTCTCCGGCGATTCCAGCGCCGCCAGGTCCTCGAGCGCCTTGCTCCGCGACCGCTCGTGCTGCGCCCACCGCTCGTAGTAGTGCAGGTACCGGTCGACGGAGGCCTTGGCCTGCTCGCGCCGGGCCTCCTCCTCGCTGTACTTGCCCTCCCGCTTGGCCGCCTGGTACTTGTTGCACTCGTAGAAGCCGCCGGTGTCGACGCCGTGCTTCTCCCAGGGGCCCAGGCAGAGCCAGCAGAACTCGTGCCTGCATAGCGAGCACCTCATGTGCATGCACCCCTGGTTCTTCTCGATGGGCTTGCGGCACTCCTTGGCCGGGCAGTGCTTGGTGTTGGCCAGCACCCACTTGGCCGTCTCCGAGTCCGAGCCGTTCTTCACCAGCCACTCGCGCACCGTGTCGCAGGGCACCGGCCGGTGCGCCTCCTCGGCGCAGGCCAGGCAGAAGCCGTGCCCGCACGCGCAGTCCGCGTCCAGCTGCTCCGTGCACCGCTCGCCGTCCAGGAACTCCACGGCGTGGTCGCACCCGGGCGCCGGGCACCACTGCAGCCTCTTGCTCTCCTCCACGTACGACCGGGCCAGGAACTCGGCGTACCGGCTGGCGTCGGCGGGGTCGGCCACGTCGTCGATCAGGTCCTTCACGACGGCGGCGGAGCAGGACGTGTCGGGGCACCGGATCGACAGGCAGCGGGCGCCGCCGTCCCCGACCGCGGCGCGCACGTAGCCGCTCCAGCACCCGCAGCAGTAGAAGTGGGCCTGGCAGCCGGCGGACCGCATCGCGCCGGCGGGGTGGACGTCGAAGCAGATGAGGCAGGTGAGCGGCGCGGCGTTGGCGACCACGCCGGCGCCCGAGTACTCGGGCAGGCCGACGGCCTCGCGGACGCGCTTCTCGTCCGCGAACCACCCTTCCTCGACGGCGGCCGCGCTCCACCTGTAGTGGCGCAGCACGGCGGCGGCCAGCGGCGGCGCGAGCGCGACCAGGTCGGCCACCCGCTCCGTGTGCTCCTCCTGGCGCGCGCGCACCGCGTCCATGGACAGCACCGCGTACCGCTCCTGCCGCTCCCTCCGCTCCGCAACGACGCCGCCTTCCTCTTCTTCCACCGAGGCGTCCTCGTCGTCAACGTAACCATCATCGTCGTCGTCGTCGTCGTACATGCAGTCATCGCTGTCGTTGGAGGCGGAACGGTAGCTCATACGATCATCCTCATCATACTCCTCCTCGTTGTTCTCGACGGATGCCATTGCTGCTGCTCTGTGCTTGCGTGCGAGATCGTAGTACTAGGCTAGGCGCGGGCGGTTCTCTGCGGTTTGACGATCGAGGGTTGTTGGAGCGATGATCTCTTATAGTAGATAGAGATGCATATTGGTGGCCATGGCCGTCACGAGTCGGGTACGGTTAGGGTTCCCATCTCCCAATCGGACTGGATTAATAGCAAACTTGCACAGCCCGTTTCCGGCCGCATCTGACGGCCGATGTTTACTGCAGATTCAATCTCCGCAATTAGGAGCTAGGTCGGTTCATCTATGACAGGGTTTTACGTGACGTAAAACACCGTAGGAGTACATCGTCATCGCTGTTGATGGGTGATTTCGTTATTTCCTTGCCTCGCCCCAACTCCCTCTATGCTAGCTTGTATCCCTCATCCTTATGCCATGATCGAAAATGCAATTATCATACTATCAAAAACAATTTGCAATTCTCGCGGCGCGGGTGCTTAACTACCAGCTGCTTGTTGCATCCACCGTCTAGCACCATTCAGCGCCTCGTGATTCGTGCTAGATTGCCCAAGCATATCTAGTCTGTCTCATATCGATGCGACATAGGTATCGTTTACACTAGTGGTTGCATTGTACACTAGTGGAAGTGGAAGTCTTCTTCGGTTTGATCTGCACAAAGCCATCAGTCCCGGCCTACCACGAACCGCGATAGTCCCGGGCCGTGAGGCCTCCAGCGGTTAGAATTGGCCGTAGACACTAGTCCCGGGCCGGACTAGAGCTCTAGTCCCGGTCCGTAATATGGCTCGGGACTAATAAATTGGAGCGGACCAGCTGTTGTTTTCGGGGACTATTAGTCCCGGGTCGTATCACGGCCCAGGACTAGTTGTCCATCAGTATATATACAGCTTCCTGCCCACCTTTCCTAAAACATATGGTGACCATTTTACTCAAAGAAGCAAGCCGAGTTCATGCCATTTTTTCCTCAAGATTTTTCAAGATTTAGTTTGCAACCCCTAAATCCAAAGTTTTAAAAGGTTAGAACTTCATTCTTTCATCTCTTATTGCTACTTTAGCTCTATAATGCTCTAGAAGTATAGAGATATGGATCAATGCATGCATGCTCTAGAAGTAGAAGGATTTTGATATGTGTAACAAATTTTGATTAGGCACATAGTTACTGAAAATTGAAATGTGTAATTTTAGGGTTTTAGAGCTTAGAATGGAATGAGGTTTTCACTGATAGAACAATAATCAAAAACTCCACATTTATCATGTTAATTGTTTTCTCCAATTCATAAATTGGTGCATGTAAATTTTTCAAAATTCAAAATTAATGTTCTAGAAGCTCTCAATATAACTTGTAATAATTTTATCATGTTGTGTAATGGGTTTTGATATACTTTTACTATAATGCAGATGGTCCGGGAATGGATGTACGGTACCGACCGATGCTCTGGCTAGTTCATTAATGGCGTGCATGAATTCATCCGTGTTGCTGATGCAAACAAGCGCAATGGTTTTGTATTATGTCCATGTAGTGGATGTAGGAATCAGAAGGATTACTCTGACTCAAAAACCCTTCACAGCCACCTGTTGAAGTCCGGCTTCATGTCCAGTTATAATTGTTGGACCAAGCATAGAGAGAGGGATTATAATGGAAGACAATGAAGAAGAGGAGGAGGATGGCAACTATCATGGTTTCCCTGAGTATGAAGATACTTCCATGGGGGATGCTGAAGGGGAGGATGAAGAAGAGACACATGATGAACCCGCTGATGATCTTGGTCGGACCATTGCCGATGCACGAAGAGACTGTGAAAATAAAAAGAAGAGGGAGAAATTCAATCACATGTTAGAGGATCACAAAAAGTTGTTGTACCCAAATTGAAAAATCGTCTGAAAAAGCTGGACAACACAATGGAATTGCTGCGATGGAAGGCTGAGTGTGTTATACCTGACTCCTCATCTGAAAAGTTGCTGAAAATGATGAAGAATATGCTTCCAAAAGATAACGTATTGTCCACCACTACGTACGAAGCAAAAAAGGTTGTCTGCCCTCTAGGTTTAGAGGTTCAGAAGATACATGCTTGCCCTAATGACTGCATCCTCTACCGCGGTGAGGAGTACGAGAATTTATATGCATGCCCGGTATGCACTGCACTTCGGTATAAGATCAGACGAGATGACCCTGTTGACGTTGAGGGCGAGCCCCCTCAAAAGAGGGTTCCTGCCAATGTGATATGGTGTGCTCCTATAATACCACGGTTGAAACGCTTATTCAGAAACAAATAGCACGCCAAGTTGTTGCGATGACATAAAGAGGAACGTAATTCAGACGGAACGTAAGTTGTTGCACGTCAAACTATTATTATCAAAGTAAACAATTCTAAGGATAACGCGAAGTCATCAAGACATGTGAAGAGACGTTTGAAATCTGTCAGGAAATTGAGAAACTCTAGAGTAATAACTATTACGTATATTCAAACAGACAAAAAATGGTCCCTTTACAAAGGGACTATCACGAAATATGATAGAAAGTGCATTATGGAAGATGGGGTTGAGACCCATGGATGTCACACCTAGTGGTAACTCAACCTATATGATCGAAGATCCCGTGAATTAGGACCTGGGAAGAACAAGCTAGTGGTTTGACCGAGGAGAGTATTTTGTAACCTCTCTATGTAAAGATGCATAACATCATAATCTGTAAGGCAGGTTGGCAACATGCCTTAATGTGTTTCTATTGGCTTTAACTATAGCAAAGATGATGTCCTACAGGGCATTCTTGAAAGAACACACCTATATGAGCTCGACTGTAAACGTCGCGGTCTATAAGACTTGGGTGATCTCTAATAAACTCATGAAGAGACCAAGGAGTATGACACATATGCTCCAACCCGCAGGGTAGGCTACTTGCAGCCATGTACTAGTTATGATTTTGAGTAAAATCTATTAACAGCAAACTTGCAATTCAAGGTTTGTCCATTGTTCAAGTTGTTGATAGACGTAGTTTAAGATTCTAGGCGGAAGTTCAACTTAACAGTCTGTGCTGAAACACTGGTATATAAACAAGTAGTCAGGATTGACAAATCTTCAAATAGGCATTTGAGATCTGGTGGAGATTGTTATAAATAATGGGCTAAATCATTAGACCCATGTGTAATTTTAGATTTTACTTAAATCTCAAAGTCTATGTATTGGAAGCCCATATGTGATTTGGCCCAAGTTGGTGGCAGCTCACATCTGTGTGGCAAAAGCAGTGGGAGCTAAAGTTTAGTCTCACATGAGAAATTGAAGAAGAGTTGCACCATCTGATAAGGTAGAGTGTTGCACCACTTTGTAAGTGAGTGACAATAAGAGAGTTACACGCGCACTCCTTCTCCTCTGACGCCGCTGCTCGCACGCTCGCTCGTCTCGTCACGACGTGTGCGCGCCACGGGTTGCGGAAATCTCGCCGAACCGAGCTTTATTTTGCTGCTCAGGAAAATGTATGCGGTTAGACAAATGTGTCAACAGTTAGTGGATTCGGATCGCTCCCGGATCATGGGTTATCTGTAACCGACCCGAACGTGCGCGACGTGGGCTTGGCCCATACTGTGTCCTGTACGGGATTTCCGAGCCACTCTATATAAACGTCTGTGCGGCTTTCACAACGCAAACACCAAACCGATCTAGGGTTTTGCCATCCTCTCTGCTTGCGCCACCACCATAGTCTACTCTATCCCGCTTGTCGCGTGCACCGACGGTCGGGAGAGCAGGTCTTCAGAACCACTCGCCTTTGTGATCTTGTACGAGAGAGGGCGAATAAGATTTTTGGAAAGCGATCCGCGCGACTGCTCAAGTTTGTCATCACGGCGTGTCTTCCCGTCATCAAGCTGGACCTACTGCACGTCGACTTCTTCGACAAGCTATTGCACCAACAGCGACTTCATCAGCAACCGATCAATACGTATACCGTCATCAGATCTGTTGCTTTACTATGGCTGTTAGTGCGTATACTCTACTACTATTTATATTGATCAATTCATCTAGTATCTAGTATGTCCTGTCATGATCTATATTCTAAAATTAATCGTGAAAATTTTGCCTAATAATATGATAAAAATTAGTTTATTTTTTTTAATAATAAAGAGAGTAGAGGGGTACCTAAAGGTTACCCACTTACTCCCAGGAGACTAGATTACACTGACCTCGCTGTGGTACTGGCCGTCGCACGCCGTCGGGCCGCCACCCCCTTCACCTTGTTCGAAGCCGTTCACCGTCATCTCAGCCGAGATGCTGACCGGCTGGGAAACGGCGCACGACACCTGCAGAAAAACAAGGATCATCGCCGCCGCCGCCGCGACCTTGGTGGAGTTGGCCATGGTAAGCAATTGAGCTTCTCTTCTTGCCCTGAATGACGATGCAAGGCTGCCCTGTGGGGGAGTGGGGGTTGGTTTCTTAAGGCTGTGGGTGAAGCAGTTTATGTAGGCGCCCGGTGCAGCCTTAACGACAAAGCCAGGGACGTACGTACTAAGACTAGCTCCAATGGGGATATCATAGGTGGTATCATGCACTACATGCATGCAAAATGCTTATGTGTCATAGCAATTAATGATGAAAGAGATTGTGTTGGTATCATAGGTAGATACGGTATCATAGCACATAAAACTAGAAAAAATAATTCTAAACAAATCTTGTCCATAATTTTACATTGAGATTCTATAAAACAATAAATACACCAAAACTATGATACTACTATATGATACTATGTATTGTGAAGATAGTATCATATACTAGTATCATATGCATGATACTATTATATGATACTCCCCATTGTGACTAGTCTAACACATCAGCATGCCGCCCTCGTGTTACTCGCCCAATCCTGTCGCAGATGATGTCACCGATGATGTCTCCACTCCACATGCACGTATCATATGTCTAAACTCATAAACAAATCTTTGGTGCTTATGACATGTAGGAGTACTAATTAGCACAAGACAGTTGCATGCATGGTACGGGAGTGTGCAAGTGTGTGATAGTACTTAAAATTTGAACGAACATATATATATTAAATAGTGTCTAAATTCATTTAAATTTTGACAAATCTGAGATATCTATTTTAAGACGAAGGGAATAGTAAGTATGTTCATGACTTGGCGAGGTGAGCATCTCTGCATCATGGAATGGAACGGCCGGAAAATGTGTAAGTGTGTGATAGTTGTTAGATATATTTTTAGTATGTCACGTTACGATTGCCTGCCTCTCTCTTATACCGATATGTATACCTATCTGAGTATGGAGAGTCTCTACCTTGACTGCCCCCTTGTACACCGTACACGCTGTGGGTGGTACGGTGCTATTCCGTCTTTGCTAACCGAGGCCCCTAGCCAGGGTTATCGTTCCTGCCAAGCTCGACATGGTATCAAAGTGAATTCTCTCCATGACCTAGCCGCCACAAGAACCAATTAATAACCAAGAACCAATCTAAAACAAACAAAAAAAGCCACGGTGATCTCTCCTGCCGCCGCCATCACGTCTTTCTCGTCCTCCTCGACGATAAGCACCTTGACCGCCGTCCTGGGTTCCTCCCCCTCCCAAAAACTCAGTCGAAGAAATTTCTTGTTCTGAAAAGCCCTCGTGCTTCCTCCTCTGCGAGGAGCGCAGGCGATTGGCCTGCTCGATGGCAGCGACATCGCGCCCGCCAAAACCATGGAGGTTGAACATACTGAGAAGAACACAACCGTGGTGAGTCCAGCATACTCCACTTGGCTCGCCCGGACCATAACGTGATGGGGTGAATTCTCAATTCCCTCTCACCGTCCCACGCGGCGACACTGAAGGTGACGACATGGCCATCTTCACCGGCATCCCACTACAACTCGATGATACAGAGGGAGTATTGGAGTAGGACACAGTACACCCTCAGTGATCCAACCTAGCGGACATACAACGACGCATCTAGGCGGAGGGACGATGAAGATCGACTTTAAGGGGAATTGACGAAAGCGTAAAGACGGACACCAACTCCTTTCCTTTTCATAATACTAGCATATAAAGATTCTACTATATCCGTTCTAAGTCAGGTTGTAAGTGGGCCACGTTTTTATTAGAAAAATATTTCACCATTTGAATGCCAAATGTTTCCCATGCAAATATACTTTTGTTATTTATTATTTATTACTTGGTGTTTTAGTGCCAATGCTGCTTTTTGACCAAGCTAGCTGCAATCAAATCTTGTTTTAACCAAGCAGGAACGCTGCTTTCAAGGAAATGCGAGTTGGGAATTAGAATAACTGCAAGTAGAAAAATACAATGGAGTATTGTTACATTGCCAGGTAGGCGGTATGCGTTGCTCACAGAGAACCTGATTACACAGACTCACATTTAGTTCACTTTATTCAGCTACTACCCCGTACGTGGCGTAGTTTTGGTGGAAAATAGATAGTAGCGACGCTGTCACCCTTGAATGTTTGATTAGTTGACGTCCGACCAGGTGATGGTCACCTCGGCGAGGCCCGGGTCGAGGAGGAAGCTACCCCAGACGACGGCGGACACGCCCACCTCGTCGTCGCAACCGCGGCACTCGTCCACGACCCTGGCATGGGAGTAAAGCTGGGGTTTGGCAGGGACCAGGATGCTGATCAGCTTGCCGCACCGAGCCCCGCCCTCGAACCACCGAGAGGACAGCGACACGATGAACTCCTGGTCGCTGTGGTACTGGCCAGTCGCACGCCGCCGGCCTGCCGCCACTCTCGCCTTGCTGGAACCCGTTGAGCGTCATCACCGCCGGGACGTCGATGACGGCGTAGGTCACCTGCAGAAAAACAAGGAGCGCCGCCGCGACCTTGATGGAGTTAGCCATGGTAACTAATTATTAATTAAGCTTATGCTTGCTTGCCCTGAACGCTTGCCAAATGCATGGTGTTGTTTTCTCAAGGCTCCTGGTGGTGGAGTTTATGTAGCTAGGGGTGCGCGGGTGTTGCAGGTTCAAGACAAAGCCATGGACGTATGTACTTACGACATGATCAGCATGACGGCCTCGTGTTATTCGTCCAAGCCTAGCCGTAGCTAAGGCAAAATCTCATGGATTGTGATTCCATCCGCCTGTACATCGATCTGTGCAGATCAAACTAATAACACGCGCCTCTTCGTACACTAGCTACTTTAGTAAAAATTGTTGAAGCTAACATTCAATAGACATATTGGTCTATGATGTTAAATTTCCGTAGCATTTTTCTTTTTTGGAAGAAGAGTGATTACCCCGAAGTTCAAGTTAAAGAACGGAAAATGTTATCCAAAGAGTGCCATCAAGTCATTATTAATTACACTCCAAAAAGGTTTGATAAAACTTAGCATAAGCTTTATTATGTTCTATTTGAGAGATAGCCTCTAGCACTTCCTTCTCGGTGAAGTTTGATGTTAGAGCATCTCTAGCAAACACTGGGAAATCGCGAAACGAAAAACGCGTTCCTAGGTCGCGTTCAAGCTAGTTTTTGCTCGAAAAACACGATGGTCAAAACAGAAACCAAAAATTCGAACCGTAAACACGAGATTTTCAAACATTCGTGAGAGATTTCAAAACACGAGCATAGTTCATACATAGTACTGATGCGATCATATGTACAAAACATGAATTAAACCTAAATACTACGGAGGAATCTGCCGCCGCCGCCGCTAAATCCTAGCATGGACACAAAATCGGGCTCACCAGAGCCCAGGAAGCGGCGGCGGGCTTCACTCCTTGTCATAGAAGTCGAAATCCGACAGCCCGGAGCTGCTGTCAGAGACGAGGTCGATGACCTCCACCTTGTGCGCCGCCCGCTCAAGCTCGCCCTGGACCTGCTTCCCGCGGGAATCGCGGTCGCCGGCGAGCTCCCCTACTCATGGAAGATGTCGTCGATGAGCTCGTCGCGCTGAGCTCGATGGGACTCCGCCTTCGCCTCGGCGATGCTCCGCTATTGGATGACCTCGATCCAACGGTCAAAGAAGGCGTCGTCGAGGGCGTAGTCGGCCTCCGTGACGACGTGGACCTCTGGGAGCTCCTCCTCCTTCTTCACCGGTGGTGGAGGAGTCCTCGGCTCGCGCGAGGAGCTCCCCCCGGTGGGCGTGGATGCGGGCGTCGAACTTCTCCGTCTCGCGGCAGAGGAGCGCGACCGGCACCAGCGAGCGGAACTTTTGTAGTGGAGGGCGGCGTGCTTGTGCGCCCCATCCAAGTGCATGCACCGGCGACGCTCCTCCTTCTCTGCGGGCGTCAGGTGACGGAAGTGCGGCATGGAAGCTCCCTGACAGTCCATCGCGTACTGGATCGGCCGAATCTGCTAAGACAGGTGAGAAATTGCTCGCCGGTGCTCGGCGATTTGAGCGGTGGTGCGCGGCGAAGGCGTGGAGGGGGCGGTGGTGGAGAAATGGATCGTGACCTGGGAAACGAGCTCGGAACCGGGGATTTATGGGTCGAGGGGGTCGATTCCATGGCCCCCGAAAAAATTCCCAGGCGGTTTTTCGGTGTCAACTAGAGATACTCTTAGAAGGTTATTTTCATCAATTGACAATTGCGGAATATCCTAAATTTTTTCCTCCGTCAAAGAAAAGAACTTCTTATAAGACTCAGTGATGTAAGCTTTCAAATTGTCTTCATCAACAATGGTTCCTTCATCTTTTTCTAATTGAAAAAAATTCTTTTTCCTATGTTTGCTATTTACAATGAGTTGGAAATATTTGGTATTTTTTTTTCCTTTTTAAATATGTTTAACTTTGGCTCTTTGAGCCTATTTGGTTTCTTCGTCACGCCAAATCTTATTAACGCCATCCTTAGCTTTCCTTAACATATCCTTTTCCAAATCATTCATAGGATACTTTTCCTTTTTAATGTCTAGTTCATTAATAATGGATAATAATTTTTCTTTTTCTTTCTTATATTTTTACTTAATTTTTTGCCCATCCTTTAAAAAACGGCATAAGTGTCTAATTTTGTTTTGCCATGTTTGAATGGGTGTAACCCCATTGGATACTGATTCCCATTCGGTTGCAATCATCTAAAAAAACTTCCTCTCTCAACCAAGAAATTTCAAATAGAAACAAACTTTATTTCCTAAGTGTGAATGGTCTCCAAAATAAATTAGTAGCGGTGTATAATCGGCGTCCGATCGAGTGAAAGCTGGACCGATACTAGAGGGTGTTTTCGCTCCCATTCCACACTTGCGAGAATAGGGTGCATTGTTTTTATAAGTTGGTGTTGTTAGGAATATGCAACATGTATTCCTCTGGGGGCCAAAGGCCACAATATATAATACAGTAGGGTTTCGTAGCATGGAAAACAAAAATTTTCTACCGCATACAAATAAAACAAGCCAAGATCTACCTACTAGATTGTAGCAACGAGTCGATGGAATAACTCACCCTCGAAGATTCCAAAGTGTTTAACGAGAGCGGATTCTCGTGGGTGATGTAGTCGTACTCTTCCCGATCTCAAGATCGCGTAGACGATCCTTCCGGCGCTGCGTTCCGGCAGCGCTCCCGCAGTCGGTCACACGTTTGGTACTCGACGAAGACCTTCCTCTCCCTTGTTCCAGCAGGCAGCGGAGGTTGTAGCACTTTCCTCGCGATTCCGGCAGCACAACGGCGTGGTACCGGAAGTAGAGGGGAGATCTCGCAGGGCTTCGCCTTAAGCCGGAGCGAGTATGGTGGAGTATGAGAGAGTCCCTCGGTGTTCTAGGGTTTATACACACCAAGGAGGGGGCAAGCCGGCGGCTAGGGTTTAGCTAGGCGGCGGCGGTTTGCCCTAGGGCCGGCGGCGGCTATGGAGGCGGCGGCGGCTTGGGGCTAGGGTTTGGAGGAGAGGGTCTTGTGTGTCTCTAGGAGGGAGCCCTGCCCTCCTTATATAGGTGGAGGGCCGGCCAAGGGAGGAGAGGAGTCCCTCCCAACTCGGCTTGGAGGTGGGCGCCCGGTTGGAGGGAACTCCTCCCCAACTCGGTTTCCCCCTTCCTCCTCTTTTCCTCTTTCCAAATTTAGCTGTTTGACTTTTCAAACTAGCTATTTGACTTTTCAAACTAGGATTTGAATTAATCCTTTATTTGGTACAGCGATGACACTTAGTACATGATGCAATCATACCAACTTGATACAACACATTCATGTACCCTTCCCTTCCGGAGTGCCGGACATTCCGGAACATTCTAGAACATTCCCGATGAAAACACCGGAACCATTCCCCAACTCCGAAACGGGACTTTCCTTATATGAATCTCATTCTCCGGACCATTCCGGATCTCCTCGTGATATCCCGGATCCCATCTGGGACTCCGAACAACATTCGGTCTCTTTCTCATCATTCCATAACTACTCAAAACAACGTCGAATCCTTAAGTGTGTCTCCCTACGGTTCGTGAATTATGCAGACATGATCGAGACACTTCTCCGAACAATAACCAATAGAGGAATCTAGAAATTCATATGGCTCCCACATATTTCTACGATTACTTTGCAATCGAATGAACCACTTACATACGATATCAATTTCCCTTTGTCTCACGATAGTTTACTTATCCGAGGTTATGATCGTTGGTATCTCTGCATGCCTAGTTCAACCTCGTTACCGATAAGTACTCTTTTCTCGTTCCCGTGATATGTGATCCCTTGTGAGCCAGTCACATGCTTGCAAGCTAATTGGATGACATTTCACCGAGAGGGCCCAGAGTATATCTATCCGTCATATGGATGGACAAATCCCACTCTTGATCCATGTGTTTCAACCAATACTTTCCGAACACTCAATGCCACCTTTATAACCACCCAGTTACGGTGTGGTGTTTGATGTCACCAAAGCATCCATCCGGTAAAGGTGATATGCATGATCTCATGGTCGAAGGAATCAGATTACTATGTATCAGAAAGCATATAGCAATTGAACTATTAAAATGACTTGATCTTAATGCTACGCTTATCTATAGGAGTATGTCCATCATATCATTCTCCTAACAATATGATCTTGTTGTCAATAACATCTCAATGTTCATGATAGGGAAACCACAATCATCTATTAACCAACAAGCTAGTATTATATAGAGGCTTTACTAGGGACTTCAAATTAAGTTTACAAATCACACAAGTATTAATGTTTCCTTGTTAATACTATTATAGCATGAATGTAAACATTTATCATAAACACAAAGATATAATAATAACTACATTTATTATTGCCTCTAGGGCATATCTCCAGATCTCCCACTTGCACTAGAGTCATCTAATCTAGATTACATGGTAATATACCGAACACCCATGGCAGTTTGGTGCTGGTCATGTTTTGCCCTCGGGAGAGGTTTAGTCAACGGATCCGCCACATTCAGATCTGTGTGTACTTTGCGAATCTTTATATCCCTATCTTGGATATGTTCTCGAATAGCGTGAAAACGTAGCTTGATATGCTTCAGCTTCTTGTGTGACATTGGTTCTTGCGCATTGGCTATGGCACCCATGTTATCACAGTAGATAGACATTGGGTCCAGCGCACTAGGAACCACACCCAGCTCTGTAATGAACTCTTTCATCCATATCGCTTCTTGTGAAGCCTCCGGCGACCATGTATTCCGATTCATTGAAGATCTCGCCACAACGCTTTGCTTTGCACTCCTCCACTAAGCTGCACCATTCAAAATAAATACGTATCCAGATTGTGATTTAGAATCATCCGGATCGGTGTTCCAACTAGCATCGGTGTAACCATTAACAACGAGTTGTTCATCACCTCCATAAGAAAGAACTATATCCTTAGTTCTTCTCAAGTACTTAAGGATGTTTTTGACCGCTGTCCAATGATCCACTCCTGGATCACTTTGATATCTGCTAGTTAAACTAACATATGCAATGTCGTGTCTAGTACATAGCATGGCATACATTAGAGATCCTATGGCTGAGGCATAGGGAGTCTTACTCATCCTTTCTCTATCTTCTGCCGATGTCGGACTTTGAGTTTTACTCAAGATCGTATTGGGCAACATGGGCAAGCACCCTTTCTTGCTATCTTCCATTCCAAACCTCTTTAGAACTTTGTCCAAATATGTACTCTGTGACAATGATATTTGGCGTTTCGATCTATCTCTATAAATCTTTATGCCTAATATGTAAGCTGCTTCGCCAAGATCCTTCATTGACAAGTATTATTCAATTAGTCCTTGACACTATTAAGAAGGGCTACATCCATCCCAATCAATAATATGTCATCCACATATAGTATTAAGAATGCTCTGAGCTCCCACTCACTTTCTTGTAAATACAAGCTTCTCCATAAGTTTGTATAAAACCAAAACTTTGATCACCTTATCAAACGTTGATTCCAACTTCGGGATGCTTGCTTCAATCCATAGATGGACCGTTGAAGTTTGCATACCTTGTTAGCATCTTTAGGATCAACAAAACCTTTGGGTTGCATCATATACAACTCTTCATCAATGTCTCCATTGAGGAATGTTGTTTTGACATCCATCGCCATATCTCATAATCGTATGCAGCGATTGCTAACATAATCCTCACGGACTTTAGCCGCTCTTTGGTGAGAAAGTCTCATCGTAGTCAACTCCTTGAATTTGTCGAAACCCTTTTGCGACAAGTCGAGCTTTATAGACAGTAACATTACCATCAGCATCTGTTTTCTTCTTGAAGATCCATCTGTTCTCGACAGCCTTCCGGCCATCCGGTAAGTCCACCAAAGTCCATACTTGATTTTCGTACATGGATCCAATCTCGGATTTCATGGCTTCTTGCCATTTATTGGAATCTGGGCTCATCATCGCTTCCTCATATGTCTCAGGGTCATCGGTGTTGTCCACCAACATGACACTCATAACGGGATCATACCAATCTGGAGTGGTACGAGTTCTCGTTGACCTGCGAGGCTCTGTAGCAACTTCAACCGAAGTTTCATGATCATCATCATTAGCTTCCTCTCTTATTGGTGCAGGCACCACAGGAACTTCTTCCGGTGCTATGCTACTCGCAATTTCGAGAGAAGGTTCGACAACCTCGTCGAGTTCTACTTTCCTTCCAGTCACTTCTTTCGAGAGAAATTCCTTCTCTAGAAAGAATCCATTCTTGGCAACGAAGATTTTGCCTTCGGATCTATGATAGAAGGTATACCCAATAGTTTCCTTCGGGTATCCTATGAAGACGCATTTTTCCGCTTTGGGTTCAAGCTTGTCCGGCTGTAACTTCTTTACATGCCGCACCCCCAAACTTTAAGGAGCGACAATCTAGGTTTCTTCCCAAACCATAATTCATACGGTGTCGTTTCAGCGGATTTAGACGGTGCCCTATTTAAAGTGAATGCATTTCTAATGCATAACCCCAAAATGATAGCGGTAAATCTGTAAGTGACATCATAAAACGAACCATATCTAAGAGAGTTCGATTACGACGTTCGGACACACCATTACGTTGTGGTGTTCCCGGTGGTGTCAATTGTGAAAGTATTCCACATTTCTTCAAATGCTCGCCAAACTCGTAACTTAGATATTCACCTCCACGATCAGAACGTAGACATTTAATCTTCTTGTTACGTTGATTCTCTACCTCACTTTGAAATTCCTTAAACTTCTCGAAAGTTTCGGACTTATGTTTCATGAAATAGATATACCCATATCTACTCAAGTCATCCGTGAAGGTAAGAACATAACTTGATAACCACGCGATGCTACACTCATTGGACCACACACATCGGTATGTATGATTTCCAATAAGTCCGTAGCTCGCTCCATCATACCAGAAAATGGAGTCTTAGTCATTTTACCCATCAGACATGCTTCGCATCTATCAAGTGATTCGAAATTCAAGAAGTCCATCGGAATGGAGTTTCTTCATACGCTTCACTCCAATGTGACCAAGACGACAGTGCCACATATAGGTCGAGTTATCGCTTGATTTCAAACGTTTAGCCTCAATGTTATTAATATGTGTATTTCCACTATCGAGATTCAATAAAAATAGACCATCTATCAAAGGTGCATGTGCATAAAACATATTACTCATATAAATCGAACAACCATTATTCTCGGATTTAAACAAGTAACCGTCTCGCAATAAACAAGATCCCGATATAATGTTCATGCTTAACGCAGGCACCAAATAACAATTATTTAAGTATAAAACTAATCCCGATGGTAGATGAAGGGGTAGTGTGCCGACCGCGATCACATCAACCTTTGATCCGTTTCCAACGCGCATCGTCACCTCGTTCTTCGCTAGCTTCCGTTTATTCTGCAGCACATGTTTCGAGTTACAAATATGAGCAACCGAACCAGTATCAAATACCTGGCACTACTACAGTACTAGTGAGATACACATCAATAACATGTATATCGGATATACCTTTCTTCTTGATGTTGCCGTTCTTCAAATCCGCCAAGTACTTTGGGCAATTCCGCTTCGGTGACCTTCTCCCTTGCGGTAAAAGCACTTTCGATGTCGGGCTTAGGTCCAGCCGTTGTCTTCTTGGTCGGCGTGGTAACTTTCTTACCACCCTTCTTGAAGTGTCCCTTCTGCTTAGACTTGCCTTTCTTGAATTTGGTGGTCTTATTGACCAACAACACTTGGTGCTCTTTCTTGATCTCCACTTGCAGACTTCAACATGGCAAAGAGTTAAGCAGCGTCTTGTTCATGTTTTGCATATTGTAGTTCATCACAAAGTTCTTGTAACTTGGTGGTAGTGATTGGAGGACACGGTAAATCCCCAAAGCATTAGGAATCACAATACCCAAGCTTTGAAATTTGTTTTGCGTGCCGGACATCTTAAGCACATGCTCACCGACGAACTGCCCTCTTCCATCTTGCAGTTAAAGAACTTTTCGAAGCCTCATAGCTTTCAATTGCCGCATGAGTCTCAAAGATCAATTTGAGATCCTCGACAATATCATATGGGTCTGAATTCTCAAACCTTTCAAGCTCGATTCTAAACCATACAAGATAGCACTGAACGTGGAGTCTTGAGTTTTCGAGTGAGGTAAACATTCTTTACTTCATCGAAGCATCATTGCAGGTGGGTCACCAACAGTGCATCCAGCACATAGGTCAAATTACCATTTGTGAGGACAATCCTCAAATTATGGAACCAATCCATGAAGTTGCTTCCATTGTTTTTCAACTTTTCTTTCTCTAGGAGCATTAAAATTGATGGTAGGGGCTGCCATTGATCTACAACATATTTGCAATAGTTTAGACTAAGTTTATGACAAATTGAGTTCAAATTAATAAACTTAATCTAGGTGAACTCCCACTCAAAACAATATCCCTCACATTGTTTTAGTGATCACACGAACCAAATCCACCACATTAACACCGATCATCACGAGAGTTGATATAGTTTCAATGGCGAACAATCGACATGTTCATCATATCTACTATATGATTCATGCTTTACCTTTCGGTGATCCGTGTTCTAAGACCATGTCCATACATGCTAGGCTCACAAGATCAAACCTTAGTTTCCGCATGAGCAAATCTGGCTTGCTCACGTTGTATACACTTGCAGAATCTAACACACCCGATCATCACGTGGTGCTTCGAAACAACAAGCTTTAGCAACGGTGCTAACTAAGGGTGAACACTTTATGACTTGAAATTCATGTGCATGAGGGATCATCTTATAATGCTACCGTTGTCTACTAAGCAATACAAGATGCATAAAGGATTAACATCACATGCAATTCATAATATGTGATATGATATGGCCTTTCTTCTTTGTGCTTCCGATCTCCATCTTCTAGCACGAACATGATCTCCATCATCACCGGCATTGCATCAAGGTCAATGACGCTTCTCCATGGTTGTCGCCCACCGCTTCAACTATTACAACTACTTTGAATAGACACATGGTCTTAACATGAATTAAAGACAACCATATATTCTCGCCGGTTGCCAACTTACAATAAGGAACATTGCATACATAAAATATAATCACAATCATGGCCATATCACATCACAGCACACCCCTGCAAAACAAAGTTAGACGCCTCTACTTTCTTTGCATGTTTTACGTGGTTTGGGGCTTTTAATAAGTGTCGTTCTAACTTACGAACAAGAACCACAACATTGATACTAGTATTGTTATTCACCCGTTGTAAATTGGATCTTAACTATGCTAGGAGAAACAGCACCAAGAAAGCCACTTATGCAATACAAGTTGCATGTCAAGCGTGGAGCAAGTCTCATGAACGATGTCATGTAAGGTTAGCCCGGGCCGCTTCATCCCAACATCCCGCAATATGCAAAGTACACAAGAAGCAATCGACAATAAAAGCATCAACGCCCACAATGACCATTGTGTTCTACTCGTGCAACACATCTACATATAGACACGGCTCTGATACCACTGTAGGGTTTCGTAGCATGGAAAACAAAAAATTTCTACCGTGATACAAACAAACAAGCCAAGATCTATCTACTAGATTGTAGCAACGAGTCGATGGAATAACTCACCCTCGAAGATTCCAAAGTGTTTAACGAGAGCGGATTCTCGTGGGTGATGTAGTCGTACTCTTCCCGATCTCAAGATCGCAGACGATCCTTCCGGCCTGCGTTCGGCAGCGCTCCCATGATGGGTCACACGTTCGGTTTTCGACGAAGACCTTCCTCTCCCTTGTTCCAGCAAAATGGAGGTTGTAGTACTTTCTCGCGATTCCAAAGACAACGGCGTGGTACCTAAGTAGAGGGAGATCTCGCAGGCTTCGCCTTAAGCCGGAGCGAGTATGGTGGAGTATGAGAGAGTCCCTGTTCTAGGGTTTAGACACACCAAGGAGGGGCAAGCGTGACTAGGGTTTAGCTAGGCGGCGCGGTTTGCCCTAGGGCGGTGGGCTATGGAGGCGGCGCGGCTTGGGGCTAGGGTTTGGAGGAGAGGGTCTTGTGTGTCTCTAGGAGGAGCCCCGCCTCCTTATATAGGTGGAGGGCCAGCCGGCCAAGGGAGGGAGAGGAGTCCTCCCAACTCGCCTTGGAGGTGGTCACGGTTGGAGGAGGAACCTCCCCAACTCGGCTTCCCTTCCTCCTCTTTTCCTCTTTCCAAATTTAGCCGTTTGACTTTTCAAACTAGCTATTTGACTTTTCAAACTAGGATTTGAATTAATCCTTTATTTGGTATAGCGATGACACTTAGTACATGATGCAATCATACCAACTTGATACAACACATTCATGTACCCTTCCCCTCCGGAGTGCCGGACATTCCGGAACATTCTAGAACATTCCCGATGAAAACACCGGAACCATACCCCAACTCCCAAACGGGACTTTCCTTATATGAATCTTATTCTCGGACCATTCCGGATCTCCTCGTGATATCCCGGATCCCATCCGGACTCAACAACATTCGGTCTCTTTCTCATCATTCCATAACTACTCAAAACAACGTCGAATCCTTAAGTGTGTCTCCCTACGGTTCGTGAATTATGCAGACATGATCGAGACACTTCTCCGAACAATAACCAATAGAGGAATCTAGAAATTCATATGGCTCCCACATATTTCTATGATTACTTTGCGATCGAATGAACCACTTACATACGATATCAATTTTCCTTTGTCTCACGATAGTTTACTTATCCGAGGTTATGATCGTTGGTATCTCTGCATACCTAGTTCAACCTCGTTACCGATAAGTACTCTTTTCTCGTTCCCGTGATATGTGATCCCTTGTGAGCCAGTCACATGCTTGCAAGCTAATTGGATGACATTTCACCGAGAGGGCCTAGAGTATATCTATCCGTCATATGGATGGACAAATTCCACTCTTGATCCATGTGTTTCAACCAATACTTTCCGAACACTCAATGCCACCTTTATAACCACCCAGTTACGGTGTGGTGTTTGATGTCACCAAAGCATCCATCCGGTAAAGGTGATATGCATGATCTCATGGTCGAAGGAATCAGATTACTATGTATCAGAAAGCATATAGCAATTGAACTATTAAAATGACTTGATCTTAATGCTACGCTTATCTATAGGAGTATGTCCATCATATCATTCTCCTAACAATATGATCTTGTTGTTAATAACATCTCAATGTTCATGATAGGGAAACCACAATCATCTATTAACCAACAAGCTAGTATTATATAGAGGCTTTACTAGGGACTTCAAATTAAGTTTACAAATCACACAAGTATTAATGTTTCCTTGTTAATACTATTATAGCATGAATGTAAACATTTATCATAAACACAAAGATATAATAATAACTACATTTACTATTGCCTCTAGGGCATATCTCCAACAAATACAGGTACAAGTGAAAATATGCAGGAAGCCTCCTAACATATGGGGAAACTACAATATATAAATATATACATCTAACACCCCCCTCAAACTCATGGTGGATCCATAACACTGAGTTTGGAGAGTAAGAAATCATGCTGCGCTCTGGTCTGTGCCTTCGTAAAGAAATCCGCTAACTGTAAATCTGAAGGCACGTACTGAAGCGCAACAATCTGAGCCTGCTCCTGAGCACATGTATAGAAAGCATCAACACCAATATGCTTGGTAAGCTCATGCTTGACCGGATCACGTGCAACACTAATAGCACCTGTACTGTCAGACAAAACCAGAGTGGGTGTAGTAATAGAGACCCCAAAATCCACAAGTAACCACCGTAACCAGGTCAACTCAGCAGTCAACAAGGCCATAACACGCAACTCGGCCTCGACACTCGAACGGGAAACCGCCGTCTGTTTCTTCGTCTTCCAAGCAATGAGCGAACCGCCATGAAACACACAGTAAGCAGAAAGTAAACGGAGATCCGAAGGATCACTCTCCCACGTAGCATCTGAATAGCATTGGAGCTGGAGAGAGCTGAAACGCGGAAAGAAAATGCAACGAGTGATCATACCACGAAGATAACAAAGAACACGGAGAAGATGACTATAGTGAACAGTGGAAGGAGTAGAAACGAACTGACTTAGAATATGAACAGGGTAAGAGATGTCAGGACGAGTGACAACAAGATAAACAAGACTCCTGACAAGATGACGATAACGCGTCGGATCTGGAAGAGGATCACCATCAGTAGGGTGAAGCTTAACATTAAGCTCCATAGGGGTCTCAATAGTGCGCTCATCCCCAAGAGCAGCACGAGCAAGGAGATGTAAAAGCCATCAGAAGTGGAGGAAACCTCAATCCCAAGAAAGTATCGAAGAGGACCAAGATCAGTCATAAGAAACTGATCACGAAGACGAGCCTTAACAAAGGCGATATACTCAGAATCATCACCAGTAATGATCATATCATCAACATAGAGAAGAAGAAGAGTGCGTCCACGAGGAGAAGTGTGAACAAACAGCGCTGGATCATGAGCACTAGGAGAAAAGCCAGCAGCAGTCACTACAGAAACGAAGCGCTCAAACCAGGCACGAGGGGCCTGTTTGAGGCCATAAAGAGAACGTCGAAGACGACAAACCATCCCCTCGGGAAAAGAATACCCAGGAGGAGGCTGCATATACACCTCCTCACTCAACTCACCATTGAGAAAGGCGTTCTGAACATCAAGATGGGACCACAGGACCGATGTGCAGACGCAATGCAAGGAGAGTACGACATTGGTCATATGAGCCATGTGAGCAAAGGTCTCATCATAGTCACGACCATGCTCCCGCTGAAAACCACGAGCCACAAGACGCGCTTTTATAGCGCTCAAGAGATCCATCGAGCGGTCTTAATCTTATAGACCCACTTACACGTGATAGGGCGAACACCGGAGGAGGAGAAAGCGATAACCCAGGTGCGGTCGCAGCAATCTCCTCACCATGGCTACCGCCATTCAGGATGATGCTCGGCATCCCGATAAGAAGTTGGCTCGGAAGCAACAGAAAGACCATACTGACTGGGAGAGTAACGGTTGGGGGCACGACACTGTCGAACAGGACGAGTAGAGGGAAGCTCATCAGAGGAAGACGACTCAGGAGACGAGGAGGAAGAAGAAGGTATAGCAGAGGAAGACTCCGGAGAACGAGGAGAACTAGGCGGAGCAGAGGCGGACGGTGTCGAAGAAGAGACATCAGGGGGAGGAGATCCTGAAGAAGGCACAATAGGAGTAGAAGGAGGTGTGTCAGTAAAGAGAAGAAAAGAAATATCTTCCACCGGGTAGGTACCAGCAGTGGGACGAGGATAGAAAGTACGTGTCTCATCAAAAGTAACATCACGAGAGATACGCATCCGACGACCAACGGGGTCCCAACAGCGATAGCCCTTATGCTCATCACTATATCCAAGGAAGACACACTCAAGATGGCGATCGGGTTTGGTGCGTTCATGAGAGCAAGGAGAACATAGCAAACACAACCAAACAAGCAAAGCATGGAGTAGTCGAGATCTGTCGAGATAGGCGCAAGAGGGATACCACCTGCAGAAAGCAAGGCTGAATATTGATGAGGTAAGCCCGAGAGGCGACCTCAGCCCAGAAATGTGGAGGAAGGGAAGAAGCAATCATCATGGCATGAGTGGTCTCAAAAAGGTGGCGATGCTTACGCTCAGCAACGCCATTCTGGGCATGTGCGCCAGGACAGGAGAACTAAGCAAGGGTGCCCTGCTCAGCAAGAACACTATGCAACATCTGGGAGATATACTCACCAGCAGAATCAGCACGAAATACGCGAATGGGGGTAGAATATTGAGTGCGGACCATGGCTGCAAAACGCTGATATATGGAGAGCACTTCACTACGAGAGAGCATAAAATACAACCAAGTGTACTGATAAAAATCATCGATGAATAAAATATAGTAGCGATGGCCCCTTCGCTTAAAGGAGCCGGACCCCAAACATCGGAATGAACTAAATCAAAAGGTCGCTGAGATACAGACGCGCTAGTAGGGTAGGGAAGCTGAATCTGTTTTCCCAACCTACAACCCTGACAATGTAAAGACCCATCTCCTGAGACAGACCCCAGAAGACCTTGATGAACTAATGACGATAGGCGAGAGTCACAAAGATGACCAAGACGATGATGCCACTGCTGAAAAGAGCTGGTAGCAGAGGCGACGACCGAAGAAGAACTGGCAGATGAAGTGGCAGCGGAAGGAACACGAAGCCAGTCTAACTCCCAAAGCCCTAAAGAATCACGGCTGCGAGGGCCAGCTCCAACCAGGGCCTGTGTGCGATGGTCCTGAACAACACAAGAATCATCATCAAGAATGATGCGACAACCAGACTCAGTAAGCTGGCTAGGAGAGAACAGATTTATCTTAAGAAGAGGAACATAAGAAATATCAGGGACAAAAAAAGAAGAAGTAGAAAGGGTACCCCGACTAGAGACAGGAAGAGAGGTACCATCAGCCGTGAAAACATGGACAAGAGAAGGGAGAGAACGAAGAGCGGACAGAAAAGAAGACTCATAAGTTATATGAAAAGAAGCTCCAGAATCCAGATACCGGGGCATTTATGTAGAAGGTGGTGGTCGCAGTGATCTGAAGGATCGATCCATGTAACCAGCCAGTGTCTGTCGAAGAAGAGCCTATAACAGCAAGCAGACCGCGAATACTCCTGATAATGTCCTGATCGGAGATGGCAACTGCTGAAGATCCGGAAGGAACCGACTGCCCACGAGCCATCTGGTGCTACTGATGTAAACTGGGATCCCGTGTATAACAGGTGGCCCAAGTGTGGCCATCCTTGTTACAGTAAGAGCAGTGACGAAGAGAACCACGACGACCCTGACCACAAACCTGCTGGTGCTGACTCTGACCCTGAGACTGCTGGTGCTGACTCGGACCCTGAGACTGCAGGTGCTGACTCTGACCCTGACCTGGAGGAGTGGGAAGTATCGGTGGTGGCACAGAGGACCGCGACTGAGTCGGGGGAGCAGACAACATAGGAGGACCATGAGTAGTAAGCACAGATGGAACCGCAAGAAGACCCGCACCACGGAGACGGGTCTCCTCAGCCCGAAGCTCAGACAACACCTTAGAGAGCGGAACACGACCACGGGCATTCAGCTGAGCACGCCGGGGCTCAAACTCCTGGTGGAGCCGAGACAGAAACTCATAGATACGGTGAACTCCAAATCCGAGCGTACAATCTGGCAGCACGAGCATGTGCCACAAACAGCAGTACGAAGAGAGTCCAGCTGACGCCAGATAGCAGCACTCTGAGTATATAACTCATCAATAGTGGAGTCACCCTGCTGAAGAGCATGCTCCTGGCGAACCACAGACAGGTAAAGAGCATCCCCAGACGGTGATAAGGCCGGCGAAGATGTGCCCACCGGCGCAACGGGGGAGACTCATGAACTCAGCAAGACATCGGGCGTAACACTGGAGGTGAGAACATCAGCAACACGAGTATCCTCATCGACCCACTAAGTGTAGGCAGTCAGATCGTGGCGATAGGCCTCGAGATCAGAAGAGTACTGTTTGAACTTCAGGTCATAAGCAGCAACATCACTATCATCGGCACTCTGAGCAGCATCCTTGTCCTCCTAAGAGGCATCAGCGCCGAGAACAATCCGTGTCGGCGGAAGAGGAGCCACAGGAGCAGGGGGGCATGGCGGACAGGAGACCTCGCCGAAGAGCACACCCCAAAGACGGAGACCGCGCATGTGGACGCGTATAAAGGCAGCGAAATCAGGGTAATTCGCGCCATCAAAGATCACCAGGTAGTGAGGAATCGCAACATAACCCGATGCAGAAGACATCTCTCTCTCTTTTTTTTTCTCAGATATGGTCAACCCAAAATCCGGCGGATGGCGGCCGAAATCCGGCCAGTAGGAGCAAGAGGCGGACACGTCCGAGCGTCAGGAGGCCAATTGAGGCCACCGGGGATCGATTCCCGGTGGTGAAGGCGGCAGTAGGCCGGCGAGCTGGGCACGCGCGCGCGCGTCACTGGTCTGCACGCGCGAGCTCTGCACGCGCGAGCTCTGCACACAGGCGGATGCTCGGAGGCAGACGCGAGGTCGCGGGCGGGCGCGGGACGGGAGGTCGCGGGCGGGCACGGGACGGGCAGGCGTGGGACGGGAGGTCGCGGGCGGGCGCCGGATCGGGGTGCACACGCGGGCGGCCGCCGGATCGAGGTGCAGACGCGGGCGGTTACTCGAGGCAGAGGCTGAAACTCCAGATCGCCCAGATCCAATCCGATCGGGATGCAACCAGATCTTGTCCAGATCCGATCGGGATACCAGCAGACGGAGCTGGACAGGCAGATGACGGGAGGAGGCGGCCGGAGACAGCGGCGACCGGCGGCGGCGACGTCGAAAAAAACGACGACAACATGGACGGTGGCGGCTGTGATGATGTTGTAGAGAAACGATCTAGCCTTGCTCTGATACCATGTTAGGAATATGCAACATGTATTCTTCTGGGGGCCAAAGACCACAATATATAATACAAGTACATGTGCAAATATGCAGGAAGCCCGCTAACATATGGGGAAACTACAATATACAAATATATACATCTAACAGGTGTTTCCCTCCAATTTGCACGAGTGAATACCGAGAGAACAATTTCCCTAAGCTCCAAATTTTCAATGGTGACACTAAAAATGAAAGGCCATCTTGGATTATAACTATCATTGTTTTTATCTTCTATTGTCCGTAAAATTTTAAAATTACCACCCAACGTCATATGTAGTGGTTCAAACTCACACATTCACACCAAAAAATATAACACGGAGGGCGGGCCCTAACGCTTATAAACGCTAAGGAACGACATAGTAAAATATGTATCTTTGAACCCTGATGGCTCCAAATCAAAGAGAGACCGGGGCCGACATCTTACGATATTGTCTGTCTGTCTGTACCATAGTTGTGTTCAAAAATTTATGTATCGTGAGATCATTATTTACTTTTTTCCTAGTTAATTTGATGTTGTAGATTTTAGTAATCCTTGTGCAATAACAATAAAATCTTTAAATTATCTACGAAAATGCACTCTTTTTCCCGAAGTAACAAAGAGGAAATTGCAGCTACATACCTTTTTTGCGAAAAGTCCATAGGTCTACTGATACATCAACAGTATAAATAATACTAAAAGTAATAAATAATTTTTTGTACCACTAGTGATAATGACAAACCACCGAGCGCGTTGAAGCTGTGTCGTCGTCCTCCCCTCCCTCCAGACTAAGTTACAGTAGAGTTTTCAATAGCGAGAAATTATTGTGCGAAGATCCCAAAGGACCAGCGTAGAAGACATCAACCATTCCCATTGATGAGAATTGTAGATTGGAAGAGACATACCACAACTACAACAATGAATACAAAAGTCCACCGGATCCTAAGAGATTCGTCGGACACATAACTCCATGAGCCACCCCCATGGCACGCAGATGGTTCTAGGCGCATCACTACATAGGGAATAGTTTAAGGCCGACCTTATTCTTACTTTAAGGTGTCACCGCCGCCTCACCATTTTTAAGATGACAATGAAACTTACTAAAAGAAGAATAAAAACCCTCTGGCCTATGTGGTCCGCCACACCCCAAGGCTCCGAGGGCTGCTGGGGGCGGGAAGTACTAGCGGCATCACTGACAAGGGGAATGGAAACCCTCCACCTCTTACCGAAATATTGAAGCCCTCATTTTTTGTGTAACTAAATTTTTATTGAAGCCTAGTTCGATGCAATAATTTTTTAAACCAGATAGGAGACACAAGCAATCCGTGAGGCGGCCCAAAATCCATCTAGAATTTCGCCCCCCTCGTCGGCAACGCTGGCGGTTAATTCTGACTTCGGTATCCTTGGGGCTTTAGAGGTGTGACGGATCGTGGCCTCTCGCCGACAAGAATGTTTATGTTCTTTGTTTTGTTAGATGTATATTTGTATATTGTATGTCCCCACTTGTTAGGGGGTTTTCCTGCATATTTCCACCTATACATGTACTATATATTGTGTGGCCTTTGGTTCCTGAGGAATACAAGTTGCATATTCCTGACATGGTATCAGAGCCAAGTTAGCCTCATCCTCCTCGCAACCTCGTCGCCGCAGCCGCCACCATCCCTGTCGCCGACGGTCTTGCCGACGTCGCCGCCTGCGTCTGGTTCCCGGCCGCCTGTCGTCGTGGCCCGTTTGATTCAGATCGGTCTCCTCTACCGTCGAAGACCAGATCGATCTCCTCTGACCGACGTCTGCCCCGACTCCACTGGTACCAGATCGATCTCACCCCATACAGATCGATCTCCTCCAGGTCCCCGCCTCGATCTCCTTCGAGCGAGCGGGCTTCGGATGCATGTGCTCGCCTTCGCTAGGCTCACAGACCCGCTCGTCCAGCCGCACGCCAGGCTCCGCCCCGCGTCCCCGTTCACGCCAGATCGCCGCTGGCCGTCACCTCTGTCGCCGCCGGCCGTCACCGCTATCGGGAATCAATCCCTGGCGGTTGGAATTGCTCTCCCCCCGGCCCTTAGGCACCGCCCCTTGTCCCGGTTAGCCGGAATTTGGCTGGTCTCTGCCTGCTGGTGCTCTGTTAATCTCTTCCTATCTACGGTTCTTATCATTGGCGATGTTTGCCGTTCTCCTATGCTGACCCTTTAGTACGACGACTTCTCGTCGGTCTCTTACAACAAGATCTAGTACAACAAACTTTGTCCGGCTCCAACGATGGAGGAGCGAGGACGGTGATGCACCTTCAGCTCATACTAGTGTGTAGTTGTTGCTAGGTCATTTTGCTAGTTGATCTACTGATCTATTTGTGTTTTTTATTACTCGTGGCACCCTTTATAATACTGTTGCTGAATATTAATAGATCCGGGGGATTTTTGCAATTTTTTTGACAAACTGTTTAGTATTCATCATGTCAGGAGGTGACTGCTGAGTGTTCGAGTGGATCAGTCCCACCTGTCAGGCCAACCCCTGAAGCTGCTCTGCCCCGTTCATCCCGACGCCCTTCCGATTCAACCTCCCCATCCATCTCCTCCGCGTCACCACCCAGCTCCGGCGATGGACGCGGCGGCGGCACAGGCCGCCGCGGCGGGAGGGCATCAGCAGATGCAGCTAGCGGGGGCGGGGGCTCCCCGGTTGGAGCGGCTGAACTCGGAGGTGCACAACCAGCTGAACCTGGAGGGCATGCGGGCGCGCGCCGTGGGGCTCTACAAGGCCATCGCTCGCATCCTCGAGGACTTCGACGCCATCGCCCGCACCAACCCCAACGCCTCCCCCAAGTGGTACGGACCGCCCCCATCCCTCCCCTCCATTGCTTGCTGCCGCCCCCTGGAGTGAAGCCCTAGGGTTTCGGCGGATCCTCAGGCTTTGTGTGTGCTAGTAGTACCGCCACTGTACAATTGATTGCTGACTGTATGGCTGTAACGTGGTGGCGGCGGTGGCCGGCAGGCAGGACGTGCTCGGGCAGTTCTCCATGGTGAGCATGGAGCTCTTCAACATCGTGGACGACATCGACAAGGTGAACAAGGGGTTCGTGGTGTACCCCAAGAACGTCAACGCCGAGAACGCTGCAAGTACGCGCGCTCTTCTGAATTTTCCCTTTTAGTTCAATAATACATTGATGTTTTGGTTACTGAATGGAACATTTTTCCTGATTTAGACATGCCAATTTCAATTTCAAGAGATACGGTGAATGTATTCACAGATGCCAATTTCATTTAGGTGTGAAAATAAACACTCTAATGTGAAACCCTGCTTAGTTATGTTTACTGGTGTTGTCTTTTGAGTTTTACTTCTGGGATAAATAGGTATGATAGGAATCAGTACAAATCAGTGTTTACCAAATGATATTTCAGGATCGCTCTAGGTGGTTGTGATGTGTTACAATTTAGTGGTCCTGTGTCACTTATTGTCAATACATTACAGTTATTCTTCATTTGCTACTGGTATCAAATCATTTTTCCTGTTTAACCTGTATGGGTATTGCACCTGCAGTACTACCTGTAATGCTCTCGTCAAAGCTCTTACCTGAGATGGAAATTGAGGAAACTACAAAGAGGGACCAATTATTGTCTGGGATAACAAATCTACCAGTGCCTTTGCAAATTGACAAGTTGAAGGTGCTTAATGCAGCATGGAAGATGTAAACCTGTATTACACTGTATAGTTGATTGAACTGTTGGCAGTCTGTTAAATAAACTGGGACTTGCTGCTATTCCTTTCAGACTCGGATAATGATGATTGGAGGTGCGTGTGAAACTGCTGAGAGAGTAATTGCTGAATGCCGTAAGACCTATGGTCTAGGAACCCGTCAGGGGGCAAATCTTGGTCCTGCGTTGGACAAGGTACAAGCTGCAAAGATACAGGAACAGGAAGGCCAACTTAGAGCGGCAGTAAATAATGGTGAAGGTGAAAATATATGTTAATGCTTATTTGACGTCCGAAATAAATAACTCCTGTGTTTTTACTATTCGTATTATGACCTCAATGATGAAATAGTCTGACTCTCAGGATTGCGGGTACCGGGAGACTACCAAAGGCAGATGCATTCTGCTCTTCCTAGTCATTTAATGGAAGTACTTTCTACAGGAGACGGTGCCCAGAATTTCAGTGACAATTCCGGTATGATCAGATTTTGTGATGTTTTGATATTTTTTCATGCTCTATTAGAATTTTGTTATGCCATGAATGGTTGGTATCAACTGCACCATAACCATTCGAGTAGAAGGCCTGTGTCATAGAACGCTCAAGCATCATTGTCTAACAGCTATTTATATCTGCAGGTGCCTATCCCAAAAATGCATCAGGATTTGCACCTAATGGCGTCGGCACACAGGGAAATCCAATGCAGGTTTGTCATTTGTGTCATATCAGTATTTGAACTTCTAATTATTATGAAATTAGAAGAGGTTCATCTTATTGCTCATTGGGTTGAAAACAAGAGAGTTATTGATGCCCGGTTTACAACACATGTGCCTAGTTCTTTTTTTTGTTGCATGCCATTAGTGTTCTCTCCATGGAGCTGTTTTCCTTTTTTACTGGCTGGTCGTATATACCTGTAATCTCTTTTACTGTAGTAAGTGTTGGTTAGAGAGTACGTTCTGTCGAACATCAAAACATGATTTTGTTTGAGAAATGAGAACTGGGAATAGCAATCTTCAATCTGAGTTCTCTTATGATGTGTGACCTTCATACTGCTTCATGCAGGCATCTGCAGGACTTGGCAGATCTGCTCCATCACCTGGAACTGCAGGAACCCCTAATTTTGAGAATGTGTCCACTCCTCCAATGCCGTATGCTAACTCCCCTAGGTCAGGCACCAATATGATGAATACCCCTTCACCTCAGCAGCATCTGACACCACAGCAGCAGAGGCAAAAGATGATGCAAGCATCTCAGCAGCAACAGCAGCTGCTATCTCAACAGCAGCAGCAGCTGAGGCCAACAGCTGTTGGGTTGCTGGCTCAGGTAAGGCAAATTTTCCTTTTAGTTCTAAAGAAATTTTCACGCTTGTGGCAGTGGCAGCAATGTTGTACATTTTCTCAGCATATTTCTATGCTTTTCTATTCTGATGACTTGCTGTAATTCTACACCATTTACTTCAAACTGGTTTAGTGCTCATAAAATCCTCACTTCTCTTGTAGAGCACAGTTCCTCAGTTACAAGACTTACAGGGGCAGGCTCAACAAAAAGCACAGGCAATTTATCATTGACCGCCTTTTGTCCTCTATATTTACTGTGCATGGAAATGCTTTTAGTTTCACAAAGATCATAACTTGCTGTTGAAATCCTTTGTTAGGTTCCTGGTCAACAGCAGATGCAGTACAGCCAAGCAGCCTTGTCACAGTTTCAGAATAGGCAGTTGCAGGCACGCATGCAGCCCGGCATGGCACAGAGCCAATTGAACCAAGGAAATCAGTTGAGAAGTCATCTGGGGCAGTTCACTGGAGCTGCAAACAGTGCAATGTTTACTGCTGCCCAGGCATCTTCAAACTCACAAATGGTTAGATAACACTGTTTTTGTAATTTGTGAAAAACAAATAAGTTTGTTGTTCTTAAAGGATAATTGGACTCTAAGTATTCACGTTCAGGAGCTCATGAAGAAAGATTTAAGTTTGTTCAGTTATCAGTCTGTGCTTGATATTTTGAACATATTCCTGTGATGATTGAAACACTTTTTTTTTGCATTTTCAGATGGCAAACCTACCTGGGACAATGCAATCACAGTCAATCTTGCCACAAATGCAGGTAAATGCCTTTGTTGTTTGTTATCTCCAAGTATGTTTGGCTGCAGATGCATTTGTTGAAACACAATAGTGCACATGGTATGATCATTGAAAACATCAGGCAGTTGCAGAAGTAGTAATCTCTGCCCTTGTAAATCTTTAAGCGATGCCTTTTGTCACTACAATGGAGACGAGAAACAGTTAATTAGTATAATTTGATTACCTGGGTTTCTTGCTTGCATGGCTCATCTAAGCTGGATAGTCCCAGACTGCCAGACAACTTTGACATGCACAGCTCGTAATTGGTACGCTTGGGGTCCTGGGGATAAGGTAGGTGCCCCAGGTTGGAATGTCAACCGAGGTTCTATTTCTCACCCATCTTTCATTGATAATGCTCTGCAACATGCCAACATGGCACGAAAAATGTATAATTTATTCATTTTATCCATTGTGTTTCTGCCCTGCCTTATATTTTGTACATTTGCTAAATTATTTCTTCTATATATGAATTATATCATTGCTTTGTTTCTTCAGCAGTTTGGTTTGTCTGGTGGGCATCCTCAGAGGAATCATCCATCCCAAATGATAACTGATCAAAGTACGCCCAGTTTCACCCTCTTTTGCACCTTTAATATTTGTTCATAAATGAGTGGAAAATTCACCATTTCAAGTTCCTTTTCAAGTCATGAAACGGAGATACTCCCTCCAACCCAAATTAGTTGACTTAGATTTGTCTAGATTCAATTGTATCTAGACATGATTTAGTATTAGATTCATCCGTATCTTGACAAATTTGAGTCAACTAATTTGGGTCCGAGGGAGTACAATATTTTGTACAGCTATATAGTGTATTTGTGCCATCTAGCTCTGTAGTGTTTTAAATAGTGGTGCAGTTTGAAAAACTCTAAATCTACAAGATTCACAGTTGCACATCTTCATATCGTTTTTGTGTCTTCCTACTTTTAATTCGTGACGAAATGCTCCTTAACCCTCAGTGTAGCTTAATAATGATGATAAAGTTTGAGAAATTTTCCCATCTTTTTTGCCAGTGTACGGGTTAGGAGGCACAAATGCCAGCAACATGATGGGAATGCAGCAACAGCAACAGCAGCAACAGCAGCAGCAGCAGCAGCAACAGCAACAGCAACAGCAACAACAACAGCAGCAGGGGCTATATGGGAACATGCAGGGAGGTGGCCAGAACTTGCAACAGCAGCAGGGTATGGTGGGCCTTCAGAACCAGCAGAACCAAATGCAGAATCAGATGCAGAACCAGATGCAGAATCAGATGTCGAATCAGATGCAGAACCAGATGCAGAATCAGATGTCGAACCAGATGCAGAACCAGATGCAGAATCAGAACTTCCCCCAGCAGAGGCAGCAAAACCAGCAATGATTCGAGCCAACTAACCTCGTGTTGCGAAGACAAGCTAACAGTTTCCCTAGCAGAGCCGAGACAGTTTTTCGGCTGGATGATGTTGCTCTTGAGAACAGATTGCCATGTCTCCTAGGTCTAGCGACAAGTCGTCAGATCTGCTCGCCTCTAGTAGCTGTCCACATTAGGCAAGTATTGTTACCCATGATACAGTTGTAGATCAATATAGATTCACTGGAATACTTTGCAGCTTATGATATGGGCTCAGATATTATGTTTCTGCATGCATTTTCCAGTCGTAAACTCTGATCATATTTCAAGCGGTTGCTTTTAAATAGCTGGCTGTTGATTTTCTTCTCCCTAAACACCATCTATGTATTACTCTCTGGACTGTAACCAATGGTTTGTTTTGTTGATAAAAAAAATATTGCTGATGAAAGATACCCAGGAACTGCATTATTTACCACTGAATTCAGCATGCTGTGGACGTCTTACAGGCATGTTGGTTGTAAAAATAAGAGGTAATCTGCCATTTGTAACAAGACGGGACTGTAAATAATTTCTCATTATTCAGCTAATACAGTTGGGGTTCAAATTTCACGGGCAGCTATTTCACAAAGTTTCGAGCATTTTAAGACTGTTGGCCACGATCACAGATTCACTTCCATAGTATCTCCAAGCTTGGCATCATTGAGCGCTCTGTATCCGATAGCGATAACACAGCACTGATGCACTTCTCCACTACCTACACGAGTGCATGGATCACAGGCGATGCCACGCGCTCTGTTATTTGCAGAAAACAGAGAAACGAGCTAATGTGACAGTGAGCTTAGCTTAGGCTAACACTATGACATCCTCAGGCCTTGTTTGATACTGCCTTGTTTCATACTAGTGTATTTGTGGGGATTAGAGAGGATATAGTCCCCACCAAACCCCAGATCTCCACCTATGGCTAAAAACATGTTTGGTTCTAGAGTATCGGGTTAGTTTAATCCCGGCTTATCCACACTTTTTTCTAAGTTTTTTTTGTATTTTTTTGTATTATCCAATACACTACCCATACTTACTGGATTGGTGGGGATTAAGGTTTTGTGGGAATTAGAGGGGTTTGGGTGAAGGTGGAGGCTTCACCCAATCCCCTTGAGGATTATCCCCGCTAATCCCTAAAAAACACTAGTACCAAACAAGGCCTCACTGTAAATTTATAAGAGGTAATCTGGCATTTGCACAACACAAACAGACTGGAGTAGTGCAGCTTCACATAAATAAAGAAATGGAAGAACCTAAAAGATACTAAACCTCAATTCCAAGAAATTGTATCTTATAGCAAGACATTCACCAAGCAAGCGGAAATCCTTTTGAAGGAAGCTATTCAGGAACAGCTGGAATGGTTTTCTCTTCAGCAACAAACATAAATTTTGCATGTCTGCTCTTGCTAGTAGAAGAAGAATTGTTGAGTTCAAATTGGTAATACACTATTAAATAAAGGGATAATAATTTCTCATTATTCAGCTAGTATAGTTGGGGTTCCGCAGGCAGCTACTCCACAAAGCATGGCTCTTCGGTGGGTATTTGTCTCGTGATGAAGCAGGTACGTCTGCGCGGTTGCGAGGAGGATGGGCCAGCAGCTTACTAAAGAGACCTCGCATGAAGTTTGGTGGATCTTCCATCTCATGTATCTGGTAGGTTACATATTCACACAGTAAGCAACACACTGAATGAACAAATAACATATACAAAATTCACTGGGTAAACAAATAAGCAACCACGACTGAAATGACGAGTAAAAAGGGTCTCTGTATGCATCATTTTTCAAAAAATGGTTTCCCCAGCGGCTGTTCTAACCTGGGAAGTCGATGGAGGAGCGCCGGCATTTCCTTCTCCACTTGAAAGCTCTGTCCTCTGCAGCTTCTCCGGCAAGGTCTCCATGCCCATGCGTGACAGCAAAAGCCAGATATAGGTCAGTAACTCCCCACCAGTGCCCAAACTCTTGGCATGTAGGTACCCTCGGCATCTACTTGCTGAGAAGCAGAGCATCTCCACCCACACACCCTCAATCACCTCCCACATCTTCTCATCACCCAGAGCCAACAAAACCTTAGAAATCTTCCAGGAATCCTGAATAAAACCTTGTTCTGCAGGTGAACACTGCTCTGCTTCCGTTGGCGGCTCTGTGTATCCTGGATCTTCTTCTCTGAGTTCTGTGGGCTGCAAGTTGGCAATTATTCGCTGCATAAATCCTCTTTCAATCTCCTCAGACGAGGGCCCTTTTCCCTTCAGGAACTCGAGGAATGGCTTATTTCCTTTGAGTATCTCCATGAGCGATGGCTTGTCGCTCTTGACGATCTTCTTGAGCAATGGTTTGTCGCCCATAAGGATCTTCTCCAGTTCGGCATTAGCTACCATGAAGAGATCCTGTCTCGTGCCAGACAATAGCATCTCAGGATTGACGAACAGTAGGTATATCATGTAATTGGAAATTTCTCTGCACTCTGTGGCCTTTTCATGGCTAACTGATGTGCCACCGTTTTGGTAAAAGCACAAGTCTGTTGCGATGTGCCAGAGAAGGACACTCTCGTCGAACGGCCTGTTTAAGCTCCATCTCATGTCTTTCTCGCATCTTTTATTCTGAAGAGTCCATTGACCCCTGTGATCACTGAACCTCCTGAAACTGGCAGCATCTGTTATGTGTTCCGTCCACCAACCTTTCACATGTCCAAGAACCAACTCTGTAATTCTGGAAGATGAGGAGCATGACTTCATGCACCAACGCTGGTCAAGAAAGTCCTTGCAGTTCAAGGAACTAAGGACGGACATCTTCTTGCTGTGTCTTATGTTGCGGACAAAAAAATCTACGAGGCTATATTGGGCAACCATGCCAGACATTGTCGGTTCTGAGATACTAACTATCGGGGAGGCAAACATCTCCAGGACAGCACTACAACAGAACAAGGCATATGTAACCTTGACATCGTTAACATTATAGGTTTCTCTGTGACTATGGTGGAAGAGGCCAATGGCTGCGAATGGCAGGCACATAGCTGCCATCCGTATATAAAAACCAATCATTTCCATAATTGTCATCTCTTTAGTCCCTGCCATCTTTTTTTTGGTGTAGATAAGATCAAACGTCTCGGATAACCCTTTTTGCAATGAAGCATATGCACTTTTATCAGCATCCTTCACCAGGAATTTTTCTAGGATACTTAGCCGATCAGGATACGATGATGCAAGGTCCACAAATAGCTTACGGGATGCATGCAAGGTCCAATCTTCTCCATTTCTTTTTTTTGCATTTTCTTTTCTCTCTGTGTCTTTCCCTTTCTTTGAATCTTTCCTTTTCTTCAGATAACGAAGCGGCTGGAAGCTCACAAGTGTAGAACATCAGGCAAAATCTCTGCCACCTGGTGGTTTTCGGAGCTTGGTTGGGCTTAAAGTCATCAGCATAGGATTTTTCATGGGATTTACGATGATGGCTGGGCTCAAGGTCCATTGCATCGGTTTCTCCTTGGGCTTGAGGAACATGGTTGGGCTCAAGGTCAGCCCCCTCGCATTTTCCTTGGTCTTGGTGATGATCGTTGCCTTCAAGGTCAACTCCATTGGTTTCTCCTTCCGCTTGAGGAACATGATTGTGAACAATCTCAATTGTGTGGCCTTCTTCTCTGGCTTGAGGACGACACTTGTCGAGGACAAATGCCCTGGCTTTTTGCACATATTCCTCAAGCGAAATGTCCTTGCATATCCCGCCTACCATCCTCGAAGGGCGAGCAAGCCTGCTCTCCCTACCCGTCATCATCTCTGGATGGAGATAAGGGACAGATGATCTGACTAGGCTATTGAAGCTAGCACTCTTGAGAGCCCAGGGTTTCTCAATGCATTTGAGGATTCCTGGGACAAAGAGCAAGATTGACGCCTGCAATAACCTCTTGTCGCCGCCTGGCCATGATTTGCAAAACACATACTAGATGGCTACAGTGATTTGGGACACAGCGGTGAGGACATGCCGTGTCCACAACTCGTTGTCTTCCATGTTGTATGCTGTTATGAGGTCCTGTCCACCGAGGTGCATCAAGAGAACCGGCGCCCAGACCACCTCTAGGGTGCTATTGCTGTTTGCAGAACCATAATCCTGTTTTCTATGGCGGTTAAAGAGGGTAGCCAGGCCATATATGGATACAGCGTCACTGCCAAGGTATGCTAGCCATATTATGGATCTGAACCAGGAAGGAATAGCAAGCTTACGCTGGGAGGCAGAGAGGAAGAGGAGCCACTGAATACCCAGGCTACCCAGGACGAGGATGCGCAGCTGCCACACCTCCCACCAATCCACAGCACTCGAGATACCCATCTATTTTTTTTGCTCTGTCTCTTGCTCTTGGTTTCTGCTCCGCTCTCAGCTCAATGTTCAGCTACGTACTAACACACGCACAAAAGAAAAGTGAGGTCGATTCAGTTCATGCTCGCCCGTTAATCCTGTATATGCCTTCACATGGTAGCGTTGACCACGGCGCTCTACCTACCGAAATTATTTTACATCGATGGGTTATAGCATGGCTGTAATACATGGCCTAGTTGCTTGTCTTGCTTACATGTCTATAACAAAGAGCAGTAGGTGTGCCCTGCAGGACTTGATCATATTTGATTTGACTTGGCTACATATGCATGCTGCTCGATTCATTTTAAACTTTCGACATCTATTTTGAGACGGAGGGAGTATATGAATCACATGGTTAATTGAAGATAAGCAAGAACCTTTCTCACTAACAGCAACGGCTTGTACTAATATTTAGCTAGACGTACTGGACTTGCATTGTCCCAATGTATGACTTGCAATAATGGTAATTACTTATACAATGCCAACTACTGTGTCTAGCTTCTGCTCTCTCCCGCTCCCTCTCAATAATAAGTGGCGCGGGCGCGCGCACACACACACATAAAGAGATGGACTAATACGGTTTCAAACTCAGCTAATGTATGCGCGCACATGATTAGCGGTAACTACGGTTCCGTCACATGCCAAATGCATTTCTTATAGTACTATCGATAGCCTACATCGGGGGGACTGGCTTATTTGCATAATTTAATTGACATGGACAGCTACTCCCGCCGTTCCAATGAATAAAGGCTTGTTTATTTTTTTAAAAGTCAAGTTATGCAAAGTACTATATAGATATAGTATAAAATATATATATATATATATATATATATATATATATATATATATATATATATATATATATGATGATGTATCTAACTAAAAAGATTTTGTATTGTACATGTTAATGTTTAATTCTAAAAATTTGGTCAAAGTTCACATAATTTGACTTTTTTCAAAATAATATAACCCTTATTCTTTGAAACGGAGGTAGTAGTAGTAGTAGTAGTTACCTTCTCGATCATGCCTCCTCCAATATGTGTTATCTTCATCTACTAGCAAGTTCGTCATATCTTGTTTATACGTGTGGGCTCATATTCTAATTGACTTGGCCGAAGACACAGCTTTCTTGGCTCTTACTGGCCTAAAGGGGCAGGGCTAGCTGCAAGTTTGATCGTTTGACCATGCCTAATACTTTACTGGACTTGCTTAATGTATGTATGGTTCGCGCGCACCAATATATTCAATAATGCCTCCCAGTGCAGAGCAGAGGAAGAAGGAAGGCATCTGCGTTCGGCTTGTGGGCTACTGATTGATGGGCTACTGGGCTATAGTTATTGCAATGCCGAGTAATGGGCCTGGCAAGGATATGCCTCTAGTAGCTGTCGCCGTTGGGTCCCGCTCAAAAAAAAAAAAAAAAGCTGTCTACGTTGGGCAACCCATGATACTGTTGTAGACCAATATAGATTCACTGGAATACTTTGCAGCTTATGATATGTGCTCACTGCTCAGATATGTATGTGTACGCATTTTCTAGTCATAGAACTCTGATCATATTTCAAGCGGTTTGCTTTTTAATAGTGTAGCTGGATGTTGATTCTTTTCCGTAAACATGGGAAACTGATCGGTGTAACTGTGATGACTGACAACACCATCTACTGTATGTAACTGTAACCAAGGTTTGCTTTGTTGATAAAAAATAATAATATTGCTGATGAAAGATACCCAGGAACTGCATTGTTTACCACTGAATTTAGCATGCGATGGACGTCTCACAGACATGCTGATTGTGAAAATAAGAGGTAATCTGCCATTCGTAACAAAACGCGTGCATTCGATTGGAAATACAGAGTCTGGACTGTCGATAATATCTCCATAATATCTCCAAGCTTGGCATATTCATTGAGCGCGCTGTATCCGATAACGCAGCACTGCCTTTTGCACTAATGCATCAACAAGATAATATCATGTATGTTGAGGAAGAAAAACAGCACTGTTGAGCTCTGAGTAGTAAAATACATTACATTAACAGGACAGCGAAATGTTCAAATGACTCTCACGCCAAATCCACTCTCTGACGAACACGGTCCTAGTAAAATAGATTACACAAACCGGGCAACAAACAACAAAGTGTTCAAACGACTCGCATAAGATCCAGTCTATTACATACACGTAGAATGGTATGAACTGTAACAAGAAACATATACTACAGACATCGCCTGACTGTTCAACGTGCATTTCTTTACCGTTGAGAGGAAGATGCGCCATCAGCAGCTTATTAAAGAGACCTCGAGCGTCTGAAGCGTGTTGGATGTTCCATCTCATGTATCTGGTAAGTTACATATTCACATAATTATAACAGATGAATCAAAACAACATAATTATAACAAAGCACGACAATGAAAAAATAACATGAAACGCCAATGGGTAAACAAATATGGAACTAAGATCGAAATGCAGAGTAGAAATGGTCTCCATCAGTATAATTTTACAAAAAATGGCTTCTGTAGTGGCGGTGCTGACCTGGGAGGTCGATGGAGGGGCAGCGGCATTTCTTTCTCCAATTGAATGCTCACTCCTCTGCAGCCTCTCCGGCAAGGTCTCCATCCCCATGTGTGACGAGTTAATAGCATAAAACTACCACATTTCGGCCGAATGTTCGAATAACCACCACTTTACAAAAAAATCGTAAAAAACCACCACTTTTCGGCAGATTTTTTGCAATTCACGCTAAAACGGGATTAAGATCCAATTGACACCAAAACTGACAGTAGGACCCACCCGTCGGGCTGACGTGGCGACGCGGGTCAACCGCGCTGACTGTGTAGGTACCCTCGGCACGCGCCAGGGACCGTGTAAATAATATATATATATACATATTATTTACCTACAGCTCCGCGCCGGTGCCCAAGCTCTTGGCGTGTAGGTACCCTCGGCACCTACTAGCCGAGAAGCAGAGCATCTCCACCCACACGCCTTCAATCACCTCCCACATCTTGTGCTGGTCACCTATATCCAACAACATTATAGCAAGCTTCCATGCATCACAGATAGAGAGCCACACCCACAATCAACACATCACATTAAGCAATCGAGATAAATCTTCCACCCGTAGCATCAGCACCGTTTGTCAAGCAATATGGCTAGCGGCGATACTGACCTGGGAGCGGAAGATGCAGAGAATGAGAGAACAGGCAAGGTAAGGACTGGAGACCATATCCATCAGTAATACATCAACACCCTGCCGAGATCATATTACACCATTCGGCGTGACAGAGCTCATGTAGATGGACAAAAGAGAAGCAACAGACACTTCCCCTAGATGTCACGCGCACGCGCCGGGCGCTGCTAGGCCTTCACCCCTTCTCGGCGGCTGCAGGGCGCTCTTCCCCTTCCCCATCTCTTTCTTCAATGCCATTTTATGATATGTGCTTGAACATGTATCATATTTCCGATGGAACTTAGATGAATGACACACCATATATGCTCTGTCGGCTACAAATCAGCACTTAACAGCCCAGATTGGTAATTTGGACAAAGGGACATTTCCAGTGCAAGTAAAGAGGCGATTATTCACATAGTTATAAAATCACATATTCACATAGTTATAAAATCATGTAGATTGTGAGGAAGAAAAACATCACTGCTTTTTCTGACCTTTGGGACTTGGGTAACACATTAATTACAACAGGGTAAACTATCGTTTGCGTGACTCGTTATCACACCACTGCAGAGATAAGAGGTAATCTGGCAGTTCTAAAAACACATGAACATACTGCTAGGCATCATAAAGGACTAGTACATTAAGCTCCGATCTCCGAACAAACAAGTCTTCAGCAGCTTATAATAATTTCTTAGATTATTCGTGTACTATTTCTTGGGACTGAGAGGTAGACGCGCCAGCAGCAGCTTCTTCATCAGGCCTCAAGTGTCTGAAGCGAGCTGGATATTCCATATCACGTATCTGGTAGATCACATAACACATAGTTAATATGTCTCCAACCATGGCATCATTGAAGAGCAATAATACATAGAAAAATCAGTGTATAAACAAATAAAATAAGCAACCATGATTGAAATGATGAGTACAAATGGTCTCCATAATCAGAACTAACCTGCGAAGTCAGTGTTGTGGCACCGGAATTTCGACCTACACTTGATAGTTCCGTCCTCTGCAGCCTCTCAGGCAAGGTCTCCATTCCCATGTGTGACAATAGGAACCAAACATAAGTGAGTAACTCCACGCCAGATCCCATACTCTTGGCGTGTAGGTACCCTCGGCACCTACTGGCAGAGAAGCAGAGCATCTCCACCCACACACCCTCAATCACCTCCCACATATCTTCGTCACCCAGATCCAACAAAGCTTGAGAGATCTTCCAGGCCTCCCGGATAAAACCTACCTGTGCAGCTGGATACTGTTCTGTTTCCGTTGGTGGTTCTGTGTACGCTGGAACTTCTTCTCTGCATACTGTGGGCTCCAACTTGGCAATTATTTTTTGCATAAATCCTCTTTCGATCTCCTCAGACGATGGCCCTTTTCTCTTGAGGAACTCGAGGAATGGCTTATTTCCCTTGAGGACCTCGACGAGCGATGGCTTGTCGCCCTTGAGGATCTTCTTGAGAAATGGCTTATCGCCCTTGAGGATCTCCTCCAGTTCAGCATTAGCTTCCATAAACAGATTTCGTCTGGTGCCAGCCAATAGCATCTCAGGATTGACTACCAGTAGGTATATCATGTAGTTAGAAATTTTTCTACACCCAGTTGCCATTTCATGACGGATTTTGGATACGCCGCCCTTTTGGTAAAAGCACATGTCTGTCGCAATGTGCCAGAGAAGGACACTCTCGTCGAATGGCATGTTTAAGCCCCAGTCCAGGTCTTGATCGCAACCTTTATGCTGAATAGTCCATTGGCCCCTGTGATCATTGAACCTCTTGTAACTAGCAACATCTGTTATGTGTTCATTCCACCAACCTTTCACATGCCCAAAAACCAACGTTGTGATTCTGAAGGATGAAGAGCACATCTTTTTGGTGTGCCTTTTGTTACTGGCAAAAAAACCCACTAGATTATATTGGGCAAGAACGCCAGAAAATCTAGGCATAAACAACCTTCGGTATATGGGAAAAAACTCCAGCGCAGCAGTACAACAAAGCAAGGCATATGTAACCTTGACATCATGAACATTATAAACTTCTCTGCAACTCTTGTGGAAGAGGCCGATGGCTGCAAATGGCAGGTAGGTAGCTGCTCCCCGTACATAAACAGGAAAACTATCCTTTTGTGTAGTGTATGCTGCTTGCTTGTCCATAGATAACAGCAATTGGCACTGGAATGCAAACTTCCATTTAGTGTATAGACGATCAAAAGTATCAAACAACCCTTTTTGCAACGAATAATATGCTTTTTCATCACCATACACCAAGAATTTTTTGAGGACTGTTAGACGATCGAGGTACGGTAATGCAAGGTCCGCAAATAGCTTACAGTTCTCAAGTTCCAATCTCTTATTTTTTTCCCATCTTCGGTATTGGCGGCTTAATTCATCATCTTCTCCTTGGGCTTGAGGAACATGGTTGAGCTCAAGGTCAACCGCATCACATTCTCCTTGGGTTTGGCACCGAGGGTCAGGATGGACAAACGCCCTTGCTTTTTGCACATATTCTTCAAGAGAAATGGTCTTGTCTCTCCTGCTTGCGTTCCTGGAACGGCTAGCAGGGGATAAGCTGACTAGGCTATTGAAGCTAGCACTTTTGAGAGCCCATGGCTTCTCTAAGCATTTGAGGATCCCAGGGGTGAACAGCAAGATCGAAGCTTGTAATAACCTCTTATCTCCGCCTGGCCATGATTTACAGAACACATAGATGGCAACGGTGATCTGGGACACCGCGGTGAGGACATGCCGTCTCCACAACTCATTGTCTTCAATGTTATAGGCGGTTATGCAGTCCTGTCCACCGAGGTGCATCAAGAGAATCGGCGCCCACACCACCTCCAGAATGCTATTGCCTTGTCCAGAGCTACAATCTTGCCTCCTCTGTCGGTTGAAGAGGGTGGCAAGGGCATATATAGCCAAAGCGTCGCTGCCTACGTACGCAAGCCATATGATGGATCTGAACCAGGAAGGAATGGCGTGCTTACGGTAATGGGCAGAGAAGAACAGGACATACTGGACGACGAGGCTGCAGAGCACGAGGACGCGCAGCTGCCACTCCTCCCACCATAGGACCGCACTTGAGAGATCCATCCGTGAACCTTGCCTGCTCAGCAGCTCTCCAGCTCTCGCTCACTCAGTTCCCACACATAAACGTACACACAGTGAGAGGTTGATTCATTTTGAACTCGGTTAGTTCATCGTATATATGATTGCAAATTGTTAGCGGTGACAACAGCGTTATTAGAGGCCGTCCTTCTTATATCAGTTGCTTACGTCGATGTGCTAGCCTAATAACCTTATAATATTGTGCTTGACTTGGCCAACATATCTGCACTTCAATTTCATCGAACGGGGTTGTTTTTATCTTGTCCACATGTGTATACTGACGGACAGTTCGTGCGCCAGGCAGGACTTGGTCAGATTTTGCTTTACCCAGCCAAAAACAGCAGCTGGATTCCATAAGTTCTTATATGAATCCTATATAATTACTAGTTACGCGTCAAGCTCTAGTTCTCCTACAGAAACAAGCAGCAGGTTTAATCACATTTAGCAGGACTCAGCCCAATATTTTTCTTGCCTTTTTGTAATACACAATCACATAAGTTGCACGAATCGCGAAGTAAATCCAATAGCGAGAGAGGTGACTGAGACCTAAGAAGTTCTCAGGTGACTGAGAACTAGCAAATCCGAATAAATAACTAATGACCATGACTTACATCTATGCCAACTAGCGGCCTAAGGTAGCTCCAAAGCTGAAGACGGCCTAAGAGGAGGAGGTGGTCGCAGCCCGGAGTAATACAATACTACTAATACAAATAGTAGAGATGCTAGTGCTCGTCACAGATGGGCCTAATTCATATTTCTGGGCTCGATCGTGCGTCAATGATTACGGTTAGTTGCCTATGCACATGCTAAGTTGCTAACTATCATACTTGGCTTTATTCCTGTGAACTTTGTCCTAGTATGATGTCCCCATTCACAAGTGGGTGAGAGAATTGGAATATGCACTCTGTTGGTGATGAAAGCAGGCATGGCCCTAAAAATCCCACACGTGGTATGTCTACGACTAGGAGGAATACCCGACACAAAGACAATGCCACGAAACACAAACACCCAGTATTAATTCGAGATCGAGCTAGGAGGCAGCGGGACGTAGTCGGAATAAACGCAAGCACCTGGCGGGCAGGTGAATGCTGACCTGGTGGCGCGCCGGCTTCCAGTGGACGGGCAGCTCAGCCGGAAGGAGAGGTGTTCCGGCGTGTCGTCTTCGCGGAATGGGCGTCGACGATGCCATCACCGTGAGACTCCCCGCAGACCGCAGCTCCTCGCGGCATCGCCGGAGCCTGGAGCATGGCACTATCTGCCACGCCCCTGCATTTGAATCTAGGTAGCTCGTCTCCACGCCGCCACACACACGGCCGATGAGGAACGACGGATACTTCCGTCGGTCCGGCTCCCGTATCTGTCCGCGCGCGGCCTCTGCTCCTCTGTTTTTTTAACGGGAGAAGTTAGAGGAGAGAAGGAAATGCCGCAGTAGTAGTCGCAGGGCCGGGCAGATGAACCGTGTCCCGATCTTATTCGAACGAACATACAGACCCAGAAAATCAAGACAGTTCTTCCACGGTGGATGAGCATCATTTTTCAAACCATGTCTTCCCCAGTGGTGGTGCCGGCATGGGAAGTCGACGGAGTGGTGCCCCCGTTTCTTCCTCTGCTCGATAGCTCTGTCCTCTCTACATCTTCTCAGGCAGCCAAGGTCGACATGCCCATGGGTAACAGCAGGAGCCAGAGATAGGTGAGGTACTAGCGTACAGGTAACCTTTGCATCTACCAGCACAGAAGAAAAGCATTTCCAGTTTTCCATCCAAACGCCTTTCGGTTCACTTGGCCAAAGACCATACTCAGCTTGATTTGTTTCAAGCTCATCCGTAGGCACATTACCTGGTTTACATGAAAGGGGTAAGGCAGGTTCTTTGCAGGCCCTTACTCGCAGACAGGTTAATCGCTTGACTATGCGTAATATTTTTCTGGAGTTCCTTTGATGTATGATCTGCATGCATCAAGAATCGCCATTACGTAATTTCTGGTGATGTTTTACTCCCAGATCCAGATGCACCCTGGAGTAGCTACTGGATGAATTCAGGAGCAGAAAAACTACAGGGAGTACATGGAAACATGCAGCAGCTATATGTGGGGAATCTCAACTTCTCTCACAACCGATAGTCTAGACATGTATGTGTTTGAATCAGTTATAGAACAAGGAAGCAAAACCAACAATGGACGGATAACCATCGCATGTTTTGAACTGACAAGGGAATAAAGAGCACAGTAGCACATTCACATAAGAACATAGAGAAAATGCACGCCAACAGAAGCAACAAATGGTTCAAATACACCACCTAACCTACCAGTAGTCAAGAAATAATTTGCACATGCTCCATCTCTTAGACGGGGCTGTAGTCGTCTGCAGATTGACTGCCTGTGCCTTGGGAATGGGAAGTTTCTGCTTCTTCCTCTTGATGAGGAAGCTCTGACCTCTGATGCCTGTCTGCCAAGGTCTCCATCCCCATGAACGACAAGAGGAGCCAGATAGTGGTGACACACTCCCCACCATCACCCAGGCCCTTGGCGTGCAGGTAGCCCCTGCATTTGCTGGCAGAATAGCAGAGCATCTCCACCCACACACCTTGGATCATAGTCCACCTCTCCTTCTCGTCGCCCAGCCCCATCACTGCTTTGGCGAGCTTGGATGCATTGGAAACCATATCAGTTGCAATCGGCACCATCGGCATGTTAAGAATCTTCCGTGCAAGAACTTTTTCTGTGTAAAACAGTTCCTTGTCAATTCCCACAATTCTGTCGCTGGCCAAGGTGAAGAGATCAGATCTAGTGCCGGGCATCAACATCTCAGGACGGATGAGAAGCAGATAGATCATATAGTTAGATATCACCCTGCTGGGTTGAGTGGTTTCTCCTTGTTGACATTGAGGGGATGTGTTGGGGTGATAAAAGCAGAGGTCTGTGGCAACGTGCCAAATGAGGACGCCCTCGTCAAATGGCATCTTCAAGCTCCATCCTAGCTGATGGTGCCTCCTTAGAGCCCACTGGCCTCGGAATTCACTGAATCTCCTATAGCTTGCCACGTCGCGTATGTACATTTTCCAACCATCTTCCACGTACTGGCGAACCACGCCTGTAATCTGGTAGGCCCTAGGTACTTGCTGAATATACCAATGTTGGTTAACAAACTCCCTAAGAAAGTTGAAGGTAGTAAGATTCATCAATATTGTGGGTTCCTTCCTGCGAACGCAGAAGGACATGAGAGTGTACTGGGAAACTAGGTCGTGCCATTCATTAAGATGCTTGTAAATGAAGTTACAACATCCATTGTTTAGGCAGATTCCCAAGCAGGGTAATAAGAACTCCAGCACGGTGGTGCAACTGAAGAGAATGTATGTCACCCGATGTCCTTCTCATTGTAACCATCCTTGCGGCTCGTGATGAAGAGCACCATAGAAGTTAAGGCCAAGAATGGAATGATACAAAATAATAATGTGCCAGGAGTAGTGAGCCATGATGCTTGTCTAGTGTACAAGATATCAAATGTGTCTCAGAGGCGCAACTGCAACGTATTGTACGCATGCTTATATTCAAGCATCAGGAAAGATGGCAGCTCTTCAATCTGAACAGAGTATGGAGCGGAGCGATCGACAAACATATAATTACTATTAGGTTCATACTTGTCATGACTGTCTGCCTTTGTGTCCAATACGCACTTCTTTGCTGCCTGTACATACTCTTCAAGCGTATATATAGAGCATGGTTTTAAAGGCGCCCAGGCGTCCAGGCGCTGGGGGGGGGCGCCTCAACGCTTAGGCGCCCAAGGCGTGTTGCAAGGCGACGCCTTTGTCAGGTTTGAGCAAATAAGGCAGAACAAATTCAGTAGCCCTAAACCTTGATACCCTGCTGGGGAAGGGCTGCGCCAGGGGGTGGAGATGCCTGGTAGGTTGGCCAGAGAGGAGGAGGCTGGCGGAGGAGGGAGTATTCCGGCAGAGGAGGAGGAGATCTGGGCGGAGCAGGAGCTGGCCGCCAGAGGAGAGGAAGCTCCTCTCTCTCTCAATCGACCTGATTTAGGTCACGGTAAGTTCCCCTCCCTCTCTCCTCTCTTTTCCCTCTCAATTGCCCCCAATTTCCCTCTCAATCGCCCCCAATTTCTCTTTTCCCGCCGTCAGCTCTATTTTCCCGCCCGACCTTCCTCGACCTGGCAATGGCGTCCCAAAGCGACCACAGCGTCGCCTTTACCTGAATAGGCGACGACTTGGACGCCTTGAGACGATTTCTGGACGCTTTCGTCAAGAATCGAAGGCGACATCGACGCCCTGCCATCTCTCAGCGCTCAGACGCCTAAGCGTCGCCTAGGCGACGCCTACAGGACGCCTTTAAAACCATGATATAGAGATATCTTCTTTTCGCACCTTTGGTAGGGGCACAGTGCTAGAGGCCTGCATGCTGTTAAAGCTCGCAATCCTGAGGGCCCATGGTTTCTGGGCGATTTTGATGATACCAACAGCAAAGAGCATGATCGCTGCTGTCAGCAGAGTCTTATTTCCAGACCACCACTTGCAAAAGACGTACAAGGCAACCGCAACCTGAGACACCAGGGTTACGGTATGCCTTTTCCAGAGCTCGTTGTCTTCGAGGCTATAGGCACTTATCATTGGCTGGCCGCCGAGGTGAATGAGGACAGGTGCCCATAAGACCTCCAGGGTGCTGCTCTCCCCATTCCAAGTATGCTTCTGGCGGTTGAAGAGGGTGGCAAGGGCGTAGATTGCCAAGGCGTCACCGCCTATGTACGCGATCCACACCAGCACTCTTAAACTGCGCAGGTTAGGATTCCTACGCAACCATACAGACAAGTAGAGGACGTACTGGATGAAGAGGCTGGCGAGGACAAGGATGCGCAGCTGCCACTCTTCCCACCATTGCATAGCACTTGAGATACCCATCTAATCTGGCTTTCCAGCGCCCTCTCTGACACAATCATCTCACATGCGCTGAGTTGCACACACGAAAAGGGCGGCAGGCTGATTGGTTTCCAACTCACCCATTCACCCTATGTAGACATATATGTATGCACACGGTTAGCTGTGACTAGGTCATTGTCTCACATGCCTTGTGAAATTTCTTACATCAACTAGGCTGGCGCTTAAAGCCTTGAACACATTTTTTATGTTTGACTTGGGGCCGAATGGTTCTGTCTTAACTTGAGTTGTGCATCTAATCAATGGGATAGTTGTTTATGTTGCTACATCTGTATACCAACTGGATGTAGGTGCATGATGCTGGACTTGATAAAATTTTGCACGACTTGGCTGAATGCAACAGCTCAATTCGTTTTAAGTTCCTCATATATTAAGGATCACTACGGCTCCTACTGGCCTGAAGCAGCGAGAAGAAGGCTGAATTGAGTATCTAGCATGATTAAGACTAATATCATCGTGGACTTCCACTTATTTTATGTGCGTCAACAAAATCCATTTGTTTATAAACATGCCACCACTTATTCTATGTGCATCAACAAAAGCCATTTGCTTGCTTATTAACATGCCACCTGTGCACGACGGGCGACGGGGTATCCACACCGGTCAGGCCCTGTTCGGTTTGGCATGGATTGAAAGGAATTGACATGGTTTGACATGGATTAAATTCATTCTAAGTCAAAATACTCCTAATTCCACTCCAATCCACCCCAATCCAATTGGGAGGTGGAATAAGCGAACATGCCCTCAGGGTGTGAAACCGTGGACTTCTCCAAAATCATTAAACACGGCGACGGGGTATCCACACCGCATCGTTAGTCTAGCTAGGACGCAGTGAAACGGATGGGAATAAACGCAAGCACCTTGGGGGCAGGTGAAAGCTGACCTGGTGGCGCTTCCAGCAGACGGAGGAGAGGGCGTCGGGTGTCGCCATGGACGCAGCTCACCCGGCATACTAGGTATTCCGGCGCGGCTGTACGTTGACGAGGCCGTCTCCCGTCTCCGTTCCGCGCGTCGCCATCGGCTGGCGCGCCGATGCCGGCCCCGCGCCCCTACATTCAAACATTGCTCTTCGCCACGCCACCGCCCGAACGGCCGACGAGGAACGCCGGACTTCCGTACAGCTCCACCTTACGAGCGCGCGGCCGCGGCGGTGACTCCCTTCGGCTCTCTCTCTCTCTCTCTTTTTTTTACCATGGCTCTTTTTTTTAATCAAACTCACTCCGGCTCTATCTGTATGTGTTGCGAACGGTACTGGTACTGCTGACTGACTGAGCAGAGGAGGGGGCTTTGATTTGGTAATGGGCTACTTCGATGCTGTATGTGTTGCAGGGCCCCGGGTAGATGGGCTCTACAGGCATGGGTTTGACGAGCTCGGTGGACTAGCGCTCTTACTGGGCGTTCGGGTTTACCCGAAAATCTAGGCCAAACAATGTTTCCTCATGGGGCACTGATCTAGGTCAAACAATGTTTTCTCATGGGGCAGTACTACACGTCTCCAGGGATTTGTGTTTTTTATTCCCTGGGTCTTCAGTCAACCATTTTTGGTTCAAAATCCCGCTTTTGCTATAGACATACTCGTTTTTGCTACAAATAGTCCCCGTAGCAAAAAAGGTTCGACCCAGAAAATAGAAAATTAGACTAAACCTCACCGGAGAGTTCGCCTAAGTTCTAGCCATTGAACCATCATATTATCAGAAAAATTTCTTCTAAAATCACATCTAAGCTGGGAACCATCCCACAAGTCTGCTATAGTTTTAGTTTGTTGATTTGAGATCATATAAAGATCCCAGAATTGGGTGGCTAGGGGATAATTACCAAACCAGATATCTTCCCAGAACCTGATATGTCTACCATTACCTACTTTCCATCTATATCCTAAAGCTACAGCTCTAGAAGCCCACATAACCCCTTTCCAGAAGATAGAGAGGTGAATATCCCTGCTGCACAGAATATTGGGGGATCCAGTATGATATTTAGCATCAATAACTCTCCTCCAAAGGGTGCCCTCCCCCTGGATGTATCTCTTAACCCAGGAGCCAAGTAGGTACAAATTTAGATCTTTGAGATTAGGAATACCCATACCCCCAAAATCTTTTTTCATGCAAACAGAAGGCCAATTAGCTAAATGAATTTTGTGATTTCCTTATTCATCATTCCAAAAGAAATTTGCTAGATGAGAATCTAAAATTTTCAAGGCCCATTTAGGGAATTTGAAAAAGGAAAGCAAGTAAATAGGGATGCTAGAGAGACAGGCTTGAATAAGGACTTTCTTAGCAGCATAAGAAAGCAGCTTTCCCCTCCAACCAGTCATTCTGTGGAGAATGTTATCAATCAAGGGTTGAAGATCCTCCCTTCTAAGCTTATCAAAATGAAGTGGAATGCCTAAATATTTCACAGGAAAACTACCCAAAACACACTGAAAAATATCAATGAAAGATTGGCATTCCTCAACCTCCAGATTTATTGGAATGAGTTCACTTTTTGCATAGTTGATTCTCATCCTAGAGATCTGTTCAAAACAGGTGAGTATCCATTTCAGATTCACTGCCACCCTTTCATCATTTTCTAAAAACAACAGAGTATCATCAGCATACTAGAGACATACTACACCACCAGGGACAAAACCAGAGCACAACCCTCTGATGGCCCCTGAAGTGGTACCCCTACTTAGCATCCTAGCAAAAACATCAATCATAATGTTAAACATGAGAGGGGCAGTGGGGTCTCCTTGCCTGAGACCTTTGCCAGTCAGGAAAAAGATACTTTTAACATCATTAACTCTAACCCCAATGGACCCTCCCAAGGAAATTTGCTTAATCAACCTAACAAAGAAAGGATCAAAACCTCTGAGTTCAAGAATCTCAAAAAGGAAATCTAGATTGACCCTATCATAAGCTTTCTCATAATCTATTTTAAAAACTAAACCTTTATCTTTTTTTCTATGCACCTCATAGATGACTTCATGAGCAGTAACTACACTCTCTAGAATGAATATTCCTCTAATGAAAGCAGATTGCTTTATAGAAATGATCCTACCAATCACTTTAGCAAGTCTATTAGTGAGAACTTTAGTGAAAATCTTAAAGGAACAATTCAATAAACTAATGGGTCTAAACTTCTTCATAGCTCTAGCATCATTTTCCTTAGGAATTAAAGTAATCATAGCAAAGTTAAGTCTAAATAGATCTAACTTATCATCAAACCGCTCCTGAAACATGCAAAGAAGATCAACTTTAACAATATCCCAATAAGTCTGATAAAAAAGGAAGGATAAACCATCAGGTCCAGGAGCACCTTCCCCATAAGAACCAAACACAGCAGCCTTAATCTCTTCCTCTAGGAAAGGAGCACTTAGAATCAGATTCTCATCTGCTCTAATCTTGTCCTCTTCACTAAAGAAGTCTTGACATAAACGAATGTCAGGTCTGTCTTCTTTTTTGAAAAGGTTTTTATAGAAATCAGTAGCCACTCTAAGCATGTCACCTATATCAGTTACAGGGCCATCGGGACCATCTAAAAAATGTATCATCTTCTTCCTTCTGCGTTGATTAGCAACAACATGGAAGTATGTTGTGTTCCTATCACCCTCTAGAATATTCCTATCCCTAGATCTTTGTCTAGCTTTGATTTCTTCCATGACCCAAAAAGAGTTTAGATCTTTCAGGATCCTGTCTAATCTTTCCCTTTCTACTTGAGACAACAAATTAGTTTCAGCTTTTATATCTAACTCATCATACTCTTCCATGAGAAGTTTCCTATCTCTTCTCAATGCTGCCTCAACATTGAGATTCCAGCCTTTGGCCAGTCTTCTAAAACATCTAACCTTACTCTGCCAAACATCCAAGCTATTAGAGCTATCTACTCTATGAGACCAGGCCTTAATGACAATATCTTTAAAGTCTGGTCTACCAATCCACCACTTTTCAAATCTGAACTTTTTAGTTCTGATCACCTGCCCCTCCCCTGAATCCCAGATGATGGGGGTGTGATCACTACCAACTCTAGGCAAAGCCCTAGCACTAGCTAAAGGAAATCTAGCATCAAACTGAGTGGAACAAAAAATCCTATCAATTCTACTCATGATAAGATCCTCCTGATTGTTACCCCAAGTGAAAGCTCTACCAGAGAGACCAATCTCCATCAGGGCCCAGAGCTCAATCCAAGCATTAAATCTATCTACCCATCTAAAATCTACATTTCCATTACTTTTATCTTCAGGGGATCTGACTAAATTAAAATCTCCCCCAATTAAAGCTAAACCATCCCAGTTCAAGAAAAGTTCATGGAGTTCAGAGATAAACTCCTGCTTCTTATCTTCATAAGCAGAACCATAAACAGTAGTGATTCTACAGACTACATCATTACTTTTATTTATAAGGACAGTACTAATAGAGAAAGATTTAATGTCCTAGGAAATAACATCAAAAATATCTAAATTAACTCCTACTAGGATCCCACCTGCAGTCCCAACAGAAGGCAAGAAGTTCCAAGCAAAATTTCTATTACCTAAGAGATTTTTCAAGAAAGTATTACTAAAACTATCTTTCTTAGTCTCTTGAAAACCAATATAGTCTACATGCAAAGGAAAAATGTTATCTTCTAAAAATTTCTGTCTACCAGGAGCAGAGATACTCCTGCAGTTCCAAAAAGCACAAATCATTGCTTCTTCTTCCTGGGGTGCTTGCCCCGAGATTTATTTACTACCTCTATCCAACCATCAGCTTCATCTTCCAAATCTTTATCATTATGTAAAGACTTGGGAGAGGAGCATCTACTATCAACTATCTCCTTAAGGGGAAAGACTACACCTATATCTCTAGAAACAACCTCAATATCAGTAACATCTAGAACATTAAAAGGATTAGAGTTCATTATACCTTTCATGGATTTAGGAGCATCCATATTTACCACTTTCTTCAGATCCATGGATTTTTCCAGAATGCTTTTAGAATTGTCCACCCTAGCACTCTGTCTAACAGCTTGAACAAGCCCCCACACCTTCTGTTTTTTCTTGTTGTTAGAAACAGCATCTTCACCTAAAGCTTGATTGTCAGCAAAGGCAGGCAAGATGTCTTCAGGCAAAGCAGCAATCTGGGCACTGATGTGATCCTCTCTCTCTTCACCATATACCATCCTCTCTTCCTGTTCTGCAGCCTAGAACTGATGAGCCTCAAGAATAACTCCCTCAGCATTTCTCTCTTGTGGCCCCAACTTGATACTATTCAGACTGATCAATCTTTTCTACAGGAGCAGGTTAAACACAGCAGTGGCAGGACTCTGACCCTCTACCATCCTCACCCTAGAAGCACCAGCACCCCTAGCCTGATGGCCACTTCTATTCTGTTGGGATTGACTAGGGTCAGCATTCCTAAAACCACTAGTATCCTTGGAAGCTCCTCTATCATTCCCTCCTGCAGCCCCATCCTCGTTCTCCCTCTTGTGATCATTTAGTTTATCAGTGAGAAGATCATCCTCATCATCCAGATTTGGAGCTGAAACATCTAGAGAAAACCCCAGTTGGAATAAATGACTTGTCGGGGATATAACCCCAGGTACCCCAGAGTTGGTCTATAAGTAAACTCATAAGAGACATGAATAAAGGAAAGAGTATTTAATAAGGAGATATTAGGCAAAATAGAAAAGGAAAAAGACAAGAAAGAGCAACTGGGCCGAGTAAGGGAATCTCGCCCACACTCCCCATGGCCGAACTAAATAAAAAGAAAGAGAATAACCCCCGGGTGGGCCGACCTAAGCCTAAGTCGGCCCACCACGGGCCTCTTACCCGACGCCCACTCCACTTCCCGCCAAACCGACGCTGCAGGTCGACGCCCTCCCCCGCCAAGCTGTTCCCCTCCATTCCACCTCGTCGCCCGGGTGGGCCGAATGAGCACAAGCTCGGCCCACCACGGGACTCGGCACCAGCTCCTCCCTTCGCCGCCCGGGTGGGCCAAATGAGCACGCACATGATTGTGCTCCACCGGATCAGACCAGTGCAGGGTGGGTCAATTAATCGACCGCCAGTCAATCTGCTCTACCCAGGCCGAACTACACTTCCAGCAATGTCATTTGGGCCGAGGTATATTGCTCCAGGTACCAGTCTATTCATCTCAGGATAAAGCACATCATCAGATCAAGCCAAGACAAGCTACACAAGTATTATGCCAGTTCTGGGACCCAACCAACTCAGACAGGCACATGGCAAAAGGAATATGCCATGGCATCTCCGAAGATGCCAAGGCATATGCTGAGCATCTGGGAAGATGCCGAGAATATGCTATGTAGATGCCAAACGTGTGGAACAAGCCTTGTCCCCTGGGCTCCCCTTTATAAGGAGCACCAGGGGGATCGTTCAGAGGAGGCCCCGAAGGGCTCCTCTCCTTTCTGCTCACTAGGAGCTCTCCTTCTTCCTCTTCCTCCACTCTCACAGAGAGCTTAGATAGAAGCATAGGGGAAATAGCTCAAGGAGCATGATTGTAGCCACATGTATGGCAAGATTATGAGGGAATAGATGTATACATTGTATTTCCCTTTGTTCATGTGAGTGCGGTCTTCACCGCATCATCCCTCCCCGGATTCCTCCACGTCCATCGGCCCCAACTTTAGCCTACCCATGGCATATGCCGTGATACCACCACGACATTTGGCGCCCACCGTGGGGCCTCTAGTGGCGTTGGTTGGGTTTCCATCCAGACGGGAGCATCTTCATCAACCTCTTCCTCATAAAGCTTTTTCAGTTCCTCCAAGCAAACAGAGAGCAGAGAGGTAAGCACAGAGGCACTCCAAGTCTAACTCATCAAAGCTGGTAGGACTCAGCAAGAAGAACTCAAGTACTACTCCAAGCTTACTATAAGTACCAAGTACCTCAGCAGGCCAGGAATGACCTAGCAAAACTCACCCAAACACTTCTCCAAGTATGCTGTAAGTGCCAAGTAACTCAGCCACCTACACTCAATCCTTCATCCCAGGGAGAAGATAACTCAACCCGGGGACTAGTCAGCTTATCCATAGAGTCACCTTTAAATTAAGAGAGCATTATGTTGATTTAGGTCTATACTCTAGTCAGCTTATTTATAACTCGGCCATAAGTTGAGTCATCTTATTTGTGATTCAGATAGATTCTGAGTCAGTTTACTTATGCTTTGGATTACCCTGTATCTCAGCTCCCCAGCAGACTTATTTATAACTCGGATAGAAGTTGAGTCAGCTCATTTATGATCCAGGTAGAATTTGATTCGGCTTACTTATGAGTCGGATAGAGTTTGAGTCAGTTTATTTATGCTTTGGATTGTCTTTTAACTCAGCTTACCAGCCAGCTTATTGTTGATTCGGATATAACTTGAAGTCAATTTGTTTATGCTTCGAATTAACCTTTAACTCAACTCAGTAGATCGTCTCTGATCCGGACTAACGTTTGATTCATCTTGACAGGGAATACGATAATTCGGATTGGTATTCAGACTCGGCGTACTAATCGTATCTCTGATTCATGCCAAGGCTTTATTCAGTTCCCCAGGTTGCCAGGTTATATTATGACTCGGATTGATATCTCACCATCTTGCCGGATTATCCCAAATCACGAATGACTATTGGCCAGCTCATCACATCTCCAATCTATATCTCACATCTATATCTCAAATCAGATCTCTCAGCGGTTAGCCCTACTATCATATCCCAAAGCTTAATCTCGGATCCATGTCTCGGATCCATATCAAAGGCAAATTATCGTCATCACGCCAAATCAAGCTATATCATGGCAAACGAGTAACTCGGATTTGGGATGAGTTAACTCGGATTTGAGTCAGATGACTCAGATTTGAGATGTAAGTCAAAATTGAGTAAAGTAACTCGGATTTGGGATGAGTTAACTCGGATTTGAGTCAGATAAACTCAGATTTGGGAAGTAAGTCAAGACTGAGTAAAGTAAACTCGGATTTGGGATGAGTTAACTCGGATTTGAGTCAGATGACTCAGATTTGGGATATAAGTCAAGATCGAGTAAAGTAACTCGGATTTGGGATGAGTTAACTCGGATTTGAGTCAGATGACTCGGATTTGGGAAATAAGTCAAAATTGAGTAAAGTAACTCGGATTTGGAATGAGATAGCTCAGATTTAAGTCGTATACCTTGGATTCGAGTCAGAGGACTCCAACTCAAGACCTAAGTCAATTTTGAGTAAAATAACTCTCATTCGGAAACAGATGACTCGGATCATAACTTACCCAAAGAGGTTAAAAGAGCAGTGCCAAAGAAGGCCAAGACTCATAAACTTACCCGAAGAGGTTAAAAGAGCAGTGCCAAAGAAGGCCAAGACTCATAACATACCCAAAGAGGTTAACAGAGCAGTGCCAAAGAAGGCCGAGACTCATAACATACCCAAAGAGGTTAATAGAGCAGGGCCAAAGAAAGCCAAGACTCATAACTTACCCAAAAAGGTTAAAAGAGCAATGCCAAAGAAGGCAAGAGCTCATATCTTACCCAATGGGGTTAAAAGAGCAATGCCAAAGAAGGCAAGAGCTCATATCTTACCCTGGGGTTAAAAGAGCACTGCCCAAGAAGGCAGGAACTCGTAACTTACCCAATGAGGTTAATAGAGCTATGTCCAAGAAGGCAGGAATTCATAACTTACCCAATGGGGTTAAAAGAGCACTGCCCAAGAAGGCAGGAACTCGTAACTTACCCAATGAGGTTAATAGAGCTATGCCCAAGAAGGCAGGAATTCATAACTTACCCAATGGGGTTAAAAGAGCACTGCCCAAGAAAGCAGGAACTCGTAACTTACCCAATGAGGTTAATAGAGCAATGCCCAAGAAGGCAGGAACTTGAAACTTACCCAATGAGGTTAATAGAGCAATGCCCAAGAAGGCAGGAATTCATAACTTACCCAATGGGGTTAAAAGAGCAATGCCCAAGAAGGCAGGAACTCGTAACTTACCCAATGAGGTTAATAGAGCAATGCCAAAGAAGGCAAGAACTCATAACTTACCCAATGAGGTTAAAAGAGGAGTGCCCGATAAGGCCAGTATTCATTACTTACCCAAAGGGGTTATGACCTGTGCCCAGAAGGCCAGAAGTCCAGAAACTTACCCAAAGAGGTTATGACCAGTGGCAGAGAAGGCCGGAAGTCAAAAAATGGTCCCAGAAAGGTTATAAGCAGAGCCCAAGAAGGCCGAAATCACAAATTTACCCAAAAGGATTATGCGACCAAAAAATGTATGACAAAGAAGTTGTATGTCAGAAAACAACTCTGGGGATATTTTAGATATAAAGCCCATGAGCGATTCTACGAATCCCACATGGCCTCGGGGACTAATGTCGGGGATATAACCCCAGGTACCCCAGAGTTGGTCTATAAGTAAACTCATAAGAGACATGAATAAAGGAAAGAGTATTTAATAAGGAGATATTAGGCAAAATAGAAAAGGAAAAAGACAAGAAAGAGCAACTGGGCCGAGTAAGGGAAATCTCGGCCCAGCCCACACTCCCCATGGCCGAACTAAATAAAAAGAAAGAGAATAACCCCCGGGTGGGCCGACCTAAGCCTAAGTCGGCCCACCACGGGCCTCTTACCCGACGCCCACTCCACTTCCCGCCAAACCGACGCTGCAGGTCGACGCCCTCCCCCGCCAAGCTGTTCCCCTCCATTCCACCTCGTCGCCCGGGTGGGCCGAATGAGCACAAGCTCGGCCCACCGCGGGACTCGGCACCAGCTCCTCCCTTCGCCGCCCGGGTGGGCCGAATGAGCACAAGCTCGGCCCACCGCGGGACTCAGTACTACAGGCTTCACCGGATCAGACCTGTGCCAGGTGGTGGGTCAATTAATCGACCGCCAGTCGAATCTGCTCTACCCAGCCGAACTACACTTCCAAAGAATGTCATTTGGGCCGAGGTATATTGCTCCGTGTACCATCTATTCATCTCAGGATAAAGCACATCATCAGATCAAGCCAAGACAAGCTACACAAGTATTATGCCAGTTCTGGGACCCAACCAACTCAGACAGGCACATGGCAAAAGGAATATGCCATGGCATCTCCGAAGATGCCAAGGCATATGCTGAGCATCTGGGAAGATGCCGAGAATATGCTACGTAGATGCCAAACGTGTGGAACAAGCCTTGTCCCCTGGGCTCCCCTTTATAAGGAGCACCAGGGGGATCATTCAGAGGAGGCCCCGAAGGGCTCCTCTCCTTTCTGCTCACTAGGAGCTCTCCTTCTTCCTCTTCCTCCACTCTCACAGAGAGCTTAGATAGAAGCATAGGGGAAATAGCTCAAGGAGCATGATTGTAGCCACATGTATGGCAAGATTATGAGGGAATAGATGTATACATTGTATTTCCCTTTGTTCATGTGAGTGCGGTCTTCACCGCATCACCCCTCCCCGGATTCCTCCACGTCCATCGGCCCGAACTTTAGCCTACCCATGGCATATGCCGTGATACCACCATGACATGACTATTGAATTCAAAAAGTCTCCCAATAGGAAGCTTGGATGGGTCTCTGCACTTAACTAAAACTCTAACATCCTTAGCATTATCTTTGAATATAGATAACCAATCCACATCCACTAGAATCCCACAGGCAGAAACAACTTGATCAAGAGTGTTCCATTCACACCATTTTGTCTGAAGGCCAGTGATGATGATCCAAACTTTCTTTAAGGATTCCACTGGCTCAGGGTAATCATTCCATGCTTCAACCTTGACCCACACCCCTGGCTTGGACACACCAAATTTGGGATACCCAATCACCTGCTCCACAACAATGTGGGGGGGGGGGAACTTGACCAGAAAAGTGTTATCTGCCCCTAGGTCTCTAATCTGCCATGGCCAGTTGGTCTTGTAAATTTTTGAGAACTCCTCAGCAAGCTCTCTAGCAGACAAGGATCCCTGCTCAATCAACATATACCATAATTCTTAGTTGAAGCAATTGGAGTAGCCACAACCTCAGGAATCTCTATGTGATAGAACCCAAGCCCTGGTGCACCACTTCCAATATACCTAGCAACCTGATGGGTTTTTTCCTGACAGGACACTTGTCCACCAAGTGTCCAAAGCTTTTACATATGAAACACATAGGCTTTTTCTCACAGGCAAGCTGCAAATGACCTGGCTCACCACAGCTCAAGCATATGCCATCAATGTAGCTCATCTGACCACCTGAACTAGCAAAAACTTGATCCTCTCTTCCAACAGACACACCCTGCCTTTTCTTAGTCTTCTGGGTGGGCTTAGATTTATCCTCCTGGTCTATCCCCTGACTCTGATGCTGCTGGTTCTAGGAAGGATTGTTGTTAGGGGCAATCCACTGATTTGAGCCCCCTCCAAACTGTGGAGGATGTTGGAATGGAGGGAAAGGCCCATTGAATCCCTAGGGAGGCATGATACCACCAGGAGCAAAGCCAAAAGGAGTTTGACCAGCAAAGAACTGAGGAAACTGGCCAAACTGTCCCTGATGCATACCTTGTTGCTGGGGCTGCCCCTGTTGAGGTCGGAGATGCTGGTTCTGCCACTGATCCTGACCACCAGCAGTCCCTCTCCCACGCCCTTTTCCTCCCCTTCCACGATCACCCATCCTTTCTTCACCTAAACTAGCTCCAGGATCAAGAGGATTCTCCAGTCCAAGGCAATGCAAGCCAGAATATTGCTCGGTGTGCGCCACCACCAGAATGAGAGGGACACGAACCCTAGGAACCCGGCGGTGGTTTTTTATACTGGACTCCAGGGGGATGGTTTGAGCTTGCGGTGGAGATTTCTGCAGCTGGATGTGTGGATCTCCAGGCATCCAAGCTGGGAGAAAAAGTCATCTGTACTTTCCTCTCCACCCTCAACCACCAGCCCTTTTTCCTTCCCACTGACCACTGGCCCCCTCCAGAGGCTGAATTTTCTTCTCCGTTGCTTCCCTTCCTTGCAGACTAACTATCTAGCAGGTCGATTTGTGGAACAGCTTGGAGCCATGGAATCCAGTCTTCCTACAGAGCTTCTAGAGTCGCAGCAAACAACAATGTCTGCAGGTTGAGGTCGAGGAGAGCTAGGGCAGCTGACCATTCCTTCCTCGAGAACTCTGGCGCCACTGGGACCGTCCCGAGCCCCTTCAGCAACCCTCGACGACGAACTTGCACAAATCGAGAGAGCGGAGAGCAAGCTCGTCTCTGCCTCCCCCTCTTTCGACTGGCTTTCGCAGATGTAGCCGCCATCACCAGCTCGACCCCCGGCACGGTGCGCTTCATGAGCTTGCTCAATGCCATGCTCCTTCTCCTCCTCCGCGCACCCCGCTTGGACTGGCACAAACCCGATGGAGATTGGGCCGAATGAGCCGATGCAGAGGTTGAACGATTCACCGGAAGCACTGCGCTACTTCGATTCCACTGAACGCCCTCTCCAAGACTTAATCCGCAACCACCCCAGCGAGGCGACGCCCCGGTGGTGGGTGATTCGGGCCACCAAATCTCTCTCTCATTCCTCCTCCGCTCACCTCCCGAACCTCCTCCATCATCTCCGGGAATCGCTAGTGTCAGCCTCTGATGATCTCCAGATTCGAAATCCAGGAATCTCGTCGTCGGCGGTGAGCTTTGCGAGTCGCGGAACCTAAGCGGATTTCTAGGAGTGGGTAGGGGAGAAACAGGCAGAGCCAGGGGAGGATGAGAGCCCGCTCTTGACCCGCGAGGACCGCCATGGGGGGGAATCGAGGCGAATCCGCCATGGACAGTGCCCTGGGTCAGAACAGTGGGAGAGACGTGTCGGAGCGACATCTATTAGACTCAACTTTTTCAAACAACACTGCAACATCGCCCATAGGAATTAAAGAAAGCATACCTTCAGGTGTCAGTAATACATTATATGATAATGAAATGTTCAAATCTCTCACAACAAATCCATCCTTACACACATGATACACTAACGAGATGTACCAAGAAACATAGAGACACTTGCTGACTTTTATTCAGCTAAAAAACAGGAGCATTAGAGAGGCATGCCCACAATCAACAAATCACAGTAAGCAACCAAGAATCATCTTCCACCGGTAGCATCAGCACTGTTTGTCAAGCAAAATGGCTTACCCATCGGCGGCACTGACCTGGGAGCAGGCAGTTGATGGAGCAACACCGCCTGTATGGGTCTAGGTCGGAACTGCTCCAGGTGATTCAGGATAATAGCCATGATGGTATTGAGCAAAAGTGGTGCCGGAGGCTGATATCTCTACTGAATACACATCACATAGTATATATATGCCTAAACACTTGTTATGTGGATACATACAAAGAATATATGCGGCCGGTGTGATTTTTTACCCTCTCCCTCTCTCCACCCCTCCTCCCGTTGAGAGTCGCCGCCCTCATGCTGGGCCTCCCCCGACTCCTCTCCATCGGCTCTGCCGGCCGGAGTTGGAGAAGGGGGGGCGCCAAAGTAGATAGGTTTAGGGGTAGGTTTGGCGATATGCCGGTTGTGGGCGCTGTGCCTGTTAGATGGAGCGGATGGGCAGATCTTGTCGTTGGGATCTGGCCAGCCCTAGGGTTCCTCCTTCTTCTCCTTCAACTCCGATGGCCGGAGGGGGAAGTGGAGTGGAGAATCACCGCCTCCTAGAATAAACTCAACGATGGTTACCTGGTGAGGACCTGGCTCTACAGGAAGCGATTCTTCTCGGCCGACCGTGGCGGCGAGGGGGAAGGTTGCCATCTTGCAGTGCGTGGTGAGCTGAAGTGGCTCCTGGCCGGCCTTGGTGGCGAGGGGGAGCACACTGGCAGCACCGCGGCCTATTCTCTCCCGCGTCCTGGTCTCTCCCTGGGCGGCCCTATCTTTGGATTTGCTGCAGATGCATCTTCTACGGCTTTCCTCCCTCATCTCGGGCAGGAGCTCTGAGGGAGGAGCTCGGTTTCTGGGCGCATCGGCGACAGATCCTGGAAGGTCATCGTTGCTTTTTCTTGGTGTCTTCTCCTGATCTGTACGCGGAGGTCGCGTCTCCCATGGATGTTGATCTGAGCGATGGCGGTGATGAACTCTCCTGGAGAAGTGAAGCCATCCTTTTCTGCAGATCCAAATCGGAGGCATGTTGCCAACCGATTATCCAAGCCGCATCGAGGCTAGCAAGCTCGCCGGCAAGACCCGACGCTCCTTCAACCTCCATCGTGAGGCAGAGGCATGTTGGAAGGAGGACTCAATTGCGTTTCTTGTTTATCTTTTAGGGTGCTCTTTGTAAAGCATCTGGACCTGCTTTTCTTTTCTTATTTCTTAGGGTCCTGCGTGAAAATGTGTAGCTCCACCGTCGTAATTTAATTTAAGGCTTCATGCCCCTTTCGGGGCTCTCCTGTTCAAAAAAAACAAAAAAAAAGAATATATGCTCTGCTCGAAATGAAATATAAAATACGGTACATATACTTACCATTTTGCATAGAAAAAATAAAAATAGAAAATAGATTGATTGAGAATGTGTCAAATATACATCCGGTCTTTGTCTGCATATCAAATTGATCCTGAAAACATATTCCTCCCTCTGTCCCAAAATAGATGATTTATCAAAATTTGAATGAACCTATATACTGACATCTATTTTCTATTTTAGGACGGAGGGAGTATAATTAACCGCTCATGGCTAAATGATTAGGCTATCAGGACAGGAATGGCCCGGGCAACTGTAACAGGAAATGGACAGATGGCGCCATACTACTAATTACTATTCCCTCTGTTTTAAAATATAAGATATTTTAGCTTTGTGAAACAAATATATCTAGACTAATTTTAGTATATAGGTTCACTCAGAGTAAATATATGCACTAAAACAGGCTAGATACATTTCCTTCACAAACCTAAAACATCTTATATTTTAAAACGGAGGGAGTACGTCCTAGAACGTTTTGGCAAACTGAATTAGTTAAATACGCTGTAACTGGCAACGCCGTGTATGTACATGTTCCACCCGTCTCTCACTTGCCGGCGAACGGGCTCTGTGATCTGGAGGGGCACCTGCCCTGCACACCATTGCTCATATAAGTATTTCTGTACGCACTTGCATATCATTTCCCAAGCCGCCAAAGATTGCTTCGGTTCATCTAATTTATCCCTTCATCGACACTGGCGCAGAATTCTGTCCAGTTGCTTAGTTAGGCCAGGTGGTAGCTGCAATGAGCAGAGAAAATGCAACGGCATGGATACCAAAGCCGAATTAATAAGCTGGAGACGAGCTCCTTGCCAAGAAACTACAGTTCCTGAGCTTTGAGTAAAAAAAAGAGTGAATTCCACTTTTTACTCTCTACTTATGCATTTCTGACATTAAATACCTTATGTAGTAAAAATTTATCTAAATTACCATGTTTGGAAACTTTAAACCCTTATTTTCTGATGCATATCTATTGGGCAAGGTGTGAGTGACGATTGAACTTTGAAATTATCAAGATGACAACAAAGAATAGAACATTTGGTGCAGAGAAGGGTAGATATGATCGACGGCGATGTCCTCCGATCTTGATATATTTTGTGGCAGCACATCGTCCTAACATGTCAGCCTTATCCAAAAACATATGTTGAATGCTAAAACAAGACAAAATTATGCTTAGAATTTTCTTAAATAGGACATTAGGGTACAACTTATACTAAATAAGGTAATTAGTGTCTCAAATGCACAAATAGAGGGTAAAAAGTGGAATTCACTCTAAAAAATATATAAATATCAGCATGGATGCCAAAGCCGAATTAATAAGCTGTAGACGAGCTCCTCGCCAAGAAACTACAGTTCCTGAGCTTTGAGTAAAAAAAAAAATATAAATATCAACATGGCAATCAAATGTTCAAATGACTCTCACACAAGATGCAGAGTCTTACAACCATGAAACATGGTGGTAGATTGGTAAGAACTGTATCAAGGATTCAAGGCACATATGCAGACATCGTATGGCTTTTCAGCAGGTATTTATCACCCCTTATTCAGCAGCCACTTCTTTAGGGTCGAGACTCGAGAGGTAGATGCCCCAGCAGCAGCAGCAGCAGCAGCTTCCTCATGAGGCCCCGAGCGTCTGAAGCGTGCAGGATATTCGATCCCATATATCTGGTACATCACATATTCAGAGTTTTACAATCTCGAACCTTGGCATCACTGAATAACACTAGAACACATGATGATAAGCAGTATCACAATAAACAAGTAACACAGAACCTTGCAAGGATAAGAAAATACACAACTACTCCCTCCGTTTTAAAATATAAGATGTTTTAGCTTTGTGAAGCAAATGTATCTAGACTTCTTTTATAAAACATCTTATATTTTAAAACGGAGGGAGTATGATTGAAATGCATAATAGAAATGGTCTCCATGAGCATCAATTTTCAACCAAAAAAAATGCTTCCCCAGTAGTGGTGCTAACCTGGGAAGTTGATGGAGGGGCGTCGCCATGTCCTCCTGTACTTGAAAGCTCTGTCCTCTGTAGTCTCTCGGGCAAGGTCTCCATCCCCATGTGGGACAGCAGGAGCCAGACCAAGGTGAGTAACTCCCCACCGGTGCCCAAACTCTTGGCGTGTAGGTATCCATGACATCTACTAGCCGAGAAGCAGAGCATCTCCACCCACACACCGTCAATCACGTCCCACATCCTCTCATCACCTAATGCCAACAACCCTTTATGAAGCTTCAAGGCATCATGGACAAAACCTTGTTGTGCCGTTGAATTTTGCCGTGCACCTGTCACTGACTCTGTGCGTGCAACTTGTTCGCTGCATTCTGTGGACTGCAGCTTGGCAACTATTGCCTGCACAAGTCCTCTTTCGATCTCCTTGAGCCATTTATTTTCGGCCACGTGGATCTTCGTGTCGGTTGAACTTGCGGCTTCATGCCTTGGATTTTTGCTCCTGATGATCTCCTTGAACCTCACCGTTTTGCCCTTGAGCCATGACATATTTCCATTAAGTATTTCTTTGAGCGATAGATTTTTCCCTTTAAGAATCTTCTTGAGCAATGGCTTCTCGTCCTTGAGGAGCTCCTCAACTTCAGCATTTGCCAGCCATGAGCATCTCCGGGTTGACAAAGAGTAGGTACGTCATGTAATTCGACATTTCTCTGCACCGTACAGCGGTCTCACACCAGGAAGCACACTCATGGTCTTGAACAGAGGCATCATCTTGTGTACACCGAGCAATGGCACACTGATGATCAACTGATGCCCCCATGTAGTAGAAGCAGAAATCTGTGGTGATGTGCCACAGAAGTACACTCTCGTCAAATGGCCTCCTTAAGCTCCAAACCAGATCTTGGTTGCACTTATTCTCAAGAGTCCACTGACCTCTGTGGTCATTATGTTGAAGTGTATAAGTGGATTGCACTAGTCCTTTCCATCAGTTCGGACTTTTGGTTGCGTTGGCTAGTACATGAAGCTTGACATGGTATCAGAGCCTAAGGTCTCGAGTTCGAGTCCTGGCTTTCGCAATTTATTCTAAAATTGTTGTTGACCCCTCTGTGTTCACGTATAGGCCTCTTGTGTCATATGTGAGTTTCGCGCGTCGTCGCTCTCTTCCGATTGCACGTGCTGACTTCTCTCCGTCACACGTGAGAGGGGGTGTTAAAGTATATAAGTGGATTGCACTAGCCCGTTCCATCAGTTCGGACTTTTGGTTGCGTTGGCTAGTGCATGAAGCTTGACACATTAAACTTCCAATAACTGTCAATATTCTTAATTTGATATTTCCACCCGCTCTTCACGTACTGAAGGACCAACTTTGTAATGAAAAAGGACGAATCACAGGGCTTCATGCACCAACGTTGGTTAAGAAAGTCCTTGCATTGGAGCAAACTTACTATGCACATCTTCTTGGTGTGCCTTTTGTTACGGGAAAAGAAACCTACCAAGTTATATTGGGCAACCAGGACAGATAATCTTGGCTTTCCAAATCTTGAGTGTACCTCTCTTTGGTGCATAAGCATAGAATAATTAGACACATAACTGAAGTTCAAAAGCACTGGACAGACCTCCAGCGCAAGAGTACAACAGAACAAGGCATATGTAATCTTGACATCAATATCATTATAAGCTCCGTGACTCTTGTGGAAGAGGACAATGGCTGCGGATGGCAGGTACATAGAGCAACCCCGTAGCCAGTAGCCACAAACTGATAGCCAAGGGTGTCGCAGAGGAGTAGAAGAGGTGATAATGGAGATAAAAGTTTCCTTTGTGTAAAAAGAATCAAACATGTTAGAGAGCCCTTCTTGCAGCAAATCATATAGTTTTTTGTCATGAAGATGCTTGAAGAATGTTAGGATACGAAGCCGATCAGCATATGAAGATGCAAGATCTACAAATAGACGAGAAGGTTGGAGAATATGCGGTGGCATCCTGGATGGACTGTCCACTGAATCGCTTTGTTCTTGTACTTCATGATTATCATGAGCCTTGACACAATCAGTTGTTGCTTCTTGAAGGTACCCTTGAAGCGTCTTGATCTCATCTACCTTGCTTGTCGTCCCATGAGCAGGGTCAGAAGAGCTGACCAGGCTATTAATGCTAGCGTTCTTGAGAGTCCATGGCTTCTCTAAGCATTTGAGGACCCCAGGGATGAAGAACATGATTGCAGCCTTTAACAACCTCGTGTCATCACCTCGCCAAGATTTAGTGAACACAAAAATGGCTACCGTGATTTGAGATACCGCTGTGAGGACATGCCGTGTCCATAGCTCGTTATCTTCAATATTATAGGCTGTTATGCTGTCCTGTCCACCAAGGTGCATCAGGAGTACTGGCGCCCATACCACCTCCAGAATGCTATTGCCTTTCCCAGAGCTACAATCTTGCCTCCTCTGGCGGTTGAAGAGGGTGGCAAGGGCATATATAGCCACAGCGTCGCTGCCTAGGTACGCGAGCCATATTATGGATCTGAACCATTTAGGAATAGCACGCTTACGCAGTGGGGCAGAAAATAGTAGAATGTACTGGGTGAAGAGGCTGCCCAGGACGAGGATGCGCAGCTGCCACTCCTCCCACCATAGCACTGCACTTGAGAGATCCATCTCTGGACCTTACCTACTCTCTCGTGCTCTCACTCACTCAGTTCGCGCGCGTGCGCGCAGAGTGAGAAGTCGATTCATCACAAACTCAGCTAGTTAATCCTATTTATGCAGATTGCTAGCGGTGACTCTGAACTTGTCACACGAATGCCTACTGAATTTCTTATATCAGTTGGTTACGTCGATGTGCTGGCAGAATCTTATAATATTTTTCTTGACTTGGCCAAATGGTTCCACTCATCTTAACTTGATTTGCATCGAATTCCCCTGGCTGTTTATCTTGTCTACATGTGTATGCTGACGGACAGAACATGCGCTGGGCAGGACTTGGTCAGTTTTTTTGCTTAACCCAGCCAAAAACAGCAGCTGGATTCCTTCAATTCTTATGATATTTTGCTTGACTTGGCCAAATGGTTCTATTCATCTTAACTTGATTTGCATCGAATTCCCCTAGCTGTTTATCTTGTCTACATGTGTATGCTGACGGACAGCACATGCGCTGGGCAGGACTTGGTCAGATTTTTTGCTTAACCCAGCCAAAAACAGCAGCTGGATTCCTTCAATTCTTATGTGAATCCTATACTTAGTTAAATGTATGCAAATGGTGGATGCAGCTGTAGTTCTCCCACAGCAACAAACTGCAGGTTTAATCACATTTGGCTGGGTTACTTAAATTCTTATGCGGCTCCTCGTAATGCATAAATAACTAATGCCCATTACCTTTATCTGGATGCTAAGAAATGTCCACATAGCTATAAATTCCTCTGGATGCTAAGAAATGTCCAACCTCCGTTTCAAGATGGAGCAGCGACACCTCCGAGAAGGATGTATGTGACCCTGATATCCTTCTCATTATGACCATCCTTGTGGCCCATGGCAAAGAGCACCATAGAAGCTAAGGCCAGGAACGGAAGCACAAATGGTAAGCCAGCGCCGAGAGAAGTGGAAAATATTCTAATTCTGGTGTACAGGTTATTAAATGTAAATCCAAGCCACTTCTGCAGCTCATTGTATGCATGCTTATCTTTAAGCACCAGGAAAGATAATAGCTGTGCAATCCGAAAAGAGTATGAAGCAGATAGGTCAACAAACATATAAAAGCTCTGGATTTCATACTTATTACTGACTGTCTACCGTTGTTTCCAGTATAGGACGTACTGCATGAAGAGGCTGGCGAGGACGAGGATGCACAGCTGCCACTCCTCCCACCGTAGCATATTACTTGACAGACCCATCTCTGGATTTTAATTGCCCCCTCTGTAGATTCTAACTCACCGGCTGAGTTGCTTGTACACATGAACATAGTGAGATGCTGATTTGCTTCAAATTCAACGGTTAATCCTAATTATGTATGTACATACATGGTTAGCAGAAACCACGACATGATCACATGGCTGAACATTATTTTTTATATGAGACGCTTGCAACGAGGCGCCGACTTCATTACATGTCTTGGTTGACTTAGGCAACTGGTTAAATGGTCTTCCCCTAAAAAGGTATGATCTGGATCTAGCAAGTTGGTTATCTTGGTTGTATGTGTACCAACAACTGGCAGTCGGTGGCAGGGAGCTCATATTGTACTTGACTTGGCTAAAGACGCAGCATGGTTCGTTTCAAACTCATCTATAGCAACATTAACTGGCTTATTATCTGAGCCTTTCTCTTCTTTAAACGGTAGTAAGTCAGGAATGGGTCTTTTTGTGGCTCTTGCTCGTCTACAAGGTCGTGCTCAAGATTTCTATCGCTCGACTATGCCTGGAAAAAATCTGGAGTTGGCTTCATGTGAAACTTCCGTGCGTCAATAATGCTGGTAACTTAATTTGTGGGGATGCTTCGTCCAGGACGTAGTGCCAGCACCGCGGTGGCACGAAAGTAGGGCATAACCAAGCAAGGGTGAGAGGCCTATCGTCTTCAGTAGTGATTGCTAGCTACTGTCGAGCTAGGACCCAGTGAAACGGATTGCGAATAAACGCAAACACCTCGCGGGCAGGAAGGAAAGCTGACCTGGTGACAATTCCAGCACACGGAGGAGAGGGAGGCGTCGACCATGCCGGGATGGACCGCCGTTCAGCTGGAATATGCGTTATACGGCGGATCGTCGTCACGCCGGCTGGACGCCACCACACACGCAACTCCTTGGCCTCGCCGCCCTCCATGAGCTTGGCGCCATCGGGCATTCAAGGTTGCTCGTGGCAACGCCACCAACCGGCCACACCCGCACATGTGGTCGCCGACGGCCGTTCCTTCTGGCTTCTCCTGCTTACAAGCACGCGGCCGCTCTGCGGGGACTCCCTCCGGCGTTGGACTCCTTCAGGAGCAGAGCAGAGGCCGGAGGAGGAAGGAATGATGATAATAGATGGTGGGCTGCTCCGGTGCTGCAACTGTTGCTGGGCCCAGGTCGATCGGCCTGGTGCAGCAGCCAAGTGTGCGTGCCGCTGAAAAAAAAAAATGGAACAGCAACCCATGGCGGTCCTTCAGGAAATGAAAATGCAGAATCTCAGCACACCCCAGCAGAGCAGAGGCAGGAAAACTAACAAGAATAGACAATGTGTACGTACATTGTTTTACTTTTTCGAGAACTAAATGTATGACTCACTTTTGGTGAATGTAACTTGTTCATGAGGCGTCTGAAGCGTTTTGGTCAAGGTCTTCCATCCAATGGCATCTCATGTAAACATATTTAAAATGATCACATATTCAGATCGTTGCAAATATATCCAGCCTTGCCGTCATTGAACGCTCTGTATTAGAGATGGAGAAACATTACATTATAAAAGCACTGGTAATAGTTATAGAAGAAAAACGTCTCTGTCTTTGGGCAGTAATGCATCACAAGATAATCATTAAAATTGGGGAAGAGAAACAACACTGCAATTTTGACATTTGGGTAGTAATAAACTAACAGCATAAACAAAGGTTCAAATCCATCCTTATACACTGTAACAAGACCGTAAGAGACATTGATTACAGGGCTCCTTTATGTTCACATATTATTCAAACGTACAGACACTGAAACAAAGAAACGTACAGACCTCACACCGACGGACCAGGACAGATCTTCTATGGATATAAGCAAAGAAGCAACAACTAATATCGAAATGCAGGGGAGAAATCAACTCCATATATAAGAACCATTTGTCAAACAATGTCTTCCGCCGTGGCGGTGCTGACATAGGAAGTCGACGGAGCAACGCCGGTGTTTCCTCCACCACTTGAAAGCTCCTTCCTCTGCAGCCTCTCCGGCAAAGTCTCCATCCCCATGCGCGACAGCAGGAGCCAGACATACGTAAGTAATTGTGGGCCCGTGCCCAAACTCTTGGCGTGTAGGAAGCCACGGCACCTGCTTGCAGAGAAGCAGAGCATCTCCACCCACACACCCTCAATCACCTCCCATATCTTTTTTTCATCACCTAAAGCCAACAACGCTTCAGAAATCTTCAATGCATCATGGATAAAACCTTCTTGTGTAGTTGGATATTTCTCTGCATCTGGTAGTGATTCCATGCATCCTGCAGACCCTTCACTGCTTTCGCTGGGCTGTAGCTTGGCAATTATTCTCTGCATGAGTCCTCTTTCGATCTCCTCAGGCGATGATCTTTTGCCCTTGAGGCACTTCAGGAATGAATTAATGCCCTTCAGTATATCTTTAGGTGATCGCTTGTTGCCCATAAGGATGCCCCAGATGGTAGGTTTGTTATCCTCGAGGATCTCCTGCAGTTCGGCAGTAGCTTCCATGAACAGATATTGTCTGGTGCCAGGCAATAGCATCTCAGGATTGACAATCAGTAGGTATATCATGTAGTTAGAAATTTCTCTGCACCCCATGGCCTTGTCATGACTAACTGATGTGCCTCCCTTTTGGTAAAAGCACAAGTCCGTTGCGATGTGCCAGAGAAGGACGCTTTCGTCGAATGGCCTGTTTAAGCTCCATCCCAGGTCTTGGTCGCATCCTTTATGGTGAATAATCCACTGCCCCCTGTGATCACTGAACCTCCTGTAACTGGCAGCATCTGTTATGTGTTCCTTCCTCCAACCTTTCACATGTCCAAGTACCAGCGTTGTGATTCTGAAGGATGAGGAGCACATCTTCTTGCTGTGCGTTTTGTTGCAGGCAAAGAATCCAATGAGGCTATATTGGGAAACCGTGCCATATAATTGATTGCCACATAATCGCGGCTGTAACATCCTTGACATCATGGAAAATAATTCCAGCACAGCAGTACAGCAAAACAAGCCATATGTAACCTTGACATCATTAGAATTATAAATTTCTCTGCAACTCTTATGGAAGAGGCCTATGGCTACAAATGGCAGGTAAAAAGCTGCTCCCCTTACATAAAAGGGAAAGCCGTCCTTCAGTCTCACGTCATTTTCTTCTAGGGCCGCTCTTTGGAACACGACTACCATCTTCTCTTTTGTGTAGAGAAGATCAAAAATGTTGAATAGACCTTCTTGCAACGAAGCATATGCCTCCTTATCATCACCATAAAACAAGAAGGATTTTAGTATACTTAGCCGATCAGAATACGATGATGCAAGGTCCACAAATAGCTTACAGGTCTCAAGTTTCAATTGCTTCCTTTCTTCCCCATTTTGGTTTTTGAAGCTTACTTCATCGCCTTCTCGTTGGGATTGATGAACGTGGTTGCCCTCAAGATCCACTTCATTGACTTCTCCTTGGGCTTGAGAAACATGATTAGGTTCAAGGTCAGCCATGCTGCCTTTTTCTTGGGCTTGATGATGACAGTCGGCCTGGACAAATGCCCTTGCATTCTGCACATACTCTTCAAGAGAAATGGCCTTGCCTGTCCTGCTTGCCATCATAGAACGGCGAGCAGCCAGGCGTGTCATCCAAGGATGGAGGTGAGCAGGGTCACATAGGTAGACTAGGCTATAAAAGCTAGCACTCTTGAGAGCCCATGGCTTCTCTAAGCATTTGAGTATACCTGGTGTGAAGAGCACGATCGCAGCCTGTAATAACCTCTTGTCGCCACGTGGCCATGATCTACAGAACACGTAGATGGCAACAGTGACCTGGGACACCGCAGTGAGGACATGCCGTCTCCAGAGCTCATTGTCTTCAATGTTGTAAGCGGTTATGCAGTCCTGTCCACCGAGGTGCATCAGGAGGACGGGCGCCCACACCACCTCTAGAATGCTATTCTCTTTCCCGGAGTTACAATCTTGCCTTCTTTGGCGGTTGAACATGGTGGCAAGGGCATATATGGCTAGAGCATCGCTACCTAGGTACGCAAGCCATATGATGGATCTGAACCAGGAAGGAATAACATGCTTACGGTAGGGGGCACAGAAGAACAGGACATACTGGACGAAGAGGCTGCCGAGCACGAGGATGCGCAGCTGCCACTCTTCCCACCATACGATAGCACTTGAGAGACTTATCTCCAGCCCTTGCATGCTCTTGAGGCTCCAGCTCTAGCTCAGTCAGTTCGCACACGCACAAGATGAGAGGATTTATTTTGATCTCAGCCCGTCAATGCTATGTATGCACATTTAGTGGTGACTATGGAGTTGTCAGATGCCCGCCTGCTGAATTTCCTATATCAGCTACTCACATGGATGGACTAAGATTAATCTAATAACCTTTTTCTTTACTTGGCCGTATCTTAGCTCTTAGCTTGATTTGCATCGAATGGCCTAGATAGCTGTTTATCTTGTTTACATGTGCGTACAAACTCACATTAGGTGCACCAGGCAAGACTTTGGCCATATCTTATTTTACATAGCCAAAAACATAGCTGGATTTGTTGAACTCTTATGTGAATCCTATAATAAACCGACGGTAAGCAAGGTGGATGCAGCCCTAATTTGCATAGCGACATGCTGAAGGTTAAATCATATTTAGCTGGACTTGGCCCAATATTTTTCTGGACTCCTCGTAATGTACGATTTGCGCACAACAAAAAACCAATGTCCTTTACATCTATGTATGACAACTATCAGTCAGTGCATCACACTTTGGTTATTCTCTCAGAATTCTCCTAAAAATATTCAGAGCGGTACGTCTCTGTGAAATTGCACTAGTATATGTTTCCTTCCTACTAGATGCGCGTACAACGTATGCCGACAAACACCACAGAACCAAGCAAGCACGAGAGGGCTTTCCCACTTGGTAAGAGGTTTATTATTAGGTAGCTAATCCAGCTAAGACAAAGTGCAATGCATGGGAATAAAGTAATAAACAAAAGCACCTGGCATGCAGGTACTCCTAAAAAAGGACCTCCCACCAACCTGTGTTTAGAAATGATGCTATGTGACCAGGGTCTGAGGAAGAAAAATAGGTTGGCTGATCATAGGCAACTGGAATGAGGTATTCTCTTCGTCCCGGTTTAAAGGATACAATTTGCAATTTTCTGAGCCCTAGGTATCCTTTAATTGGTCTCCTTTATAGTGTGGAGAAGAACATGTATAAGGAGAAGAAGATCTAGCAAAATCGTTTCACATCCTATACAAAGCGTTCATATTTGTTCATACATGTGCATGCAAGCATTTTGTTCTTTTCACACCGAAATAATTACATCAATAATAGTCATTACCTTGATTTATGGCGATGCTTCCTCCGGGGGGTGCTGGCACCCCAAGACGAAGTGGAGCCAAGAGAGCGTGAGAGAGCTCTTACAGGGAGTGCTCATTAGCTAGCTACTCGAGATAGGACTGCAGAGGAATTTGGATAGTAATAAACAGAAGCACCTTGCGTGCAAGCAGGCAAAAGCTGACCTGATGGTCCGGTGGCACTTCGAACGGACGCAGGAGAGAGAGACGACTATGCTGATGCGGACGGTGACGAGGACGCCTCCAGGATACCACACACGCAGCTCCTCGCCTTGCCGCCTCCTGGAGCTTTGGCCTCACACCGCTGCATTTGAGGTTGCACGTCGGCATTGTCTCTTCGCCACGCCGACACCCGCGGAGGCCGACGAGGAATGACGAGCTTCCCCTCCTGCTTCCTATTTGTTTGGGCAAACTCTACTTCATATTACTGAAATGCGATATTAGAATTCATACTTTGTAAGTGGTTGTGGCTTGATATTCGACGAAAATGGAGCATGGCCAGGGTCACCCCCTGTTGATCTATATAACACAAAAATAAAAATTATATACTACTCCCTATTTCAAATGGTTGCTACCAAGTACCAAGCAAGTAGCTGCTGCTGTTGGAAGGAAACTGATCCACGGAACATGGATGATGTCGTGCCCTCGGGACATCACAGATGAATGTTGGCTGCACTGACATCTGATCTTAATTTTACACTGAAGGACCGCATCGATTAACTCTAAACTGTACTGGCATTGAGCGATGGTGTTGCAGACATGCTCAGTGCAGGAATAAAAGAACATGCAAGATAAGCACTAAAAGTATATCCATCAGCAATACATCAACATGTCACACATCATATTACACCATTCAGTGTATGGAGACCATGGAGATGCACAAAAAGGCAGCAACAGATAATGGAACTAACCAAAACAGACGCAGAATCCAAACTTCCAACAGAACAGACAGTCCAGACACGTATCTGCCTGAACCATTTATTACAGAACCAGGCAGCAAAAAGTGGTTCAAACTAACAGTACATTAATGGATAATCATCGTATGCCTTGAATTGAAGAGAGAAGAAAGAACACTATAGCACACACACACATGACAACAAAATGAGAAAAAACCCGCACAAATGGTTAAAAGACACAAGTATTCAAGAAATGATGCAAAGGAAGTAACATGATAGGGGTACACGAAACAAACACGGGATCGATAATTTCCACATGCGGCATTTCCTCAGACTGGGCTAAAGTTTCCTTCAGATTGACTGGCTCTGCCTTGGGAATCGGAAGTCGATGCTGATGCTGCTACCGCGCTGCTTGTCCTTCATCTTGAGGAGGCTCTGACCTCTGATGCCTGTCTGCCAAGGTCTCCATCCCCATGAACGACCAAAGAAGCCAGATGGTAGAGAGGTACTCCCCACCTTCACCTAGGCTCTTGGCGTGCAGGTAGCCCCTGCATCTGCTGGCAGAATAGCAGAGCATCTCCACCCACACACCTTGGATCACAGTCCACCTCTCCTCGTCGCCTAGCTCCACCAGCGCTTTGGCGAGCTTGAATGCATTCAACACCATATCAGTTTCAATGGGATTCATCGGCATGTTAAGAATCTCTTTTGCAAGCATTTCTTCTGTGTCGAACGGCCCCTTGCAATTTCCCACAATCTCGTCACTGGCCAAGGTGAAGAGATCAGATCTAGTGCCGGGCATTAACATCTCAGGATGGATGAGAAGCAGGTAGATCATATAGTTAGATATCTCCCTGCCACGTTGCATGGCTTCGCCTTGTCGACATTCAGTGGATGTGTTGGGGTGATAAAAACAAAGCTCTGCGGCGACGTGCCATATGAGAACGCTTTCGTCGAAAGGCATCTTCAAGCTCCGTCGTAACTGATGGTGCCTCCTTACAGCACCCTGGCCTCGGAGCTCGTTGAATCTCCTATAACTTGCAGCGTCGCATATGTACTTCTTCCAACCATCTTCCACGTGCCGGTGAACCATCCGCGTGATCTGAAGAGCTATAGGTAGCATGGTTTTAAAGGCGTCCTGTAGGCGTCGCCTAGGCGACGCTTAGGCGTCTGAGCGCTGAGAGATGGCAGGGCGTCGATGTCGCCTTCGATTCTTGACGAAAGCGTCCAGAAATCGTCTCAAGGCGTCCAAGTCGTCGCCTATTCAGGTAAAGGCGACGCTGTGGTCGCTTTGGGACGCCATTGCCAGGTCGAGGAAGGTCGGGCGGAAAATAGAGTGACAGCGGAAAAGAGAAATTGGGGCGATTGAGAGGAAATTGGGGGCAATTGAGAGGAAAAGAGAGGGAGGGGAACTTACCGTGACCTAAATCAGGTCGATTGAGAGAGAGAGGAGCTTCCTCTCCTCTGGCGGCCAGCTCCTGCTCCGCCCAGATCTCCTCCTCCTCTGCCGGAATACTCCCTCCTCCGCCAGCCTCCTCCTCTCTGGCCAACCTACCAGGCATCTCCACCCCCTGGCGCAGCCCTTCCCCAGCAGGGTATCAAGGTTTAGGGCTACTGAATTTGTTCTGCCTTATTTGCTCAAACCTGACAAAGGCGTCGCCTTGCAACACGCCTTGGGCGCCTAAGCGTTGAGGCGCCCCCCCCCCCAGCGCCTGGACGCCTGGGCGCCTTTAAAACCATGATAGGTAGGTGTTGAATATACCAATGCTGGTTAATAAACTCCCTTAGAATGTTGAAGGTAGCAAGCTTCATCAGGCGTGTGGGCTTCTTCTTGCGGACACATAAGGAGATGAGGTTGTACTGGGAAACCATGTCATGCCACCCTCCAGTATACTTGATAACGAAACTTGTACAACATGGAATGGGCGAGCAGATTGCCATGCAGGGAAGTAAGAACTCCAGCACAGTGGTGCAACCGAATATGATGTATGTCACAATGATATCTTTCTCATTATGACCATCCTTGTGGCTCCTGGCAAAGAGCACCGTAGAAGCTAAGGCCAGGAAGGGAAGTAACAACATTAAGCCAATGCCAAGATTAGTGGGAACTGATCCTACTTTAGTGTAGAAAATATTAAATGTATCTCCGAGGCACTCCTGTAGCTCATTGTACCCAATCCAAGAAGATGATAGCCATGCAATCCGAAAAGAGTATGGAACAGACCGATCGACAAACATATAATCGCTATGGGTTACATATCCATACTGACTGTATACCTTTGTTTCCAGTACACACTCCTTTGCTGCTTGTACATACTCTTCAAGCGAGTATATGCACTCTTCTCGTTGTGTCGCTGGAAAGGACACAGTGTTGGAGGCCTGCATACTGTTAAAGCTGGCAGTCCTGAGGGCCCATGGCTTCTGGGCGAATTTGATGATGCCAAGAATAAAGAGCATGATCGCTGCCGCCATCAGCATCTTCTCGCCGAACCACCACTTTCAGAAGATGTAGAAGGCGACTGTGACCTGAGAGACTAGGGTTATGGTGTGCCGCTTCCATAGCTCATTGTCTTCGAGGCTGTAGGCACTTATCATTGGTTGGCCGCCAAGGTGAACGAGGAGGACAGGTTCCCATAAGACCTCCAGGCTGCTGTTCCCCCCATCCTACGTCTGCTTCTAGCGGTCGAAGAGGGTGGCAAGGGCGTAGATTGCCAAGGCGTCGCCACCAATGTACGCGATCCACACTAGCACTCTCAACTTGTGTAGGTTAGGGTTCCTACGCAACCATAATGAGAAGCAGAGGAGGAACTGGATGAAGAGGCTGCTGAGGACGAGGATGCGCAGCTGCCACTCCTGCCACCACACTACATCACTTGAGAGACTCATGGATGCAATGTTTTCTTCCTTGACCGCTTGAAGGCGGGAGTATTTTTTTTATTTTTCTGAGGGCAAAGATGAGATTGAAACCACTAAATTATTCTGTAATGAAGGCTAGGTTCTGAATGGAATGGAGTGCAAGTGTGCGCCTTGCGTGTTGATGGTAATCAATATGCCTCCCTTACTCGTGATTGATGCTCTCTTCTCTGCCTTTCTCTTTTCTAAGAATCTGACACATTACTTGATGCTAGAGCAATTCCCTTTAATCCTCTTTGTTCCTGGCAATAACCACACACCAAGGACTTTGCAGCACTTTAGAGATCGGTGCTTTCTGTCTCTGCAGCACCGCGTCATAGACACACACACACACACACACACACACACACACACACAGCTCAATCCATTTCAGTGGCTGCTTCCTAATCATATGAAGCCATCAGTGGCAAGACTTGGTCATTTTTTGCTTCACTTGGATAGATACACAGCTCGATTCCAACTAATACGCGAGTAGTACAATTAATTGAACCGAATGTAAAGCGGCAGCACATCGGGGGCGGAAATTGGTTTCCTGTAAATTTTTAGAAAATACTTTTCATGAAAGAGAACTTGGGTGCAACAAATAGGATCAAAATTAAGAAGAGGCTTGCCCACATCAAGGGGTTGTAGGTTAATCACATCCAGTTTGTCATACTCAGCATGATATTTGCCTTAGGCCTGTCCTACTGTGTGATTTGTGTCCATCAGTAATGGCTACTACTTGTATCTATGCCAACTACCGACGGGTGCATAAAACTATCAGAACCTCATCTTATACTAGTATACTTGTCCTAAAATATCCATTGGTGCCACCGGTGAGAGAATCTAAAGAAACAAGGATGGATGCGATGGCACAAACGATTAGGGATGTAAATGGCGCCTAAACGGCGTACGCAATTCCCGTTTATTCAACTGGTTAGTTCATTTTTTCGGGAAAAGCAAACTTTATTGAACTGGAGTATTGATAAGCGGTATTACACGGGATTAAGTGGCGCGCCGCTGCCATCCCTACAAACAATACATCCAAGTAGAAGAGTCCAAGAAAGCGTGAAATAGTCCGCTCTCACGCTCGGGCAGTCAGCGGGGTTGGTTACTACTTACTAGGTAGCTACTGCAGGAATTAGGACACAGTGCAGCGGATGGAAATAAACACAAACACCTTGCGTGCAAGGGCAAGCAAAAACTGACCTGGTCTCGCTTCGAGCAGACGGACGAGAGGGCGTTCGCAGACCATTCTGTGGGAGGTCACACTTCAGCCGGCAGGCGAGGTGATCCGGCGTGTCGGCGGCGGCCGTCTGGACGTTGACGAGGTCATCTCCTTGCCGCCGCCTGGAGTTTCGCGCCCTCCAGCTCGCGCAGCGGCGCCTCGTTCGTGCCCCTACACCTTTGCACGTTGTCCGCGGCTCTTCGCTCCGGAATGCCACCCCTCCGGCGCACTGCAAGGCCGACGACGAATGTCCGGCGCGGCGGCACCTGGCGGTCGTCGGGTCAGAGGGAGAAATGGGTCAATTTTGTCTTTTTTAGGGGGTGGGCCAGTGAGCTGTGATAGTCGCTGGGCTACCTAGATGGGCCAGACCTGTGAAAGGCTGAGTGAGCTGGTTGCAATGGCTGGCCTTCACAAACGTGAGAGGCAGCAAAACAAGTAATAAGTTCTAAAAAAAGCAAAATCAGCACAATGAGCCCTAAAAAAGCACACTAAACTTTGCAGCTTGTTGCATCCACACCTCACATGCCATGTCTGAGGTGGCGGTCTTGGCGCTTCCGGGAGTGAGTGGGACTGCGTGGTCGTGTGGGGGAGAGAGGAATGTCACCGGTGTTGAATCCTCCGGTCGTCTGCGAGAGATGAATGTCACCGGGTGTTGCATCCTCTCGCCTAGTGCCGGAAAGGAGGTAGGAAGACCACACATTTGGGAGGTGGCAATCGGTGGCCGTGGAGGACGTGGAGGTTACCCGAATCATGGTTTGGGGTGGTGTGGCCGTCGGTGAATGTTGTACTCAGGGGCGGAGCCAGGATTTAACATTGAGGGGGGGGGGGGGGGCGAAGATACAGATGATCATATATAAGATTTTTTTATAAAGACAACAGCTACCTATCATTTTGTGTTGGAAGAATTGTTTGGATAATAAACATAACAGTATATTTATCAAAGTATCGGCATAAAACTGATATTAATATGTAGCACTAAATCTTAGACAATACAAAAAAAAATAGTTTATATTGGATCAACTTTATCTCTACGAGTATAAAGCCTGATAATTCCATTGTAGGCGACCTTTCTATTATTATTTCCCAATTATTATGCAATAAGTTGTCGTCATCGTCAAGCAAACATCAAACAAAAGACGCATATATTTTTGTAAATTAATCAATTAGACTATTATGCAATCTATCAACAAAATAATAACGATTTGGTACCTTTAATCAGAGCGAGGAAGATTGATTCCTATACTTGATGGTACAACATGCTTGTTGCTGGCGTTGCGGCATGATTAACAAAGGTAGAAACTGGAAAACAACATGGCTAGCTAGCATGGTGCCACTGCCGCGGCATCTGACTACTGAGTAGGAGCGAGCGATGGTTCAGTTGATCTGAATGATTGGATATGGTGCTAGCTATTAGGTCTAGTTACACCAACGAAAAATGTTGGAACATGTTACTATGGTTGACTAATAAAACAAATTTATGGGATACATTTGGCTTTCGGTATAGTCGCTGGGCTTAGTGTTAATCAGCACCTATGTATTGAGGGGGGCCGATGGTTAGGGGGGGTCTAAGCCCCTGCTAGCCTCCCCTTGGCTCCGCCCCTGGTTGTACTCCTTGTTGCCGGAGTTGTCGACGATGGTGCCTACGAGTGTCTTTACCTTGTTGGAGGCGTCGGTATGTAGCTCTCACCTCTCGTCCAACATTCTTCGAGGGAAAGCCCGGATCTGGTCTACAGATTGGATGATGGCGGCGCTAACTGGAGTCGTGTTCCCTCATAGGGGGGCAGCGTTATTAGATATGGTTTCAGCCGAAGGGGCCCGTGGTTCGTGGGGTCGTTCGGCAACTGTGGACTACAAGAGTACTCTCCACATGCAATGAGTGTCAGATGTGCTTTCTAGTCTTTGCTCGTGGGTGCCTTCTAGTCTTTGCTCGTGGGATAAGAGAGGCACATGTCCTCCTATCTTGGCATGTCTTTCCTCCCTGACATCGTCAGGTTGGCGGAAATACTCTTCGATAGACGGTTTTTGGTGCGCGTTCAGGAGTGAGCAACGCTTGGGTGCCCGATTGTGTGTGTCGTGTGTTCTGCCTTGTCTACGTCTTGTATGTCTTGTGTGCTTTAAGTGTGGCATGCCATTGTTTATGTCTTCGTCCCGTTTTTTCTCAATAAAACAAGCAGTTCATGTCTTTTTGACCATTTTTCTATCCGGGGCTCTCATGCTACTGTTCCAAAACAAGAAATCAGCACAATGAACCCTAAACAAGGAATCTAAAGTTTGCAACTTGTTGCGTCCACACCTTGTCGCATGCCACACTTTCAAGATTAATAAAATGTGGAATAAATTTTGAACATATGTTATGTTGTATCTTATGCGCTTACAAATTTTTATCCAAAGATATACCGGCTCCTTGCCAAAATACAGTGCATATAAGTTTTTTAGAAGGACGTAAAGCTTGACTAAAAAAATTTAATATCTAGAATACGTGCCTTTTCAATACCGTTAGATTCATTATGATGTATGTATATTTTCATATGGTATACATTCGGTATTCTAGATGTTGATATTTTCTTCCTACATATTTGATCAAAATTTACTTTGTTTGACTCTAGAAAACTTATATGCACTACATTTTGGTAAAGAGGGAGTAACAATATGTAGCTACACACAAAAAAATGATGTGCGAATAGCATGTGATATTGTACACGTTTTATTGATGCATAAGATATGACATAAACAATGTCAATACTTTACTTCACATTTTTTTGAAACTCGAAAGTGCAATGGGTTGCGGACGCAGCTAGTAGACAGATATTCACATTAAAAAAAAGCCAAAATCAGCAAAAATGGAAAAATCACTTCTATGGAAAACCAACATTTTGTGTTCTCCTAGAAAAATATCCTACTCCATCTGTCTTGAAAAGGATGGTTTGAATAAATTTGCATGTATCTATATACTAAAATGTGTCTAAATAAATGCAAATTTAGACAGATCTGTGACGTCCTTCTCAGGACGAGCAAAAGAAGCAATGATTAAACATTATATGTTGACTGTTCGATAGAGGATGAGGTTTTCATAAAAAAAGAAACTGCAATAAATCAAACCAACTAAACGATTTTTTTTTTGCTTCCGCTAAAAGAATAACAACATTTTGCTAGAGCAAGGAAGAAACCCATCTGTCAAAAGATACAGGCAGCGCCTGAATATAAATAACTTACAATCTGTGTAGCTAGCTCAGACAGTTACAAATTTTCTCTGAGTGCCAAGGATGTGAGACCTCAGGTATCATTCTTCAGGGCTCTGTTTCGAACCAGGGCAACATTGCATCAGCACTGATAGTATTACTACATAAGAGAAACAACGGCGCGTGGTCTTCCACCTTTGGTTGGGCAGTAGCAAGACTTCAACAGAGTAACCAAAATAATGTTCAGATGATCCCATAACTCCCTGGCAGAGAAGCAAAGCATCCCGACCCACACGCCTTCGACCAGCGTCCAGCCCGCTTCTAGTTCTCATCCCGCAACCTGTAGTGAGCTTCCATGGATCATGGATAATGGTGATTCTGTTTGTTAAACGACTTGTCCTCTGCATTCTGCGATCTAACAGAAGTTCTCATTTTGTCTCCTTGAGCGATGGCTTGTCACTCTTAGCTCAGGTTGTGGTAGTGTATCTTCTTCAACAGGTACTGCTTCTCTTGGTGGAAGGTCGATGAGCCAGCAATGGCCTCTTTTTCTTTTCCACGAGCCTCCATGCCTGCCATCTACATGGTGGATTACATCACATTAAAACGATTTTATGAATCAAAATAATCTCCAACCATGGCAGTGTAGAATGCTGTGTTTTGAGACGAACAAAAATACAAAATTGCACCAACACCAATAGTATAACTACGGAAGGAAAACAGCATGCTGTTTCCACCTCTAGGTAGAGGCAACACATTGTTTTTTTTTGAGAGAAGAGGCAACACATTGTTACGGGTACTCAAGACAGAATCAAGAAATGGTTAAAACACACTAACTAATCTAAGAAAGTACTCAAGAAATGATGCAAACGAAGCAATAACATGACGCCATCTCAGACGGGGCTGTAGTCGTCTGCAGGTTGACTACTGGCTCTGCCTTAGGCACGGGAAGTGCATGGTTCTTCTTCTCTGCCTTGTTCTTCTCCTTCTTGTTTCTATTGAGGAGGCTCTGACCTCTGATTCCTGTCTGCCAAGGTCTCCATCCCCATGAACTACAAGAGCCAGATAGTGGTGAGACATTCGGACTCCCCACCATCACCCATGCTCTTGGCATGCAGGCAGCCCCTGCATCTCCACCCACACACCTTGGATCACTGTCCACCTCTCCTTCTCCGTCGCCCAGCTCCATCAGTGCTTTGGAAAGCTTGAGTGCATGAGAAACCATATCATCTGCAGAGGGCAACATCGGCATGTTGAGAATCTCCTGCGCAAGATTTTCTTCTGTCATGTCAAGATGCAAAGGGCACTGCAAATTAATTCTCTCACAAATACGGCGTTATAATCAAACAGCTGATGGGTTTGTACAGGGGATTATTTCCATGCATGTTGCCCACATCACAAAAGAACTCATATAGTTACAGAAGAACATCTCTGCCTTTGGGCAGCAATGCATCACACGATGATCATGAAAACTGGGGGAGAAAAACAACACTGCAATTTTGACCTTTGTGTAGCAATAAACTATCAGCGCAGTCATAGAAAAATGTTCAAATCCATTCTTATACACTGTAACAAGAATGTAAGAGACATTGATTGCAGGACTCCTTTATGTTCTCATATTATTCAAACATACAGACACTATAACAAAGAACCAAGACAGATCTTCTATGGATAACCAAAGAAGCACCAAGTAATACAGAAATGCAGGGGAGAAAACAACTCCATATATAAGCATCATTTGTCAAAAGATGTCTTCTGCAGTGGCGGTGCTGACTTAGGAAGTCGACGGAGCGGCACTGGTGTTTCCTCCACCACTTGAAAGCTCTGTCCTCTGCAGCCTCTCCGGCAAGGTCTCCATCCCCATGCGTGAAAGCAAGAACCAGACATAAGTGTGTAACTGTGGGCCTGTGCCCAAACTCTTAGCATGTAGATACCCTCGACACCTACTGGCAGAGAAGCAGAGCATCTCCACCCACACACCTTCAATAATCTCCCACATCTTATTCTCATCACCTAAAGCCAACAACACTTCGGAAATCTTCCAGGCATCATGGATAATAAAACCTCGTTTTGCAATTGCATCCGATGGCGGTTCTGCATGTCTTGAAACTTCTTCTCTACTTTCTGTGAGCTGCAGCTTGGCGATTATTCTCTGCATTAGTCTTCTTTCGATCACTTTCAGCGATGGTGTTTCCCCATCGTGGATCATCTCGACCGATGGCCGATTGACCTTGGGAATTTCCTCCAGCTCAGCATTAGCTGTCATGAACAGATTTCGTCTGGTGCCGGATAATAGCATCTCAGGATTGGTGAACAGTAGATATACCATGTAGTTGGAAATTTCTCTGCATCCTGAGGCATTTGCATGGGTAACTAATGGACCTCCCATTTGGTAAAAGCACAAGTCAGTTGCAAAGTGCCAGAGAAGGACACTCTCGTCCAACGGTCTGTTTAAGCTCCATCCCAGGTCTGGGTCACATCCAGTATGTTGTATAGTCCATTGGCCCCTGTAGTCATTGAATCTCCTGTAGCTTGCAACATCTACTATGTGTTCCTTCCACCAATTGTGTACATGTCCATGAACCAACATTGTTATTCTGAAGGATGAGGCGCATGGCTTTGAAACGGACTTCATGCACCAATATTGGTCAAGCAAGTCCTTGCATTTGAAGAAACTCACTATGCACAACTTCTTGGTGTGCTTTTTATTGCGGGCGATGAATCCTATGAGGCTATATTGGGCAACCATGCCAGACCGACTCAGCCCAAAAGGGTTTATCCGTATGGAAAGTAACTCCAGCGCAGCAGTACAACAGAACAAGGCATAGGTAACCTTGATATCATTGACATTATAAGCCTCTTTGTGACTCTTGTGGAAGAGGCCGATGGCTGCGAATGGCAGGTACATAGCTGCTGCTCGTATGTAAGTAGAAATAATTTTCAAAACTGTCATGTCTGCCACATTTTTATAATGTGACATTTGTAAGAAGTTTGCCATCTTTTTTTTTGTGTAGAGAAGATCAAACGTGCTGAATAACTGTACTTTCAAATAAGCATATGCCTCTTTCTCGTCAAACATGCAGAATAGTTTTAGGATACCTAGACGCTCAGAACGCAATGATGCAAGGTCCACAAATAGCTTATGAGCCTCAGGGTCTAATCTTGTCTTTTTAGTCCTTCCTTGGGTTTGGCTTACCTCGTTGCCTTCTCCTTGGGATTGTGGAACATTGTTGCGCTCAAGGTCATTTCCTTGGGCTTGACGACGATGGTTGACCTCAAGGTCCACCGCATCACCTTCTACTTGGGCATCAGGATGGTGGTTGACCTGGAATAAAGCCCTTGATTGTTGCACGTACTCTTCAAGTGTAATGTCCTCGCCTATATCAGAAGAGCTGACTAGGCTATTAATGCTCGCGCTCTTGAGAGCCCATGGCTTCTCTAAGCATTTGAGGATCCCAGGGGTGAAGAGCAAGATTGCAGCCTGCAATAACCTCTTGTCTCCGCCTGACCATGATTTACAAAACACATAGATGGCAACTGTGATCTGGGACACTGCGGTGAGGACATGCCGTTTCCACAGCTCATTGTCTTCAATGTTGTAGGCAGTTATGCAATCCTGTCCGCCTAGGTGCATCAGGAGAACCGGCGCCCACACCACCTCCAGGGTGCTATTGCCTTGTGCAGAGCTGTAATCACGCTTGTTCTGACGGCTAAAGAGGATGGCGAGGGCGTATATGGCCAGAGCATCGCTGCCTAGGTATGAGAGCCATATTATGGATCTGAACCAGGAAGGAATTGTATGCTTACGTTGAGGGGCAGAGAGGAAAAGGAGCCACTGAACGAAGAGGCTGCCCAGTGCAAGGATGCGCAGCTGCCACTCCTCCCACCATAGCACGGCACCTGAGAGACCCATCTTTGGACCTTGCCTCCTCTCCCGCTCTCACTCACTCAGTTGGCACACACACACAGGAGAAGTCGATTCAGCTCAAACTCAGCTTGTTAGTCCTATTTATGCAGATTGCTAGCGGTGAACTCTTCACACGCCTACCTACTGAATTTCTTATATCAGTTGGTTACGTAGATGGGCTAGCAGAATATTATGATGGGCTAGCAGAATATTATGATATTTTGCTTAACTTGATTTGCATCGAATTCCCTAGCTGTTTATATTGTCTATATGCGTATGCCGACGGACAGTACGTGCGCTGGGCAGGACTTGGTCAGATTTTGTTTGAAGCAGCCAAAAAACAGCAGCTGGTTCCTTAAATTCTTATGTGAATCCTATACTTAGTTAAATGTATGCAAATGGTGGATGCAGCTGTAGTTCTCCCACAGCAACAAACTGCAGGTTTAATCACATTTGGCTGGGTTACTTAAATTCTTATGTGGCTCCTCGTAATGCATAAATAACTAATGCCCGTTACCTTTATCTGGATGCTAAGAAATGACCACACTGTAACAAGAACCATGCAGGCACGCACGGGCTGGAGAACATGAGGAATAGAGATTTAGATTAGGATCAAACAAAATTCTGAACAAGAAACAGGTACATCGATGATGGCCTCTCGCTCCCGCTCCTGCGCCCCTCCGTGGGCATCGCCGGGGAGACACCGCCGTCGCCTCGTAGCTAGCCAGCCACCGCCCGCTCGCGTCGCACTCCGTGATCCGAGCGCCACGCCATTAGTGCCCCCCGCGGTTGCCCCAGTCCTGGTAAATATGCCCACTCCTCCGTCCTCCCTGCCCCCTCCGTCTCAGTGGTCAAGCTTGCCGCTGGCCAACCCCGCCGCTCCCCCCGTCGCTTGCCGCGGACGCTGCTTCCCTCCCCGGGGCGACCAAGCGCTGCTGGGGCGCGCTCTCCCGGCCCACGGTTCCGTGTGGTTCGCGTCCGACGCCCGGGGGAGGTCTTCGCCGCGCGCATTCATAGAAAACTGCGTGTCCCAGTCTGCTCACTCGTCGCTGACGGAGGTTCCCCCGACGTGCAGCTCGCGCGGGTGTGGATCTCCCAGGATCCGAGTGCGCGCCGCGTCAACGCTCACTTCGTCGCCAATGCCCTCACTTACCTTTTTTCCTCGTTTCGAAACCGCTTCCGCGTCGATGAGCTCGCCCCTGGTGTCTTCGCCACTCCAGTCTCATGCTCCGCCGTGGCCTCGGCGCTTCGCCGGCGTGCTGCCTTCGTCTTCGCTGGTGAGCTCTTCCGTTTCCACCTTGTTGACCCTCGCTGCTCCAAACGGTCCGATTGCCTGGGACCCACCGCGCTGTCGCTGACCTTGGGATCGTTGACTTGCCCCCCTCTCTGTCTTGACGGTCTGGCGCCCACGTTTTCCGTCGGCCGTGTCGACGTGGCGCGGGCCGCCCCCTCCCCCACGGCCCACGGGCTCGCTGACCATGCTCACGCCCGCCCCTGACCCTGCCCAACCTCCCAGCCCGCCCCTACAAGTGCCTAGCACCCCCTCCCCCCTCCCCCCCGCAGACGCGTGTGCTGCCCCGTGTCGCCCCCGACCCCTCCCCTACATGGCGGCCCACCGTTTTACCTTTTCTACCTCGCGTGACCCCGCCGCCCGCTCGCCCCACCACCTCCCCGCCCTCTGATTTGAATCACACGGCCCCCTCCTGGGCGGATATTGTAAGAAGGAGCCCTGGGTCAACTTCCCCCTCGCACCATGCCTCCATGACCTTGGCCCCACCACCCCTTCTACGGCATTCCCCGTCCTTCTTCTTCTCCTCTACGAGGCGTAGACGCCGGTGCTATAAGTGCCTCTCCAGGCTTCACGTCCTTCGCGAGTGTAGAGACCCCGTCACCTGTGTTACTGCCTTCGCCTGCCACGTGCCTCGCCACACAGGCCTGCCATGGCGTCGCGCCGCCCGCACCATAACTCCCACATCACCCCGCCACCGCGCCGTCACTATTGGAGATATGCCCTAGAGGCAATAATAAATATGTTTATTATTATATCTTTGTGTTTATGATAAATGTTTACATTCATGCTATAATAGTATTAACAAGGAAACATTAATACTTGTGTGATTTGTAAACTAAAATAGAGTCCCTAGTAAAGCCTCTTTATAATACTAGCTTGTTGGTTAATAAATGATTGTGGTTTTCCTATCATGAACATTGAGATGTTATTAACAACAAGATCATATCGTTAGGAGAATGATATGGTGGACATACTCCTATAGATAAGCGTAGCATAAAGATCAAGTCATTTTAATAGTTCAATTGCTATATGCTTTCTGATACATAGTAACCTAATTCCTTCGACCATGAGATCATGCATATCACCTTCACCGGAAGGATGCTTTGATGACATCAAACACCACACCGAATCGGGTGGCTATAAAGGTGGCATTGAGTGTTCGGAAAGTATTGGTTGAGACACATGGATCAAGAGTGGGATTTGTCCATCCATATGACGGATAGATATACTCTGGGCCCTCTCGGTGAAATGTCATCCAATTAGCTTGCAAGCATGTGACTGACTCACAAGGGATCACATATCACGGGAACGAGAAAAGAGTACTTATCAGTAACGAGGTTGAACTAGGTATACAGAGATACCGACGATCGTAACCTCGGATAAGTAAACTATCGTGAGACAAAGGGAAATTGGTATCGTATGTAAGTGGTTCATTCGATCGCAAAGTAATCATAGAAATATGTGGGAGCCATATGAATTTCCAGATTCCTCTATTGGTTATTGTTCGGAGAAGTGTCTCGATCATGTCCGCATAATTCACGAACCGTAGGGAGACACACTTAAGGATTCGACGTTGTTTGAGTAGTTATGGAATGATGAGTAAGAGACCGAATGTTGTTCGGAGTCTCGGATGGGATCCGGGATATCACGAGGAGATCCGGAATGGTCCGGAGAATAAGATTCATATAAGGTCCTATTTCGGGGCTAGAGAATGGTTCCGGTGTTTTCATCGGAAATGTTCTAAAAGGTTCCGGAATGTCCGGCACCCCGGAGGGGAAGGGTACATGAATGTGTCATAACAAGTTGGAATGGTTGCATCATGTACTAGGTGTCATCGCTGAACAAAATAAAGGGTTTAATCAAATCCTAGTTTGAAAAGTCAAACGCCTATTTTGTGAGATGGAGGGGAAGTAGGAAACCTACTTGGGGAGGAGTTCCCTCCCTCCACCGCCGGCCCACTTGGGAAACCGAGTTGGGGAGGGACTCCCCTCCCCTGGCGCGCCCCCTCCACCTATATAAGGAGGGCAGGTGCCCTCCAAGACACACACCACGCACCCATAAACCCTAGCTCCCAGCCACGGCCGCCACCTCTGCTGCCGGCCGCCTAGAAACCCTAGTCACGACTTGGGCTGCTCCAAGCCCTAGCCACCGGCCCTAGACCCTCGTCCTTGGTGCGTCTAAACCCTAGATCGCCGAGGATCTCTCTCATAGTCCACCATACTCTCTCCGGCTTAAGCGAAGCCCTGCGAGATCTCCCCTCTACTTCCAGTACCACGCCATTGTGCTGCCGGAATCGCGAGGAGAGTGCTACAACCTCCGCTTTGGAACAAGGAGAGGAAGGTCTGCCGAAAATTTAACGATGTGACGATCATGAAGCGCCTTGAACGCAGCGCCGGAAGGATCGTCTACGCGATCTTGAGATCGGGAAGAGTACGACTACATCACCCACGAGAATCCGCTCTCGTTAACCGCTTTGGAATCTTCGAGGGTGAGTTATTCCATCGACTCGTTGCTACAATCTAGTAGATAGATCTTGGCTTGTTTGTTTGTATGCGGTAGAATTTTTTTGTTTTCCATGCTACGAAACCCTACAGTGGTATCAGAGCCGTGTCTATATGTAGATCTGTTGCACGAGTAGAACACAATGGTCATTGTGGGCGTTGATGCTTTTATTGTCGATTGCTTCTTGTGTACTTTGCATCTTGCGGGATGGTGGGGTGAAGCGGCCCGGGCTAACCTTACATGATATCGTTCATGAGACTTGCTCCACGGTTGACATGCAACTTGTATTGCATAAGTGGCTTTGCGGGAGCCTGTTTCTCCCAACATAGTTAAGATTCAATTTACAACGGGTGATTGACAATGCTAGTATCAATGTTGTGGTTCTTGTTCGTAAGTTAGAACGACACTTATTGAAAGCCCCAAACCACGTAAAACATGCAAAGAAAGTAGAGGCGTCTAACTTTGTTTTGCAGGGGTGTGCTGTGATGTGATATGGCCATGATTGTGATTATATTTGATGTATGCAATGTTCCTTATTGTAAGTAAGCAACCGGTTTGAGCCATATGGTTGTCTTTAATTTTTGTTAAGACCCGCGTGTCTATTCAAAGTAGTTGTAATAGTTGAAGCCGGTGGACGACAACCATGGAGCGGCATCATCGACCTTGATGCAATGCCGGTGATGATGGAGATCATGTTCGTGCTAGAAGATGGAGATCGGAAGCACAAAGAAGAAAGGCCATATCATATCACATATTATGAATTGCATGTGATGTTAATCCTTTATGCATCTTGTATTGCTTGGTTAACGACGGTAGCATTATAAGGTGATCCCTCATGCACATGAATTTCAAGTTCTAATGGACCATTTTGATATTAATAAAGCAATAACTCACACTCTTGATTATTACATGCACCAATAGTTATACATGTAAGAGGGAAGAGAAAGACAAAGAAGACCATGCATTGGACGAGAGATGGTAATAAATGAGAAAGGACTTGTAATTTCTAACATTTTAAAAAATGGGCCCCGGTGCGATTTATAAAAATGGGGCCTTAATTTTTTACACATTCAATAATTAGTATAACAAAATCACACGTTTAATTTATATTGTATAACTTATGAATATGCTATGTCATACAATGTTTGGAAAAATATCAAGTATCCATTAAAAAAATAGCATGAAAGAAATAAAACGAACCTCATGATCTACCAAAAAGCATCATCCGTCGGGTATTTCTTGAAATAAAATCTTCAATCATATATAGTTGATCTTCTCCAAAATATCACTCTTAAGTGCGATAGTCGCCAATCCACTGAGTCTTTCTTGTGTCATAGTAGAACACATGTAAGATTTCAGCAACTTGAGTTTAGAAAAGCTCCTTTCAGCAGATGCAACAGTAACAGGAATAGTTAATAAAATTCTGTATGCAATATTAGCAACAGCCAAATACGGACGCTTCTCCAAAAACTTCAGAATATCAAGAGAACCCATAGATTTCTCAAGTAAATCTTGGATAAAAATTAACTCCCCCATTAATACTTCTCCATCAATATCCCTATGTTTTTCATGCTTAAGCGCAGCCTCAAGTTTGAGACAAGAATCCTTCAAACTGCCATCATCCATGGATCGTAGCCTATCTGAAGTAAACAAGAAACCAAATATATCTTCATACTCTTTGTATTGTTCAAATCTGGTGTTAAGTGAAGCAATAGCTTGATCAACAATACGCAAAAAATTATTGATCCTAAATGACTCTTCTGCAGAATGTGATTCGGTCGATGCATCAGTCGAGCCCTCGTCAAACTGCCTTTTCCTTATAATTTTACGCTTGGTGCGAAATCCAGGATTAATATCCATCTCCATTGCAATTTCTTTAGCAACTTCCAATGCTTTTGCAAAGCCAGTTTCTCTATACTTTGTGAAAAAAGAAATCAGCCCCTGTACAGACTCAATTGCAATATCAATAAGCATATCCTTTGACTGTAGGTTCTTGCTTACCAAATTGATAGAAGATAATATCTCATACTAGATGATTATAGATACTAAAAACTCAAAGTCACCAAGTTCATTTTCTGCCAATGATTTTGCTACACTACTTGTCAACGGATCCTTATCTGTTTCAGCCACTTGTAGCAAAGCCTCCCTTATATCTGACATTTGGAACCTTATAGCCTTAACACTATCAACACGACTCTCCCAACGAGTGGCTGACAATGACTTGAGAGTTAATCCTGTTATATTATCTTTAAGAATCTGCCACCTCTTAGTAGAATTAGCAAATATTGTATAGATGCGTTGTATAATTCCAAAAAAATCAGTTGCATTGCGACAAGAATTTGCCATATCACAAAGTGTCAAATTCAAACTATGACAACCACAAGCTGAATAAAAAGCTCTTGGATTTATTTTCAAAAGTCTGCTTTGTACCCCTTGATGCTTTCCTTTCATATTTGACCCATTATCATATCCCTGTCCTCTCACATTGTTTATATCAAGATCAAGCTTCTTTAGCTCCTCTTCTAAAACATCAAATAAACCTTTCCCAGTGGCATCATTCACATCCAAAAAACCCTAAGAAAGATTCCTTGACACAAGCAGAATCTGAAGATGTATCAACATACCTTATCATCAAAGACATCTGTTCTTGGTGGCTTACATCAGGAGTACAGTCAAGTATTACTGAGAAATACTTTGCCTTTTTTACCTTTTCAATAATTTTAGACCTGATTGCAGTAGCTAGCAAAGCTATCAACTCATTCTGGATGGAAGGACCAAGATAATGATCTCGAGTTCTGTCATTCGTAATTCGGCCAACATGCTCTTTCATAACCGGGTCAAATTTAGCCAACATGTGAACCAATCCTAACAAATTTCCATTGCTATCTTGGTACAACTTGCAATTACTGCCACGCAATGCTATGTTATGTTCTCCAAGAAACGTACAATTAAAAGAATCTTGTACAAAACTTTTCTCCAATGCTCCCTTTCTTTTTCAATTTCCGGTTGAGCAACATGATCGATTGTTTGATTATTCTGCAACCTCATACGCAAATCATACCATGCACTCATGTTCGTGACATGTTCTCTACTAGCTTCATGTTGCTGAAGTCTAATGCTAAGATGTATCCAGTCACCGAAACCCTCATTTGCTAACAATCCTCTCACATGCCCCTTTCTTAATAACTTGCAACAAAAACAAAATATCTTGTCAAGCTCTTTGCTGTACACAAGCCATTCTCTGTCACATATTTCTCCATTTGGGAGCTCTCTATTGTATGCCGATGCAGAAAACCTTCTAGTATTTTTGTCTATAGGACCATGCTTAATAAACAAGTCTCTTTTAGGACCCTTTTGGAGCAATATATCAATCATTTTAGGATCAAGACGATCCCAACATCTTGGATCAAACATATTAGGATGAGACGATCTATTGGTGTCATCGTGAACGGTAGCATCATTACCTTCATCGCCAGTACTAGCATCATTACCTTCATTATCCGTATTAGCATCATCACGTTCATCACCAATATTACCATCATCGCCTTCATCAAATTCTAAAGTACAAGCCTCAACTTCTACCATATTATCACCACGGCCGTGATCAACATCAACATCTGGAGTTTGATTTTCAGAATTTATTTGAGACTCTTTCACAACAAATTTATCTAGAGCACCCTTTTGAGACTGAGCCGCCACATCTAATCTCTGTCTTTTCTTCTTCTTCTCATAACCCGATTGACACTTTGTCTTTTTCATGATTTGCATGTCTCAGTTAGAAATTTAAAAATTAATACTCCCTCCAACTCATATTAGTTGACTCAACTTGGTCTAGATACGGATACATCTAGACTAGATAATTAACTAGATAACTCAACTTTATCTAGATACGGATGCATCTAGACTAGATAATTAACTAGATATATATAAATGTAGACAAACTTGATATCAATTATTTTCTAATAGTTTGGTAGCTACGGAAGTATGAGTAGATTACTAGACTAGTTCCGTTTGTACTCCAAAAGTCCAAGTCTCCAACAGATTGCAACAAATACAGATCCTTAGGGCATGTACAATAGTGCTGAGTCAGCTGTCTGTAAGGGGAGGTTATAAGTGATTTTGTTGATGTGGAGATGAGAGAGAGAGGTTGTCTATAAAGTTGTAGAAAGTCTATAGAAATCTTATAGACAGTAATTTTGTTGTTGTATGAGTGATGTCTATAACTTATACCCACATAGCTATGGCTAAAAATAGATATGTTACAGACAGACTGTTATACAAGTTGTCTATAATATTGTCTATAAGTTTTATTACAAACATCACCTGTCTAAACCAATGCTCATGCCCTTAGTTCCTTAATCCTTACCGTGCGATAGCTCACGCTGACTCGCTGAGGCGGAGGTGCAATCGGGAAGGCAGAAGGAAGGTCGCAGGTCAGGATTCGCTATCGCTGAGACGGTGGCGAACAGCGGAACAAGCCGGCGGCAGGCGATCTCGAAAACGGGAAGGAAGGTTGGGAGTCGGGAACGTGCGACGCGAGTCACGCCAGGAATGCCAGGCGACGCGACGCGGACAATTTCAGCCGGAGTACTGGGCCTGGACCGCGACGGTCCGAAGGAGTATTAGAAGACTGTATAAAATTGGGGGCCCTGCAAAAACGGGGGCCCTGTTCGGTCGAGCACACCGAACATGTGCATCGACGGGCCTGCTAACGGAGGGAGTAGCTGTGTAGCGGCGTCCGCGCGAGTCCAACCAACAACGGAGGGGTCGGGTCGTGTGGTTAGCACGACAGACGGGGTCGATCAGTCGGCAGGTCGTGATTTCACCAGCTTTTTTTTCAGAACATGCAATGCATCATGGTTTCTTTGAATTCTCATTTCCCGTGTCCATCATGTTAACACAAACCTCTGCTAATCAAACGTTTATACAAAGATCTACCAGCAGAAAGCTTCCAAATCTTACTAAAGATCCATATGGTTTTTCCTTACCCATGAATCCACGTGGTTGTTACAATTGCGACAAGAAGATTACGAAGAACGAAAACAAAAAACACAGCAAGGGGACACAGATTTAACGTGGAAAAACCTCTCCAACAAAGAGAGGAAGAAACCACGGGCGCCAGCCAGCGAAACTTCACTATATCGAGGAGTGTTTACAAACGTCGGGGATTTCACAGATGCAACTCCTCCCAACCGGCGGCTTACAAGGGGTTTACACTCGGCCCAAGCCTCCCGGCGGCGGGCATCGCTCCACTCGTCAGAAGTTGGCCTATACTTTTTAGAATTTGGATCAACACATAACAAACTCCACCTTGAGAAAAATTCCTCCTTGTAGCATCAATAGCAACCATCTCCCTGAACAAACAAAGCAAATACTTTCGGCGCCAATAGCCACTTGGGCTAATCAGTTAAACCAACTAAGTTCGAGCAAAGCTCAAACTTAGCAACAGAAACAGGTTTAGTCATCATATCAGCTGGATTATCATGAGTGCTGATCTTGCATACCTTTAATTTACCTTGAGCAACAATGTCTCTAACAAAATGGTACTTGACATCAGTGTGCTTAGTTCTCTCATGGAACATCTGATCTTTTGTAAGGTATATGGCACTTTGACTGTCACAAAACAAAGTAATGCAAAAATCATCTCCACAAAGCTCAGCAAACAAACCTTTCAACCAAACAGATTCTTTGCAAGCTTCAGCAATATCCATGTATTCAACTTCAGTAGTAGATTGTGCAACAACAGCCTGCAATGTAGCCTTCCAGCTAACAACACAACCACCAACATTAAACACATAACCTGTGAGGGATCTTCTCTTATCCAAATCGGCAGCAAAATCTGAATCCACATAGCCAACGAGTCCCTCACCGGTCCTGCCAAACTTCAAACAAGCATTGGAAGTGCCAAGAAGGTACCAAAACCCTTGAACAACCTTCCAATGTTCTTTACCAGGATTAGCCATGTATCTACTTATCAAACTCATAGCATATGATAAATCAGAACGAGAACAAACCATGGCATACATCAAAGAACCAACAACACTAGAATATGGCACCTTTGACATGTACTCAAACTCTTCATCAGTAGTAGGACATTGAGAAACTAACAATTTAAAATGAGGAGCAATAGGAGTACTAACTGAGTTGGCACCATCCATATTAAAACGATGAAGAACTTTCTTAATGTAACTTTGCTGACTAAGAAATAACAAACCAGATTTTCTATCTCGGTAATCTCCATACCTAAGATCTTCTTAGCAGCACCAAGATCCTTCATCTCAAACTCACTACTTAGGTGTGCCTTCAAAGTAGTGATTTCTTTCATGCCCTTGGCAGCAATTAACATATCATCAACATATAGCAGCAAGTATATAGGTGACCCATCAACAAACTTGATATAAACACAACTATCATATTTAGACCTCTCAAAACCATGTGAGATCATAAATGAATCAAACCTTTTATACCACTGTCTTGGAGATTGCTTTAAGCCATAAAGAGACTTCTTTAATTTCACACAAAATCCTCTTTACCAGGCACTATGAACCCTTCTGGTTGGTCCATGTATATTTCCTCATCAAGCTCTCCATGCAGAAAAGCAGTCTTGACATCTAACTGCTCAAGCTCAAGATCATGCATAGCCACAATACTAAAGAAAAAAGTACGAATGGAACTATGCTTCACAACTGGAGAGAACACATCATTGTAATCAATACCTGGAATCTGGCTGAACCCTTTTGCTACTAACCTTGCCTTGTACCTTGAAGGCTCTTTGGGAGACAGACCTTCCTTTTTCTTGAAGATCCACTTGCAGCGGACCGCCTTCTTTTGTTTAGGCAAGCGCACAACATCTCATGTGCCATTTTTCTCAAGCGATTGCATCTCTTCTTGCATAGCAGAAACCCCACTTCTCGCGGTCAACGGATGCAATGGCTTCATTATACGTAGTAGGTCCAGAATTGTTCTCCACCTGTTCAGCACATCTCAAAGCATAATGTACAAGATTACACTCTTCAATTAAACAAGGACGAGGACCACATTTACGCCTCAAGTGGAATAGAAGGTGACATGTTGATGAGGTAACACGCTGTGTTGGCTGCTTCAGCCCAGAAACGCCTATGCATACCTGCATTAGACAACATACAACGAGCCCTCGAGATGATGGTTCTGTTCATGCGCTCTGCCACGCCATTCTGCTGAGGAGTATATGGGATGGTGTGATGCCTGATCATGCCATCGTTACTGCAAAACTCCTCAAACTCATTAGAACAGAATTCCATACCATTATCAGTATGTAGTACCTTTACCTTCTTCTTAGTTTGCTTTTCAACCATAACTTTCCACTTCTTAAAAGTATCAAAAACATCAGATTTATGCTTTAAAAAATAAGGCCACACTTTTCTTGAGTAATCATCAATAATAGTAAGCATGTAACTAGCATCACCAATAGAGTCTTACGGGACGGACCCCATACATCAGCATGCACATAATCTAATATGCCTTTGGTGGTGTGAACGGAAGCATTAAATTTAACTCTTTTATGCTTACCAAAGATGCAGTGCTCACAGAACTCAAACTTACTCAAGTTACAACCATCAGTCAGCTCTCTCTTGACCAACTCTGCCATGCCTTGTTCGCTCATATGCCCAAGACGCATATGCCACAGATGTGTTTTACCATAATCATCAGAATCATTAGAAGTAACAGCAGCAGCAATACCAGGCAAAGTGCTACCTCTAAGAACATATAATTTAGCAGAATTCATATCACCTATCATGTGAACAAGAGAACCTTTTGATACCTTCAGAACTCGATGCCCACCGGCATACTTGTATCCATCAACGTCCATGGTACTCAGGGAGATCAAATTTCTGGCCATGCTTGGTATGTGCTTCACCTCACTCAACGTGTGTGTCATGCCATCATGTGTCCTGATCTTAACAGATCCAACACCAACAATATGGCATGGGCTGTCATTCCCCACACGCACAAAATCTCCAGTCTGCACAGACTCATATGAACTGAACCAATCTTTGTTACAACAAATATGAAACGAACATGCAGTATCAAGTATCCATTCATCATCACGAGAAGAACAAGCATCAAAAACAGCTAAGCATTCACCATCAAAACTATCAGAAACAACAACAGCCTTACCAGTACCTTCAGACCTATCTTTCGGTTGGTAAGTTCCATTTCTTTTCTCCTTATTCTGCAACTTCCAACAATCATCAATAACATGATTAGATTTCTTACAATACCTGCAGAATTTATCCTTTCCCTTAGACTTTGAACGACTTCTACCGTCCTTGCTCTTATCTCTGTTGCCATAGTTGTTGTATCTCTGCTCGGTCCTCCCACGAACCTACAGAGCCTCAGCCTTGGATGACGTCCCATCTGACCCTACCATAGTTTTCATCTTTTCCCTCTGTTTGAGGGCGCCATGTACTTCGGAAAGGGTTAGTTCATCACGGCTCAACAATATTGTATCACGAAAATGTGTATAGGAACTAGGCAACGAGCATAAGAGTAGAAGAGCTAAATCATCATCATCATATTTTACCTCCATAGACTGCAAGTCAAAAACAATCTCTTTAAAAACAGATATGTGATTCATTACCGATACACCTTCTTGCAGCCTGTGCGAGAACAACTTCATCTTCACATTCATCTTACTGGTTAGATCCTTTGACACACAGATCGTTTCCAGTTTTTCCCATAGGGCAGCAACAGATTTCATCTCCAGTACTTTCTGCAAAATATTATTGGACAGATGAAGTTGAATCAAAGACAAAGCCTTAAAGTCCTTCCGCTCCTCTTCGGCGGACCAGGTCTTAGCATCCTTTTCACCGAATCCATCCAGCGCTTCATCCAGATCAGAAGTTTGGGCAAGAATCGCCCGCATCTTCACCTGCCGCAAGGAGAATCTTGTGGTGTAGTCCAGCTGTGGTAGATCGAACTTCAATGACGACATGTCGCAAACCCTAGATTAGAACCTAGGGCTCTGATACCACTTGTTACAATTGCCACAAGAAGATAACAAAGAACGAACACGAAAAACATAGCAAGGGGACACAGATTTAACGTGGAAAAACCTCTCCAACAAAGAGAGGAAAAAACCACGGGCGCCAGCCAGCGAAACTTCACTATATCGAGGAGTGTTTACAAACGCCGGGGATTTCACAGATGCAACTCCTCCCAACCAGCGGCTTACACTCGGCCCAAGCCTCCCGGTGACGGGCCTCGCTCCACTCGTCAGAAGTTGGCCTATACTTTGTAGAATTTGGATCAACACATAACAATGGTGGGTTGATCAACCTCTTGTCCAAACTGGTGAGTTATAGCCACATCTCTCATTTTACTAAGCTACTAGTAGTAAGCTGAGTTTTCCAAGTGTTTTATCTTACCATGCTCGAAAGCTTAGCCGCTGCCACCCAAATGTTCCGTCGGGGCACATAGAGAGATATCATAATTAAGAAATGGTCTCTTGAAGATAATCTCTCTAACCACATAGTATTTACGGACGATTGGTTCATAGGTACTCCCTTCATTTGAAAATATAAGATGTTTTAGGTTAGTGAAGTTAATGTATCTAGGCACTTTTTAGTGTATAGATTCATTCGAATCCACACACACCTTTTAGTGCATAGTATGAATCTACACACTAAAAAGTGTCTAGATACATTTATCCCACAAACCTAAAACATATTATATTTCTAAACGGAGGGAGTATAAGACTAAGAAATAACTTACTGCAACATCACGTTTTATTGTCATATCTAGATTATGTGCTGGGCTAAAATTTTATCTAAAATAAGTCAAAACCTAAGGCCGATTGATGAAATGCAATCACGCCGTGGATACGCGCGGTTCTTTGCTAGCAAAGATTTAGATGTGCAAGTAAAAAAAAGATTTAGATGTGCTCATAGAACATGGATATGAATGTATATAACTGTTAGTTATGTATTTTGTTTGACAACTGGCTGAGTATTGATGTTATTACTTTGCCTCTTATCTCTACTTTTTCATTGAAGTTGTCCTATCAAAACTGAAGTAGCATATGGTAAGAGAAATAATAGAGAGACCTTAAAAGAATAAAATCATAAGGACATGTACTATGCGGGTTCGGTTAATACCAAAATATGCCAGAGCTAGCAATCGTTAGTATTTTCCTGCTATGTGTGACTCCGGTTCAATGCAGATATGGAACCATTCAACCAATATTTTATACATGCATGCATGCCTATTTCTCTCCAATCTCTCTCTTTCTTCCCTCTATACCATGTGGGGTAGGCCACCTTGACCCATGCATGTATGCTTACTTTGGAAGGAAAGAAGCGAACCAAATACTTGATTTACTTTTTGTGTCAGGCTCCACCAATTCTTTGAAATGTATCGAATGGGTTCAATAGGGACGAGATAGACGATTAGAATCGCTTTTAGCTCACATGGTCGATGGTTCTAATAGTCTTTCTCCTCCCTTTTGAACTGGTTCAATACATTTCTAGAAATCGATTCATTGGACGTGATACAAAAAGCAAATCAAGTCCCTGGTTCGCATGCATGCATGGGATAAGGTTTCCTGGCCCACATGGCATAGAGTAAAGTTAAGAGAGAGATTGTGAGCCTTTTAGTACAACCATGTGTGTGTGAGAGAGAGTGTTGCAGTGCAAGCCTCCAAGTCCCCGAGGTTGCTGTCTGCTTGCTCAAGCCTTGAGCCGCGGGAGAGGAATGGCACCAGAGGGGTGTTGCATCCTCCCGCCCGATGCGGGGAAGAAGAAGAAGGAAGTGGAGGAAGGGGTTATGGTTGGTTGTGTGGCATTGCTCCAGTGTGTGGCACGGTGAAAGGACTATATCTTCCCATGATGTTTTTGGTGTTAATGATAATCCCAATTGTGTTTTTTATTGTGCGTTTGTGTTTCAGGGGAAACGTTGTTGTTGTCTCCTTCTATTGTGGTGGATGCTCTCTTGGGATCTCATGAAGACGGTGGCCTTTTAGTTTTCTTCTAGTTTCTCTCCGGTTGTTGTTTTAGGTCACCGTACTATCAAGAGGGGGTCCATCTTGGAAGGCTGTGGGAAATCACTTGTTCTTGCACAAACCTATATGCACCGCCACAGCCATCCCACTATTCTGTGAGAGAGCGCTTTCCTGTTCTGCTGGAGCCTTCTGTGTCTCACCGGAACTTCCGGCCTGGCGCCGGAAGTTCCGCTCAGGCTTTTTCTGCGGGCTGTTATAAGTTTTGTTCCGACGCTAGTTCCACCCCAAGTTCCGATGGTGAATCAGTAACCTTCTGTATGAAGTGTTCTAATTGCCGGAACTTGGGCCGGAACTTGCATCGGAACTTGTCCTGAGCGGAACTTCCGCACAGACGCCGGAACTTTCGGCCAGATTCGGTTCGTGACCCAGAAATTCCGCCCCTTGTTCCGCTCCAAGTTCCGGTGGTGGCTCAGTAACCTTCTGTTTTGAAGTGTTCTATTTGCCGGAACTTGGCCGGAACTTGCGTCGGAAGTTCACCGGAACTTCTGGTCTATTTTGACCGGAACTTCCGGTTGCTCTTCTAGAGCGGGCGTCAACGGTCTGATGACCAGACCGTTGGAGCCAGGCTGGGCGGAACTTCCGGCCTTTCTTCGGAACTTCCGGTGAGGTTGCGGGGGCTGTAACGGTTCAGCGCGAGGGGGCCTATTTAAGGCATCCCTCTTCTTCCTCCCTTGCGCTCTCGAATTTTTCTCTCTCCTCCATTAATGCTCGAGCTTCACCTCACTAGATCTCTCTCTCTAGCCACTCAAATGACTTGATCTTTTGATAGGTGAGGGAGGTGACCTAGATCTACACTTCCACCAAAGAAGATTTGATTTCTCCCACCTATCCTTTGTGGATCTTGTTGCTCTTGGGTTTATTGAAACCCTAGACGGTGTAGGGCATCCTCGGAGCTAAGGCTTGTGTTGTAAAGCTTCGAGGTGTCGTTGAGGGCCTCCAATTGAGTTGTGGAGCCTCCCCCTCAACCTTGGTGTAAAGGTTTTGGTTGGCGCCTTCAAGGTCATAGGTTAATGGATTGTGAGGCCTTCTTTGTGGGGGAGCTCACCGGAGAAGAAGGTGAGGCCTTTGTGGCGCTCGGGTGACCTTGTGTGGCCCCGACACCTCTCCAACATAGACGTAGCTCCTTGGGAGTGAACTACGGGAATTACATCTCCGTGTCCCCGCTCCGGTTACTTCGTTCCCTTCCTTTACTCCTTGCTATTTACCATTTTTGTGGTTGGTGTTTGTTTTCTTGCATTTAGGTTGTTCACTTAGTTGCATCTCTAGATAACTTTCCTTCTCGTTGAGCCTAAAAGTGAGAAACAAATTAAAATTGGGTAGACGCCTATTCACCCCCCCTCTAGTCATATCAAGTCGGTACTTTCAATTGGTATCAGATCCAAGGCTCTTATTTCGGGCTTTACCGCCTAAGAGACTATGGTCGATGAAGGGGGTAGTGAAACCGAAAAATCCAAGAACTTGGCCACTATGGATGACCTCAAGCAATTGGAGACTTCCATGATGTCCAAGTTCGAGGAAATGATGACTATCTTGCAGTCTCTCAAGCCAAACCCCATGGTTGCTCTTGACACACCCCAACCCACCGAGGTTCCTCCCACTGCACTGGTGTCCGCCCGGGTAACTCATGACGCCACCACTCACTTGGGACTTGGTTTTGTTGCTCAAACCTCTACCAAGGTTCCAAGTGAGAACATCGAGGAGCCCGAGAACCCAACTTCCAAAGAGGAAAATGGAGGAAAGGACTACTCGGCGGTACCCCCACCGCCGAAGTACACTCCGGATCCACCCATTCCCATGCCACACATTATACCTCAAGGAGCACCACCCATGCTAGATACTTCTAATTTCTCCAATTGGCAATATCTAATGCGCTCACATATTTCCAGCTCTTCTATTGAGTTAATGAGGATTGTGGAGGATGGATTCTCTCCATATGACCCAAAGAAGTTGACACGAGGTGAAGTGGTGGATAAGCAACTCAATGCCACAGCTTTGGGAATGATTCAAAAGGCCTTGACTCCAAAGGATTTTGCTCACATTCGCCAATTCGACACCGCCAAGAGAGCTTGGGATCAACTCACCGAGCTCTTTGTTGGGAATGCAAGCATCCAAAGCTCCAAGTTTGATGAGATCAACAACGAGTGCGATGGTTTCGCAATGCAAGATGATGAGACCCCCGAAGACATGTATAGGCGCCTTAAGGTCCTTTGTTCCACTATGAGGGACCTTGGAGCTCACTATGTTGATGACAAGTTTATGAAGAGGAAGTTCATCCAAGCTCTCCTTCCGTTTGAAGAACAGAAGCTCAACTCTATCAAGGGAAGAACCAACTTTCACCTAATGACCTCCCAATAAGTCTTGAGTGAAGTAATTGCCATGACTATTGCCAAGAAGAATGCGGAGTCCGCTCGAGCTAGGGCCATTGGGTCAACCAAATTGAATCTTGCTTTGAAGGCCAAGGCTATTGAAGTTGATGATGATGATACATCAAGTTAGTGGTCTCAAGAGGATCTCAAATGTGCCTTCAACGAACATCTTGCTCTCGCTTCAAGGGCCTTTTGGAACAAGTCCGGATTCAAGTCAAGGTCAAGGGACAACTCAAGATTCAATTCACCCAACAAGTCTCCCAAGGCAAGGTCGTGCTACAATTGCAACAACAAGAGTCACTTCATGGCCAAGTGTCCCTTTGAGAACCGTGAAGACAATGGTGGTCGTCTCATTCGCAAGATCAAGTCAAGACCTCCTCATCCCTTGAACAAGAACTACGCCGTCAAGAACGTCACTAACAAGGAACGAGCAATTGTGGTCCATGAAGAATACCTTTCAGGCACAGATGAAGATGATGATGATGAAGTTCATGGTGGAGAGATTGTGGGAGTTGCTGCTATTGCTACTACCTCGACTCCACGTCTATCCCTCTTTGACTCGCCAAATGAAAATGTCATCTCCTCCAACCAAAAGTGCTTCATGGCCAAGGCCACCGAGGTAACACCGAAATCCACTCCTCAACCTATCTCTAGTGAGCCTTCCTCTCTTGATCTTGTTGGTCTAGAGGTGAAGAAAGAGATGATTGACATGTGTGAATTTGTTGCTACCTTAGATGAAGAAACTAAAACCTGTTTTGAGTCCTTGCTTGCACAACTTGACAATGCTAGGGATGCCTTAGATGAAAAGGAAGAACTTCTTGACTTGCTAAGTAAAAATGAAAGAGATGCCGCCGATGAAATTGCCTCTCTCACTCAAAGTCTTGAGGATGAACAAAATATGAGAATTAATCTTGAAGAAAATGTGTCTAAGCTTGTAGATGATCATAACAACACCTTGTGCTCTATAATTAAAGAACGTGATCATGCTCTTGCTTTGATTAAGGTTCTCAAGAAAGAAAATGTTGAGTTTGTGGGTGGTCATGATAGGACTCAAAAGGATCTTGAGAAACTCAAAGAGGAACACAAAGCCTTGGAGAGTAAATTCTCAAATCTTTTTGAAGCCCATGAACATCTTCAAACTCAATTAACTTGTGATCTTGCTAAGTCTTCCGCTGTGCAATATAGACTTGTCTAGCACTCCTAACCCTTGTTGCAAGCATGAGCATATCATAGAGGAAGTCAAGGTGTTAAAGGATCAACTTTCCAAGACTAATAATAAGAAGAAGAACAACAAGAAGAAGAAAAAGAACAAGGGCATGGCCCAAGGGGTACGAAATGGCCTAACCCTCTTGCAAAGTGACAACTTTGCCGGAAAGAACAATCCCTCTTATATTCTTTGCAAATCATATGATGGTCATGTATATGCTAGATATGTGGGGACTTCTTACACACATGATTATCATTGGTCCATTTGGGTGCCAAAGGCTCTTGTGACTAACAAAATGGGACCCATTGCAAAATGGGTACCTAAAACCAAAGCTTGATTTTCTTGTAGGACTATGCTTCCGGTGGATCAAAATGGGTGCTTGATAGTGGTGCCACGAGTCATATGACCAGAAGCAAGTCTATCATGACCGAGATGAGGCCCAATATTGCCAACACCATGGTCTCCTACGGTGACGAAACAAGCTCTCAGGTTTTGGGTTTTGGCAAAGTGGTGGTAACCCCGGATGTTTCCTTGGTTGATGTCATGCTTGTCAAAACTCTTGGTTACAACTTACTCTCAGTTCCTGCTCTTGCTCTTATGGGTCTTTCTTCTTTCTTTAATTCTCATACCGTGGTCCTCATGTGGAGCAAGTCTCTCAAGGTGGCTTTTGTAGGATATGTAGAACATGACTTGTATGTGGTGGACTTTTCAGGGACCACTACTCCTCATACTCTATGTCTCTATGCTAAAGCCGACAAGGGCTGGTTGTGGCATCGCCGCCTAGCCCATGTTAACATGAGAACTTTGCAAAGACTTCACTCCGAGGGCCACATCCTTGGAATTAACAATGTTTCTTTTGCCAAAGATCGTGTTTGCAGGGCTTGTATTGAAGGGAAGATGCATGAAACTCCTCACAAAGCACTCAATCAAATCACTACCGAGAGGTGTTTGGAGCTCTTGCATATGGATCTCTTTGGTCCACCCTCTCATGATAGCCTTGGAGGCAAGAAGTATTGCTTGGTTATTGTGGATGATTTCTCAAGATACACTTGGGTGTTCTTTTTCAAGTACAAGAGTGAGACTCAACAAACCGTCATCGACTTTGCTAATGAGGTTCAACGGAAGCACAATGCAACTATTCTCTCAATTCGAAGTGACAATGGCACCGAGTTCAAAAACTATACCTTGGATGAGTTTCTCAGTGATGAAGGAATCAAGCATCAATACTCCACTCCCTATACCCCTCAACAAAACGGAGTTGCCGAAAGGAAGAATCGCACATTGATGGATGCGGCTCGGTCTATGCTAGCTGAGTTTAAGTCTCCATACAACTTTTGGGCCGAGGCCATCTCCACTGCTTGCCATGCAACCAACCGGCTTTATCTCCGCAAGAAAAAGAACAAGACCCCCTATGAACTTCTCACCGGGAAAAAGCCTAATGTGAGCTACTTTTGGGTGTTTGGTTGCAAGTGCTACATTCTCAAGAAAGGAGTTCGTTTGTCCAAGTTTGAATCCAAGGCTCAATAAGGAATCTTCGTTGGCTACTCAAATCAGTCCCATGCTTATAGAGTCTACAACAAAGCCAATGGAAGGGTTGAAGAAACAAGCAACGTGAAGTTTGATGAAAATCATGAGTCTCTTGTTAGGCAAGATGGTGTTTGTGATCCAAGTGATGAAATTCCTCCTAAGGCCATAAGAAGAATGGGTGTGGGTTTCCACCTCCCCATTGAGGATCCCCTTATGGACGAAGGAGAAGGACCAAGCTCTACTCAAGTGGAGCCCTCACTTTCACAAGATCATCTTGCCCCTCAAGGACCTACTTTTTCGGCACAAGCTCTTCCGAAGCTTCCCATGCTCATGACTCTCCAAGCTCCAAAGAACAAGCTCTTCATCAACAACATCAACCTCCCCATGATGGGGCTCCTCCTCAAGGCACCTCCCACGGACAAGCTCTTCATCAACCTCATCAACCTCCCCAAGATGGGGATCTCCCTCAAGAAGGTCACGGCTCTCCCCATGATCAAGCTCCTCAAGATCAAGAGCAAGTCAATGATCCTCAAGGATCCTCTCCAAATGTTGACTCCCCCGAAGTGGAAATTGATGAAGATGACCCTCGTGTTCGTGCTTATAGTCAAGGCGGCGGCTCAATTGGTGGCAATGACCAAGTGGTAGCTCAAGAATCTCGAGTTTAAGCACAAGCCCGCCATCAAGCCTATCGTCTCGCCAAGCTTGTTCGAGATGGCCATATCCTTGATAATGTCTATGGAGATTTCAATAAAGGTTCTACTACTAGGAGGCAACTAGCTTCCTTTAGCTCTCACCATGCGTTTATCTCTCTTGTGGAACCACAGAAAGTCTTCGAAGCTCTTGAAGATGATGATTGGCTTGCTGCTATGAATGAGGAACTTCACAACTTCAAGAGGAACAACGTTTGGACATTGGTTGAGCGGCCCAAAGACTGTCAAGACGTCATTGGAACCAAGTGGGTCTTCAAGAACAAGTGTGATGCGAATTGAATTGTCGTGCACAACAAGGAAAGGTTAGTTGCCCAAGGATACTCACAAGTTGAGGGCATCGACTACGGTGAGACGTATGCCCCCGTTGCTCGCCTTGAATCCATTCGTATGCTTCTTTCCTTTGCTACCCATCATAACTTTAAGTTGCATCAGATGGATGTTAAGAGTGCTTTTCTTAATGGTCCTTTGAAAGAGTTGGTATACGTCAAGAAACCTCCGGGTTTTGAAGATCCACTTTTTCCGAACCATGTCTACAAGATCAATAAGGCACTCTATGGCCTCAAGCCAGCCCCACGTGCGTGGTATGATTGCCTAAGGGATCTCTTGTTAGACCGTGGCTTCGAAGTGAGTCTCATTGATCCCACTCTTTTTACTAAGAAAGTTGGAGGCCACTTGTTCGTATGCCAAATCTATGTTGATGACATTATCTTTGGGTCTATTAACAAAACGTTTAATGAGGATTTTGCCAAGCTCATGACCGATCGCTTCGAGATGTCCATGATGGGGGAGTTGAAATTTTTCCTTGGGTTTGAAGTCAAGCAATTGAGGAAAGGGACTTTCATCAACCAAGCCAAATACATCCAAGACATGCTCAAAAAGTTCAAGTTTGATCAAGTCAAAGGTGCCAAGACTCCCATGCCAACTAAGGTTAATCTTGATCTCGATCCCAAGGGTAAGGAAGTGGATCAAAAACTCTATCAATCTATGATTGGTTCTTTGCTCTATCTTTGTGCATCCCGACCGGATATTATGTTGAGTGTGGGTATGTGTGCAAGATTTTAATCCGCACCAAAGGAAAGTCACTTGGTGGTGGTCAAGAGAATCTTTCGATATTTAGTTCATACCCCAGACTTTGGGTTGTGGTACACCAAGGGAGCCAGCTTTGATCTTATTGGTTACACGGACTCAGACTGGGCTGGTGAAAAAGTGGGAAGAAAGTCAACCTCCGGAGCTTGTCAGTTTCTCGGAAGATCTTTGGTTTGTTGGTCCTCGAAGAAGCAGAACTGTGTGTCGATGTCCACTGCCAAAGCCGAGTACATCTCTGCCGCAAGCTGTTGTGCTCAATTGCTACGGATGAAGCAAACTTTAAAGGATCTTGGACTATCTTTTGACAAGGTGCCTCTTCTTTGTGACAATGAGAGTGCCATTGCTATTGCTCACAATCCCGTGCAACACAACCGGACAAAGCACATTGAGATTCGTCATCATTTCATTCGGGACCATGTTGCTAGAGGAGACATTTCTTTGGAGTATGTTCCCACCAAGGCAAATCTTGCGGATCTTTTCACGAAGACTCTTGATGAAGCAAGGTTCCGGGAGTTAAGGCATGAGCTAAATATCATCGATTCGAGCAATGTTGCTTGAGTACCTTGCACACCTACCCGCGTCTCAATGTGTATCTTGTTTGGATGTAGGCATGTATTTGTTGGAATTATGCCCTAGAGGCAATAATAAAGATGTTATTATTATAATTCTTGTTCATGATAAAGTTTATATTCCATGCTAGAATTGTATTAAGCGGAAACTTTAATACTTGTGTGGTTTGTGAACAACACCGTGTCCCTAGTACGCCTCTATGGACTAGCTCATTGATCAATGATGGTTAAGGTTTCCTAACCATAGACATGAGTTGTCAACTGATAATGAGATCATATCATTGGGAGAATGATATGGTGGACAGACCCAAACTAAGCGAAGCAATTAGATCGTATCATTGTGTTCATCTTTGCGAAGCTTTTCCTATGTCAAATATTGCATTCCTTGGACCATGAGATGATACAACTCCCTGGTATCGGAAGAAAGCTTTGAGGTCATCAAACGTCATCCTATGAGAGGGTGATCATAAAGGTGTCTCTCAGGTAATCGGAAAGTATCTGTTGGGTTGTATGTATCGAGATGGGATTTGTCCCTCCCAAGTCGGAGAGATATATTCCGGGCCCACTCGGTAATCGATATCAACACCGCTTGCAAGCATGTGGTTAAGGAGTTGATCACAAAGTGATATTGGATTACGGAACGAGTAAAGTACTTCTTTGTGAACGAGATTGAACTAGGTATGACGATACCGACGATCGAATCTCGAGGTAAAATATCGCGAGACGAAGGGAATATATATATGGGATTGATTGAATCCTGGCATCGTGGTTCATCCGATATGATCATCGACGAATGTGTGGAGTCAATATGGGTGCAGACCCGCTGTTGATTATTGATAGAAGATCATGTCGCATATTCTCGAACCCAGGGTCACACACTTAACGTGTCTCGCTAGGATAGATTGGATACTTGGTTTATGAATTTTTGTTCGAGTCGGATGGGATCCGGGACATCACGAGGTTCGGAGTGGTCCGGAGAATAAGATTCATATAAGGCAGATTTTGGAGTTGAATTGTTAGGATTAATCGGTATTAGGAAGCTTCTAGAACCTTCGAAGGGACCAACGTGGCCCCACCTTCCGGAGGGGGCATGGGCCTATGAGGGAGTGTCCTGGCCGCATTGGGCCAGGGCCCCATAGGGCCCAGCCGATCCTAGATAAGTTTAAATCGTTTAAACTAGAGATAAGATAGGGTTTCTAGAAGGGACAGTTTAAATCGTTTAAACTAGAGATAGGCTTGGAGGATGGGCAAGGGCTGGCCGTACCCCCCCTCTATATATAGAGGGCTGGTGCGCCCCTCCCCCCCAACCTACACCTTCCTCCAAACCCTAGTTGCCCTGCTGCCCTCCTCTCTCCCTCCCGATTGTTTGTGGGAAGCCTGCTGCAGAAATTCTCCACCATATACACACGCCTGCGTCGTGTTGTAGATCCAATCTATCTCTCCACCCTACTTGCTGGTCCGGAAGGAGGAGACGCCGAGGTGCTGCACGTGTGCATCTCACGGAGGCACCGCCACTTGTGGTGCTAGATCGGATCGGATCGCGAGGAGGAGAAGCACGACTACATCACCCACGTTCCGGAACGCTCGTTCAGGTAATCTTCAAGGGTATGAAGATCTAATCCAATCTCTCGTTGTTTCCATCTCCTATTATATCTTGGCTTTCCTCTGTTCGCTCAGTAGAAAATTTTGATTTACTATGCTGCTAATCCTTGATGGTATCGAGCTAGATCTATGCGTAGATGTGATTCACGAGTAGAACGCAACATGGTTGTTGCGGCGTTGATGTTTTCTGTTGCAAGCCTCTTGTTTGTGTTCTTCTTATGACGGGATAGTGAGATTGAAGCGGTCAGGCCAACCTTACGCGACGTCGTCATGAGACCGGCTCGCACTTGACGTGTGGCTTGTACCACACATGCGGCTGGTGGATGTCGGTTTCTCTCACTATAGTTGTCATGGGATTAACACCGGAGTTTGGCAACCATAATATCACCGTGGCTTTCCGTAGGTAAGAATCGTTTTAGCATCTACTCCCATAAGCCACGTAAAACATGCAACAACAAAGTAGAGGGCCTAACTTGTTTTGCAGGGAGTGTTTTCGTGATATGGTATGGCCCAAGATGTGATGTGTATAATGTATGCGATGATCATGTTTTGTAATGTTTCACGACTTGCATGTCGATGAGTACACAACCGGCAGGAGCCATATGGTTGTCTTTATAATTGTGTATGACCTGAAGTCAACTTCTTATACGCCATGTAATAGCTTTACTTTATCGCTAAGTAGTTAGCAATAGTTGTAGTTGCTATTCGTGGTGGAGGCAATCATGGTGAAGTGATGGAGATCATCGAACGCACAAGATGGAGATCATTGCAAAGATTGGCTATACCATGTCACATAAAGTTATATGCATGTGATGTTTATCCTTTTATGTATCTTATTATGCTTAGATCGCGGTAGCATTATAAGATGATTCCTCACTTAAAGATCAAGATAAAAGCGTGTTCTCCCCAGTATGCACTGCTATGAAAGTTCGTCGTGTCCAAGCATCACGTGATGATCGGGTGCTATAGACTCTACGCTCACATACAACGGGTGCAAGCCAGTTTTTGCACGCTGAAATACTTGGGTCTAACTTGACGAGCCTAGCATGTACGGACATGGCCTCGAACACATGAACCGAAAGGTTAAGCATGAGTCATATGAATGATATGATCGACACCGTTGTCCACCATTGAAACCACATCTCTTCTCGTGAAGATCGGATTAGGTGTGGTGAATTTGGATCGTGTTCACTAAACAACTTGAGGATGTTGAATTTAGTGGGAGTTCATCTAGTAATTTGATTAAGTTGAACTATTTATCATGAACATAGTCTAAATTGTACTTGCAAATACTGTAGATCACATGGCCAAGTCCAACTTCAACTTCAACGCTTTTGCTGAGAAAGAAAAGCTTAGAAACAATGGGTCTAACTTCACCAACTGGTTCCGCAATCTAAGAATCATTCTGTTCTGGACAAAAGGACTATGTCCTTGAGAAAGCGTTAGGTAACCCCTCAAGCAATCGTGCTGATGAGAAAGCTGTCTATCAACAAGCAAAGATGATTATGGTGTGATTAAGAGCACCATGTTGTTTGCTATGGAACCGGAACTTCAAAATCGTTTTGAAAACTATCCCGGCCCTTTGAGATTCTCGAGGAGCTGAAAACCATGTTTCGCACTCAGGCCGTTCGAGAGATATGAGATCTCGAGAAGTTCTTTAACTGCAAGATGGAGGAAGGAGTTCCGTTAGTGAGCACGCCATTAAGATGTCGGGCTACACTCAACGCCTTTGAGCAATCGGATCGCAAGATTCAGAGGAGCTCAAGATTGACAGGTTCTCGCAATCACTCCCTCCCAGCCTACAAAAGTTTTGTAGTGACTCATAATCGATTGGTTCCACTGATCGATCACCGAGCTCTTCGCAAAGCTGAAGGCTGCGGAGGTGGACATCAAGAAGGATAATCATGTGTTGATGGTCAACAAGCCCTCCTTCAAGAAAGGTAAAGGTGCAAGAAGCCCTTCAAGAAAGGCGGCTAAGAAGCGCGTTGCCCTCGCCGAGAAGAAGCTCAAGTCTGGTCCCAAGCCGGACCTCGAGTGCTTCTATTGCAAGGACAAGGGTCACTAGAAGCGTCCAAGTACTTAGCGGACAAGAAGGCTGGCACCATCAAAGGTATATTTGATATACATGTTATTGATGTTTTCCTTACTAGCCCTCGTTGTAGTGCACAGGTATTTGATCTGGTTCGTTGCTAATATTTGTAACTCAAACAGAGCTGCGGAATAGACGGCGGCTTTGCGAGGGATGAGGTGACGATGCTGCTGGCAACGGATCAAGAGTTGATGTGATGGCCGTCACGCCTCTCCTTAGTTTTACCTTCGGGATTAGTTTTAAACCTTAATAAATGTTATTATGTGCTGCGTTGAGCATGAACATTATTTCGGATCGTGTTTATTGCAAGACGGTTATTCATTTAAATCGGAGAATAATGGTTGTTCTATTTATATGAGTAACATCTTTTATGGTCATGCACCTCTTGTGAGTGGTTTATTTCTTCTAAATCTCGAAAGGGATGAAACACACATCCATAACATTGAGGCTAAGAGATGCAAAGTAGATAGTGATAATACTACTTATTTGTGGCAATCGCTGCTCAGGTCATATTGGTGTAAAGCGATGAAGAAACTCCATTCGATGGACTTTTGGAGTCTCTTGATTTTGAATCATTTGACACATGCGAACCATGCCTCATGGGCAAGATGATCAAAACCCCGTTCTCGGTATGATGGAGCGAGCAACGGACTTGTTGGAAATCATACATACCGATGTATGCGGTCCGATGAGTGTTTCTGACGGTGGATATCACTATTTTCTCACTTTTACCGATGACTTAAGTAGATATGGGTATATCTATTTAATGAAACATAAATCTGAAACGTTTGAAAAGTTCAAAGAATTTCAGAATGAAGTGGAGAACCATCGTAATGTAAAGATTAAGTTTCTACGATCCGATCGTGGGCGAATATTTGAGTTATGATTTTCACGCATCTCAAAGCAAGTGGAATCGTTTCACAACTCACGCCACCGGAACACCACAAGCAATGGTGTGTCTGAACGCTTAATCGAACCCTATTAGATATGGTCCGATCGATGATGTCTCTTACTGATTTGCCGTTATCATTTTGGGGTTATGCATTAGAAACCGCTGCATTCACTTTAAATAGGGCTCCATCTAAATCCGTTGAGACGACACCGTATGAACTATGGTTTGGTGCTAAACCTAAGTTGTCGCTTTCTTAAAGTTTGGGGATGCGAAGCTTACGCCAAGAAATTGATGCTGGGACAAGCTCGAACCCAAAGCGGAGAAATGCGTCTTCATAGGATACCCTAAGGAAACTATTGGGTATACCTTCTATCACAAAACCGAAGGCAAAGTGTTTGTCGAAGAACAGTTCCTTTCTTGAGAAGGAGTTTCTCTCGAAAGAAGTGAGTGGGAGGAAAGTAGAGCTAGACGAGGTTATTGAACCTTCTCTTGAATTGGAGAGTAGCGCAACACCTGAAATTGTTCCAGTGCCGCCTGCACCAATAATAGAGGAAGCTAATGACAAGGATCATGAAGCTTCGGACGATCTGCTCTTGAACGTCGCAGTCGACAAGGTCGCGTGCCCTCTCCTAAGTGAATGCAGCAACTGTCTTGCGGTCTTGTTAATAGAAGGCGGTGAACCTACGAACTATGAGGAAGCGATGATGAGCCCAGACTCGAGAAATGGCTAGAAGCCATGAAATCCAATTGGGATCCACGGCGAAAACCAAGTATGGACTTTGGTGGACCCTCCTAGCAATCGAAAGGCCGTTGAGTGCAAATGGATCTTCAAGAAGAAAGCGGACACTGATGGTAATGTTACCGTCTATAAAGCACGGCTTGTTGCGAAAGGTTTTCGACAAGTTCAAGGTGTTGACTACGATGAGACTTTCTCTCCCGTGGCGATGTTTAAGTCCATTCGGATTTTATTAGCAATTGCTGCGTTTCATGATTATGAAATATGGCAAATGGATGTCAAGATCGCTTCCTCAATGGCAACATTGATGAAGAGTTGTATATGATGCAACCGAAGGTTTTGTCGATCCTAAGGATGCCGATAAAGTATGTAAACTTCAGCGTTCCATTTATGGATCAAGCAAGCATCTCGAGTTGAACCTTCGCTTTGATCAAGTGATCAAGAGCTTTGGATTTGTTCCAAATTGCTCTAAGCTTGCATCTACAAGAAAGTGAGTGGGAGCTCGGTGACATTTACGGTACTATATGTGGATGACATATTGATTATTGAAATGACATCAACATGCTTAACGATGTGAAGAGTTATTTGAACAAGTGTTTTCAATGAAAGACCTAGGTGAAGCGCTTATATATTGGGCATCAAAATCTATAGAGATAGACAAGACGCTCGATAGCTTTAAGCCAAAGTACATACCTAGACAAAGTTCTGAAAGGTTCAGAATGGATAAGGCATTGAAAGGTTCAGTGCCTATGTTGTCGTAAGATATTGAGCAAGGCTCTGTCCACCACGGTAAATGATAGGGAAGCTATGAGCAAAGTGCCTTATGCCTCGGCCATAGGTTCCATCATGTATGCCATGTGTGTACTAGACGGATGTGTCCAATGCTCTTAGTTTGACGAGCAGATATCAAAGTGATCCAGAGTGGAACACTTGGACAGCCGTGAAGAACATCCTAAGGTACCTAAATAGGACTAAAGAAATGTTCTTAGTCTATGGGGTGATGAACAGCTGTCGTAAAAGGTTACGTCGATGCTAGTTTTGACACGACAAGGATGATTGTAAATCTCACGTGATACGTGTATATTTTGAATGGAGGAGCTGTGAGTGGAGAAGTCGCAAGCAAAGCGTGATCGCGGGATCTACAAGAAACGGAATACATGGCTGCAGAAGCGTCAAGTGAAGGAGTTTGGATCGAAACTTCATCATCGAGCTTGGCGTGGTTCCAAGTGCATTGGACCCACTGGAGATATTGTGTGACAACACTGGCGCCATAGCACTCGCTAAGGAACCAAGATATCATCCAAAGACCAAGCATATCAACCGCAAGTTTCATATAATCCGAGATTATATAGCGATGGAGATCAAGATCAAGAAAGTACATACAGATCTGAATATTGCAGATCCATTGACTAAACCTCTTCCATGTGTAAAACATGATCAGCACCTCAGTGCCATGGGTGTGAGATTGTTGCCAAATGTAAACTAGATTATTGACTCTAGTGCAAGTGGGAGACTGTTGGAATTATGCCCTAGAGGCAATAATAAAGATGTTATTATTATAATTGTTGTTCATGATAAAGTTTATATTCCATGCTAGAATTGTATTAAGCGGAAACTTTAATACTTGTGTGGTTTGTGAACAACACCGTGTCCCTAGTACGCCTCTATGGACTAGCTCATTGATCAATGATGGTTAAGGTTTCCTAACCATAGACATGAGTTGTCAATTGATAATGAGATCATATCATTGGGAGAATGATATGGTGGACAGACCCAAACTAAGCGAAGCAATTAGATCGTATCATTGTGTTCATCTTTGCGAAGCTTTTCCTATGTCAAATATTGCATTCCTTGGACCATGAGATAATACAACTCCCTGGTATCGGAAGAAAGCTTTGAGGTCATCAAACGTCATCCTATGAGAGGGTGATCATAAAGGTGTCTCTCAGGTAATCGGAAAGTATCTCATTGGGTTGTATGTATCGAGATGGGATTTGTCCCTCCCAAGTCGGAGAGATATACTTGGGCCCACTCGGTAATCGATATCAACACCGCTTGCAAGCATGTGGTTAAGGAGTTGATCACAAAGTGATATTGGATTACGGAACAGTAAAGTACTTCTGTGAACGAGATTGAACTAGGTATGACGATACGACGATCGAATCTCGGGCAGGTAAAATATCGCGAGACGAAGGGAATATATATGGGATTGATTGAATCTGGCATCGTGGTTCATCCGATATGATCATCGATGAATGTGTGGAGTCAATATGGGTGCCTGCACCCGCTGTTGATTATTGATAGAAGATCATGTCGCATATTCTCGAACCCAGGTCACACACTTAACGTGTCTCACGCTAGGATAGATTGGATACTTGGTTTATGAATTTTGTTCGAGTCTCGGATGGGATCCGGACATCACGAGAGGTTCCGGAGTGGTCCGGAGAATAAGATTCATATAAGGCGGCAGTTTTTGGAGTTGAATTGTTCCGGATTAATGGTATTGTACCGGAAGCTTCTAGAACCTTCCGAAGGGGACCAACGTGGCCCCACCTTCCGGGAGGGGCATGGGCCTATGAGGGAGTGTCCTGGCGCATTGGCAGGGGCACAAGGCCCCATAGGGCCCAGCCGATCCTAGATAAGTTTAAATCGTTTAAACTAGAGATAAGATAGGGTTTCTAGGGAGAGTTTAAATCGTTTAAACTAGAGATAGGCTTGGAGGATGGGCAGGGGCTGGCGCACCCCCTCTATATAGAGGGCTGGTGCGCCTCCCCCAACCTACACCTTCCTCCAAACCCTAGTTGCCCTGCGCTCCTCTCTCCCTCCCGATTTGTAGGCGAAGCCTGCTGCAGAAATTCTCCACCATATACACTTGCCGTCGTGTTGTAGATCCAATCTATCTCTCCACCCTACTTGCTGGTCCGAGGAAGGAGGAGACGCCGAGGTGCTGCACGTGCATCTCACGGAGGCACCGCCACTTGTGGTGCTAGATCGGATCGGATCGCGAGGAGGAGAAGCGACTACATCACCCACGAGCGTTCATTGCTTGTAATCTTCAAGGTTATGAAGATCTAATCCAATCTCTCTCATTGTTTCCATCTCCTAGATTAGATCTTGGCTTCGCTTCCGTAGAAAATTTTGATTTACTATGCTGTGAATCCCTTCAGTATTTAGGGGGAGTGTAGTTCCTCTTATGAACAAACGCTATCCCTATTATGCGCACATTAAAGTTTTCATACTCTATAGTCTCTAAAGGAGACCATTTGAGCTTCATGATGAGTGTTGGTAATGAACCCAAGATATATCTTCGCGGTGTCAAGCCATTTACTCTTATATAAGGTGGCCTCGGCCACCAATCTGCTTTTTATTTGTGTCTTTGACCTTTTTGTGTTTTTCTTGGCTTTTGTTGGCTTTGGTTCTTCACAGTTTGAGCTCTCTATCCTAAGCCTTTCTTTTCCTCAAGCCCTCTCTATTCCCTGCACAAGTTCTTCCTTGTTTTCTTCCAAACCTGAGAAGGTCTTCCTGGCGTCACCGAAACTTCCGGTCAGATGCCGGAACTTCCGGTCAGCTGGTTGTTCGTCTGAACCACCTGACTGAACGTATTCACTGACCGGAACTTCCGGTCCCTGATCGGAACTTCCGGTGGTGCTCCCTGTCCTATATAAGGTGGGCCCTGGGGGAAAACGGGATCTTCTCCCTTTTTCCCCCAAGACCCATCCTCTATTTGGAGCAGCCGCCGGCCACGACCTCTCCACGAAGGTGCTCTGGCCCCTTCGTCTCCGGCCACTCCTCCACAGATCTACTCCATGGGAACCTTCCCCCACCTCGATCTCCCGCCATGGACTCCGGTATTTGCCCTCAACTCCCTCCATTAATGGAGATCTTGCTCTCTCACCATGGCTTGAGTTAGGGCACACCATGTCTAGGCTAGTTCTTTGGCTAGAACTTGTTGGGAGATCTTGGTAGGCCTAGGGTATCATGCTAGATTAGATTGGTCCAATACATTTTTGAAAATCTTTGCACGTGTGGCTTTTATATCTAGATCTAGTGGACTACTGTTTGGAACCATCAGTTCGTGGCCTCACCGGAACTTCCGGTGAGCCACGACCGGAACTTCCGATGGACCATTTTCACCGGAAGTTCCGGCGATTCAGCGGAAGTTCCGGCAACAATGCAACTTTTTCCTGATTGTATTTTTCCAATCTATTTCTTTTGGTTCCATCTTCCGAACTTGTGCACTTACCCCACCTTCCCTCCCTATTCTTATGCTTTCCTCTCAGGGCAAGGAGGTACTCGCCAAGGCAAGCGTACCCGTCAACCATCCTCTGACATTCCTCCTGAGATTGATGAAGAAGATGTTGAGGTTGTGCGTCCAACCACTCAGACTAGTCGTCAGAAAGCTGCTGCTGCTCGCCGTGTTGCTGCTGCTGAAGGGAAAAGGCCTACTCTTGCTCAGAAGGCCACTACTGCTGGGCCAGACATGACCAAAGCCAAGATTTCCAAATGGTCTCAGAAAGCTTACTCTGCATTCAGGCGTACGGATACCTACCTCGTTGCTCGTGATCGTATTTGCTTGGATCCTCACTTCCACACCTATCGTCAGGAACAGATATTTGCTGAAATCTATGCAACGAAGAAGAAGTTCGTGGTTGCTCCTCAAAAGTACATCAGTGTGACTCACATGGAAGAGAAGCAAGCATACTTTGGCAAGGCTCTTGATATTTGCTAGAAGTTTGGGCTGATTCCTCTCATGGAGCACCGTCAGAACTATGATGTGAATGCTATTGCTCAGTTTTACTCAACTCTGTTTATTCACATGCAGTCCTCTACTGAAGGTGTGTTGAAGTGGATGACTAGGGACGTGTTTCTTACCGCCACTTGGTCTGAATTTGCCGAGCTTCTTGGTTATCCCCTTCAGCCTGGACGCGGGGCAAATGGTTGGCGTGTTCATGGTCCTCAAGCTGCTGATCCTGAGGTCCTGGAGCCTCTCTACATTCAAGGGTGGGGAACTGTTGGGTTTGTGAATCATCTGATGCCAGTTTTTGACATCATGCGTAGGGTGTACTTGAACACCATCTCTCCCAAGGTTGGTAACTTTGATCAGCTCCATGGCTATTAGGTTGACCTCATGCATCAGACTTATCTCCGCCGTGACACTGATAGACCCATGGATGTTATGCACTTCATCTACTCCGAGCTGTGGCAAGCTATTATTGAAAAGAAATCCTGCGTCTATGCTCCCTTCATTCAGACTCTCATCAATCACAAGTGGCTTGAGACGACTGACACTCGCTTTCCTGAAGACAACATCACCATTCATGAAGAGCTGAAGCTGCGTGTGAGTAAGCACCAAAAGCCTCGTTCTCAAGAAGAAAAGAAAGCTGAACTCAAGAAGGCCCGAGATGAAGCTGGTGGTCCTTCCTCTGCTCCTGGGGGTTCTCGTGCTGGTGGTCCGTCTCTCCAGAGGCAGCCGTCTTGGGCAAAGAAGCTGCTTGGGAAGGTGAAGAAAACTTTCTGCTTCTCAGACCATGAGTATCGTGCCTATGTAGATCAACGTCACAATGTTCAGCGCCAGAAGGCCATCATGACTGCTCTCAACATTCCCAGCTCTCCGGTCACTAGCTCTGTCACTGTTCCCAAGGATGATTGGATTCGCGACAACTGCCACTGGTCCGAGGATGAGTCTGAGGAGGAGGTCACTAGTCCGCCGCCTGAGTGGGTCCTTGGGTCCCTGAGTCTTCTCCTCCTCCTCCCTCTCACGGTCGGGACGATTAGATTGATCTTTTCTTCCTTTTTGGTGTCTCGATGCCAAAGGGGGAGAAAGATGTCTATTAGGTTGTCTACGGGATTTGCATGGGTTGAGTCGCGAGCCTGTTCTTGCCTTTGATTTTTTTCTTGCTCGCGAACTCTCTAGTTTATCTGTGTGCTTGTGGCTTTATGTCCGTGAACTTATGTGTGCTTGTGGACCATGTTATGTTCGAGACTATGTGGTATCTTTGTGGTATCTTGTTGTCATATTATGAGCACATGCATATGGTGGTGGAACCTCATAGCTCTTATTGTTATTATTACTCCTTTTGTCTCCACCACATTTGGTTGGTTCTGGTATGATCTCTATCCTTTCTTGTACCCTGCACTTGTGCTATCTTTGCAATTGGTAGGGGGTGCCTCCTTGTATGTGTGCCAGTCTTGTCTTTAGAGTTTTTCTCTACCTTGCACACATACAGGGGGAGCTTGTCCCGTCCATTGCAAAAATTGCTTTGATTCTATGCAAATCTTTGGGATTGTCATCGAACACCAAAAAGGGGGAGATTGAAAGGACTATATCTTCCCATGATGTTTTTGGTGTTAATGATAATCCCAATTGTGTTTTTTTATTGTGCGTTTGTGTTTCAGGGGAAACGTTGTTGTTGTCTCCTTCTATTGTGGTGGATGCTCTCTTGGGATCTCATGAAGACGGTGGCCTTTTAGTTTTCTTCTAGTTTCTCTCCGATTGTTGTTTTAGGTCACCGTACTATTAAGAGAGGGTCCATCTTGGAAGGCTGTGGGAAATCACTTGTTCTTGCACAAACCTATATGCACTACCACAGCCATCCCACTATTCTATGAGAGAGCGCTTTCCTATTCTGCTGGAGCCTTCTGTGTCTCATCGGAACTTCCGGCCTGGCGCCGGAAGTTCCACTCAGGCTTTTTCTGCGGGCTGTTCTAAGTTTTGTTCCGACGCTAGTTCCGCCCCAAGTTCCGATGGTGAATCAGTAACCTTCTGTATGAAGTGTTCTAATTGCCGGAACTTGGGCCGGAACTTGCATCGGAACTTGTCCTGCCAAAAGGTCCTGAGCAGAACTTCCGCACAGACGCCGGAACTTCCGGCCAGATTCGGTTCGCGACCCAGAAATTCCGCCCCTTGTTTCGCTCCAAGTTCCGGTGGTGGCTCAGTAACCTTCTGTTTTGAAGTGTTCTATTTGCCGGAACTTGGCCGGAACTCATGTCGAAGTTCACCAAACTTCCGTCTGTTTGACCGGAACTTCCGGCTTGGCTCGAGGGCCAACGGTCTGATGACCGTTGGAGCCAGGCTGGGCGGAACTTCCGACCTTTCTTCGGAACTTCCGGTGAGGTTGCGGGGGCTATAACGGTTCAGCGCGAGGGGGCCTATTTAAGGCACCCCTCTTCTTCCTCCCTTGCGCTCTCGAATTTTTCTCTCTCCTCCATTAATGCTCGAGCTTCACCTCACTAGATCTCTCTCTCTAGCCACTCAAATGACTTGATCTTTTGAGAGGTGAGGGAGGTGACCTAGATCTACACTTCCACCAAAGAAGATTTGATTTCCCCCACCTATCCTTTGTGGATCTTGTTGCTCTTGGGTTTCTTGAAACCCTAGACGGTGTAGGGCATCCTCGGAGCTAAGGCTTGTGTTGTAAAGCTTCGAGGTGTCGTTGAGGGCCTCCAATTGAGTTGTGGAGCCTCCCCCTCAACCTTGGTGTAAAGGTTTTGGTTGGCGCCTTCAAGGTCACGGGTTAATGGATTGTGAGGCCTCCTTTGTGGGGGAGCTCACCGGAGAAGAAGGTGAGGCCTTTGTGGCGCTCGGGTGACCTTGTGTGGCCCCGACACCTCTCCAACGTAGACGTAGCTCCTTGGGAGTGAACTACGGGAATTACATCTCCGTGTCCACTTTCCATTGCCGTTTGATTCCTTCCTTTACTCCTTGCTATTTACCATTTTTGTGGTTGGTGTTTGTTTTCTTGCATTTAGGTTGTTCACTTAGTTGCATCTCTAGATAACTTTCCTTCTCGTTGAGCCTAAAAGTGAGAAACAAATTAAAATTGGGTAGACGCCTATTCACCCCCTCTAGTCGTATCAAGTCGGTACTTTCACACGGCAAGGTGGTTGTGGCTGGAGGGAGATGAATAGCGCTGCTGCAAGCGATGTTGGGCCATGTAGAGATAAAACAAAACTTTTTCCCTCTAACATGGTGATCCCAAGATCTAGCTGAGGTAGAAGGCCACGGGGTTTACCACTAGACGCGCGGTTGCAGATTACTGATGTAGCGCGTCAGTTGATGCAGTGTAGTCCTCACGATCCGATCCGATCACGATCGTCCTGGTGCTGATCGTACAACACCTCTACTGGTATCTACACGTACAAGGAGGAGCGTCGGCGGTGAACTGTTAGGTTCAGTACGGCGGTATGACTGATGTGGAGCTAGGGTTTCCAACACATGGAATGACCTAACCGATCAACCCTCTTGGGTTTCTGCGCCCCACTATATATAGGGAGTGAACGTGGGCTCCACTCACTCGTGGCCCATTCACTAAAGCCCATATAATATTAGTCACCGTGAGTCTGACTCACTAACTCAGTCCAAATCCGGCTCGGGTCTAATCGAACCAGATTTCCGGTTCAGATCCAATCCGAACTTGCTCCCGCTCTTAAGTGTGTGACCCCACAAGCTCATGGCTACTTAGACACGATTGGAGTCTGACTCTCAATCGATCAGTCGGTAGTGACTCCTAGCAGAACGTGCCAACTTCTAAGTACCAAAGAGTCATGACGACTTGCCTTTCCAATGCGACTTGTGTCTGAGTCCCTTTTGCCTCACGATATACTTTGTCAGACTATAGGCGAATAATTGTAATACCTTAAATAGTCCGACTATTTTCTCGATCCGAGATAAGTGATTCATCTGACTAACTCTTAGTCGATCGCCTCGGTTAACACTTAACCGAGTCGTGCATGGCCATGCTCTCCGTCATATCATCCGAGAGGGCCCAGAGAAAATCTCTCCAAGTGGAGGGGCAAAATCCCATCTTGGTTATTCACATCACGCGGCTTGATTCTCAGTCGACCCGAACTCTGCCTTTATAACTATCCAGTTACGGATCAGCGTTTGATAGAACCTAAGTCGGTGATCCTCAACTCGGACTGTGCAATAACCTCAGGTCTAAGGATTACATTGATTGAGATATACAAATGACAACTTGTTCGTTGTACCTCAATATGGGTCAATCTGACTCACTAAACTCTTTAGCCGAATTTGTGTAAGTCGGAATAGCATCTCCATGCCCATGACAAGTGGAACCGAGTCATCAGCCGACTTTCACATTGGTCTAAGTTGTGTGTCCAGCACAACCTCGATGACCAAGGATATTTAGTACAAACAACATGAATGTATAGTTCCACAACTGAATCACATATTCAATGATACACATCAGATGCTTATACAAGGACAACTTAATATCTTTATGAATACAGTGGGGAATATCATCATACATGATTGCCTCTAGGGCATATTCCCAACAATATCTTTATGAATACAATGGGAAATATCATCATACATAATTGCCTCTAGGGCATCCTTTAGTTGGGAGATGAATGGCGTGGTACGGGTGTTGCATCCTCCAGAAGGGAGACGAATGGCGTTTTGTAGGTGTTGCATCCTCCCGAAGGGTGAGGAATGGCATCATTGTCGTTGTTGCATCCTACAGAAGGGAGGCGAATGGCGCTTTGCGGGTGTTACATCCTCCCGAAGTGTGAGGAATGGCGTCATTGCGGTTGTTGCATCCTCCCATCCAGTGCAGGAAAGAAGAAGGAGTGTGGGCAGCATGTCGGGCTTGCCGGGAGGTGAGGTTGGCCATGGAGGCAAGGGCAGCGAGGATGGCTTGGTGGCTGACCGTTTCCTTTTTGGGATTCTGCTGGTGATATTGCCAGCGAAAGCTATACTCCGGCTATGGTTGGAGTCATCGACGGCGGCACCTACGAGCGTCATTTCCTTGTTGAAAGCATCGATGTAGCAATCCTCACTTGCCTTCCTGGATTGCTCTAGTGGAAACCCGAGATTTGGTCTTCCAGATCGGATGGTGGTTGCGCTACTTGGCATCGCATTCCCTCTTGGGGGCATTGTCTTGGAGGTGGTCTCCGGTCACAGGGACATGTGGTTTGTGAGGGTGTGCGCCATTGCGCTTAGGTACTTAGGTGTGGCTTGCCATTGTGTAGGTTTTCGCCCGGTTTTCCTCTAATAAGCTGAGCAGTGTGGGTCATTTGACCGGTTTCTTTCAAATCAATGAATTTAGCAGCTCTTCTGCTAACATTCAAAAAAATCTGAGAGAGAGTCTAGTTGTTTATTTGACCATGGGACCCACAAGCGATTCACACATAGTAGAGAAAACTAGTTGTCTCATAACTCTAAGGGCATGTTTGATTCAAAGGATTTTCAAAGGAATTCTATAGGATTCCAATCCACAGGATTTTTTCCAATAGAATGTTTTTGATTCAAAGGAATAAATCCTACAAAATTCCTATGCATTGCTTTCTTACACTACAATACTATAGGATTTCTAACAAGAGATGAGACCTCTTGAAAAAAATCCTATGTGTCTATGACAACTATGACATGTACCTAAACCCTATAAAATTTCCTGTGTTTTTCCTGCGGTGCAATCAAACAGCTTATCTTACCGATTCCTGCATTTTTCATTCATGTAGGATTCTAAGTGTCATGCCATTCTATTCCTACACTTTTCCCATTACTTTGTCTTACAAATCCTTTGAATCAAACAAGCCCTAAGATATTTTTCTTTGAACCGAATCCACATAGTACATGGTCTAACACTTGGGCGTGAGGGTTCAGGAGGTATTTGGGACTCCCATTCTCTCCTCCCATTTCTCTCTTCTCACCTACCTTGAGAGTCGTCTCCACGTCTCTAACTCCCCTCTTCCCCTCCTCCGGCAGCCTCACCACCTGGAGCAGAGAGACGGGAGGGCCGACCTTCTCTGTTCATTGTAGTTAAGGGTTGGCCGCCTACTCCTGGTGTGGTTTTATGCCTGTTGTCGGGAGCTCTCCTTGGTCTCTCGCGAGCAGCAGCCTTGGTGGCCGCTGGGCTTCTCTACTAGGCCTCCATGTAGGAGGAAGACAACAATGTGTCAATCTGGTCAAGCCTTCTTCAATAAATTAAATGTAGATCCGGTGAAGGATGTTTTCACCCCTGTATCTTGTTGAGGTGGTGGAATAAGGGAGGGGAGGTCTCGATCTTGGGTCTCTGGGGAAGTTTGTGAAGCTGCAACAATGAAAGGCGGAGCTCATCAACGACGTCCAGATATCATCATCGTTTTCCATGGTAAAAAAGGTGACCGCTCCAGACTCGTAAGCCAAGTGCGCTTGAGCTATTCCTACCTCCTGGTCATCGAGCCACATAGGAAGATCTTTTTCGATCTCGAGCTGGCGCTCCAACTCTGCCATGCCCCAAGTGGCGATGTCCCCTGCGGCGCGGTGGATGGCCGGATTTCGAGACGACGGTGCGAAAGCGGTGGTGAAGGAACCGCTTGATTTTTTTTTACCTTTGTACTATATCTTGAGGTCGTTTTGTAATCTGCGAGGACTGTGGTGTACTTCCGTTTCTTGTGGGGGTCCTCCTTGTATTTGTAATCCACCGATTAAGTGAATGCAATTTTAGGGTTCTTTGGGAGTTGCATGAAAACCTCCATTACGTAAACCCTAATATTTCTAAAAAAACGTTTTTATGGAAAATACTTTTAGGTAACCACAAATTTGTAGCATCATTTTCCCCACATCTCTAGGTTCGTCTGGCTTGAAATAAAAATGAGTAAACCACACCAGCGGTCCTAAATCTTTCGACGAAACGTCAAGTAGGTCCTAGTTCTTCAAAATTGAACATTGAGGTCCTAATTGTTTCTAAGTGATTCATTGCAGATCCTAAACTCGTCTGACCAGCCAGTTGACGCAAGGTGCTGCCACTAGGACTAACCGCTGGAGGTGAATATTTGCACATAGCCCCGTCTTCTTCCCACACCTCACCGGCTAACCTGTCTCTTCCTCTTTCCACCTCTCTCCCGCGACATGGAAGGCGAGCTGGCGGCGGTGACAGTTTTTCTCCGGTGATAAACGACGGCAGTCGATAGGCGGTGGCGCTCGCGAGGATGGAGCCCGTGAGGAAGGGGCCAAAGTTGCGGCGACCCGGCGATCCTCCCGTGCGCTATGGTAAGATGACATAACCCTAGATCTCCATTTCTATTGGTGTTGGCAGTGGTAGAGAAGTAGTACGAAATGCAAGTAGTTCTTGATGATTTGCATGTTATTTAGGAGTATTCGAGGATCAGTTCACCGTAGAAATCAACTATGCTGGTTTTTTTTGCGGATTTGGGATGTCGAAGAGCTATGTGGATGGAAAAGTAGCTCGATTTGATGGATGTGAAGCAGACACATGGTTGCCTCTATGGCCCACTGATTTTATGCAGCAGCTAGGTTACTCTGAACCAGATAAATATGTGTTTTACTGGCTGCTTCCTGGAATGAACTTAGACACAGATCATTTAATTTTGGACCGATCATCGACACCTTGAGCATGATTGTTATTGTCCCAAAGTTTCAGTATTTTCAGTTGTATGTGGACCACAAGGATTTGCAGTTTGACAATGCCACATTGGATGATGTTGTGATCTGTGGTTCTCCTGATTTGCCTCCAGTGTTGAGCCCTGGAAAGAGGATGGGTAAAGAAGCAGCTGGTAGGAGCAAAACCAGTGTTCCACCTAGGCAGGAGCAGAATATTGGGCATGAGCTTAGAAGAAGTAGGAGGCAGCTAGATGTGGAAGAAGAAGCAAACATTTTCACAGATAGTGACAGTGATGACAGTGATTGGGATGCAGACTGGGTAGACTCTGATAATGAGTTGGCAGCTGATGATGATGGTTTGTATGAAGAATGGGTAGATGACAAGCATGAGGAAAAAAGAAGGAGCAAATCCAAATGGGAGGAGGACAGTGACTATGATACAGATGTTGATCTGAAAGAGCTACAAGATTCAGATGTTGAGGAAGCTGATTCAGCAGAAGAAGTGGAAGTAGTTAACAAGCAAGGAAGGAAGAAAATGAAGAAGAAAGTCAAGCTGAAAAGGTGGAGGCTAGAGAACATGAAAGGAATAGATTTTCACATTGGCATGGTGTTCCTAACAGTTGTGATCTTAGAGGAGCATTACAGGAGTATATTGTGCAGCAAAGAGTTGGTGTACATTATGTGAAGAATGACAAGCAGAGGGTCAGGGCATGTTGTGTTGCTAATTGTCCTTGGTACCTATATGCTGCACCTGATAGTAGGACAACAGGTTCATGGGTTGTGAAGAAATATGTTGGAAAACACCAATGTGAGAGAGAGTTTGTACTGAAACAGTTCACAGCCAAATATCTAGCTACAAAGTACTTGGAAACATTTAGAGCTGATGATAAGATGTCACTGAAGAATTATGCTAGGCTTATTGAACAAGATTTCAACATGAGTCCAAGTAGAAGCAAGTTAGAAAGGTCTATAAGGATTGCACTAAAGAAGATACATGGAGATGAGTTGGAACAATATAATCTATTGTGGGATTTTGCAGCTGAGATAAGAAGATCAAACCCTGGAAGCACCATGTTTGTAAATGCAAAGGATGGACTGTTTGAGAATTGCTATATGGCATTCGATGCATGCAAAATAGGTTTCTTGGCATCCTGTAGGCCCATCATAGGCATTGATGGGTGCCACATCAAGAACAAATTTGGTGGAGTGATGCTTACAGCAGTTGGTGTTGATCCAAACGACTGTATATTTCCTATTGCCATTGCTATAGTTGAAGTTGAAGATACAAACACATGGAAGTGGTTTTTGAGCACACTGAAAAGGAGGATTTAGGCATAGAGAACACAAGGCCATGGAATTTTATGAGTGATAGGCAGAAGGTACATATTTATTACTTGTCTATGCATGCATATTTATTACTTGTCTATGCTTGCATATTTATTACTTGTCTGTGTATGTAGGGATTGATAAATGCTATCAATGCATTATGGCCTGATGCACAACACAGGTTTTGTATAAGGCATCTGCATCAGAATTTTGCAAAGAATGGCTCGAGAATTGAGATTTTCAAGAATAAGTTATGGCAAATTGCAAGAGCAACACGTGAGGCAGACTGGCAGAAATACATGGATGAGATGAAGGCTATGGACCAGGGGGCATTTGACGATCTGGATGCAATTGACCCAAGACAATGGTGCAAAGCATTTTTTGAGGAGCTTCCAAAATGTGACCTACTGTTGAACAATATCTGTGAAGTTTTCAACAAGTACATACTTGTTCTAGAGAATTACCTATTGTTACAACACTGAAGACGATCAAAGACCAGCTCATGATTAGATACTATTCCAAGAGGAAAGAAACTGATGAGATGTATGGTGATATTTGCACAAAAATTAGGAAAAAGTTGGATAAGAACATTGACTTTTCCAATAGATACCAAGCTGCGCCTGTTGCAGAACACCTGTTCCAGGTGAAAGGATTGAATGGAGAATATGAAGTTCACTTAAAGAAAATGGAGTGCTCTTGTAGGTCCTGGCAACTCACATGAATTCCATGTAGACATGCTTGTGCAGTACTTAGGCATGAAAGAATCAAGCCAGAGTCAGTGGTACACAAGTGCTACAGCATAGAGGCATTTAAAACTGCTTATGCTAATGTGATAATGCCATGTAGTGATCCTAGAGTGTGGAAAAAAAAAGAATGGGCCTCCAATAAGGTCACCCAAATTTGACAAGAAAGTTGGAAGGCCAAGTAAGAAAAGAAAGAAAAACCCACTAGAGGGGATGATGGAACTAGGATGAGCAGGCATGGAACAGTAAGTCACTGCAGTGTGTGCAATGAAACTGACCACAATAAAAGAAAGTATCCAAAGTTGGGTAGAGGTCCAGCTGCAGCAAATGTACCAGTTCCTCAACAACCAGCTGTACCAGATCCTAAACAACCAACTGCACGAGATCCTAAACAACCAGAGCCAATTCAGATTATACTTCCTGATGATGAAACAACACTACAAACAAGTAAGAAAATGCCAGTGAAAAGGAACACCAAGGTTGATTTCATTGCTCTCACACTTGCTGTACATTATTATACATTTCATTGCTCTCACATTTGTTGTACATTATTATACATTTTTCAGAAAAAGGTAGTTGCAGAAATGGGAATGAGTTCATCTTCTACTATTGTTGCATATTCTATGAGTTATGATATTTCATCATCTAGTGTCCTACAGATCCTACAAGAACAAGTGAGTAAAAGAACAACTGATTGTAAAGAAAAAATGATTTTACATTTCATATCTTTCATTCTACTTCATTTTATATGTTTTTTGCGTGACCACTCAGATCTCGAGACTCCATTGCCAGGTCCTCTTCCAGAAAGCCAGTTTATTGCTAGTTGCAGAGGTGACATACCCCCTCCAAGATCAACTACTGCAACACTTGGTTTAAAAAGAAAGAAGTTGGTGAATAGGAAGAAGGAGAACAGACTCCCAGAATAGGAAGAAGGAGAACAAACTCCCAGCTGAGAAGTAGTTGAGGAGTGAAAAGTAGTTGTATATTTTGTATAGAACTAGGTGGTAGTTCCATATTTTGGATGGTTTGTAATGAAACCCCTTGCTCTGATGTGGCTATGGTTTCACACAAACCATGTAAGTGCAAAATTCTAAATAGTGCACTATTTTGCTGGATGTTGCAAAACTAGTTGTAAATCCTGACTAGCTCAAACTATGTATGCCAGCTATTATGGTCTCAGGATGACATATGTGTATTTGTCCATTTAACTTGTATACTTGACTAGCTCATCCCAAGTACATAAAAATAAACAAAATTCTGCCAAAATCAAACAAACATAATACATTATTTTCAATCCCCAGATTACATCACAGGATACATGCTTGCCTATCTCATGCCCTCATACAACTAGCACTACTTAGCAACAACTACATAAACCATGACTACAATAAGAAATACAATTGCAGTCAACAAATTTCTGCAAATCACCACTAACTCATCCAACTTCTTCAGCAATTCATCCATTTTCTTCAGTGAGTACTCCTTCTGCCCATGTTCTTCTTCTTCTTCCTCCTCTGTTTCCTTACTTCCCATCTGTCCATCTGAATCGATAACAACAGTTGCACCTGGGAGAGAGATGGTATATCCATTTCTAGCTAGAAAGTCCACCTAGTTGTCTTCACCATTCTCCCAGTAGTAATGGTTGTAGGGATTGGGCGCAATCTGTCACAAATCGGAGGAAATAAGAATAAATGGGGCTAAGAAAATCCAAATGAGCTAACAAGAACAACTTACACGATGATTTGGGCACTTGTAAAAGACACGTCCAGGCTTGGCTGGTGATTGAGAGATAAGCCGAATCGTCTTGCGAAATCCACAACAGGGACATGGCACTAACGGCAACGTTCCAGGTGGTAGAGGAGCTACTGACCGTGGTGGAGGTGGCAGCGAAGGGGATAGAGAAGCTTGCTTCTGCCTCCGTTGATTCCCAGAACTTGAGGACGCGGACATGGCGATGGATCGGCAGCAGTAGAGAGCAGAGAGGTTGGGAAGAAGAACTAGGGGTTTGGGGATTAGAAGCCAGCTGCTTATAAGGGTTCATTTGCATAAATCCCAACCACCAGCCGCGGGAAAATCTCCCGCCAAGCAGCACCTTGACGACGTGGCGCTGGTCAACCAGGGTCAGACGAGTTTAGGACCTGCGATGAATCACTTAGAAACAATTAGGACCTCAATATTTAATTTTAAAAAACTGAGACCTACCTGACGTTTCGTCGAAAGATTTAGAACAGTGGCCGTTTGGGAGGGGGAAAGGCGGAAGAAGAAGAAGATGCCATTGCGGCCACACCACCAACCGCGGGAGTGGGCTAGCTAGCTAGCTAGTGCGCGGCGTAGTGAGAGCCCGTCCCAGTCCCACCAACCACCACGGTTGGAGCTGGAATCACCGCCCGCCCGCTCCCTCCGTCCCCACCGCACCGGGTCATGGCGCGTGCGTGTTTGTTCTCTTTCCCCGCGGTCTCCGCCAGGCAGGACGACGCGCGAGGCTGGCGTGCTGCCCCCACCAGCGACAGCGACACCGACGGATCCAATCCCCGCTTCGCCGCCGCGCCGGGCCGATCCGGTCAGCGCGCGCGTCACGCTCCATTCACTCCCCCGCCCGCGCCCAGGCTCGGTGCCCGGCTGCTATTGCGGTCCGACGCGACGCGCGCCTCCACTCCGCGCGCTCGCTGTCCGCGGCGTGGAGAGTGAGGGGAGGGAAGGGGGCTGGCCTACCTGACGCGGGAGGGAGGCAGTTGGCGACCGCGGGCGGCCAGGCGGAGTCCTCCCGGTCTCCCTCCCACTTTCCGCTCCCCTCACCACCCCCTTTCTCCAACGCGCCCAGGGAGGACAGAGATCCTTCGGCCCTCCCACCTCCGGCCGAGCCTCCCCTTTTCCGCGCATTCCACAGCTACAACAATTCCCTGCTGCTGCTGCTGCTGCTTAGACCTCGACTGTTCTTGCTGCCCTTGCTTCCTCCTCCTCCTCCTCCTCCCCTTGCTGCCTTTGACTCCACAATACGATCACAGCTAGCCATGGGGTTATGACACAGGGCTTAGGCCTCCTCAGCAAAGCAGAATTCTCCTCCGTCCGCCCTTTTCGGTCCATCTGTGGAGTTCCTGTCTCCCGGAATTCTCCTTCTTTTGGTGCTCCCCGCCCCGACGGACTACTAGCAGCAGTCCAGTTCCGCTGGCGAGACTAAGCAAGCCTGCACTTTTCGATACATCTGGGGGAAGTTGCCGTCTCCCTGAATTTTCCCTCTTTTGGTACTCAGCGGGCTCCCTCCCTACTGCCCTGTGAAAGGAAACAGGAAAGCCCTGACTTTCTTTCTGCCATCTTTTCTCCGTGATTTTTCTGCCTGGTCACTGGATCAGTAAAGCCTCCAGCTTCAACAGGCAGCTCCCTTTCGAGCAGAGTCGGGGTTTGGTACGGCGGCGTTGAGCTCACGGCGGGAGATCCCCGTGCCGGAGGCCGTGATCCCGCCGCAGGATCGAGTCACTCATTGATACGGTCTGTGTCCGATTTGCTCCCCTGTCTTCTTGCCTGAGCCGCACTTCCAATTTCCCCATGGACGGCCTGCCAGCCGCCGCGCCGCAGCCGCAGCAGCAGAAGCGGGACGAGTGGAGCGAGAGCGGCATCTCGCGCCTGCTCGAGGCCTACGAGGCCAAGTGGCTGCTCCGCAACCGGGCCAAGCTCAAGTGGTCAGACTGGGTCGACATCGCCAACGACGTCTCCGCCCACTGCTCCTCCTCTGAGGCCGGGAAGCCCGGGGGCGGCGGCAGCGCCAAGACCCCTAACCAGTGCAAGAACAAGGTCGAGTCCATGAAGAAGCGCTACAGGGCAGAGTCCGCCGCCGCGGTCCGCGCAGGCGCCGGCACCAGTCCCGGCCCTGGTGGCGCCGCAGGCGGTGGCACGTCGTGGCGGTTCTTCGGCCGCATGGACGGGCTGCTCAAAGGGCCGGCCGCCACCAGTTGCTCCGGCCAGGTCCAGACAGAGCCGACCTGCAATATCAGCCCAGACCTGCAAGCAGCCCCGGCGGCGAAAGCAGAGATTGATGTTGATGTTGAAGCAAACACCCCTGCCCTCCGGCAGCTCCTGGATGCAGGGCCAGCTGTTGCACTCTCCGAGCTGCTGAATGCAGATGCAAATGGCTCCGTGGCAGAGAAGGCCGAGAAGGTCGATCAGATCACACAGAAAGAGGCTGCTGACAGCGACACCGCCAACGTGAGCTCCCCGAGGAGCAAGGAGGAGGCGAACGGCGGCGGTGGCACCGAGGAGGTGGACGACGTGCCCTCCAGGAAGAGGAAGGGCTCGACCTCGGAGCTGGACGTCGCGAGGAGCATCGAGCTGCTGGCGAGCTCGTTCGTGAAGATCGAGCAGGCCAGGATGGAGGTGTACAGGGAGACGGAGCGGATGCGGGCCGAGGCCGAGATAAAGAAGGGCGAGATGGAGCTCAAGAGGACAGAGATCATGGCCAAGACACAGCTGCAGATCGCCAGGCTCTTCGCCAAGAGGCTCAAGGAGTGCAGCGGCAAGAATGGTGGCAGCTCATCTGAAGTGGGTGGCCTGTCCAAGAAAGGTGAAAATGGTTAGTGCCAACTTAACTTACTTACCAGTAAGATGGTTATATATACTCCTGCAAGAACATCCTAATTAAGGTGTGAAATATGGATATATATAGTGTTTGTGTGTTTTAGCTTACATCTCTATTTGTTACTTGCTATGTCTGGAATTCTTCTTTATTGATCTATTCCTGGAATTTGCTGCTAGAATAAGAAATTTCAGCTGAAGTTAGTCTTGTAGTGTAAATAGAAACAAGATGATCTCTGAGTTCATTTTTGTTATTCTGAAGATGTGTTAAAAGAAGTTATTTAATCTGCATTGTGATGGGAGTTTTAGGAAACTTTATTTAGTAAGATTATGTGAGCAAATTCCTGAACCGACGTTTCTGTGGAATGGGTGAACTTTGGGGCCTTTCATTGCTATCCGGACCTTCTATCTCATTTTACAGCCTTGTTCTGCCCTTTTGGCTGAAGGCTGTCCACGATGCTTATCTGATGCTATGATTCCATTTCCATTTATGGCTAATTATTTACAATAGAAAACTGTGTGAATGAACTTATCTCTTTGTAAAATAAATAGCGCGAACCCAACTGCTAGTAGGACTCAATTCGGCATATCTTTTAGTATGTTCACTGACATAAACACGATAGTGCTGTCAGATTTTCTTATAATTTGTAAGGGAATGACCTGGTTGTGTTTCTTAATGTAAGGAAAAATGTTTCGTTCCATTACAAGATTGAATATTAGAATTTATATACTATTGTAATGGATGGGCTTAATACAATCTCCTTATTAAATGGATTAGAGATCTCTCGCCAATGTACCGATAGAAGATCAAATCTGGTAGTTTATGGGCAGATATAGAACTCCTCCTTGGATTCAGAGTCTGCTCAACATGATAGCGTGCATACAGAAGTGGCCCAACTGGCAAATATACCACTTACGACCTGGGCGGGTAGGCATGGTCCTAGTCTTGGTTGTTGGAGGATTTGTGCCTGAATTTTCAAACTGTTCCGTTGATTCACATCGTGGAACACTTTCTTCCATCTTTATAGTAGTATTATACAAAAAAGTTCTAGACAACAGGGGCGCAGAGTGTGGACCGCCTCGTCTTTATGAACAGAGTACATTTTCAAATTTTAGGTGGGCTTATTTAGTCACAGTTCCAGTTTGTCATCCCATCAGCAACATGTTGTAGGGACTGCACTGTTGTTACTCTTTATCTTGTCTGCCATTAAGTTCAAGTGTTCTCTCTTCTCACCACTGTGTTTGATCGTCTTAGCAAAATAAATAGCATGAACCCAACTGCTAGTAGGACTCAATTCAGCATATTTTTTAGTATGTTCACTGACATAAACATGATAGTGCTGTCAGATTTTCTTATAATTTGTAAGGGAATGACCTGGTTGTGTTTCTTAATGCAAGCACAAAAAGTTTAGTTCCATTGCAAGATTGAATAGTAGAATTTATATACTATTGTAATGAATGGGCTAAGTACAATCTCATTAAATGGTTTGAGATCTCTCGCCTATATACGGATTTTTTTGACATGAACTAGCAGGTGCTCTGCTTTTGCATTATAGAGGAGAAATAAAACGTCTGTTACACATCCGAATGGAGTGAAAAAGCGAACTCATAAGAGAAAGAAACAAACAACACAGCCGCTCTGTAACAACCGACAACCCCGGCGTCTAAGGTTTCAGTCTAGCAAGCCTAATCAACTCGAGGTCGGCCTTAATGAGGCCCGCTACCGTCGCAGCAGAGGTGATCTCATTCTGAAAAATTCTGCGACACCGTTCCTTCCAGACGTGCCAGATGATATAAACCGAGCAGGAAATACCTCTATGGGCAGTCCTTCCAGACGTGCCTATATACGGATTGAAGATCGAATCTGGCAGTCTATGGGCAGATATAGAACTCCTCCTTGGATTTTGGGTCTGCTCAACATGATAGCGTGCATACAGAAGTGGCCCAACTGGCAAATATACCACTTACGACCTGGGCGGGTAGGCATGGTCCTAGTCTTGGTTGTTGGAGGATTTGTGCCTGAATTTTCAAACTGTTCCTTGATTCACATCGCGGAACACTTTCTTCCATCTTTATAGTACTCCAGTATTATACAAAAAAGTTCTAGACAACAGGGGCGCAGAGTGTGGACCGCCTCGTCTTTATGAACACGGTACATTTTTAAATTTTAGGTGGGCTTATTTAGTTCCACTTCCAGTTTGTCATCCCATCATCTATGAAAAGCTACTGCAGTGTTGTTACTCTTTATCTTGTCTGCCGTTAAGTTCAAGTGTTCTCTCCTCTCACCACTGTGCTCTTCTTGATTTCAGGTTCGGGGTGATCGGCCAATCAAAGCAGCTGTTACTCTCCTCTCGAAAGCAAATCGACCATGGGTAATTTGCCTCGGCGTCGACGGTTTTTTCCAGACAAAAAGGCCGGTAGTGTCAACTGTTCTTAGGCGGAACATGTAATGTGAGTCCGATTGATTCAGCTTCACCATTAGTGAAGACAGAGTTAGCTGTAAAACCAAACCTGGACGCCATAACGGGAGGCGGCGCCGAGCAATCAACCTGTTGTTTCCCCCGCATTCCAGTGGGATCTTAGTACATCTTAGACATTCAGGGAGTAGTTTGCTGGTCCGGAATATGTCATTCCTGAAGTGATCTTTTTTTGCTGACAACCGTGGATCGCCTGTAAAAGATCGTGTCATTCTAGTACCTCAGTGCTGGGAGGATATGGCTGTTTTCTTCCATGCAGTGTTTGCTGATTCACGCTTTACATTCAGGTGCAGCCAAAAGAATGTGGGGATATATTTGCCAAGCGCTAGTGTTCGTCACACGGTGGCGGCTGCTTTGACCAAGCATTTGATGATGACCAAGGACCAAAAAAACAGATGGCTAGAATACAGTGGAATTTGAAACTCAACGCGTTTGGTTCCACAAAAAAATAATACTTCCTTTGTCCTAAAAGGATGTCACACGGATTTGTTTAAATTTATATATATCTATACAGTAAAACACGTTTAGATACATGCGTGTCTAGACATATATGCGACATTCTCTTTGGGTCGGAGGAAGTACAAGAGCAAATACAACCAAATCAGAGTCAAACCACATTGTATATTATATTATTAGGATGTTATTATGCAGCTGAAGACCTAGGTCTCCTGCATTGTGCCTAAAAGGAGATCCAATTGTATTGTAAAATATTTTTCGCTTATTTTTCCTTTGATGATGATGGGACCAAAGAATATTTTGCTCTATTTTTTCCCTAGGTTCCATTCCTTTGAACCAAATGCATGGATATTTGCTACTACTTCCTCCGGCCCATATTAATTGACTTGGATTTGTCAAAATTTGGATAAACCTATATACTAAATAGTGTCTAGATTCATCTAAATTTAGACAAATGTGAGTCAATTACTAATATGAGTCGGAGGGAGTAATAAAAGAAAAAACTACATATTCCTATTCTTTCCTTAGGAACCGAAGAGATCTGGAAATATTTGTTTGTTTTGGTGACACCTATTGCACGCACCTAATCATATATTTCCTTTGTCTTAAAATAGACACCAAAGGTTTATCTATATCGAGATAGAGGGAGTACTAGATATAATCGTGATTGTAAGTTTGTAACCCAATTTTTGACTCATGATTCAATGCAACCCCTTTTAGAAAAATATATAGGAAAAATCCAAATTTTTATCCGTTTGAGGTGCAATCATGTTTTCAAACTGAGTGATGCTACGCAATTGTTTATGGAAATTTTGTACGAACGAACGTGGCAATCACAGAGTGGTCATGGTATTTTTTTTCAGCAACTGCCGCACTCATTTCCTCCAATGACGTAACCCTACGGCGTGCCCGTAACCAGTTTTCGTAACAATGTGTCCGTAAGTATAGGATTTCCGTTTCAAATTTTGCATAATTGAGCATGCATGGCAATCCAATTCTTATGTTTTCCTACTCTTACATTTTCAAAATCCTCTTGTGAAGGAGTGATATAGATGCATTTTCTGGACCATTTTGTCTAAATTTTTCCGGGTTGTGAAGAGAAGCAGATGTTTTCACCTAAATAGTGTGTGCTTTATAAACTCATTTTTTTTGCCATAAGTATACAGATTTGATCGCTCGTTCTCTGCAGAAACTAGCCAAACTTTATTCAAAACAAAAGTAGAGGGTGTGCTCGTGTAGACTTTGCTGTGTGGCCCAAGCTTTTAAGGCTGTAGCAGGAACAGGAAGTCCACCCGGTCCACCCTTTCTCTCCCTCTGTAAAAAGAACTGCAGAAAAGGCAGCATTTTTTTTTTCCAACCCCCGCGTTCCATTTCAGTACTGGGAATCGCCAAACCGCGCCGCGTCCCGATCCTCCAACTCCCATGGTGCTGATCCGGCGCCGGAAGCATCCTCGGGCGCTCCCTCTGCTCCTCTGACCGGCCTCGGCCCGGCGCGAGATTCGGGGACGGAATCGTCGGGTGGGTTGGAGGGGGAGCAGGAGCAGCCGGCCGGCCGGCGGCCGCCATGTTTGGGTCCAGGGTCCAGGATGAGGTGGAGATGCAGCGGAGGACGACCAACAGGTGCGTGCGTGCGGACACTCAGTTTCTCGGTGTATATGGGGATTCAGTTTCGCCTCCAAATAGATGCTGTTTGTGCCACGCTGCTGCGGATTCGCCTGCTGAAATCGAGGGGATTATTAGCCAGTAGGATTGACTTTTCCGGCTTGACTCGAGCTGAGAGAAGAGGATGCTGTGTTTTCTGCTTGACTTCGGGAATTGGAGGAGCCCAACCGAGGGGCAAATTTTTGCAGCACCGATTCTGGTTGCTGCGTTGGAGACTCCCAGCTCGTCAAATCAAGTAGATGAAGAGGTCGTTCCGATTCTGGTTTCCTTGTCTGGTGTAGATATTAGACACTGTTGATAATTCGGTAGCTCATTTCAGCATAGTTGGTTTGAGCAAACGTCTTGTTACCTTTGTGCATAGACAAAGGATATCTAATGAAAAGAGAATGTTTCTTTCTTGTGGAAGCTTCTTTTCCAGTGCTTTCGAATGTGTCCGTGATCATCCGGTAGCCGACCGATATGAGGAGGACGCGGATGAGGGTATCTTTACTGAGAAATACATTAAGCGTGCTTTTTTTTTTTTTGTAGAATGTTTCCATATCTCTCCGTTTTCTTGTCTAACTCGGTGTTCTGTCTGTAGGATCTTCCCGGACGAGAGACAGGACCAACCTAAGCTACCATTTCAAGCTGCGCGGGTCGACCGATTCGCAGCAAATAGGATCGATGCAAAGAACCTCGAGAAGCTCAGGTTGTTGAATGAAGGCAACAAGCCATGGGAGTCTGGTGCCGACCCCGGAAGCAGCATGGTACTGACCTGGAACAGGGTGTACCTGGTGGCCTGCCTGTTCGCCCTGTTTATCGATCCTTTCTTCTACTACCTGCCGTTGGTCAGACAAGAAGGGAGATCTTCATGCATCGCCGAGGACCACCGATTGAGTGCAGCTATCACTGCTCTGCGTTCATTTGCTGACTTGTTTTACGTGCTGAACATTGTGGTCAAGTTCCATACTGCATATGTGGACCCAAAGTCCAGGGTCCTTGGGAAGGGAGAGCTTGTTGTGGATCTAAAGAAGATTCAACGAAGATATTTAAGAACAGATTTCTTTATTGACTTACTTGCAGCTGTGCCACTTCCACAGGTAAAAGCTTGCGCGGAAACGCAGTTGTTGCACTCTTTGTTGCATAATCGTGGCAACTGCCTTACATTGCATTTTTCTCTGTTGCCATTGATGGTACCTCAATTTTTTTTCAGTTTATGTTCACAGTTTTAGTGTCATATCCATATTCTTTTGTCCTTAAGTTGATCCATTAGCACATGTGTAGCAAAGATTTTGTAAGTTTCTATGGGTGCACGTTAAGCCTTTGGGTTGAGTCTATTAGACGCCTTCCCTTTGAATCAGCCCCTTTTCAAAGGAAGACACCTGGACGGTTCCTCTTGCCTGATTTTATAGTAACCACGTGATTTTTACCAGCAGATTGTGACTTTTAAAAGGTGGGCCCAACTAATATTCCATTGGGAAGAGCAAAAAGATATTCCACAGATTTTTTTGACGTTGTCTTCCATCTGTTAACTGCTACTTATATTCTGAAGATTTTTTTTCTTTCTCATCTTTCCTATGCCTGTCGCCACTTAGATATGAAATGAAGATTCGAAATTAACTAAGTTCATCTAGAATTACCAAATTATTTGGAAAATTTTGTGCATAATTAAATTATATCTGTAGAGCTGAATCGTTTGATGATGAATTATTCCAAATATTGAATATCCATTACTCGATTGTAAGAATACAAAATATACAGTTATAACGTGAATGTTCTGGTATTTGTTTTGCAGATTACTGTGTGGTTAGTCATGCCTGGGATAAAACACTCAGATTATAACGTCCGAAACACTACATTTGCTCTTGTTATCATGACTCAGTATGTATTAAGAATGTACCTCGTTGTACCTTTAAGCAACCAAATTATCAAAGCTGCTGGAGTAGTTACAAAGTCAGCCTGGGGAGGAGCAGCATACAATCTTCTGCTCTACATGCTTGCAAGCCATGTATGGTCATCTCACCTCCCACCTTCTGACTTCATGTATAAAATTCCTAGTCAAGCTTATTTGAAAAAAGTTATACGGAATTTTTGCAGCTTATCTTTGCCATAAGAGTTTATGCACAATTGTATATAAAATCAAGAATAAATAGTCTCTGCTAATATGGAATAGAAAAGTCAGTTTCTTAGTTCTTTTATGTGTCATCTGGAATAGGAGTAGGCAAAGGTGGGTTTATATCTCTATTATCATGTAATTATTGAGTAATAAAATCTGCAGAATGAATACTAAAACATCCTCAGGTAGATATGTATGTGACTAAAAGTAGAAGTTTATCTTTATCACCTTGCATGTCTTTGCTCACATTGTATAGTTGTTACTTCAGTGCCACTTACGCCCTATGTGTATTGCTGCAGATTACTGGGGCAATATATTATCTTCTCTCTGTTGAGCGGCAGATTACATGTTGGAATCAGCAGTGCCATGTTGAGTCTAACAGTTGTGACCTTAACTTTATCAGCTGCGAGAATACTGGTTCTCCTAAATATCTTGATTGGCGAAGTAACACACAAATATTTAACAATTGTGATGCCAATAATACCACAAAGTTTGTCTACGGAATATTCTCAGATGCATTGACTAAGGGCGCGGTCTCAACTTCATTCCGTGAGAAGTACTTTTATTGTCTGTGGTGGGGCTTGCTGCAACTTAGGTAGTGATCCATTAATTTATTATATTACTTGGAGTCCCTTTCTTCTGTATGCATTGGTTCCTGTGCCTTGAATGCATTTAATCAGGTTAAATTATTTGGCGTTTGTTGTTACCTTTTCAGTTCAAGTGGAAATCCTCTTAAAACAAGTGCATTCATCGTGGAGAATGTATTTGCCATTGCAATTGGTGCTATCAGTCTCATACTCTTTGCTCAGCTAATTGGCAAAATGCAGGTAATATTACGTTGATGTTTATTATTTATCACGTGCTACTTAGTTACCTCGAGGATCTGCTAAGCATGACACACTTATGGCCCTATTTGATAAATTGCTTGTGGACCTTTTAGTAGAAGCAAGTTTGTTACATTGTAAATTTGGTGGTGCAGAGCAAGCGTTAATACTATCAGTGCTATTTTGTGTAGTGCTTTCATGGATAATATCACTATAAATAATGGATGCATCTGGCTGTGATGTATGAAGGTGCATTTTGTGGTTTGAATTGATTAAAGGAACATAAACTACCTTTTTTAGCTGAAAACTGTAAGGAGACCACGCCAGTAAGACAGTAAATTTTATATAAGAGGAACATAAACTAATTCTCTATGTGCAGTAGGCCATTTCCATTTTTTCAGCTGCTTACTTTCCCTTTTTATCTTTTAGACATACTTGCAGTCTGTTAGCAAAAGGCTTGAAGAGTGGAGATTGAGGCAAAGGGACATGGAGGAGTGGATGCGACATCACCAACTCCCACCCTACCTTCAAGAGCGCGTCCAGCGGTTTGTTCAAGTTAAATGGCTTGCAACGCGAGGAGTGGAGGAAGAATCAATCTTGCAATCTTTGCCTGCTGATATACGTCGGGATGTACAGAGCCATCTTTGTTTGGATCTTGTTCGACGTGTAAGTTCTAGTTATATCCCTTTCCGATCGCTAAACTAGTAAAACAGTTTCAGTTTCTCAAAGGTGTCTTTGGATGCCCAAGCCAATATGCTCGTGTCTTGCCACTGCCAGCGCAGCTAGTTCAAACTCTGTGTCTGTTCCTTGGCAGGTTTCTGATATCTTTATAAAATGCAGGTCCCTTTTTTCGCCGAGATGGATGACCAACTTCTCGATGCCATCTGCGAGCGGCTGGTGTCTTTCCTGTGCCCAGAGGGCACATACATTTCTCGAGAGGGCGATCCTGTGAACGAGATGCTTTTCATCATCCGTGGCAAGCTAGATAGTTCCACAACCAATGGAGGCCGGAGCAACTTCTTCAACTCTATACTCCTAAAACCTGGTGATTTCGCTGGTGAGGAGCTGCTCACCTGGGCCCTGCTTCCAAAGACCAACGTCCATTTCCCGCTCTCCACGAGGACCGTGCGGAGCATCACGGAGGTGGAGGCCTTCGCCCTGCGAGCCGAGGACCTCAAATTCGTCGCGAACCAGTTCCGAAGGCTTCACAGCAAGAAGCTCCAGCACACATTCCGGTTCTACTCCCACCACTGGAGGACATGGGCCGCCTGCTTCATCCAGGCGGCATGGCGGCAGCACCAGCGAAGGAAGCTGTCCGAGAGCCTGAGCCGATGGGAGTCATACTCATGGTGGTCAGAAGAACATCCAGCTGCTGACAAACCAAAACAGGAGGGCACCTCGAGCGGCGCAAGAACTGGCGCCGAGGGTGCTGTCGCCCAGATGCACAAGTTTGCCTCTGCATCCAGAAGGTTCCGCAATGACGACACCATGATCCGCCGGCTACAGAAGCCTGACGAGCCCGATTTCTCCGCGGACCATTTTGACTGAAGCTTATTTTCTGCCGGTGAAAATATTTTTGATGCTACTGCTATGATGCCTCTCTGAAGTTATATTGTACATTCAGCACATCAGAAATCTAGGAGTTGTCGGTGTCATAGATCACACCTTACTGATGTAATATAAAATACATGTCCTTTTGTGTATGTCACATTTTCACTATGTTAATATGAGTTTGGGAATTTCCGAAGACATAATTCAGGTTCACGACCTATTTGGCCGCCGATTTTTCCATGCTTTCCTGCAGGAATTATAATGTTTCGTGTGAGATAATTGTAAAATCAATGTTAAAACCAAAGTTCTAAATCGCATTTCTCGCTGCTTCACAGCTAGGTTCGAGCTATAGCTTTGGTAGCTATCGTGGAAGCTATGTTCATCAGCGTATAACATTAAATAAAAACAACGTAAAATACAAATGTGAAAAAATGCTAAAAACTAACGTGCTATAGCACCGCTGACGCTAATAGCACACGACTAGGCCTTGTGGCTATTTTTTTTAAAATAATACGATTTATTTAGCATTTTTTTAAATAATACGATTTATTTAACAAATTTCATGAATAATATACGAATTTGATGAATTGCGAATCTGGCACGGCGTCGGTGTTTGAAATACCGACCACACCCTATCGGTGTTTGAAATGCCGAGCACAACCTATCAGCATTTGAAATACCGACCACACATGTCATCGTCTTGTTTTTAACAAAGGAAAGATAGACCAGTCGGTAGTTCAAATGCCGATAGGTCTAGTCGGTATTTCAAGCACCGACGGGTACTGGTCGGTATTTTAAACACCGACGCCGCGCTAGATTCGCAATTTCTCAAATTCGTGTATTATTTGTAAAATTTGTTAAATAAATCGTATTATTTTTAAAAAATAGCGGCCTTGTGAGCAATGTGTCAATAAATGAAATGCGTGTACAGTTGTCCGGTACATGATAGCGCATATAGCATTGCTATAGATTTTAAGGGCCGCACTATTTTGTCATAGCATGCTATTTTGTACCATGGAAAACAATCATGAAACCTAACAAATCATAGTAATATAGGTGTACTAATACATCTCCATAGCACAATTTATCAAGTCTAGAAGCACTGAATCGATCCAAGTAGTATTACAACTAGTCAAGAAAATTATGTGTTTCCCCGAAAAAAAAATATTACTGAAAAAAAATTCATATGTTGGGCTGAGATTTGGGACCACATCCTATGATCTGGTCATCTACTCATATATACATAGTCATTATGGCCTTAGGGCATCTCCAAAAGTAGGATCCAAACAGTTCCGTCGTGTGGTCAGCACATACACGAGTATTGTGCGTGGTCGCTCTAGCAGCGCGATCAAAACGGACCGACGTATCCGACATAACCCATCATTCTACCAAATTTGGTGCACAAATGAGTCAGGCCAGACAACGCACGGACCAAGCTAGTGTCCTCCCGTCGACCGCCGGGACCGTGTGTAAGTGACTTATTTAGTAGATAATACTTTTATTAGATTGAGATAACCGCTTTACAAGAGGTCCATATCTAATTAAACTAAACAAAAACAACTGTCTACTCCCTCTGTCCACAAATAAGTGTAAGTTTGAGTTTAAAATTTATCCACAAAAGAGTGCACTTCTACACTTCCAATGCACTTTAAAGCAGAAAAAATTACTTCACGGAAATCAAGCCCAATAACATTTAGCAAATGGTCTATTCATTTTATACATGCACTTATCTCATTGAAGGTGGGAGAATTAAAGATGAGAGAGAACATGGCTAACACATTCCCAATGCACTTTCTACTTCATCCTATAATTTGTCTTAAAATTCCTAAACGTCCACTTATTTGCGGACGGAGGGAGTACATTGTTGGCCGTCCTACGTCTACTCTCACCATCGTCGAGACCGCCGTTGCTGGAGGGCTCATCCTATCGATCGCCTTATCCAATGAGAGAATCTAGTTTATTCGTCTCCTGTTGTTAGCAACCTTAGAGCATCTCCACTTGCCTACCCAGAACATCGATACGGACGCTGAAATTCGGTCCGGCGCCGAAAATTGGCCCAATCACGTACCCAGGAACCTGTTTTCGGCTGGATTTGGGCCAATTTTGGTCTGGACTACCCAGGCCAAACCCAGTTTTCCGGGTACGCCTTGGGAATGCCGGACGCAGCGAACTCGGTGAAAAAAAAGAAACGACGCGTGGACCCGCCGCGTCAGCGACAGAAGCCGAGTTGTCGTCATCCTCAAAACCACGCGGCGACCGCCGGACATTAACTGCCCGTCGCGTCGGCCACGCGTCGCCGATTTACGGTGCCACCGCCGTCGCATCGGCTCCCGCGACGGACCGGCGGGCACTAACTTCCCGCCGTTTCTCCTTTTCCCGCCCTCGTCACTACACCCCTCCCGCCCTCTCCGCCCACCCCGGCCTATATAATCCATACCCCTCACCGGAGACCCTCACACTCTCTCACAGCTCCCAGGCCCACCAGCCCGAAACTCCGGCGAACTTGCCCCCCTCACTCACTCTCCTCCTCCCCACCAGCCTTGGCCGAGAGATACCTGGCGACGGTGCCGCGGCGAATGGCTTCAGCCGGCGCACCCTGCAGGCCTGGGAGGCGCGCCTGCTGTATGAGGCCGGCTACATGGTGCCGCCGGACACGCGAAACCCTCTGGGGTGGAAGCTCAGCGCCGGCGGCATCCCTATACCGCCGGGCCGATGTCGGAGGAGCTGTCGTATGAGATAGCAGAGTATATCGCAGCCATGGACGACCCCTCCACTGCCGAGTCACCGGACAAACTCCTATACTGGGAGGAGTTCTTCACGGACTGCCGCGCCCAGGAGCTCGCCCGCCACGAAGGGCCGCCCAACGAGTCGTCGCCGAAGCGTAACAACTCGGCGGGTCGCCGGTGTTGGTGGAGTGCGCCAGGCCGCACGCTGAGGGCAGTGCTGGAGCACATCAACGCCGGCAACACGCCGCGTCTGGGTTTCCCGCCAACTCCCACGCCAGCGAAGAGGTCAGGGCGGCGCCCTCCAGCGAACTGGATGCCGAGGAGGATGGCCAGCATGGGCTCGTCCTCCTCCGCCTCGGCATCCCACTCCTCCGGCTCAGCGCCGCTGCGCACGCCGATAGCACCTTCGCCGGGGCTGCGCGCAGTCAAGCGTGAGGCGGGCTCGCCTGTGCGCTCGCCACCGCGGACACTCTCGCGCGGCATCGTCATCGGCGATCCACGGGCGACGGTGTCGCCAACCGGCCACCTGCGCCTTCGCCGCCCCAAGACTGAATACTCGGCGCCGCCCGAAGACGACGCCTTGAGGATGGCGCTGGAGCAGTCGCTCCGCGACTCGGCGCTGCAGCCGCCGTCGGTGGAGCCCTCCTTGTCGGACATCCTGGAATGGTCCAGGAAGGACTGGGAGAAGGTGGAGCGGCAACGCATCCTCGGCCTGCAGCAGCAGGCCGAGGAGCAGGCGGCCCGGCGACGGGCGTTGTCCGGGCGAGAGCTCGCCTACCAGGGAGCCCCGCTCTACGTCCTCGACGACGACGAGGATGAAGGCCCATCCTACCAGCCGTGGAGGTTCGGCGCCCCAGTCCAGGGGAGATCCCGCCAGAACCAGCCGCCAAGCGACGACGACGGCGGCGGCGAGGATGACGGCCACGCCGACCCCGGCTACACGGCGTTCTACAGCAACTTCGGCATGTAGAACGGCGAAGGCACCGGCGAAGGCCACAGCGACGGCTTTTTTTAAGTTTATTATGTACTAATTTAGTTTAAATTTGATGTAATCCGCCTATATTCGCTCAACTTAATGAAATTCGCCCATCTTTAATGAATTTTAGCCGAACTTGGGAACTCGGCCTGGGTACGCGAGTGGAAAACTGGGCGTACCCAGGCCGAAAACTAGTTCTGTCGGGCCGAAAAAAGATCTGATTTTTGGCCTGGGTTCGTCCAACGAGTGGAGATGCTCTTATGAAAATAGCCTGTGTTAGCGTCTCCTTTTTTAGACTAATCATAGTGGGAGTAACTTAAGTAATAACATAGTCCTATATGTATTGCCAACTAAGTATTTAGATGATATGACATATAATTAAATGATGAGAGAGGGGCATGTGGTAACTAGCTATGTTATCATAACATCACACATTTCAAGACAAAATGAGTCTAGCCTTTGCATGACACCACACATCTGTTATTTTCCACTATGAAGGTAATAACTTAGACTAGTAACATACGCACGTTACTATTCTAAGTTAGTCCTCACTATGAGCAGCCTTAAGCCAATTCACTCTGGCTCTCTTACTCCGTTTTCTTTTCCGCATGTACAGCCCAAATGGCGCTCTGCTAGAGGTGATGCATGGCACGCACGCGGCGGCAGTCACCGATATTTCAACGATCCGCCGATGCCAACACCGCCCTCTCGCGCTCTATCTTCCGGAGGGCCAGCGCGGCCTCCATCTCGGCCGCCCAGTGCGCGTCCCGCTCCACCGCCTCCTTCGCAGCGAGCTCCATCATAGCACGGTCCTTCGTCTCGCGCTGAACGCGCTCCCTTGCCATGGACCGACGATGCATCCTTTGCTAGAGGTTCTCAACGTGGCTTGCTTTGCGCACACGCTCAGTGCGACATCCTGCATGGCGGTATCAGCCTCCTCCTTGTCCACCACCACCTCCTCGTCCACCTCCTCTTCATCCATGAGTCCCCAAGCCGCTGCCATGGTCGCCGCCTCCGCCATGCAGTCCTCGTCTGATGCATCGTCGGCGGCATGTTCGGCATACTCGCGAGCCACGGCGTCCGCCACCTCTTTGCGTGTCGTGGCGGTGTGGCGAATCTCACACACAACGACTATGGCAACTTCCTTGGCCACCGACTCTAGCGAGACCATGGCACCTCGTGGCGGATCTCACGCAGGGCCACCGACTCTAGCGTGACCAAAAGGCAAAAGAGAGTGGTTATACATGCTTGCTAGTGTGAAATTGAGTCCTAAGACTAAATAAGGTTCATACATTAAAGAAAATATATGGCGTAGTACAAATCTTGGATATCTTATCCTAAAAGTCATGATAACTCTTAGTGTTCATGCGCTTGTTGTAGAGCAATAATGTGCAAGTGTTTTGAAGTTGACTAATTCAAATATTTAAATACGAAGTGAGATCATTTGGTTATTTAAATATGAATTTTCTACCAATTTAAACTTTTTTCATGTATTCCTTGAAGGAAGTCTCGTTGAGTGAATATTAGGAACTCCGGATATATTCAAAACTCCAGATTTTGGTAAACCTGAAATTTGAGAATTATTTAGAACAAAAAGCCAAAGGAAGGTGGTTATAGATGCTTACTAGAGTGTGAAATTGATGCCTTAGAGATGGAAGTCCGTTTGATAGAAAATATCACAGAAATCAGAGTCTCACACGCCACACGGTTGTTTCTCATAGTTTTTTTTACTTAGAGATGCAAGTTTGGAAGGTTTGTTTTCTCACAGTTTTTGTTGTACTTAGAGATGCAAGTTTGGAACCTTTAGGAGTTTAGGGTACCCTCTATTTTAGTCTAGTTCCAACAAATGAACTACCTTTCTAAAAAAAGTGATGATTCATGAAAATGTAGTTCATTTTTTGTAGCAGCTTCTAGTTCGCATAATCATAACCATACTCGGAAATTTTTTCCAAAGTAGACTAGTAAACAAATAAAATATATATACATAGCATGCATAGAGACCAATAGGTTCACATCAAGTTTCAAGCGACGAATTAACTGTTCCAGACTACGTCACCTAGGGTCACTATATAAGTCACGCGTATATTTCACTTAGAGTTGGGGTGTCATACACTACAAATGTATAAAATTTAGCAAAGAAACGAGATTTTACCGGGAGTCCTGTGACACCTGCTAGCATAATCTAGGTATGTCCCTGATAGTAATTACACTTATTCCTAACCACAACTACTCTAGATGGTCTCGAACACAAACTCTACGTCCAACATATTTTGTGTGGTCTTCTTGCTAGTGATTAACACGGCTTGTCTAACCTTTATACCATCTTTACTCTGGTGGAAATTCGTCCACCCCTCAATGATGAATACTACACGACCTTCTTAGTCCGTCTTGTATGCAACTGGGGTGATTTCAAAATCTCTTAGATGTACTCCAGCCACACCATCGTCAGGGATGTCAATCGAGGAAACCACTTTCATAGGTAAATTCTGTGCTGCCACGCCATGGATAAAAAATAAAGAAGTAACCATGTCATACGACCATCACCACAAGTTATATATGGAGCCAAATAAAGTTGTCATACCATCTTATGTTTGGCAGGTTTTGTCCTTGTCAAATGGGTAAAAAATATAACATTGATGAAGGTGTTGACTGACGGTAGGGTATCTAGGAGGTGTTCCACCTCATTGTCGCTAAGGCGGCATCTCTGGGGGACAACCGTAGTTATCCTCGACACGGGTCCTATAAAAAAACATAACATTTCTTCTCGGTAAGATCGTCCCGTGTGATGAATTGCTTTCATCCTTCACGTCCCATGATAGTCTTGTTCTTTCTCTTCTCGAGGTCAATTTTGTAGGTGTGCCCAAGCGCCTTAAATTGCACACTCTCATCACACTCATCTATGGCTACATGAACATGAACTTTGAATTGCATGGCATAGTCTGTGCACCAAAAACAAAAAAAATCAGACATTAAAACAAACGGGTACAGACTTACGGTGTAGTTTGAAAGAATTTTTTGTTACCACTAAGTTTTGGAAACCCTTTGACAAGTAGATACAAAAGGTCACGCCCGATGACAATATGGATTCATAATTGCTCTTGCATATTAGACACGACGCCATATCATGTTTGGCAAAAATGATGAATGTCTAAAAGATATATGAAACTAAACTCTTAAAAGGAATAGATTGTATATACATCAAACGTATTATAATTAAACACCCGTGTTGTAATCCTATATTTCTTATCTTTGTTGACACTAACAACATCATCAGATGCTTTGAATCTCTCTCTCTGACGTCTCTTGACTACAGGTTGCTTCACATGATAATCATCATAATCATTCAATGTGGTATCGATTAAGCCAGCGTTGGTTTTACAAACCTAAATAGACATTGCAGTAGTTAGAATGTTTTGTTTTGATGTTGTACAGTAGGTGAAAGTCTAACGGACACCGCCTAGAGGGGGTGAATCGGATTTTAAAATTATTACGGTTTAGGCTCTAATAAATGTGGAATACGTTTAAGTTATTGAGCACAAAACCTAACCACTAGGTTCAACTAAATGTACCAACAACCTATACTAAGGAAGAGAAGTAACAAGGTGATAGCAAGATGAAATACTTCAAGCACGATGGCTATCACAATGTAAAATGTATAAGTAAAGAGCTTGGTTGAGACATAACTGATGGCGCGGAGTCGAAGATTTTTATCCTGAAGTTCACTTCCAAAGAAGCTACGGCTCCGTTGAAGAGGTGCGATGGCGCAATGCTCTCCGAATGCCACAAATGGCTCACCTTAAGGTGTGGTGGCTCGATGCTCACCCAACGCCACACAAGGCCTCACCCCAAGATGCAAAGGTGCGCAACTCGTTGATGCCACAACAGGTCACCCTATTCTCCCGTGAGCTCATCACAAAGGCCTACTCACGATCCACTATGGGACACTTGAGGACGGTCACCGAACCCGTACAAGGAAGTGGCTATCTACACAACTCAATTGGAGGGTCCCAACAATAAAGCCACAAAGGCCAAAAGCTTGATGCCACTCCACAATGGAGGCCTTAAGAAGTCAACACACCAACCACACAATCGTCTAGGGTGATACGTCCAATTTGCATCACCATTCTATATCATAATTTGCCTCTATTCATTAATATATTTCTTATTAACAGGTGTTACTTACGTCTTTTCATCTGTTTTTGCATGTTGGATGATTTTTGGAGGATGAACTGCCAGAGTCAGGTTTCTGATGGAAAAATAGGTATTTTGATGCAATTTCGCGAAGATCAGAAAAATACCAGAAAAATTATGGAAAATCATATTTTCTCAGAAGACGAAGGAAGCTAGAAGGGGAGGCGGAGATGGGCCACAGGGGCCCACACCCCCCAGGCGCGGGCCCCTCTTGGGCCGCGCCTACAGGGGGTGTGGCCCACCTGGCCGGCCTGCGACTCCGTCCTCTCGCCTATATCTTCCCCTCGAAACCCTAAAACATGGGGAGCAACCACAGAAAGATTATGCCGCCTCTGCGGGGCAGAAAACACCGAGAGAGAAAGAGCTCTCTGGCAGACAGGTTTCTGCCAGGGAAATTACTTCCCGGAGAGGGGAGATCGTCACCATCAACACCATCATCAAGCTAGGCTTCATCGGGACCATCATCATCATCCACACCATCATCTCCACCAGCACCATCATCACCACTCCGTCCCGCTATAACAATCGTGTTAATACTGGCATAGATCTTAGGGGAAACTTTCCCGGTGTTGATTACTATTGTACTTGATACTTGTGAGTGGAACCATTGGATTATTGTTTATGTTCAGATTGTTATCCATCACCATATCATCTTTGATCTTGATCCATATGATGTCTTGTGAGTAGTTCGTTTAGTTCTTGAGGACATGGGAAAAGTCATGTTGTTAGTAGTGGATTTGTGTTGAGATATTATTCAATGGTTTAGTATTTAAGTTGTGGTGTTATTCTTCTATTGGTGTCATGTGAACGTCGACTACATGATACTTCACCATTTATGGGCCTAGGGGAATGCATTGTGTATTTGGCTACTAGTTATGGGGTTGCCGGAGTGACAGAAACCTGAACCCCTGTTACTGTTAGGATACCTTTGCACAAGGGAGCGTAGGATATCAGAGTTTAAGGCTGTGGTTAGGTTTATATATTAATTTCTTTCCTGTAGTTGCGAATGCTTGCAGGGGGTTTAATCACAAGTATGTATTAGTCCAAGTAAGGTCGGTACATTAGCACATGTTCACCCACACAACACTTACAACACCAGAGAAGACTACTCAGCTATTTGAAGCGAAAGCACTTGACAGTATTCCCATGTGTCCTCGAGAATGTTTGGTCCTTATAAGTATTTCCACCGGCTTGTCCTTTGCTAAGAAAGGATTGGGCCACACTTGCTGCAGTTGTTCGTTGTCTTTATTGCTTGCACTTTGTTTCTTTGCTTTATCAGAAAACCCCTAAAAATCCATTTGCTAAGTATTTATAGAGATTTCCTGCTCCATACCACTAGTCAACACCTTCTGCTCCTCGTTGGTATTGACACTCCTATTTATCAGAAGTACTACGATACACCCCCTATACTTGTGGGTCATTATAGGGTTCTAAGAACCTAAGAGTAACAAGCCCACAAGCTTGTACCCTCCGAATCTCCGTGGAGAACTCAAACATATGCAACAAACGCAAGGGCAAGTCCTTCACTCCCAAATTCCAACAAAGCTACAAAATCTATTGGGGAAATAAGTGAGGAAGAACACAAGAGGAGAACACAAAACTCTCCAAGATCTATATCCCAAGAATTCCTTCACAAAGAAGGGATTTGGTTTGGTGGGGGTTGTAGATCTAGATCTCCTATCACAAATCCCTCAAAAAGATGCAAGAATAATAGGAGGGAAAGGTAGAGGTCAAGATCTACAAGGTCAACAATGGAGGAGAGAGAGAAAAACAAGAACCAAGAAAAGATCTTGTACCCACAGGGGGCAAGAGGAGCCCTTTTCAAAGGGCTCCCAGATCTGATCGTTTGGGAAAATTCGTGATCCTGGCCAGAACTTCCGGTGGCACCCAAACAACGGTCACAAAACTGCGATGTGAAAGACAGAGAAACCAGCCTGGCTGGTAATACCGCCGGTCCGCTAGAATTTCTGGTAGGGACGGAACTACCGCCTAAAATCCGACCAAAGTTCCGCCAAATAGAGCATACCAAATAGAGAAGTTACTGAACCGAAACCAGGCTTAGCGGAAGTAGAGCCGGAATTTCATCTAGTACTACCGGCGGCAATTATGCTCGAGCGATACACTTTTGGTGCCTGGCCGATACTTCCGGCGGGGGCGGTACTACCACTTTAACGTCCGATCAAAATTCTGCCAAATAGAACAAACCAGACAGAGAAGTAATTGAGCCGAACTCAGGATGAGCGGAAGAAGCCCCGGAACATCCACCGGTACTACCGACGGCAAAATGCCCTAGCGGTACTAACGGTGGCTAGCCGAAACTTCCGCCCAGGGAAACTCCAAAAACCAAACCTGCAATAACTTTCGCATCATAAATCCAAACGAGATGAAACCAAATTTGTTGGAAATATTGGGTATCGCATAGGGAGAAAATACCATGAATATATTTGTGAGATACCTCCCAAGGTGTGGAGCCGGAACACTCGCAAGATCAAAAACCGCAAAAATATATGCAAGGGAACTCCTTATTTTATGAACTAGAGCTTGTTATGATGATGATCACATGCTCTAGATCCTCTCATGGACAAGATCCAAATAACAACCAAGAAAGATGATTCTATGTATGCAAAGATTTGGGATCTCTCCAAAAGATGGGATTGAGTCACCTATTTGAGAACCCCTCTTGATAGTATGCCTATCTATCCTAAACCCGGTCTCCCAGCTAAAAACACGAGACCGGCAAAAGAGAAACCCTATCAAGAACATAATTTTGCCTTAATCATTCTATTTGAGCTTGATGTAGACCTTCGTTCCTTTTCAAGATGGAACACCTTTCCTGATTTCTCTTGCTCGCTCTGGCTTGATGAAGACTTGCTCCCCCATACTCCATGGGGAAACCTCTTCTTTCAACTTGTCTTCATCACTCCATGAACACCGAGGATGGGAAACTTCAAGCATGAGATCTTCTAGAGATGGCGCGTAATGAGCTTGCCCTTCTCCATTCCTTCTCGATGCAACTCTTTGCACTTGTCTTGATCAAACTTCAAACATCTACATCTTTCAACTTCAAGACGAACACATGGCTCAAGCGATGCTAATGGAAAAACCTACAAGTGAAACTCAATTTATACATTAGTCCATAGAGTTTGTCATTAATTACCAAAACCACATGATACGTTGTAAACGTATCTATAATTTTTTATGCTCTATGACTGTTTTGTATCGACTTTCTTATGTTTTGCCTACACTTTGAGGTATTTTTTATACACTTTCTGGGACTAACCTATTAACAAGATGCTGCAGTGCCAGTTGCCTTTTTCTGCTATTTTTAGTTTTAGAAAAGCCAGAAAAGAAATATTCTCGGAATTGGATGGCACAAAAGCCAAAGTCAATATTTTACTAGAGCAGACACGTAGTCCAGAGAAGAGACGAGGAGGAGCAACGAGGCGTCCATACCTAGGGGTGGCACGGGTCCCCCTAGTCGTGCCAGCCCCTGGTGTGGGCCCCTCGAGGCTCCACTGACCATGCCCTTTCACCTATATGTAAGTATCCCCGAGACGTAAACCCTACGCGGATCAGATCTCCACAAAAAGTTCCACAACGCCGCCGCCACCAAAGAGGAGATTCGGGGGACAGAAGTCTCTGTTCTGGCACCCTGTCGGGACAGGAAATTGCCCCCGGAGCCATCTCCATCGATCTCCACCACCACCTCCATCGCTGTTGTTGATTCCCATGATGAGGAGGGAGTAGTTCTCCCTCGAGGCTAAGGGCTCTACCGGTAGCTATGTGTTCATCTCTCTCTATGCATGATTTTATTATGGTCATGAGCTTTGTAATCAAGTATATCTACTCCGCTACTCAAGTGCTTTAATTGTAATCTCCGGTTATCCCCACGTGTGTGAAGTTGACAGTGTGCACAATGTGTGGCACTTAGGCTAAATATTACATAAATACTTATCATGAGTTATATTTTGAGTTGGATGTATCTATGAAATTGTGGTGTTTGTTGGAACCATCTAGCGCTCAAGGTGACAGTGTGGGGTTACCTAGATGGGGAATGCAAACTTTAAGGAGAGCTTTTGTAGCCCTACCATGGATTGGAGTTGTCAAACCGGAGAGTAGTTCAGAGTAGCATAATGAAGAGAAGATATTTATATGAGAGTGTCCACTAGTGAAAGTATGATCCCTAGTCCTTGTTTCTAAGCATTGAAACACCGTTTACAATTAGTCCTGCTACATGTTTGTTTGCTGCCATATTTATTTCAGATTGCAATTACCACTTATAATCTCTTCGCCGAACTAGTATTACTTGTATTTCACTATCTCTTCGCCGAACTAGTGCACCTATGCACCTGACAAGTGTATTGGGTGTGTTGGGGACACAAGAGACTTCTTGTATCTTGATTGCAGGGTTGCTTGAGAGGGATACCTTTGACCACTTCCTCCCTGAGCTCGGTAAACCTTGGGTGATCCACTTAAGGGAAACTTGCTATTGTTCTACAAACCTCTGCACTTGGAGGGCCAACACTGTCTACAAGAATATAAGTGTGCGTAGACATCAAGCTCTTTTCTGGCTCCATTGCCGGGGAACATAGGGCCTTTAATCTATTCCTCCCCGTCAAGCTCTTTTCTGCCATTGTTCCCAGGGAGGTAAGGTAAAAGGTACTCACATCCTCTAACCACTAAGCTATCTTCTAGTACTATTGCTGGTGTGTGAGTGCTCGAAGTTATTTCCTTTAAATTATGTATATCTTTTTGTTTCTTGTTTTTATTTTCACTAGTTAGGCTTAATGGAAGACAAAAAAAATTTAGAGAGCTTTTTACTATTTTTCCTGAGTTAGAACATGAATGGTTTGAAAAGAAAATTAAAAAACCTATGGAACTTTCTTTGCATGCTAATAGCAATGTTATTAGTATGAATTTTTTGAACACCATTGTTACTAATGCTATGGAAACATCTAAGCTTGGGGAAGCTAGTTTTTATGAAAAAGATCTTTTTAGTTCCCCAACTTTAGGGAAGAAAATTTGCTCTTATGATACTTTATCTCCCATATGTGGTAATTCTAATGATACTTGTGATATTTTAAATCCACATACTGAAAGTGTCCCTTTTAAAATACCTATTAAAATTATTGAACGTGTTATGAATAACTGCTATTTTGGAGATGGAACTGTCCATCCTAGTGATCATTTACTCTTTATACATGTATTATGCGAGTTGTTCAAGTGTGCATGTATTTCAATGGACCAAGTTAAGAGGAAGCTATTCTCTTTATCACTTAGGGACAAAGCAAGGGAGTGGTATGAGCTACTAGATGATCCTCATCATTTGAAGTGGAAGGAAATTGAATCTCTCTTTTACTCTAAATTTTATCCTCCTCATGAAATTCATAAAGATAGGAATTATATTTATAATTTTCATCCTCATAATGGAGAAAGTATTTCCCAAGCATGGGGAAGATTGAAGTCACTAATTCTTAAATGTCCCAATCATGAGCTCCCTAGCAATATTATTATCAATAATTTTTCTGCAAGTCTTTCAGGATATTACAAGGACTATCTAGATACCTGTTTAGAGGGATCCTTCACAAGTAAGGAGGTCAAAGCTAAGTGGGATATTCTTGAAACAATTCAAAGCAATACCGAAGATTGGGATAACAACAAAGGTAAAGAACCAGGTATAAACTATGAGTATGATTGCATTAAGTCTTTCGCTGAAACTGCTGATTTTCAAGAGCTTAGTGCTAAGTATGGTATTGATACTCAAATTCTTGTTGATTGTTGTAGAGCCTTTGCTTCCCATATTAATGCTCCTAAAGAAAAGTGGGACATATATTATGAACCTTTTAAAGACACTTGCATAAAAAATGAAACTGTTATTAATGATTGCAATAAACATGCTCAAACTTCTAAAAATACTATTTCTTATAAGCATGTTAATTTTTGTTGAATGCATACACCTTGTGAAAATAATCAAATCAAGAAGAATATTGTATCACCCACTGGAATGAAAAATAGAACGTGGTATAACGCTCTAAATGATCTTGGTAAAAAAGTTTGTGCCCTCTATCCTTTTATTTGTGAACTCTGCTATGAAGTGGGTCATTTCAATTTTCAATGCTCAGGCCATAATAATGACCTTTCTAATCCAATGAGTACTGCAAGTTTGTATTGTGATAACGTGATCACTTATAATCAACATGATGAACTTACATTATTTTGGGGGTGTGAAGAGTTATCAAGAATAACTTCTTTGGTAGACATGAGTGCTTTTGATATGAATAGTGTCCTGCATGGTTGTCATCTTTATTGTGTTGATAATTTCCATGCAAATAATTACATACAAAATCTTATAAACGATGATATTTTACCAAAATATGACATGACTGATATGAGTTTTGTTCTTATTAATGAAAAGGAGGAATGCTCCAAAGTTTCTTCTATTGTCTCTAACAATAAACCAAGGTATGTGGAGAAGCTTCCTTTAAGGCCTCTCCTTCCTAAAGAGGAGAAGAAGAAGAATAAGAGGAGGAGTAAAAGGAGATAGGAAACGATATCTTCCCCTAAGCATGTTGCTCCTATTATAGTTTTTGCTGATGAGTCTGAACTAGATGATGTTCCTATGCCTGTTACCTATAGTAGTGATCATGATTGGGAAAATCACACTACTTTTGATATTGAAAATTTCTTTTGTACCAATTCTGAAAATTATGATATTAATAATTGTTGTACTATTAGTACTATCCATATTCCTCCCAATGATGATATGTTTACAAATGAACACACTTTGGAAGATATCTATTCTTATGATGATACTATACCTCCAATATATGATGATTACAATGATAAATCCAGTCCACCTACTATTGAGGAGAAAATTAATTATGATTACAATATTCCTCCTATATTTGATGACTATGGTGATGAGAATAATAATGATAGCTATTTTGTTGAATTTTCTCCCACTACAATTAATAAGAGTGACTATGCTTATGTGGAGAGTAATAATCACTTTATGCATGTAGCTCATGATAAGAATGTTTTATGTGATAGTTATATTATTACTTTTATTCATGATGCTATTGAAAGTTATTATGAGAGAGGGAAACATGGTTTTAAGTATTTCAACAATATTAAGTTTCCCCTCTTTATGTTGAAAATTTTGAAGTTACTCTTGTTTTATCTTCCTATGTGTCAACACCCGGATTTTTAATCCCAGATGCCTGTATGCCATACATCGCAATCCCAGGATTACCATTTTTGCGAGACATAACAGAATTGGATACCACAGTACATCATCCATTACAAACCATACATAAGGTCTTACACAAATAAGGATCTCATGATCCAGTTCTCAATACAACTCAAGCAGCGGAAATACGTAATAATAACGGTAGCGTAGGCGAAGCTCCATCTTCGGGGTCACAGGCACTGCTGACGATGGGATATGATCCTAGTTGTCGTAACCTTCCTGGGGTCCATCATCCTGGTACTCCTCTTCATAGTCTGGCCAGGGGAATAGCCAGGGACAAAGCCATGAGTACTCTTTAAGTACTCGCAAACTAATACTAACAAATTAAAGGGGGTTTTGTAGTAGGACACTAAGCTCTAGGGTTGTTTTGCAAAAAGCCAGATTTACCTCTACTAAATTCAGAAGCAAGAAAAGATAGTTGAAATTTTATAACACCTAAGTGGGAACTTGTATCTCATGCCACAACTCTGTTCTGGTCAAGTCAAATTCTCCATTCATTTCACAAGTCACTTTCAAAACATCTGATGGGGGAATAGTATGGCCACTCCAACTGTCCATAACCGCGGACGCGGCTATTCGAATAGTTTGACACTCTACAGAGATTGTACACTTTCACCACAACATTCGATACATCCGTCAGGAACAAATCCTGAATTCACCATACTTAGTATGCGGATAATCAATCCTAACCTTTCAATTACACGCCCTAGTATAGGCACCTCTCCTGTGAGTTTGGCCTCCCAACCATGACCAACTGTCATCTTGGGTACTGCACAGGTGGACAATCTTCACAAGGTAGCCTCAGCTCAGACCTTGGCCGTGAGGGAACCCATACTAAAGTATATAAGTTTCTAGTCGAGCCCTACACAATTTTTGGGTATTGTGGTTGTACGGTAAAATTGGAATGGTATCGCATCCAGACAACCATCAGTTTTATAAAGGGCTAAGGCTCATGCCTTAACATTTTCATCACCAAAATCATCTGGTGTTTGGAAACACATGTCAAAACATCTCAGTAGAATGATCCATCATTCCAAGGTTTTCATAACCATTTTTCCACCAAGTATTCCTATCTAAAGTTGATCAAATTTTATGCTTAGCACTAGCATCTACAAGTGAGGTGAGTACTAATGAGGGGTGGTAAACAAGTGAAGTTTTAACTAAGTTCAATCTCATGCCTTAGGATGACATCAAGATTATCTAGCTTAGGCCAAATTTAATGCTCTTTATGCAACCCTCAATTATCTTCCTAGAATCTACAAGTCACTTAAATAAACTCTAAAGAAAAGCTTTGATAAAGAAATAAAGTATAAAGCTTGCAAGTAAAACTAGGATTGGGTTATCAAGTGGGTATGATCACATATGCTTAAGGCATATGGTTGGCATGGTAACAAGCAAGTATTTGCTTGCATAAGTAAGGTATCTTGCAAGTGTTAACTTGCTCAATCAACTAGTAGTATTAGGCTTGCATAGGTCAACTTGATTAGTAAGGCTTGCCTTGTGCAGAGTAGTGGTTGAAGTTCTCCTCGGCTTCTTCTTCGTAGTATCCTCCTTCCTCCTCGTATCATTGGTCGGTACTAGCGTCTATGAATAAATACGAGGTACACAATCACCAAACAATACTTAACTACTTTCAATCATCACACAAAAGGGTTCTATAGATGATCTAGCATCATCACTAACATTACAAGATTAAAGCATTTGTCTTATTGATTTTATTTTTAGAAAAGTAATTTCTACTCATTGAAAAACTACTTAAGATTTAATATTCTCCAAACTAAACATGGGATCATGTTGAGACATGTCATCACCACATATTTCAGTACATGGGAATGTGATTTGAAGTGGTGTCACAATTTAATAAGGTTTAACCCTTTTATTATAAATAAATAAAGTGACTAGAAATACCTATGTGGCATTCTTTTGTTACTTGAACATTATTTCTGTAAGTAAACCCATATATTTTTATATATTCTGAAAGGTATGATCAAATGTGATTTTTGAGAGTTGGAATTAACTCAAAAGCTATTATGGTTTAAATTTGAAAAATATTTGAATGCAAAAAAGCTTCTGCCTCGTTATTTTTACCAATGTTGATCTACAGATCCAAATGATTTGAATCCAACGGGCTTGGATTAAGCATTTCAGTACCTTTCTAACAAAATTGGTTTCATGCAATTTGGTTCACTGAATCGAGGTGGGTCGATTTTTGAAACTAGGTATAGAACTGAGTTTGAATAAAAATAGAAAAAGCTAAATTCAAACGAGTGGGCTGCGCGGGAAGGGTTAATGGGCGGCGCGGTGTCACTCCATGAGTGGCGCATCGATGGGGGTCTCATGGTCGGTGACTCTTTAAACACGGTGATGCAGGCGGCGTGGTGCGTTGGATTAGAATGAAGATCGACGGTGAGGTCGTCGTCGACGATGAACATGTCACCGTGAGCTCGAACCCTAAGCGGCTCGATGGGGTCATGGGAGGATCACGGGCTCAAGGCGAAGGTCGGCGATCTTGGCGAGCAGCGAAGTCGACGACGGCGATTCTCCGGCACGCACTTCTCTGGGTGGCTCCAATCGATGGCTTCCTTCTTCTCCAGCAGCGGCGGGCTCCGGTGAAATTCCGGCGACGCACTGCTCGCCTTGCTCTGGGAATGAGGTGGGGTGGTTCTGGGTGAGAGGGGAGTAGAATGGTGTGAAGAATTCGAGCGGGGGATGCCTCTATTTATAGTGGCGAGAGGGGACCGACAGGCGCAAGCTGAGATCGTCGTGGTCGATGGTACAGAGGGCTATCGGCGTGGGAGACGGTAGGGGGCGGTGCTTGAAGGGTTTCGCGGCATAGTAAATCAAAATTTTCTACGGATGCAAACAGAGGGAAGCCAAGATCTAATCTAGGAGATGCAAACAACGAGAGAGATTGGATTAGATCTTTATACCCTTGAAGATTCGCACAGCGGAACGTTCGTCGGAACGTGGGTGATGTAGTCATACTCGCTTCTCCTCCTCGCGATCCTATCCGATCTAGCACCACAAGTGGCGGTGACTCCGTGAGATGCACACGTGCAGCACCTCGACGTCTCCTCCTTCCTTGGTCCAGAAAGTATGGTGGAGAGATGGGTTGGATCTACAACGCGACGACGCGGTGCAATTGGTGGAGAATTTCTGCAGCAGGGCTTCGCCTACAAGCAGTCGGGAGGGAGAGAGGAGGGCAGCAGGGCGGCTAGGGTTGGAGGGGAAGGTGTAGGGGGGTGGTGCGCCCCCAGCCCTCTTTATATAGAGGGGTGGGCGGCTGCAACCCTAGCCCCCTCCCCCAAGCCAAACCGGCGGCCCCAAAGGAGGAAGAGTGGGGGGCAAGGAAACCCCCCCTTCTAGAAGATCTATCTAGGGTTTAAACCCTCTTTGGCCGGCTGGGCCCTATGGGGCCTTGTGCCCTGCCCAATGAGGCCAGGCACTCCTCATAGGCCCATGCCCCCCTCAGGAAGGTGGTGCCACGTTGGTCCCCTTCCGGAAGGTTCTAGAAGCTTCGGTACAATACCGATTAACCCGGAACAATTAGAACTCCAAAACTGCACCGCCTTTATATGAATCTTATTCTCGGACCACTCCGGGACCTCTCGTGATGTCCGGATCCCATCCGAGACTCGAAAAAAACTCATAAACCAATTATCCAATCTATCCTAGCGTCGAGACACGTTAAGTGTGTGACCTGCTGGTTCGAGAATATGTAGACATGATCTTCTATCAATAATCAACAATGGGTCAGAAACCCATATTGACTCCACACATTCATCGATGATCATATCGGATGAACCATGATGCCAGATTCAATCAATCCCATATATATATTCCTTCGTCTCGCGATATTTTACTTGCGAGATTCGATCGCTTGCCGTCATACCTAGTTCAATCTCGTTCACAGCAAGTACTTTACTCGTTCCGTAATCCGATATCACTTTGTGATTAACTCCTTAACCCACATGCTTGCAATCGGTGTTGATATCGATTACCGAGTGGGCCCGAAGTATATCTCTCCGACTTGGGAGGGACAAATCCCATCTCAATACATACAACCCAACAGATACTTTCCGATCACCTGAGAGACACCTTTGTGATCACCCTCTCATAGGATGACGTTTGATGACCTCAAAGCTTTCTTCCGATAGCAGGGAGTTGTATTATCTCATGGTCTAAGGAATACAATATTTGACATAGGAAAAGCTTCGCAAAGATGAACATGATGACACGATCTAATTGCTTCGCTTAGTTTGGGTCTGTCCATCATATCATTCTCCCAATGATATGATCTCATTATTAATTGACAACTCATGTCTATGGTTAGGAAACCTTAACCATCATTAATCAATGAGCTAGTCTATAGAGGCGTACTAGGGACACGGTGTTGTTTACAAACCACACAAGTATTAATGTTTCCGCTTAATACAATTCTATCATGGAATATAAACTCTATCATGAACAAGAATTATAATAATAACATCTTTATTATTGCCTCTAGGGCATAATTCCAACAGTGTTGTGCTCCCTGGCGAAGCTCAACGGCGTGGTGGCGAGGCGTGGGGCGGTGCTGATTGGTCGGAACGCTGCGGTGCTCTGCGCTGGTCCGATGGAAGTTTTGATGGTGCACAACGCACGTGGTCCACGCGGCGGCGAACGGGCGTGTCTGCGGGGTTGCTGGGACGGTGGTGATCACGCGTGCACGCGGCAAGGGCAGCGCGTGGTCTGTGGGTGCTGGTCGAGCGTGGCGCACGGGGCGCGCTCTTGGCATGGTTGCAGAGAAGGTTGGCATGGCCTAGGCGTGTGGTCTAGTGGCTGCATTGCTCGCGGCTGGGACAGAGAGTGGTGGTGGGGTGCTAGCTTGCTCCCAAACAAGGTTGGCGAGGCTAGTGTTTCTCGTAGCTTGCTGTCGACTATGGGGTGGCAATGGTGCTCTCGGCCTGCTCACCATTAATGACAATGGCCAGCTTACAGTGGTGCTAGTGATTAGGTAAGGTTGTTAGATGATCTACTAAGGCTAGTGGTGTCCAGAGAGGGAACAAGTTAGGCCCAAAACACTGCTCAACATAGTGTTTTGATTTTGTTTGATTTGCATCTGCAACCTGTTTGATGAAATGGCCGCATGAACTCAAGTTTTGAATTTTGAAAATATTTTTGGTGGGTGTGCTAGGCATGTGCTGGTGATACTGTGGATGCTTGGGTTTTGAAAATTGAGCTTGTTTGAGTGGTTTTAGAAAAAGTGGGATCTTCCCATATGAAATGGATTCAATTTTCAACTATCATTTAAACTATGCATTCAAATGTTTTTGGATGATCACAAGGTGGGTCTTGGTACCTTGTTATGAGTACTATCAAGGGGTGCAAAGATCCAAACATGTTTATGTTAAGTTCTGAAAGTTAGAGATAGCCAAAGTAGGCATGGGAGTTAATTTGACCAAAATGGCCACTCACTTATTTTGTTTGTTTTGATTTGTTTGTCTTTGGGAAAAGTGTGGGGATTGTTTAGATGATGTTTATTTCACCTCAGAATCATTTTACAAGCAAAGAAACACAAAACCAAAGCCATTCAAAAGAATCCAAATTGTAATGCATACACATATGAATGCTTTCATATTTTCAATTGGAAAAGTTTTTGTTAACCCTAATTTTGATGATTAGAGTTTGATGATCCAAGTTTAATATTTTTGGGATGTTACAAACCTTGCCCCCTTAAACAAAATCTCGTCCCGAGATTTGAAAAAGGACGAAAAATATTACCTAGGATTTGAAGAGATCGGGAAACTCCGTCCTGATGTGATCTTCGCGCTCCCAGGTAGCTTCCTCTTCTATGTGGTTGCTTCACTGAATCTTGAGAAACTTGATGCTTCGGGTTCTGGTAGTTCTGAAAGCTTCTTAAAAAATACGGATGGGCACTTCAGGATAGGTTAGATCATTGTTGATCTCTATGGTCTGGTGATCAATATTCTTAAACACTTCGGTCTTCTCTGGAACTTCGAGACACTTGCGAAATAATGAGATATGGAACATATTGTGCAGGGCTGACATCTCCTCGGGTAGCTCCAATTGATACGACACTTCTCGACGGTTCAGAATCTTGAAGGGTCCGATATATCTGGGGGCTAAGTTTCCCTTCAGTTGGAAACGCTGCATTCCTTTCAATGGCGACACTTTCAGATACACAAAATCTCCTAGGTTGAAGGCGAGGTCTCGACGTCTCTTGTCGGTGTAACTCTTACATGCAGTGGAATTTGTCTTGAGGTGCTCACGAATCTTGTGAACCTTCTCTTCTGCTTCTCGTAGGATGTCGGGTCCGAAAATATGACTCTCTCCTACTTCCGACCAGTTCAAAGGGGTGCGACACTTCCTTCCATACATGAATTCAAATGGGGCCATTTGCAAACTAGCTTGATAACTGTTGTTGTATGAAAATTCTGCAAACGGCAGACAGTCTTCCCACTTAGATCCATATTCTAACACACATGCTCTCAGCATATCTTCGAGTATTTGATTTACTCGCTCCGTTTGTCCATCGGTCTGAGGGTGATACGGGTGCTGAAATCGAGTCGGGTTCCTAAACCTTCTTGGACTTTCTTCCAGAATCTCGAGGTAAACTAAGTTCCTCGATCCGATACGATGTTCTTGGGGACTCCATGCAAACTGATGATTCTAGCGATGTATAACTCTGCTAGCTTCGAACTCTGATATGTGGTCTTGACGGGTAAGAAATGCGCGACTTTGGACAATCGGTCAACTATGACCCAGATAGAGTCATTTCCCCTACTAGAAGTAGGCAATCCGGTGATAAAGTCCATTCCAACGGAATCCCATTTCCATTTCGGAATCTGCAATGGTTGCAACAATCCAGCGGGTCTTTGATGTCCTGCCTTGACTCGCTGACATATATCACACTTGGCGATATAGCTTCTGATTTATCTCTTCATCTTATGCCACCAAAATTGCTCTTTCAAGTCTTGATACATCTTCGTTCCTCCGGGTTGGATAGAATAAAGAGTATCATGAGCTTCCTTGAGAATAACTTCTTTCAACTCAGAATCTACTGGTACACAAAGGCGTCCTTTGTACCACAGAACTCCTTCTCCGTCTTCGGTGAATCCGAGTACTTTGTCTGTACCGATACGACGCTTGATTCCCTCGATACTAGCATTTCCTTTCTGCGCCTCTTTGATCTGGCTGATCAAAGTGGGTTGAAGTTCTATGCTAGCCAAAAATCCTTCACTCACTAATTCCATTCAAAAATCTTCCATATGTTTGTGCAAGCTTGGTTGCTCCTTCAAAATCATGGAGTTCAAGCGGCACGGCAATCTGCTAAGGGCATCCGCTACCACGTTGGCTTTACCGGTATGATAGTGAATGTCTAGGTCATAATCCTTGATTAGCTCAATCCATCTTCTCTGTCTCATATTCAGCTCCTTTTGAGTGAATATATACTTCAGACTCTTGTGATCCGAATAAATCTCACAACAGTTTCCCATCATGTAATGCCTCCATGTCTTCAGGGCTAGAACTACGGCTGCGAGATCGAGGTCATGGGTTGGGTAATTTTGCTCATGTTGTTTCAGTTGTTGGGATAGATAAGATATGACTTTGACTTCTTGCATTAGCACACATCCGAGACCGATCTTGGATGCATCACAATACACATCGAAGGGCTTCGTGATATCCGGCATGATTAAGATGGGGGCTAAAATCAATATCCTCTTGAGTTCTTGAAAACTCGCTTCACATTTGTCCGTCCATTCAAACTTCTTGTCCTTCTTTAGCAATTGGGTTATGGGTCGGGCAATACTCGAGAATCCTTCTACGAACTTGCGGTAGTATCCCGCCAATCCGAGAAATGCACGAACTTGGGTTTGAGTGGCGGATTGCCAATCTTCTACATCTTTCACCGTTGCAGGGTCAACGGCAATTCCTCCGTGTGATACAATGTGGCCGAGGAATCCTACCTCCTGTAACTAGAATTCACATTTGCTAAACTTGGCGTACAACTGATGCTCTCTAAGGGTTCCAAGAATGGTCCTTAGGTGTAGCTCATGTTCTTCTTCTGATTTGGAATAAATCAGAATGTCGTCGATGAAAACAACGACAAACTTATCCAGGAAGTCCATAAAAATCTTATTCATGAGATTCATGAAATAAGCGGGGGCATTGGTTAATCCAAAAGACATGACCGTATACTCGTATAATCCATATCTGGTGGTAAAGGCAGTCTTTGGAATATCCTCTGCGCGAATTTTGAGTTAATGATAGCCAGTTCTAAGATCAATCTTAGAAAACACTTTGGCACCGGTCAACTGATCAAACAAATCTTCTATCTTGGGTAACGGGTATTTGTTCTTGATGGTTACATCATTCAACTTCCGATAATCCGTACACAAACGGTTACCTCCATCCTTCTTGTCCACGAACAAGACAGGTGATCTCCATGGTGACGCACTTAGTTGAATCAATCCAATTTCCAGCATGTCATCCAGTTGCTTCTTCAGTTCTTCTAGTTCAGACGGGTTCATACTATAGGGTCTCTGAGCTATGGGTCCTGTTCTGGGGATTAGTTCAATGATAAACTCGATATCCCGATCTGGGGGCATACCGGGCAAAACATCTGGAAATACATCGGGGTATTCACAGACTATCCGGACTTGGTCAATGGTAGGTTGGTCTATACTCTTGTTGCACTTGAATTGACGAGGCAAGGTTTCAGATATATGCTCGACTGATATTCCGGCTATACTGGTCATGGTTATGGCTTTCTTGGCATAGTCAATCAATCCTTTATGTTTGGAAATCCAATCCATTCCTAGTACTACTTCCAAACCTTTAGTTCCGAGTACTATCAGATTAGCATAAAAATCTATGCCATGGATTCGGATGGGGACGACTTTGCAAATTTGCCTAGCTTTGGTGGTGGAACCGGGGATTTGAACAATCATAACATGCTTCAGTTTGGTTGGTTGAATCTTACTAGTGCATGCAAATTCTTCGGTGACAAATGAGTGCGATGCACCAAAATCAAACAACACTCGAGCAAGTACCGAATTAACAGAAAACATACCCAGCACGACGTCTGGCGCTTCCTGGGCTTCTTTAGCATACATGAGGAAAAGACGGCCGTTGCGGTTGAGTGAGTTCCCTAGGGCAAACCTTCTTCCAGGATGAACACGACGCTGCTGCTGAGCTGGGGCATTTGCATTGGGGGCTGCAGCATTCTTCTTGGGACACTCATTGGAATAGTGACCCTTATTTCCACAGCCATAACAAGTCACTTGCGACTTGTCCTTTGCTGCAACAGACACAACATTGCTTCCAGTCCTCGGGGCAGTGTTGGTGTTGGCGGTAGCATTGTTGTTGTTGAAGTTGGGTGGTGCACGGTTGAAATGGCCAGAATTGCCGGGGTTGTTGTGATTTCCTCCGGGCCTCGGGTTTCCACGGTTGGGATAGGTTGGACGGTTCATCGGGGGTCTGTTGGTTCTCAGGGCAAATCCTGGAGATGGGTTAGGGCGATACTTTGGGGTCTGATGGATTCCTGGCTGATGCATCATGCGACGCTTGCGGTTCTCATTGGCTTGGTTGATCTTTCCTTCCATCTGGGTAGCAGAGTCGACAAGGGCTTCAATATCTGCAAAGGGGATATTGACCAACACTGTCTGCATCTCATCGTGCAGACCATTCAAGAATCTCTCTTTCTTCTTGGCTTAAGTGTCGATCTCATCCGGGGCATACCTAGCTATTGACAAAAATTTGTCACGGTATTCCACTACGGTCATCCGTCCTTGCTTCAGTTCTCTGAACTCATCTCTCATTCTCTTGATCAATCCCGGTGGCACATGGGTTCTGCTGAACTTGACCTTGAATTCCTCCCAGGTCATCATCTGTCCTCCGGTCATTGCACGAACATTGTTCCACCATGCTCTGGCATCTCCGGCTAGATAGTGGGTGGCGAACAGAACTTTCTCGTTAGCTTCCACTCCGGCGACTTCCAGGTTGTTCTCCATGGTTTGCAGCCAATCATCTGCATCTAGGGGCTCTTCCGACTTAGTGAAAACAGGTGGGTTGGTATTCTGGAAATTCTTGAGCTTAGATCCATGGTTGTCCTGATTTTCTTGGCCTTGATTGTTGTGGGCTAGCTGAGCTATCTATTGAAGGGTGGCTAGGTTGGCTTGACGTTTGGCTCTTTCAGCTTCGCGGTCAGAAACCAACATTTGTAGGATCAGAAACATCGGGTCCGGGGATGAACCACTTCCTCCGCGTGGCATCTGAAGATTGAGATAGATCATGAGAAAAGAGGGAAATTTCTAAGGTTCCGGGACTTTGAAAAGTTTTTAAAGTTTGACTCAGATTTTTCTAGCAACTTGATTTTCATTCATTCATTCATAGCACACGATACAAACACCCACCACAACAAAGGTAAACAGATGGTTTTAAGAACCATTCTAGAAACTACGATACAATGGGACCGAATACAACTCACTACGCTAGTGCTCAAGTGCTACTACTCCTCGGAGTCGGTGTAGTCGTCATCCTCATCATCATCGTCGTCATTGATGAAGGCGAAGTCATCCTCATCAGTGAAGAAGTCCATGGCCTGATCCTCCAAAAAATCATCATCATCGCTGAGATAGGAATAGGGGTCTCCACGAAGATCTTCTTCGGCATTCTCCCTTTCTTCCAAGTGCATGTCTCTCTCGTGGATGGTCTCCTCCAAATCCGAGATACGATGGCGAAGACGGACAATGATGCGCTCCTTCTTGTTGAGCTGACGGCGGCGAGATCTGTGATCCTTTGCTAGCATGGCGATGGTCTGATCCTTCATCTGGATGATGGCGGACTTGTGGTTGGAGTAGTCACGGCAATTGTCCAATTCCTACTAGCGATCGTACATCATGAAGCTAAGGTGGTCCAACTGAGTCTTCAGCTCGGGGTGGTATGGGGCTTCTAGTGGCTGTCCATTAGCATCACGCCTTGGACAGAACTCAAAGCGGGTTCCCTTGATCTGGTTGATACTCTGCCCACACAGACGGGCAAGAGCTTCCTGCATGGCCCTGACAAGTCCATCGAGCCAGTTGTTCTCTCTTAAGGTGAACTGAATTCCCTCAGCAGTGGGAGGTTCAATCTTTCCTCAGAGACTTGCAACAATTAGCCACTGCAGATCTTCTCCTCCTTGATCATTGAGCTGACCTCCGAAGAACTCGAGGTGCGGACGCTCCAGAAGTTCCGAAAGCTGGTCCAAATCCCTCTCAAAGATAAGGTCTCCTCCATTTTCCAACTGATAAAACTTGTTGTACTTCACGTCCATCTATTAAGAATATAGGATGAGTAAGTTAGTAGAGTGATCAAGTGTGTCAAATTTTATGTATTTTGCAAGAGTTTTTGAGGAACATGAATTTTCATGAAAGAATCAAGGTGAGAAGAATGGGAATAAGTTTTTGTAAATATTTGCTTCCTTTGGTTTTGAAACTAAGTTTTTGATTCAAACGTCCAGTCTAACTAGGGTCTCCTATGGTCAGGATGGCTCTGATACCAACTTGTCCACACCCGGATTTTTAATCCCAGATGCCTGTTATGCCTTACATCGCAATCCTAGGATTACCATTTTTGCGAGACATAACAGAATTGGATACCACAGTACATCATCCATTACAAACCATACATAAGGTCTTACACAAATAAAGATCTCATGATCCAGTTCTCAATACAACTCAAGCAGCGGAAATGCGTAATAATAACGGTAGCGTAGGCGAAGCTCCATCTTCGGGGTCAAATGCAATGCTGACGATGGGAGATGATCCTAGTTGTCGTAACCTTCCTGGGGTCCATCATGCTGGTACTCCTCTTCATAGTCTGGCCATGGGAATAGCCAGGGACAAATCCATGAGTACTCTTTAAGTACTCACAAACTAATACTAACAATTTAAAGGGGTTTTTATAGTAGGACACTAAGCTCTAGGGTTGTTTTGCAAAAAGCCAGATTTACCTCTACTAAATTCAGAAGCAAGAAAAGATAGTTGAAATTTTATAACACCTAAGTGGGAACTTGTATCTCATGCCACAACTCTGTTGTGGTCAAGTCAAATTCTCCATTCATTTCACAAGTCACTTTCAAAACATCTGATGGGGGAATAGTATGGCCACTCCAACTGTCCATAACCGCGGACGCGGCTATTCGAATAGTTTGACACTCTACAGAGATTGTACACTTTCACCACAACATTCGATACATCCGTCAGGAACAAATCCTGAATTCACCATACTTAGTATGCGGATAATCAATCCTAACCTTTCAATTACACGCCCTACTATAGGCACCTCTCCTGTGAGTTTGGCCTCCCAACCATGACCAACTGTCATCTTGGGTACTGCATAGGTGGACAATCTTCACAAGGTAGCCTTAGCTTAGACCTTGGCCGTGAGGGAACCCATACTAAAGTATATAAGTTTCCAGTCAAGCCCTACACAATTTTTGGGTATTGTGGTTGTACGGTAAAATTGGAATGGTATCGCATCCAGACAACCATCAGTTTTATAAAGGGCTAAGGCTCATGCCTTAACATTTTCATCACCAAAATCATCTGGTGTTTGGAAACACATGTCAAAACATCTCAGTAGAATGATCCATCATTCCAAGGTTTTCATAACCATTTTTCCACCAAGTATTCCCATCTAAAGTTGATCAAATTGTATGCTTACCACTAGCATCTACAAGTGAGGTGAGTACTAATGAGGGGTGGTAAACAAGTGAAGTTTTAACTAAGTTCAATCTCATGCCTTAGGTTGACATCAAGATTATCTAGCTTAGGCCAAATTTAATGCTCTTTATGCAACCTTCAATTATCTTCCTAGAATCTACAAGTCACTTAAATAAACTCTAAAGAAAAGCTTTGATAAAGAAATAAAGTATAAAGCTTGCAAGTAAAACTAGGATTGGGTTATCAAGTGGGTATGATCACATATGCTTAAGGCATATGGTTGGCATGGTAACAAGAAAGTATTTGCTTACATAAGTAAGGTATATTGCAAGTGTTAACTTGCTCAATCAACTAGTAGTATTAGGCTTGCATAGGTCAACTTGATTAGTAAGGCTTGCCTTGTGCAGAGTAGTGGTTGGAGTTCTCCTCGGCTTCTTCTTCGTAGTATCCTCCTTCCTCCTCGGATCCTTGGTCGGTACTAGCGTCTATGAATAAATACAAGGTACACAATCACCAAACAATACTTAACTACTTTCAATCATCACACACAAGGGTTCTATAGATGATCTAGCATCATCACTAACATTACAAGATTAAAGCATTTGTCTTATTGATTTTATTTTTAGAAAAGTAATTTCTACTCATTGAAAAACTACTTAAGATTTAATATTCTCTAAACCAAACATGGGATCATGTTGACACATGCCATCACCACATATTTCAGTACATGGGAATGTGATTTGAAGTGGTGTCACGATTTAATAAGGTTTAACCCTTTTATTTTAAATAAATAGTGACTAGAAATACCTATGTGGCATTCTTTTGTTACTTGAACATTATTTCTATAAGTAAACCCATATATTTTTATATATTCTGAAAGGTATGATCAAATTTGATTTTTGAGAGTTGGAATCAACTCAAAAGCTATTATGGTTTAAATTTGAAAAGTGTTTGAATGCAGAAAAGCTTCTGCCTTGTTATTTTTACCAAGGTTGATCTACAAATCCAAATGATTTGAATCCAACGAGCTTGGATTAAGCATTTCAGTACCTTTATAACATAATTGGTTTCATGCAATTTGGTTTACTGAATCGAGCTGGGTTGATTTTTGAAACTAGGTACAGAACTAAGTTTGAATAAAAATAGAAAAAGCTAAATTCAAACGAGTGGGCTGCATGGGAAGGGTTAATGGGCCGGCCCAGTGTCACCCCGCGGCGCGGGGTGCAACTGAAAGGGGTGGTCTACTGGTCAGTGACTCTTTAAACGCGAAGCGGTACATGGCGACGTGGTGCGTTGGATTAGAATGAAGATCGACGGCTGAGGGTCGTCGTCGACGATGAACATGTCACCGGCGAGCTCGTACCCTAGCGGCTCAGGCGAAGGTCGGCGATGCGGGGGAACGATGAAGTCGACAACGGCGATTCTCCTGGCACCGACAACTTCTCCTGGGGCGGCTCCAATCGATGGCTTCCTTCTTCTCCAGCAGCAGCGGGCTCCGGTGAAATTCCAGCGACACGCTACTCGCCTTGCTCCGGGAATGAGGTGGGGTGGTTCTGGGTGAGAGGGGAGTAGAATGGTGTGAAGAATTCGAGCGGGGGATGCCTCTATTTATAGTGGCGAGAGGGGACCGATGGGCGCAAGCTGAGCTCGTCGTGGTCGACGGTATAGAGAGCTATCAGCGTGGGCGACGGTAGGGGGCGGTGTTGGGATCCCTGGCGAAGCTCAACGGCGTGGTGGCGAGGCGTGGGGAGGTGCTGATTGGTCGGAACGCTGCGGTGCTCTGCGCTGGTCCGACGGAAGTTTTGATGGCGCACAACGCGCGTGGTCCGCGTGGCGGTGAACGAGCGTGTCTGCGGGGTTGCTGGGACGATGGTGATCACGCGTGCATGCGGCGAGTGCGGCGCGCGGTCTGTGGGTGCTGGTCGAGCGTGGAGCACGGGGCGCGCTGTCGGCATGGTTGTAGAGAAGGTTGGCATGGCACGAGTGGTACAGGGTCGGCATTGCTCGCTGGGGCAGACAGGGAGTGGCGGTGGGGTGCTAGCTTGCTCCCAGACAAGGTTGGCGAGGATAGTGTTGCTCGTAGCTTGCTGTCGACTATGGGGTGGCAATGGTGCTCTCGGCCTGCTCACCATTGATGACAATGGCCAGCTTACAGTGGTGCTAGTGATTAGCTAAGGTTGTTAGATGATCTACTAAGGCTAGTGGTGTCCAGAGAGGTAACAAGTTAGGCCCAAAACACTGCTCAACATAGTGTTTTGATTTTGTTTGATTTGCATCTGTAACCTGCTTGATGAAATGGCCGCATGAACTCAAGTTTTGAATTTTAAAAATATTTTTGGTGGGTGTGCTAGGCATGTGCTGGTGATACTGTGGATGATTGGGTTTTGAAAATTGAGCTTGTTTGAGTGGTTTTTGAAAAAGTGTGATCTTCCCATATGAAATGGATTCAATTTTAAACTATCATTTAAACTATACATTCAAATGTTTTTGGATGATCACAAGGTGGGCCTTGGTACCTTGTTATGAGTACTATCAAGGGGTGCAAAGATCCAAACATGTTTCTGTTAAGTTCTGAAAGTTAGAGATGGCCAAAGTAGGCATGGGAGTTAATTTGGCCAAAATGACCATTCACTTATTATGTTTGTTTTGATTTGTTTGTCTTTGGGAAAAGTGTGGGGATTGTTTAGATGATGTTTATTTCACCTAAGAATCATTTTACAAGCAAAGAAACACAAAACCAAAGCCATTCAAAAGAATCCAAATTGTAATGCATACACATATGAATGCTTTCATATTTTTAATTGGAAAAGTTTTTGTTAACCCTAATTTTGATGATTAGAGTTTGATGGTCCAAGTTTAATATTTTTGGGATGTTACAAACCTTCCCCCCTTAAACAAAATCTCGTCCTGATATTTGAAAAAGGACGAAAAAGATTACCTAGGATTTGAAGAGATCGGGAAACTCCGTCCTGATGTGATCTTCGCGCTCCCAGGTAGCATCCTCTTTTGTGTGGTTCCTCCACTGAATCTTGAGAAACTTGATGCATCGGGTTTTGGTAGTTCTGAAAGCTTCTTCCAAAATACGGATGGGCACTTCGGGATAGGTCAGATCATCGTTGGTCTCTATGGTCTGGTGATCAATATTCTTGAACACTTCGGTCTTCTCTGGAACTTCGAGACACTTGCAAAGTAATGAGATATGGAACACACTGTGCATGGCTAACATCTCCTCGGGTAGCTCCAATTGATACGACACTTCTCCGCGACAGTTCAAAATCTTGAAGGGTCCGATATATCTGGGGGCTAACTTTCCCTTCAGTTGGAAACGCTGCATTCCTTTCAATGGCGACACTTTCAGATACACAAAATCTCCTAGGTTGAAGGCGAGGTCTCGATGTCTCTTGTCGGCGTAACTCTTCTGTATGGACTGGGCTATCTTGAGGTGCTCACGAATCTTGTGAACCTTCTCTTCTGCTTCTCGTAGGATGTCGGGTCCAAAAATCTGACTCTCTCCTACTTCCGACCAGTTCAAAGGGGTGCGACACTTCCTTCCATACATGAATTCAAATGGGGCCATTTGCAAACTAGCTTGATAACTGTTGTTGTATGAAAATTCTGCAAACGCACGCGGTCTTCCCACTTAGATCCATATTCTAACACACATGCTCAAAGATATCTTGAGTATTTGATTTACTCGCTCCATTTGTCCATCGATTCGAGGGTGATACGCGGTGCTGAAATCGAGTCGGGTTCCTAAACCTTCTTGGACTTTCTTCCAGAATCTCGAGGTAAACTGAGTTCCTCGATCCGATACGATGTTCTTGGGGACTCCATGCAAACTGACGATTCTAGCGATGTATAACTCTGCTAGCTTCGAACTCTGATATGTGGTCTTGACGGGTAAGAAATGGGCGACTTTGGACAATCGGTCCACTATGACCCAGATAGAGTCATTTCCCCTACAAGAAGTAGGCAATCCGGTGATAAAGTCCATTCCAACGGAATCCCATTTCCATTCCGGAATGTGCAATGGTTGCAACAATCCATCGGGTTTTTGATGTCCTGCCTTGACTCGCTGACATATATCACACTTGGCGATATAGCTTCCGATTTCTCTCTTCATCTTATGCCACCAAAATTGCTCTTTCAAGTCTTGATACATCTTCGTTCCTCCAGGTTGGATAGAATAAAGAGTATCATGAGCTTCCTTGAGAATAACTTCTTTCAACTCAGAATCTGCTGGTACACAAAGGCGTCCTTTGTACCACAGAACTCCTTCTTCGTCTTCGGTGAATCCGGGTACTTTGCCTGTACCGATACGACGCTTGATTCCCTCGATACTAGCATTTCCTTTCTGCGCCTCTTTGATCTGGCTGATCAAAGTGGGTTGAAGTTCTATGCTAGCCAAAAATCCTTCACTCACTAATTCCATTCGAAAATCTTCCATCTCTTTGTGCAAGCTTGGTTGCTCCTTCAAAATCATGGAGTTCAAGCGGCACGACAATCTGCTAAGGGCATCTGTTACCATGTTGGCTTTACCGGGATGATAGTGAATGTCTAGGTCATAATCCTTGATTAGCTCAATCCATCTTCTCTGTCTCATATTCATCTCCTTTTGAGTGAATATATACTTCAGACTCTTGTGATCCGAATAAATCTCACAACGGTTTCCCATCAGGTAATGCCTTCATGTCTTCAGGGCTAGAACTACGGTTGCGAGTTCGAGGTCATGGGTTGGGTAATTTTGCTCATGTTTTTTCAGTTGTCGGGATAGATAAGATATGACTTTGCCTTCTTGCATTAGCACACATCCGAGACCGATCTTGGATGCATCACAATACACGTCGAAGGGCTTCGTGATATCCGGCATGATTAAGATGGGGGCTGAAATCAATCTCCTCTTGAGTTCTTGAAAACTCGCTTCACATTTATCTGTCCATTCAAACTTCAATTCATATTTATTATGTGAGCATCATCGAAATTATCATGCCTATCTTAATGGCTATGAAGAAAGAGCTTTTGGGAGACAACCCATTATATTTTTTTATTTTCAGTAAGTTTTTATTTTGTTGAGTCTTGGAAGTTATTACTTCTGTAATAATATCTCCTTATCCTTTTTGTTTGGTTTTTTCCCAAGAATAACCTCTAATGAGAGCGAAGTGATTTGGGGAAATTGCTGTCCCGAAACAGATTTTTGTGCTTCACTGTAAAAATTCGTGAAAAATCCCTGTACATCGGATTGAGCTGTAATTTTCTAAGAATATGGCCCAGGTTATTATATAACTTTCGTTAGTTTAACAATTTTAGATTTGAGCAACAGAAGGTCTTCAAAAAATGGTTTCTACCTGCTGGTCTATTTTGACAGATTTCTGCCATTATATGCATTTCCCTCTTATCGGTTTCTTTTTGAGTTCTCTTTGATCACTTGAGCTTTTAAAAGGAATTGCTACAATAAGCTTGTGTTTTAATGGAAGTTTTACTTGAGTTGAAACCAAACCCAAAGACTTATTATCTTGAATACACTAATGTTGCTAATGAAGATTGTGTGAAGTTTTGTATGAAGGAAATTTTCAAGTGTAGGGGAAGAATGATGTGATGAGATGAAGAATAGACAAAATCTCAAGCTTGGGGATGCCACCCGTGTCACCCCAATAAATATTCAAGAGGTACAAGCGTCAAAACTTAGGGATACCCAAGGCATCCCCTTCTTCATCAATAAAAATCTCAGGTTTTCTTTCAAAACACTTTATTTTTATTGCTTCATGCACTATTGTGTTGTTCTTGGAGCTTATTTGTTTTTGTTTTTAGTTTTCCTTTGCTTTGTTTGCTGCAATAAGTTGGTTGGACCCCAGCACACTTCTTTTGAGAGAGAAACACTCCATTTTCATTGCCTAAAACACTCTAGTTTTCACTCTTATTGTTCTTTGAGTGTTCACTTTTGCTAGCACTGCGTTTAGCTTTAGTTTTCTTCTGCTTCTGCTTAGAACTTTTTAGTTCTTATTTGTACATTGGTGAGACAAGTTCACTGGTCTTTATTGATTATTATCTTTGAGAGTTGTTTCAGATAAGTCAATTGGTGTTGGAAAAGAGTAGGAAGCTTCATGCTTAGGTGGTACAAAAAGGAGCTTGTTTTGACTGTGGCTTATACTTTATCATGTCATGCTAGATGTTGCTTTGACCTTATGCTTACTAATTATTGTTGTAGCATGAATTGTTCCAAACAATTGAGATTGCTTAATGTGCCTTGAAAGAATCATGCGTTGTTTTAGCATACAAAAGCATAATATTGTGGTATTCTCCTTTGATGCTTTATTTGGGTTGACTTGGAACATGTTTACACCATGTTAAGACTATGAACCAGTCACCTTAGCCTCTATGATTATTTAGTTTTTGACTTGTGATATTACTTTATGCTTTAATTAATAATGTTTTGGTGCTTTGCATGATTATGGCCATTATTGCTCTCTTAGTTGGTCGCTCCCACTCTTTTGCTAGCATCCACTTGTACTGAGTATGATCTCTACTCGTGCATCCAACTCCCAAGAAACCAAGTTATTCCAAAGAGTCCACTATAAATTCCTATGCATGGTGTGTTACACCATTCCAAGTATATTCATGTTTTTATTTATCTTCCAAATTAAACTTGTTATGTAAAAATTAGTGATTAGAGCTCTCACAAACTTGATGGCACACTTTAATTTTTTGCACCTAATAAACTTGAACCATTGTGTCATCTATGCTGTTATATGCTTGCACTTATAAGTTGGGAGTTAGCAGAACCATACTGCCATGGGGAATGCTTTCAACACCTGTACATATTATCTAGTTGATATCATGATCTTTTGTTTATGGATGTCGACGGTGTGAAATAAAAGGGGAGCTTGTAAGTTCATGAAGTATTATATATGTGTTAGAGAAATGTTGTGCGGCTAGCTTAAGCCATGCCTAATCATGGTGGAAACTTGCAACATAACCATAGTGAGCAATCTATGAAGCATCTTCAGAAAAAATATAGAAAAAAAGAGCACCATAATCATGGTAAATAAAAGATCGCTGAGATGCTCACTGTCTGTTGCCTTGTCATTTTGATATGGGATAGCTTCTGTGTCACGGGGCAAGGGGTACCTCGTTGGCGGTTCTCTATGATACACATATACTTACTATGACAAGAACTTGCTTGTGACTAAAGTCGAGTAGCATGAGGAACGACCCTCATACTCAAGGGACATGAGATTGTCAACTTATGATTTTTCAAGCATATACTCCATATTTTGTTCACTTTAACCTTAATCACATAAAGATTCTTATGATAGGGGCAATGAGAGCTGAAAGCTAATAAGTACCATAATTTTTGGAAGCTCTTTATGAAACTTGAAATCCATGCTTCCCTGTGGAGGGCCTTTCTTCCTACTTTTATATTGAGTCTCCACCTTCTATCTTTATGCACCAACTAGAAGAGCATAGTTGTTATTCTTAGTTCTATGTGCATTGTCCTAAAACTTATTGATTGATTCATAATGTTGATATTGCTTGTTCTTGAACTATTTGTATCTAGTCACCCTTATGAACTTTGAAGGCGTCCTATGCATTTATGTTTTGCTACTCCATGAGGGACAAGCTGAATACCACTATGCTATGTTTTCTATATGTGAAACAAACAAACGTCTTTCAATGCATTGTTATTCATGATCCTTTGTTTGTATCTTTTTATGTTGCAGCATAGTTACTATGTCTTATTGTTAGAAATTCATCTTTCATGCTCATGTTTAGAGTACTTTGATCCCAGCTATCAATGCTTTAAAAATACCTTGATCAAGATTGTGATGGTGCATGTCACCTCAAAAATTATACTTTTTTATCACTTACCTACTCGAGGACGAGCAGGAGTTAAGCTTGGGGATGCTTGATACATTGTAAACGTATCTATATTTTTTGATGCTTCATGCTTGTTTTGTATCGAATTTCTTATGTTTTGCCTACACTTTCAGGTATTTTTTATACATTTTCTAGGACTAACCTATTAACAAGATGCGGCAGTGCCATTTGCCTGTTTTTTTGTTGTTTTTGGTTTCAGAAAATCCAAAAAAAGAAATTTTTTTGGAATCTGACGAGACAAAAGCCAAAGTCAATATTTTACCGGAGCAGACACGGAGTCCAGAGGAGAGAAGAGGAGGCGCAGTGAAGCGGCCACACATAGGAGTGGCACGGGTCACCCTGGCCGCGACAGCCCCTGGTGTGGGGCCCTCGAGGCTCCACCGACCTTGCCCTTTCGCCTATATATACGTCTCCCCGAGACGTAAACCCTACATGGATCAGATCTCCACAAAAAGTTACGTAGCACCGCGGCCACCAAAGAGGAGATTCGGGGGACAGAAGTCTCTGTTCCGGCACCCTGCCGGAATGGGGAATTGCCCCCGGAGCCATCTCCATCGATCTCCACCACCATATCCATCGCCGTTGCTGATTCTCATGATGAGGAGGGAGTAGTTCTCCCTCGAGGCTAAGGTCTCTATCGGTAGCTATGTGTTCATATCTCTCTCTCTATGCATGATCTTATTGTAGTCATGAGCTTTGTAATCAAGTAGATCTACTCCGCTCCTCAAGTGCTTTAATTGTAATCTCCGGTTATCCCCACATGTGTGAAGTTGACAGTGTAAACACCGTGTGGCACTTAGGCTAAAGATTACATAAATACTTATCATGAGTTATATTTTGAGTTGGATGTCTCTATGAAATTGTGGTGTTTGTTGGAACCATCTAGCGCTCAAGGTGATAGTGTGGGGTTACCTAGATGGGGAATGCGAACTTTAAGGAGAGCTTTTGTAGCCCTACCATGGATTGGAGTTGTCCAACCGGAGAGTAGTTCAGAGTAGCATAATGAAGAGAAGATATTTATATGAGTGTCCACTAGTGAAAGTATGATCCCTAGGCCTTGTTTCTAAGCATTGAAACACCGTTTACAATCAGTCCTGCTACATGTTTGTTTGCTGCCATATTTATAACCACTTATAGTCATCCATATTACTTGTATTTCACTATCTCTTCGCCGAACTAGTGCACCTATACACCTGACAAGTGTATTGGGTGTGTTGGGGACACAAGAGACTTCTTGTATCTTGATTGCAGGGTTGCTTGAGAGGGATACCTTTGACCACTTCCTCCCTAAGTTCGATAAATCTTGGGTGATCCACTTAAGGGAAACTTGCTGCTGTTCTACAAACCTCTGCACTTGGAGGCCTAACACCGTCTATAAGAATAGAAGCGTGCGTAGACATCACCACATATGGGGGCATACATTCCCTTTAAGTAGGTTTAACTACTACCTTAGAGTTAGTAGCAACAATTTTAATACTGCAATTCGATGCTATGCTATACGGTTGGCCCCTTCGGCATCAGCCCTTCCATTTTTCAGTATTCACAATTCCTACAAGCCCCTCTTTCTAAATCTGCCCTTAACAGTGCAGCTATTTGGATACTCACTATCAAATTATAAGTAGTGAACTACAAGAATCAAATTTAAAAGCTATGAAAAGCACATAGGTATGAAAAACAACAATTTGGGCCTCATATTAACAAAGTATACATAAGTCAATGAGATAATCGAACATATATCAAGAAGCATGCACAACAAATATGTTTGTATAGAACATTTGCTATATGCACATTATCTCAATGGCACAAATAGTGCCACACTTTAATCCTTGGACAAAATCAATGAGATGAATCTATAATAAAGCATAGTGGTTGTACAAAGGCACTAGGTAGATGCAGATCATCCCATCAACATTATAAGTGCCACATCTTCATCGTTGTCACTAATTTGGGGCATAAGACTCTTCATTAGCACTAACATAGCTATGAAAAACAACAATTTGGGACATTAATTTGGTGACAAACACAAAATCATAAAGTGACCTAGACAACAACGTCGGCCCGCTACCATAGAACAAGGCGGTGACATGGCGAGCAAGATCCATCACCGATGACCTAGATGGAGCACTGACGCGGTGATCCTAGACGAGGAGGTGTGACACGATGAAGGGCATTAGGTCGAGGAGAACGTACATTGGAGACCTAGATGTAGTTGTTGTCGTCGGGGATGGAAGGGGATTTGGTTGGCGCCGGGGAGGGGATTTGGTTGTTGCCGGGGATGTGAGGGGATTTCGCCGTCGCCGGGGAGGGTTTTCCCGGCGCCGATAGATAAGTGGATTTGGTCGAAGTGGGGACCCGACGAAGCAAAAAGCGACCGACTAAGGACCCGTAGACCCTAGAGGCGGTTAATATTTTAGAATGGTTCTGGTTCTACATTGTAGGGAGACAGTCACTATTTAACTTCGTCTCAGGTTTGCTTTAGAGGCGTTTTGTTTTAACGTCCGGCTAAGGAGGAAGCAGTGTACTAGAGACGGTGTTAATTCCTAACCACATGAGGCTTCTGTTAGCGATGGTGTTAATATAACGACCGCCTCATGTTACTGAACACAAGTGATTCTTTCTAGTTTGGGAGTAAATCGGCTCTAGCCACCGTCTCTAACTAACGAGTTTGTACCAGTGCTAACGTCCACACTCAGCTTACTTTGAAAAGGCTATAACTAGTTACTTAAAACCTTTCTTAAAACTACAAAATTATACTTGGTAGAAACTACGAATTTTTATTTAAATAATAGCTATGCTATTATTTGAGGCCACTACTCCACGAAATCTAGCACACATAGAAAACGAGGGAGTGAGACGCATGATGAGCATGGGAAATGCCGCAAACTGTCCGATCGTCTTCACCTGACCAAAACCTCAAACTATTTTGGTGATTCAGTTCTTGAAACATGCATTTGGTTCAGTGATTATAAAAGGATGCTGGATATGATTGACAGACTTATACCATACTACGACTCATATCCCTCCTATAAGTAGAATATTAAATACTCTCCAAACTTGTCGCTTATGTCGCAGCGAATACACTGTTGTTGTTATTTGAACATGAATCAATGCGGATTGGTATGTGCCTTCCAAAATACATTTGAAATCTGCTCGAGCATATGATCAAATGACGTGAAGTTTTTCCAAATGCAACCAATAAATAAAAATTTATATGTTTGTCAAAACTTTTAGTATAATTGTTAAAAGACATCATAATGTTTTAGTATAACTTTTAGCATAATACTTGCAAGGTCGTAATACCAGGAGAAATTGCAAATACGACTTTGATACGTTGCGCTCGCTGATACGCTTATATACACCTAAAGTTTGCCCGCCAATCTATTATAGTTTTATTTACTAAACATGATCATCATTATGTGAGTGGCGTCTAACTCAATTAGTAACAAGTTAGTATTCTGCAATGTCACACTAAGCAATTTGTGTTCTCGACTCTTCAAATATTATTTTTCATTATTTATATCAAACATTTTTACTTATGATTTATTCAATTTAATATGATCTTAATTAGTATTGATTATGTTTTTGGTCACATAGTGTGACAATAAATTTTAAATATCTTTGCAAACACACCATGGTAACTAACTAAAATTATATTTTGTAAGAAAAAACCCTGAGTTTTTGTTTGAGTCATTGCTAAGGTTTTGTTGTAGAACTAGGTTTCCTTAGCTTTAGGAAAAGTAATAATGGAGAAAAATACATTTTTTGAAGTAAAAAAATACATTTCTTCTTGGATTAACCGGTAGCATAAATGTGTTATAATGCATTGTATTTGTATGTGTTCACGACTATTTTAATTTCTTTAAATATTATTGAGACCTAGAGCATACATATCTAACAAATATCATGATTGAGTCTAGATCATATATTATTTATTTAACTATAAATAAACATAAATATATATCTTTCTCAGATATCTATGTCTCTCTCTGATATGCGTTGTATTATTCCAAATATCTATTTTGGTGCAAATCTCAGATATGTATGTCTCACCTATACATGGACTTTAGGGGTTGTCAAACCTCTAATGTATGAGGAGTTCTTGTGCACAATAACTAAGCGCGTTATCTTATCGTGTTACCAATGAATGATAGGACCCCTAAAAAGTTGTGCTCATGTGAGCTTTGTTGAAAACTTAATCTATTATATATATATATATATATAATAGTGGGCTAACTAGGGTGCTACATGTGCATATTAATCTAATCATTGGATATTCTATAGAGAGAATGAATTTGAGCTGCCGGAGCACAAAATCTCTAATAAAAAATACCACCTCCATTACATCAAGAGCATAATATTCGGCCATGCTGCTAGTAGATACAAAATACCACATGCAAGCTAGCACTACATACAAACTAGCAACACCTCACCTATCACATGCAAGCGAGCAATACATTTAGACCATTGAACTGGTCAAAATTTAAGCATGCAAGCTAGCACTAAATTGAGTGTTCATCCTTAGTAAGCACCGTTACTAAAACTTGTTGTTTCGAAGCACCACGTGATGATCGGGTGTGTTAGATTCTGCAAGTGTATACAACGTGAGCAAACCAGATTTGCTCATGCGGAAGCTAAGGTTTGATCTTGACGAACCTAGCATGTACAGACATGGTCTCGGAACACGGATCACCGAAAGGTAAAGCATGAATCATATAGTAGATATGATGAACATGTCGATTGTTCGCCATTGAAACTACATCAACTCTCGTGATGATCGGTGTTGATGTGGTGGATTTGGTTCGTGTGATCACTAAAACAATGTGAGGGATATTGTTTTGAGTGGGAGTTCACCTAGATTAATTTAACTATTAATTAGAACTCAATTTGTCATAAACTTAGTCTAAACTATTGCAAATATGTTGTAGATCAATGGCGGCCCCAACCATCAATTTTAATGCGTTCTTAGAGAAAGAAAAGTTGAAAAACAATGGAATCAACTTCGCGGATTGGTTCCGCAATTTGAGGATTGTCCTCACAGCTGGTAATTTGACCTATGTCTTTGGATGCACCATTGGGTGACCCACTGCCATCGCTACCGATAAAGTAAAGAATGTTTACCTCGCTCGGAAGACTCGGTACTCACAGTTCGGTGTGCTATCTTGTATGGTTTAGAATGAGCTTGAGAAAGGTTTGAGAATTCAGACCCACATGATATTGTCCGTGATCTCAAATTGATCTTTGAGACTCACGCGGCAATTGAGAGCTATGAGGCTTGAAAAGTTCTTTAAGCGCAAGATGGAAGAGGGCGCTCCATCGTGAGCATGTGCTTAAGATGTTTGACGCAAACAAACTTCAAAGATTGGGTATAGTGATTCCTAATGCTTTGGGGATTTATCGTGTCCTCCAATCACTACCACCAAGTTACAAGAACTTTGTGATGAACTACAAATATGCAAAACATGAACAAGCAGTTGCCAGAACTCTTTGCCATGTTAAAATCTGCAGAAGTGGAGATCAAGAAAGAGCACCAAGTGTTGATGGTCAATAAGACCACCAAATTCAAGAAAGGCAAGTCTAAGCAAAGGGACACTTCAAGAAGGGTGGTAAGAAAGTTACCGCATGAAGAAGACCAAGGCTGGACCTAAGCACGATCTTGAGTGCTTTCTTTGCAAGGGAGAAGGTCATTGGAAGCGGAATTGCCCAAAGTACTTGGCGGATTTGAAGAACGGCAACATCAAGAAGAAAGGTATATCCGATATACATGTTATTGATGTGTATCTCACTAGTAATCGTAGTAGTGCCTGGATATTTGATATTGGTTCGGTTGCTCATATTTGTAACTCAAAGCAGTCTTTGAATAAGCGGAAGCTAGCGAAGAACGAGGTGACGATGCGGCGTGGGAAGCGGATCAAAGGTTGATGTGATCGCTACGACGCTACCTCTTCATCTACCATCGGGATTAGTTTTATATTTAAATAATTGTTATTTGGTGCCTGCGTTAAGCATGAACATTATATCGGGATCTTGTTTATTGCGAGACGATTACTTGTTTAAGTCCGAGAATAATGGTTGTTCGATTTATATGAGTAATATGTTTTATGCACATGCACCTTTGATAGATGGTCTATTCTTATTGAATCTCGATAGTGGAAATACACATATTAATAACATTGAGGCTAAACGTTTGAAATCGAGCGATAACTCGACCTATATGTGGCACTGTCGTCTTGGTCACATTGGAGTGAAGCGTATGAAGAAACTCCATTCCAATGGACTTCTTGAATCACTTGATTTCGAATCACTTGATAGATGTGAAGCATGTCTGATGGGTAAAATGACTAAGACTCCATTTTCTGGTATGATGGAGCGAGCTACGGACTTATTGGAAATCATACATACCGATGTGTGTGGTCCAATGAGTGTAGCATCATGTGATGGTTATCGTTATGTTCTTACCTTCACGGATGACTTGAGTAGATATGGGTATATCTATTTCATGAAACATAAGTCCAAAACTTTCGAGAAGTTTAAGGAATTTCAAAGTGAGGTAGAGAATCAACGTAACAAGAAGATTAAATTTCTACGTTCTGATCGTGGAGGTGAATATCTAAGTTACGAGTTTGGCGAACATTTGAAGAAATGCGGAATACTTTCACAATTGACACCGCCGGGAACACCACAGCGTAATGGTGTGTCCGAACGTCGTAATCGAACTCTCTTAGATATGGTTCGTTTTATCATGTCACTTACAGATTTACCGCTATCATTTTGGGGTTATGCATTAAAAACAGCCGCATTCACTTTAAATAGGGCACCATCTAAATCCGTTGAAACGACACCGTATGAATTATGGTTTGGGAAGAAACCTAAATTTTCGTTCCTTAAAGTTTGGGGTTGCGAAGCCTATGTAAAGAAGTTACAGCCGGACAAGCTTGAACCCAAAGCGGAAAAATGCGTCTTCATAGGATACCCGAAGAAAACTATTGGGTATACCTTCTATCATAAATCCGAAGGCAAAATCTTCGTTGCCAAGAATGGATCCTTTCTAGAGAAGGAATTTCTCTCGAAAGAAGTGACTGGAAGGAAAGTAGAACTCGACGAGGTTGTCGAACCTTCTCTCGAAATTGCGAGTAGCGCAGCACCGGAAGAAGTTCCTGTGGTGCCTGCACCAATAAGAGAGGAAGCTAATGATGATGATCATGAAACTTCGGTTGTAGTTGCTACAGAGCCTCGCAGGTCAACGAGAACTCGTACCACTCCTGATTGGTATGATCCCGTTATGAGTATCATGTTGGTGGACAACACCGATGACCCTGCGACATATGAGGAAGCGATGATGAGCCCAGGTTCCAATAAATGGCAAGAAGCCATGAAATCCGAGATTGGATCCATGTACGAAAACCAAGTTTGAACTTTGGTGGACTTATCGGATGGCCGGAAGGCTGTCGAGAACAAATGGATTTTTAAGAAGAAAACAGATGCTGATGGTAATATTACTGTCTATAAAGCTCGACTTGTCGCAAAAGGGTTTCGACAAATTCAAGGAGTTGACTACGATGGGACTTTCTCACCGGTATCGAAGCTAAAGTCTGTGAGGATTATGTTAGCAATCGCTGCATATTATGATTATGAGATATGGCAGATGGATGTCAAAACAGCGTTACTCAATGGAGACATTGATGAAGAGTTGTATATGATGCAACCCAAAGGTTTTGTCGATCCTAAAGATGCTAACAAGGTATGCAAACTTCAACGGTCCATCTATGGATTGAAGCAAGCATCCCGAAGTTGGAATCAATGTTTTGATAAGGTAATCAAAAGTTTTGGTTTTATACAAACTTACGGAGAAGCCTGTATTTACAAGAAAGTGAGTGGGAGCTCTGTAGCATTCTTAATACTATATGTAGATGACATATTGTTGATTGGGAATGATGTAGACCTTCTTAATAGTGTCAAGGAATATTTGAATAATAGTTTTTCAATGAAAGATCTTGGCGAAGCAGCTTACATATTAGGCATAAAGATTTATAGAGATAGATCGAGACGCCTAATATCATTGTCACAAAGTACATATTTGGACAAAGTTATAAAGAGGTTTGGAATGGAAGATAGCAAGAAAGGGTTCTTGCCCATGTTGCTATATCGACCTTGAGTAAAACTCAAAGTCCGACAACGGCAGAAGATAGAGAAAGGATGAGTAAGACTCCCTATGCCTCGACCATAGGATCTCTAATGTATGCCATGCTATGTACTAGACCCGACATTGCATATCTTTAGTTTAACTAGCGGATATCAAAGTGATCTAGGAGTGGATCATTGGACGTGATCAAAAACATCCTTAAGTACTTGAGAAGAACTAAGGATATGGTTTTTCTTATGGAGGTGATGAGCGACTTGTTGTTAATGGTTACACCGATGCTAGTTGGAACACCGATCCGGATGATTCTAAATCACAATCTGGATACGTATTTACTTTGAATGGTGCGATTGGTTCGGAGGAGTGCAAAGCAAAGCGTTGTGGCGAGATCTTCAAGCGAATCGAATACATGGCTGCCGGAGGCTTCGTAAGAAGCGATATGGATGAAAGAGTTTATTACAGCTGGGGTGTGGTTCCTAGTCTTATTTGGACCCAATGTCTATCTCTTGTGATAACATGGGCGCCATAGCCAATGCGCAAGAACCAAGGTCACACAAGAAGCTGAAGCACATCAAGCTACGTTTTCACGCTATTCGAGAACATGTCCAAGATGGGGACATAAAGATTTGCAAAGTACACACAGATCTGAATGTGACGGATCCGTTGACTAAACCTCTCCAGAGGCAAAACATGACCAACACCAAAGCGCCATGGGTGTTGGGTATATTACCATGTAATCTAGATTAGATGACTCTAGTGCAAGTGGGAGACTGTTGGAGATATGCCCTAGAGGCAATAATAAATATGTTTATTATTATATCTTTGTGTTTATGATAAATGTTTACATTCATGCTATAATAGTATTAACAAGGAAACATTAATACTTGCGTGATTTGTAAACTAAAATAGAGTCTCTAGTAAAGCCTCTTTATAATACTAGCTTGTTGGTTAATAAATGATTGTGGTTTCCCTATCATGAACATTGAGATGTTATTAACAACAAGATCTTATCGTTAGGAGAATGATATGGTGGACATACTCCTATAGATAAGCGTAGCATAAAGATCAAGTCATTTTAATAGTTCAATTGTTATATGCTTTCTGATACATAGTAACCTAATTCCTTCGACCATGAGATCATGCATATCACCTTCACCGGAAGGATGCTTTGATGACATCAAACACCACACCGTAACTGGGTAGCTATAAAGGTGGCAATGAGTGTTCGGAAAGTATTGGTTGAGACACATGGATCAAGAGTGGGATTTGTCCATCCATATGACGGATAGATATACTCTGGGCCCTCTCGGTGAAATGTCATCCAATTAGCTTGCAAGCATGTGGTAGCTCACAGGGATCACATATCAGGAACGAAAAGAGTACTTATCAGTAACGAGGTTGAACTAGGTATATAGAGATACCGACGATCATAACCTCGGATAAGTAAACTATCGTGAGACAAAGGGAAATTGGTATCGTATGTAAGTGGTTCATTCGATCGCAAAGTAATCGTAGAAATATGTGGGAGCCATATGAGTTTCCAGATTCCTCTATTGGTTATTGTTCGGAGAAGTGTCTCGATCATGTCCGCATAATTCACGAACCGTAGGGAGACACACTTAAGGATTCGACGTTGTTTGAGTAGTTATGGAATGATGAGTAAGAGACCGAATGTTGTTCGGAGTCTCGGATGGGATCCGGGATATCACGAGGAGATCCGGAATGGTGGGAGAATAAGATTCATATAAGGTCCTGTTTGGGGTTGGAGAATGGTTAGATGTTTTAATCGGAATGTTCTAGAAGGTTAGGAATGTCCGACACTCCAGGAGGAAGGGTACATGAATGTGTCATAACAAGTTGGAATGGTTGCATCATGTACTAGGTGTCATCATTGAACAAAATAAAGGGTTTAATCAAATCCTAGTTTGAAAAGTCAAACGCCAATTTGAAAAGTCAAACGGCTATTTTGTGAGGTGGAGGAAATAGGAAACCTACTTGGGGAGTTCCTCCTCCACCTCCCGCCCACTTGGGAAATCGAGTTGGGAGGGACTCCTCCTGGCGCCTCCACCTATATAAGGAGGGGCGGGCGCCTCCAAGACACACACCACGCCTCAAACCCTAGCTCCCAGGCCACGGCCACCTCCTGCCGCCAGCCTAGAAACCCTAGCCCGACTGGGCCGCTGCTCCAAGCCCCTAGCCACCCTAGACCCTCCTTGGTGCGTCTAAACCCTAGATCGCCGAGGATCTCTCTCATAGTCCACCATACTCGGCTTAAGGCGAAGCCTCATGAGATCTCCCTCTACTTAGGTACCACGCCGTTGTCTTCAGGAATCACGAGGAGAGTGCTACAACCTCCATCGCTTTGCTGGAACAAGGGAGAGGAAGGTCTTCGTCGAGTCTGAAACGATGTGATCATTGCCGAACATTAACGCAATGGGAAGGATCGTCTACGCGATCTTGAGATCGGGAAGAGTACGACTACATCACCCACGAGAATCCGCTCTTGTTAAACACTTTGGAATCTTAGAGGGTGAGTTATTCCATCGACTCGTTGCTACAATCTAGTAGATAGATCTTGGCTTGTTTGTTTGTATGCGGTAGAAATTTTTTGTTTTCCATGCTACGAAACCCTACAGTCACCCCACCAATGCCCAGTACCCCGTCACCCCCTTCCCTTTCGCACCCTATCCCTACCCCCCCGGCCAAGTCACACCCACACCCGCACCCACCCACGTCGCCCCACCCCCTCCCTGCAGCAACCGTCCCCATACATCCCCACCTCCCCCGTATCCCCGTTCGGTTTCGCCGCGGGGGCCAGCAGCACCACCACCTCCTCTGATGCTCTGTCCCACCCATCCCACCTCTTCGTCTTCATGCCGCCGGTTGACATGCGTGCGTTCTCCCATCTGGGGTACGCGTACGTAGACCCGGAAGCCTCCTCCCAGGGCCGATCGTCCTTGCGGCTCTCTACGAGCAGATTCCGGCGGGTATGGAGGCGGTTCCCATCGCCGGACCCGAAGGTTCCCATCTCGTTGTCTTCCGCTCCACGGCGAGCCGCGAGTTTACCGTCAACGAGAGACCGTTCTCCGTCGACGAGCACTCCGTCTACTTCGAACGCCACGAGGAGGCCCCCAACCGCAGCCGAGTCAAGCACTCCGGCTTCGCGGCGCTCTCGCTGGTTGGCTTCCCGATGGAGCACTGGTGCCGGCCGCACATTCAAGCGTCAGTTGGTGAGTTTGGGAACCCCATGGAGATCGCCAACATCACCCTGTCCGGCCGCCACTTCATCTCCGTCCTCGTCGTCTGCAAGTTCGTCAACGAGGGCGACATCCTCGCCGAACTCGAGGTCACCAACTCGGACAGCGTGGTCACCACTGTGGACGTCCGGCGGGTTCGGCAGTGGCCACTCTTCGGGGGCGTCGCGCCTCCCCCCGTTCGGCCCTAGCGGTGGTGGCGGTGGCGGCGGTGGGGGAGGTCCTGGTGGACCTCGCGCTGGCGGCCCAGGTGGCCCGCCTGGCGGTGCTCCTGGCGGCCCACGTGGCGGCGGTGGTGGCCCCTCGGGTGGAGGCGGCCTGGGAGGACATGGCTCGGGGCCCAGCACCTCACGCGCACCCCCGCTTTTCCGCCGCCTCTCCGGTGACTTCCACACAATGCCCGCGTTCCTCCCGGCTATCGGCACGTCTACGGTGGCTCCGCGCGACAATGCCGCGGGTGGGTTTATACTTGACATCTGCCCCGCCGCGGAGAATGCCCCTGAGCCCGCCCCTACCTTCTTCGCCATCACCCCTGGCGGGGTTCCGCGCCCAGTGACCATGGAACTGTGGTCCTGCCCCCTCTTCTTTCACCTTCTTCTCCAGGGTGGCGCTGGCGAGGTGGGCTACTTCCGTGTTCCTCGCGCCCTGGCTGGAACTGAGGCCCACGGACCGCGCGGGATGCCTCACCTCAACCTCGACACCAGCACAATCGGCGTCATCCAAGACTTTGTCGATGCCCGCGGCGTCGCAACCGTGGTCTCCGTTCGAGTGCTTGCCCTTGCCACTGTCTGCCCCGACCCGTTGGTGCACGTGCATGCCAGCTGCGACGCTGTCCTCCCCGTGCATGGGGCGACCCTGACGCAGGCAACCCATACCCCCGCGCAGGAGCCCTTCGTCGCCGATCCTCCCCCGGTGCTGAGCGCCAAGCGGCGGGGCCTGACTCACGCTAGTGCCCATATCCGTACACAGACGCGGGCGCACTTTGAGACGGTGATGGATCGCGCGGTGCGTCTAGGGCCGGCAGCGCCTCGTCGTCGACCGCGCCTCGCCCTCCCGTCAAATTCTATCGGCGCTTGCGATGGCGAGGAGTGCTACCGCCTCAGGAGGACGTCAGTAGGGTGGCGAATCTGCAAGGTGCGTCTTAGGTGCCCCATGACAAGTCTCTCGCTGCTCTCTCCCTACGTGTCTGTTCTTCGATCAGAGTTAGTGTTGTCTACCTGGTTGTACTTACGTTGGGGTGCATTTTAGAAGCAGATGGTCTCACGGCCTTGCAGTGGCGTCTGCCTTTGCTTTTAGGTGTACCTGCAACACCTTTTGTAGTCTGGGTCCTGTTGCTTCTGCTAGGGTTAGCACTTCTAGTCGCCTTGCTTGTACTATATGGCTCTAAACCGGCAGCGACAACTTATCATCAGCTCGTGGAACGTTCGGTGTCTAAACGACTCTAACAAGTGCACCGATGTAAAAATGAACCAGTCGGCCCAGCCCCTGCATGTCGTCTGCCTCTAGGAGTCGAAGCTCGAGTCGGTGACCTCCACTAAGGCCGCGTCGTTCCTCCCCCTGGCTTCTCTTCGTTCTCCTTCATTCCCTCGATCGGCGCGTCCGCGGGCATGATCACCGCCTGGGACCCCCGCGTGGTCACTCACATTGGCGACCGTGCTCTCGACTTCTGTCTGACATCAGCCTTCGAACTCGCGAGCGACGGTATGCGCTTTGATATCACAAATGTCTACGCCCCATGCGACCGTGCTCATCGTACGGCCTTCCTCGAGGAGCTGCGATCCGTTGTTGCTCCTCACGACGTCCCCTGGCTAGTGATCGGAGACTTCAACATCGCCCGATTTGCGGATGATCGGAGCAATGATAATTTCGACGCTCGATCCGCGGGGGAGCTGAACGACCTAATCGATGAGTTGGAACTCCAGGAACTTCCCCTGCTGGATCGTCAGTTCACCTAGACCAATGGTCGTGACGTGCCCACGCTTGTGAGGCTGGATCGGGCCCTCATCAATCTTGCCTGGGGGGCCAAACTCTTCAACTCCTCATTGATCTCCATGTTGCGCAACACTTCGGATCACGTGCCCCTGCTTCTCAGTGCCTCTTCCTGCGCCCCGGCATCCCAGATTTTCCGTTTTGAACGGGCATGGGCCATCTCACCGGAGTACAGGGCCTTGATCGAGTCGGTCTGGGCTCGTCCGCAAAACTGTCACCGCAGTTGCGCCACCACCCGCCTCTCTTGGTCCCTGAAATGGTCCCGCGCAGCCTCTAAGAAATGGGCCCGAGGCAGGAGGCGGCCTGTCGAGCTTATTTCCAATTGTCGACAGGTGATCGAGCTCCTCGACCTGGTGGAGGAATTTCGCACTATCTTTGCGCCCGAGAGCATGCTTCGAGACATGGTTTGGACCCGCCTCTCCACCGCTTACAAATGCCTCAATCTGTACTGGAAGCAACGTTTCACGTACAAACTTTGCCGCCTTGGTGAAGACAACACCAAATTCTTCCACGCTTGCGCCTCGGCGCGTCTTCGGGGCAATCAGATCAAGGTGCTGCATGACGGAGACAGGGTGCTCTTTAACCACGCCGACAAAGCTAAGGTCCTACACCACTTCTACTTGGACCTATTTGGGACCTCCACCACCCCTGTCTGGAGATTTGATCTCAGCCGCGTCCTCCCCAGAATCCCTGGCCTCAGTGTGCTGGATGCCCGTTCTCCGATGAGGAGGCCCGCGACGCCCTTCTTACCATGCGATTGGACAGTAGCCCAGGCCCTGGTCGTTTTGGTCCCGCATTCTACCGCACCTTCTGGGGCGTGGTGCGCGAGGATGTTCTGGGCTTCCTCCTCGACTTCCAGGCTGGTACGGCCCCCCTGGATGGCGTCAACCGAGCCTACATTGCTCTACTTCTAAAGAAAGCTGATGTCCGCACAGCAGATAGTTTTCGCCCCATCTCACTCCAGAACTGTCTTATGAAGCTCGTCACTCGGATACTCATCACTCGGCTGCAGTCCTTCATTGAATTACTCGTCGCCTTTGAGAAATCCGGCTTCATCAAAGGGCGGACTCTCACGGACAACTTCCTGTACACCATGGACCTTGTTCAAAGCTGTCACGTCCGTAAGGTGTCAGCCGTCGTGCTGAAACTTGACTTCAGGAAGGCTTTTGACTCTGTCAACTGGGAAGCTCTGGACGCAATTCTCGACGCCCGCGGCTTTGGGTCTAGTTTTCGAGGTTGGATCTCCTCGATCCTCATCCACCCAAAGAAGCGGCAAGCTTCGAGCGGTGTCCCCACCGGATCACCGTGGCCGGAATGGGCTGCGTCAAGGTGACCCGTTATCCCCCTACCTATTCTTGGCCGTGGGGGAGCTCCTTCGCTGCCTCCTAGTCGAGGAAGATGGAAATGACCGCCTGTTGCATCCCCTTGTGGATGACCTGTCGTGCCCTATGGTCCAGTATGCAGACGACACTCTGATTATCCTTCGCGTGGAAGCCTCCCAAATGCAGCGGTTGCGCACCATCTTGGACACCTTCTCCCTTGCCACGGGCCTGTGCATTAACTTTCACAAGAGCACCTTCGTCCCCATTCACGTGCCACCCGCTGATGCCGCCAAATTTCGCCAAAGATTTTGGGATGCCCAGTCGGTCTTTCCTCGGCATACCTCATTTACCTGTCGGACGAAGCTTCCAGCTACCACTTGAGTTCCTCGCCACTCGCATATCGAACCAGATCCCGGGGTGGCGCACTTCGATGATCCCCATCGGCGGCCGCTTGACCCTTTCCACTGCCGTCCTATCCGCGATCCCCTTGCTCGCCATGACCGTACTGCCGCTTCCCAAAGGCACCCTTGAAAAAATGGACCGTCCCAGGCGTGTTATGCTTTGGAAGGCTGCCACCTCTTGTTCTGGTGGTGACTATCAGGTAGCGTGGGACCTGGTCTATCGTCTGCGCTCCGAAGGTGGCCTCGGCATCGTCGACTTCGCTCTCTAGAATACTTGCTTACTCCTCAAAAACCTCCACTCACTTTTCTCCGGGCGCGACACACCCTGGACGCCCTGGGTCCGCTAGAGCTACCTGTGCGACAATCCGCAGCCGTCCACTCCTTCGTGGCGTGGTTTTCAGTCTTTGATCCCGCTATACCGTTCCATCACTTGGGTGACCCCTGGGAATGGGGCTTCCACCTCCCTCTGGTTCGACTCGTGGACGCCCCTCGGCCCGCTTGCCGATGCCCTTCTTGCTGCCTTCTCCCATTGCCTCTCGCCCACTTTGTTTGTGGCAGATGCTGTCTGCGACGGTGTCGTCCACATCCCTCTCCAGTCGCGAGTTACCCCACAAGCAGAAGCCGAGCTTGCCTTCCTGCGCTCCCACATGCGTGCCCTCCATCTCTCCGGCACCCCAGACACCCGCACTGTCACGATATGCCCCGCTGGTAAGTTCCGCACTGGATGGGTGTACCGTGTTCTATGCTCATCTGGGTGCATGGTGCCACTCCAGGAGGTCAACTGGAGAAACTTTGCGCCTCCTAAAGTCCGGGTATTCTTCTGGATTCTGCGCCTCGGCCGCACCAGGACGCGTGCGCACCTGTTTCACCTGGGATGCGTCGCCTCACCGCATTTCCCTTTCTGCCCCGGCACCCCTGAGGACTTGGTTCACTTGTTCGTGCAGTGCCCCCGCTTGGCCCCCCTATGGACACACCTTGCGGGCAGCCTGCGGGTGCCCCTCGACGCTGACATTGTTGTCCTTCTGGACAAGCTCGCAGATGGCCTCCCCCATGCATGCTACGGTTCTACACACGGTTCTGCTTGCCATCCTGTGGTCGATCTGGAAATCACGCAACCGCATTGTGTTCGACGGAGCCTCCTCCACCACCGTCCAGATCGCCTCCCTAGTTGTGGACCATCTGCGGCTCTAGGTCACCCGTGCCCCCCGAAGAGTGGACCTCGATCCCCTACGAGCTTGGTGTGACTGCTTAGCGTAGTTCCCTCTCCTCCCCCACACTGTACCTCCTTGAGATGGTATGTCATCCCGTACCCCACGTTCATTCGCTCGTCGTTCGTTCGCTCGTGTTGGTACCCTCGTGTAAAGTTTAAATTTATAAAATTCACGTTCAGGTGGGCTATCACCCCCGTTGCACTTTCAAAAAAACATGAGGAATAGAGAACCACACGAACAATCTATGCGAGTAGCAATTAAGACAAATCTTCCACCGGTTGCATCATCAAGCAAAATGGCTTCCCAGCAAGGGCACTGACCTGGGAGCAGGAAGCCGATGGAGCAGCACCGGTAGTATGGTCCCAGATTGAAAGTGTTCCAGGTGATTTGAGGCATGGTGTTACCAAAAAAACCACTGCTGGAGGGTGGTTTCTGGGTTAAATATACAACACGTAGTACATATGCCAAAAGGCTTGTTCTGTGCATACATACACGGAATACATTCCTGTAGAAAAGATACATAAAGTATGGTTTATATACTTGTTATTTTGAAATAAATAAAATAGAAAAGAGAATTAGATGCCAGCCGCCTATAGTACTACCAACGTGACGGGAATGCGCAGCAGCATGAAGAGATATGGAAACATGCAATGATGTGCTCAGGATATGCTAACAGCCGAACAGCAGGGTGCTGTGGGCCTTCAGAATCAGAACAGAATCCCGAGTTACCAACAGAGGACCAATGATTCAAGTAACACTAGTATGCTGTAAATTGATGTAGATGCATTAGCGAGGATGGTCACAGCCTAGGCGGGGGAACTATGTTAACTTGCGATAGATCATAAGACATGTATCTGTTTCCTGTTTCGGTGGTGTAGTTGGTAGTGCAACATGTTGTGTTTATTACCACCTCCATTCGACTATGGTCTATGGCTGCATATCAATTGTTAGCGCCAGTTCTCTTACCTGACCAGAAGCCAAATCCATGTATGATTGTCATAGAAGTCGATGTACATAGCATTGTGACCATTGTTCAATGATAATATTGTACATAAACAAGTAGCATTGCAGCTGTTAATCGATAATGATAATAGTACATTAACAAGCAAGAGAGGGCGTAGTTGATACCCACATCAAAAATAGAAGAGGAGAAAAAAAACACTAAGAGAAGCAACAAATAGTTAAGAACTACCACCTAATCTAAGAAAATGGTCATGAAATAATGCAAAGGAACATGATATGGGTACCGAGACAAACTTGCGATCAGTAATTTCCACATGCCCATCTATTATACTAGGCTGTAGTTATCTGCAGATTGACTAACTCTGTGTTGGGAACGGAAAGGAAATGCATCCTTCTTCCCCTTCTTTTTCTCCTTCGGAACAGGAAGTACTTCTTCTTCTTGTTCTTCATGAGGTTCTGACCTGTGATTCCTGTCTGCCAACGTCTCCATCCCCATCAACGATAAGAACAACCAGATAGTGGTAAGACACTCTCCACCATCGCCCAGGCTCTTGGCGTGTAGGTAGCCCCTGCATCTGCTGGCGGAATAGCAGAGCATCTCCACCCACACGCCTTGGATCACAATCCACCTCTCCTTGCTGCTCAGCTCCATCAGTGCTTTGGCGAGCTTGATTGCGTCAGAAACCGTATCATTCATAGAGGGCGACATCGACATGTTAAGAATCTCTCGTGCAAGAATTTCTTCTGTGTCGAGCAGTCCCTCACTGTTTTCCACTATTATGTTGCTGGCAAAGGTGAAGAGATCTGATCTGGTGCCAGGCATTAGCATCTCAGGACGGATGAGAAGCAGGTAGATCATATAGTTGGATATCTCCCTGCTACGTTCCGTGACTTCTCCTTGTCGATGTCGAAGGGATGTGTTGGGGTGATAAAAGCAGACATCTGTGGCAATGTGCCAGATGAGGACGCTCTCGTCAAAAGGCTTCTTCAAGCTCCAACCTAGCTGATGGTGCTTCCTTAGAGCCCACTGGCCCCGGAGGGAGTTGAATCTCCTGTAACTTGCAGCATCACATATATACTTCTTCCAACCATGTTTCACATGCTGGCGAACCACCCCCGTGACTTGGAAAGCTATAGGTACGTGTTGAATATACCAATGCTGGTTAATAAACTCCCTTAGGAAGTTGAAGGTAGCAAGCTTCATCAGGAATGTGGGCTTGTTCTTGCGGACACAGAAGGAGATGAGGTTGTACTGGGAAACCATGTCGTGCCACCCTCTAGTATACTTATCAAGGAAAGTGTCACAACCTGCACAGAATCCCATACAGGGAAGCAAGAACTCCAACACTGTGGTGCAAGAGAAGAGGATGTATGTGACCTTGATGTCCTTCTCATTGTGACCATCCTTGCGACTCATGGCGAAGAGCACCGTAGAAGCTAAAACCAGGAACGGAAGCAGCAATAGCAGACATGTGCCATAAGCAGTGGAAATTGATTCTATTCTGGTATACAGGGTATTAAATGTACATCGGAGGTCGTAATGCAACATATTGTATGCATGCTTATGTTCAAGCTTCAGGAAAGATGGCAGCTCTTCGATCCGAACAGAGTATGGAGCAGACCGATCAACAAACATATGGCCACTTAGGGTTTCATACTCGTAATGACTGCCTACCTTTGTGTCCATTACACACGCTTTCGCTGCTTGTACATATTCTTCAAGCGTGTATACATAGTCATGAAGTGGCAAGGGCACATTAGTGGATGCTTGTCTGCTGTTAAAGCTGGCGGTTCTGAGGGCCCATGGCTTCTGGGCGAATTTGAGAATGCCAACAACAAAGAGCAAGATTGATGCTGCCAGCAGTGTCTTCTCTTCGGACCACCACTTGCAGAAGACATACAAGGCAACTGTGACTTGAGACACCAGGGTTACGGTATGCCGGTTCCACAGCTCGTTGTCTTCGAGGCTGTAGGCACTTATGAATGGCTGGCCAGCGAGATGGACGAGGAGGACAGGCGCCCATAGGACCTCCACGGCTCTGCTTTCCCCATTACAAATGTGTGTCTGGCGGTTGAAGAGGGTAGCGAGGGCGTAGATCGCCACGGGGTCACCGCCTATGTATGCGATCCACACCAACACTCTCAACCTGTGTTGGATACGAGCTGTACGCATCCAGTAGGAGAAGAAGAGGATGTACTGAATGAAGAGACTGCCCAGGACAAGGACGCGGAGCTGCCACACCTCCCACCATAGCACAGCACTTGAGAGTCCCATCACAAACGCGCAGCTTCCACCCACTCGATCAATCCACACACAGGCACGATGTGATGGTTCAATTGGGGGAGCTAAAAGAAGAAGAAGAATGCTGGGTACTGGGGAGTGAGAAGCAAGCTACAGTGTTCGCCACTGAGGAGAGAGGGGAGACAGTAGAACCGGTACCTGGCTCCCCTTGTCTTTCTTGATGGAAAATTGGATAGCCCGTATGGCTCAAAGAAGCATTGGATGGTCTGGATGGCTTGGAGAAAGCTAGAGTTCTCCAACGGGCCAGGGGCATGTCCCACTGTTATCAAACTCTAGTCTTTGGAGGTCGTCTCCCTCCTGTTGATCAACGCGGTTCCTGTGGTATGAGCTCTCAGCCTCTAGTAATTTCCTAGTAGTAGTAGTAGTATTAGTAGTAGTAGTAGTAGTGTACCGCGTACCTGGCTTACTACTTGACTGACTTGGCCAAAAAGTTCTGCGCACTTGCCTTAAATTTACACTCTGCATCTACTTTTTGCTTATATATGTAAACCAAGTGGCGGTAGGTAGGCCGGCGGGGCAGAACTTTTTGTGCTTAGTCAGTGAGTGCTCGAGCTAGGAAGGATAGCAGTGGAACGGGCAGGAATAACCACAAACACCTTGCGTGCAAGTAGGCAAAAGCTGACCTGATGATCCCTTGGAACGGACGGGGAAGAGAAGCTCGACCATGCCGGTGCGTCCGAACGGACGGGGTTCACCCGGGGAAACGTCGTTGCGTCCGGACGTTGACGTTGACGAGGCTACCTCCGCGCGACCACGCACGCGGCTCCTCGCCCTCGGCGCCTCCTGGAGCTTCGCGCTATCCGGCCAGCACCCGCCCCTGCATTTGAGGTTGCTCGCCCCGTCGGCGTAGCAATCCGCCCAGCGCAGCCGCGGCGGCGAGGACACTCCCATCGGCTCTGTTTCTGCTGCTGGACTGGCTTCCCTGCAGGAGCAGAGGAGAAGGGATGTTGCCTTCGGGATGGGCCTGCAGGATGGATCTGGTAAAACCCAGAGTGGGCTGCGTTGGCTGAGCTCACTGTCTCTCAGGGAGCACGCATGGTAACACTAAAAAAAAAACATGTTCCCCTGGGAAAAAAAAACTAAAAATCAGGCGTGCTCCTGTGACTGACAAATCTACTGTTGGAATTTTGGTTGCAGCCATCGAGCAACTGGTGGTTTCCTTCTTGTCGACGTCCTTTTGCCACGTGAAGCGTTCTCCGAATGAGGCGGCACATAGCCACATACTTTAGCTAAGACTGGTAGTTTATCTTTACGGTTTTTTATTCTGTCCCGGAATGCCTCTGAGAAACTATTTTTATTGATGTGATTTAATCAATAAAGCGCCTATCCTCTCAAGAGAAAAATACCTCAGTACACTATAGGAACTATGTTGGATTGATGAACCATATCTCATCATTCATCTAAAAAAAAGAATCGGAAAAATATGTATGGACACAAGAACAAGACACCTCGAAGTAATAGTGGCAATGCAGCTTGATCATCAGAGCTTGTGTGTAAATCATCTCGGATGATGCTGCTTGCATCTTTGGCCATGTTTGTTTGGGCAAACTTTTATTTCAGTTTCCTTAAGACCAAAATCCAGATTTTGTAAGTGGACGAGGTTCCGTTTACGACGAATAATGGAGCCCAAGATCACACCCCATGTTGATCTAAGAAACAACATGTTCTCCAGAAAGTGTCTTTGCCAGTGCATTCATCCAACTCGCCTCAGGTAGATCATACAAGCTATAAACTTCTCTGGATGCAAAGAATCTCCAGCACTGACATCCCTCACTAAACACTCTATTTTCAGATGGGGCAACATTACAACATCGTTCATAGAAAATAAAGAAAACATCACCGCATGGTCTACGAGGAAGCACGAAGCGAGTCTCCGACGCCATCTTATGACCTGAAATCAAACGATCGAGTGTTCAGAACTGGGTTGCTTTTTTTCTTCCCCCATCAAGTCATACGGAACCGATGCTTGATTTTGTCAGTTAATTTAGACACGCCCACAGCTTCAAAATTTGCATCCGGTCTTGGGCTGCACACCAAATGGAAATTAACAATGATGAAATTGTAATATATAACCACTCATGGCGAAACTATTCGGCTAACAGGGCACGAATGGATCAGGTAACTATAACAAGAAATGAACAGATGGTGTCATACTATGATTACACAAGACCTGAGCAGTTTACGAAGCTGCAAAAGCAAGAGCAGCAGCACACCGATCACCTTAAACTACAGAAAATGAGCACACCATTTAAATCCGTAGTATTTGTAGGGTTTGGGGGAAAAATAATATCCGGATGGGCTTATCCCTTGGACCTGCACACTCTCGTCCTTGACGAAAATGGAGCCCGGCTGCCTGCGCCGAATTCACACCGGGGTGGAGCAAATGGTGTTGCAGAGTTCAGACACGCTCGGTGCAGGAAACCATATCCATCTAAGCTCAGTGTTTACATTTATACAAATAGATTATTCAGCTGGTACTTCTTGGGGTTGATCGGTTGATGAAGCTGTAAATTTGCTCCAGAGATTAAAGCCTGTTATCCAAGGTCTTCAATCGCGGTGTCAGGTAGAACACATAGCTATAAATTTCTCTGAATGCAAGGAAATTTCCAGCCCTCATTGAAATCTCTATTTTCACACGGAGCAACATTATTAGAAAAAAAAAACATCATTCATGTACCTTTGGGCGGCAGTAATAATAATACACTAACATGCCACATCAAATCCATCTGTACACACTATCACACAGTACGGTACACACCATCACACAGTAGCAAGAAACATACGCACCTGTCTGTTATTCAGCTCAAGAACAGGAGCACTAGAGAAACACAGCTGCCGCATTCAACACATCCCAATGAATAGTAGCCAAGAAAAATATTACACGGATATCCAGTAATCAACAACTATGATTTAAAAACAAGGGGGGATAAGGTCATCATCAGCACCATTTGTCAAACAATGGCTTCACCAGTGGCAGTTCTGACCTAGGAAGTTGACGGAACAGCGCCAGTGTTTGCTCCTCCACTTGAAAGTTCCGTCCTCTGCACCTCTCGGGCAAGGTCTCCATTCCCATGCGCGACAGTAGGAACCAAACGTAAGTGAGCAACTCCACGCCGGAGCCCATACTCTTGGCATGTAGGTACCCTCGGCACCTACTGGCGGAGAAGCACAGCATCTCCACCCACACACCCTCTATTATCCTCCACATCTTCTCCTCACCGAAATCCAACATTTCTGTAGAAATCTTCCAGGCATCCCGGAAAAAACCTTCTTGTGCAGATGGACATTTTTCTGCTTCTCTGAGTTCTCTGAGCTGCAACTTGGCGATTATTATCTGCATAAATCCTCTTTCAATCTCCTCAGATGATGGCCCTTTTCCCCTGAGGAACTCGAGGAGTGGCTTATTTCCCTTGAGGATCTCCATGAGCGATGGCTTGTCTCCCTTGAGGATCTTCTTGAGCAATAATGGCTTCTCATCCTTGAGAATCTCCTCCAGTTCAGCATTAGCTTCCATGAACAGATCTCGTCTCGTGCCAGACAGTAGCATCTCAGGATTGACGAACAGCAGGTATATCATGTAGTTGGAAATTTCTCTGCACCTTGTGGCCTTTGCATGGCTAACTGATGTTCTACCCCTTCGGTAAAAGCACAAGTCTGTTGCGATATGCCAGAGAAGGACACTCTCATCAAAAGGATTGTTGAAGCTCCATTTTAGGTATTCGTCCCGTACATTACGTTGAATAGTCCATTGGCCCCTGTGATCATTGAACCTCTGGTAACTGGCAACATCTGTTATGTGTTCCATCCACCAACTCTTCACATGCCCAAGAACTAACATTGTGATTTTAAAGGATGAGGAGCACATCTTCTTGGTATGCTGTTTGTTGCTGGAAAAAAAACCTACGAGGCTATATTGGGCAACCATGCCAGAAAGTCTGAGCTGAAACTTTTGTATATTTGTCAACATGGAAAAAAGCTCCAGCGCAGCGGTACAACAAAGCAAGGTATATGTAACCTTGACATCATGAACATTATAAGATTCTCTGTGACTCTTGTGGAAGAGGCCGATGGCTATGAATGGCAGGTACATAGCTGCTCCCCGTACATATACAGGAACAATCTGCACTGGTCTCAAGGTTGCCCATCCCTTGCTTAGAAATGTTTTTAGGTCCGTTGGTGTGAAATTGTGAGCATACTTCCATTTTGTGTAGAGACGATCAAAAGTGATGAATAGCCCTTTTTGCAACCAATCATATGCTCCCTTTCTTTTTGTGTGGAATTCGCATGCTTCATGATCATCACCATACACCAAGAAGGATTCGAGAACTGTCAGACGATCAGCATATGCCGATGCAAGGTCCGCCAAATAATTTACGGGCCTCAAGTTCCAATATTTTCTCTTTTTCCCTACGACTTTCATTGTATTGTCCTTGGGCTTGACGAATACGATTGCCCTCAAGGTCCACTTCATTGGGTTCTCCCTGGGTTTGAGGAACATGACGCAGACAGACAGCATGGACAAACGCCCTTGCTTTTTGCACGTACTCTTCAAGAGAAATGGCCTTGTCTCTCCTGCTTGCCTTCCTAGAACTGCTAGCAGTGGATAAGCTGACTAGGCTATTGAAGCTAGCACTTTTCAGAGCCCATGGCTTCTCTAAGCATTTGAGGATTCCAGGGGTGAAGAGCAAGAACACAACCTGCAATAACCTCTTGTCACCGCCTGGCCATGATTTACAGAACACATAGATGGAAACGGTGATCTGGGACACCGCAGTGAGGGCATGCCGTCTCCACAAATCATTGTCTTCAATGTTGTAGGCGGTTATGGAATCCTGTCCACCGAGGTGCATCAGGAGAACAGGCGCCCACACTACCTCCAGGATGCCATTGCCTTGCACCGTGTTGTAGTCCTGCTTCCTCTGGCGGCTAAAGAGAGTGGCGAGGGCGTATATGGCCAGAGCATCGCTGCCTAGGTACGATAGCCATATTATGGATCTGTACCAGGAAGGAATAGCAAACTTACGGAAAGGGGCAGAGAAGAACAGGAGGTACTGGACAAAGAGGCTGCCAAGCACGAGGATGCGCAGCTGCCACTCCTCCCACCATAACACAGCACTTGAAAGACTCATCTCTGGACCTTGTCTGCTCGCAAGGTCTCGCTCACACACATACACCCAGAGCGTGAGGCCAATTCATTTTGAGCTCAGCTCATTCATCCTATGTATGCAGACTGTTAGCGGCGGTGACTATGGCCCGCCTATTGAATTTCTTATATCAGTTGCTTACATATGTTGGATAGCCCAATATTGCTGTAATTTGCTCGACTTGGCCAACTGGTTCCCACATCTTAACTTGATTTGCATCGAATGGCGTTGTTTTTTTTATCTTGGTTACATGTGTACACTACTGACAGTCTGTGCACCAGGCAGGACTTGGTCAGATTTTACTTGACTCAGCCAAAAACAGCCGCCATATGCCTTAAATTCTTATGTGAATCCTATACTTAGTTAAAGGTACGCAAGGGTGGCTGCAGCTTGAATTATTTGTATCTATGCCAACTAAGGACTGCACATCAAACCTACCGATAACTTTTGTTATTTTCTTGGAATTCTCCTGAAAATATTCAAAGCAATCTCTTTCCCTAAAATTCCACTAGCACCTGTTTTACCAACGGATGCACAAAATACCCACAGCATGATGCCAAGAAGACACGGAGAGGGTGTCCCGTGTCCAAGCTCGGTCAGTAGTAGCTAGCTTGGACGCAGTGGAATCGACGGGAATAAATACAAGCACCTGGTGGGGCATCCAGGGGACGGAGCGGAGGAGAGGCCCGGCTGGACGTTGAGGAGATCACCTCCTCGCTGCGGTGGTTGGTATTGGACTCCCATGACATGTGCTATTCCAGAGATGGTGTCGCAGACGTGCTCACTGCAGAAATAAGGAGAAGATGTGAGCAATGGGAACCATCCATCAGTTACACATCAACAGCGTAATCGATATCGTATCAAATCATTGATGGCAACTGGAGTGGTTTCATTAAGCTGCACAAAAGAGCAGCTAGAAATAGTGGAACGCACTAAACAGGCCACACAAACAGTAAAAAAAGAGTTGAACTGCAGACGGGAAAGGCATACACATGATTATTTGCATGTACACAGAAATGATTTAACAGATTATTCAGCTGGTAGCATTTCTTGGGGTTGACAGGTAGATGAGCCAGGAGCATGCAGCCCCTGCACGTGAAGCCCTGTTGGCCAAGGTCTTCTATCCCCATATGTCTAGTAAATTTGTCTGAATACAAAAACAATCTTTGTCAAAGATATGTTTTCAGAAGGAGCAACACTGCAACATCATCAGTTGCAGACATGCATGCACAAATGTGAGAGCTCGGTTAACTGCAACCGCACATGGCTAGAGATAACCACAGCGTCCTGTTGAGAGACTATAACATTAATAATCATATAGTTTGCTTACTTGACTTGACCGAATGCTTCCGTGAGCTAGCCTTAACTTATGACTCATACATCTAATGGCCCAGTTATTTACATGTGTATAGTATAATCACATTTCGGTTAAAGGCCACTGGTTTCTATGCCTATATATTGCCGCTCAGCACATCGTACCTATCAAAATCTTCTGTTATTCCAGTGTACTTGTCCTAAAATATTCATCGTCGAGAAGCTACTCCAGTTAGGTAGGACGCAGTGCAGCCGGATGCGAATAAACACAAGCACCTGGCGGGCAAACAAACGGACAGGCGGGTGAAAACTGACCTGGCGACGCTTCCAGGGGACAGATCGGAGGAGATTCCGGGCGTCGACTATGCTGGGGGAGGGACATGATTCATCCGGCCGGCTAGGTGATCCGGAGCGTTGTCATCGCCCGGCTGGACCAGTTCACGATCTGCTACAGCTCCTCCTCCACATCCCCTAAAACCTACCGATCTAGGGAGGCTCAGCAGCGACATGAAGGCCAGGCTATACCCCGCCGGTGCCAGGGCGGTTCCGCTGGAGGCCAGAGGGCATCCGCACCTTTCTAGATCGTCTACATCGACGACAGAACAAGTCTGCATCTTCCAGGCAGCAATGACTTCTTCCTCGACCCCAGCACCAAGTAAAGATCAGCTAAACCCTTTTATTTATCTTTATTAGGTGTTCTAGATGATGCCCATGTATGATCTTGTGCTTCTACTGTCATTTTATACCTAACGGTCACAAGTTTGCACGTAGGCGGCGGATCATCGTCGACGTCGACGATAGCCACTCCTCCGCCGCACCGCCAGCGAGGACCGATGAACGTCGTCAGTCTCCTTTTTTATTAATTGTACGGCAGGAGTTCTACCATTGCATTATAGATAGGGGAAAACAACAACAAAAAAATCAGCTCACGGCCTGTCACAAGCTGACAGCCGTCTTAAGGATAACAACCACCTCAGGAAACAAACATACACAGTACAAATCACACAGCCCGGTGATCTCTCTTATACAGGTCAATAATCTCGATTCTAGCTAGGTTTGCCACCGCGATTGGAGCTGTCTGGATTGCCTGGAAGGTGCGTCTGTTCCTCTCCTTCCAAATATTCCAGGCAATGTATCCAGCCGTTGTGATGCCACTCTTCACCAACTCCTTGGGTCCAGCGTTCAGCAGCTGCCACCAGTCCTTAGCGCAATCTGAAGCGGCAACGCCCAGACAACTTGTGCAACGGGGAAGCGAAGCAGCATATGATTTGCCGTCTCCAACACTAGCTTGCAAAGGCAGCATTTGTCGTCGTGGGGCCACCCCCTGTCGCTGAGGCGATCAGCAGTCTAGAGCCAATTTTGCAGCATAAGAGCATCTCTAGTGGATCGTGTAAAGGAACGTCCAAAGCATATATAGACGATGATCATGCATCGTCTACACGGGGACTTTGGTGATCAACATCCTTTGGGCTCAGTTTCAGATGGTGATCATGCAGATGTTCCAGGAGCTCTACACGGGGACTTTGGTGATGTCCCGCCTGAATCTTGGCGTTATTACCCTGATCCCCAAAGTAGTGGGGGCCACAGATATCCGTCAATTCCGCCCTATCACTGTGATCAATGTCATCCGACGTCTATTCGCCAAGGTCTGTGCTCTTCGTCTCGCTCCGGTCTTGGAGCGTCTTACCCATCCCCTCCAGTTTGCCTTCCTTAAGGGACGCCTCATTCACGACGATGTCTTGGTGCTTCATGAAATTATCCATGAAGTGAAGGGTCAACGTCAGAAAGGGGTGTTCCTCAAACTGGACTTTCAGAAGGCCTATGACCGCCTGGACTGGGCCTTCTTGAGACTAGTTCTGGAGAGGAGGGGGTTCGACGACCGCCTGATCGGCTGGATCATGCAGTTCGTGACGAGTGGACAGACGGCGATCAACATTAATGGGGAGATTGGCCCATGTTTTAGTCCATCCTGCGGGATTAGACAAGGGGACCCGATCTCCCCTCTCCTGTTTAACGCCGCGGTGGATGCCCTGGCTGAGATTCTGGACAGAGCCAAAGCGGCTGGCCATATCTCGGGGGTAGTGGGCCACCTGATCCCCGGAGGTGGGGTCTCCCACCTCCAATATGCGGATGACACCCTGATCATGGTGCAGGGGTCAGACCTTGACATAATTAACTTAAAATTCCTGCTCCTTTGCTTCGAATCGTTGTCTGGGTTGATGATCAACTTCGACAAGAGTGAGGTTATGGTCCTCGGGTACCCTGAGGAGGAGCGGCAGCGGATCGCTGATAACTTGAACTGTCGGTTGGCTGACTTCCCCATTACTTATCTGGGGATGCCCATCCGGGAGACCAGGGTGTTGATCAGGGACCTTGTCCCCTGGTGTCTAGGGTGCGCTCTCGGGCGGAACCTTGGCGAGCGCGCCTGACATCCAAGGAGAGCAAGTCGGTCCTGATTAACTCGTGCCTCTCCAGCCTGCCCATGTACCATATGGGTCTGTACCTCCTACCAGAAGGGACTCATGCCAACTTCACGAAGGAGTTGTCCAGGTTCTTTTGGGCGGCACGGGACGGTCATCAGAAATACCATATGGTCAAATGGGCAGATGTGTGCGCCCCCAAGAGCCTTGGGGGCATAGGGATCCTTGACCCGCGCCGCTTTAACGTGGCGCTGATGTTAAAATGGGTCTGGCGCATTATCAGAGAGGATGGTGGTCTTTGGCTTCATCTTATCAAGGCCAAATATCTCCGGGGCCGCTCCCTGTTGGCCTACGAAAGGCGGGAGGGCTCTCAATTCTGGAGAGCCATCCAAGAGATTAAGCACTTCATTTGTTTGGGCATCTCCTTCGCCGCGGGCGCTGGGCAGGGGTGCGGTTTTGGCTAGACCCATGGTTGCTCCCCATCCCTTTGGGGGTCCAATTCCCTGGTCTCTTTGCCATCTCTTTCGTGCCCTCAGCGCTCGTGGCTGAGGCCCTTCGCGAGGGCCGCTAGAACATCTTGTTCCGTCAGTTCCTTAGCGAGGCGGAAGCGACGGCCTTCCAGCAGCTTCTCGGCTCGCTTTCGGTGTCCTTGCCCGAGGGCTCGGACTCGGCCAGATGGCAGCTCCACCCCTCTGGGGAGTTCTCGGTGAGTTTGTCCTATCGCGCCTTGTTCCAGGGCCCGGAGCTGAGCTGGACCCCTCCCCTGTGGAAGGCCCCCGTCTCGCTTAGTATTCGCATCTTCGTTTGGCAACTCTTGCGGGACCGGCTCCCCTCGGGGATTGAGGTGGCCAAGCGGAATGGCCCGGGTAATGGCCTGTGTCCCCTATGTGGGACCCGGAATCCTGTGCCCATATTATGTTCGCTTGTTCGGCGGCTCGGGCACTGTGGTGCTTTGTCCGAGAGGCGTTGGGGCCTGCCTGGCAGGCGCAGGAGCTCGGGGAGTTCCTGCAAACCCAGGCATACCGGACCGGAGGGGGCGCCGCCTCTTCTGGCTGGTATTTGTGGCCCTCTCGTGGACCCTGTGAAATGTGCGTAACAAGATGGTGATTGAGAAGGTCTACCCCTCCCGCGTGACTGACCCTGTTTTCTCCTTTCTTGCTTTCCTCCAGTGGGCTCACAGTGCGCCCAGTGTGATGACCGGGTCTTTGACGACACTCTTCGGGCCTTGAGGGCGGCGGCGCTCCCCCTCTCGGCTCCGGCTTCGTCGTCCTCGTCGGTGGCCTGAGTAACCTGGTCGTAGCAGCGTTGTGTTTTTTTGTTTTGTCTTTGGCATTCATGTGTTGTGGCCCCAGTGGTTGTCGTACCTTTTTATTTTTGTTTTGGCCTCGGCCGTCGTGGATGTTGTATGAACCTTGGTTGTGGATGCTGCTTTATCTATAAAGCGAGGCGAAAGCCTATTTCGAAAATATATAGACGATGTGAAGACAAAAATACTGTCCAGAGGCTCGTCTAAAACACAGTCTAAAATTTAGACGACCATCTATTCTGCTGCCCACAGTCCATATTTGGACGACCAAGCCACGGTCCTCTAAACGAAACTGCCGCTCGCAAAGCCTTCCCTCCCGTGTCCCTGGTAGCTTCCCGCGTCCATCTGGATGTCTCGCCATTTTTCCCCAGTAGAGTAGGAGAGAGAGTGAGAGAAATTGGACCTGCTAGAGGGGATTTCGATCCTGGAACCGTGGTTGGCGTCGGATCTGACCGCCGGCCGGTCTGTTTCTTGGCGATTCAGGGGAGGTTGCGATGGGCATGCGCGTATGGGTTGGCTGTGGCGACGGCGCACGATGCGTGGAGGCAGCAGTGGGCTGAGCGGGGTGGGATTCGAGCGGGGCGGCCGCGTGCTGAGCGGGGCGGCTGCGGGCTCGGTGGCATGTCGCCGCCCGACGCGCGCGCGTGTGAGTGCAGAAGGGGCTAGCTGTTGCTCTGTATTTGTGATTCGTTTTCTTTCCGACTCAGAGGGCTGCTACTAGTGAATTTTGTTGGCCGCTGCTACTTAATTTTTATACTGATTCAGCTGCTTCCTTGGTAGCCTCCACATGAACAACAACTCGTACATGAACTAGCACATGAACAACTGAATTATGCTAGATTCGCACATGAACTCGGCTGAATCATTCAAATTTACCTACACTGGATTATCTTGTTCTGTATTTGTCGTGCAGATGGACAACAACTCGCAGATGAACGAGTCATAAACGGACAACTCCTAGATGAACTACTTGCTCGTTGGATAGTGGTTAGAATATATTGTTAAATATAAGAGAGAATATAAACCTTCTGAATATAGACGTTCCACTGAAAAATTAAGAACGTCTAAAAGAGAATCTTTATACACGGCCGTCTATATGGAGATATAGACGTTCATATTTGGACGTTCCACTAAAGATGCTCTAAGGCAGACAAAAAAGCGAACCTTCTCCCCATCCTCGCATGCCAAACCACCAAATAAGAGCTGCAAGGCTTCACAGGAAGCAAAGGACATGACCGTGGAAGCCACGTGTCTCCTCTCAAGGTAATGTTGTTTCCCCTCTGCACTAGCTAATTTGGACCAGCTCCGTTCTGTTTTCTAATCTGCTTGGTATTGGTTGGCAGGGAACTGGAGGAAGCTGCTTAGCATCTAACCAAGGTGATCTTGTTGAGCATCTATCCAGTGAGCTCCCCAAGTTCACGTATTTTGTGCTCCGCTTTCATGTGGTGTAGCTCCTATCTAGCTTAATTTGTGTTTCCTCATGGCATGGACAAGTGCTATTCTAGCTTGTCGTCTGTGATGTTTAAGATTAGGGATTGTTTGCGTGTTCATGCATTGCGCATTTTTAGCTGTTTTGGGGGGTTCATGTCCTAGCAAGTCTGCATGTTTTACAATTGAGAGTAGTACCGACCATCTGTGACGCCGATGCTACATGAGAAACTTGTTTCCCTTTTATTCCTTAAGTTGCCTTTTTCCCCTCAGTTCCATGCAGTGTACATACACGAAGATCTAGAGACAGATTTTTTGGAGTATAAATAGATGGTTAACAATGTATTACTTTTATTGATTCTTTCATGTAAGGGATATTCTTTGTGACTTAAGCATCCTTCTATTGCCTAGTACAAAGTGGCTAAGGTGGTTGCTCTTTTGTGGTTCAAACTTGTTATGTGGGTTCTAAATACTACTGGTTGGTATTGTGTGGTCTTGTTCTTTGATTGATTTAGATCGTTGTTGATTTTCATCCTAGTGTTGCATGGTTTAAATATTTTCCTTGTCTATATCCAGAGAAGTATCATGCCTAGAGAAAGTTTAGCTATCTTTTTTCTGTTGTAGACGTGAAGGTATTACTTTTTTGAAGCAGAACTACCCTTTTGCGTTGTATTTGTTGCTCTTTGGCCGAGTCGTCCGTCGAGCTTGCTGCTGTAGTTTACATTGTCCAACTCCTCCATTACTTGTTTGATTGAGTAGCAGTTGAGCCAGCTTGGTCTCCGTGGATGCTAGCTTTGCTGATTAAAAGAAAATCTTGCTTCATTAGCATTTGATGATCTAGTTGTCTAGCTTGCTGCAACTTTGCAAATATTATGAGTATCAAACAGAAATAGTACATTTTTTCTATGTTCGATCGGAGGTTTTGGAAGTTATTAAGTTAAGTTTTTACTCGGTATTAAGCTTGCATTTGTAAAGTTTGCATTATAATTGTCATGGTCTGGAAATAATTTAAATTGATTAGAAGTGAATAGAAGTTACACAGTTCATAATGTTTTCCTAGTCAATTTTAATGTTTCTGTACCTGTCATGCTATTTATATTGTTGCAGTTTCCAAATACTTTGAGTTGAGTACCGAAATTTTTATATTGTTAAGTTGTGTGATGATGTTTTCTATGTTTTGAATGGCATGATCTAGACATGTATTATGGTCCTGGACCTAGGGCCTATGAGCATTTGGTCCCAGGTCGAACTAGTCATCTACCTACTCTGTGTCTCATCATGTCCTGCATGCATACATAACACCTCACTTGCCAGGTTCTTTTGCATGTGAACCTGCAGTTGCCATGGTAGCCACGTCAAAGCATGAGCTGATTGTGGTAGCCGGTGGTTCTTCCTTGTCTGGGTTGGAGCATTTTTTATGATTTTTGCACCTTCTCGTCTTAGTTTTCTAGTGCTAGACACACTACTTATGTCGTATAGTATTTTTGCTGAATAGTTAGTAAAACATTGACTGCTAAATAGCATGAGCTAGACACTTGCGATGCTGGTAGTACGATGGTGACATGTTTATTTCTGAAGTGTTTTTCATCATCCATCGCATTTAGAGAACTGTCATTCTGTTGTAGTATGTGACGTGTCGTTCTCGATTTCCACATCTCGTATTGCTGTCTTGAGGTTAATTTGAACACATATCCATTGCATGTTCCCAGTAGTGACGTCAAATCCCATCAATCGCTAGTCTCTTCCTTTGCCACCTTCTCTTGTTATTATCATGAATCACTTACTAGTTCTTGCATATCATCTCTCTAAGATGAAACCTGAGTAGTCTCTATTATTCCGGAAGAGCTTTTTTTCTTGATATTTATTTGAGTGGGATTTTTTGATGTTTACATTTGCTTATCCTCCTTACTATAGGCAAAATATTGGTCTTTGATTCAATGGATGTTGAAGCTCTTAAGAAGATGAACAAGGACAAGAATCTTGTCAAGAAGTATCATGCTTTCTTAGCCTCGTAATCAAGTAGATTCTTTGTCTCATTGGTGCGGGCTTATAGCTCCTATGCGACGTCTTTACGTGGAATTGGAAGGAAAGTGACATCGTTGAAAAGAATAGCTCGCATGCGACGGTTCTGAGACAGCTAATATCCCAGGGCCACACGGGCCATAAAACGGTCGTAAGGACACATTTAACTTTGTTCCAAGATTAGGGTTAAGCCAAACCGATTGGTTGGGATAGCCAGTCAAGCCAGTCAAACCAACCGCTTCCGACCGAGAGCGCACGTCACACTGACTGTAGCTTCCCCGACGGCGGCGGCGGACCTCACCCATCATTCTCGGCGGCGGCGGCACGACAATTAATTCAGGCGGCGGCGCTTTCGTTCGACGACGAAGGTGGTGAGTGCCATTTGAAAGCTAATTCCTCTCCCATTCTTCTCAATTCGAGATCTGAGCGTGCCCATTGATGCTAGATTGTGGAGGCGAGGGTGTGCTGAGCAGGCGAGGGGCGATATGGAGCATGGAGAGGGGACTTCTAATCGGTATATCCCGTATCTCTGCACTTAATTTCTCTAAGGTTGAGCTCTTTGTTCGCTTCCGCTAGCTCACAGTGCCCGCCAAAAACAGGGGAGACGATGTTGCGCGCTAAACCTTCGAATTTCGCATCAATTTCTTTCCCTCTAGGGCTGTTTTAGTTGATGGCAGCACGCAGATCATTGAGAGAGACACGGTTGTTAAATGGGAGGTGGAATTAGAACATGTTGATCCCCAAGAGCTAATAAACATGGGAGAGGAGGCGGTGAGGAAAATGGTGGAAAAAATTGGGGATAGTGTGGTTTGGGGGCCAGAGCAAGAAGTTTGTTTGTTACGATTTGATGATTGCAAATGTGACTATGTTAGGGTTGAGACAGGGGAACATATAGTTGATGAAATCGATGAGCGAAAACGGTTGGACAAGCAAAACTGTTCTGTTTTTAGCAGAGCTCATTGATCTGAAACCTGATTCGAGGGTTGGATATGTGGCCTCGAAGCTGGCTGCTCAGATGGTCGAGGATGATTGGGCTGCACAAAGGCAAGTAATGCCTATACTTACTGAGTTGGAAGTGTTAACAGTGGAGGATGATGATGCTAATGCACAAGGGGAGGCTGCAGATGGTAATGCACAAAGGATCGTAACTGTTGATTGGAATCCAGTTGAGATACATGACCAGACTGATTTGGTCATTGCACCAATAGATGACATTGAAATGGCAAAGCTTTTTGGCATTCCTATAGATGACAGAGACAAGGAGAAGAAGAGGGATGAATCTGCAAATGATGGTGACAACCATTTAAGAGATAAAGAGGCAGATATAGATCTAGAGTTGTTGGAAAATGCTGCAGTTCATGTAGATGATGCACATGATGATGAGCTAGTAACAGTTTATGAAAAAGAGGACCCAGTTATTGAAGTTGGAAGATTGTTTCCAAGCATGGATGAATTCAGGATGTGTTTCAGGACATATGCAGTCAAACGTGAGTTTGCTACCAAGACTATGTGGACTGATAAAAAGAAATTCTATGCAAAATGCATAGGTTATGATGGTGGTGCCAAGCCTTGCAAGTGGTATATATCTGCTAGACGCCAACCTGATGGAAGGACAATAAGAGTGAATCAAATTCCAAAACCTCATACTTGCATTACAAGTTCTCAAACAGTTACAAAGATGACATCACAATTATGGGTTGCAGAAAAGATCAAGCCCATTTTAGCCACAACACCAAACAACACTGCAAAGAGACTGAAAATAGACTTGGAAAAGACCCATTAAGCTGAATTATACTACAGTGTGGAAGGCAAAGCAAAGGGCAATGAAAGAGCTATATGGTGATTGGGCAAATACCTTTCGAATGCTTTATAACTTCAAAGCAGAAGTAGAGAAGAGGTCACCTGGCAGTGTTGTGGAGATAGATACTGAGGTAATAGCTGATGGGAAAGTCTTCTTCTCTAAATTCTTCATGGCTTTAAAGCGTTGCATCGATGGCTTCAAAGGTGGTGTCGTCCATATTTGAGTATAGACTCATCTTTCTTGACGAAAGTGGAATGGTCAACTAGCAGATGCAATGCTTTAGATGGACACAATTGGATGTTCCAGTAGCTATTGGCATGTTTCATCTGAGATGAGGCATCATGGACATGGTTCATGATGCATTGAAAAGATGCATAGGGTCGGGTCTCTCCATTGGCAAAGGCACAGATGCATGTAAAGGTTTAGAAAATGCAGTGAAGATTGTTTTCCCTCATGCTGAGCAGAGGGAGTGCTTCAGCCATATGTGGATGAATTTTATCAAAAAATTCAGAGGAGATGATTTTGGACGCATGTGGCCAGCAACAAGATTTTACACCAGGCAGACACATTCATATCACCTTGAGAAGATTAAGGCGGCATGCTCTGAGGAGGATAGGGTCAAGTTTTGTATATGGTTGGAAACCTACCATTCTCTTTTATGGTACAGGTCTGGTTTTAACACCGCCATCAAATGTGATCATATCAACAATAATTTGGCAGAAAGTTTCAACAATAAAGTGAAGGAGTTAAAAGACTTGCCTGTCCATGACATGGTTGACCAGATCAGGATCATGATCATGAGGTTGTGGGAATTGAGAAGAAGGCTTGGTGATGTTCTTCAAGGAGATAAGCTTCCTGATGTTGTGTGCGGTGGTCAACAGGAGAAATCTTGCACATTTGCGTGAGAAATCCTCATTGTGGGGTCTTGAAGTCGAGATACAAAAGGCTGGGGAGGCATGTTGTTGACACTCAATTGCATGAATGCACATGCCTTGAGTGGCAACACACTGGGAAGCCTTGTGAGCATGCCATACTTTTCTTGGCCTCCAAACACAAGCTAAATATGCACCCATATTTGCATGAGTATTATTCTGTAGCAAAATTCAAGGCTGCATATGGAACACCAATTCCAGCACTTACAAATAAGTCTCAGTGGCCTGAAGTGGACATTCAGTTCTCCTTGTGTCCTCCTTTGATGAAAAGAAAATTTGGCAGGCCCAAGCGAGTAGATTCAAGGCTTGGTTTGAGAAAGGTGGGAGCAGCAAGAAGGGAAAGAAAGATGAAAAGAAAGATGCCAAGCCAAAAGGGCCCAAAAGGTAACAAGAATAGATGCAAACTCTGTGAAGAACTTGGACACCGAGTGGCTCTACCAAGTCTGAGATACTTCTTTGAAAAGCCAAAGTATGTTCATCCAAAATCTATCCCATTTCTTGTTGATGATTTTCTCCCCATTAACTTGCTTGTTTTCGGGAGGAAGCGTGAGAAAAAGGCCCACCTCTTGTTGTTGTGAATCTGGCGATGAAAAGGGCAAGAATCAATGGCCAAAGAAAGAGAGAACTAACGGATCATGTTTGGTCTTCTTTGAGGTGCAACTGAACTTGTTTTGGAGGATGATGTGCAAACTGTTGAGGCTTTAGGGCACACCGTTTCTGATTTGGAAGCTCTGGTGCAAAATGAGGGGCAAAATGAGCCTGTTGTTGAGGCTCTAGTGCAAAATGAGCCTGTTGTTGAGGCTCTGGTGCAAAATGAGCCTGTTGTTGAGGCTCTGGTGCAAACTGACCATGTTGTTGAGGCTCTGGTGTAAAGTGACCATGTTGATGAGGCTCTGGATCATGATCATGAGGTTGTTGAGGAGGTGCAGGAGATGAAGGAGACTCTTGGACGTGCTGTGGGGAGGCCAGATGGTAATGGTAAGAAAAAGAAGAGCATAAACCTGTTGTGTGGTGTGAAACTTGTGAAGGAGAAGAAAACGAGGGGTAAGAAGAGCCAAAAGAAATAGACATTTGTTATTATAAACATTTGTTATTGTAAACATTTGTTATTGTTGTAAACATTTGTTATTATAATAATTTGTCACTTGTTGTTGTAAACATTTGTTATTATAATAATTTATCACTTGTTGATAATTTGGACAAAATTCAAATATGATGGTAAATTTGAATTTCAACAAATGTAGCTATGTCACTTTTCTATGTTTGTATGAGCTTCCAACGTTTTTCTCATATGTACAATACAACTCATCCTCTCCCTGATCCCTTTTGTGAAGTACAACTCACCCTCACCCAAAATGGGGTAGAAATGGGCTCCAAAGTTAGGGTAAACCACCCCATTTCTAAGCAAGTTTTTTTTCGACCATGTCTAAAACCAAGTTTGATATTTTTCCTCAGAACTATGTCACATAACATGACACCATGCGAAGGTTTTGTATTTTTTTGATTTTTTTTGAATTAGTTATGCACATTTGAATGTCTGGTCAAACTTGAAGGGTTTTCATAAATATTCTTAGCTAGGGGCCGAGGCTCACAAAACTAGCATTGGATCTCTGATGAAATAGCATGTTGTGAACCTAAAAATGATTTTTACAAAAAATCATCAACATGAAATCATGTACCTGTAGTTCATATCTTACCCACTTCCAGCCGATTCGGCAGGATTTGTCTTTTCACCAGAGATGGAATAAAAGGTTTGAGATACTCAAGTTGGGAAATTGTACATTCTAGGTGGTCTAGTATTTTTGAAAAATAGGATGTTACCATATTGAAACTTCAATTTGGTGGTTGCTTCACAAATCCCCCCTCTTTCGGCACTCAGAAAATAGAAAATGGATTTTCTGTGCGTCGAAAAGGAAAACTTTGTGCTACAACATTGTTAGTCATCCCATTATAGACATGCATGCCAAATATGGGCATATTATCACAAACTATGCCTTAATTCTAGCCATATGATTGGTCATTTGACCCGAAAGCCAGAAAACCTCGGAGGAGATAGGTCATTTTGTGAAGGGTTTTTTGAAATATGATCAATAGACCAAGTTTGATATTTTTCCTCACAACTATGTCACATAACATGACACCATGCGAAGGTTTTGTATTTTTTTGATTTTTTTTGAATTAGTTATGCACATTTAAATGTCTGGTCAAACTTGTGAAACCCCGTTGACTGCATCCTAAACCCCGCTAACCCTAAGGCCGAATGGGGAATGTAGATCTAACCCTAGCACGACACTGTGGCCGTCCGATCGCGTCTTCTAGAAGGATTCCGCGGGTGGCTCTGGGCGATCCGTGGAAGGGCTTGTTCTGCAACCTGATTGGTTGGCGTCTCTTAGAAGGATTTCGTGGCTAGCTCTTGGCAATCCGTGGGATGGATGATTCTGGAATCTGATTGGCTTCATCGTTTTTACGTGCAACAGCGTGGCATGCGAGCGTGGCACACTCCATTGACCGTTGGACCGAGCGTGACATGCGAGGCGCTATTGGGCGTGCAACAGCGCTGCAGCGTATTTACTCCCTCCGTCGCATTAAATAAGTGTACGTGTAACAACTTTCTTCAGTCAAACTTACTCCCCTCAGGTTCATTGTAATAAATGAGACTTTGCATGATACCACATCTATGTTATTTTGCACTATGGAGTAGTAACTTAGACTAGTAATATATGCATGATACCATATCTAAGTGTATTGGAAAGGTAGAAGTACACTTTTTATGGATAAATTTTGAAGCCAAACGTACACTTATTTGTGGACAGAGAAAGTATGCATGTCACTATGACCAGCCTAAGAAAAAATATCAAAATCTAAAATATGTAATAAATATAACGTACAACATGGCACACTCCATTGACTGTTGGACCGAGCGTGGCATGCGAGGGCGCTGGGCGGGGCGGGCTGCACCATGAATGCAGCTGTCCCTAGCGTCGCAGTCTAGCTATTTTGCGTGCAACAGCGCTGCCCCATTAAATAAGTATACGTCGAACAACTTTCTTCAGTCAAACTTACTCCCATCTGGTTCATGCGCCATACAAAAGTCAATATTACTCCCACCTTGGTACTAGATTCCTGCATTTTTCTTGCGTGTGTAAAAACGAACGAGTTTGTTGCATGCGGTGTGTAAAAACGAACGAGTACCTTGGTACTAGATTCCTGCATTTATTACCGAAGTAATTCAAGGCCAAATTATATTTTCCCTTTTATTTTTCACTGCCAATGAACAACTATCTTGGACGTTTTTTTCTCTCTTTCGCATTAATGCATGCATGCATGCGGCGAAGCGGCAGTGCGGGGTTCTGATCGTCGCATCCTAGCTATTTTCTCTCTCTCTTTCGTATTGATCACGCCCGCTTCCCACACGCAACGCAGCGCACGCGTCTCGGCATCCGCGCCAACGCGACGCTGGATTCCCACGCCGCCCTTCACGCCCCGCCCTCAATAAATAGGCAAAACGTCTTTGCCTCCTCATCTCATCTTGCCCCTCATCTTCAACATCGAGCCCGTCCCTTTGCCTCCTCCCAGCCCCCAAACACTCCGACGACCATGGCAACCTCCCCCTTTCGCTTCCCTTCTGACACCGAAGTAAGCGACGAGGACAACCACCCGGACCACAAGCAGTGGTGGGAGCAGGAGGCGCCCACGCGCCCCAAGCGTGGCAAGAAGAAGTCCCCGCCCTGCCCCTGGGTGGAGCAGGGCCCCATCGTCACCAACCCAGTCCCCAACCTCCACGGCGGCGGCGACCTCTCCTCCGAAGCCTACTGGGCTAAGGCGGCGAAGGACGAGGCAAAGCAGGAGGCTGCTATCGCCAGGTGGGAGGAGAAGCAGGCCCAGCGCGCCTTGAAGAAAAGGCGCATACGGGAGGACGAGGAGCAACGGGAGGCCAATGGCTGGGCCTTCCGGGAGGAGCAGTGGAAGCGGGAGCAGCGGGAGAGGCTGGCGGCGTGGAATGCCGCGAAGGCGGCTGCACCGGCACCGCCTCCACCGCCGATGGAGTAGGGTAGCTAGGGTTAGGTTTTAGGGGCTAGCCCAGGGTTTAGGCGGGGCGCCTATTCCCTTCTATATTATTGTACTTTTTTCCTTTTATTGTAATGTTATCGATCTCCCCTATCTAATATAAGTAATGTTATCACAATATTATCTACCCCTTGTTTTATTGTAATCTGTGTTTTATTGTATTGTCATTTGTCAAAACACCCAAAACAACAAGTGTATAAAACAAAAAACACAAAAACAAGTTCATATAATACTCGTGCAATTATTATATATTTACAAGTGTATAAAACAAAAGACACAAAAACAAGTTCATACAACACATGGTTCATTTTTAAATAAGACATTTACATATTTACATAAGTTAAAGGAGCGTCCAAGTTATGTTAGTTAAATGGATGTCCTTGGACTTCATTTATATATTTACTTTCGCAAAAAAAAATATTGCGACCTGAGCACGAGTATCTGTAGATCCACACGTCCCTATTTAGATTGTAACGTGAGTACCATTTTTTTGCCCAATCAACATATATTTACTATTGGGCCTGGATACGTCCATTTTGGCCTGGCTAAGTTCTATTTGGGCCTGGCCTTTTTCAATCCTCGTCAATTGTTTTTTTTATTTTTCAACCCCTCCCCCTCCCCTGCACACGGGCTCCCCTGCACACTTATAAAAGGAACACTGACGAAACTGACGAAACTGAAGGAACACTGATTTCGAAAACAGAGCAGCTCAAAATTAGTCCGAATTTGTGTTGCATTTTATTCAAGCCAAAGACATAGACCATTACATCCATTACAAAGCATCACTTTCGAACAACATTGCTTGCTGTCTAATGACTAACGATGAGGAGATAAACTAATCCGAGAGAAATTACACAAAAATAAAAAAACCGGCCATCAGATTGTCCTGCTTCTTCAATTCGATGATTTGCCTTAGCTGCTTGTTCATCTTCTTCAGCTCGGCCTTCACTTCCGCATCCACCATAGTACCAGCGGAAATGGGGTTTCCACATCCCAATTGCTCCACCACGGACGAGTTTTCGAGCTCCCGGGATGCTACCTCCACCCCAATTCGCTCGATGTACTCATCAAGCCACTCAAAATGCCCACATTTTGGCAGTTCCTGAAATCGCAGAGATGAACCCTAAATCCCAAATTCGATGAAATGCATGGAATTTTGAAAGAAAAGCGAGAAATTGGCGCTCGGAACACTCAGATCTCACATTTCCCGGCTCGGGCTTGCTCTCACACTTCACAAATTCCCGGCCAATGTTGCTGTTCTTGTTGGTGGATGTGACAAGCCGCTTCAGGGGCGCGGTACGGGGGCAATCGGGGCACCTCCTCATCGACACCGCACCATACCGAGGCCATGAGCGGTGGGAGGAAGCAGATCTCGACATCCCTCGCCGGCGTTGCCGCACTTGCTCGCCGGAGAAGAAAACGGAAGGGGATGAGATCTTTGGGAGCAGTGGCGGGAGTGCTCGGGTGCGGGGACGGATCGGGGCCAACGGCTCTCTTCGACCACAGGGTGGATCCCACGATATGAGGTGGACATCAGGTGAGTTCCGCCGTGACGTGGAGAGGCTGTGGGTCCTACCGTGCTCAGCTGATTCAAATTCGTTGACAGTCTCGTGGGGTTAAGTAGAAGTGTCACACGGGAGCTATTTGCCGCTTCAGAAGTGTCGCATGCGAGCTATTGTTTGCAACGATGTCGCTTTCCTTCCAATTCCACGTAAAGACGTCGCATAGGAGCTATAAGCCCACCTAACAGCAACCTCCCATGAAATTGTGCTTCGTATGCAGATCTAGCAGAATACTTTGCATCTGCCGTCCGATAAACAGCGTGTTTAACAATAGTTTGTATATGTCTAGGACTCTACTTGTAAAGTATATAGTCGGCTTGATTGTTGTAACCGACTATACTACTCCTAACCTTGTACGCTACCTGATCTATATAAATATACATAGACGGCGGACCAGGAGGTCACGACCAATACCCTACAATACTTTCCTCATTGTCTTTTATGGTATCAGAGCCTAAACTCTGGGATCCGATCTACACGGCAATGGCGACCGACTCTGCAACCTCCTCCGCCATCTCCTCCTCCAAGAGCAGCTTCGGCACTACTCCATTGATCAACCCTACTCTAAACTTCACCGCCAGTTAGTCGTCATCCTCAACGACCTCGGGGCCCTTCAACTTCGCCCCGCTCATCAACATCCGTCTCGCCAACGACAACTACTTAGACTAGCGCGCTCAGGTGACCCAGGTGCTCCGCAGCCATCTCCTTCTTGGCTTCCTCGATGGCCACTTCCCTTGTCCTCCGGCGGAGCTCGACAACCCTCTGTTCACCACGGACGCGACAGCGCCTCGGCGCATCTACAATCTGGCGTTCACGGCGTGGCATCAGCAAGATGCCGCAATCCTCTCTGCCATTATGTCTACATCAAGCGAGGCTGTGCAGGGGATGATCGTCTTCTGCACCACCGCGCAGGATACGTGGCTCCATACCGTGGAGATTACCGCCCTGACCCACGCACCCAGACCCGGCTGGGCTACTTCAACAAACCGGTCGGACAGGGATACAACTCCGGAGGTGGTGGCGCCCCCTTCAACCGTGGCGGATATAATTCTGGTGGTGGGAATCGTCCCTGCTAGGATGATCGAGGCCAAAACCGCGATGGCAATGGAGGAGGGAACAAGCCTATATGTCAGATATGTGACAAGGTGGGCCATACTGCATCAAGTTGCTTCAAACGGTTCAAAACCGACTACCTTGGCTCCAACAACGACGGGCGTTACATGGACCGTCAAGTTGCAGCCGCTACTACACATGCTCGTGCTGGCCAGACTACCTCTTACAACGTCGATCCGGGGTGGTATATGGACACGGGAGCTACCGACCACCTCACCATCCGCCGTCTCCTCCTCCAAGAGCAGCTTCGACACTACTCCATTGATCAACCCTACTCTAAACTTCACCGTCAGTTTGTCGTCATCCTCAACGACCTCGGGGCCCTTCAACTTCGCCCCGCTCATCAACGTCCGTCTCGCCAGCGACAACTACTTAGACTGGCGCGCTCAGGTGACCCAGGTGCTCCGCAGCCATCTCCTTCTTGGCTTCCTCGATGGCCACTTCCCTTGTCCTCCGGCGGAGCTCGACAACCCTCTGTTCACCACAGACGCGACAGCGCCTCGGCGCATCTACAATCCGGCGTTCACGGCGTGGCATCAGCAAGATGCCGCAATCCTCTCTGCCATTATGTCTACATCAAGCGAGGCTGTGCAGGGGATGATCGTCTTCTGCACCATCGCGCAGGATGCGTGGCTCCATACCGTGGAGATTACCGCCTTGACCCACGCACCGGCATTTGGGCTACTTCTACTTCAACAAACCGGTCGGACAGGGATACAACTCCGGAGGTGGTGGCGCCCCCTTCAACCGTGGCGGATATAATTCTGGTGGTGGGAATCGTCCCCGCCAGGATGATCGAGGCCAAAACCGCGATGACAATGGAGGAGGGAACAAGCCTATATGTCAGATATGTGACAAGGTGGGCCATACTGCATCAAGTTGCTTCAAACGGTTCAAAACCGACTACCTTGGCTCCAACAACGACGGGCGTTACATGGACCGTCAAGTTGCAGCCGCTACTACACATGCTCGTGCTGGCCAGACTACCTCTTACAACGTCGATCCGGGGTGGTATATGGACACGGGAGCTACCGACCACCTCACCATCCGCCATCTCCTCCTCCAAGAGCAGCTTCGACACTACTCCATTGATCAACCCTACTCTAAACTTCACCGTCAGTTTGTCGTCATCCTCAACGACCTCGGGGCCCTTCAACTTCGCCCCGCTCATCAACGTCCGTCTCGCCAGCGACAACTACTTAGACTGGCGCGCTCAGGTGACCCAGGTGCTCCGCAGCCATCTCCTTCTTGGCTTCCTCGATGGCCACTTCCCTTGTCCTCCGGCGGAGCTCGACAACCCTCTGTTCACCACGGACGCGACAGCGCCTCGACGCATCTACAATCCGGCGTTCACGGCGTGGCATCAGCAAGATGCCGCAATCCTCTCTGCCATTATGTCTACATCAAGCGAGGCTGTGCAGGGGATGATCGTCTTCTGCACCACCGCGCAGGATGCGTGGCTCCATACCGTGGAGATTACCGCCTTGACCCACGCACCCAGACCCGGCTGGGCTACTTCAACAAACCGGTCGGACAGGGATACAACTCCGGAGGTGGTGGCGCCCCCTTCAACCGTGGCGGATATAATTCTGGTGGTGGGAATCGTCCCCGCCAGGATGATCGAGGCCAAAACCGCGATGACAATGGAGGAGGGAACAAGCCTATATGTCAGATATGTGACAAGGTGGGCCATACTGCATCAAGTTGCTTCAAACGGTTCAAAACCGACTACCTTGGCTCCAACAACGACGGGCGTTACATGGACCGTCAAGTTGCAGCCGCTACTACACATGCTCGTGCTGGCCAGACTACCTCTTACAACGTCGATCCGGGGTGGTATATGGACACGGGAGCTACCGACCACCTCACCAATCACCTTGACAAGCTCACGGTGAAGGAAAACTACAACGGCACTGATCAAGTTCACACTGCAAACGGGAACAGTATGCATATTCATCACATTGGCCATTCCACTCTTCCTACTCCATCAAAATCTTTGCATCTTAAAGGTGTCCTACATGTTCCTTCGGTCACTCGTAGTCTTTTATCTGTCCGAAGATTTACTATAGATAATCAAGTTTTTATTGAGTTTCACCCTAATTTTTCCTTGTTAAGGACCGGGACACGAGGGCCATTCTTCTTAGTGGGCGGTGTCATGGTGGTTTGTACCGGCTTGATGAGTCTCCTATAAAACACATCTTCAGTGGAATAAAGGTGTCACGTGATAAGTGGCACTGTCGTCTAGGGCATCCTTCTACTCAGATAGTTCAACATGTTTTACATCATAGACAACTTCCTTCGTCAAATGTCTCAAGTACTGTAATTTGTGATGCATGCCAACAAGGAAAGAGTCACCAGTTACCTTTTTCTCTTTCCAACCATGTGTTTTCAGAACCTCTTGAAATAATCTATTCAGATGTATGGGGTCCTGCCCAAATCTCAGTTAGTGGTCATTCATATTATGTCAGTTTCATTGATGCTATAGTCGCTTTACATGGCTGTATCTTCTTAAACGCAAGAGTGAGGTGTTTAATGTGTTTATCCAATTCCAACGTCACGTTGAGCGTTTACTTAGCAGAAAAATCATTCATGTTCAAACTGACTGGGGAGGTGAATATATTAAACTCAATAAGTTCTTTAGCGATCTTGGTGTGTCTCATCGAGTCTCATGTCCTCATACACATCAACATAACGGAACCGTTGAAAGAAAACATAGACACATTGTCGAAACCGGCCTCACACTTCTAGCACATGCGTCGGTTCCTTTTCCTTATTGGAGTGATGCTTTTGCTACAACATCTTTTTTGATTAATAGACTTCCAAGTCGAGTTATCAATATGCGGTCTCCATTGGAACGCCTTTTAGGTGAAACCCCGGACTATACCTTCTTTCGTGTGTTCGGTTGTGCTTGCTGGCCTCATTTGCGGCCTTACAATAATAAAAAGCTCGATTTTCGCTCCAAAAAATGTGTCTTTCTTGGTTATAGCTCTCTTCATAAAGGCTACAAGTGTCTCTATGTTCCTACAAATAGAGTTTATATTTCTCGTGACGTTGTTTTTGACGAAGGTGTTTTTCCTTTTTCGCAACTCCCCACACATACCACTGAGTCCACAAATAATTCTACTCCTCTTTATGGCCAGTTTGATGATATTGCACATACCTCCTTGCTTTTGCCTAACCATGGTGCAGGGAAAGGACGAGGAGCTCGGTTGGAAATTCTTGATCACGAGGTTGAGCGCTCGGACGTCGATCACACTGTCTCTGCCAGCGACGACGATCGCATGCATGCCAGTGCCTCACCCCCACCGGGTTCGCCTCGGGATTCCCCGTCCGAACGGGCCATGATGTTTTCACCTGAACATGCGGTTCCCTCGACTTCATCAGCTGGGCCTGGCTTACTCCAGCACTCTCGATCCGATGCAATTTCGCCGCGGCGGCTTGACTTCTCTTCATCGCCAAGTCCTGCACAAGACCCTCAACCACCTGCGCGTGGACCTGTTACTCGTCTGCAGCGCGGAATCAGGCAGCCTAAAGAACGTACTGACGGAACTATTGCCTGGATGGTGACCTGCATGTCCCATGCAGCTGATCGTGCTATTTCTGAACCACGAGATCTCCGTGATGCTCTTGCCACTATGCATTGGAAACAAGCAATGGATACTGAATATTCTGCGTTGATGAGGAACAATACGTGGCAACTCATTCCGCCTCGTTCTGGTGTCAACGTGATTGACTCCAAGTGGGTATTCAAAATTAAGAAAAATGTGGATGGGTCTATTGAGAGATATAAAGCGAGGCTTGTGGCAAAGGGATTTAGGCAACGTCATGGTCAGGATTATGAGGACACATTTAGTCCGGTTGTGAAGCCGACCACTATTCGACTTCTTTTGTCCGTTGCAATTTCTCGTGGTTGGCAGTTGCGACAACTTGATATACAGAATGCATTTCTGAATGGTGTTCTTGAAGAAGAGGTATTCATGCGCCAGCCTCCGGGTTTCGAGGATCCTACACGTCCATATCATTTGTGTCATCTCAAGAAGGCCATCTATGGCCTCAAGCAGGCTCCGAGAGCTTGGCATGCTCGACTCAGCTCAGTGCTTGGATCTCTTGGTTTTCGAGCTTCTACTGCAGATACCTCTCTGTTTATTCTTTCCAGGGATGATCTTACTATGTTCTTACTGGTTTATGTTGATGATATCATAGTAGTGAGTTCGTCTATCTCTGCTACTGATCGACTGATTTGTCAGATGTCTGATGCTTTTGCGGTTAAAGACCTTGGCAAGCTGCATTATTTTCTTGGTGTGGAGGTTCATCATCAGCCTTCTGGGCTCGTTCTTACTCAGAAGAAATATGCTATGGATCTTCTTCAACGAGCTGGTATGTTGAAGTGTACTCCTGCATTCTATGACTGTTGTTGACAAGCTTTCTGCACATGAGGGTACTTTGCTCTCTTCTGATGATGCCACTAGATATCGTAGTGTTGTTGGTGGGCTACAATATCTTACTCTTACCAGACCTGATTTGTCATTCGCTGTCAACAAAGTATGCCAGTATCTACATGCTCCTAGAGACACTCATTGGACAGCAGTCAAGCGTATTCTTCGGTTTGTCCGGTTTACAGTCTGTCATGGCTTGACTCTCCGTGCCACTCATGATACTCTTGTGTCTGCATTCTCTGATGCTGATTGGGCTGGGAATTCTGATGACCGGCGATCCACGGGGGGATATGCAATTTTCTATGGAGGAAATCTGATCGCCTGGAGTGCGCGTAAGCAATCTACTGTTTCCAGGTCCAGTACTGTACAAGGCAGTAGCAAATGCAACAGCTGAGATTATTTGGGTGCAGCCGTTACTCAAGGAGTTGGGTCTTTCTGAAGCTAGAATACCTATATTATGGTGTGATAATATTGGTGCTACATATTTGTCCTCTAATCCAGTATTTCACGCTCGCACCAAACATATTGAAGTTGATTTTCACTTTGTGAGAGAAAGAGTAGCTCAGAAACAACTCCAAATCAAGTTCATATCTTCAAAGGATCAGGTAGCTAATATTTTTACAAAGCCGCTGCCGTTACCAGCATTTGAGGCATGTCGACGCAATCTCAATCTTATGGAGCCGGTTGAGATTGAGGGAGGATGATAAACAGCGTGTTTAACACTAGTTTGTATATGTCTAGGACTCTACTTGTAAAGTATATAGTCGGCTTGATTGTTGTAACCGACTATACTACTCCTAACCTTGTACGCTACCTGATCTATATAAATATACATACACGGCGGACCAGGAGGTCACGACCAATACCCTACAATACTTTCCTCATTGTCTTTTACCGTCAGCTTCCACTTAACTGTATCTGTCGCATCAGAGAGGTTGATGTTCTGAATATTTTCCCATAGCTTCACAAAATCTTCTAAGTCCTCGACAGTAGAGATCCTTAACAGCCCTCTCATCCATTTTTCCTGATTGATTCCTTCCTTGACAGTGATCTTCTTGCGAGAGGCAAGCTTGAACAGGCCAGGTGCCAAGATGGCAGGGGCCTCACCATGCAGCCATGCATCAGTCCAGAACCTTGCTCTGTCTCCCCTACCGAGAATGATCGACTGAAAGCAGAGAACAACCCTCTGTCGACACTATCACAAGGCAGGTCCATGGACGATCGGCCTCCTCCCAGTTTAACCAAAGCCACCGCAGCCTCAAAGATCGACTGAAAGTCATGATGTCTTTAATTTCTAGTTTTTCCATGCAATTACAAAAAAAGGATTGTACCAACTACCAAGGAAAAGGATCCCCCCTGTTTCTCAAAGTTTGGTATTTCGACTATCATGACGTGTAAGATAAGTATCGACATGCTATTCCAACAACTAGCATGGTGGCCCTCGCAAATGCGAGGGCATCATATTTCGATTTTTTTTTGAAATTTTATATTTAATTTACATATTATTATCAAATATTTCCAAAAGCATTCTAAGTGCTATGCTAATAAATGTGAGTGTAACGGTTTAATCATCTCACATGGTACTCTTATCTCATGTAGATTTTAGTCATATTTTATTTTGATAGTGTATGGCGATTAGTATTATCTAAGAAGACGACACTTCTAATATGGACCCTGTAGTGTCCATATTACACGTGGGCGACTCTTACAACTTTCAAACTTATAATGTTAGTCTAATTTGTGCATATATTAGTTTTTGTAAATTCATCACCAGAGGCATGAAGAACTTATAATAAAAAAAAATACAGGTGTGATTTCGAGGGACGTTGACAACGCTTTCATCTCTATGAACAATTTTTGTTTGCCTCTGTTCTATTTTATTTATCCGAGATATTTATAGTAGATCTATAAATCGTTACAATAATAAGAGGTTTGGAGGGAGCGCTTTAGAAAAATATTTTTACAACTGCTCCATATGTTTAAATATTTATAGTATAGTTAGTAATATAGTTCAATCTTTATTGTTTTTGTGAACTCATTTGCATTCACATATGATTTCCATTTCGCGTCCCTGTAGCTCCTCAATGCATATACTTTTGTAAGGAGACTACCAGATACTATTGATCAATTTTTTTTGTAGCGGGTGTGATCAAAATTTGAAGATACTTTCCGTCTCAATAGCTGGCACATATCAATATTTCATACAAACTCTTTTTACTAACATGTAGTAGGAAGTATCAGATTTGTTTATTTTGTAGAACTGTTGATCAATGTTTGATGATGCCGTGTCAATATCTGACACGCGAGCATATTTTGTACGGACACATTTTCAAACAGCATCTCACACGCACTCCATGCAAATCCCAAGAAAAAGTCTTTATGTAACTTGTGTGTTGTGGACTAACCTGACATGTTGTCAGAGTTGAACCTTTGCAAAGGAAAATACAAAACAGAACAAAGAGTGTCTCTGAAAATTTTCATAGAGTCGGTATCGTGCACACGCAAGGGAGATGTTTTTTTTAGGAAAGCAAAAGAGAGGATATTAGTACTTTTTATTGGACTCTCTTTTTGTTGGACTGTGACGTGCGCACATTAGTTAGATCACTTACATGAGCAAGTAAGGGTGGTCAATATACTTGGTTTGACTTGGCCTACTCAAATTGAAGCTTCATTGAGCTGCACAAAAGACCACCTGCAGATAGTGAAACACGCTGAATTTGACATCATCATGAAGGAACAAACGAACGGAACTGCAGATTGGACAGTCCAAAGATTGTCGCCCTGAGGTAATTTACTAGCCAGCAGCAAACTTCTTCGTGAGCTTCCATTTCCAGGCCATGTATCTGGCTGATTAGTTACAACTTTTCTATGAATCCCAAGAATCTCTAAACGCAAACATTACACACACAAAAGATTCACTGAATAATCAAGACAAATCTTTCATGGATAAGAAAATACAGGTAAAGGGTCGGATCAAACAAGGCACAAGTTGATCAGGTAACTGTAACTAGAACAGACCAGTTGAGTACATCTGTACATGCCATGTGTGAGGAGAGCTGACTGCTATCACACTGGAACAGTTTGTTAAACAACACACCCCCTTCTCCCTTCTGTAAAATTGAGCAGATAAAAACAAACTTGAACCTGAAAAGAGCATACCTAGAGAAGAACCGACCGACTAAAACACAGAAAGCAATCTAAACAAACAATCAATATTGACGCAATTGCAGTGACGTGGTATGGTGAATTGGGCACACTGGGATCACTAATTTCAACAGAGCACCATCTCTCAGACTGGGCTAATATCTGGAGACTGCACAGCTCCGCTCTGGCCTGATCTCCGGGCTATAGAAATTGAAGATGGTAAATTCTTGCTCTCTTATACATTTTCTTTTAAGTATATTTGGGAAGCAAAGAACTTGAAGATGGAGGAGCTTGGCCTGATATCCATCGTCAATGCATTGAAGCTAGCTATGTCGGCTCTTTTTATTACTCCCTCAGACCCATATTAATTGACTTGGATTTGTCAAAATTTGGATATATTCCAAATTTTGACAAATCCAAGTCAATTAATATGGGCCGGAGGGAGTATTATTTTGGACAGTTCACACATTGGAAACCGTCGTTTCCGTTTAATCAACAGATATTTTTTCTAGTTAGGAAGAGATTTTATCATTTCTCCATTGTGTATCTGTTCACTAGGTAATGTTTTATAAAATATTTATTTTGAGGTCACTACATCAGTGACAAGGACGTGGCAACAAACCCCAAAATCATGGCCCATATATGAGCCTTTGCGATTTTTCACCCTATGCAACATGTCGCTTTGTACTAGTATCAATGCAGAATGAACCCACCTACCAATTATGTGGAAGATCAAATGAGAATATTTCTTCCAAGAAACATGTCATATCAGTGTGTCCAATTTTCAGTCGACCGAGAAATAAACCCGCCTGGCTGTAGAGGAGATACGTCGCTGGAGACAGATTGCTATCTTGACATTGTTGGGGCTGTGAGCTTGCTGCAAGCTCCAATTGCAGATCTAAATGATAGTCTATCAATTGATTTACCTAGAACTAGTACTCCCCTTAGCAGATGTATTTTTGGTAAAATAAATCAAATGTTCGGGTTAATTTGGGTTTGGGCTGGACTTGGGCATGCATAAGTGGATTAATTAGCACAGAGTCCTAACTGGCATGAGGCGGAGGAAGTATTATTGTACATGAATCGTACATTATTTGTCGTGTGTGAAGCAATTTCCAACTACAAATATCTTAGTTACAAGTTGTAATCCTACCTGCAACAAAAAAAAATCTTAGTTGCATTTGTTAAGAATATAATACACGTCTAGTCCTTTCCATCAGATCGGTCTTTTGAAATAATTTGCTGATGCATAAATCCAATATGGTATCAGAGCTAATAGGTCTCAAGTTCAAGACCCTGCTCACGCAGTTAAAAAAAAAGATTCTGTGGTTTGCACCGAACCAACACTAGGACAAAAATAGCATAGACGTGAGGGAGAGTGTTAAGACTATAATACACGCCTAGTGCTTTTCATCAGGTCGGATTTTTGGTTCAGATGGCTAGTGCATCAATTCAATAGCATTCACACTTACAATTTAAAATTCTACTTGCAACTCAATTACATGATGCACGTATCGCGATATAAACCCAATGAAATAGGACATGACTGAGCTCTAACTTAATTCTTAGTTGACTAATAACTAGAAAAACCAAAGTCATATCTATGAGCAAATAAAAGAAAAGGGCCATACGAAATACACAATAAGCAAAACTTTGATCATGGGTAATCACCAAATACATGTGTTTTCTACTCAAATATGTATTCAGAACGCCGACCTGATCAAGGGAGACACCTCGTCGCAAAAGTCCGACGTGTCAATGCTGATGTTATTAGCTGGGCGCAGCAGGTCATTCATCTCATCCGCGAACTTGTCCATGGCAGTTGCGCTTAGTAGGAAAACGGGAACCACAACTCCATCTTCACCACTAGCATTCTTGAATGCAATGAAGAAGCTAGCGAACCCGGGAATGGCGCCGACGCCCCCCTTTGCTGGCCCGGCGTACACCGGTGTGCCCCACCCAAAGTCAATGTCACGGAATCCTGACTTAGAGACGTCAGATATCAGGTATGCGTTCGGCACCGAGAATTGTGGCCGCCCCCGCCGCACCATGAGCACCGCCATGGAACACATGTATTCCATGTCCACCTCCCGCTTCGCCTTCTTCACCAGCTCCACGGCGTAACCCACGGGGTTCACACTTAGGTTGCTAGAGGTGGCGATTGCCACCGCGAACGCGAAAGCATTTCCGTAGTAGCCTCGTGGGATGCTGCCAGTGTGTCGACGACCACGGAGGTTGACAATGCAGATCATCCGCATCTCCTCGCTTGGGGCAGACGACAACGCTGCGGTGCGGCACTTCCACAAGCATCCGGTGAGGACCTCAAAAGTGGTGGCTCCGCTATGGAGACTAAGAGGGACGTGGGACCGGAGGGCACACTAGTAGAAAAAAGGCTATCCGTTCGTGCCTCCTAACAGCATTAGTCCCGGTTCCGCCACGAACCGGGACTAATGCTGGCACGCGTCCCGATTCGAGCGGGCACGGGGCCGGGAGGCATGCGTCCCTGTTGGTAGGGGAACATACGTCCCGGTTTGTAACACAAACCGGGACTAAAGGTCGGGCGTCAGCCACGTGGCGTGGCACATGCTCCCGCCCTCTATAAATGCAACGCCCCCTCTGCCTCCACTTTGTTTTTTCTTGGTGGAAGGTGTAAGGGGTGTGCTAGTTTTTCCCCTATGCATGCATTCAAGGTGTTTGATGAAATGTTTGAGTGAATGATCCTGTTCAATTTCTCACAGAACAAAAATATAGAAGGTGTTCCAGACGCACTTGAGCTTTCTTCTCTTTATTTCCCTCGATCGAGGTTAGCAATCTTATCTTTTCTCTGTCATTGATACAATGCATGTGTCGATATGAATTGGTCATTTCACTATTTATGTTTTCCTGTTTTTGATAAAATTACTTATATGATGCAGATGAACGGTCGGGAATGGATGTACGGTGACCGGCGTGTACCCGGGTATATGAAAGGCGTGGATAAATTTATCGATGTGGCTACGGCAAATAAAGAGAATGGTTTTATACGTTGTTCATGTGTTCAATATCGGAACAACAAGGAGTACTCTTCCTCGAAAATCATTCGCGGCCACCTGATTATGAAAGGTTTCATGCCCAACTATAATTGCTGGACCAAGCACGGGGAAAGAGGGGTTATGATGGAAGATGGTGAAGAAAAAGATGATGATAACAAGTAGATGCTTCTCCAGCGGTAATTCTAATCATTACGACACTATATCGGCAACGTTCGTGAATTTTATGATATCAAGTAATTAATAACTTCTTTTATTCGTTTTCTTCGCCGGGCAGAGCTTGGAAACGGTTCACCAACAAGGCTAGGGGTGTTTGGAAAGAGGAGCTTACATTTTAAGCACTAGATGTAAGCACCATTAGCTATATCCGCGCATCTCTTTGATTCTAGTTTTGATACCGTTATTATCATGCTTGATTATTATTTTGATTGAACTATGTTCTCGTAAAGTGCCTGACGCAGAGACCAGGTAACAATCTATGTGGATACTATGTTTGCGAGTTCATCCGGCAGACGTGCTGTGAGAAGGGCAGAAATTTAGAGCAACTCCACGTACGTAAACAATTTCTATAGTTTTTAATTACCATCAAACTGTGTTTAGTTTCATTTATATAGGCTGACTTTTTTTTTAAATCAGATCAAACGTCTACGAGACGGTCTTCTGCCAAAGGATCGCGTACGAACAATTCAGGAGGAATTGTCGGGATTCTTGGATGCAGAAGTCCTAAACCCAAAAGGGGATACTATTCGGGTGTGTATAAACATTATGAATTGTACAAAGAGCAACTTTTATATGTAGTGCATGAACTCGATCCGTGTATCGAATGTAATATTGTCATGATGATCTTGTGTAATATAATGGTTCCTTCATTGATAAGTGCAAAACACTAAATAAACAATAAAACAACATAAATGAATTCTCTGCCGCGGCATAAAAAGTGACCAAAATGCTGCCGCGGCAACAAAAGTGCCAAAATGAATTCTCTGGCGCGGCAGAGAAATGTGTCAAATCTCTGCCGCGGCAGAGGGTTATTTCTCCCGGTTCGTGTTACGAACCGGGACGGTTTCTCCACCCCCCTCGCCCTCTGCCGCGGCCACGTGTATCCCCTTTTATCCTGGTTGGTGGACAATCGAGACTAAAGGTTGGGGTTTTAGTCCCGATTGCCCCGTCCCGGTGGGACAACCGGGACTAAAGCCCTTACCAACCGGGACCAATGGGGTTGTTCCCACTAGTGGCCGCCATCTCCCGTGGCCCGAAGAAGTAGGACCGGTGCACCATGTCATCGAGGGCCACAGCGGTTGTGTCATTGCCGCCGTCAGCGTGGCCTGGCATGTCGTCATACTCGTGGTGCATGAATGTAGAGGACCGCGGTGAACTATCGTCATACGGCAGCGCCTCTAGAATGTGGCGCCCCTACACGAGCTGCAACGTCGGTGCCGATGCTCCCTTGCCGAGTTCCGCGATGGCGCCCAGCAGTTGCACAAGCCCCGCCCCGTCCGCCATGGTGTGCTGCATCCGCACCCCGAACACGAAGCCCACACACGATCGCCACCATGGCGATTGCATGCCAGTTCGACCAACATTCTATTATCCAGACCGGTAAAAAAATATGTTGTCCAAATTCGACCAACACACGTACGTAGGCATCGAATTGCTTATAGTACATAAGAAAACGTGAAGCAATTGAGATTGAACGAACAAATACGTATTACCTGGAAGAGGAGGGCGTCCGAACCCGGGACGTCGAACATGAGCTCGTCGATCCCCGGGAACGGCGGCTGGAGGGCGTCGCCAAAGTTGTCGAGGCGGACGTCGGCGTCGGCCTCAATGAACAGGACACCCTCCCCGGTGCAGTCGACTGCGAGCTTGCGCCCATCGAGCTCGCGCAGACGCCCGGCGAACGGGTAGTAGACTAGTAGTGCACCAGCGCCTTGGCAATGGCTTCCCGAAGCACCGCTGCTGGGTCCTCGTCCAGGTGGCGGTGGCCTCGCCGGAAGAAGTGGATGACGGGGACGTGGAAGCGCAGCCCGTCCTGGTCGTCGATGTCCGAGAGCCTCTTCAGCTCCCGCGGCGTCGGCCCAGCCGGAGCCACCAGCACTGCCGGCTGCCTCCGAACCGTGAAGTTGAGCGCCGCGGCCGACGAGCTCGCCATGCGTACTGCTGATGGGTAAAGGCTTATACCTTGTTGTGCGAGTGCACTGATCGTCTGTACGCCACCGCTGCTGCTGCTGGCGGTGTCTTGGATGTCCCCGGGAGCCAGAAACCGGCGGCGACCGGAGTAAGCAGCAGCTGCCCGGGCTCGTCGGAGTGCTCGCAGGAGGAGCATCATCAGTGTCGATCGATGGGTAATTTACTTTTCTCTTTATTTAGTTGCTCTTATTACAACTTCCTCGCTTTTTTTGGGACATGTACAATTTCCTAGCTCGGCTTGATGTAGTTAGTATTACTAGTAGGCTATTTCAAGCACCCGTGTACTCCCAAGTTGGTGACGGTGGGCACGGGACGTCGTCCCGATCGTTGCATCATGTCTGCCACCCACACACCAATAACAATTGGTTGGTATGAGAGACACCGGTGCCCGAATGCAAATCTCGAGTATACTTACGCTAGTCGGTCATGGTTAGAGGCTGGAAATACATACTGTGCAAACCAGATCCATGGCGAGTTGGCGACCGATGTCTAAGAAGGATATTTGTTGGAAATACACACTCTGTCTTTTTCAACGTAAGTTATTATTGAAAAAGACCAGGAGCGACTTGAATCTTGCATTAATGTGTGCGGGATGTGTCCATATATGCGCGTCTAATTAGAAATTAACAATTGTGTTTAGAGCATCTCCACTCGTTGGGCGAATCCAGACCGAAATCTGGACCAAATTTTGGCCGGACGAAACAAGTTTTCGGTTTGGGTACGCCGAGTTTTCCCACTCGCGTACTCAGGCCGAGTTCTCGGGATGCCCGTTTCTGCTCAAATTCGGCTCAAGTTCGTTCAGATTTCGCCATAGTTCGGCATACCATGAATACAGAACATTTTACGACCAAAGTTCGGTGTAAATTTTAAACATAGTTCGGCGTAAATGTAAACATAGTTATTCCTGCAGTGAAAATATATCATATTTCGGCCAAGTTCGGCCAGTTCATGCTCGGCATCTACGTGTTGCTCCTGCGTATCCATAGGTGCTTAACAAGATTATCCTGCAGCTGTTGATGCACCGCCGGATCTCGGATCTCCTGACGCATGGCGATGAATGCTCACTAGGTTGGAGGCACCTAATGATCAGGCTCGGCAAAAGGACTCTGTCTATAGTATGGCTCGTTCTGCTCGAGCAAACTCACTGGATCCTTCCTCTCATCCTCAATGATCATGTTGTGCAAGACCACACAACAGTTCACATCTAATCTTTTGACCAGGTCATAGTAGGGAATCGGACAACTGCAAACCTTTCCTAGAGCACACTGAATGCCCTCTCCACGTCCTTCCTGCAAGCTTCCTGTTCCTTGGCAAACTGAGAATGCTTGGGAACCATTGGGTTTAAGATAGTCTTCACAAATGTTGGCCATCTTGGATAGATGCCATCTGCTAGATAGTATCCCTTGTTGTAGTGGTGCCCATTAATTTCAAATTCCACGGAGGGAGCATGACCCTCAACAAGCTTGGAAAAGACAGTTGAGGAGTTGAGGACGTTGATGTTGTTGTTCGATCCTGCCATGCCAAAGAAGGAGTGCCAGATCCAAAGATCATGTGTAACAACTGCCTCAAGTATCACAGTGCAACCTCCTTCGTGGCCTTTGTATATTCTTTGCCATGCAAATGGACAGTTCTCCCACTTCCAATGCATGCAATCTATGCTTCCAAGCATACCAGGAAATCCTCTACTTTCATTGACTGCGATGATCTGAGCAGTGTCTTCAGCAGTGGGTGATCTCAAGTACTGTTTCCCAAATACTGCAATCACTGCCTTGCAGAACCTGTCAAGCAATTGATGGCGGTAGACTCGGCCATACGGAGATAGTCATCGGCACTGTCAGCCGGCGCTCTATATGCAAGCAACCTCATCGCCACGGTGCACTTCTGCAGTGAGAAAAACCCAACCAAGCCGGTGCAGTCCTTCTTGCAAACGAAATAGGGGTTGAACTCCCGGATGGCATGCATGATCTTGAGGAAGAGCTTCCAGATCATCCTGAAATGACGCCAAAACACGTCTTCTCCATGGAGCGGCTCGTCGGTGAAGTAGTCGGCGTACAACAAGCAGTAGCCCTCTATCCTTTGCCTCGCCTTGCACTTCCGGCGACCTGGCACCGAACCACCGCGCTTCGGCTTCACCATCTGCAGGTACAGCTAGGCGAGCGAGGCGAGGATCTCCATGTGATTTGCATCTTCGGTGACCTTGGCGCTCTCCTCCTCCAGCAATACGGCGAGTATCTCCTCGTCGTCGGAGTCCATGACGAGTATCTCGTCGTCGTCGGAGTCCATGGCTGAACTAGCCAAATTCCGAACACTTGGCGGACGTGGTGGTGGGAGCACGCAGCGAAGCAAAGCTACGGCAAAGTTCGGGCGGCGAAAGCGGCGGCGAAATGGGCGGCAGAGTGGGTGACAACTACAACGAGCTTATCTAGAGGCGTGGGCATGTCTTGGCATGGAGGAGCTCCGCCCGCTAGTAGAAAAAAAGCATATAGTCCCGGTTTGTAAGGGCCTTTAGTCCCGATTTTGCACTCGGGACTACGAAATCGGGACTAAAGGCCCCTATCTCTAGTCCCGATTTGTTACAACCCGGGACTAGAGGTCATCGCATGACCATTTTTATAGCGGGGGGATGAAGGACCTTTAGTCCCGGGTCGTAATACGGCCCTGGACCAACGATCTTTTTTCAAATATTTTTTTTAAAATTTTTTAAATTTTTCTATTTTTTTCTTAAACTTTTGAATTGTTTGACTCGTAATCCTCTCACTTGGAACATTTTTAGTACTAATTATATCTAATCTTAGGTCAAATTACACTTACAATAAACTTTCCAATCGGTCACCCATCCTAGCACTACTCCACCCTCAGCACGCTTAACTTCTCTGTTCTATCAGGATGTCCTCGCGTGAAGACCATTTGTACCTTGTTGTCAACACTACCATATCTATCCTATTAGCCCATATCAATATGCCATACATCTTTATTTTTTGAAATAATAAACAACTATTTTAGTAAACAACAATAAATAAGTAATAATTATATTTTAATCCAATGAAACTAAAAACCAAATAAAATAATATTTTATTCTTTTTTGCCATTTATTCATTTAATATGGCATAAATAATATCTTTAAATTTGTAAATCGAAATTCGACAAATAATATATCCATAATTATCAGAAAAATATGAGGAATCCAAATATGGAAAAAATAAAATTGCAAAAAAAATAATTTTTTAAATAACTTTTTCCCTTTTCGAATTTTAAAAATCTAAAATAATCCAAAACGGCCTAAGGCTGTTGAAATCGAACTCACAATTTTTTCCACACATTTTGATAGGTTGTACATTTTTTTTATATCGTACACAAAAGTTATAGCCAATTTAAGTTTTCCTGCCAGGGCCCGCACCCCTTTAGTCCCGGGCCGTATCACGACCTGGGAGTAAAGGGTGTTGCCCGTGCGCGAACCCCTTTAGTCCCGGACCGTATCACGTGTAGGGGTTCGTAGCATGGAAAACAAAAAATTTCTACCGCATGCAAACAAACAAGCCAAGATCTATCTACTAAATTGTAGCAACGAGTCGATAGAGAAAATCACCCTCGAAGATTCCAAAGCGGTTAACGAGAGCAGATTCTCGTGGGTGATGTAGTCGTACTCTTGCCGATCTCAAGATCGTGTAGACTATCCTTCCGGCGCTGCGTTAAGCACTTCATGATCGGTCACTGCGTTGATTTTCGATGAAGACCTTCCTTTCCCTTATTCCAGCAGGCAACAGACGTGGTAGCACTCTCCTCACAATTCCGGCAGCACGACGGCGTGGTACCAGAAGTAGAGGGGAGATCTTGCAGGGCTTCTCCTTAAGCCGGAGCGAGTATGGTGGACTATGAGAGAGGCCTTGGCGATCTAGGGTTTAGAGGGCACCAAGGGGCAGAGCTTGGCCGACGGCTAGGGCTTGGGGAAGCCCCAAGTCGGCAGCTAGGAGAAGCCCTTGGGGCGGCGGCGACTTGTAGGAGGCCGGCGGCTAGGGCTAGGGTTTGGGTGGTGTTGGGTGTGAGAGGTGTATGCTAGAGGGGCACCCCTGCCCCTTCTTTTATAGGTGGGAGGGCGCCGGTTGGGAGGAGGGAGTCCTCCCCCAACTCGGCCTCCTTGGCCGGCGGTGGAGGGAGGAGGACTTCCTCCCCAAATTGGTTTCCTACTCTCCCTCCACCAAGCCAACTTGCCGTTTGACTTTTCAAATTGGCGTTTGACTTTTCAAACTAGGATTTGATTTCTCCCTTTATTTTGCCCAGCCATGATACCTAGTACATGATGCAACCATTCCCCATTGTCATGACACATTCATGTACCCTTCCCCTTCGGAGTGCTGGACCTTCTGGAACCTTCTAGAACATTCCCGATGAAAACAGCGGAATCATTCCCCAACTCCGAAACAGGACTTTCCTTATATGAATCTTATTCTCCGGACCATTCCGAATCTCCTCGTGATATCCCGGATCCCATCCGAGACTCCGAACAACATTCGGTCTCTTACTCATCATTCCATAACTACTCAACAACATCGAATCCTTAAGTGTGTCTCCCTACGGTTCGTGAATTATGCGGACATGATCGAGACACTTCTCCGATCAATAACCAATAGAGGTATCTGGAAATTCATATGGCTCCCACATATTTCTATGATTACTTTGCGATCGAATGAACCACTTACATACGATACCAATTTCCCTTTGTCTCACGATAGTTTACTTATCCGAGGTTTTGATCGTCGGTATCTCTGCATACCTAGTTCAACCTCGTTACCGATAAGTACTCTTTTCTCGTTCCCGTGATATGTGATCCCTTGTGAGCCAGTCACATGCTTGCAAGCTAATTGGATGACATTCCACCAAGAGGGCCCAGAGTATATCTATCCGTCATATGGATGGACAAATCCCACTCTTGATCCATGTGTCTCAACCCATACTTTCCGAACACTCAATGCCATCTTTATAGCCACCTAGTTACGGTGTGGTGTTTGATGTCATCAAAGCATCCTTTCGGTGATGGTGATAAGCATGATCTCATGGTCAAAGGAATTAGGTTACTATGTATCAGAAAGCTTATAGCAATTGAACTATTAAAATGACTTGATCTTTATGTTACGCTTATCTATAGGAGTATGTCCATCATATCATTCTCCTAATGATATGACCTTGTTATTAACAACATCTCAAATGTTCATGATCAAGAAACCATGATCATCTATTAATCAACAAGCTAGTATTAGAAAGAGGCTTTACTAGGGACTCTAATTTAGTTTACAAATCACACAAGTATTAATGTTTCTGGTCAATACTATTATAGCATGAATGTAAACATTTATCATAAACACAAAGATATAATAGTAACTACATTTATTATTGCCTCTAGGGCATATCTCCAACAGTATCCCACTTGCACTAGAGTCAACTAATCTAGATTACATGGTAATATACCGAACACCCATGGCAGTTTGGTGTTGGTCATGTTTTGCCCTCGGGAGAGGTTTAGTCAACGGATCCGCCACATTCAGATCTGTGTGTACTTTGCAAATCTTTATGTCACCATCTTGGACATGTTCTCGAATAGCGTGAAAACGCAGCTTGATGTGCTTCAGCTTCTTGTGTGACCTTGGTTCTTGCGCATTGGCTATGGCGCCCATGTTATCACCGTAGATAGACATTGGGTCCAGCGCACTTGGAACCACACCGAGCTCTATGATGAACTCCTTCATCCATATCGCTTCTTGTAAAGCCTCCGAAGCAGCTATGTATTCCGATTCAGTTGAAGATCTCGCCACAACGCTTTGCTTTGCACTCCTCCAGCTAACTGCTGCACCATTCAAAGTAAATACGTATCCAGATTGAGATTTTGAATCATCCGGATCGGTGTTCCAACTAGCATCGGTGTAACCATTAACAACGAGCTGTTCATCACCTCCATAAGAAAGAACCATATCCTTAGTTCTTCTCAAGTACTTAAGGATGTTTTTGACCGCTGTCCAATGATCCACTCCTGGATCACTATGATATCTGCTAGTCAAACTAACAGCATATGCAATGTCGGGTCTGGTACATAGCATGACATACATTAGAGATCCTATGGCTGAGGCATAGGGAGTCTTACTCATCCTTTCTCTATCTTACGTTCTTTGGACTTTGAGTTTTACTCAACGTCGTATTGGGCAACATGGGCAAGAACCCTTTCTTGCTATCTTCCATTCCAAACCTCTTTAGAACTTTGTCCAAATATGTACTTTGTGACAATGATATTAGGTGTCTCGATCTATCTCTATAAATCTTTATGCCTAATATGTAAGCTGTTTCGCCAAGATCTTTCATTGAAAAACTATTATTCAAATATTCTTTGACACTATTAAGAAGGTCTACATCATTCCCAATCAACAATATGTCATCTACATATAGTATTAAGAATGCTACAGAGCTCCCACTCACTTTCTTGTAAATACAAGCTTCTCCATAAGTTTGTATAAAACCAAAACTTTTGATTACCTTATCAAATCGTTGATTCCAACTTCAGGATGCTTGCTTCAACCCATATATGGACCGTTGAAGTTTGCATACCTTGTTAGCATATTTAGGATCGACAAAACCTTTGGGTTGTATCATATACAACTCTTCATCAATGTCTCCATTGAGGAACGCCATTTTGACATCCATCTGCCATATCTCATAATCATAATATGCAGCGATTGCTAACATAATCCTCACAGACTTTAGCTTCGCTACTGGTGAGAAAGTCTCATTGTAGTCAACTCCTTAAATTTGTCGAAACCCTTTTGCGACAAGTCGAGCTTTATAGACAGTAACATTACCATCAACATCTGTTTTCTTCTTGAAAATCCATTTGTTCTCGACAGCCTTCCGGCCATCCGGTAAGTCCACCAAAGTCCATACTTGGTTTTTGTACATGGATCCAATTTCGGATTTCATGGCGTCTTGCCATTTATTGGAATCTGGGCTCATCATTGCTTCCTCATATGTCGCAGGGTCATCGGTGTTGTCCACCAACATGACACTCATAATGGGATCATACCAATCAAGAGTGGTACGAGTTCTCGTTGACCTGCGAGGTTCTGTAGCAACTTCAACCGAAGTTTCATGATCATCATCATTAGCTTCCTCTCTTATTGGTGTAGGCGCCACAGGAACTTCTTCCGGTGGTGCGCTACTCGCAAGTTCGAGAGAAGGTTCAACAACCTCGTCGAGTTCTACTTTCCTTCCAGTCACTTCTTTCGAGAGAAATTCTTTCTCTAGAAAGGATCCATTCTTGGCAACAAAGATTTTGTCCTCGGATCTATGATAGAAGGTATACCCAATAGTTTCCTTCGGGTATCCTATGAAGACGCATTTTTCCGCTTTGGGTACAAGCTTGTCCGACTGTAACTTCTTTACATAGGCTTCGCAACCCCAAACTTTAAGGAACGGCAATTTAGGTTTCTTCCCAAACCATAATTCATACGGTGTCGTTTCAACGGATTTAGATGGTGCCCTATTTAAAGTGAATGCGGCTGTTTCTAATGCATAACCCCAAAATGATAGCGGTAAATCTGTAAGTGACATCATAGAACGAACCATATCTAAGAGAGTTCGATTACGACGTTCGGACACACCATTACGCTATGGTGTTCCCGGCGGTGTAAATTGTGAAAGTATTCCGCACTTCTTTAAATGCTCGCCAAACTCGTAACTTAGATATTCACCTCCATGATCAGAACGTAGAAATTTAATCTTCTTGTTACGTTGATTCTCCACCTCACTTTGAAATTCCTTAAACTTCTCGAAAGTTTCAAACTTATGTTTCATGAAATAGATATACCCATATCTACTCAAGTCATCCATGAAGGTAAGAACATAACGATAACCACCGCGCGATGCTACACTCATTGGACCACATACATCGGTATGTATGATTTACAACAAGTCCGTAGCTCGCTCCATCATACCAGAAAATGGAGTCTTAGTCATTTTACCCATCAGACATGCTTCACATCTTTCAAGTGATTCGAAATCAAGTGATTCAAGAAGTCCATCGGAATGGAGTTTCTTCATAAGCTTCACTCCAGTGTGACCAAGACGATAGTGCCACATATAGAGTTATCGCTCAATTTCAAACGTTTAGCTTCAATGTTATTAATATGTGTATTTCCACTATCGAGATTCAATAAGAATAGACCATCTATCAAAGGTGCATGTGCATAAAACATATTACTAAGAGGTAGCGTGCCGACCGCGATCACATCAACCTTTGATCAATTTCCAACGCGCATCGTCACCTCGTTCTTCGCTAGCTTTCGTTTATTTTGCAGTACTTGTTTCGAGTTACAAATATGAGCAACCGAACTAGTATCAAATACCCAGGCACTACTACGAGTACTAGTGAGATACACATCAATAATATGTATATCGGATATACCTTTCTTCTTGATGTCGCCGTTCTTCAAATCCGCCAAGTACTTTGGGCAATTCCACTTCCAGTGACCCTCTCCCTTGCAGTAAAAGCACTCAGTATCAGGCTTAGGTCCAGCCTTGGTTTTCTTCGCCGGTGCGGCAACTTTCTTACCACCCTTCTTGAAGTTTCCCTTTTGCTTAGACTTGCCTTTCTTGAATTTGATGGTCTTACTGACCAACAACACTTGATGCTCTTTCTTGATCTCCACTTCTACAGATTTCAACATGGAGAAGAGTTCTGGTAACGTCTTGTTCATGTTTTGCATATTGTAGTTCATCACAAAGTTCTTGTAACTTGGTGGCAGTGATTGGAGGACACGGTAAATCCCCAAAGCATTAGGAATCACTATACCAAAATTTGGAGTTTGTTTGCGTGCCCAGACATCTTAAGCACATGCTCACTGACGGAGCTGCCCTCTTCCATCTTGCAGTTAAAGAACTTTTCAGAAGCCTCATAACTCTCAACTGCCGCGTGAGCCTCAAATATCATTTTGAGTTCACGGACAATATCATGTGGGTCATGGTTCTCAAACCTTTTCTGAAGCTCTGATTCCAAACCATACAAGATAGCACACTGAACTGTGGAGTACTGATTCTTCCGAGTGAGGTAAACGTTTTTTACTTCATCGGTAGCATCAGCTTTAGGCGGGTCACCCAGCGGTGCATCCAGCACATAGATCAAATTACCAGCATTGAGGACAATCCTCAAATTGCGGAACCAATCCGCGAAGTTGCTTCCATTGTTTTTCAACTTTTCTTTCTCTAGGAACGCATTAAAATTGATGGTAGGGTCCGCCATTGATCTACAACATATTTGCAATAGTTTAGACTAAGTTTATGACAAATTGAGTTCTAATTAATAGTTGAATTAATCTCGGTGAACTCCCACTCAAAACATTATCCCTCACATTGTTTTAGTGATCACACGAACCAAATCCACCACATCAAAACCGATCATCACGAGAGTTGATGTAGCTTCAATGGCGAACAATCGACATGTTTATCATATCTACTATATGACTTATGCTTTACCTTTCGGTAATCCGTGTTCCGAGACCATGTCTGTACATGCTAGGCTCATCAAGATCAAACCTTAGCTTCCGCATGAGCAAATCTGGCTTGCTCACGTTGTATACACTTGCAGAATCTAACACACCCGATCATCACGTGGTGCTTCGAAACAACAAGCTTTAGCAACGGTGCTTACTAAGGATGAACACTTTAAAACTTGAAATTTATGTGCATGAGGGATCATCTTATAATGCTACCGTCGTTAACTAAGCAATACAATATGCATAAAGGATTAACATCACATGCAATTCATAATATGTGATATGATATGGCCTTTCTTCTTGTGCTTCCGATCTCCATCTTCAAGCACGAACATGATCTCCATCATCACCGGCATAGAGTCAAGGTCAATGGTGCCATTTCATGGTTGTCGTCCACCAGCTCCAACTATTACAACTACTTTGAATAGACACGCGGGTCTTAATAGAAATTAAAGACAACCATATGGCTCCTGCCGGTTGCAAACTTACAATAAGGAACATTGCATACATCAAATATAATCACAATCATGGCCATATCACATCACAGCACACCCCTGCAAAACAAAGTTAGACGCCTCTAATTTTCTTTGCATATTTTACATGGTTTGGGGCTTTCAATAAGTGTCGATCTAACTTACAAACAAGAACCACAACGTTGATGTTTGAACTATCAAGTGCCCGTTGTAAATTGGATCTTTACTATAATGGGAGAGACAGACACCCGCAAAGCCACTTATGCAATACAAGTTGCATGTTGAGCATGGAGCAAGTCTCATGAACGATGTCATGTAAGGTTAGCCCGGGCCGCTTCATCCCATCAAACCGCAAGATGCAAAGTACATAAAAAGCAATTGATAATAAAAGCACCACCGCCCATAATGACCATTATGTTCTACTCGTGCAACAGATCTACATATAGACACGGCTCTGATACCAATGTAGGGGTTCGTAGCATGGAAAACAAAAAAATTCTACCGCATGCAAACAAACAAGCCAAGATCTATCTACTAGATTGTAGCAACGAGTCGATAGAGAAACTCACCCTCGAAGATTCCAAAGCGGTTAACGAGAGCAGATTCTCGTGGGTGATGTAGTCGTACTCTTGTCGATCTCAAGATCGTGTAGACGATCCTTCGGCATGTGTTAAAGCGCTTCGCGATCGATCACACGTTGGTACTCGATGAAGACCTTCCTCTCCCTTGTTCCAGCAGCGGAGGTTGTAGCACTCTCCTCGTGATTCGCGGCCTGACGGTGGTACCGGAAGTAGAGGGGAGATCTTGCAGGGCTTCGCCTTAAGCCGGAGCGAGTATGGTGGACTATGAGAGAGGCCTTGGCGATCTAGGGTTTAGAGGGCACCAAGGGGTGGAGCTTGGCCGGCGGCTAGGGCTTGGGGAATCCCCAAGTCGGCGGCTAGGAGAAGCCCTAGGGGTGGCGGCGACTTGCAGGAGGCCGACGGCTAGGGCTAGGGTTTGGGTGGTGTTGGGTGTGAGAGGTGTAGGCTAGAGGGGCACCCCTGCCCCTTATTTTATAGGTGGGAGGGCGCCGGTTGGGAGGAGGGAGTCCTCCCCCAACTCGGCCTCCTTGGCCAGCGGTGGAGGGAGGAGGACTTCCTCCCCAAGTAGGTTTCCTACTCTCCCTCCACTAAGCAAACTTGCCGTTTGACTTTTCAAATTGGCGTTTGACTTTTCAAACTAGGATTTGATTTCTCCCTTTATTTTTCCCAGCCATGATACCTAGTACATGATGCAACCATTCCACATTGTCATGACACATTCATGTACCCTTCCCCTTCGGAGTGGTGGACCTTCCGGAACCTTCTAGAACATTCCCGATGGAAACACCGGAATCATTCCCCAACTCCGAAACAGGACTTTCCTTATATGAATCTTATTCTCTGGACCATTCCGGATCTCCTCGTGATATCCTGGATCCCATCCGAGACTCCGAACAACATTCGGTCTCTTACTCATCATTCCATAACTACTCAACAACATCGAATCCTTAAGTGTGTCTCCCTACGGTTCGTGAATTATGCGGACATGATCGAGACACTTCTCCGATCAATAACCAATAGAGGAATCTGGAAATTCATATGGCTCCCACATATTTCTACGATTACTATGCGATCGAATGAACCACTTACATACGATACTAATTTCCCTTTGTCTCACGATAGTTTACTTATCCGAGGTTTTGATCGTCGGTATCTCTGCATACCTAGTTCAACCTCGTTACCGATAAGTACTCTTTTCTCGTTCCCGTGATATGTGATCCCTTGTGAGCCAGTCACATGCTTGCAAGCTAATTGGATGACATTCCACCGAGAGGGCCCAGAGTATATCTATCCGTCATATGGATGGACAAATCCCACTCTTGATCCATGTGTCTCAACCCATACTTTCCGAACACTCAATGCCATCTTTATAGCGACCTAGTTACGGTGTGGTGTTTGTGAAGGGAATATGCCCTGAGAGGCAATAATAAAGTGTTTATTATGTGTATTCCAAGTATATTATAGATGTTTATTTTGCATGATATAATTGTATTAATACGGAAACGTTAATACATGTGTGTTTAATAAACAAACAGAAAGTTCCTAGTTATGCCTCTCTCATAAACTAGCTCGTTGATTAACAAGATGATCAAGGTTTCCTGATCATGGACATTGGATGTTGTTAATAACAGGATCACAACATTAGTGTAATGGTGTGATGAACATTCATCCGAAGTATAGCATTACGATCAAAGTCATTGAGTTTATATTGCTATAACAACTTACGAAGTGATCCTAATCCTTAGACCATGAGATCATGTCAATCACTAACACAGGAAGAGTTTCTTGATAACATCAAACGTCACACCGTAACAGGGTGATTATAAAGATGGATTCAGAACTAATAAAGTGTTATGTTGAGGCTCATGGATCGAGAGTGGAATTTGTTCATCCCGATGACGGATAGATATACTCTGGGCCCTCTCGGTGATATCACATTGATTAGCTTGCAAGCAAGTGATTTGATCACTAGAATATTATATCATGGGAACGAGAAAAGAGTGCATGTCGGTAACGAGATCAAAATAGGTATGGAGATACCGATGATCGAATCTCGGACATGTAATATATCATGAAACAAAGGGATTAAGATACTAGCGTAAAAGGTTCCGACGATCACAAGAAAGTCATCGTTGAATGTGTGGGAGTCGATATGGATCTCCGATCCGCTTCGATTATTGATCCGAGAAGGGTCTCGATCATGTCCGCATTATTCACGAACCGTAGGGTGACACACTTAAGAGACACCGACATCCAACTGGAGCAAAAGTTTCATGCGAAAGAATAAACAAGCGCAGGAATTTATTTCACTAGATACGAAACAGGTTTTGGTGAAATTACATAAAGTGGTTATGCATGTGAAATGGAATTCTAGGGGGTTATTTGTGAATGTTTGTCATTAAAGTAATTGACAAAATTCTGAATAAAATAAAAGAGTTTTATTTAATGAGAGTTTGCATTAAATTTGGTGGAAATTTAATGGGAATTTGAGTGGACTTTTGAGTGGAGGAAATTTAAAGGGCATTTTGTGAGTGGAGTGTCCACCCACATGAATGAAGGAGGGGAGGGGGCTGCCCCCCATGGCCGGCGGCCACCCCTTGGGGTTCCCCCTCCTCCTATAAAAGGAGCCCCCCTCCTCACTTGTCTCTCACACCTCCTCGTGAAGGATCTCTCTCCCCCTCTAGAATTTATCCCCCATGGTCTCGGACTAGCGAGATACATGTTCCCGGTGGCTATTCGGCAAGAAAGAGTTGTGCTTCCGCTGCATCGCTGGAGCGAGGAGGCGGAGGTTGCTCGGTGCCTCGAACGTGTGTGCGAGCACGGATGCGCTGCTGATTTGCGGCGCTAGGACTTCCTCTCGATCTTGAGATCGGCAAGAGATCATCTACATCAACCATGAGTTGAACTCGTTAAGCTTTGTCGGTCTTCAAGGGTATGTTCTCTACGGATATACATACGTCCGTTGTTTGTATCTAGTAGATAGATCTTGGTACATAGTTCCCATCGTAGGAAATTTTTTGTTTTCTATGCTGCGAACCCTACAGTGGTATCAGAGCCGGATCTATGCGTAGATACTTTGCACGGGTAGTACACATATGAGTATGTGGGCGATGATGATCATGTTGTTGCTCCTTTGTTGTAATTTTGGATATTGGTGGCATAGTGGGATGAAGCGGCCCGGACAAACTTTACATGTCCTCGCACATGAGACCTGTTCCACGCTTGACATGCAACTAGTTTGCATAAGTGGCTAGCGGGTGTCTGTCTCTCCTACTATAGTCAATATCTATTTTGCAAGCAAGTTGTCATCAATTTGATTATCCTCGTTGTGGTTCATGTTCGTAGGTAAGAACGGTTCTATCTCGAAAGCCCTAAGCCACGTAAAACTTGCAATGGATAAATTAGAGGCGTCTAGTTTAGATTGTTGCTGGGCTAGTGTTATGATATGGTAGTGTTGTAAGTAGAAGTATGAGATGATACTCTTACAACACACATAGCGTGTAAACTCCATAGACCTTGGATTTACACATATAGGTATGATAGTGATCATACCACGGTGCACATGATAGAGATCATCTGCGGGAACGATATCATTTCACTAATAAACATATGATGTTTAATAGCATCTTATATTGCTTGTTTAGCGCTTTGTTAGCATAATAAGATGATCCCTCATTTAAATATCAAGATAAGAATGTGTTCTTCCTTTAGTATGCACCGATTATATTTTCGTCGCTCCAAGACATCACGTGATGATCGGGTGTTCTTGGATCCACGACCATATTTCGGGTGTAAAACAGTTACACATGCGAATACTAAGGTTCTAACTTGTCGAGCCTAGCATGTACAGACATGGCCTCGGAACACGGACCAAAAGGTTAAGCATGAGTCATATAGTTGATATGATGCCCATTTGATGCTCGCCTTTGAAGCTATACCGACTCACGTGATGATCGGACTTGGTATAGTGGATTTGGTTCATGTAATCACCAAAAAGGCACGAGGGATGTCGTTTTTGAGTGGGAGTTCATTCGTAATATGGATTAGTTGAACTCAATCTATCATACACTTAGTCTAAACTTTACAAATTCTGTTGTAGATGGCACCACCTGCTTTTAATTTCAATGTGTTCATGGAGAAAGAGAAACTAGCAACGAATGGTAGCAACTTTACCGAATGGGCCATGAATTTGAGGATTCTCCTCTCTGCTGCACAAAAGCAATATGTGCTAGAAGCGCCGTTAGGCCCCCCACCTTTTGATGATGCCCCTGACGAGGAGAAGAATGTCTATCGACTCGGGAGGACCACAACTTAGTTCATTGCGGCATATTGTATGGGCTAGAGCGAACTTGACGTTTGAAAATGGCAATGCATTTGATACAATGGGTGAGTTGAAAATGATTTTCGACACACATCTTTCTTTGTAGAGAGCTACAATGCTTCGTAAAAGTTCTTTAGCTGCATGATGGAAGAGCACAGCTCGTTAGTGAGCATGTACTCAAGATGTCGGTTACCGATAAGCTTGTGTCCTTGGGAATATCGATTCCCATTGACTTAGGCATCCATTGTGTTCTGCAGTCGCCACCTAGCTATAAGAGCTTCGTGATGAACTATAACATGCAAGGCATGAAGAAGTCTCCCGAGCTTCACAATGCTTAAAACTGCGAAGTGGAGATCAAAAGGAACATCAAGTGTTGATGATCAATAGGAACACTAGTTTCAAGAAAGACAAGAAGGAAAACGGAAGGGAAGTAAGGGCGGCAAGCTGTTGCCGTGCTGAAAAGAAACCCGAGTTGGACCTAAGTCTGATACCGAAAGTGCTACTATTGTAAGGGATAGCCATCGAAGCAATCGCCCCAAGTATCTGGCGACAAGAAAGCGGCAAGGCAAACAAAGGTATATATGATATACATGTTATTGATGTGTACTTGACTAGTACTCGCAGTAGCACCGGGTATTTGATACCGGTTCGCTAATATTTGTAACTCGAATCGGGGCTGCGAACAAGCGACCGCTAGCAAGGGTGAGGTCAAGATGCGGTCGGCAATGGATCAGCGTTGATGTGATCGTCATCGAACGCTGCCTCTCCACTTGCCGTCGGGATTAGTTATAAACTTGAATAATTGTTATCTGGTGCACCTTGAGCATGAACATTGTATCTGGATCGTGTTTGATGCGAAGTGGTTATTCATTTAAATCCGAGAACAATGGTTGTTCCATTTATATGAATGAAATCTTTTATGGTCATGCACCGATGATGAATGGTTTATTTCTATTAGATCTCGATGATAATGTTACACATATTCATAATGTTGATGCTAAAAGGATTAAACTAAATGATGATATATCCGCATATATGTGGTAATCGCCGTCTAGGTCATATTGGCGTTAAGCGCATGAAGAAGCTCCATTCGGATGGACTTTTGGAATCACTTGATTATGAATCATTTGATACATGTGAGCCATGTCTTATGGGCAAGATGACTAGAACGCCGTTTTCGGTTCAATGGAGCAGTGATGATTTATTGGAAATCATACATTCTGATGTATGTGGTCCAATGAGTGTGTCGGTGCAAGGTGGATATCGTTATTTTGTTACTTTCACGGATGATTTGAGTAGATACGGTTATATCTACTTGATGAAACACAAGCCTGAAACCTTTGAAAAGTTCAAGGAATTTCAGAATGAAGTGGAAAATCATCATAATAGAAAGATCAAATTTCTACGGTCCGACCATGGAGGTGAGTATCTAAGTTACGAGTTTAGCACTCACATGAAAGAGTGTGGAATTGTTTCACAACTCACACCTGTCGGAACACCATAGAGAAATGGTGTGTCGGAACGTCGTAATCGTACTTTATTAGATATGGTTCGATCTATGATGTCTCTGACGGACTTGTCGTTGTCATTTTGGGGTTATGCACTAGAAACTGCTGCATTCACTTTAAATCGGGCACCATCTAAATCCGTTGAAAAGACACCGTATGAATTGTGGTTTGGAAACAAACCTAAGCTGTCATTTCTTAAAGTTTGGGGATGCGATGTTTATGTGAAGAAACTTCAACCGGATAAACTCAAACCCAAAGCGGAAAAATGCGTCTTCATAGGATACCCTAAGGAAACTATTGGGTATTCCTTCTATCATAGATTTGAGGGCAAGGTTTTTGTTGCCAAGAATGGATCCTTTCTAGAGAAAGAGTTTCTCGCGAAAGGTGTGAGTAGTCGGAAGGTAGAACTCGAAGAGGTTATTGAACCTTCTCTTCAAAGTATGGCGAGTAGCGCAGACCGAAGTTGTTCCGAGTTGGCTCCACCTGTTGAAGAGGGAACTAATGATAATGATCATGAAACTCCAAAGAGAGTACTCAAGACCTCGCGGAGTTAAGCGAGACGCGTCAGCTCCCGAGCAGACGGAAATCTGTCATGAATTTCATGGTTGATGAAAATGATGACCCTGCGACGTATGAAGAAGCGATGATGAGCCCGGATTCCAACAAATGGTTAGAAGCCATGAAATCCGAGATGGAATCCATGTATGAAAATCAAGTTTGGAACTTGGTGGAATTACCTCACGACCGAAAGGCCGTGGAGAACAAATGGATTTTCAAAAGAAAAACTGATGCTGATGGTAATGTGACCATCTATAAAGCTCGACTTGTCGCAAAGGGGTTTCGACAAATTCAAGGAGTTGACTACGATGAGACATTCTCTCCCGTAGCGATGCTAAAGTCAGTTAGGATTATGTTAGCAATTGCTGCATATTTTGATTATGAGATATGGCAGATGGATGTAAAAACCGCGTTTCTCAATGGTAATATTGAGGAAGAGTTGTATATGATACAACCAAAGGGTTTTGTCGATCCTAAGGATGCTAACAAGGTGTGCAAGCTTCAGCGATCCATCTATGGATTGAAGCAAGCATCACGAAGTTGGAATATCCGCTTTGATGAGGTGATCAAAGAGTTTGGATTTGTCCAAACTTATGGAGAAGCTTGTATTTACAAGAAAGTGAGTGGGAGCAATGTGGCATTTCTGATATTATATGTGGATGACATATTATTGATCGGAAATGATATAGATCTTTAAGCAGTGTTAAAAGTTATCTAAACAGAAATTTTCAATGAAGGACCTAGGTGAGCGTCATACATATTAGGCATAAAGATCTATAGAGATAGATCTAGGCGCCTAATAGGGCTATCATAAAGTACATACCTTGATAAGATTTTAAAGAAGTTTAAAATGGACGGAAGTAAGAAGGGTTCTTACCTATGTTGCAAGGCAAGACATTGAGTAAGACTCAAAGTCCGGCTTCGGAAGAAAGAGAGATAATGGACAAAGTCCCTATGCTTCAGCCATAGGCTCTATAATGTACGCCATGCTATTTACAATACCTGATGTGGCAAATGCTATTAGATTTACTAGTAAGTACCAATCGGATCCGTGTTGAACCTCGATAGCGGTCAAGAATATCCTTAAGTACTTACGAAGAACTAAGGATATGTTTCTTGTATACGGAGGTGAAGAAGAGATCGTCGCTAAGTGTTATGTCGACGCTAGCTTTGACACCAATCCGGATGACTCTAAGTCTCAATCCGGATACATATTTCTCATGAATGGCAGAGCGGTTAGTTGGAGGAGCTCCAAACAACCTGTGGTAGCGGGATCAACAACGGAGGCCGAATATGTTGTCGCTTTGCGGCTCAGAAGCGTTTGGATGAAGGAGTTCATATCCGAACTAGGAGTGGTGGCAAACGCGTTGGACCCAATGGTGATCTATTGTGACAACAATGGCGCCATTGCCAATGCCAAAGAGCCAAGGTCTCACAAGCATTCCAATCATATTAAGCGCCGGTTTCACTCCATCCGCGAGCATGTCAAGGATAGAGATATAAAGATTTGTAAAGTACATACGGATCTCAATGTAGCAGATCCGTTGACTAAAACTCTCCCTAGAGCAAAACATGATCAACACCAGAACTCAATGGGTGTTAGATTTATCACTATGTAACTAGATTATTGTCTCTAGTGCAAGTGGGAGACTGAAGGGAATATGCCCTGAGAGGCAATAATAAAGTGTTTATTATGTGTAATCCACGTATATGATAGATGTTTATTTTGCATGCTATAATTGTATTAATACGAAAACGTTAATACATGTGTGTTTAATAAACAAACAGAAAGTTCCTAGTTATGCCTCTCTCATAAACTAGCTCGTTGATTAACAAGATGATCAAGGTTTCCTGATCATGGACATTGGATGTTGTTAATAACGGGATCACAACATTAGTGTAATGGTGTGATGAACATTCATCCGAAGTATAGCATTACGATCAAAGTCATTGAGTTTATATTGCTATAACAACTTACGAAGTGATCCTAATCCTTAGACCATGAGATCATGTCAATCACTAACACCGGGAGAGTTTCTTGATAACATCAAACGTCACACCGTAACAGGGTGATTATAAAGATGGATTCAGAACTAATAAAGTGTTATGTTGAGGCTCATGGATCGAGAGTAGAATTTGTTCATCCCGATGACATATAGATATACTATAACTACCTCGGTGAATTACGCTCCTAGTTACAAGCCTGGATGGGCAGAAATGGTTGAAATAGTACGGTGGGGCCCAAATGCCACTCACAGGTAGACCTTTCGGCCGTCCCAACCATTTCCAAACATCGGACAAGAACGGCGTAATCGGCAGGCGAAGGGATCAACTACATACACAAATGAGTATGTATGCAAGCCACCATACAATAGTACATCAGAGCCATTCCATCTAAAAAGAAAGGAAATATAGCAACGCCATACGGCAAGATCCAAATATCCTAGATAGATATAATAGTTTAGGATATCTCCTCATACATCAAACATCAGAGTATCAGGCGGAAGCGGAAGACAAAATCCGAGTACGGATAAGAAGCAAATCGGCATAAGATGCCCATAAATAAGCAGATCCCGCCCACAGATCTCACGGATCCCCGTTCCCAGAATCTCTACACCGAATGATCGTTGCCCACATCGTCCGTCTCTTCCACCCAGTATCCATCTTGTGAGTGTACCTGTTCATCTGAACCAATAATTTATCGTGTGAGACCCTAGGGGTACTCAGCAAGTCTTTATGCCTCTAAAGGGGACACAACCTGGGGTGACGCAATTGCAGCAAAAGATAAACCCTAACAGTTCTATAGATACTCGCTAACCATCCGCCTAACCAGAGATAGACGGATGTCCGTGAATTAATAACAACAGTTATAACAGTAATAACGGTAATCTTAACAGATCCATCCTCCTCCTCGCTTACCGACGAGGAAGCGGACGAACAACCCCCCATCCGTTGGCAGTTTTATTATCCATTCCATGAGTGTTGCACTATTTACTAGTCAGGTACCTAGTCTAGTCAATTTAAAAGCGGTACTTTAGTTATGCTTGTCTATGATCGAAGCTGTGCTCCAAGTCGTCCATAACGCGGACACGGCTTTGAAAGTTTTACCCTGCGAGGGGTGCACAAATAACAACACACTCGATATGCCTCGGAAAAACCAAATCAAAACCCAACGAGGCGATCCACGACAAAGCAATTACAGGATTCAGAAATATTTCAGGCCACCCCATTGAGCTACCATAGCGAAGTTAGCTGACTCGAGGCGGCCTCAAGGTTTGCGCCGATGGTACGTGAACGATCGGGAACCTGAAAATGTATTGGGCTTGTCGACACATGAAACACTCCGCTTTCCTAAACAGTACAGTGTGCTCCTCGCACAATTTTAAATAAAGCGGTAAAGCATGGCATAAGTACAAGATAGTAAATAAAACCTCAAACTAGTTTATGGCCCCAAGAAATAAGAATGAATCAAGCTCTGGCTCAGGGGGGGTCATAAGCCTCCCGGATGTGGATAGCGCGAATATTCAAGGAACAGGAATCAAGTACTCGGGGTCCTACGGGACACAAGTGAGCCTGAAAACCAAATAGCGAATATGGCTCACCGATGCCACTTTCATTAGTTATCCCATTACTACTCAGGTTAAGTTGTTTAGGTACCTCGTTATCCAACAGACACTCACATACCCTACACATGCTGTTCTATGACTCGCATGGCTCAAACAACTCCTGTGGTAATGGCTCATGGGATGGAGGAACAAGCTTCGGTGGGGTTTTAAAAGTAAAGGCTATGCAATACTTGGGATTCAATTTAATGCAATCGTGACTCAATGATGCAAGAATAAGATAGAGGCAATAGGTGCTATATGTATGCAAGCATGTGGTAGTGCTTGCCTGGCAGCTCAGTTGAAGCAAGGGATGGATCTGGGTAGTGCTCCTGGTTCTCTTGATATATCCCCTGCTCAGCGTCTATTCGAAGAAGAACCAAACAAACAAGGGCCAACATAAATAAAGTGCACAAGCATATGAATAAAGTGCATCAAGCAAAAAATCATGCCATGATGAATGATGCACAATTTGCATGGCAAAGAAGTGGCATGGCATGGGTGAGGTATGGAATACAAGGATAAACCATTTTATTGAGTTTTGGGCCCATTTTATTCCCATATTAGTTGCTGTACACATTATATTTATATGATGCATGCTGCAAAACAGATGATGGAATGCATAAACGGAAAGGTCTCGTCGAGCTAATCATTTTAGACATATTATTTGTGAAATTTGGAGTTATAAAACAAAAGATATTAATTAATTAAGGAAAAAGGGCATTTATTGTAATTTTAATTAACTTGGGAAAATAAAGTGTTCAAAATATATTTTGGATGGCACATTTGAAATCCTCACATTTTTCTGATTTGAAAACATATATTATTTGTATTATTAGGATTCATATTTTAAAAGTTATATTAAACAGATTTAAATTTGAATTTGAAATAATTTGAAAAAGATTGGAATTAAAAACAGATTCCAGAAATCGTTTTGTTACTCAGGTCTAGCCAGACACCGACGCTGACGAGTGGGCCACGCGCTGACTCAGCAACGCAGCGTGCAGAACGGCTTTTCTCACCGCAATAGCCTTGAGCCGCGGTGGTGGTCAGTGGACCCTATGCAGACGCAGCCCACATGCCTGGTGAAGCGGGTGCCACGCGGCACAGCCGGGACCGCGGGTTGAGGGCCAGGTCTTACGGGTGTCCTTTTGTAAAAACGCTATCGCGGATGACAGGTGGGACCTGCTGGACCGCGGGTTGAGCGCGCAAAAAGCAGGGGGGTATGCGCAAAACGACGCTCGACACTGTTTTTCTTCTACGCCGCAGAGGACAGATCGGTCTGCGGCGCGCGGCGCGGCGAGGCGGGTTCGAACTCGCGACCTGGGGCGCGCGCACGGGGGCGAAGCCGTTGCGGTAGGCTTGGGCTTGTGACTGCAGGGGGGTTGGGGTCTAGATAGGGGCTAAGCGGAGCGGAAGCGGTAAACGAGCAATGGCGGCGCGAGGTCGTTCGACGGAAAGTCCGCGAGGCCAGGCGAGCAGCGGCAGCGAGGATGTCTGGGGGGTTGGGGAGCTCACCGAGAGTTGGTCGGCGGTGGAGGATCGGCTTGGGACGCTGGCGATCGACGAGGACGCAGACAGACGGCCGGCTAGGGTTTCACGTCGGCCTCGCGCTAGTACCGGCGCTCGGGTGCTCCTCCTGCTCGGCTCCGTGTACAGGGTGATGTGGGGGAGCCTCCTCGGTCTTCCAGGGCATTCCACCGAAGCCTTGGCTGAGCTGGATCGTCGGAGACGGAGTAAGCGGTGACCGGCGTTTGGGGGTAGACGGTGGTGGAGAAGAGAGGGGAGGAAGCAGGGTGTCCTTGGGGTAGATATGGGGGTAGCTGGGCGAGGCAGAGAGGTGGATAGGGACGGAGAGGAGAGGGGGGTGCCGTGGTTGCCATGTGGGAGCAGCTGGGGATAAAGGTGGCCTCGGCCACCTTTTCTCCACCTCCTCACGTGCTTGGTTCGGCCAGGGCAGGGCAGGGGCAGGTAGGGGAGGCTTCCAGGTGGGGTAGGGTGAGGCCAGAGAGGTGGTAGGCTCGGTGGAGGGGCCCCCATGCAGAGAGAGAGAGCTGAGAGAGAGGGGGTGGCTCGGCTAGTGCTAGGGTCGGGTTAGGGTTAGGTTTGGCTCGGGTGCAGCTAGGGTTTGGGGTGGGGTAGCAGCTAGGTGGGGCCAGGGAGAGGGGGGCCAGGTGGGGCCAGCTGGAAGAGGCTCGGCATAGATGGAAAAGAGGGGGGTGGGGTAGGTTTAGGGTTTAGCTAGGATGGGGTATGGTGATAATGGGGAGATTAGGTGTAGGGCTTGATGGGGTATGGTAGATTAGGGTTTTAGAGAGAGAGAGATGTGGTGTGGTTCTCTTGGACAAGATCAAGCAAGACCAAAACTAGCTCAAGCAAGAAATGGCCAAAAGAGAGGAGAAAAGGAAGGTGGTGATGGCATGGATGGAGATGGGGATGAGGTTTGGATGCTAGCATGCATCAAGCAAGACCAAGCCTAAGGGGTAGAGAGAGATGATGATCCACTTAAGATCCAAATAAAACCAAATACCAAAAGAAAAGGTGGCACTTGCATGGCCCATGCAAAATATTTAATGTCACGAGGATTCTTGTGAAAACAATATTATCCCATGGCATTATTATTATGCATTCCCAAAATTGGAATAAAAGCCAAGCAAAAGAATTAAAAAGGATGCCCCATGTGGAGTAGATGGAGATGACCATATTTGAAATACAATGGGACTTGCTAGTGTGTATGTGCCACTAGATGCCCAATAGTCCCAACAATACCCCAACATGAGCATAATTCCATAACAACACATATGGGAGCTAGAAATAGGGTTCCACCCACAAGGCATGCAAAGGTGGCCATGTGGCTCTCATATATCAATAATGTGAAAACAACATGATGCCAAGATGAGAGCATGTGGCAAAAGAATTGGATCCATCTCAACCCACATGAGCTAGAGGTAAAACCAATAAGTGCCAAGCTCATATTTAGTTGGATGGTGGAATTATAAGGTGGTGAAAGAAAAGGTGGTGGAGTTAATAAGAGATATGCCCCCAACTCAACTTGGGCATTACACAATATATCAAGAACCAAATACAATATCAAGAGGCAAATACAATTAATAATGCATATGAGATAAGAACCAAATCAAAAGGGTTTTATATGATGCTCAAATGCAAGGTGGCATGATGACATGAGCATGATATAATGATGATGCAACAATTATATGTTTGAAGGTAGCATCTATATAGACTAGGCTAGTAGCATTGCAATTGTTAGACAATTGGGATGCTACATATACTCTGGGCCCTCTCGGTGATATCACATTGATTAGCTTGCAAGCAAGTGATTTGATCACTAGAATATTATATCATGGGAACGAGAAAAGAGTGCATGTCGGTAACGAGATCAAACTAGGTATGGAGATACCGATGATCGAGTCTCGGACATGTAATATATCGTGAAACAAAGGTATTAAGATACTAGCGTAAAAGGTTCCGACGATCACAAGAAAGTCATCGTTGAATGTGTGGGAGTCAGTATGGGTCTCCAGATCCCGCTTCTGATTATTGATCCGAGAAGGGTCTCGATCATGTCCGCATTATTCACGAACCGTAGGGTGACACACTTAAGAGACACCGACATCCAACTGGAGCAAAAGTTTCATGCCGAAAGAATAAACAAGCGCAGGAATTTATTTCACTAGATACCGAAACAGGTTTTCGGGTGAAATTGCATAAAGTGGTTATGCATGTGAAATGGAATTCTAGCAAGGGGTTATTTGTGAATGTTTGTCATTAAAGTAATTGACAAAATTTTGAATAATATAAAAGAGTTTTATTTAATGAGAGTTTGCATTAAATTTGGTGGAAATTTAATGGGAATTTGAGTGGACTTTTGAGTGGAGGAAATTTAAAGGGCATTTTGTGAGTGGAGTGTCCACCCACATGAATGAAGGAGGGAGGGGCAGCCATGGCCGGCGGCCACCCCCTTGGGTGCCCCCTCCTCCTATAAAAGGAGCCCCCCTCCTCACTTGTCTCTCACACCTCCTCATGAAGGATCTCTCTCCCCCTCTAGAATTTATCCCCCATGGTCTCGGACTAGCGAGATACATGTTCCCGGTGGCTATTCGTCAAGAAAGAGTTGTGCTTCTGCTGCATCGCTGGAGCGAGGAGGCGGAGGTTGCTCGGTGCCTCGAACGTGTGTGCGAGCACGGATGCGCTGCTGATTTGCGGCGCTAGGACTTCCTCTCGATCTTGAGATCGGCAAGAGATCGTCTACATCAACCACGAGTTGAACTCGTTAAGCTTTGTCGGTCTTCAAGGGTATGTTCTCTACGGATATACATCCGCCCGTTGTTTGTATCTAGTAGATAGATCTTGGTACATAGTTCCCATCGTAGGAAATTTTTTGTTTTCTATGCTGCGAACCCTACAGTTTGATGTCATCAAAGCATCCTTCCGGTGATGGTGATAAGCATGATCTCATGGTGGAAGGAATTAGGTTACTATGTATCAGAAAGCTTATAGCAATTGAACTATTAAAATGACTTGATCTTTATGCTACGCTTATCTATAGGAGTATGTACATCATATCATTCTCCTAATGATATGACCTTGTTATTAACAACATCTCAAATGTTCATGATCAAGAAACCATGATCATCTATTAATCAACAAGCTAGTATTAGAAAGAGGCTTTACTAGGGACTCTAATTTAGTTTACAAATCACACAAGTATTAATGTTTCTAGTCAATACTATTATAGCATGAATGTAAACATTTATCATAAACACAAAGATATAATAATGACTACATTTATTATTGCCTCTAGGGCATATCTCCAACATCACGACACGGGACTAAAGGTCCGAAACAATCTGGGACTATAGTTTCTTCGGGCTCCTAGCCACCGAACACGGTACGAACTGGGACTAGTGCTCATACGAGTCTCGACCCGTAAAAAATCGGGACTAGTGTTAGACTCTAGATCGAACCGAAGACCCTTTTTCTACTAGTGGCCGACAAAGTCATAGCGATAGACGCACTGGGAGCTCTTCGCCGCAGTCTGGGCGAGTGGAGTGGGGGAGGGGGAATGGGACTGTCTCGCCGACAGAGCTTGACCACGCCCGTTTTCGCTGCGTTCGGCGTTCCCAGGGCGTTCCCGGGAACCTGGGTATGGCCTGGGAAGCCCGGACCAAAGTTCGCCCAAATCCGGACGAAAACAGGTTCATGGGTATGCGACTGGGCCGATTTTCGGCATCCGGACCTAAATTCGATGTCCAGATTGTCAAGCTTCATGCACTAGCCAACGCAACCAAAAGTTCGAACTGATGGAAAGGGCTAGTGCAATCCACTTATACACTTCAACACCCCCTCTCACGTGTGACGGGGAGAAGTCAGCACGTGCAACCGGAAGAGGGCGACGCCGCGCGAAACTCACGTATGACTCAAGAGGCATATACGTGGACACAGAGGGATCAACAACAATTTTAGGATAAATTGCGAAAGCCAGGACTCGAACTCGAGACCTTAGGATTTGATACCATGTCAAGCTTCATGTACTAGCCAACGCAACTAAAAGTCCAAACTGATGGAAAGGGCTAGTACAATCCACTTATACACTTCAACACGGATTGGCGTCCTGGATAGGCGATTGGCGATGCTCTTAGTGGTCCATATCCTTGTTTTAGTAGCTCTAGTGTACGTGTCCCTGGACAAGTGTTTGTGTTGCATGCGTGGTAACTCCCCTACGCTCAAATACCTACACGGCCTCAACACTTCTTTAAATCGATTAGACATCGAAATCGTTAATCCTTCTAACCAAAAAAATACTACTACCTCCGTCTTAAAAAGAATGTTTTGCATTTGTTAAATCTAGATATACAATAAAATGTGATTAGATTTATATAAATTTGTGACAACCTTTTTAGGATGGAGGAAGTATTAATTGACGGGGAATCAAACCAGAAAGTATGTAAGTAGGAACTGGTTGGGGCTTATATATCATGGAAAGAAGTGTATAAATATGGTGTATATATACGAGTAATAGATAGATAAATAGGTCTAGGCACTAGTGCAGACCCCCCCCTCTAACACCGGTTGGGAGGGCCCTCTAACAGCGGTTCTACAACCGTTGTTGAGGGTTCGGTGTTAGAGGGGGGCCCCCTTTAACACCGGTTCTTATACGAACCGGTGTTAAAGGGTGCGTAAATTGCTGCATGACTCAGGCCCCCTTTAACACCAGTTCGTAACACGAACCGGTGTTAAAGGTTCTCTGCCGCGGCAGGAAAACGGCCAGAATCTCTGTCGCGGCAGGAAAACGGCCTAAATCTTCGCCATGGCGAAGTTACATCTGCGTTAAGGCGTATTACTGGAGGGGAGGGGGAATCGATCGGGAGCGGTATACACATACATCGTCATCGGTACATACGAGTACATGAATATTAAGCAACTATTATTATACACAAACATCGTCATCGGCACATACATCGTCATCGTTCATTTTGGTGGATATCTAAAGAGTTCTCCGCCAGGCGTGACGACCTCGTCAAGTATGAACCCCGCCAATTTCTCTTGAATGGCTCGTATGCGGTCAAATGGTAGGAATTGGTCCCGCATCCGTTCGATCTGAATATATATGAAGAATGGGGTCAATATATATATAAGAATGAAACTCAACACAATTGATGGTAATAAAATAATGTTGTGGACTTTGTTTACTTACTCTAAGTTGTACTAGTGCGGCTTGGCCCGTCGCACATATCGTGTTGCGAATGAACTCGCAAACATAGTATCCACATAAGTTATTGCCGGGTCCCTGATGCGCGCACTTTACGAGAATAGAGAGTTCAATCAAAATAATAATCAATAAAGCATGATATAATGGAATTGGAAGCAGAATCAAAGAGATACGCAGACCTAGCTAGCTAGTATTACTTACATTTTGGTCTACAAATTTTAGTTCTTCTGACCATTCACCCACGGCCCTGCCCGTGAACCTTTTCCAAACCCTGTCCGGCAAAGAAAATGGATAAAGGAGTAATTAATTACTTGTGGTCACGAAAGTTGCCGATCTAGTGCGATAATATGATTGAAATTACCTCTGGAGCATCTCTCTAAAGTCTGCCCATAGCTCTTTTTCTTTTCATAACGAGTCCATGACAAGGACTTTTCCTGAGTCGGGTTGAATGACTAGGAGAATAAAGTGGAATCTATGCACGCATAACTCATCATCAGTTACACTTAACATCGAGTAAGCCGAAACAGAATGTGTACAAGAGAGAGGTAACAGTACTCACGAGAAGTTGTAAGGCAATAGTATTTCCCTTTTGGTTTGTTGTCTCAGTAAAGACCTTAGCAAGTAATCTTACATTTGCGGTTTGGTTCTTACCACTTCTTCATGAACTCTATTTGGGTCAACGAACCCAATGTCAAAAGGGCCTCCTTTCATGCATTCCATAACCTTTTTCCTGCATAATAGTATATACATATATGGTGAGCATATATATATATACATGCAATTAATAAAGTGAATGAGATGAGATATAAATTACAGAAATAGTACTTACACACAATAAAGGCTGATGGCAGCTTTGTCGAGTTCCTTCTGATTGAATAGAAAATGCAAGTCTTGAATGTTGAAGTCGATCGCGTCGTTTCTGCACAAGAAAATCTGATCTCTTATATGCGCCGTGATCCATTCTTCCTTTCTCGTCTTGCAGAAATCAAGGTACCACTTGTGCAATCTTCACATCTTTGTTGGTAGATTCTTGAGCTCCTCTTTCTTGACGAGATTCTTCCCATACTTCCATGGCTGTATGGGGTTGGCATCGCATTTGGGAAAGTTGTCTCCCATGATGTTCAAGTATGCAATGTAAGTCATCCCCATCTCATCGGCCTTTCTTTGTAGCTCTGCCTCGTAATCATTTACGGGAGGAGCGTCCCGTGTGTCGAACACTTGGAGCGGGGTGCATGATTGGTTTTCCTGCTCTCCGAGCATGGGAACTGTTTTCTGGGGTGCCGCACGACTGCTACTTTCAGTCTCCCTACGGCGTCTTGCATCCCCCTTCAAAATATGGCGCTCGTAGTCCGGCACAAGTGGGGTTTCAGGTTTCAAAAGATTATTGTAAAACTTCTCCACCACCTCCGGATCTATTTTCTCCTTTGGCTCGGCCCGTCTAGGTGCAAAGAATTTCTTGACCTCTTCTTCCGAGATCCTATTGGTCTCCTCGTCACTGCGATTCCATGGTAAAACTGGCGATGGCTTGGCGGAAGGCTGCGGGATGTAGTTTTTTGAACTCTTTGGCGTACGGTTTCCTGCGGATTTCTTTGTGGCAGTGCTACTGATGCTCTTCATGGCAGTGCTCTTCCGCTTACGCTGAGGAGATGGCTGAAGCACCGGAGATGGCTGACAGGCAGGAGATGGCTGGCGCGCCGGAGATGGCTGCCGCGCAGGAGTTGGCTGAAGCACCGGAGATGGCTGCCGCGCAGAAGATAGCTGAAGCGGCTCAGACTGCTGACGCTGCGGAGACGGCGGGGGTGCCAGTGGTCTCCAATTTGGAAGCACGATGTGTTCCTTCTTCCAAAGAATGGTTGTTTTCACTGCAAATTTGATTTGAGTTTCCCCTTCACCTGTAGCATGGTCAAGCTGTGCTTCATCATATTCCTTCACAACCTCATCCACCCCGACAATAGCAGAGCCATCTAGAATCGGTCGGCAGTGGTAAGTTCCACCAGCTACAGGAGGTAAGGCATAGCCGACAGCCACCTTAATGGATAAGCCCATTAATCTCACATGCAGCTTAGCATGTTCGCTCTCCGTGATCTCATCCACGGGGTATCGAGGACCCGCCATTTCAAGCGTGGGCTGCACGTTCTCCGTGGAATCCACGCTGCTTTTCCGCACAGAGTCTGGGCCGCCGGCAGCTTCCAATGCAGGCTCTTCGTTCCACTGAGATGGCCCGGTAGCTTGATGGCTCTGTTGTGCATTCACTTGCGCCTGCAGCGCCACAAGTGCATGTTCTATCTGTGTCATCCGCTCTGTACGCTCTTTTTCTTTTCTACCCCGCCATCTGTAAGAGTCGCTCCACTCGGCAAACCCATCCTTCCACGTCATACCCCTTGTGCCTCGTGCATGTCCAGGGTGTTCTTTTTTACCGATGGCGCGTGCGAGCTGGTCATTCTCTCTGTCGGGATGGAAGGTCCTGGCGGATGTTTCCTCGTATGCCGTGATGAGTTCAGTGACGGGTTTGGCAAGGAGGGTTGGGAAGATACACAATCCTATTTCTGGGTCCAACCTTGCCCCGATTCCGTAGAACCAAGTCTTTGCACGTAGGTCCCACCCATCTGTCTGGGGTGTGATCCCTCTAGCGCGCAGGGCCTTCTCAACTTCCTCCCACTTAGGCCTCTGAGATATGTAGCCACCTGACCCCGTCCTCTGGTGATATTCCTTCTTCTGGGCATTAAGCGTATTGGTTTCTGACCTCTTTTTAGCTATAGCACCTTTTTTATATGTCACAAATTCAGGCCAGTGAGGTCTTATCTTCGCAAAATATGCGTCTTCGAAATTTGGAGTCTCTTGACTTTGACAAATTTGTTCAATTTTGTCTTCGATTTGGAAAGCGTCAACCATCTTCTTTAGAGTCCACTCTTTGACCTTTTCCTTTATAACCGGGTTGTTTTCATCCTCCTCTGGCAGAAGGGTGAAATTTACCAACAACGAATTCCAAAGCGTTTCTTTGGATCTTTCATCGACAAAGGTACCGTCGCCCTTCTTTCGCTTATTCCAATTTTCAATTATGATTGGGATTTGGTCCCTAACAAGAACTCCAGCCTGACGTACAAATTTGTCTGCGGCCTTCTTGGGCTCCATCGGCCTGCCATCAACACGGACTGCTTCGATCGTGAACTTTGCACGATCTTTCAACCGATGGCTCGCGACTCGCTTGCTCTTTTTCGTAGAATAAGATGGTTGCTGGCTGGTCGATCCAGAGGGCTAAAAGAAGAAAGAAGCGTTAATTAATACATGTAGAAGAAGATTGTTGGTGGAAGTCAGCAGAGGCTTAATCAATGCATATACCTCACCGGACTTTGTAATCACTAAATTGCGTTCACCGGAGTCTTCATCTTCTCCATGACTACTTGAGCTGTCATCATGTCCCTCCAAGTTCAGATATTGTGAGGTGTCCTCATCAATAATGTTCTCCATTATTTCTTCTTCTTCTTCAAGGTTTCTACTAAGTGGATCCATAGTTTCTAAAACAATAATATTATCTAGAGTAAGAGAGTAAACATTCAAGTGGACTTGGATTCATACACAAATATACATATTATTCATACAAAAATACACAAATAAATACACAAATTAAATTAAAACCCTAAGGATGCTTGATCATTTTAAACGAGTTCCGAGGGGTCCAAACCCTAATTCGGATAAATCCCGGATGCATATGAGAGAGGCTAGCTATAGTGGCTGACCGGAGGCTGGCGGCGTTGGAGAGCGACCTAAGGCGCGCGAGGTAGCGTGATGCGGCCTACCTAAAACGGGCGTTGTTCGAAAGAGGAGGCCGAGGCAAACATTATAGCGACGGAAACAACTTGGCAGAACAGATACAATGTGGAGGGGATGTCCCCAAGATAGGCCCCAGACCGAGGGGAGAAGCCACGACGCTCGCCAAAGAGCTGCCCGCGCAGTCCACCTTCTAAGGCCGCCACTGACATCCGAGAACTCTAGCCACCACTCCGACGACCAACGACACATCGCATCGCCGAAGAGAGGGACGCCGTGCCGTCGTTACCAGCGGACACACCTGCAACCCAGAAGGACCATGCATACACCCCGACATCGCTGGCATAACGCACCCCACCTAGGCCGCACCGGAGCTCGCACCCCACCTAGGCCGCATCGCGAGCTCGCACCCCATGGCCACCACCGGAGCTCGCACCCCACCTAGGCCCCCTCCGCAGCCGAGAGGGGAGTCCGTCCCCGTATTGCGCCTGGGCCCTGGGCCTCCCCGACGAATCCGCCTCCCTGACCCATCCCCTCCACATCCCTGTTGTTGGCCCCAATCCGTGGACGCGCTCGCGTAGCCGCTCCTGCCCGCCACACCCGATGACACGAGCTACCACCGACAATGCGAGCTCGAAATCAGGTTTGGGTCTTCCCCTGTCAAAGCTGTCTTCCTAGAACGACGTAGAGGCGTGGACGGAGTGGCGCCACCGCGCGAGCTCCACTCTGCCGGCCGGCGGCGCCACCGCGCGAGCTCCACACCGCCGCCAGGAGGAAACAGAGAAGGGAGGAAACAGAAGGGACGACCAGGCGGTCCGCTAGCTCACCACGGTGTCGGGGTTCTTGTAGGCGCCAGCGTCGTCGTCGGCTTCGGTGGCACGCGCGTGGTGGCGGTGGCGGTGGCGGTGGCGGTCGTCGGCTTTGGTGGCCTTGTGGCATGGCGTCGTCGGCCGCGTGGCGATGATGGAGGAGCTTCGGGAGAGTGGAGCGGCATGGCGGCGACGAGGGGTTCGATCGATCTGGCTCTAGGGGAATAAAGGAAGGGGAAGGTGCATTTAATACCCCCCCCTTTAACACCGGTTCGGGGCTAGAACCGGTGTTAAAGGGGGCGGGGGGAATTCGTTTTGCGCGCGCATTTAATACCCCCCTTTAACGCACGGGAGGGGCTCCTTTTTTGCCGCACGGGCCACGCTGGTACGGCCCCCCTTTAACACCGGTTCGTAGAAGAACCGGTGTTAAAGCCCTTTTCCAAGATCAACGAAAAGCCTCGTTTCCACTAGTGAGGAAGAAGTACGTGTATAAATATGGTATAGGCCTAGGCTTATGATGGCAGGGAGGGGTTGGAATTGTGCAGAATGAGGAAGCGCAACACGCGAGATGGTTTTAGGCTGGTTCTAGTTGGAGTATCATGGCTAGTATCATGCATGCCATGTTGACAAAAATCTGATGTGGTACAACAATTAATGAAGAAAGAGATAGTTAGAGTATCATAGGTAGATACCGTATCATAGCATGTAAAACTAGAAAATTCTCATACAAATAAATCTTGTACACAATTTTGTATTGAGATTCTACAAATTATTAAATATAGTACTAGTATAATACTACCATATGATACCATGCACTATGAAGATAGTATCATACACTAGTATCATATGCATGATACTAATAGTATGAAACTACCACTAGGACGGTGGTTCTTCTCGTTGTCCTGCATGAGGGCCTTCGCCGTAAGTATGGTGAGTGGGCCATAGTCACAGGCCCTACGGCTGTCATCGGCTTGTCCATGTCCCTGGAGCTCGCGTGTCGGGACCTCAACCTTATCCTCGTCGGCCGTGACGCCGCCAAGCCGCGGAACATCTATGAGAAGATTTCTAGGACTCACGCCGTGGAGACAAAATCTTCTAAGGACCGTTCTGAAATAGAACATGACTAAGCTCTAACTTAATTCTCAGTTGACTAATAATTAGGAAAGCCCAAGTCATATCTATGAGAAAATAAAACAAAATGACCGTACAAATTACATAATAAGCAAAACTTTGATCATGGGTAGTCACCAAATACATGTGATTTTGACTCAAATCTGTATTCAGAACGTCGGCCTGATCAAGGGAGACACTTCGTCGAAAAAGTCCGACGTGTCAATACTGACACCATCAGCTGGGTGCAGCAGGTCATTCATCTCATCCGCAAACTTGTCCATGGAAGCTGCGCATGGCAGGCAAACGGGAACCACAACTCCGTCGTCACCACTAGCATTCTTGAACACCATGAAGAAGTGAAAGGGCATTTATTATCACAATCACTTTTGGTGTTCGGTAACAACAAGTTGATTATTTTATAGTTTGTTATTGTCCACAGGTTGGTATTACCATAGATAAACATCACACACACTCTTGGGAAAAGACCACATACATTTGCCACTGTTCTGGAAACTCTAGACCGGAGTCTCCGGTCTGCCAAGACCGGAGTCTCCGGTGTGGTCCGGAGTTTCCGGTGCTGGCTCCGGTGGAGCCTCCCAGGACATGGCTGGGACATTCTGACTAGGGGTCCAGAGGCTGCACCGGAGGTTACTCCGGAGTCTCCGGACTTTGGTCAGTCCGGAGTCTCCGGTGTTGCTGGTGAAGAACTGGCATGGGTCAGTCAGAAGGGCAGTCCGGAGACTGGTCCGGAGATTGGCCGGAGTCTCCGGTGTCCAGACTGGAGTCTCTGGTCTGACTTTTCTACAACGGTTAGAAAACGGTTCGTGGAGAAGGCTATCTATAAATAGGGACCCTTATCTTCTTCCTCTAGTTGCTCGAGCTGCTCAAGAACACCAACACCATTAGAGCCACCAAATCCACAAGATCTGTTCATCCAACCATCCAAAGTCATTGATCTTTGGAGAATCGAAGGAGAAGGCCTTGATTCACATCTTCACCAAGAGAGATCTTCATTTCCCCCTCATTCACTTGAGGGCCCCCAAGCTCTAGTGTTTCTTTGGAAACCCTAACCTTGATTTGGTTCTTACAAGCTTGTCTTTGATTTGTCTTGACAGCTTGCTTGTATTTGGGAGCCTCCAATTCAGTTCTGGATGTGTGCCCCGAACTTGTTGTAAAGGTGCCGGCTTCCACCTCGAAGGTTGTCGATATAGTGGAAGGTGAATCGAGCCCGTTGGGGTGAGGTTCATCGGAGAACAAGGGAGGCCTCTCGTGGCGTTGGTGGTTTGAAACCACCCCCTCTCCAAACGTAGACGTACTTCCCCTCAAAAGGAAGGAACTACGGGAAACAAATCCTTGTGTCTCCGCGTCCACTCCCTTGGTTACTTCTATCCTTTACCGCACTTTACTTACTTGTTCTTGCTTAGTGTTGTGTTAGTTTGTGCTTGTTTGACATATAGGTAAATTCACCATAGTTGCATATTCTAGAGAATTTACCTTTCTTGTCAAACCCTAATTTGAAAAAGAGTAAAATTTGAAGTATCACCTATTCACCCCCCCCTCTAGGTGCCCATACGATCCTTACAATTGGTATCAGAGCCTCGGCTCTTTATTTGGGCTTTACCGCCTAAGAGAATATGGGTAGCCAAGAAGGGGATGGTGGTAGTGAGTCGACCCCGGTGACCATGGAAGATCTCAGAAACTTGGAAACAAGATTGAGCTCTTCCTTGGTCAACGAAGTCAAGAAGATTCCTGAGCAACTTCTTAAAGACAAAGATGGATCATCACCCCCATCTCCTCAAGAGGATCTACCATCCGTTGTACCTAAAGGGAATACTCCGGTATCCCCCGAGGGTATGGTGGTAGGGGACAAACTAGACAATGCTAATTCCTCCACACGACTTGATGGGGGAAGGGTGAGCACCGTGATTCTTGGTACTCTCCCGATCCTCCCATCCCTCACCCTCATGTGTACAATAGAGGTGACCCACCTAAGCTAGAAGAGTCTGCTACTTTCGCTCAATGGCAATCACTAATGAGAACTCATATGCGTAGCTCTTTCATTGAACTATGGAACATCATCGAGCATGGACTCTTTATTGGGGACCCAAATAACTTGACAAGAAGAGAGATTGTCAATAGTCAACTCAATGCCACTGCTTTGCATATGATTCAACAAGGATTGGGAACAAAGGATTACCCACACATTGAGCACTTTAGCATTGCCAAGGAAGCTTGGGATGCTCTCACTGTGTTGTTTGTTGGCAATGAGAGTATGAGGAGGAACCGATATGATGCTCTAAGCAATGAAGCCGAAGGCTTCTACATGAAAGAAGGTGAAGATCATGAAGACATGTACCGAAGGCTCAAGACCACCGCCACCGCCTTTAGAAATGTGGGTGCCTCACATGTGGATGATGCATGGATAAAAAGGAAGTATGTGAGTGCACTCATGCCTTTTGAGCCCACCAACTTGAAGAGTCTACAAGGAAGACACAACTACCATCTCATGACCTCAAATGAAGTTATGCAAGAGATGGCCGCTTTCAAGGTTGCCGCCAAGAATGCCAAAGATGCCCGTGCTCATGCCCTTGGTATGAGCAATGTTGTCAATGTTGCATTAAAGGCCAAAGCTGTGGACCATGGGGATGAAGATGATAGTGATGAAGGGCCTTCCATGGACCACCCCGATGAAGTCAAGATTGCTCATAGTCAATATATGGCTTTCTATGCAAAGAACTTTTGGAAGAACCCCGCCAAGGCCAAGATGGAAATGCAAAGAAAGAGCAACCCAAATGGGAAGAGAGAAACTACAACGAGATTGAGGACTTGCTTCAATTGCGGTGACCGCTATCACTTTGTAGCAAGTTGTCCCTATGAAAAGAGAGAAGATCATGGGGGTAATCTTGTGTTGAATAAGACCCTCAAGGCACCTTACAAGAAACCTTTCATCAAGAAGAATCCCATCAACAAGAAGTCGGGAGAAATTGTCTTGATCACTCATGAATAATACTCCTCCGACAATGAAGATGAGGAAGTGGAAACTTCACATGGTGTGGCTGCTCTAGCCACCACCTCTACTCGGACATTCTCACTCTTTGATTCTCCAAATGAGAACTCTCCCACCAAGAACGTCACTTGCCTTATGGCAAGAGGAACGGAGGTATCCTCATCATCCCACTCTACTCCCCTAGATAATGATGAACTTGATGATGAAATTTCTCTTGATGTTAAAAAGGAATTAATTGCTTTTGATGAGTTTATGACTAACCTAAAAGGAGATGCTAAGTTACACTTTGAAAACATTCTAGATCAACTTTCACATACTCAAGAGCTTCTAGATGTTAGATGTAAACTTGGGCATGAACACATGATTGAGCTAGAGGCTTTAAACAATGCTCTAGAAGAAGAACAAGAAACTAGGTTATCACTTGAGCTAAAACTTGAAAGGCTTGATGAGGCCAATGACAATATTGTCAACAAGCTCATCAAAGAGCGTGATCATGCTATTGCAAAATACAAAAGTGCTAAAAAGGACAAGATTGAGTTTGGTGTGGTTCATGAAAACCTTGCCGAGGACTTTAGGTTGCTTAACAAGGCTCACAAAGCTTTGGAGAGTGAACTCTTGTCACTCACAAAGTCCCATGAAACGCTTCAAACTCAATTGGCCAATATCCCTTCACTTAGTAACTTCATTCCATCTAGTAGTACAACTATTCTTGAAGAGAATGCTAGGTTGAAGGGGGAGCTTGCTCAGGCCACATTTCCACAAGGCAACAAGTCTATTGATGATCTTTTGAGTAAGCAAAGGCCTAGTGGTGATAAAGGGGGCATTGGATTTGTCTCCAATTCTAAGAAGAAGAACAACAACAAGAATAAGAAGGTCAAGCCCACACAAGAAACTAACAAGGCCATTGTGGGTAGTAAGACCACAAGTGGTAAAACTATGTCTCATGATGACTTTGCGGGTAGTGCTAATCCTCACTATGTTCTAATGCGTGATCATTATGGTGATGTGTATGCACAATATGTTGGCCCTTATGATGGTTATATTGCTTGGTCTATTTGGGTTCCCAAGACCCTTGTTGCTAACAAAAGAGGACCCGTTGAAAAATGAGTACCTAAAAACTAGCTTGATCTTTTTGTAGACTTATGCTTCCGGAGGGTCAAAATGGGTGATCGATAGTGGTTGCACAAGTCATATGACCGGAAGCTCGTCTATTGTCAAGGACTTGGTGTCAAATGAAGATCAAATAACCGTCACATATGCCGACAAGTCAAAGTCTAAGGTAATGGGTTTCGGCAAGGTAGTGGTGGCTCACGACATTACACTCGTGAACGTCATGCTTGTTGAAACCCTTGGATACAATTTACTTTCTGTCTGTGCTCTTGGAAAGATGGGCTTTGCCGTCTTTATTGATGATGATATTGTGGTCCTCATGTGGAGCAAGTCTCTCAAGGTCGCTTTTGTTGGGTACGTCGAAAATGACTTGTATGTGGTGGACTTTTCGGGGCAAGCCACTGCCGGTCCGATGTGCTTATACGGAAAGGCCGATGTGGGTTGGCTATGGCACCGCCGACTAGCCCATGTCAATATGAGAACTTTGCAAAGTCTCCATAAAGAGGGCCATATTGTTGGACTAAAAGAAAATGTTTCCTTTGCCAAAGATCGTGTTTGCAGGGCATGTGTTCTAGGGAAGATGCATGGCGCTCCTCACAAGCCCACAGACAAATCAAGTCTAACAAGATCTTGGAACTCCTCCATGTGGACCTATTTGGTCCTCCATCTCATGCAAGTCTTGGAGGGAAGAAATATTGTTTGGTGATTGTTGACGACTTTTCAAGATACTCTTGGGTTTATTTCTTCAAGTTGAAGAGTGAAACTCAAAGGACTTTTATCGACTTCATCAACTTGGTTCAACGGCAACACAATGTCCCCGTGTTGATTATAAGAAGTGACAACGGCACCGAGTTCAAGAACTACACCTTGAATGATTTCCTTAGTGATGAGGGGATTAAACATCAATATTCCGCTGCATACACCCCTCAACAAAATGGTGTGGCCGAAAGGAAGAAACGGACTCTTATTGAGATGGCTAGGACCATGTTGGCGGAGTTTAAATCTCCATACAACTTCTGGGCCGAAGCCGTCTCCACCGCTTGCCATGCTTCAAACCGACTCTACCTCTGCAAGAAAATCAACAAGACTCCATATGAGATACTTACCGGTAACAAGCCCAACATATATTATTTCCGGGTGTTCGGTTGTAAGTGTTTCTATCTCATCAAAGGTGTTCGTTTGTCAAAATTAGAGTCTAAAGCACTAGAGGGTATTTTTGTTGGCTATGATCTCGAATCTCACACTTATAGAATCTATGACAAGCTCTCCGGAGCCGTCATAGAATCTTGTAGTGTGACCTTCGAAGAATATGATGGTCCCCAAGGGGGGCGTGTTGATGCTTGTGATGCAGATGATGAAATGCCTCAGGATGCCATAGGAAGAATGGGTGTGGGTTATATCCGCCCCGTTGAGGAACCCCTTATGGCGGATCGAGAAGAACTATGCTCCACTCGAGTGGAGCCCTCATCTTCACAACCTCAACATGCTCCATCTACCGAAGAGGACATTGACTCAAGACAAAGAAAAGATGTGGACTCTCAACATAGTGATCAATGTGTGAACTCTAGTCAAAGGGAGCTTGGTCCATTCGATGGGTTGTCAAGTGGTGCCAAGTCAATTTGGTAAGGAAGATCCATCCAAACTATTTTGAGACAAGCTCAAATTGATGCTAGAAGAGCACTTGATCAAGACCAAGGTCAATCCTTGCCTCCCAATGTAGAGGATGACTCCAATGATGATCAAGGTCAAGTTGATGGTCAAGACGAGGATCAAAATGATGAAGAGGGTCCCCCAAGAAACAATGAGGAGATCCACGCTCGTCACGAAGCTAGAAAAGAAAGAATGTTGGAATTAAGAGACCACACCCTCCAAAATGTTGTTGGAGATCTAAGGAAAGGAATTTCCACAAGAGCACAATTGAAGAGGTTCAGTGAACACCAAGCACACATCTCCATGATTGAACCAAAGAAAGTGTGGGAAGCTCTTGAAGATTCGGATTGGTTAGAAGCTATGCACAAAGAGCTCAACAACTTTGAGAGAAATAAAGTGTGGAAGTTAGTTGAGAAGCCAAAGGATTGCCGCAATGTTATTGGAACAAAGTGGATATTCAAGAAAAAGCAAGATGAGCATGGAATTATAGTAAGGAACAAGTCTAGATTGGTTGCACAAGGGTATTCTCAAATTGAAGGCATTGATTATGGAGAGACTTATGCACCCGTGGCTCGCCTTGAGTCCATCCGTTTCCTTCTTGCTTATGCGGCACATAATAACTTTAAGTTGCAACAAATGGATGTAGAAAGTGCATTTCTTTATGGTCCTTTAAATGAATTGGTATATGTTAAGCAACCCCCGGGATTTGAGGACCCCAACTTCCCAAACCATGTCTACAAACTTGACAAGGCGCTCTATGGGCTCAAGCAAGCCCCACGCACGTGGTATGAGCACCTTAGAGAGTTATTGTTTGACCGTGGCTTTGAGGTTGGGAAAATCGATCCCACTCTTTTTACTAAGAGGGTCAATGGGGAGCTTTTTGTATGCCAAATATATTTTGATGATATTATCTTTGGCTCATCTAACAAAGCTTTTAATGATGAATTCTCAAAGCTTATGACTAGTAGGTTCCGGATGTCCTTGATGGGGAGTTGAGAGTATTTCTTGGCTTTGAGATCAAGCAAGTTAGAGGAGGGACATTCTTCAATCAAGCCAAGTACACTCAAGATATGCTCAAGAGATTTAAAATTCAAGATTTGAATGGAGCTCCTACTCCTATGGCTACAAAGACTCATCTAGAACAAAATCCAAATGGTAAAGATGTGGATCAAAAGGTATACCGGTCTATGATTGGTTCTTTGCTTTACCTTTGTGCATCTAGACCCGATATTGTGTTGAGTGTAGGTGTGTGTGCAAGATATCAAGCGGCTCCTAAAGAAAGCCATTTAATGGTGGTCAAGAGAATCTTTCGATATTTGGTTCATACCCCATTTTATGGTCTTTGGTATCCTCGAGGCTCAACTTTTGCTCTTTGTGGATACACGAATTCGGATTGGGCAGGTGACAAGGATGATAGAAAATCAACATCCGGGCTTGCCAATTCCTTGGTAGGTCCTTGGTATGTTGGTCTTCCAAGAAGCAAAATTGTATATCTCTCTCCACCGCCGAAGCCGAGTATGTGGCAGCTGCTAGTGCGTGCACTCAATTGCTATGGATGAGGCAAACTTTAAAGTAATACGGTGTCCATTGTGAAAAAGTGCCTCTTCTATGTGACAATGAAAGTGCCATCAAGATTGCCTACAACCCGGTGGATCACACAAGGACAAAGCATATTGAGATTCTACATCACTTCATTAGAGATCATGTTGCTCGAGGTGATATTGATCTATCATACGTACCAACCAAAGATCAACTTGCCGATATCTTCACGAAGCCACTTGATGAAGCAAGGTTTTGCTACTTGAGGAATGAACTAAATATCGTAGATTCAAGGAGCTTGACTTGATGTTATTGCACTCTCACCTATGTTTCATCTCATATTTGGTCTAGGTGTAGGCATGGATATAGGGGGAGTGCGGTCCTAATTGATTGGACCATCCCTCCCCCCATTATGCTCAAAGCAATCAAAATCATTCCTCTTAATATCATTTAGTGATATGTGAGCTTAATGATGAGTTTTGGTAATGGACCCAAGATATATCTTCGTGGTGCCAAGCCAAGTATGCTCAAATATGGTGGCCTAGGCCACCGCCCTCTCTCATTTGAGAGGTTGGCACTTACTCATGTTCGTGATTTGCTTGATTTTAGTCCCTTGGAGCTTTTCTGATTATTTTCGAACTTCTATGGCTCTTATTGGTTCTTCACAGTTTGATGTCTCAACCCAAGCCCTTTTTCCTATCTTAAAAACCATCTATCTCTCATATATGTCCCCAAACACCTTTCTTGGAACTTTTGGTCGAGGAGGACCGGAGTCTCCGGTGTGCATACACCGGAGTCTCCGGTGTAGGCCGGAGTCTCCGGTCTGAACGGTTTCTGTCACTTAAAGAAGGGGCACGGGGTGAACTGGAACAACAGTTCCTCATTCTTCACCCCGTCCCCTACCTCCAAACCCGTCGCCTCCTCCTCCAAAAATCCTCCCCAGAGGTCAAGAAGCCCCCGGGATCCGCCGTGCAGCCGGCCAACCTTCCCCTCTCCTCCATTGGGTCATTCCCACCGAAGGAATCGATCCCATGGACAGATCTGGTGATGGTTCTAGTCGCCCTCATCGTACCAAGGCTAAGTCCCAAAGGGACAATCCTCGCTATGATGAAGCTCAGGGTCAGTTTATCATGCCTCCATCCAACCGGAAACAGCGGGCACGTGATGCAGCTTACATGAAGAGGGATCAAGAGAGGGCTGAACGGGAGGAACGTGCAAAGAGAGCCAAGTATGACAACCTACAGTCCCTAGCCAAGATGTCTAAAGAGGAGTACCGTGAGTTGAGGAAGACAGATTTGTATGCACTGCCTCGTACCAGTGATGACCCTCGTTTCTGGAGGAAAGAACAAGGTGTGTTCATGAAGGATGTATATGGTGTACTCACCAAGTCACCGGTTTGTCCTCAGAAATTCATGAATATTGAGCAAATGCGCCAGAGCCCTTACTTCAACGATGCCCTGTGGATCTGTGAGAAGCTGAGTCTCTACAACTTGATGGAGCTGCGCGAAGACTACAGTGTGCACCTTGTTCAGCAGTTTTATGCCACAGTGGTGTTTGGGTCTGATCTTGACAGGACCATGGTGTGGATGACTGCCTCTACTCGCTGCACAGCTACCTTCCATGACTTTGCCAATGTCATCTTTGAGACCTTTCACGGCGTATCTACTCCTGTGGGGCAGCGCATGTACTCAGCAGCTTTGGGTGAGAACAAGTTAAAGCTGGCACCTCTGTATGATGATGGTGTTGTGGGGGCCTCCAAGGGACTCAAGACCCTCTACAACCTTATGCTGAGGATTTTCTGTCACACTATTGCTCCAAGTGCTGGAAATGATGATGCTCTCAGGGGAGGGCTTGTCAACCTCCTGTATCATACTCACCGGATCTTCAATCTTTGGACAGGAGGCGTCTTGCACCCATTGATGTGATGGACTTCATTTTCGAGGATATGTTCCATGCCAATCTTTTCAAGAAATATCCTCCATATGCACCCTTGATTATGAGACTCATCAACTCCCAGCCGCATGATTCTCCACATGGCATACCACCACACCTCATTGTGCACACTCTGGTCTCTCTGCAGCAGAAGGGGCACATGGGGCCAGCTCCAAGGCGCCGATATGGAAATGATGATGATGAGGAGATTGAGACGGAGAGGGCTCCCTCTCCACCTAGAGTTCGGAGGAAGAATGCCTCCAATGTCCCTATGCCTACCATGACTAGAGACTATGTGCATGAGAGGGTCAAGAAGGCCAGTTTTTGGGAGAGGACCCTTTGTTGCATGAACGTTGACATTCACAAGCAGAGCATGCATCTTACCAAAGCAACTGCCGCATTGAGAAGCTCCTCAAAGAGATCAAGGACTAGGGTGCTGCTGATACTGAGGAAGGTGAAGATGAATACAATGATGAGCATGGGGCTCAGCAGTCCACAGAGTCTGATCACACTCTCTCATTTGGGGCATGGAATGCCCAACAGGATAGTCTGGTGGACTGGAAGACGTTTGCTGATGTCACCTCTGGGTTTGGATACCAGGGTACTTCCTCTTCTCGCCCTCACGGCAAAAGACCCGCTATTCCTGAGGATGATGATGACTATGACCAGGACGAGGGTGACCAGGACGAGGATGACCAGGATGAGGATGCCGAGGATGACGATGACTACTGAGTTATTGGGGCGCTAGTATAGGTCTTTTCCCTTTTTGGTGTTTCAATGCCAAAGGGGGAGAAGACATTCTCATCGCTTTGCATGGGACTTGGGATTTGCGACTATCTGCCATTATTTGCCTTTTATTTGGATATTCGAACTTGAACTTTATGTGTGTTATCTGCTGTTCTTATGTGTGTCTATGACTATGTGCTTGTGTGCAACACCTATTGTAACTCATGTGAGATCTATGTGTGCTATCGTTGATATTATCTTCCATACATGATTTACTTCATTATCTTGCTGCACATAGTCAGGGGGAGCCACATTTATATGTTATTCCATGCAAATCACTTATTGTCATCAAACACCAAAAATGGGGAGATTGAAAGGGCATTTATTGTCATAATCACTTTTTGTGTTCGGTAACAACAAGTTGATCATTTTACAGTTTGTTATTGTCCACAGGTTTGTATTACCACAGATAAACATCACACACACTCTTGGGAAAAGACCACATACATTTGCCACTGTTCTGGAAACTCCAGACCGGAGTCTCCAGTCTGCCAAGACCGGAGTCTCCGGTGTGGTCCGGAGTTTCCGGTGCTGGCTCCGGTGGAGCCTCCTAGGACATGGCTGGGACATTCTGACTAGGGGTCCGGAGGCTGCACCGGAGGTTACTCCGGTCCGAAGTCTCCGGTGTTGGAAGGTCGGAGTCTCCGGTGTTGCTGGTGAAGAACTGGCCTGGGTCAGTCAGAAGGGCAGTCCAGAGACTGGTCCGGAGATTGGCCGGAGTCTCCGACCGGAGTCTCCGGTCTGACTTTTCTACAACGGTCAGAAAACGGTTCGTGGAGGAGGCTGTCTATAAATAGGGACCCTTATCTTCTTCCTCCAGTTGCTCGAGCTGCTGAAGAACACCAACACCATTAGAGCCACCAAATCCACAAGATCTCTTCATCCAACCATCCAAAGTCATTGATCTTTGGAGAATCGAAGGAGGAGGCCTTGATTCACATCTTCACCAAGAGAGATCTTCATTTACCCCTCATTCACTTGAGGGCCCCCAAGCTCTAGTGTTTCTTTGGAAACCCTAACCTTGATTTGGTTCTTACAAGCTTGTCTTTGATTTGTCTTGACAGCTTGCTTGTATTTGGGAGCCTCCAATTCAGTTGTGGATGTGTGCCCCGAACTTGTTGTAAAGGTGTCGGCTTCCACCTCGAAGGTTGCCGATATAGTGGAAGGTGAATCGAGCCCGTTGGGGTGAGGTTCATCGGAGAACAAGGGAGGCCTCTCGTGGCGTTGGTGGTTTGAAACCACCCCCTCTCCAAACGTAGACGTACTTCCCCTCAAAAGGAAGGAACTACAGGAAACAAATCCTTGTCTCTCCGCGTCCACTCCCTTGGTTACTTCTATCCTTTACCGCACTTTACTTACTTGTTCTTGCTTAGTGTTGTGTTAGTTTGTGCTTGTTTGACATATAGGTAAATTCACCATAGTTGCATATTCTAGAGAATTTACCTTTCTTGTCAAACCCTAATTTGAAAAAAAGTAAAATTTGAAGTAGCACCTATTCACCCCCCCTCTAGATGCCCATACGATCCTTACAAGAAGCTAGTGAAGCCGAGAATGGCGCCGATGCAACCCTTTGCTAGCCTGGCGTACACCGGTGTGCCACACCCAAAGTCGATGTCACGGAATCCTGACTTAGAGACATCAGATATCAGGTACGCATTCACCACCGAGAACTGTGGCTGCCCCCACCGCAGCATGAGCACCGCCACAGAACGCATGTATTCCATGTCCACCTCCCGCTTTGTTGCTTGCCATCGCCACCGCTGGCCGCCGCCGTTGTAGCTTGTCGTCGATGCTGGTCGCCGCCGTTGCAGCTTGTCGTTAGGGATGTCACCCGCAGAGTATGGGTGCGGGTGGAGCCACCCCATACCCATATCTGTTCTCCCCGAGTCTACCCATCACCCGCACCCATACCCACCAATGAGTGCAAATTTTCTCATACACATCACCCGACAGGGTTAATGCGTACCCGCCGGTTAAAATACCTTGATTTACAACATCAAAATGAACAAAAAATTTGTAGAAAAAACATTTAACAATATAATTTATAAGCATCAATACAATAAATTAAGTTCACAAACTCACATACGAAAGAGAGGTAATTTAACCGTATATAAGACCATAAAATAAGTATCACAATAAAGTACTTTACATTAGCTCAATTAATTCTAGAGATACTAGTCTGGAGTTATGGAAATGGACTATGGCAATAGAGGGAACAAAGGATTCTTGCGATCGACAATCGTTAATATAACCTGGTAAATGGAGATACTAGACGTGAAATCTATGTGTTATTTTCGCCTAATGAGATTAATGGGAAAAAATAGATAATCTAAGTTAGAATTTTATATCGGAGGTCCACTTGTCAGATAAATGGATATACATGTACACAGGTACACGGGTGTGGGTTGTATGATCCCATATCTGTAACCGTCATACCCAATGGGTTTATAATTTGCCCATTTATATATTCATGGGTATTTTTTGGTCCCAAACGGCCGAACAACATATAAATGATATCTGATGTCTCTAAATCAGGATTCCGTGACATCGACTTTGGGTGTGGCACACCGGTGTACGCCAGGCTAGCAAAGGGTTGCATCAGCGCCATTCTCGGGTTCACTAGCTTCTTCATGGTGTTCAAGAATGCTAGTGGTGAAGACGGAGTAGGAAAGATTGAATTCATCCATTGCCGAAGAGAAGCAAATAAAGTGGCCCAGGAGCTAGCTAGGATCGATGAACCCCTAGCTTTATTCTGCAAACTCTTCTCGGTGATGTAACTATCACTTCATGTGGGGCATCAAGTTTCTTACACACCTTTTTCCTTACCAGTGTATCTAAGGGGACTGGAACATTTTTAATTAAGACAGTTTGCTTGTTTAATATATTGTGTTTGACATAAAAAATCCAGCCCAAACCGAAATTAACCTAGACCCAAACCAAAATTAAGGCAGTAAAAAGAAAAATGTGTTACCCCGTGTGATCCTATAGGTCCCAGCCTAGGCCCAAACCCAAGGAACTTCCGTCTCCCGTTGCCCCGTGTGTAGGAAGCTGCTGCCACCTAGGGTCATACGCGAATCGGACGAGTTTTATTATCGTACATATAGCAGAGCCGTTTGGTGTGCTTGTAAATGAGACTAGAAGGCAGCCAGCGTCGCCCACTCCCCCTGGTCGTGCAGCATGGCGCCGCGGTCTCCCCTGGATCCGGGGGCGGATGTCGAGGCGCGCTCCCCGCTTGGATCCGCCAGTCCCGCCGGTGAGTCCTCCCCCTGGAGCCCTTGTCGGTCGGCGCAGCTGCTTCGGAATCTGCGCAGTCGCAGCCGCTCCCTCCCGTGCTCTGGTGGGCGCTCGTCGGCCCGCTCCTCCCCGGCCGATGCCCAGCGGTCCGTCGCGCACCCGCCTCCAGTCGGTCATCGTGCACCCTTCGCCTTCAGTCAACGCGGCTGCGCCCATCCCTTGCCCAGAATGGGTGGCCGTCTCCTCGAGGCATGGCCGGCCCCGGGGTACCCCCCCCCCATTTGCGGCGGCGAACCCCTCGGCCCAGGCGCCCGCTTCAGACCGGCGGTCTCCCCGCAGCTCCTCGCTCGCGTCCCTCGCAGCGCGCGAGGCCTTCTTAAGGCGCTTCCGCGGCTTGTGCTTCCGCTGCCTTAGCAAGAGCCATCGTCGTTCTGAGTGTAGGGAGCCTCTCCGCTGCATCGAGTGCCGGCTTTGAGGACACTCCTCCTCCTCGCCCCGCTCGCCCTAGTCAGGAGGCGTCTCCCGCCTCCCCCTCTCCTCGGCTGCCAGTCCGTGAGCGGCTCCGCTTCCCGGCCCCGCCTCCGCCCGTGGAGATGTTGCGTCGCACCTCCGCACTTCCCGCCCCCCGTCGCCCCTCTGCAGGGCCAACAGTGATCGTCAGTTCGCGCTTCATGGACCACGAGTTGCGCACCCTGCGCAGCCGCGGCGTGCTTGTCAAGGCGGTGGAACAGTTCCACAACTGCAACCCGCTCCTCGTTGGCAAGGAGCTCGAGGCTAGGCTGCGGCTCCCGCCGCACGTGCTGCGTGTCACCCGCCACCACCCGGAGGCTTTCTTCGTCAAGTTAGACTTCTCCAAGCACCGCGACCACGCGCTCCGCCTCGGCACCATCACGGTAGATGGCAGTGCCTTCCTTCTGCAGCCCTGGCTTGAGTCCGACCATGTCGTGCACCAATCCTGGACTTACCATGTTCGGGTGTGCGTCGAGCGCATGCCGCTGCACATGTGGAACCTTGAGGGCGCCCAGGAAGTCCTCGGCCGGCGGGTGCTGGTGGACCGCCTTGACAGCCGGACTTACGGCCAGGAGAACACCGCCATCTTCAGCTGTTGGGTTTGGTACTGGGAGCTCGCTCACATCCCCAGCAGCCACGCCTTCGTCGTCTTCCCTGAGGGGTCCGGCCGCGTCGTCGAGATGCTTGGCTACTCTCCGACCTCCCGGCAGGTGGCCCCGCACCCAACGGCCTGCGCTTCGACGCCCTGGTGCACGTAGACTTGGTGGAAGACTGGCGCGTGCCTGAGCGGCGCACGCCTTCGTCGGGCCTCAGCGGCCTGCCCTCATCTAGCTCCGAGGACGAGCCCCCGTTCCCAGCCGTGCAGCCCTACACCTGGGTTATGGCTGTACCTGATGGCGAGGGCACTCACCGTGGCCCCGGTCCTGGCGCTTGTTCGGGCGGTTCGAGCGGTGGCTCTGGGGGTGATCGGCGCCGCGACGACGAGGGCGACTCCTCCGGCCGGCGCCGTCGGCCTGGTCTGGAGCTTCCCTCCTTGCGTGTCCGGGGCGGGCGCGACACTGCCCCTGCCCAGGGGCTTCGCGGCGACCGCCACCGCTCTCCTCCTGGCTCGCGGCGTCGTCGGGCGGCCTCGTCTCCTCGCGCTGATGGCGAAGAACTCCCTACGCCCCCGCCGCTGCCTTCTGACGGGTCAGTGCCCCAGCTGGCCTTCCCGGGTGGCGCTGCGGCGCCGGGCAGCCCTGCTCGTTCGCCGCCCCTCTCGCGTGCGCCCAGTCCCGTTTCGGCGTGTTCCTCCGACCCCCTCTCTGACATCGTGATGGTTGACTTCCTGGAACTTGAAAACTGGGCCCCCCAAAGGTTCGACCCCATGGAGACGGAGTTTGATGTCGTGCACGCCGCGGCCACGAGCCGGCCCCTCACCTTCTCGTTTGAAGCCCTGCTGTCCGGGGCCGATGCGAGGGTGGCTTCTCCGCAGCACTCACCTTCACCCCTGGGACGGACGCCGCGCCCTCCGTCTGCGAGCGACAGCCTGCTGGCTGTCACCAGCCAGGTTGATGGCCTACATCTGGCTGATGGCAGGGCCGCTGCTGAGGACCTGCTGCAGAGCCTCTTCGCCGAGCCGCCGGCCTCCATCCTGGGGGCCTCGCCTCCGTCCCCGGTCGCGGTTCCTCGCCAGGCGGAGCCCCCGGCAAGCACCCGCCGCTCCACGCGCCAATCTGCAAAGTTGGCGGCCATCCCTGTCTCGCAGCGTGTCAAGGCCAAGGGGTCGGGCGTCGACCCAGTAAAAGCGCCGCCAAAGCGGGCCAGTCTGGTTGCGCGTTTCAACACGCCACTGGACAATGTGGACATCGATGGCCTTGCCCTCCTCACCCGCGTCGATCGAGAGGCCATTCTTCGGGCTGCCTCCAAGGCGGAAGGAGCGAGCGCTGCAGCCGCGGCGGCTCATTAGTTATCCATGATAGCTACCACTTTTAGTTTTCGGCGACAACCAGCCTTAAGCTGGTTTGAGTTAGGGATGTCTTCGGTTGGTGGTCCTGTTAACCTAGTCTCGGGACGATCTTTTTGGGGTTGTCTTGGTTCGGATCGTCCCTCCCCCTTGTATGGCAGTTTGGTGGTGCCTTTTAGTAAATGTTTGTCGCTGAATGTGTGCCGCGCCCCTTGTTTCCCCAATGAGTGAACCCATCTGCCCTATCCTCGGTTGGAACCCGCGGGGCCTCAACAGCATTGCCCGTCGCGAGGTGGTTGCAGAAATGGCCACGCTTGCCAAAGCTACAATCCTCTGTGTGCAAGAAACCAAGCTCGCGTCCATCTCCGCCCGCGATGCGACTGAGATTGCCGGGCCCGCGCGGCGTGATTTCGTCTTCCTGCCTGCGACCGGCACGCGAGGCGGCATCGCTATATTCTGGGACGCCTCCGTCGTCTCCCTCACCAACTGCGCCTTGGGCGCCTTCTCAATCTCCGCCACCGTTACTATCTTGCGGTCAGGGACTTCCTTCCTCCTGGCGACGGTGTACGGCCCTGCGGAAGATGAAGCCAAACCGGCCTTCCTCCAAGAGCTTCAGGCCCTGCAGCCCGCCCGTGGTCAGCCGTGGCTGATTGCTGGGGATTTCAATCTCATCTACGAGGCTAGAGACAAGAACAACCTTAACCTCAACAGGCGCCTCATGGGGCAATTCCGGGCCGCCCTCGACCGGGCCGAGCTTAAGGAGCTTCGGTGCCAGAACCGGGCCTTCTCCTGGAGCAATGAGCGTCTTCAGCCTACACTTGTGAGGCTTGATAGGTTCTTCTGTAACGTCGCCTGGGAGTCGCTGTTTCTTTGCTGTGCGGTCCAGGCAATGTCGACTTCGCAGTCTGACCATTGCCCCTTACTACTCTTGGACATCCAGTGTCCGCCTCGCCGCGCCTCGTTTCGCTTTGAGTCGTTCTGGCCTAGTTTCCCTGGCTTCTTCGAGGTGGTTACCTCCGCCTGGAATCAACCCTCAACCTCCCTGAACCCGCTTGACCGCCTTCGCGCCAAGCTCCGAGGTACTGCTCGCGAGCTGCGCCTATGGAGTCGCCTTCACTTTAGTGACACTCGCTTCCAATTCCACCTCGCAACTGAGATCGTGATCAGGTTCGACGTGGCGCAGGACTCTCGCCCTCTCACTCCTCTGGAAGCGGCTTTCCGCAAGCTTCTGAAGGCTCGCATCCCCGGCCTCGCTGCTGTGGAAAGAGCTCGGCGCCGCCAAGCTTCGCGCCTTACGTGGCTCAAGGAAGGAGATGCCAACACCCGCTTCTTCCACCTGAAGGTCAATGCCCGCCGTCGCAAAAACCACATTCACACCCTTCAATCCGACTACGCCATCCACTCTTGTCACGACGACAAGGCGTCGCTACTTCACCGACACTTCTCCTCTACTCTAGGGGCGCCCATGCAGCGCGCAGCCGCAATCAACTGGGATAGCATACCTCTCACGCACATAGACCTCACCGGCCTTGACATCCCGTTCGGTGCCTCCGAGATCTGGGAGGCCATCAAAGCCTCGCCTTCCGAGAAGGCCCCTGGCCCCGACGGCTTCACAGGAGTATTCTACCGTCGCTGCTGGGCCATTATATGGCGCGACATCGTTGCGGCGTTCGATCACCTGTACCGGCTGGCAGGCGGGGACTTCGCCAGCCTCAACGGAGCCCTAATTTGCCTTCTCCCCAAAAAGGCGCAAGCTTCTTTCATCAAAGACTATCGGCCCATCAGCCTAATCCACTCCTTCGCGAAGCTTTTTTCCAAAGTCCTCGCGTGACAGCTGGCCCCGCGCATGGGCGAGCTGATATCTGATGCCCAGAGTGCATTTCTCAAGTCTAGGTGTATACATGAGAATTTTCTCTACGTGCGCAACCTTGCCCGATCCATGCATCGGCGCAAGAAGCCTTGCCTCCTGCTCAAACTAGACTTCGCCCAAGCTTTTGACTCTATATCCTGGGAATATCTCCTTGAGCTTCTCCAACGTCTAGGGTTCCCGCCACGCTGGCGCGATTGGATTTCACTCCTTTTTTCCTCGGCATCTACATCGGTACTTCTCAACGGCGTCGCCGGCCCTCCCCTCAACCACCGCCGCGGTCTGCGACAGGGAGACCCACTCTCCCCTTTACTTTTTGACATTGCCATCGACCCCCTGCACGGCCTCCTGCAGCAGGCATCTGCCACCGGTCTTCTTCCCCCTCTGCCAATAGGGGCGGCGTCATCACGCATTAGCCTTTACGCCGACGACGCCATCATCTTCGCCAACCCGGACCGTGACGAGCTCTCTACCCTCCTGAGCATTGTAACTAGGTTTGGTGATGCTTCAGGGCTTCGGATCAATGCCTCCAAATGTTCAGTGGCTCCAATCCGCTGTGGCGGTCTCGACCTCGACAGCATCCTTCATGGTTTCCAGGGGCAGCGTATTGGGTTCCCTTAACCTACAGGTGCCGCTGGCCACTGGCTCGTGCATCTACAACCCATCCTTGACCGGGCCCGGGCCAAGCTCGCAGCGTGGAAGGGGAAGCTGCTGAATGCAGGCGGGCGCCGCGCCCTCACTCGTTCGGTCCTCGACTCCCTGTCTATCTTTGCCCTCACCGCGCTGCGTTTACCCCAAAAATTCTCCTCCGCCTTCAACAAAGTTCGACGGCACTTCATCTGGGACGTTGGCGAGAACGAAATCACTGGCGGCAAGTGCAAAGTATCTTGGCAGACGGTCTGCTCCCCAATGAAGTTCGGTGGCCTCGGTATCCTTCACCTAGGGATTTTCGCGCGGGCCTTACGCCTACGCTGGCTATGGTTAAAATGGCATCACCCGGAGCGTCCTTGGACCAGGTTGGGCACCCCTTGTGACGCCCTTGACCACGATCTTTTCTCCGCTGCTACAAGAGTAACTTTAGGGGATGGTCGGACGGCATCGTTTTGGTGGTCCACTTGGATAGGTTCCTCCATGCTGCGCTCTCGCTTCCCCCTACTCTTCAGGCACTCCGCCCGCAAGCACCGCTCCGTCGCTGACGCACTTCTGGACCATCGCTGGGTCCTTGATCTTCGGCGCGCCCCTGCCCAGGTGATTCTGGCTGACTTCTTGCTACTCTTGCGGGAACTCAACACCCTTGGTCCAGCCCTCATCGGCGGCCAGGACGACTCCATCATCTGGCTTCCCTCTCCTGACGGGGTGTACTCAGCTAAATCTGCGTACAACCTCCAGTTAGAAGGACGGCAGCTCAGCGTCATGCCTGATCTTGTATGGGAGGCCTGGGCGCCGGCCAAGTGCAAAATGTTTGCATGGCTCCTCCTTCAAAATCGGCTCTGGTGTGCTGACCGCCTTATGCTGCGGGAATGGCCCAACTGCTACTTTTGCCCGTTGTGTGTCCGCAGTCTGGAGACGGCTAAACACTTGTTTCTCGATTGTCCTTTCGCCCGTCTTCTTTGGGCATCCATCGCGGCATGGACACACTGCGAAGGGTTGGCGCCGCGCTCATGGAGTATGCATGACTCACTCCTGGATGCGTGGGAAGCAATGATTCACGCCTCCAATAACGACCACAAGGCCGGCATCCGTTCACTGATCATCCTAGTCACCTGGGTGATAAGCCGTCGTCCCTCCGCCACCTTGTCCAAGTCGCTCGTGACGAAGCTCAAAGCTGGGCCTTCGCGGGAGCGAAAAAACTAAGAAGGCTCATCTGGGAACCTCCTTGAATTCATGATGTAATGCCTGCTTGGGCTTTTCTATCTTCTTGTTTCCCTTTTTGTTGACTTCTTCGGTGTAATGCCTATATGTACATAGTCTACCTTCTATCGAAATCGAAAGCCAGCAGTTGCTGGATCTTTCAAAAAAAAATGAGACTAGAAGGACACGGGAGCTTCGCCTCGCCGCCTACAAGGCGTTGTCACCTGGTGTGGTTACAATATTTAGCACATCAAATATTTTTTAGATTTTTTCATATAGATTTCGTGGTTACTTGGTGAACATATAATGAACACCATTATACTTGTGTGATCAACATATATGTATGGTGAAAGGTTAGTGCAGAAGGATTTGTGAGTTTTGTTTAACTGAAGCAAACACTGTTTCTTTTCCATGCAATTTCATTCTTAAAGTGAGTCTTCCAATCCTTAAATATCCGTCTATCATTGTACGCGTCTTGTACGCAAACGAAAATCAATGCAAAATAACCCTTCACCATGCATCAAAACCTAGAAATTTTGAGAAGATAATCATGATATGCTACAGGTTTCTACATATAGTGCAAGCATGGGTCATAAACAATACAAGTTCAGGTCACGGAAATAGTCGTTAGATGATAATAAGAATAATTTAAGGAAATTGTCCATGATCTGAACAAATATGCAGTTTAGCATATCTGAACAAATATGCAACTTAGCGTTCACATCATCTAATTTCATTTGCATTCAACAATGCAAGTGCTCCAGTACACAGGGGTGAACAACATTTTAGAATAAGAAAAATTTCAGAGAGAAAATAAGTTAAAATTGTTCCAACAGGAATCATGGTTACTTGGTTCTCATTTTTTTGTTAGTTTGTATGCCTCCAGACTGGAAGATCATTTGAAAGCTGAACACTGAAACAATATTAATTGGTAATTAGATAAAATACAAATAGCATAGTAATATAATATATATCTACTATTCTGTTAAAATCAAAGATGCAATGCATGTCAATGGAAATTGATAATGTAATAGAAGAGTGGAAGTTTCATGAAGTTCAGAATAAATATGTAAAAGTGATTTACATCCTTTAAAACACTACCTCGAACTGTTCAATACTACAATGCATATATGAAATCCACTTCCACAAGTCATATTAATGGATGAAATTGTACATTAGAAATTAAGAAATGACTAAAAGTCAAAATAACTCTGTAATGTAAAACCTATGCAAATCTCGTTGGGATTATGCAGAATGATACAATCAAGAGTATCTGATCCTAAGATGCATTACAGCGAATGGAGAATAAATCTAGAGGCAAATAGTTATCTGGGAGGATTTTACATTATATAACTTGGTCAATAGTTGACTTGTGGTTATAGAGATGAATCTGATAGGTTGTGGCCGCCACAGCCCTACTCGTCAGCAGTTAGGAGGTGCACTGCAAAAAGGAGATAAAAGAACATCCAATAAGAGAAAAAAGACCGGACATGAATCAGGAAAAAATAACTCACGTTAGTTTTTTTGAAATGAATAATTCACATTAGTATCACTGTCCAAGATGACATCTTATATGTGATTTTGGACTATTCTAGTATTTATGCATGTATTGCCCTCTTGCGGACTTGTACACTAAGCATTGTTTCATGAAACATACACGTTGGGGGCTTGTCAATCCAAAACTAAATTTTATATTACAGTATATGCAGCTAGTTGATCAGGGCATTCTCAAATACTGGCTCATCATAGTGAATTAATGATCACATCCCTGTAACATAAGATGCTAGCCTACGAATAATGATTGTTGTGAAAAGCATGGCGGTGTTGACATTTTACTCTAGGTAATAGCTATTATGAGAGCAGTCATGTTGTAGTTGCATGGGAAAACCCTAAGATGGTATGTTGTATGTTCAGCTAAATAATGAAAATCATTTACGTAATTTATGTTCTTACTTTCATGGTTTTAAAGGCTCCGAGAGTGCAAGGCATCGTCATCGCCTTTGACTGCTGAGGAAGGCGTCCATAGGCGTCCCAAGTCATCGCCTAGGCAGGAAAATCGCCGCCTTCCTCGCTTGTAGATGCCTCAGTCAGGTCGCGCGGGAAATGAGTGTTGGAGAGAGAGGGAGGGAGGGAGGGAGGGAGAGAGAGAGAGAGAGAGAGAGGGGAACAGACCAGGCCAGGGGAACTGATTGGGAGAGAGAGGAGGGAGATCCTCTCATGCGACCTCCCCAGCTCCGGCCAGATTCGCTCCAGCTCCGCCATCTACCGGCCTCCCCAACTTCGGCCAAGCTTGCGGCGGGGCCGGCAGAACTCAGGGAGGCGCTCGGGGAGACGGCGGTGGAGCTGCTCAGTGCAGAGGGAGGCGGGGGGAAGGGCGGCCGCGATGGCGGTTGTGCTGGCGGCGGTGGAGGGCGCTGAAGCGGGGTCGGTGGAACGCGGTGTGGAGCGTGTGGTGGGGTACGCAGGGAAGTGTCGTGCGTGGGTGCAACGGCTGGGTGGAGCATGTCGCGGATAGGAGCAGGCGTGGGGTGGGGTGTGCGCTTCGAGTGGGGGTGGGTCGGTGTTAGGTGCGGTACTGCTGTTTGCCTGCTTGCCTCCCTCAAAGGTGTTGCCTTGCAACACGCCTTGAGCGCCTAGGCGTCGAGGCGCCCCTCCATCGCCCTTGGGACGCCTGGACGCCTTTAAAACCATGCCTACTTTAGAAAAAAATAGTAGACAAAATGATTTGAAAAATCACCGTTATATACCTGAATTTAACAATAGTTGTCATGATTACTTCATCTTCCTTCGCAAATAAGTGAACACCCCATAAACCATCGCAAATCTGAAGAGCATCAACAAACTTCAGGCCTTATCTAGCAGTAATAGCAGGGAAAGTGAGAACTGTCTAGCTACACACTGCTTAAAAGCAGCTAAACATCTCAGTTGTCCAAAATTCAAAGAACATACCTAAAACATCAATGGTTATGATTAGCATAAATGGAGCCACTGCATTGTAGGCAACACAATCTAAGCACATGTACATATAATCTTGCCTAAACTTTTCAGGCTTAGTCACCTTCAGCCATATAACTGTATCGAAACGCAGAGACTACTCGAAGACAAACTGCAGAAAGAAGAGCAAAATCTCTCAGGTTGTATCCAGAGCGGGAAAATAAATAATATGAAAGAAGAGCCTTAGAGTGAAGCGAACATGGCCAATGGTTTTTCATGTGACAAATTCTGGTTGTCAGACTGTGTAATCTTTCTCTGAATAATATTTCTCTGAACATAGTCACGCTAACCGTTAGAAGCAAGGTTCTGATATATATGTATATATCTTCATTCTCTCCTTTTGTATCTCTCATGCTCCCTTACTCCCTTGAACTGTTTCACGTCTTCACTTTATATTGTTAACACTTTATAAGATAAGCATGCAGTGTTAATTTGAGGGATATATGTAAATGTAATTTATTGATCTAGTTAGGTATCAATAAAATAAGAACTAAGAGTTTCTTTTTTTTCACATATACATGGTTTAGTCAATTGGTACCGAACAATCTTTGAAAGTGGCATCAATCTGAAAGCGGTGAATTGAGGAAAAGTGCTCAAGAATATATTTTACTACATCTAGAACTACACCTATATTTCAAAGGTGACAAAAGGAAAACACATGGCTATAAAAGTTTAGAATAATATATATCCGTTCCTAATGCTACTAACATTTAATGAGAAGGCATAAGTAAATTACATATGGAAAAAACTCGAAGAATATACCTAATTACCTACTCTGAATTCATGTGCTAAATCACCACTTCTATAGGCCTACTTACTCTATCACTTCACTACTCAGGTTCATGCATATGTGTACAGCACACAAGGATATCTAGATACTGAACGTGAACAAAAATTCATAATAAAGAGGATGATGGGCTGGCGGAGTTTGAAGAAGAAAGAAACCTTGGAAAAATAAATTTGGTCCGAAATAGCTTGAACATATTGTTCACCGCTCACGTAAGAAGAAAATCAGCCAGATGGACACACCATGCTCAGCAGCCTCCTGAGATCAGATACAATCTGGTACCGTTTTGGTAGTAATCTGACATCTTTTGTTCCAGAATTCAATCGAGGCGGTGCGGAGGCAGCCGACAGACATACAGACAGAGCCAGGTTGTCAATCTCTGAATTTAATTAACTGAGACCAGCGAGCTTTAGCCTGTCAAACAATTTTCCAAATAAAATTACCAGCACAACAACAGTTGACATCTCCAAATAACTCTTCCAGTCCATGAACTCGCAAATAGTCCAAGCAAATTAGAATAAACTGTACATGAACCTGATCATGGATTCCATGATGCAAATGTTGAAAATAATGCACGGGGTTTAATTCTTACTGTTGGCAGCAAGGAGGACGTTGAGCAGTGGAGGAGGACGTCAGGCGGTAGAACTGGCCGGTCGTTGCTGCTAGTGGAGATGCGGCCTCGGTGGTCGGCGCCGGTCGCTGCTGCACGTGGAGAGGCGGATTCGGCCCTCGTCGCCGATTGTTGTTGTGGAGAGGAGGGCCACGACTCGAGCTGAGGTAAGCGGCGGCGGCGGGCTGAGTAGCGGTGGCGGCGGGCTGAGCGGCGACGGGTACTGGGGCAGCGGTAGCGGCAGGGGAAGGGGCAGCGGCAGGGGCTAGGGCAGCGGCAGCGGCGGGGTGAGGCAGCCGGAGGAGCAGCGTGGGCGGCGGAACCCTATCTGCTCTCACGGGATAAGTCGGAGATACGGAGAAGACCACAGGAAGTGCTCTAGATATTTCGTTGCCCACGCGAGCTGCTCTCCATGCGGAAAAAACGCCGTCTAGGTCCACACAACAGCGTCAGAGTGTTCTTACGTACTACGGCAAGTAGCTTCAGAGCGCTTGCATGTGCTCACGCTTAAGGTATAGAAGAATTTCATGACCTCACCTGGCTGAAAATTAGCTTATTTCTTAGTCGACTGAAAATTGGACGACAGGTTTTTTGGGTAAAAAATATTCTCAGTTGATCTCCCGGTCTCTCTCCACATAATTGGTAGGTGGGTTCATTCTACATTGATACTAGCACAAAGCGACAGGTTGCATGCATAGGGTTGAAATCGCAAAGGCTCATATATGTGCCATGATTTTGGGGTTTGTTGCCACGTTCTTGTCACTAATGTAGGGACCTCAAAATAAATATTTTATAAAATATTACCCAGTGAACGCATACACAATGGAGACATGATAAAATCTCTTCCTAACTAGCATCTTCCTAACTAGCATAAATAACTAATGATTAATCGGAAACGACGGTTGCCGATGTGAACTGTCCAAAATAAAAATAAAGAGCTTAGCTTAAATGCATCGACAATGGAGATCGGGCGGCCAAGCTCCTCCATCTTCAAGTTCTTTGCTTCCCCAAAATTACTTAAAAGAAAATGTATACGAGACCAGGAATTTACCTAGAAAGGACTAAGTAAACATGAGCATTAGTCCAAAGCAAAAAACACGACAATATAGAAAATTAAGGACATATGTTTTTAATCTACCGAGCCACATCATCTTGATTCCGCTAACAGATCATGTATCGGATCCTCTGTGATGAGCCAATAAAATGCACCGTGTGTTCACTATCCCCGGTGTAGTTATTTTCGCATCTTTTAAGTTCCAGCATATCAAAACCACAACTTTTAGGTGTGTGTCTCAGCGTTCAAACCCACCTGGCATCCCTGCGATGTTCTAGTGGTACTCATAGGCCATTCCAAAACTCAAGCCATATAAGCAAGGCAAAATGTACCGAGTCGCCATCAAGATCTACTCGATCTAAGGTGTCTATGTTTAGGCACAATAGTATGAACATTGTAATTTATGGGATATTGTATCACAAGGAACGAAATAGGTTTGTTACTTTCCGCTGGTGGGGACGGGGGAAATATGTAAGCATTTATTTTTCTCTTTTAAGTATACATTCGTATACATTCTAGAAGTAAGTCGTGTATGCAAAAAAAGATATATGAATTACTTTATAAAAAATGGTTGGAGCGAAGATGTGAGCCTAGCTTCTTTGGTTAGGCAAGTGGATGTACACCGTGGCCACCTAGATTATGGTTTTTATACAATTGAATATATGTTCCTATTATATTTGGTTGTACTAGGGGCCTTACATTTTTATTGTATTGAAACCCACACAATTCAGCCCACTTTATCGCATTTCGTCCCATCATTTATCTTTTCATGGGCCTGCCCAGCATCAAGAGGAGAAGGCATCGACGTGAGCTAGGAACTCCTTCAGACATCGATTGTAGACCGAAGGCCTCTCTAGGTGGACCAAATGCCCAGACTTCCTTATGCTTCGTAGTGTCACTTTCTTCCCGAGTTCCCTACACATACAAAATCACATCATTCTATCAATTAAATTGATTATCTACGCATGATAACATTTGAGATGTAGCTATGAAGATGTCGTGAAGGCCCATCAACTATATGTCTAATCGGGCATTTCGATCTTACTCTTTCATCCGCTTGGCTTCCTCTATTGGGACATAGTTGTCATTCTCACCCCATAGGAGAAGTATGTCCTGCATGGATGCAATGCAAGTCAATCCTTAACAACAAGTGTACATAGTGCATACAAAGATTACTATATATACTTCTAGTCATTTTCTTGTTCACTTTATACAATTAGGATTTACCGGTGGTTGCACATTGCAAGCGCGAAGCTTTGGCATATTTACAGGATATGTGTTGTATATGACGACGAGATCCTACCCATCAACGGTAAGCTGTAAATGATCGGCTTATGAAGCGCTGTATTTCTTCTTAACAAACTTTAGCTAGTTATATATATGGATCACCCAATGACCTCTTATTATATTATATATGAGTATCTAAATTTCGAGTTGACTCGGATTTGACTAAGTCTCGGTCTATTTGACAAATTTGAACATGTCTAAAATATTCACGGTGATGTAATAATTTGTCGTAAACTGCATATATATTTATTCTGAGAGTTGAAATAAAAATGTGAATTCTTTTTGCTGATATCAAATAAAAAAGCATAAAATCCCTTTTCACTACAAAAAAGAGGATTAACATTTTTATTCACTTGTTTTACTTGTGAAACTGCAGAGAATGTGATTTGTGAACCTGGTGGAAAACAGGGGTCGATGCTTGCTTGTCCGTGGTCACCATCTCTTCGAGCATCTCGGCCCTCTCCTGCCGGTTGGCACTCATCACCTGCAATATGCAGCACACGAACATGCAGCGTGATTTCTAGTGAATCACAGAACTCGTTTCTAGTGGAATCTACTAATGTAAATATTTAATTGAATACATACAAAAAACCATTAATATGGATGTACCTTGTGCCTGAGGAAGTCGTTGAGGACGCGACGAGGGAACCACCGCAGCTTCATGTACAGGGCGGTGGCAAAGAGCAGCCTCAGCCCCCCGGCCGATTCCGGCATCATCAGCTCGGCGAACGTCATCCCTGGGCAGAGCCTCCAGAGCAGGGCGTCCTTCACGCCGCCCGTGAAGACATGGGCAGACCCGGTGGCGACGACGGAGTGGACCAGCCCCGGGCACGCGGCCGCCATCTTGAACGCCACTAGGGCGCCATAGCTGAACCCGACCACGGTGCACCGCTCCTCGACTCCGAGCCTCCGCAGGGCCGCGGCGACGCACTGTGCCTGGAAGGCCATGGTCCGGTCAGGCGACGCCGTGGTGGAGCGGCCGAAGTGGAGGAGGTCGGGGACGTAGACGTCGTAGCCGCGCTCGGCGAGGGCGCCCACCTGGAACGCCCACGTCATCAGGCCGTCGGCGGCGAAGCCGTGCAGCAGCACCACGGCGTGGCGCCTCTGCTTCGGCTTCATCAGCTGCACCCCATTCTCGGATGGTGTTGCCTTGTGCTTAGGCAGCCAGAAGTTGATGACGGTGCCAGCACCGTCGTCCACGGCGACGGCGTCCTGCCGCAGGCCGGCGTTCTTGAATAGACGGGAAAGCAGGTGCTTCCGTAGCAATTTCACTGTGTTCACCATTGACGCTTCCTTAGCTTTTTTTTTTTCTTGCTTAATTTGGTGTGGCCTGTGACAGGCAGCTAGCTCCCGTTGGTTTATAGATAAACTCAAGGCCGCTGCACACCACACACGTTAATGTTATATCCTCATCCTAATATAATCCGTTTGTCCAACCATTTCGTGTGACAGATCGTGAATTATAAGGCAGAAAAAGCTCACTTTGCAAATTAAGCTCTTCTTAATCTAAGCCGAGGTGCGCTTTCAGGTCGTCCTGTCACAATGACGACGGCTAGCTACCTTCTGTTGGAAAAATTCATATCATGGTATTACAAAACGAGATAAACAGGAGACATTAACCAACTATTTCAAAAACCGATCTAATGGAAAAAAAAGTTACACAATCTACGTATTCAGTTTAGCATCCTCTTCGTGAGATGGAAAGACAAGTGTAAACAGATATGTAGGGTTTAAGAGGGAGGCAACGGTCCCTCCGACCCAAATTATTTGACTCAAATTTGTCTAGATTCGAATGTATTTAGACTTGTTTTAGTTCCAGATACATCCGAATCTAGACATAACCAAGTCAACTAATTTGGGTCGGAGCGAGTATATAAATTGTGAAAATCAGGATTAGAACTCGAGACCCTGGTTTTGATACCATGTTAAGCTTCACGTGTCCAGCCCCTGCCTCGTCTAGATCGGGCAACACGTGTGGCGACCCCAACGCCCAGCCGTCGGCCTCCCCATCTGATCTAGCTCCTCGCTGCAAAGCCCGCGGCAGGTGAGGCGGCAGCGGTGTCAAGGTAGGTCTGGGCTTGTGCGGCGTTGGCGCCTTGTTGCGGCCGTCTGTCGGCCTCATGATCTGGCTGCAGTCGTCCTGCACCGGCCTCACGATCTGGTTGTGGTAGGCTCTATGAATTGGCATGTCGCTGCCTTCTGATCTGCGCGTCATCAACGGTCACGTCGAGCCAATATGCATTCATGGCTATTCGTTGGGGCTAGATCATACTCCACCTGGTTCAATGGCTCATGCACATGGTTCCTGGCCGTCTGAGCACATGTGTGAAGGAAAAGATCACCGGCCAGAAGACTCCACGGGAGATCTCCATTGGACGCTTGACGCATGTAGATTGCTTGAACGGATGGGATTCGGTCGTATGCACCCCTATTTCAGCTTGTGCAGCTTTAGGAGGGTGTGACATGAAGCTTCACTATCTATTGACATTATGAATCATGTTGATGTTTCGATTTCCATTGTGAAGACAGTGGCGAGAAATGTCATGATGGTTGAGTTCCAAGTCCTACTAATGGCGGACCGAGTCTTCGAGATGATAATGACTTTGCTATGTGGTCCGTAACTTGTAGTGGAGGCATGTGTTGTAGCTACAAGAAATTGATCATTGCAGCAAGATCTTCTGTTTCTTCTTCTTTTTGTTGTAAGGCTGTGTGCATTTGTAATGTCTTTAGGACATTTCATTGTTGCAGAGGCTCAGTGTAATTGATATCTTTGTGATATTAATATAATTCTTTTGTCGAAAAATGTTAAGATTTATGCACTAACCAACTATTCCAAAATACAGATCTTAATAAAAAGAGTTAAGCAATCTATTTATACAGTTCAATAGATGAGAGGCACACCAACCAACGTTTTGGTTCTGGTCCTGTTCCCTTAATTAACACCATGTATAAAGGGGATGTTATGCCTCTTACGGGTACAGACACACATGGAAAGTTCGAAAATTCCCTATCACTCCTGATAGCCGATCGTAAAAAGATGCTAAGAGGATGAGAAGACACAGGACCACCTAGACCACTGCAGGGGATTGTCGACGGCGTCTAGGACATCTCCACCTCACCGAGCCGCTTCCCCTGGTCTTCTACCTTGACAAGAGCCCAACTTACTCCGCCTACATGGGCTATACCATGCCTACAGTTAACAGGTTCGAGAATGCTTCATCAACTTGTAAGTTTCCTATGCAACCGTTTTCCTTTTGGTGTTCTAGATGATGGTTAGGCGTTTTATGTTAAATAACAAAGCCAATCCCTTTTTCTGGCGCCTGGCTAGGTGATGCTGGCATCAGTCACCATTAGGGTTTATGTCCTCCCTAGGATCCATCCGGCGGTCAATTTCCGAGTTTTCGATCCGATCTAAGGCGAAGTTTTGGGTTGGTTGTTTTTAGCTTGTCCGCTCGTTTGGTTCTGGTATGTGTGAAAGATCTGGCCTGAGCTAGTTTGTTGAGAAATTTGGCAGACTTCTGGTCCACGTAAGTTCTATTGGCTGTGCTAGTTCTCTTGGTTTGTGGGGAAGTTTGGCCGGCTTCTGGCTTGTGCAAGGTTTCAGTCACGTTTAGGTTTAAGGCTCCAATTTGTTTGAAGAAGAGTGTGCGGTTTGGTTTCTGGTTGGTCCGTCTGCAATATTCAACAAGGTGCACTGCCAGCGAATGATGAAAATCGTCAGACTGAACTACCGTGGGATGAACTCGACCTCAACGGGCCGCTCACTCTCGGGTATGCAAGGGCAATTGAGGTCGGACATTTTGTTTTTGTCTGGATTTCATCTAGATAAAGAGAAGGCTACTTCTTGGTAGTAAATTAGGCTTTCATATGAAGTCAATGAGTGTGAGTGATGGTCATTCTAGAGGTCTAACTATGTTATGGAATGATGATATTAAGGTTATGTTCGCGCATTTTTATGTCAACTGCAACGATCTAGTTACTGATAAACGAGTGAAATTGATAATGACATGTTCAAGACGGCCTTCCATGCTAAATCGGGTGAAATTGATAATGACATGTATGCGCACCGTTCAATACAAAGTTCGGGTCAATTTTGAGGAAAGTAATCTCTTTTCCCCTTCAAGAGGTTTGGGCCAATAGGTTTTGTAACCCTTATCCTCATATCGATTATTAGTTTGTCCCAAACGATTAACCGGCTTGTTAAACCAAGCTGAGCTTCGAGGTGAGTTAAATGGGGTTAGAGTGTGCCGTGATGCACCTTCGATCTCCAATCTCTTGTTTCCCGATGACTCTTATTCTCATGCAAGCAAATGCAGCTAATCCAAATTGCCCGAAGCATATTCTCGACCAATATTGCCTCGTTTCAGGTCAATTGGTGAGTAAGGATAAATCGAGCATCTTGCAAATATGAGGCTGCTAGTTAAGATTTCGTTTGAAAGCTCCCTTCACCTTCCTCTCGTTGACAGCCAACTTCCATGTGGTGCCGACATTTCTGATTTAGCAGGCCCATCTGGTAGCGCCACAGCAACTAGGGACGGGCCTTCAGTTAATCATGTGGGCATCGTCAAGATCCACATGTACGAGGGATGCACAAATGGAAGCCCAACTAGCCCACCGAAGTGCATGCATTAGTTGTCTCGATCAAGATGATGCAAATCGGTTTTTTTCTCGAAAATGGGTGTATATTACTTCGAGCATCACTAGAAGACGTGTTAAAAGTTGGTTCTCTATAAATATTTTGGGGTACTAAAAAGAAGGTGTTTTCAGTATGAATCGACTGTTTCTAGAGTAGATACCCAGAAAAGGTACTCCCACCACCACTTAGTATTTAGGATAGGAGTACCATAAAAAGAAAGAGGTATCTAGATTTCAGACGTCTGAAAACTTCTTATGTCTAAATTGCTGACATCGTCCTACTATTTATGTTAATTCTTAGTGGCGAGCGAGATGACTAAGACATAAGAAGTTTTTAGACGCCGATAACTAGCAAATCCGGAAAAAAAACCACGATTTCAACCCACCAGCGTATCAACGGGATAGAGATTTTTATGTGACACCATATATAACAAGAAGGATGATTGAACGTAAACAATATGCAACGCTTTGCTTACAATTATTCCGTCCCACAACACAAAGCTGAACCAAACTCATTGCATTGATCTTGTGTAGACAACACACATCTCTCGAGTAGTATTCACAAGAAAATCATTGTGAACAATACAACACACATCTCTCGAGTAGTAAAGTTCAACAGCGAGAAGTAAATAAGGAGGTTGGATTGAGTACAACTAAACATCTTGATCGGTCGACCGACGTGACACTGCCAGACAGAGATTGAAGTTCAGATCACAGATATGATCCTGGCAGGCGCGTCGACGACGGCCACCGGCCGCATGAGCTTGCTCATCTCCTCCATGAACTCTTCCATAGCGGGCCCGGGCAGGCACACGGGCACGGCGACGCCGTCCTCGCCCATGGAGTTCTTGACGGCGATGAGGAAGCTGATAGGATCTGCTAGGACCTCTAGTGGTCGATCTAGGGAGTACACGAGAGAGGTCCCACCACATTTGAAGAAGCCATTAAAAGTCCTCACTCATCGAAGTGGCTTGAAGCCATGGAAGATGAGATGAGATCCATGAGTAGCAACAAAGTCTGGGATTTAGAAGAAGTTCCTAAAGGAGCCAAAACGGTAGGCTGTAAATGGGTCTACAAAACCAAATGTGACTCTAGAGGGAATATTAAAAGATTTAAGCCACGACTTGTGGCTAAGGGCTTCACCCAAAGAGAAGGAATAGATTATAATGAGACATTTTCTCCAGTCTCAAGTAAGGATTCTTTTAGAATCATAATGGCTTTAGTGGCACACTACAATTTAGAATTGCATCAGATGGATGTAAAGACGGCATTCCTAAATGGAGACTTGGAAGAAAAAGTTTACATGCACAGCCAGAAACGTGGGGCATCGAGAAGATGATGGCCATGTGCGTCCAGGAGGAAGAGAGGCTGAAGGGGCAGTCCGGTGATTCCGTGAACTACTTGAGCCCAACCAAGAAGAGGAACTTTCAGGGTTCCAAGCCCCAAGGGAAACCTCAGGGGCATCCCTCTTCTTCCAGGCCACATGGAAAGGCTCCTGAACATCAGGCACAGGAAGTGGACAAGGACACCTGCAGGTGGTGCAAGCAGAAGGGCCATTACATGAGTGACTGTGTGGCTTTCTTGAAGTATATGTGCAAGAACGGTGAGGATTTAATTACCTTTGTTGATGAATCCTTATTTTTAAGTTATGCAAAATCGACTTGGTGGATTGACTCAAAGTCATTGTTCATGTTGCTAATTCATTACAGGGATTCCGTATGAGAAGGACCCTGCAAAGAGGAGAAAGAAGAATTAAAGTAGCAAACGGCGTTCAAGCTGAAGTCGAAGCCATTGGAGATCTTCCTTTAGAGTTGTCGAATGGCTTTGTACTTTTATTAGTAGATGTTCTTTATGTATCCTCTTTGCATCGAAACTTGATAAGTGTGTCGCGCTTAGACGACTGTGGTTTTGCTTGCCATTTTGGCGATGGTCAATGTAAAATCAAATTGAATAATCAGATTGTTGGTATTGCTTTCAGACAAGACAAGCTTTATTTATTATCACTCTGTGAGAATGTGAATGAAATAAGCGTTGAGAATAAGAATGCCTCCTCATCCCTGAATGGAAAGAGTAAGAGGAAAAGAATTGATGAAGTCTCATCGAAATTATGGCACTGTCGTTTAGGCCATATTTCGAGGGGGAGAATAGAACGCTTAATAAAAGAATCAATTCTTCCACCTCTAGAATTTTCAAATTCAGAGCAATGCATCGATTGCATTAAAGGAAAGTTTGTAAAGAATATTAAGAAAGGCGCCAAAAGAAGCACAGGAGTACTAGAAATAATTCATACGGATATATGCGGTCCGTTTCCTGTGACATTTGTGGATGGCTATGACTCTTTCATAACATTCACGGATGACTATTCGCGTTATGGTTACATTTATCCTATTAAAGAACGCTCAGAAGCACTGGATAAATTCAAGATATTTAAGGCTGAAGTGGAAAATCAGCACAGTTTAAAGATTAAAGTAGTAAGGTCCGACCGTGGAGGCGAATACTACGGCCGGCATACCCCATATGGCCAAGTTCCGGGACCTTTTGCGAGGTTTCTACAGGAACATGGTATAGTCGCCCAGTATTCAACACCGAGCGAGCCTCAGCAGAATGGAGTAGCTGAAAGAAGAAACCGTACCTTGATGGATATGGTGAGAAGTATGTTAAGTTACTCCACCTTACCGATTGGTTTGTGGATGGAGGCGTTAAAAACCGCCATTCACATACTTAATCGAGTTCCAAGTAAATCGGTGTCTAAAACACCATATGAGTATGGACTAGTCGCGAACCTTCACTCAATTATTTGCGAGTGTGGGGTTGCCCAGCTGAGGCAAAGCTCTTCAACCCAAGCCTTGGGAAGTTGGATCCCAAGACAGTGACTTGCCATTTTATTGGCTATCCAGATAAGTCCAAAGGCTATCGTTTCTCATGTCCGCAGATACACTAAGTTTGTAGAAACGAGACACGCTGTGTTTCTGGAGGATCAGATGATCAGGGGGAGCACGGTATCCCGAGAAATCAACCTTGAGGAGAAGCGGGTGCATGCACCCACTCCAATGATTCAGGAACCATTTTTCTCGATACCTGCTCTGCAGGCACATGACAATGTCGATGTGACACCTGCTGTTGGTTCTCCTGTGGTAACAATGAATGAAAATGAAGACCCCGTTACCACAGATGAGGGGGAGCCGCAACAGCCCCACACCGAGAATGTGCCAGAAGGTGAGACCCTTAGAAGGTCTCAAAGAACTAGAAAGCCAGCTATTCCAAATGATTTTGAGATCTATGTCAGTGAAGAAGTTCAAATGGAGGGTGATCCCACCATATTTGAAGAAGCCATTAAAAGTCCTCACTCATCGAAGTGGCTTGAAGCCATGGAAGATGATATGAGATCCATGAGTAGCAACAAAGTCTGGGATTTAGAAGAAGTTCCTAAAGGAGCCAAAACGGTAGGCTATAAATGGGTCTACAAAACCGAATGTGACTCTAGAGGGAATATTGAAAGATATAAGGCACGACTTTTTGCTAAGGGCTTCACCCAAAGAGAAGGAATAGATTACAATGAGACATTTTCTCCAGTCTCAAGTAAGGATTCTTTTAGAATCATAATGGCTTTAGTGGCACACTACAATTTAGAATTGCATCAGATGGATGTAAAGACGGCATTCCTAAATGGAGACTTGGAAGAAAAAGTTTACATGGCACAACCCAAGGGTTTTGTTGTGGAAGGAAAAGAGCGTATGGGATGTCGTCTGAGAAAGTCCATTTATGGATTAAAACAGGCCTCCAGGCAATGGTACTTGAAGTTCCATGAAACAATAAGGAAGTTTGGGTTTGATGAGAATGAGGAGGACAACTGCGTATATGCAAAGTTCAAGAATGGGAAATTCATTTTCCTTACCCTGTATGTGGATGACATTCTACTCGCTAGTAGTGATGTTAGTCTACTACTGGAGACGAAGAGGTTCTTGTCCTCAAACTTTGATATGAAAGATCTTGGTGAAGCTTCATTCGTTCTAGGAATTGAAATTCACCGAGATAGACAAAAGGGGATTTTAGGGTTATCGCAGAAGGCATACTTGGAGAAGATTCTAAAGAAATATAGTATGCATGCGAGTAATCCTACGCCTGCTCCTATAGTCAAGGGCGATAGATTTGGGAACTTTCAGTGTCCCAGGAACCAATATGAGATCGATCAAATGAAAGCGGTTCCATATGCTTCTGTTGTCGGAAGCTTGATGTATGCTCAAGTGTGTACACATCCTGACTTAGCTTTTGTTACCGGGGTACTTGGCATTCAAAGTAATCCAGGAATAGACCACTGGAAAATGGTGAAGAAGGCATTGCGTTATGCAAAAGGCACAAAAGGCCTCATGCTAACATATAGAAGAACTGATTCTCTTGAGATAGAAGGGTATTCGGATGCAGACTATGCGGGAGATGTAGATGAAAGAAAATCCACGTCAGGATATGTGTTTACTCTCGCAGGTGGAGCTATATCGTGGAAAAGCGATAAGCAAACCATCACGGCATCGTCCACGATGGTAGATGAGTATATAGCATGTTATGAGGCCACGGGGCAGGCAAACTGGTTAAAGAAGTTTATACCCGGGTTGAGAGTGGTAGACAGCATTCAAAGACCACTCAAGATGTACTGCGACAATGAGCCAGCAGTATTCTATGCTCACAACAATAAGTCAAGTGTTGCTGCCAAACACATTAACATTAAGTTTTATGTTGTGAAAGAAAGAATCCAGGATCATACCATAAGTTTAGAGCATATAAGTACAAAAGAGATGCTCGCGGATCCGCTCACAAAAGGCTTACCACCCAGTGTGTTCAGAGAACACTTAGCCGGCATGGGTTTAAGGGAAAGCCTATGATACCTGGATATTAAGGGCCTAGTACAAGAATCTGTTTCAAACTAGAGAGGTGTATAGTGGCTGTTGAATCGATGGTGCGTAACTGACCATTATGACGAGACATGCTCTATATGTTGATCTGTGATGAAATAGGTACCAAAGTATAAGTTTAAAGTATAAGTTAAGTGAAAGATGAGATCAAGGGGGAGAATGTTAGGTTGATCTCCCGTTCGGGCCCAACGGCCCGAACAAACCTTGGACTCACGCCCTGATCGGGGGCGCCCAACGTCGCAATCGTTGGTGGGCCCCCGTCGCGCAGCGCAATAAATAGAGGTGGGGGCCGGGGGCACGAACGCCAAGGTTCGTCGTGCCCACTCACCCCACCGAAAACCCCAAACCCTAGCCACCGATCGGCTTGCGCTGTAGCGGCGGGAGCCCACCAACGATTGCGACGTTGGGCGCCCCCGATCAGGGCGCGAGTCCAAGGTTTGTTCGGGCCGTTGGGCCCGAACGGGAGATCAACCTAACAGAAGCTGGCTACCCCAGGGATGACGCCGACGCCGCCCTTGGCCGGCACCGCGTAGGCCGACTTCCCCCAGCCGTAGTCAAGGTCACGGATCCCAGCCTTGGACACGTCGGACACCAGGTACGCGTTCGCCACGGCGAAGTGCGGCCGCCCCCGCCGCACCATGAGGCGTGCCACCGACCGCACGTATTCCAAGTCCACTTCCCTCTTGGCCTTCATCACCAGCTCCACTGCATAGCCCACAGGGTTCGCGCAGAGGTCGTCGGCGGTGGACATGGCCACCGCGAACGCGAACGCGTTACCGTAGTACCCATGCGGGATGCTGCCGCCATGTCCAGGGCCGCGGAGGTTGACTATGCAGATCATCCGCATCGTCTCGTCGGCGGCGGGCGCCAGTGCCATTGTGCGGCACTTCCAGAGGCACCCGGTGAGGAGCTCGAAGGTGGTGGTGCTGTGACAGAGAGAAGATGGCATGTGGGAGCGGACGGCGGCGAGCTCCCTAGGACCGAAGAACAGGGAGCGGTGCGTCAATAAGTCATCCAAGGGCATGATAGCGCCATCGGTATCTGGCACCTCGTCATATTCGCGGTGAGCGAAGCGAGACCGAGGTGACGGGTCACCGTGCGATGCCATCAGCAGCTCGCGCCCCCACACCGGCCGCACCTTTGGCGCCATAGCTCCCCGAGCCAGGTCGGCCACGGCGGCAAGGAACTGCACCATCCCCGCACCGTCCGCCATGGTGTGCTGCATTCGCACCCCGAACACTGAGCCTCCACATGCCAGCCGTGTAACCTGCACGCCGCCATTAATGTCGGATGCACATGCATATGCACTCGTAACTTATTTACGGTCAAATTATTTTTTCGAAATACGTATTTGTCTTATAAAAAATCTGTAACTGTAGTTGCGCAACTGAAATCACATGACGCACGAGTCACACTACAAATAATCTAGTGGGATTAAGACATGACTGAGCTCTCTTTCTTAATTCTGGGTTGACTAAGAAATAATTATTCCTCAATTGGTGTTTACAGCCGCGAGAAGAGAAATATTATCTTAATGTTTTGCATTTTCACGGATCAAGGCAGGTAGATTGAATGGCTTTTAATGCCAAAGTCCTTATTCGCAAAAAAAAAAAGATTGAATGGTTCTTAAATGTCCCCACATGTGTGTGCAATTGTGCATATATGTGCAATTATATATTGCATATCTATATGTTATTACATATATGTGCGAAATTTTAAATTTTATCTGTAATCGTTTTAATTTTCTGATATTGACTTGTAACCGGTTCAATCCAGCCACTCTTAAAAATAGTCATATCTGGAGACTTAAATAACAACAAAACCGGGCAGTTATTATGTACTACCTGGAAGAGGAAGAGCGGGGTGTCCAGGAGGGCGTCGGAGCCGGGGACGTCGTACATGAGCTGGTCGAGGCCCGGGAAGGGCGGCTGGAGGGCGTCGCCAAAGTGGTCTAGGCGGACGTCAGCGTCGGCCTCGACAAAGAGCACGCCGTCGCCCGTGCAGTCGACGGCGAGCTTGCGGCCCTCGAGCTCCCTCAGCCGTCCGGCGAATGGGTAGTAGTGCACGAGCGCACGCGCGATGGCGCCCCGGAGCACGGCCACGGCGTTGTCGCCGCCCCGCCTGAAGAAATGGATGACGGGGACGTGGAACCGCAGCGCGTCCTGGTCGTCGATATCCGATAGCAGCTTCGGCTCACGGGGCGTCGGGGACGCCGGCGTCACCAGCACCGCCGGCTGCCTCCGCACCCGGAACGACCTCAGTGCCATCGAGGAGCCCGCCATGGCTATATATGCACTCGTGCCGTGTATGTGAGTATGTGTGTCGCGGAAGCTCGTGCAGGAGAGAAAAGCTGGTGGTGGTGACGATTCTTGTGTGAGACTGCTACCCCTTATATATGTAGATTTTATAGCCATAGTGCGTACTTATCTTATCGATTCAAATAGAAAGCATCAGGATGGTCATGCGAACCGTTTGATAACGAACTGTCGTTCAAATTTCAACAAAATTGAACAGTAGATCCTTACACACGGATCCCACGTGGCTACCAATTTGTGCTGTGAGTAGACTTTGTTGAGAGGTCCATCCAACTATCTTGCCGAACACGATTGCGCATCAGGTAGTTGAAAGCTTAATGCATGTTGGTGTATGCCTTTTTCATGCTAAAGCAGACGGCTAGTCGTGCCGAGGCCAAAATCTTTATTTGTATCATTGTAGTGAGAGGTTCATGATTTAAATGGAGAAACACAAGATGTTTGTGCTGAAATTTGGGATTTTTGCATTGAATTGTTCTCTAGGAACCATGTAGCAACCACGCCATTATGGGAGACGGCAATAGAATAACGGGCTAACAGTCTAGGGTTGGCTAAGATGTACCTAGAGTGTCTTGGTGCTATTTGTGCATAGGTTCTCATGGTCCGGCCTTAATTGGACATTGGCAATGGCAGCTCATGTGCATATTGTTCTCTTGCTGAAGGCATTTCTTTGGAGTACAACTAAATTTTCCTTTACCAAACAAACGGCTATTATATAGATATCCTGACCTTCCTAAGGGCGTTGCAGGGGACCATTCTCGATATTCAAATTTTGTACGGAGAGCAAATGTTGGAGATGAAGATTGTCCAACAAGGGAATCATTGTTGCATGACTATGCTCTAACATGTATTTATAGTTTTGTTATCTTCATTCTTGGTATTTTTTTAAATGAAGTACATGTTATGGTCATAACTAGCGCCATAGTGTTAGGTTGACCCTATCAACAGAAAATTAGAGTTGACCCTATCACTTGGTTGGATAACGATCTAATAAAATTAGGAAGGAGCGATGGGTAACTCATCCCGAGGACATCAAGACAAAGCTTGTTCTCCATTTGTTCACAAATAAGTATATATATATCCTTGTTAGTATCCTAACTTTAACCATTCTAAGTTTGACCAACTTTATAGAAACAATATCTATGATATGAAATTTATATAGTATGAAACTATATTTTAAGGTGGACCTAGTCGTATTAATTTAATATAATAAATGTTGTTAATTTTTCTGTGAACTTAGTCAAACTTTATTTAGAACAAACCTAAAGATATAAATAATTTTGGACATAGGGTCTATTCGGTCAAGATGTGAACATGTACTACATGGTACTAGTAAGGAAGTTCGTGGAACTCTGATCTTGGAGGAGTTTGGTTGTACTAAATGTGTGCACTTGGGTTGTACTAAAGGTGTGCATGCCAATAGTTGTCTGTTGTACCCTGAGGGAGTCAGCATGGAAACTGTAAGGATAAAGTTGACCGTCTCCTGAGGGGACTTGGTGGGGAGGAGAGGGGATTCCCATATCTCATCTACCGTCGGATGTCACTATAACGTCGAATCTCGTCCATTTGTTCATTGCAACATACCACCAACCCGGTGGTAGGAAAATTTTATGCTAATTGTAGTATCATTACAACAATTTATTCCAACGAAGGTCAAAACTAAAATATGACAACATTCCATGAAACTATGTAGCAAAAACTATGAGTATGCACCAAATCTCGATTGGTCACAGCAAATCCAGATATGTCATAGTAAAATCCACATAAAAATTAAATTCATGTATGCATCATTGGAGGAAATGTTTGCAGCCGTACAAGAAAACATTTCCTGCACTGAAGCAACATATGTAGCACAAATCCATAATCATTGCAGCACCTCGCTCATGTGTTTGCAACAAAATGCACATGATTTTGTAGCATTTTATAAACACAAATGCAACATCCAAAATTCGTGGAAACTAAGGATCGCTAGCGAATCTGGCTCGCCGGAGGCCTGTTGACGCCAGATCTAGTCAAAATGGACTTATTACTTTAGTCCATATGTCCTTTCGAGATCGACATCAAAGTCCAACCTCCATTTTTAAGATCAACACTATCCATGGATGGAAGCAAAGGAGAAAGGTGAGAAGAGGAATATTAAGGAGGAGGCGCTCATCGGGCGAGCGAAACCCGGTGACGACACTCAATGAGATTGTATTGACGGTAAAATATTGATCTGATCCTCCATGTTCGTTATTCTTCGACCATAGCTCCAAAACAGGTGGCCCTCTTAACAAGGATCGAGTTACATCAATCCGAATGTATTATTAGACTGTTGTTTTCTGATCACGAGCCGTGGCAAGCCAAACACATCCTTAACGTATATAATCATCATTGTTCGTTCTCCTGAGCACAACAAATTGAATTAAAAACGACCAGCAATGGTAGGTAGAGAAGACCAATCCAGAATGCATGCGTGCGTGGCTGATTAATTAAAATAGGGTACACTTCCAAGTCCTAAGAGAATACTAGTATACGATCTGTTATATAAATAGATAAATGTTTCTTTCCATTATGAATCGCGATTGTATGACCAAAACAATTTTAGATAGAATGCTAGCCCGAGACCACGTTACTATTGTTTCTTTCTCCTCCTTCATCTTGACCTTTTCTCTTTTGGGAGTGCCTAGATCTCAGGCGTCCGAGAACTTCTTATGTCTAAGTCGCTGACATCATCCTACTATTTATGTAATTCTTAGTTGCAACCTAGTTGCAACTTATATAATTTGTACTAATCCTTAGTTGCAACTCATTAAAATCTCAGTTACAACCTAGTTGTAACTCATGTGGAAGTCCCATTTTACATGAATCGCGAGGTAAATCCAATGACGAGGGAGGTGACTGAGAACTAAGAAGTTCTCAGGCGCCTGGAAACTAGCAAATCCGTTTCTCTTTTAGGGCCTTGGCATGATCCAGAAACTCTTTGAGTCAGCGGTTGTAAACACATGGCCTCTCCAGGTGGGGCCAGATGGCCTACTTCGCAGCCTCACCGAGCTCCCGCATTCATATGTTAATTTCTAGAAATTATTATAGTTATTTGTGGACGATAAAAGTATATACTGTAGCTAATTAATTAACCGGCATTTTTAATTTTTTACTCTTTTAGCCTCTTGCCCATCGAAAGGAAAGAAGTTGTCATTCTCTGCCCACAACAGATGTATGTTCTCCACGCATGCACGTCGGATGAGTCGTGAGAGACAAGTAATTAAGAAAATGTAGATGCCGCTGTATTAACTTTCAAAAGTAAGAAAAACCAAATGATGTGCATCATTTTGCATGTGTGACTCTCACAAAAAAGAAATGCTACACATGACAAACAACTACTCCACGTCTGGGCAAACCAAATCAGTTTTGTGTAACCTGCATGGATGATGGGGATGTAGAACCACATGCCGCCCTGGTTGTCAATGTCCGATAGAAACTTCAGCTCGCGTGTTGTCGGACCCGTAAATAGCCCGTGTATACCTGGTACTCTCTCCGTCCGAAAATAACATGTACTAGATTTGTCTATATTCATATATGTTTAGACGTAGTTTAGGTTATATATACATGTAAAACTAGACAAATCTAAAATATCGTATGAATCTAAACAAATCTAGGACATATGGGGAAATATGTTCCCTAGCTAGCTACGGAAATTCTATACATCGCCTAGCCCGGCGCGTGATGCTCCCGCCGCATACCCATCTCCACATTGGGCCAGCCCATTTAGCTTCGCCTTTTTCAGTTATTTCGTTTTTCTTTTTCTATGCACAACCCAAAGCTGAAAAGAACTTCGTGTATTGATCTTGGTATGGAGCAATAAACAACATATATCTTTGGAGTAATACAGTATGCACAAACAAATTTTTTGAACGAACGAATAAGAAGCTCAACACGGGTGACAAGTAAACAAGAAGGATAGCCACACAGCAGTGTGCCAGTGATTCAAGTTTCACATCGCAGATATGATCCTGGGAGACGTGTCGACGACGGCCGGCCGCATCAGCTTGCTCATCTCCTCCACGAACTTGTTCATGGTGGGCCCGGGCAGACACACTGGCACGGAGATGCCGTCCTCCCCCATGGCGTTCTTGACGGCGATAAGGAAGCTGGCTATCCCGGGGATGGCACCGACGCCACCCTTGGCCGGCCCGGCGAACACCGGCTTGCCCCACCCGTAGTCAAGGTCGCACATCCCAATCTTGGTCACGTCTGACACCAGGTACGCGTTCACCACCGTGAATTGCGGACGCCGCCGTCGTGCCATGAGGCGCGCCACCGACTGCATGTAATCCAAGTCGACCTCCCTTTTCGCCTTCATCACTAGGTCCACGGCGTAGCCCAGGGGTTTGGACCGGAGGTCGCCGGCACTGGAGATAGCCACCGGGAACGCGAACGCGTTGCCATAGTAGCCTCGCGGGATGGCACCGGCATCTCCGCGGTGACCGCGCAGGTTGACGATACAAATCATCCGCATCTCGGCGTTGTCTGCTGGGGCCAGCGCCACCGTGCGACACTTCCACAAGCACCCAGTCAGGACCTCGAAGTTGGTGGTGCAGTGACGGAGGGCGGGCGGGAGGTGGGAGCGGACAGCGGCGAGCTCCGGGGCCCCGAAGAAGAAGGATCGATGTGTCATGTCATCGAGGTGGGGCATGATAGTGTCCGCCACGATGTCGTCGTATTCGCGGTGCGCGAATCTATGCCGCATTAGAGGGTCATCGAGCGGCGCCATGAGCAGCTCGCGTTCCCACACCGGCCGCACCGTTGGCGTCATTGCTCCACGCGCTAGCTCGCCCACGGCGTTCAAGAACTGCACCAGCCCCGCCCCGTCCGCCATGACGTGCTGCATCCGCACCCCCAGCACGAACCCTCCACATGTCAGCCGGGTCACCTACACACACACGTCATAGACATGTACCACCATTAATGGTGCATGAGTGGATCGATCACGAGGTACATTTATTTGTAAACGGACAGGGTTATGATGTATTGACAGTTTAATTTAAGCCCCAAAAGTATATAGTAGGCCAATCACCAATGGGTGGGATAGTTAACCTACACACTTATTTTAGATATTTTAAAATAGGCTAGATACACTTCAAAATAAGTTAACCTACACACTTAAACACGTTTATAAGGTAAATGTATTTTAGAAAATGATTAGTAGAACATCTTACATTACCTGGAAGTGGAAGACTGGGGCGTCCAAGAGGACATCAGAGCCTGGTACATCGTACATAAGCTGGTCGAGGCCTGGGAATGGCGGCTGGAGCGCGTCGCCGAAGTGGTCGAGGCTGATGTCTGCGTCGGCCTCGATGAACAGCACGCCCTCGCCGGTGCATTCAACAGCGAGCTTGCGGCCCTCGAGCTCCCGCAGCCGGCCGGCGAACGGGTAGTAGTGGACGAGCGCTCTGGCAATGGCGTCCCGAAGCACTGCCGCCGGGTCACCGCTGCCACATCGGTAGAAATGGATGACGGGGACGTAGAACCGCAGGCCGCCCTGGTCGTCGATGTCCGACAGCAGCTTCAGCTCGCGCGGTGTCGGACCCGCCGGAGTCACCAGCACCTCGGGCTTCCGGCGCACAGTGAACGACCTGAACGCCGTGGAAGAGCCCGCCATTGCCATATGTGAGTATGTGTGTCGATCGTGGCAGCTCTTGCAGGATGAGGAGCTATAGTAGGTGACGATACTTGTGTGAGCCTTGCTGTTGGCTTCTTTTTTTTGGAAATGGTTGCTGTTGGCTTCTGATTGCCATATATATATATATATATAGCGCGTAATGTACGCACAAATCAAAAAGCACACATTAATTAATTCGGATGGTGCTGCTAACTGTTAGATAACGAACTAACGATCAAAATTACATGAAAATCGTCTTCTCAGTCCGACTTACATAAACAATCCACCACACACAAAAACAAACTTATTCAAAATTAGGGTGTTATTAGGTTAAGACAAAAAATGGGATCACATACATAGAGGCATTCCACGGGGTACTTGGAATGGAGCAAGCCTGTGTAATTTGTTCAGCATCAATCACATACCTTTGGAGAAATCGTGATTTATTAAGATGTGAATAATTGTGAAGGCCACATTCACATTTGCTTCCTTCCGTGCAAATTGATGCGAGAAACAAATTGACCAGTAGATCTTTCGACAGTATAAGGAATCTGAGCTTCAATTTGATTATTTTTTATGTTGAGGCTTGAGAGGTCCACTCCAACTAGCCAGTGGAAATATGGGCATCAGGGTAGTTGAAAGTCTATGCATGTTGGTTTAGGCCTCTTTCTTCTTTATAAGTTGATGGCTAGTATGGAGGCAAAAAGCACCAATATCATTGTAGTGAGAGGTTGTTGACTGAAATGGACAAATACATAATTTTTGGATTGAAACTTGTAGATTTTATGTTGGATGTTTCCTTTAGCTTTTCTTTCCGCAGGCACCATGCAGTGATCTGGCCATTATTGGAGATGGAACTAGAACTTGCGTGGATTGTTTTGGGTTAGTTCTAACACTATATTACGGGGTAACCCATCTACTTCCTCTGTTTTTCTATACAAGCCACTATTAAAAATACATTTTGTCATTTTACAAACCACTAACACTACTCGAGAGGCATTGATTAGATTTCTATCTTGCATGATCATGCTCGTTAATGCGAATGTTGCACGAATGCATAGAGAAAAAGGCACCACATGTAACATGTCTAGTTAGCCTGGAATACGGGATCATTCCATATAATTAATCGTCGTATTTCTTAGTTGGTTGTGTTTTTCTTGGTACCTGAAATGTAAGTTTGTGGCCTTGTATACAATAACGAAAAGAGCATGATAAATTTGCCAGATTAGTTGTAAAATATTGTTCATCAATACAAGATTAGGGCTGACCATGTCAACACTCTTTACACGTTTGATCCTGATGAAGAATATTGTTTGTTCTTATGCATCTTCTGCATATATTTATTTTAAAATTTTGTTAGTCAGGATTTGAACTCAAGACCTATGGATCTAATACCATATTGAATTGTCGCCCTAGTCAATTATTCCAAAAGTCCGAATGGATGGAAAGACGATAGGCAACATATTTATATTCTCAACACAAATATATGTGGTCTTATACCCAATAGCTCTCAATTTCAAGGACCTGCCAACATAGTTTTTAATAAATTATTGTGACTTTTTTTTGGAGCAACCAGCAGGAGCTCTGCCTTTTCAAATAGATAGAGGGAAAAATCGAAACAGTATAGAGGGGCATGTTTTGGTTAAGGTGGAAACATGCCGAAAGCACCAAGAACAGGAAAAAGCGAAAAAACACCTAATCAGGTTCCGCCGGAATGGCCGACCCAAAGGCCGCAAACGCGCGAGTTCGCTGGAGGATATCCTCTCTAGCGATCTCCGCCACCTCGACGTAAGTCAGTCGCCGGTTAGTGAAAATGCGTCTGTTACGCTCTTTCCAGGCGTTCCACATAACATAAAGCAGCCGTCCACTTAATCTTCTTTTCTCGCTTGTAGGTCTTTGGGCAATCAGATTGTCCCACCAGTCCGTGAGGGTAAGAAAGCCTTGGCCATTTGTTCCTCTCGCGGCATTGTCCCAATCTTGGGTGAGGTTCCAGACGGCCGTAGTGAAAGGGCAGTCTTTGCAGAGGTGGACGGCTGTTTCAGGCGCGCTGAGGCATAAGGCGCAAATGGGGTCATGAGTCCACCCTCTGGTGGCTAAGTTATCAGCTGTAAGTAGCTTTCCATGCATGGCCAGCCAGCCGAAAATCTTGCACTTAGGCTCGGCGTGGGCGGCCCATAATTTTTGGGCGATGAACTTGGGGTGGCTTCCAAGGAATTGAGCAAGGTAGGCAGAGCTGGAACTGTAGTTTCCGTCCGCCGTCAAAGTCTAAACAATCTCGTCTTGTTGTCCTGGAATCAGCTGCGTGCCCTGAACCATGCCCCAAACTTTGAGGTACTAGGCCAGCTGCACCGGAGTGGACATGGCAGAAATGGCACGAATCCAATTTCCATCGGTCAGCTCTTTGGCCACACTTCTGCTTTTCCTTGTAGCGATATTAAAGAGGTCAGGCGCCCAAAGGTGAATGGGACCAAGATCAGACCAATTGTCAAGCCAGAAAGAAGCCTTCTCGCCATCTCCAAGAGAGATCTTCGTGGAAGCTCTGAATAGCTCCATATCAGCTTTGTCACAGGGAAGTTTGGACCCCGCCCAAGTGCGCTGTGGGTCAGTCCACTGGAGCCATGGCCATTGCAGCCTGAGGGCCCGTCCTGTCCGCTGGAGGTGAGGCATCCCAAGCCCACCAAGATCTTTTGGCCTGCACAGTGTCGTCCAGCTAACCAAAGCTTTCCCTCTAGCCGCATGCTCGCCTTCATCACCGGCCCAGACGAAGTTTCTAGCAATGCGAGTAATCTTATCTCTAGCCCATTTGGGCAGCGGAATGACTGTTGCGTGGTAGATGGCAATGGCCATGAGGACGGACTTGGCGAGGGTAATCCTTCCAGGTCGAGCAAGGAACTTCCCCTTCCACCCAGGCAGCTTTCCAGCCATCTTGTCAAGGAGGAGCTGCCGGTCAACTTTACGGAGACGCCTGAAGTGCAAGGGTAGGCCTAAGTATTTTCCGGGGAAAATGGCGATCTTTGCAGGGAAAACCGAAAGGATGGCCGCAAGGTCAATATTGTCGCATCTAATCGGGAAGACCTCCGTCTTAATTAGGTTGGTGATGAGGCCGCTGGCTTTTCCAAAGCAGTCGAGAATGTCAGAGATAGCCTTGAGCTCCTCTTTGATGGGGTTGACAAAAATTCCAGCATCGTCAGCATAAATGGAGATTCTGCAACGTGGCTTGTGCGATCTGATCGGACTGAGAATACCTCGATGGCTTGCAATCGAGAGGTTATTGTGACTTTATTGATCCCGCGTATAGTGTCGATGGACCATATGCATGCGGTGAAAATATTAATGGTATGTTCAAACCGACCATGTTACCATAGGATTATAGGTAGCAGCTTCAGATATAACATGACACCGTATGAGATCACAGATAGGATAGTACCCTTTGAATATGGATACGAATATGGTTTCACTATTGGTGCCCGAGAATATCCTAAACTTCACAACTATTTGGCCAGCCTAAACCGATTTACATTTTTGGTTGCGCTTTTATGTACATGGAGGTGATGCTCCTTTTTGTGGGCGGTTGGGTGTTTTGTACATTGTTCGTTTGGGTAATGGACATGCATATATAAATGGAGAAGACTAGCTAGTTATAAATTTTTAGAAGATATAAATTGGATGGGGGAAAATATGCATCTATATATGGTGATTTATAATTACATAAATGAAATTATTTGTTACAAAATTATTATAATATGTTGAATACGCTATCACGTGCACATGGTTGATCGTGAAAAACAATATATCACTTGTGCTTCTTATGCCTACTGTCATATAAAAACCGTATTTGCAACTCATAAGTTACATTTCCGTATTCGTATCTGGCAGTATCCACTCCAACTTTGCATTAGAAAGAGTTGTTGTTCCATATGTTATTTTGGAAGGATCTAATAGTGGTAATAAGTGGTGGCCTTAACAAAGATCGAGTTCCATTTTTCGCAGGGTATTTTTTACTCGAAAAGGGGCAGCGCCACACTCTGCACCAATTGATGCATACGGCCATTTATCCCAAGTTATAATAACATAATTAAAAAAATGCTTTCTCAAGAGATACGACAAGCCAAATCCGGTCATTCATTCATTATTATATTCTCAAGAGCACAAGAAAAATAAATAGTACTCACTATGTTACAAATTATAAGACGTTTTAGCAAGCCGTTTTAGCTTGCTAGAAGGTCTTATATTTTGCAATAGAGGAAGTAGTACTACAATTGATTGCTAGAAGCCGTTTACAAATTATGAGAGACGATCGATCCAAATCATGCATGCATGCATGCATGGGTCTGATTAATTGGAAGAGGGTAGGGCGTCCACTTGATCCAGGAACTTTTTGAGGCTGCGGTTGTAAACACACGGCCTCTCCAGGTGGGCCAGATGCCCTGCTTTCCTTATGCTTCGCAGCGTCGTCTTCTCGCCCAGATCCCTGCATTTGTATATATGTTAATCTCCATCATTAATCATTTGTAGATAGATTGTATAACAAGGTAACACGTCGTTTTCTTACTCTTTTAGCCTCTTGCCCATCTCTAGGGGAAAGAAGTTGTCATTCTCTGCCCATAACAGAAGTATGTTCTGCATGCATGCAAGCCGATCGACATATATACATGGTGAGAGTCAAGTAAGAAAAATAGATGCATTGAAATTAAAAAAGAGAAGCAAGAATCAATGATATGCAACATGCTAGCTAGTACTCGTGTGACCCTCTCACAAAAAAAATATGTTACTCCCTCCTTTCAAAATATAAGATGTTTTAGATTTGTGAAGAAAATGAATCTAGACTTGTTTTAGTATGTAGGTTCACCTAACTTTGGGATGAATCTAAACACTAAAAGAAGTTTAGATTCATTTTCTTTACAAACCTAAAACATCTTATATTTTGAAACGGAGGGAGTATATACTAGTGACACAAGAAATACTGCCTCCGATCCGATTTCAAAGCTTTGTTTAAACGAGCGAGAATTATAAACGGATCGGAGGGAGTAATAATCAAAAATGACCATGCGTAAACTTAATGGAAAATGTGGTGGCTTTGTTTCTCCTTCTTTGGTTTTGTTGGCACAATCTACAAACGATTTTGTGTAACCTGCTGAAAAACAGGGGCTGGAAGTGCAGCGTTGTCCTTGACTATCATATCTTCGAGCATCTCCCCTCTCTCCTTTCGGTTGCTAAACATCACCTGCACCAACACATACACATATTGTTCAAAAAAAGAAAAAACCAACACATACACATGTATGAGAACAATTTTGTTTTTTCAAGGAAAAATATCTAGGTTGTTTAAATGGAAAATATTTTTCATGGCTTCTTGCAGCTGAATGTATTACCTTCTGGAAATCCTTGAGGAGGCGACGGGGAAGCCACGGTTCCTTGTAGAAGGCGGTGGTGAGGAGCCGGGCGACACCTCTGAGAGTATCCGGCAGCATGAGGTCCGTGATGGAGGCGACACCGAACCTCCTAAGGACGGCGTCGTTCATGGAGGCCGTGTACGACACCACGGCGCCGGAGACGACGACGGCCCGGACGAGAACGGGAAACGCCGCGGCCATCTCGAACGCCACCAGCCCGCCGTAGCTGAACCCCACGACGGTGCACCGCCCCACCACGCCGAGCTGCGCCAGCCCCGCGGCGATGCACCGGGCGTGGAACGCCACGGAGCGGTCCGGCGACGGCGACGTGGAGCCGCCGAAGTGGACTAGGTCGGGGACGTAGACGTGGTAGCCGCGCTTAGCGAGGGCGCCGACCTGGAATCCCCAGGTCATCATGCCGTCGCCGGCGAAGCCGTGAACCAGCACCACGGCGTGCTTCTGCTTGTACTCTGGTTCCTTTCTGTGCTTAGGCACCCAGAAGTTGATGACGGTACCGGCGTCGTCGACGGCAATGGCGTGCTGCCGGAGTCCGGCGCTCTTGCCCAGGCGGTCAACAAAGTGATCCCTTAGCACTTGTACGAAGTTCACCATCCTCTCGCTTGCTTGGTTAGCTTGTTTCTTGCTTAATGGGTTATGGTTGAGTGCCAGCTTATATAATATCTAATGTAGTCAACGGTTTGAAAAGTTTCATATGTAGCTGGTGGGGCACACAATGCAGGAGCATCTTTAGTATCATGACATATATGTTTGTTATATTTCTTAACTGGTGTGTTGTGTCAGCTAAATTACTTGTCACAAATTAGTTTAGACACAACATGTATCTACACGAGTTTTAGCATATACATATATACATGCAAATCTAAACAAATCTGAAACATCTAATTGGGGACAAAGTGGGAATATTTCTATGTTTTCTCAATTGGTGTGATGTCATTTAAGGTTTTCATGACACGGAAATGAGAAGTTGAGATAAGATAAGATGTCCGGTCCAAGATAAATTCACAAAATCTTTCATGTTTTCTTATCCATGTTTTTTCTTGTTAAAATAGTAGGTATAGATAGTTATACTGGTTCATTTACTAAATAGGATACAACAAAAACTATTATTTGACATATAGAGATGTCTAAGAGTAAATTGTACTAGCATTCGTAGAACTTATACAGCACATGCACTTTATTCGCACAAGTTAGACAGTGTGGTGTGTTGGTCATACAACTTTTCAAAGCGATCGTGCGAGGTCACAACGGCTCGACATTAGACTCTTTTTCTTGAAAATACACCATATTATTTTCATGGATTTTCTATTGCAAAAGATACGCGTAAATTCCATTAATTGAACCCATTGATACCTTTTTGTGGTCTGCATTTTCATCCAATGTCTCTAACCTCCTCTTCCTCAGGGATATACTTTTGTTACAGAAGTAAGTTAGCTTGGCTCGACCTAACGAAACAAGTTCATATTTAACATCTGCTTGACTCATGTAAATCGCGAGTTAGTTCGTTTAACTCCCAATCAAAGTGAACAGCAATATTGTATGTATCAGGTATACGATAATCTACAAAAGTAGGACAAGTATATATTCCACAAATTACAACAATATACTATTTACACTCCATAAATAACAATAATCACCAAAAATATGCTAATCGTTTCACGTTTCTTACAATTCACGACTTTAATGAGTTAGACGAGCAACTCATCAACTCGGCTCCTTAAAATCATTCACTTAACGAGCTTAGACTAAAACCTGGCTCGACACATTAGTCAATAAGTTTGAGCCAATTAGTCATGAGCTACTCATATAGCTCACGAGCTTTCAGCTTTAATTCCAGCTGATGTCTCGTTCTTTCTCCTGGGTTGCGCCAATCCCATATTTGTCGCCACTGTGTTACGCTGGCAGTGGTCTTTTTCGAAATATTGTACTCCCTTCGTCTCAAAATAGATGTCGAAGATTAGGAAAATTTTGAATAAATCTAGACACTGTTTAGTATATGGATACATGCAAATTTTGATAAGTTTCCAACATCTATTTTTAGACAGAATGAGTATCAAGTTATTGAAAATTGTTGTCTCAGGGAAAGAAAAGTTAAGTAAGTTTTCAAATTTTTGACTTTGAATATTTTCCAGTATTACAATGTTAATATTTGAGGGTCATATGTGAAATTTGTGATTTTGCTACATATATTCTACTATATGCTAGTGCAGTTTAATTTCAATAATTGTGACCACATATTACATAATTGGATATCATTTGGATGATAGAGCCAGGGAAAGTAAAACTTTACAAGACAACCGAGAAACTTATACTACCAATATTAAAGCATAAAAAGACGGTTGTAGATAGAGCCAGGGCGCCATCAATCTCACGGAGATTCTTGTTTTGGATATCATTTGGATGATTTTTGAACAGTACAGATGTCAAATAAGTCGGCTACAGGAAAGCGACAGCATCCTTTTTCGCTGTCCACGCTTTCAGGCACAGTCGCGTACGGTTAGCGAGCTATCTAGCCTGAGCTAGCGCCTCCATGTATAGCGTGGATGACCGTGATCGGCACCTGCACACTTCAGCGTCTTGTTAAATTAGACCGCTACATGTACCTAGCTAGGCTGCGATTGGTCGACGGGGAAGGCATCATGCACGTGAGAACGTACGGTGCAACTTTCTGAGATTCCGAGTCACCTTATCTTTAAACTTGAATTTTTTTATATTTGAGACAATATTTAATATATTTGTAATAGGGGAATATTTAAGTTTTTTTACACTTAGACGTTTAATTTTAGCCTTATAGTGATATATATTATATTCTTTTCGTCTCAAAATAGATGTCGAAGATTTGTCAAGATTGACATGTATCTTGACACGATTTAGTGTATAGACACACGTGAATTTAGACAAATCTCGGACATATATTTTGAGAGAGAGGGAGAGTATGAGATTTTGATGAAAAGCCTAAGTGGCTACACACCCACCATGCAGCCCAAGCAACATTGGACACCTATTGGATACTTCAAGAGACACGGCTACTATATCGAGCGAGCCAGTACACAAGTGAGTTCTCAGGGAGAGTTTACGACGCTATACAGCCGTGACAAAGGACACGTTTGGTAGCTTGTATGTAGCAAAAAAACCGAGAGGTGTGCCATGTTCGGCACTTTATTTGGTTGCCGGGGCCATGGCATGGCAGCACAGGAGCACCCCAGTGCTTTGCCTGCGCCAAGCCACGACCAGCAGCTCACCAAGATCGAAGAAGAAGCCTTTGAGCGTTTGACCACCACGGGCACAGTGGCGAAGCACCGCAGCAACAACACAACTGGAACCCTAGCACCGCTACACGAAGGGGGTCAGCAGGAGAGGGCGGGCATCTCAAATCGAGTTGGATGGCGAGGTAGATCATGGTGAGGTCCACCGATTGTGCCTGGCGGTGGCGACCATGGTACCGCTGGAGCGCAAGGAAGGAGAAGAGAAGATTGGGTGGCTCGGTCGGTTTGACTGGCTCAGCCCACCAACTGGGTTGTCCTAGCTCAACCCAATGGGTTGGACTGCCACCTGAGCCAGCCCATTTTCTTAAATAGAAAATAAATAAAAAATAAAATAACCATCAACTTTCAACAAGCCCTATAAGAATAGGAAAAAACCTATAAATATTCTAGTATCTTAATAAAATACTCAATACAAAATTATGAGTCAAACTGGAATTATTTGAATTAAGGCCATAATTGAATTATTAAATTTATTTTAGTTATAAAAAGAAAATATCGGTATATTTCTTTATCACATATAAATAAAACAAAATTCTAATTAGATTTCAAAACTATTTAGAATTTATTTAAGAATAATAAAAGTAATTTCGTTCATCATTTTCAACCGAAAGAAAATGGTTTTAAATGTTTTAATCATTTTTAATTAAGGAAAACACTTATAAATACCAAAAAGAATTGGGTGAAACACACAAAAAAGGGTAATAACCTAGAACTAATCATTGCAGACATTATTGTGTATAATAGCATGAATTGATTCCTTAAACATTTTTCTTACCTGGCAATGATGTTATCTTTAAGAGCCCAAGGTCCATGGTCGAACAAAAGTGTTAGATTATATTTTCTCGTAATCACGAGGAAAGTTCATATTTGCTCATGTCCTTAGGTTATTATATATCAAGTATATTCATAATCAATTATTGGTATCACTTGCATTTCAAAAAGGTGGAAGGAAATTATATGTTCATAAAACAGAACCATGGTATGATATATGTGGGTGGTGGAGGTATATGTGGGTGGTGGAGGTTACGTTTGCAAGGAAAAGTATCATCTAGGATTAATAACCAATGTTGCCAGTGAATCTTATGTCTCATATTACATGTTAGCCATAAAATCTAGAATTGAACGAGAAAGTCAGATGGATCTTTTTTCCATTCGCATGTCAATGGACTTACAGGGGTGTGACTATAAACCTCAAGTATGATTGGCAGCACGTGGGTGGGATCTCTCAACATCCCACGACATATGGTGTCTATAATGGATTGTACATATTACATTCGTAATTGGAAACAAGTTTTGTCGTTGGTCTGTCATACAAAAGGGTGTGCATGCGGAGTTGCAAAGAAGGGAAGTGATAGGGTTTGATCTTAGACTAGGCCCCACACCAAGAAACTATGGACCGAAATAATTTGGTCGGTTTTTCAACAAAGTTATAATCTCTTATGGATAAAGAAACACACCTCTAGAGAGTGTATAAATGGTGACATATTACTCCTTGTTACAGAAAGAAACTATACAAATGCAACAGGCAAAGAACTCCACGAAGTTTTGGTAAATCTATGATAGTTGAAGGATATAGTTTCTTAAATAAAACAACCTTTATTGAAGAAATGTTTACAAAAACCTTCATACCCAATGACTTGTGGTCCTTGGTGTATATAGTGCATGAGACAATCCTTTTAAATGAATTTGTTGAGTACATTCATACTTTCTTAACCCTTGCTAGACTCTAAGGACCAAGAAGAGGCGGTCATCTACAGAACTGAGGGGATGGAGGAGATCTACAAAGAACCAGACTTGCCCAAGGGAAGTAGAGGGTGTCGACTACACCATCACCTATGGAGAAGATGAGGATGAGCCTGAACAATAGTTTTGCCAGAGTAGTGTAGTTGAGCCGAGAGCAGCCTACAACTCTACTAAATAAGTTGTTGAGCTCGTGTAATGGTTAGTTTGAATATTATTTTTTACTGTGGTTTTCTTTTAGTGAAAGAGAGAGAGACAAAGAAAGAGTGAGAGTGTGTGAGAGAGAGAGAGACGAAGATGGAGACGGTGAATCATGTTTGACATTTTGAGCATCACACATCGACACGACGCTCTAGTGTGGCTTCGTCATGATTTTTCGTTTAACTTTTCATTTGTTTCATTCTTTTTCTCTTTTTATTTTTTAACAATGTCATTTCTTAACTATAGTTTTCATTTTTCTCCATAAATCTATTTCTAAATTTTGATTTTCATGTTGTTTCATTTTAAGAAACAAGCAAACTTATTTGGTTAGGTAAGTGGATGGAGATTGGGTTCTTATTATTTAAAAAAACAAAATCGTTGTAGGGGCTTCCTCTGCCCTATTCTTTTTTTAAATATTTCATGTTTTTGCACAAATGTTTTATTAGTATGACATAAGAACATATATTTTCTTCTCTTCCTCTACAATTTTTATGTATTCGTTGATCATTTCACTTCTTCGTAGGTGCAAAATCATTATTATACATATGAAGACATTATTTGTACTATATAGACATTTTTTGGTTGAATATGAACATTATGACATATGTAAACAATAATTTTGAGATGGATAAACATTAATATGTATTTGAATAATACTTTAGAAACACAAGGCTTTTTATTCAACAATACACGTGAACTATCAATAAGTTGTTGAGCTCGTGTGATGTTTAGTTTGCTCTTTTGTTGTTACTATGGGTTGCTTTTTAGTGAAAGAGAGAGACAAGGGAAGAGTGAGTGGGAGAGAGATAGAGAGAACGCGCGCTAATGTACTTTCGGGTCTAAACAACAAATGAGATGGGGATATCACCTGCGAAGCGGAGTTTTGAGTCGAAACTATCAATAATAGAACATCATTAGTGGTCAGTGTCTATATCATGTGCTTTAACCCAAAGGAAAGGTACACTCATAGTTAATTTTATAGTGATGGAGATGGAGACGGTGAAGCCTGTTTGACACTTTGAGCCTCATGCATGGACACGATGCTCGAGTGCGGCTTCGTCATGATTTTTCGTTTAGTTTTTCATTTCTTTCATTCTTTTTCTCTTTTTCTTTTTTAACAATGTCTTTTCTTCACTATAGTTTTCATTGTTCTCCATAAATCTATTTCTAACTTTTTATTTCCATGTTGTTTCATTTTAAGAAACGAGCAAACTTATTTGTTTAGGTAAGTGGATGTAGATTTGGGTTATTATTATTTCAAAAACAAAATCATTGTAGGGGTTTCCTCTACCGTATTTTTTTTAAATTATTTCATGTTGTTGCACAAATTTTTATTAGTATGCCATAAGTACATATATTTTCTTCTCTTCCTCTACATGTTTTATGTCTTTGTTAATCATTTCACTTCTTCGTAGGTGCAAAATCATTTTTATACATATGAATACTTTATTTGTACTATATAGACATATTTTGGTTAAATATGAACATTATGACATATGTAAACAATAATTTTGACATGGATAAACATTAATATGTGTTTTAATAATACTTTAGAAACACAAGGCTTTTAATTCAAAAATACACATGAACTATCAATAAGTTGTTGAGCTTGTGTGATGTTTAGTTTGCTTTTTTTTGTTACTATGGGTTGCTTTTTAGTGAAAGAGAGAGACAAGGGAAGAGTGAGAGAGATAGAGCACGCTAATGTATTGTCGGGTCTAAACAACAAATAATAAACTTGGGGTTATCACCTGCAAAATGTAGTTTTGAGTCAAAACTATCAATAATAGAACATGATTAGTGATCGGTGTCTATATCATGTGCTTTAACCCAGAGGAAAGGTACACTCATAGTTAATTTTATAGTGATGGAGATGGAGACGGTGAAGCCTGTTTGACACTTTGAGCATCACGCATGGATCTGACGCCTCGAAAAGTGCGTTTTATCATGATTTTTCGTTTAGTTTTTCATTTCTTTCATTCTTTTTCTCTTTTTCTTTTTTAACAATGTCATTTCTTCACTATTGTTTTCATTGTTCTCCATAAATCTATTTCTAAATTTTTATTTCCATGTTGTTTCATTTTAAGAAACGAGCAAACTTATTTGTTTAGGTAAGTGGATGTAGATTTGGGTTATTATTATTTCAAAAACAAAATCATTGTAGGGGTTTCCTCTACCGTATTTTTTTTAAATTATTTCATGTTGTTGCACAAATTTTTATTAGTATGCCATAAGTACATATATTTTCTTCTCTTCCTCTACATGTTTTATGTCTTTGTTAATCATTTCACTTCTTCGTAGGTGCAAAATCATTTTTATACATATGAATACTTTATTTGTACTATATAGACATATTTTGGTTAAATATGAACATTATGACATATGTAAACAATAATTTTGACATGGATAAACATTAATATGTGTTTTAATAATACTTTAGAAACACAAGGCTTTTAATTCAAAAATACACATGAACTATCAATAAGTTGTTGAGCTTGTGTGATGTTTAGTTTGCTTTTTTTTGTTACTATGGGTTGCTTTTTAGTGAAAGAGAGAGACAAGGGAAGAGTGAGAGAGATAGAGCACGCTAATGTATTGTCGGGTCTAAACAACAAATAATAAACTTGGGGTTATCACCTGCAAAATGTAGTTTTGAGTCAAAACTATCAATAATAGAACATGATTAGTGATCGGTGTCTATATCATGTGCTTTAACCCAGAGGAAAGGTACACTCATAGTTAATTTTATAGTGATGGAGATGGAGACGGTGAAGCCTGTTTGACACTTTGAGCATCACGCATGGATACGACAATCGAGTGCGTTTTCGTCATGATTTTTCGTTTAGTTTTTCATTTCTTTCATTCTTTTTCTCTTTTTCTCTTTTAACAATGTCGTTTCTTCACTATAGTTTTCATTGTTCTCCATAAATCTATTTCTAAATTTTTATTTCCATGTTGTTTCATTTGAAGAAACGAGCAAACTTATTTGTTTAGGTAAGTGGATGTAGATTTGGGTTATTATTATTTCAAAAATAAAATCATTGTAGGGGCTTCCTCTATCGTATTATTTTTTAAATTATTTCATGTTGTTGCACAAATTTTTATTAGTATGCCATAAGTACATATATTTTCTTCCCTTCCTTTACATGTTGTATGTCTTTGTTAATCATTTCACTTCTTCGTAGGTGCAAAATCATTTTTATACATATGAATACATTATTTGTACTATATAGACATATTTTAGTTAAATATGAACATTATGACATATGTAAACAATAATTTTGAGATGGATAAACATTAATATGTGTTTGAATAATACTTTAGAAACACAAGGCTTTTTATTCAAAAATACACGTGAACTATCAATAAGTTGTTGAGCTTTTAGCGGTTACTAGCCCATTTAGCTTCGCCTTTTTCAGTTACTAGCAAATCTGCATGTGCGTTGCTACGGGTAAAAAAAATTAGACCTAATATTCAAGGCTAGTAGTTGGTCTTAAATTTACACAAAACAAATTGAGAAGTTAGTAAGGTTGGCGGCAACGGCAAACCGCTAGCTCGATAATCATGTTTATACATATGAATACTTTATTTGTACTATATAGACATATTTTGGTTAAATATGAACATTATGACATATGTAAACAATAATTTTGATATGGATAAACATTAATATGTGTTTTAATAATACTTTAGAAACACAAGGCTTTTTATTTAAAAATACACGTGAACTATCAATAAGTTGTTGAGCTTGTGTGATGTTTAGTTTGCTTTTTTTGTTACTATGGGTTGCTTTTTAGTGAAAGAGAAAGACAAGGGAAGAGTGGGAGTGAGAGAGATAGAGCATGCTAATGTATTGTCGGGTCTAAACAACAAATAATAAACTTGGGGTTATCACCTGCAAAATGGAGTTTTGAGTCAAAACTATCAATAATAGAACATCATTAGTGATCGGTGTCTATATCATATGCTTTAACCCAGAGGAAAGGTACACTCATAGTTAATTTTATAGTGATGGAGATGGAGACGGTGAAGCCTGTTTGACACTTTGAGCATCACGCATGGATACGACGCTCGAGTGCGTTTTCGTCATGATTTTTCGTTTAGTTTTTCATTTCTTTCATTCTTTTTCTCTTTTTCTTTTTTAACAATGTCATTTCTTCACTATTGTTTTCATTGTTCTCCATAAATCTATTTCTAAATTTTTATTTCCATGTTGTTTCATTTTAAGAAACGAGCAAACTTATTTGTTTAGGTAAGTGGATGTAGATTTGGGTTATTATTATTTCAAAAATAAAATCATTGTAGGGGTCGTATTATTTTTTAAATTATTTCATGTTGTTGCACAAATTTTTATTAGTATGCCATAAGTACATATATTTTCTTCCCTTCCTTTACATGTTTTATGTCTTGGTTAATCATTTCACTTCTTCGTAGGTGCAAAATCATTTTTATACATATGAATACATTATTTGTACTATATAGACATATTTTAGTTAAATATGAACATTATGACATATGTAAACAATAATTTTGAGATGGATAATCATTAATATGTGTTTTAACAATACTTTAGAAACACAAGGCTTTTTATTCAAAAATACACGTGAACTATCAATAAGTTGTTGAGCTTGTGTGATGTTTAGTTTGCTTTTTTTTGTTACCATGGGTTGCTTTTTAGTGAAAGAGAGAGACAATGGAAGAGTAAGAGTGAGAGTGAGAGAGATAGAGCACGCTAATGTATTGTCGGGTCTAAACAACAAATGAGAAACTTGGGGTTATCACCTGCAAAACAGAGTTTTGAGTCCAAACTATCAATAATAGAACATCATTAGTGACCGGTGTCTATATCATCTGCTTTAACCCAGATGAAAGGTACACTCATAGTTAATTTTATAGTGATGGAGATGGAGATGGTGAAGCCTATTTGACACTTTGAGCATCACGCATGGACACGGCGCTCGAGTGAGTTTTCGTCATGATTTTTTGTTTAGTTTTTCATTTGTTTCATTCTTTTTCTCTTTTTCTTTTTTAACAATGTTGTTTCTTCATTATAGTTTTCATTGTTCTCCATAAATCTATTTTTTAAATTTTATTTTCATGTTGTTTCATTTTAAGAAACAAGCAAACTTATTTGTCTAGGTAAGTGGATGCAGATTTGGGTTATTATTATTTTAAAAACAAAATCATTGTAGGGCCTTCCTCTACCGTGTTATTTTTAAATTATTTCATGTTTTTGCACAAATTTTTATTAGTATGCCATAAGTCTATATATTTTCTTCCCCTCCTCTACATTTTTTATGTCTTCGTTAATCATTTCACTTCTTCGTAGGTGCAAAATCATTTTTATACATATGAAGACATTATTTGTACTATACAGACATTTTTTGGTTGAATATAAACATTATGACATATGTAAACAATAATTTTGAGATGCATAAACATTAATATGTATTTGAATAATACTTTAGAAACACATGGATTTTGTATTCAACAATACACATGAACTATCAATAAGTTGTTGAGCTCGTGTGATGTTTAGTTTGCTTATTTTTTGATACTATGGGTTGCTTTTTATTGAAAGAGAGAGACGAGGGAAGAGTGGGAGCGAGAGAGAGAGATTGAGAGAGAGAGAGAGCTAATGTATTGTCGGGTCTAAACAACAAATGAGAAACTTGGGGTTATCACCTGCGAAGCGGAGTTTCGAGTCGAAACTATCAATAATAGAACATCATTAGTGGTCGGTGTCTATATCATGTGCTTTGACCTAGAGGAAAGGTACACTCATAGTTGATTTTATAGTGATGGAGATGGAGATGGTGAAGCCTCTTTGACACTTTGAGCATCATGCATGGACACGACACTCGAGTGCGGCTTTGTCATAATGTTTCGTTTAGTTTTTCATTTGTTTCATTCTTTTTCTCTTTTTTTCAATGTCGTTTCTTCACTATAGTTTTCATTTTTTCTCTAGAAATCTATTTCTAACTTCTTATTTTCATGTTATGTCATTTTAAGAAACGAGGAAACTTATTTGGTTAGGTAAGTGGATACATATTTGGGTTCTTATTATTTCAAAAACAAAATAGTTGTAGGGCTTCCGTTACTTTATTCTCTTTTGAAATATTTCATGTTGTTGCACAATTTTTTTATTAGTATGCCATAAGTACATATATTTTCTTCTCTTCATCTACATTTTTATGTCGTCGTTGATCATTTCACTTCTTCGTAGGTGCGAAATCATTTTTATACATATGAAGACATTATTTGTACTATACAAACATTTTTTGGTTGAATATGAAAATTATGACATATGCAAACAATAATTTTGAAATGGATAAACATTAATATGTATTTGAATAATACTTTAGAAACACATGCCTTTTTTATTCCACAATATATTCGTGTGAACTATATGAACATGAAATTTAATCAAGATTTTTTTTAAGCCGTGCTGTTTGATATTGTTCCCTATTTTTTTTTGTAAGTTTAGATGCGGCAATGTAAGCTCCAAGATTTTTCGTTTAAAAGAAAATATGTACTACTATAGTACTTGTTTCCATGGCCCCGAGAAATGCGGGCCAAGTTGAAATCTCTGCACACGTCAGCTCCCTATTGGAGAATGGAGGGAGAGATGGGGTTTCTTTTGAGAACCGAATGACATGGGTTGTTAGGAGCTGTGGTTAGTGCTGCTAGGCCCATTAATATCAAACAGCTAACCAGGCCGACTCCCACCTGGAAACTGGCCTGGCCCGCACTCGTCGGCCCACCAGAGCAAAACAGACCGTGTACAAGCACTGCCGTGGGAAGAGACTCCTAGTGTTTGTTCTGCAAATAAAATAGTTTGATTTAAGTAAGCGGTAACATGCATGTAAAGCATATATAGGTCAATAGGTGCTCAAATAGTTTAGCTTGTTTAGCTTTAGTAACAGTGCACGAAGGACGAAAAAAATTTAAGGTCAGGCAAACTTGTTGATACAAACTGATAGTACAATGGTAAATAGATTAGGTCGGTGGAAAGAACAAACGAAACCAAGCTGGGTTGATCCGCACCAAGCCAGCATTCCTTTGTCCAACTCAGCTAAAAGAGGCCCAAAGGGGTTCTTCGCCACTGTTTAGTGCTCCAACGTTATAAGCTAGCAAGAGGATATAAGCATGAATCACTAAACCTAATAGTATCAAAACTAGTGTATTATACCTGTAGCACCCAACCTTTATCAACTCCTTCTGCCACTTGAGGAAAGACACACCTTACATAGACCAAGTGTGTTGCTATCCTACCGTCGCCATGTCTGTTGCAAGTGTGTTGCTATGCGCTACCGTCGCCATGTTTGTTGGTAAATTCTCATGCAGTTTATATTGTTCATCACCATTTACTGGGTACACTACTCCATTTGCAATCCCATTGTGTAGATGGAGAGAAATCATTAAGAAAATGTGTCGTTGTGGTGCACATGAAGGCAATTGTCGACCATGAAAAAAATTCACGCATTTCCCTTTTTTATTCATCGAGAGCTTTCCCAGGACGGGTTTGGTAAGAGTCACTACCCTAGTCCATTGGGCTGCACATCGCCAACCGTGTTTGATTTCCTAATATTAAACTGCACCAACAAATTCGGGTAAAACATGATAGAGCAATTGTAGACATTATTTTTCTGAAAAGAGGTAAAGCTCCAGCCTAAAAAAAATGTGTTCATAATTTAACACAGCATGGATGGTGTAACTCTCCGGACGCACGAACTCACGATGCAATTTTAGTGGCTTAGGACCTGATTGAGCTCTTGATCGACTAAGAATTAGCAAAACTCATATAAATAACAATTATATATAGCCGTATATTTTACTCTATGTGTATATTTGTATTCCGTGTGTCATACCATGCGAGTGAAGCAATGGCCGACGGTGTATGGACTTTCAGGTGCAATAAAGAAAACAAGATCGATCACATGCATGCTGAAACGCAAGATATGCATAAGTCGTCACGTGTTTTCATTAGGTGGGTGACATACATGATACATCATCGTGTAGAGAAAACAAAAAAAAGTTCAGGATGTAAAAGCCGCACTGTTGTCATCGAGAGTTCTCCTATTCGCGCGCTCGCGGCTGATGCATCCTCGTATTTAATCCAAGAGAAAACGTTATATACCACTGCCAAGGATTTTGCTACCTAGCGCGTGTTCTACAGAATGCGAAATTTGGCGGGATCCGACAACGCGCGGAGACGCGTTCTACGGAATATGAAATTTGGCGGATCGGACAATGTGCGTTCGGACCGGGGGCCTCCGCGTGTGTAGGTTCTTGCATACATTAATTAGTACCAATTTAGTTGCTAAACAGTCTTAATCAAGAGTGGATAAGCCTGTAAGTATAAATGGACAAAAATACTTACGTGAGCAAGAACAAGGTTTTTAATTAGCCAGCTCAATTCAAATTTAAAAAATTCAAAATATTTTCTAGATCAACTCATTTGTACGAATTAAGATCCGTTTTCACCGTTAGGCTAGTCGTGACGAGCTCTTCAAAACTAGATCTCGTGTTGGCATGTTCAGACAAAAAACATTTAACCAAAAGTTATCCATCTGAAATACATGAGTTATCCAAGTTTTAACATATAAGTTACTCCCCAATAACATATAAGTTATTTATCACTATAAAATTTACCCACAGATCATGTGCTAGGGATGGGTAACTTTTTAAATCCAAAATTTATCCATTAGTAAGACGAGAGTTGTCTAAACTTCAGCATGCAAGTTACTCATGCAATAACATATAAATTATCCACTAATACAAAATTTTAGCCACGGTATAGAAAGTTATTCTGACGGCTTGGCCTCGTCATCCGTCGCCGCTCTCGCGGCGTACGGATGACTCAACCTCGAATATATACCACGTCAAACATCAAACTTTTTTAAAACACCTGAATGTAACCTTGTTTTGCATACGATAAAAATAAATGGAGTCTTATGCCCAACCCACCCACCACACTAAGTTATAGTAAAACAACATAACACACAACTAATAGTCTAGCGGCTCAGTTTCACCGTCCGTCACTGTCACCGTGACATACGAATGATGAAGTCTCGAAGGGTTTTAGGGTACCGAACATTTATCGCTCGTCGGTGCTAATGGATCAACGTTAATGAAGTCTCGGTATCCTAACAACTAGGCTACCGTGTTCTAAGTAAACTTGCTCAACACGTATGCGAGAACGTCTCTATCCAACATTTTATGTGATGGGTAATTTATGTGTTACAGGTGGATAACTTATATAATATGGCATGGATAACTCACGTGTTACGGGCGGATAACTTTTTGGTCTAATTTTTTTTATCGAAACATATCAAAATAGGATCTAATTTTGAAGATCTCATCGCGACTAGTCCAACGGTGAAAACGAATCTTAAATCGGATAAACGGTTTGATCTATAAGACATTTTAAAATTTCAATATGATTCTAAGATGATTGACAGCACGTGTTCATACTTTCTGCCAGGTTTTGCAACTGCCAACCGGTCCGAGAATAGAATTTCCACTACCAAAAGGGAAATATTTCCTAAAGTCGTCTAACATGAGCGACATCGTGACTCGTGACGATTTTTGAGCGGTCCCGCATGCCACCAAACTGACCGCTACTGCTCAGGAGACCTGTTCGTGATGTCCGCAAACTCCATCCCAAAATTCACTTTGTTTTGCAAAAATCCCAAAATTCACTTTTATATGTTGTTGGAGATATGCCCTAGAGGCAATAATAAAAGTAGTTATTATTATATCTTTGTGTTTATGATAAATGTTTACATTCATGCTATAATAGTATTAACAAGGAAACATTAATACTTGTGTGATTTGTGAACTTAATTTGAAGTCCCTAGTAAAGCCTCTATATAATACTAGCTTGTTGGTTAATGGATGATTGTGGTTTCCCTATCATGAACATTGAGATGTTATTAACAACAAGATCATATCGTTAGGAGAATGATATGATGGACATACTCCTATAGATAAGCGTAGCATAAAGATCAAGTCATTTTAATAGTTCAATTGCTATATGCTTTCTGATACATAGTAATCTAATTCCTTCGACCATGAGATCATGCATATCACCTTTACCGGATGGATGCTTTGATGACATCAAACACCACACCGTAACTGGGTGGCTATAAAGGTGGCATTGAGTGTTCGAAAAGTATTGGTTGAAACACATGGATCAAGAGTGGGATTTGTCCATCCATATGACGGATAGATAATACTCTGGGCCCTCTCGGTGAAATGTCATCCAATTAGCTTGCAAGCATGTGACTGGCTCACAAGGGATCACATATCACGGGAACGAGAAAAGAGTACTTATCGTAACGAGGTTGAACTAGGTATGCAGAGATACCGACGATCATAACCTCGGATAAGTAAACTATCGTGAGACAAAGGGAAATTGATATCGTATGTAAGTGGTTCATTCGATCGCAAAGTAATCGTAGAAATATGTGGGAGCCATATGAATTTCCAGATTCCTCTATTGGTTATTGTTCGTAGAAGTGTCTCGATCATGTCTGCATAATTCACGAACCGTAGGGAGACACACTTAAGGATTCGACGTTGTTTTGAGTAGTTATGGAATGATGAGAAAGAGACCGAATGTTGTTCGGAGTCCCGGATGGGATCCGGGATATCACGAGGAGATCCGGAATGGTCCGTAGAATAAGATTCATATAAGAAAAGTCCCGTTTCGGAGTTGGGGAATGGTTCCGGTGTTTTCATCGGGAATGTTCTAGAATGTTCCGGAATGTCCGGCACTCCGGAGGGGAAGGGTACATGAATGTGTTGTATCAAGTTGGTATGATTGCATCATGTACTAAGTGTCATCGCTGAACCAAATAAAGGATTAATTCAAATCCTAGTTTGAAAAGTCAAACAGCTAGTTTGAAAAGTCAAACGGCTAAATTTGGAAAGAGGAAAAGAGGAGGAGTGGGAAACCGAGTTGGGGAGGAGTTCCCTCCTCCAACCGGCGGCGCCCACCCAAGCCGAGTTGGGGAGGGACTCCTCTCCCTCTTGGCCGGCCCCTCCACCTATATAAGGAGGGGCTCCTCCCCGACACACAAGATCCTCTCCTCCAAACCCCTAGCCCCAAGCAGCTGCCGCCTCCATAGCCGCCACGCCCTAGGGCAAACCCTAGCCAGTCTAGCTAATCCCTAGCAGCTTGCCCCTCCTTGGTGTGTCTAAACCCTAGAACACCGAGGACTCTCTCATACTCCACCATACTCGCTCCGGCTTAAGGCGAAGCCTGAGATCTCCTCTACTTCGGTACCACGTTGTCTTGCCCGTATCGCGAGGAGAGTGCTACAACCTCCGCTGCTGGAACAAGGAGAGGAAGGTCTTCGTCGAGTACCGACGTGTGACCGATGGGAGTGGAGCATGGCTACTTGTGGAAGGATCGTCCACGCGATCTTGAGATCGGAAGAGTACGACTACATCACCCACGATAATCCGCTCTCGTTAAACACTTTGGAATCTTCGAGGGTGAGTTATTCCATCGACTCGTTGCTACAATCTAGTAGATAGATCTTGGCTTGTTTGTTTGTATGCGGTAGAAATTTTTTGTTTTCCATGCTACGAAACCCTACAGTGGTATCAGAGCCGTGTCTATATGTAGATCTGTTGCACGAGTAGAACACAATGGTCATTGTGGGCGTTGATGCTTTTATTGTCGATTGCTTCTTGTGTACTTTGCATCTTGCGGTATGTTGGGATGAAGCGGCCCGGGCTAACCTTACATGACATCGTTCATGAGACTTGCTCCACGCTTGACATGCAACTTGTATTGCATAAGTGGCTTTGCGGGTGCCTGTTTCTCCTAGCATAGTTAAGATCCAATTTACAACGGGTGATTAACAATACTAGTATCAATGTTGTGGTTCATGTTCGTAAGTTAGAACGACACTTATTGAAAGCCCCAAACCACGTAAAACATGCAAAGAAAGTAGAGGCGTCTAACTTTGTTTTGCAGGGGTGTGCTGTGATGTGATATGGCCATGATTGTGATTATATTTGATGTATGCAATGTTCCTTATTGTAAGTTGGCAACCGGCAGGAGCCATATGGTTGTCTTTAATTTCTGTTACGACCCGCATGTCTATTCAAAGTAGTTGTAATAGTTGAAGCCGGTGGACGACAACCATGGAGAAGCGTCATTGACCTTGATGCAATGCCGGTGATGATGGATATCATGTTCGTGCTAGAAGATGGAGATCGGAAGCACAAAGAACAAAGGCCATATCATATCACATATTATGAATTGTATGTGATGTTAATCCTTTATGCATCTTGTATTGCTTAGTAGACAACGGTAGCATTATAAGATGATCCCTCATGCACATGAATTTCAAGTCATATAGTGTTCACCCTTAGTTGGCACCGTTGCTAAAGCTTGTTGTTTCGAAGCACCACGTAATGATCGGGTGTGTTAGATTCTGCAAGTGCATACAACGTGAGCAAGCCAGATTTTCTCATGCGGAAACTAAGGTTTGATCTTGACGAGCCTAGCATGTACAGACATGGTCTCGGAACACGGATCACCGAAAGGTAAAGCATGAATCATATAGTAGATATGATGAACATGTCGATTGTTCGCCATTGAAACTATATCAACTCTCGTGATGATCGGTGTTGATGTGGTGGATTTGGTTCGTGTGATCACTAAAACAATGTGAGGGATATTGTTTTGAGTGGGAGTTCACCTAGATTAAATTTATTAATTTGAACTCAATTTGTCGTAAACTTAGTCTAAACTATTGCAAATATGTTGTAGATCAATGGCAGCCCCTACCATCAATTTTAATGCGTTCCTAGAGAAAGAAAAGTTGAAAAACAATGGAAGCAACTTCGCGGATTGGTTCCGATGAAGTAAAGAATGTTTACCTCACTCGGAAGACTCAGTACTCCACAGTTCAGTGTGCTATCTTGTATGGTTTAGAATCGGAGCTTCAGAAAAGGTTTGAGAATTCAGACCCATATGATATTGTCGAGGATCTCAAATTGATCTTTGAGACTCATGCGGCAATTGAAAGCTATGAGGCTTCTGAAAAGTTCTTTAACTGCAAGATGGAAGAGGGCAGCTCCGTCAGCGAGCATGTGCTTAAGATGTCTGGGCACGCAAACAAACTTCAAAGCTTGGGTATTGTGATTCCTAATGCTTTGGGGATTTACCATGTCCTCCAATCACTACCACCAAGTTACAAGAACTTTGTGATGAACTACAACATGCAAAACATGAACAAGACGTTGCCAGAACTCTTTGCCATGTTGAAGTCTGCAGAAGTGGAGATCAAGAAAGATCACCAAGTGTTGTTGGTCAATAAGACCACCAAATTCAAGAAAGGCAAGTCTAAGCAGAAGGGACACTTCAAGAAGGTGGTAAGAAAGTTACCACGCCGACGAAGAAGACCAAGGCTGGACCTAAGCCGATCTTGAGTGCTTTTCTTGCAAGGAAGAAGGTCAACGAAGCGGAATTGCCCAAAGTACTTGGCGGATTTGAAGAACGGCAACATCAAGAAGAAAGGTATATCTAATATACATGTTATTGATGTGTATCTCACTAGTACTCGTAGTAGTGCTGGGTATTTGATCTTGGTTCGGTTGCTCATATTTGTAACTCAAACAGGTCTGCAGAATAAGCGGAAGCTAGCGAAGAACGAGGTGACAATGCGCGTTGAAAGCGGATCAAAGGTTGATGTGATCGCGATTGACGCTACCCCTTCATCTACCATCGGGATTAGTTTTATACTTAAATAATTGTTATTTGGTGCCTGCGTTAAGCATGAACATTATATCGGGATCTTGTTTATTAAGGCGGTTACTTGTTTAAGTCTGAGAATAATGGTTGTTCGATTTATATGAGTAATATGTTTTATGCACATGCACCTTTGATAGATGGTCTATTCTTGTTGAATCTCGATAGTGGAAATACACATATTAATAACATTGAGGCTAAGCGTTTGAAATCGGCGATAACTCGACCTATATGTGGCCTTGTCGTCTTGGTCACATTGGAGTGAAGCGTATGAAGAAACTCCATTCGATGGACTTCTTGAATCACTTGATTTGAATCACTTGATAGATCTGAAGCATGTCGATGGGTAAAATGACTAAGACTCCATTTTACGGTATGATGGAGCGAGCTACGGACTTATTGGAAATCATACATACCGATGTGTGGTCCAATGAGTGTAGCATCGTGTGGTTATCGTTATGTTCTTACCTTCACGGATGACTTGAGTAGATATGGGTATATCTATTTCATGAAACATAAGTCCGAAACTTTCGAGAAGTTTAAGGAATTTCAAAGTGAGGTAGAGAATCAACGTAACAAGAAGATTAAATTTCTACGTTCTGATCGTGGAGGTGAATATCTAAGTTACGAGTTTGGCGAGCATTTGAAGAAATGCGGAATACTTTCACAATTGACACCGCCGGGAACACCACAACGTAATGGTGTGTCCGAACGTCGTAATCGAACTCTCTTAGATATGGTTCGTTCTATGATGTCACTTACAGATTTACCGCTATCATTTTGGGGTTATGCATTAGAAACAGCCGCATTCACTTTAAATAGGGCACCATCTAAATCCGTAGAAACGACACCGTATGAATTATGGTTTGGGAAGAAACCTAGATTGTCGTTCCTTAAAGTTTGGGGATGCGAAGCCTATGTAAAGAAGTTACAGCCGGACAAGCTTGAACCCAAAGCGGAAAAATGCATCTTCATAGGATACCCGAAGGAAACTATTGGGTATACCTTCTATCATAGATCCGAAGGCAAAATCTTCGTTGCCAAGAATGGATCCTTTCTAGAGAAGGAATTTCTCTCGAAAGAAGTGACTGGAAGGAAAGTAGAACTTGACGAGGTTGTCGAACCTTCTCTCGAAATTGCGAGTAGCGCAACGCCGGAAGAAGTTCCTGTGGTGCCTGCACCAATTAGAGAGGAAGCTAATGATGATGATCATGAAACTTCGGTCGAAGTTACTACAGAGCCTCGCAGGTCAACGAGAACTCGTACCACTCCAGATTGGTATGATCCCGTTATGAGTGTCATGTTGGTGGACAACACCGATGACCCTGAGACATATGAGGAAGCGATGATGAGCCCAGATTCCAATAAATGGCAAGAAGCCATGAAATCCGAGATTGGATCCATGTACGAAAACCAAGTGTGGACTTTGGTGGACTTACCAGATGGTCGGAACGCTGTCGAGAACAAATGGATCTTCAAGAAGAAAACAGATGCTGATGGTAATGTTACTGTCTATAAAGCTCGACTTGTCGCAAAAGGGTTTCGACAAATTCAAGGAGTTGACTACGATGAGACTTTCTCACCAAGATGGCGAAGCTAAAGTCTGTGAGGATTATGTTAGCAATCGCTGCATATTACGATTATGAGATATGGCAGATGGATGTCAAAACAGCATTCCTCAATGGAGACATTGATGAAGAGTTGTATATGATGCAACCCAAAGGTTTTGTTGATCCTAAAGATGCTAACAAGGTATGCAAACTTCAACGGTCCATCTATGGATTGAAGCAAGCATCCCGAAGTTGGAATCAACGTTTTGATAAGGTGATCAAAAGTTTTGGTTTTATACAAACTTATGGAGAAGCTTGTATTTACAAGAAAGTGAGTGGGAGCTCTGTAGCATTCTTAATACTATATGTAGATGACATATTGTTGATTGGGAATGATGTAGACCTTCTTAATAGTGTCAAGGAATATTTGAATAATAGTTTTTCAATGAAGGATCTTGGCGAAGCAGCTTACATATTAGGCATAAAGATTTATATCATTGTCACAAAGTACATGTTTGGACAAAGTTCTAAAGAGGTTTGGAATGGAAGGCAGCAAGAAAGGGTTCTTGCCCATGTTGCCCAATACGACCTTGAGTAAAACTCAAAGTCCGACATCGGCAGAAGATAGAGAAAGGATGAGTAAGACTCCCTATGCCTCAGCCATAGGATCTCTAATGTATGCCATGCTATGTACTAGACCCGACATTGCATATGCTGTTAGTTTAACTAGCAGATATCAAAGTGATCCGAGTGGATCATTGGACTGATCAAAAACATCCTTAAGTACTTGAGAAGAACTAAGGATATGGTTCTTTCTTATGGAGGTGATGAACAGCTCGTTGTTAATGGTTACACCGATGCTAGTTGGAACACCGATCCGGATGATTCTAAATCACAATCTGGATACGTATTTATTTTGAATGGTGCAGCAGTTAGCTGGAGGAGTGCAAAGCAAAGCGTTGTGGCGAGATCTTCAACTGAATTGGAATACATGGCTGCTTCGGAGGCTTCACAAGAAGCGATATGGATGAAAGAGTTCATTACAGAGCTGGGTGTGGTTCCTAGTGCGCTGGACCCAATGTCTATCTCTTTGTGATAACATGGGCGCCATAGCCAATGCGCAAGAACCAAGGTCACACAAGAAGTGAAGCACATCAAGCTACGTTTTCACGCTATTCGAGAACATATCCAAGATGGGGATATAAAGATTTGCAAAGTATACACAGATCTGAATGTGGCGGATCCGTTGACTAAACCTCTCCCGAGGGCAAAACATGACCAGCACCAAACTGCCATGGGTGTTCGGTATATTACCATGTAATCTAGATTAGATGACTCTAGTGCAAGTGGGAGACTGTTGGAGATATGCCCTAGAGGCAATAATAAAAGTAGTTATTATTATATCTTTGTGTTTATGATAAATGTTTACATTCATGCTATAATAGTATTAACAAGGAAACATTAATACTTGTGTGATTTGTGAACTTAATTTGAAGTCCCTAGTAAAGCCTCTATATAATACTAGCTTGTTGGTTAATGGATGATTGTGGTTTCCCTATCATGAACATTGAGATGTTATTAACAACAAGATCATATCGTTAGGAGAATGATATGATGGACATACTCCTATAGATAAGCGTAGCATAAAGATCAAGTCATTTTAATAGTTCAATTGCTATATGCTTTCTGATACATAGTAATCTAATTCCTTCGACCATGAGATCATGCATATCACCTTTACAGGATGGATGCTTTGATGACATCAAACACCACACCGTAACTGGGTGGCTATAAAGGTGGCATTGAGTGTTCGGAAAGTATTGGTTGAAACACATGGATCAAGAGTGGGATTTGTCCATCCATATGACGGATAGATATACTCTAGGCCCTCTCGGTGAAATGTCATCCAATTAGCTTGCAAGCATGTGACTGGCTCACAAGGGATCACATATCACGGGAACGAGAAAAGAGTACTTATCGGTAACGAGGTTGAACTAGGTATGCAGAGATACCGACGATCATAACCTCGGATAAGTAAACTATCGTGAGACAAAGGGAAATTGATATCGTATGTAAGTGGTTCATTCGATCGCAAAGTAATCGTAGAAATATGTGGGAGCCATATGAATTTCCAGATTCCTCTATTGGTTATTGTTCGGAGAAGTGTCTCGATCATGTCTGCATAATTCACGAACCGTAGGGAGACACACTTAAGGATTCGACGTTGTTTTGAGTAGTTATGGAATGATGAGAAAGAGACCGAATGTTGTTCGGAGTCCCGGATGGGATCCGGGATATCACGAGGAGATCCGGAATGGTCCGGAGAATAAGATTCATATAAGAAAAGTCCCGTTTCTGAGTTGGGGAATGGTTCCGGTGTTTTCATCGGGAATGTTCTAGAATGTTCCGGAATGTCCGGCACTCCGGAGGGGAAGGGTACATGAATGTGTTGTATCAAGTTGGTATGATTGCATCATGTACTAAGTGTCATCGCTGAACCAAATAAAGGATTAATTCAAATCCTAGTTTGAAAAGTCAAACAGCTAGTTAGAAAAGTCAAATGGCTAAATTTGGAAAGAGGAAAAGAGGAGGAGTGGGAAACCGAGTTGGGGAGGAGGGAACGCCCACCCAAGCCGAGTTGGGGAGGGACTCCTCTCCCTCCCCTTGGCCGGCCGGCCCCCTTCACCTATATAAGGAGGGGCAGGACTCCCCTCCTTGACACACAAGATCCTCTCCTCCAAACCCTAGCCCCAAGCCGCTGCCTCCATAGCCGCCGCCGGCCCTAGGGCAAACCCTAGCCGCCGTCTAGCTAATCCCTAGCCACCGGCTTGCCCCCTCCTTGGTGTGTCTAAACCCTAGAACACCGAGGGACTCTCTCATACTCCACCATACTCGCTCCGGCTTAAGGCGAAGCCCTGCGAGATCTCCCCTCTACTTCCGGTACCACGCTGTTGTGCTGCCGGAATCGCGAGGAGAGTGCTACAACCTCCGCTGCCTGCTGGAACAAGGGAGAGGAAGGTCTTCATCGAGTACCGAACGTGTGACTGATCAAGGAGTGCTGCGGAGCACTTGGCGCCGGAAGGATCATCCACGCGATCTTGAGATCGGAAAGAGTACGACTACATCACCCACGAGAATCCGCTCTCGTTAAACACTTTGGAATCTTCGAGGGTGAGTTATTCCATCGACTCGTTGCTACAATCTAGTAGATAGATCTTGGCTTATTTGTTTGTATGCGGTAGAAAATTTTTGTTTTCCATGCTACGAAACCCTACATATGTTTCTTTTGCCAAAACATATATTTAAATTGTAAAATTATATATGTATTTGCACGTGCATCTCCATATTATATAAGCTCATTATAATTTTCTAAATCGTTATTTTTCCAAAAGTCCATATGGAAATGATTCAAAGAAGTCCACCAAAAACTTGCGATACGGGTGGAAAACAAATTAGTACATTACAACAGTTCACAACACAAGCCACAATAAACATAAATATACAACAAAGACTCCAAAAAACATGGGGCTCGTTTGGTAGCCCATCTCAATTTTGGGGCTCGTTATGGCAAAGTCCGGGAGGAATGTCCAGGTGAAACGGTCTTTGGGTCATGATGTCCATTTTTTGGATAGCCCACATTGCATCCCTAGGCCCAAAAATTGTCCCGATGATTGGTTGCATGCATACCATCCCTAATTGCTGTTTTGATACAACAACTTCTGTTTGGTTGCATGCAAAATATACTCCGGTCTTAGCTAGTATGAATGCCAGTTCATCAGTACAACCTAACGATGAATGAAATAACAATTTATCATTGCAAACCGATGGCGACGAAAGGGGAAAATGCATCTTTGTCTTCTTCTTTCTCTTATTTTTCCTATTCTTCTCACAGCTATGAGTGCGCTCTGTCTTTCCACATTGCATGTGTCCGCTCTTTCCTCTTGTTTTTCCAAGATTCATCGCAATTTACATCCACGTCATGTCTAGTTTTAACTTCATTGGGGTTAGTAGATGCCTCCTTTGGGAAAAAACATCAAGACCCCAACCCAAAATCTAGTCGTGAAGAATGCAGCAAGCAATCACCATCCTTACTTGAGTCTCGAAAGTGTGGAAAATTTTCTGGTCAAGGACCTCGAATCTATTTTTTAATGCAACTAATGCTCTCTCAATGGTGACTCTAAGGCTAGAGTGTCTCAAAAGTGTGGGAAGGTTTTTGGTGAAGGACCTTGTTTTCCTGAAGGGTGGCAGAATCCCGGGTTGACATGCATAGCCAGCAAAACTTTCCATCAAGGATGTTCAACCCACCATCTCTAGATAAAGTATCAGCAATAATGTTTGCATCATGAGAAAATTCTTTCCAACCACCTAGTACAGAAGTGAACTTTATATCAAAATCAACAACTAGCACATTCTGGTTGGTGTAGTGCATCCATCCTATATGTTACGATTGTGCTTTGGGCACTCTAGCGTTCACATGAGTGACATCGATGGCGCAAACACAATCATGTCAACACATGATCAAAACATCATATTGTGTAGCAATGTAGTCATTTTATGAAATGAAACTAGAGAATTGGTACTCAACTTGAAATATGGAAACCATCTAAGGTTTTTACGTATCTTGCTTGGTGTGCGACCAGTTGGTGGTTTGATCATCTCTCCTCTGAGCTCTCAAGTTGCATACAGTACTTGTTTGACATAGTGAGCAATAGTCTCTATGGATCTCCTAAATGTGTTATGGATCACTCTAAACCTCTGGTTATGACCCATAACATGAAGAAACATAGGTACCTATTCTTCAAAAGAGGTGTGCATGCTATCTTCCAGCAATCCTCGTTCCCTAAAACTTTTGACGAGTTCAAAGAAAGGGGCTCTTGTCATCCGCAGCATTTGGAGAGTCTCTACAACGGTGGAGTTGTAAATGTAGTTGAGATCCTCTCCTGATCTCGAACAATCATAGGACCGTATGTGAGGCTAGGAAAGGCAGCATGCCTGACTACTCTCTTGTGGAGGAGCAAGATCCAGGCCTGAATCACAACTACTATTGCTTGATGGATCAGATCCAACTGGTTGACCTAAGCAAATCGATCTATGATGAGTACTCGCTAAATCAACCTTGCATACTATCCAGTCATGGTGGGTCTAGAAAGAACAGTTGGAAGCGTCATTTACTTCGGCCATAGCCGATGAGGGAGATGAGCCTGCGTTGGAGAAAAAAAGAAGAACCCATGGTCCAGATGGTGATGATGGTCCGATGTTGGGGAAGAAGGAGATGAGCTCGTCTTCTAGAAGAGAACACCGGTCCGATGTCGGTGTAGATCCGCATCACAACCGCCATAGCCGTCACCAGTGTCAAAGGGAAAAGGGGAATTTTTTCTATGGTGAAAGGTATGGAGGTCACCGAATGTGGGAGGTGACACCCAGATTTCCCGTGAAATTGCAGCTAGATTTCACAGTCTCCCACCATCTCACATCGAGCTCTCTCGCATGAGGCATCCTAGATTTTCGCACCAACGCGGCCTGCCCCTACAAACACTATCGATTCAGTCGTCTGTTTGGGACCAAGCACGGAGGTGCTTTAAGAACCGTGCAGGGCACAACACAGACCGAGGCCAACCATCCAATCACCCAATTATGGCATCCACCAGGCATGTCCGGAGGGGAGGCAACCTACCAAATGCGCACAAAGAGTACAAATGGATACAATATAGAGATACGAATCAAAACAAAAACGAAATAGCATCCGAGTATGGACAAGAACACAAATGGCTCTAAGAGGCTTCAAGATAACCATGTGATGTTTGTACACTACCTATGCCTAATTGGGAGGGTAACTATGCTAATATCGTCGCTTTCATACCCGCCGACGGGCCAAATTGCCCACAAGAGAAAAATAGTCCTGAATATGAAAGTGCCTACTCGCGAGACTTAGAATTCGGTTGTGCTAGCTTAAATGGTATAGTGGGGTTAAGTAGCAGTAAAGCATGCGCTAAAATAATCTATAGAGACACAAGATACCTTCCATCTATTAGAGAAAGGTACGAGAGCGCTATTTGGAACCAACTAGATACTAACACAAAGTATATATAACCCAAAGCATCACCCCTGTCCCGTAGTCCACGAGGGAGCAATACTAGTGACACTCACACAAATGTCAATTTTATGATTATTTAGCGAGTAAGCTAACTTAAACTTACTAGTTACGTTATTATCAAATTAAAAACATTATTTAGTTATGTGATCTAAATAAGAATCTTTAAAAATTGTAAATGTGACTTTATATTGTTTTAAATGAAGAGAGCACTAATTCATCTAGTGAAAGACACTTTCCACATGGTAAACATTTAAGGAAGAAAGAAAGAGAACAAAAATCTAGGAAGAAAGAAAAACAAAGTTGATCATGTTATGGGGCCACGCTAGATGGGGCGGGTTAACAGAATCCTTGAGGTGTTGCTTCTGTTCGTGACGCGGTGAACAATATAAATGGACTTCCCATTGATCCTTGCCAGTCAGTGCAATCTGCACGACAAAAAATTTCATTTAATATTTTTTCACACTGTATTAGCGTAGTAGAACAACTTTGGACGAAAACTAAAATAAAAATAGCATGTACTTTGGTTGTACACCATAGGAGACAAGTAATCACGTCATTCTACTGAGTATGTGTGGACTAATAGATAATATATATGCACCCTAATTTGTAGATCGATTGACATGGGGTAGAAAAGGAAATTATTATACACTCAATCACATAATATCATTGATACCATTATTCATGTAGACTTCATGTGTCCAAATATCTTCAAAATTCATTACAGATAAATATTCATAGCTACCATAACATGTATAATTGGAACTTGGCAGTCTATATATCACCATCGGCCGAATGAGTTCATGAGTCACTACAGACCATTAAACTCTTACACCAACCAGATGTTGGAAACAATGCAAGAGATATAAAAAGGTGAGAATACAAGGGATCGGAAATGAAGCACCTTCTCTGCGTGCCTGCAGGAACATTGAAGCTTGTGTAGTCTAGGCAGAAAGGAGACCTCTGCAGATGTAATGTACTTCACATCTCCTCTCAAAGTGTATCACTGTATGAAATCGCTCAAAAGTTTCTACTCATTGTAAACTTCAGTCGGAGTTTGATTGCGATATGTGTTTTGAGTCTAGGGGAACTGAAGGAAACTCTGTTTGAGTCCGAGTTTAGCAGCACCAATGTTTAATGTCGTTTGGGCATGCTTATTAATATTTTAGGGCTAGTCATACATTGTGGGTTATGAGTCTCCTCTACATAAAATTCAAGGATGATCAATTTCTTATTGTGCAATCCAAGAAACATCCCAACAACAAAACAAGATAACAACTACAACAACAACAATAACAAATGGTTTGTCCCAACAACAGAACAAGACAAGATCAATAAGTGGACCGGAATAGCCAAACAATACAACAAAAAAGGACCAACTACACAGACACACAGGAGGTGATGGAGAAACACGGGCCTAAAGAAACATGATGACATCAGTTGACTACGCTATAGAGACACCCCCTAAATAACAATCCCCGATCCAGCCATACGTTGCTGGCAAAGGCAAACTCTATAGCAGACCGTGATGAAACAGGAGATAGCGGCCATGGCCGTCTCGAACGACGTCCTCCTCGAGATTCTTGTCCACGTCAAGGACGCGCCTTCCATCTTTCGCTGTGCCACAGCGTGCAAGCTTTGGTGCCACCTATTTGACACGGTTTTTATCTCGATGATTCCGGCTAAGTCTTCTCTCACCGCACATTAAGTGGCCTGTCATATGGGGCTGCTTCTGAATAGTCTCTAGATTAATCTTCCACTTGTACTTGTATACAATGAATTAACAGCTACTCTTGTACTGGTACTATTAAAATTCTAGCATAAGAGTGCTGATAGTATGGGCATTAGTAGCAGTAGCGTGAAGATGTAGTGCCACGAGTAAGGTCCAAATATCAATACCGTCTCCATTATTTCAAGTGATAATCTGAAGGGAAATATTAATAGAGCAAAATATTTTCTAGCAAACATCACTATCGAGCCAAAAACATTATACATACAATAAATCAATGGCTAATCTTAATATTGTACGTACTACTAATCTTCTAGCATAAGAGTGCTGACAGTATATATGGGCAGTAGTAGTGGTAGCGTCAAAGACAATTTCGATGCGGAAGAGAACTTGAACTGAGATGGCGAGTACGGGTCGACCCGTTTTACCGACGACCCACCGCCGAAGCTTAATGTGGCGTTGATCGCATATACTGGGGAGCCGTTCGGGTAGAAGAGGCCATAGTTCCTCTCCGATGCCGGACCGAGCTTCATGTTCTCGTTGAAGAGCGCGAAGACAAAGACGTCAAGGGGTACGTTGGGCTTGAGCGGCGTGCCCTGGTTCATCGCGATCCTCTTCATGAGGTTCCCGTTGTATGCCGTGGTGTTCTGTATGTTGGCGCTGACCTCATCCTCGTCCCCTTTCGATGGCCACCCGGTATCCGAGATCTTGATGGCGATGTCCGTGTGGACCATGGCCTTCATGGACACGTACACGGCGTCGATCTGCGCGTAGAGCATGTGTTGTCGTAGATGAGGTTGTCGTATGTTGGAACAAATCTTGTTACTAGTATTAAATTTAGAGTTTGATCATATTTAGTCTCGTGTAATCGAGTTGGCCGGCCGGAAGCTGCGGTAATCTGCATACACGAAGATGTGATCATGTGTGTAGAGAAGCTAATGGTCTTATTTAGTTAGGACCATGCTCCAATACTTTTATCTGTTGGAACACCATCACAAAGATCCAAACATAGCTTCAAGTTTAAACTTGGATGGATTGAAAGAGATGGTTTTTTGATTTAGCGAAAGACGTGTGCGAAAAACCGGTGGCTGGCCAAATGCCTATAGATCGGTGGAATAATAAAATGCGAGCTTTTCATAATTCCTTCGTGGTTGGGCCAGACATACTGCCGGTATCCTGAAAAAAGAAAAAATACGTCTTTCATCTATTATTGATGATTTGGAGGCTTCTGCGGAAATAAGGCTTTTAACTGCATCTGAGATTGAGCTTAAGAAGCAATCGAATACAGAAATTGCCAGAATTTTTCGCGAGGAAGAACTCAAGTGGTACCAACGCTCTAAAGCAAAATTCATCCTTAAAGGAGATGCGAATACATGATACTTATATGCTATTGCCAATGGCCAGCATCAGAAGAAACTTATTCACTCTTTAATTCAAAATAAAGGTATGATTGAGGGACAGGAGCAATTAAAATCTTACATTACAAAATATTACAAATCATTGTTTGGGACACCACCAAAAAATTCCATATCACTGGATGAATCCCAAACGGATGATATTCCCCAGGTTTCTACTGAAGAAAACAACTTTCTAACCGCCCCTTATACGGAGGAAGAGGTCAAGAAAGCTGTTTTTCAAATGGAACACAATAAAGCACCAGGACCTGACGGCTTTCCAGCTGAATTTTATCAGAAATTCTGGAAAGTTATTAAGGATGATCTGATGCATTTGTTTCATGATTTGCATGAAAGTCAACTTGATATTTTTAGACTAAACTTTGGCAACATTATTTTACTACCTAAAGTTATTAATGCAGAGCGAATATAACAGTACCTTCCAATCTGCCTTCTTAATGTAAGTTTATAAAATTTTTACAAAGATGGCTACGATTAGGCTAAACTCAATAGCTGATAATGTTGTGCGGCCTTCTCAAACCGCTTTTATGCAAGGAAGAAACATCTTAGACGGTGTAGTAATCCTGCATGAGACAATCCATGAACTACACTCAAAGAAATTGAATGGAGTATTGTTCAAGATTGAGTTTGAGAAGGCGTATGATAAAGTAAATTGGTCTTTTCTTCAGCAAACACTCCGTATGAAAGGTTTTTCTAAGGAGTGGCGTGCTCTCATTCAGTCTTTTGTTTCTGGGGGTAGTGTTGCTATAAATGTTAATGATGACATAGGCAAATACTTCCGGACAAACAAAGGACTAAGACAAGGGGATCTACTTTCGCCTATATTATTTAATATAGTGGCGGATATGTTGGCAATCCTTATTGAGAGGGCTAAGGCTGATGGCCAAATTGAAGGATTAGTTCCACATCTGGTAGATGATGGACTATCAATCCTTCAATATGCGGACGATACAATATTATTTATGGAGCATGATCTTAAGAAGGCTAAGAATCTAAAGTTAATACTATCAGCTTTTGAGCAATTATCAGGATTGAAAATTAACTTCCATAAAAGTGATTTGTATTGCTTTGGCGAGGCTAAAAACGAGGCCCGTCTATATGTTGAGTTATTTGGCTGTGGCCATGGGCTCTTTCCTGTTAACTATCTGGGAATACCGATACATTATCGACGTCTCATGATAGCCGAATGGAAAGTGGTTGAGGAAAGGCTACAAAAATGTCTTAATAGTTGGAAAGGAAAACTTTTATCCCTTGGTGGAAGACTTGTAATCATTAATTCAGTACTTACTAATATGGTACTGTATATGATCTCATTCTTTCAAATACCGATAGGAGTCTTGAAGAAAGTGGATTATTTCTGCTCAAGATTCTTTTGGCAAGGGGATGAGGTGAAAAAGAAATATCGACTAGCCAAATGGAATATGGTTTGCCGACCAAAGGAATATGGTGAACTTGGCATTCATGATTTGCAAGTCAAAAACACTACACTCCTAGGTAAATGGTTGTTCAAACTTCTCTCAGAAGGAGTCTGGCAAACCATTTTGTGGAGAAAGTATATTGGATCCAAAGCTCTGTCTCAAGTGGCCTGGAAGCCAGGTGATTCACACTTTTGGGCTGGGCTAATGGCATTCAAAAAAAATTTCTACGCTTTGGTTCTTTTAATATTAAGAATGGATCACAGATTAGGTTCTGGGAAGATAGATGGCTTGGCCAAATTTCCCTTAGAGAACAATATCCTGCTCTATATTCGATAGTTAGACATAAAGAGGATACGCTTTCCAGAGCAATGGAATCTAATCCTCCTAATGTCTCTTTTCGAAGAAGTCGCATAGGTCCTAGACCACTATCCTGGAATAATCTCTTATTGAGGCTGTCTACGATACAGTTGTCGGAGGGTGTGGACGAATTTAATTGGAAGCTATTACAGAATGGTAAATTTTCTGTTGATTCTTTTTATAGAGCTTTGATCCAACCAAATATTTCAGTTGATGATAATAGTAGAATTTGGAAAATGAAAATACCCCTGAAAACGAAAGTATTTGCTTGGTATCTTCGAAAAGGGGTAATTCTTACAAAAGATAATCTTGTTAAGAGGAATTGGCATGAAAACAAACAATGTGTCTTCTGTCATCATAATGAGACAATTAGACACTTATTCTTCCAGTGTAAATTTGCTCGTGCTATATGGTCAATCATCCAAGTGGCCTCTAGTTTATCCCCCCTTTATCGGTTGCTAATGTTTTTGGCAATTGGTTGAATGGGATTGATGATAAATATGGGACTGTGTTTAGGGTGGGAGCGCTTGCCATTATTTGGTCGCTATGGCTATATAGGAATGACAAGATTTTTAATAATATGGTGTCTTCTCCATTGCAGGTTATCTTTCGAGCCACGACGATCCTACGATCATGGACAACTCTTCAACGTATGGAGTTTCGCGACTTGTTTGTGGAACAGTGCAGCATTTGGAGGCCGCGGCGCGGGATATTTTCTCTAGACATGGATGGCAGCGTGACCTACAAATAGAAATATCATAGTCACAGTCCATTGTGTTATCTACACGTTTTGTACTTTTTATACTTTTCCTACTGGTTAGTGAAGATCTTCAGCTGTGTGCATCCCAGTTATGCAGAGGCCGGGTGTAAACATTTCTTTGAGTAATAAAACGTCCATTTCAAAAAAAAAGGAATAAGTTAGATGAGAGGATAAGCACATCTGTACCCAGCACAAAACTAGCTCCAGAAGTGATCAAGTTAGTTTATAGGAGGTGCATGCGCGTGGCTCCTTCAATGTAGGTGCATGCATCTGGCCTAGCCAGTGGGTCTCCTAGAGCAGGCTTGCCGAGGACGAGTAAATTACAAAAAACCACCACAATTTTACTCGACGATGGCGGGAAGCTGCTGGCGAGCACGACAGCCGCGTGCGCCGACGAGACAACCACCTTCCCGCTAAGGCCGAGAGTGACGAGCGTGTCGTGGACAGCCTACATGGCAGGGATGAGGTTGGCGGCCATCAGCCCCGTCGATGAGCATGTTCGGATGGAGCGACCGAACAGGGCCCCCGATTACCTGCAGCAACCCAGTACTACGTGGGTCAGCTTGATTTGTTTAGCCAACCCTCTGTAATTGCGATCGATCAGCAGCTCTCCCGGTTACCGATCGACAACGCCTCTCCCGTCGATCGTGAGCAGTCCCAACCCAAAGCAGGGCTCTTCCTCGACAACGCATGGTTGCCTGCCCTCTTTTCTTGGCTCGCGATTGCGATCAATGTTCCTGCAGGTGTTCGCTCTGTCCAAGCTCTTTGACTCCTTGCCGGCAGATGAATGACGAGCCTGGGAACCGAGGCAGTCAAGCAGCAGATTCGGTTTCCTTTTTCACTAGTACTTACCCTGCTCTGATGTCTATTGTCTAAATCCTCCAGATTCCAGAATTTGATGAAAACCAGTACGTACAGGAAGCAGCAGATCAATCATCGATCAAACCTCATTTGCCTGAACTGACTACTGAGCCCTGTGTTTTCCTTGTCCTTGCTAACAGCCAGCCCTAGCTTCGCTGTTTGCCGGACGAAACTCCCGATCGGCGATTTTGTTCACACGTGTAGGTATGAGCGCCGCTACTCGTCTATTCACACTGAATTGTTTGATTTTTTAATCTATTAATTTGTGTAAAAAGGACGACTCTATAGATTGGCAACAATATGATATCTTGGAGAAGATTAATTATTCAGATATGAGGTCCATTCATTATTTTAGTGCTATATTTACTATTTAAGAATGAATACTTGATATATTTGTGAATATTGTACGGAATAGCATATTCCAAAGTTATATAATTAAGTAAACATGTGATTCCGTTTCAGTAGTAATTGAGTTTGAACAATAATTTGTAAGTCGCACCGGGGCCCCCAAATCCTGGAGACGAGCCTGGCGGCCATGGTCATGTCGTTGTTGCCGAGCACCTGGTTGCCGACGGTGATGCCTGTGGTATGGGTGGCCGGGATGAAGGTCTGCACGTCCCGCGACACCCATTGCCGGGCGGCGCGGGGCTGGTTGCCATGGTCTGAAGGTTGTCATTGCCCATTGCGACGGTGAACTCCACGCCGGTGTTGGCAAAGGCCATGAGAACCTTGGGGTTAGCGTCATACAGCTTCACCTTGTTCATGTTCAACCGGAGGAGGCCCGCCACCTGCGTCGGGTCTGGTAGATTGTTGGCGATCCGCCAGGATTTGCTGCCCAGAAGCTGTAAATAACATTGTAGCTTAGTCGGCAGCTAGCAATGGCGGCGGAGGTGACAGAGGCTTAGCAGCTAGCCCTAATATCAAGAGTAAAACGAGAAGAGCACTCACCACTGCAGATCGACAGCATGAGGAGGCAGAGCAGCATGAGCGACAAGGAGACACGGTGGTGCTCGTCTGTCTTGTCATCGGCGCTCGATCTCCCTTATTCTCCCAATAGATCTTATGTTCCCTCCTTGTGATCGACCCCTCTTTTTTTTTATATTACGTATATTCATACTAGTCCCGGACTCCTGCCAACATATGCCGAAAACAGAAAGTTGAAAAATGGAATGTCTCGGCCGATTCCAACCCCTGTTCGAACTAGTACAGCTACAAAATGATGGTGCTCCATTGTCCTCTGTTTTCGATCGGTATCAAACCATCGTCTCCATTTTTAGAGCATCTCTAACCAATCCCCTAAACTTTAGAGGAGTAAACGGATGAGTAAACCGTAGATGAGTAAAAGTACTACTCTAAAGGTCGGTGGTTCCTAACCAAACTTCTAAACTTAGAGGAGTAAAACATTTTTGCCCCATTTCACTTTAGCATTCCACATATGCATTCATACATCTAACATAGAGTTCATACAAACAATTTAAACATACAGACAATTCAAACACAAGAAGCGCAACACTTAACAACATACATAGGCATAGTTGTTTGAATCGAACACATCAAAATAAAACATGCACATAGTTCATTCAAAAGTAGACTCTATCACCACCATCGATCAAGGTCTCCCAAAAAGAAGCTATTGACCTTGTTTGATACAAAAGAAACCACCAACATATCATCTCATATGTTGTGCACCATATTCGAAGAACTCAAGCATCATCTCCGAAGAACTCATCTCCTCCCCCTAGGCCAACACCATCATCACCACCATGAGCACCTCCACCAAAAGATCTTTGAAGGATCTTTGCTCGAGTGAGGTCCCAGTATTTCCTAGCCGTGGCATCCATGTTGCTTGGGTCCATGAACATGATAGCACACTCATCGAAAAAATAGCATCGTGTGTCTACAAATCGCCAATTGATGAGAGGTGAGGAGAAAAAATAAATTTTCTACCTTGCCGACAATCCATCGAGCACCTCGCGCTCGTCAACGTTGATGACGGCCGCCCGCGGTGTCCGGTCTAGGGGAGGATTCACCGACGAGGCCTTGCACGTTGAAGGAGCCGATATAGCCGTCGGAAATGCCGTCGTGGCCTTTTTCATCTTCTTCTTGACCGCCTTCTCCGCGAGCACCACTTTGGCCGGACTTGTCTTGCACCTCAAGCAAGTGGAGGATGTGGCAGCACCTCGGGAGCCTCCATGCGTTTGCCGCCAGCCTTTTCGGAGGCCTTGACGGCCGTGTCGGCCGGCTGGACCACGTCGTTGGCCCCTAACCTTTTCCGACACGCGGTCGTGGCAGAGATCTCTGATTGCGGTGGCGTCGGGGCATCAGAGACGCCAGGACGATCGGAGAAGGTGCGCCGGAGAGCTGCGCGTCGATTTCGGGCGGAGTCGACGACATCGGCGCCGGTAGGGAGGCAGGCGGGAAAGAACGACGGGGGACAGGAAAAGTCACATAGAACCACTATAGATTCAATGAAAAGGTAGGGTGGATACTTCGAGGGGCTTACCCGACAAGGAACACCTTAAATCCTATAAAAAATTGCTTCCCTTTTTTGCATGGAGTGCGTGTATATGGGTACCTAAGGATGGTGTAAGGAGGAAAAGCCTATTGATTCACAAACAAGACTATCCCACCGAAGATTTTGGATTTATGAAAAAAAGCTGATCATGTCATGGGGCCACGATGGGGCGGGTTAACAGAGTAATGCTATAGTTACGGACTGATTCTTACGGACAGCAATTTACGGAATGACATGGCAATCGGTAATTGGAGAGGAAGATTTAGGTGGAACAACTGCTGCGGGAGACTTCCAATCACTTGATACCACGTCCGTCCGTAACACTTTTTTCGTAAAGACTGTCCGTAGGTGTAGGATTACCGGGGTTAACATGACCCTTGAGGCATTGCTTCTATTCGTGACGCTGTGAACAATATAAATGGACCTCCCATTGATCATTGTGAGTCAGTGCAGAAATTAGTATTTTCTAGAAGAAAGTGGAAGCCCAGCTACTTGCTCTTGTTACTTGGGCCGTTTCTCTGCCCACTAGGATAATAAGAGAGTATTTTTGGTAGGCGATCGGACCAAGCAATGGGTGGGCTCTAATAACATGGGCTCGGATCGACATACACTCTCCTAGTGATGAACCGATGGAAATCCTGTTAAACCACACTAACTAAATGTTACTAATCTACTATGTTGATATACCTCCATAGCAGGGAGAGTCATATGTATAATAATATAATTACACATAGAAATCTTCATCAATTAATTTGTAAATTTACTTTATATTAAAAAGTGTGATGTCATGATAACATGATTGTCTTCTCATTAACTGCTTGTCATAATATCTTGTTTGTCTAGGTGGCATGCATGTTAACATCTACTGTATGTTATTCCCACAGTGAGTTGTCTTAGTTGGAGATGCTCCTCTGTTGAAACTCTAAAACAAGCTGGAGAAGTCACCGAGTATGAATTTCTGCCTCCTGAGTTCCAATGTTTTCTTTATTTTTTAAATAATTTGTATCTGAGCAGCAGGAAAATGAAAAAAAAGTATGGAATCTAAGTGCAGCGAACCTTTGCTTATATTATTTCAGAAATCCAAAATTTTATCAGGCCTTTGTCATTTTTGTGTAGCCTAAAATTTAAAGAATTTAACGCTGCAATTCCGCATGCTTGTCACTGACTACCTGTAGATTAGTTCTCAGAATTTTACAACTGTACATATGATTTTTTTTTGAATACTTTAAAATATTTTAAAGGGAGCACTGAAGAGCTCCGAAGGCAAGTTGGTGCACCAGACTAGAAACTAGCTGAGCAGTTAAGCTGTTGGCATTGATGATGGAGGAGGAGGCTCCTGCTAATCCTGGGGTGGCTTCTTTCGTCCGCAACTAGACGCCAGCGACATAGAAAAAGATAGCCTCGCGTGGTAGCCAGCACCCAACCTTCGGTGATGGCTCCGTCCTTAAACGCTGTCGTACGCTAGCCAGATAATGGTTCTTTGCTAGTCCGTTAACCAACCTATGTTTAGTTGTTTATTACTCCTACATCCTACTAAGAACGAGAACCATCGTGTATACAACTAGGCACACCCACAAGAGTGCACTCGGCATTGAGATCAACCACAGACGTCTCGCTATCGACGAGTATAAACGTACCGCGTTGTCCACCACCAGAAAGGAGTATGTGCCGTTACACTCTCTGCAACGGCAATCCAGCAAATGGATTAATGCCTGATGCTAAGGCATAACCGTCATGATTATAGGCCACGACAGCAGGTCAACCAACCAACTCGAGCTTGTGGTCAGAGAGAGAGAGAGAGAGAGAGAGAATGTGGTACGTGGTGAGTCAGTCTTAGAGCAGCAGGGCAGGCCACATCGCAATGAAAGGCAAGACAGTCACGTGCATCAAACTGTCTTAAAAACCACATATATACGCCCAAGTTTGATCTCCCAATGCTTAATTGGCAGTTGTAGGAGTGGCTGAATTCCAAGTTACTGCTGGTATTGGTGGCGGGTAGCCGTCACGTGGAGTTAACTGTAGAGCGTAAGTGTGCGTAGCTATCGACTTGCGCCAGCTAAATATAATGACCCCCAGAGTGCTGCCACAGATACACGTATATATGGCTGATTTCCAGGAGCTTAATTACCCAGTGTTTTCAGGCATGGATCGACAACGATGGGTATCAAAACAGGGAAGGGTATATGCGTTGAAGTTATCAGTACTAATCATGTCCATCGCGGTCTGTGTTTATTCGTGTCGATTGATCAATTTTTATCGACCTACTGTGATCTACTCCCTCCGTTTAAAATATAAGATGTTTTAGGTTTATGAATATCTAGACTTGTTTTAGTGCGTAGATTCACTCTAAACTTAAATGAACCTACATACTCCCTCCAACCCATATTACTTTATTTGGATTTGTCAAAAATTGATTCATCCAAATCTAGACAAATTTGAGTCAACTAATATGGTCGGAGGAAGTACTAAAAGTATTATAAATACATTTGCTTCACAGAGCTAAAACATCTTATATTTTGAAACGGAGGGAGTAAGAATGATGATGCTGCAGAAAGCAGCAACCCTCGCAGGGATTCGGTAGGGGACGATCGAAGACCCAGAGGAGCGGCTCAGGATGCTGGCGGAAGGAGAGAAGGAGGCGATGCACGAATCAACCTCGTGGAGGTGGAACAGCTAACATGGTGGTGGTCGGTAAGCTACATCACTTCGCTTACCCGGAAGGGACCAAAGGTGAAGCTGGGGACCTTTCTCCTTCCGCAGCTGGCGCAACGATGGGTCCTGCTCGATGAGGATAGCGTGGTGATTGTTGCGTGTTACTGGACAGATTTGGAAGAAGTGAAGCAACGAGGTTCAATTTGTTTCTCTTGTCACACGGCGATGATCGGAGAGCACTCATCCCCATAATTTATCTAGTACCTTTGATGCCCCACTTGGAGAAAGTGTGGGAAAATGATGAACCAAGTTGAAGACGAGCCGTAGAGAATTCATGGCTGGTTCAGTCGTTGGTGCATGCGATAGTAGTAACAGGGGAGTCGGTGTTGACGAGGAAGTTCTTCCCACCTACGAACTTGCAAGATCCGGTTTGGCCGAGGGGAATATATGGGAGGGTTCAGGTGGATATGGGCCACAAATGAGCCCACGAAGCCCACTAGGGGTCCCTATGGTACACAACGGGCTACCTTCAGACAAAGAGCTACATTCACCATCATCTCGCACACAAGAGTAAACCCTAGAAGGGACAGAACAAGTGGTGACGGTTTTGGGGAAGGAGGCATTTGCAAGGACATACAAGGAGGTGTTGTTGAGCCAACATCGAGGAAGAAAATAAAACTGATCGCGAAGAAGAATAAGAATTGTCAAAAGAGGTTTGTACAAGAAAGGAGCTATATAGAATATGAGGAAAGAATAAGAGAGATGATCATATGGACAGAGAGGAGTGAAATTGGGATCCATGATTGGGCTATGGAGGTCAAGATAATGGAGGGAATCTGAGGGGTGTGGTGAATCCAAACCGCAACTCACTTGTCAGGAAGGATATGCAGTGGAAGGCGAAAGCAAAACAACCAATCACGTCAACACAAAGAAGAAATCTATTGTCTCGGGTATCATAAGCTCCTAGTTCCTCTATTGTACCAAACATTAGTTCTCTCATAGATGAGAAAATGGTTATTTGATGTAAGTGTAATGAGGAAGGTCATAATTCCAAAGAATGTTCTATGGAAGTTACTTGTCCGATTTGTGATAAGGAAAGTCATATTATTCGTCAATGTGTCTAGCCCAAACAACCAAAATCTATAATGCTAGTTGTTCGCTTGGCTGATCCAGAATTGTTCTTCTTGTGGTGTAACAAGTTAAAAATTATCACAAAATAACAAAAAGTATATACACTTGGTTTGATCCGAGAAATGAGTGGACATCTTAGTGATGAGCCGGTCTATGGGGGACTATTGGTACCATTCCAAGTGGGATTGGCCTTGGAAGGCAAAATTATAGAACAAGATGAAAAACTAGATGAACATGAAGAGTTACAAAAATTTCAGGAATCGTTTGGCACAAAGATAGAAAATGCTTTGTTGGAAATTAGGACAGAAATCAGAAGAAGAAAGGAATGGGGAAAAGGATATCAGGGTGCTAGCAATACTTCTCCAGAAACAAGGCGTGTAAGTCTCAAAGACCAAGAAGGTGCTGACAGGACATAACCAGCAATGAAGTGAGTAGCCATGAATAATTCAATCCCATGTAAGGACACAAATCAGAATTGTAATGTACCTATTATTCTTAATACTGATGAAAGAATGCTAGTTAGTTTTTCTGATAAAGTAAGTATTAAATATAGTAGTGGTAGTAATGGTGTAGATAAAATGGTTAATGTGGTTAAAATCTAGAGATAGCTAGAAAAAATTTATTTGAAGAAGGGAAAATGGACAACAAAATGTTAGCACCTACAGGCAAGGAGTTGTTCACTTGGGTGATATATGAAATTTCTGATATGGTGATTTGACAGTGAAGATGATAATGTTACTGCATAAGATTTTAATACTAGTTCCATGGGACTAAGTTAAATAATTTTTTGGCAAAATGGTTAAGTTGTGCTCCCCTGTTTACAAGTTTGAGCTAGCCAAAAAAGGGAAGACCCCCAAAAAATAAATGGTAGAATGTTTTGTTAATATCAGGGGCGCTCCCTGACAAACAAAGGTTCCTAAGTTAGGTGATTAGGTATGATGGAGCTAGATTTATTGGTATTAATGAGACCATAAAAAGTAGATTCATCCCTCAATGGTTCAAAAATTGTTGGTAATAGAAGTTTTACCTAGCAATATGTTGCACCAAATTGAAGATCTAGAGGTATATATGCTCATTGGAGATGATCAAGATCTTTATGAGTTAGTAGAACAAGAAATTAGGGATCACTTTATTAGGATGATGCTTTTAGATAAGATTTCCAAAATGAAATGGCATTTGATAGTGGTGTATGGCCCAACTGAAATACTCTATGTCGTGTGAATGGTCACGGCAGATGTTGTAATTGGCAGCGAGTAGTAGAACGAAGGGCAAGGGCGGCCAGCCATCTGCGGTGCGAGATGAGGACGGAGACATAAGGTTTTACCCAGGTTCGGCCCCCCGGAGGGTAAAGACCTACTCCTGCTAGATTGTATTATGGTGGAGGTACAATGGGCGAGCTCGACGGCTAGGCGGCGAGTCGCTTGGGTGTATGATGGAACGTGCTTCTACACGCCCTGTAGGGAGGTTTATATAGAGTCACCTTCCCCTAGGGTTTACATATCTCAACCGAATCAGTTAGGGCTTCGGTACTCATTTAACCTAATCCGACTGGGCCTATCTACTCTCCTGGGCCTTCAGCTTCCAGTCGCTTGGATCCACGCCAGGGCTTGATCCAGTCGCCGTCTTGCAGGCCCACTCGCTAGTTCCTGGGCGATCGGAACGCCCCTGCTGGGTATACCCGGTGCATATCCCCATCAGTAGTCCCCGAGGCCGCCGTCGATTGGGCGTGGGTGGTTGGCGATCGAGCATACGGCTTCAGCGACATCCAAATCGAATCGTGGCGGGCTCTGAATAAAGGAAAACTAGTCATTCGTCGCAGCTTTGGCGAAGTCGGTCGTGAAATACTCAATCACTGTTGTAGTGATCGGGTCAGCGAGCCCAGTGGCTGAAGTTGGACCGTCAAACGCAGTCAAAACTAGCCGTTGGGGTAATCCAACGGTAACCTTTGGCGTAATCACCACGTAGTAACGGCTTCCTGGTTTGGCGGGTAACAACCGCTATATAAGGGGAATGGTAGGCAATCAGAGAACCACCCCCTCATCATTTCCTCCGATTGCGCGCACTTCGCTCTCCTCCACCTCGCGATCCAGCCGATCCCAAATCCTCCGACCTCCCCAAACCTTTTCGCCAATGGCCCCCTCCACCGAACCATGGGGTAGGTCCAAGTGTACGAGAGCACTCCTGGCGTCCTTCGAGGAAGCCGGGATCCTACGCGCCGGTAGGTGGCGCATCCCCGCAGCCGGAGAGGTGACTCCGGACCCGCGTGGGGGAGAGTTCGTCTGCTTCACCAGCCACCTGGAACGGGGGCTGGGATTCCCCATATCCCACTTCTTCCGGCGGTTCTGCGCCTTCTACGGGATCCAGCCGTCGGACCTGGGGCCGCACAGCATCGAGCAGCTCACCATCTTCGTGGCGTTCTGCGAGTGCTACCTGGGCTGCAGGCCTTATTTCCCCCTGTGGCAAGATCTGTTCCACGTGAGGATCAGTCGCGAAGAAGCGGGCGGCCCAATGCTTGCCACGGGCGGCCTGACGTTTCAACTGAAGTCGAAGGCTTCATTCTTCGATTTGATGCTGCCGGCCAAGGCGGCGAGCGAGTGGAAGAAGTCTTGGTTTTACGTCACCGAGGCGACTCCGGAGGGCGATGTGGTGATCCCAAGATACTCCGCCGACCGGCCTGAACCGCGCCAACTCCAAGTCGTCAAGCTCCCAACAGACCAGCGGATGGTCGTGGATGAGATGCTCCAAACCATCCACGACCTGAAGAAGAAGGGTATGCAGACCATCAATTTATACAACTGCTGGCTCGGGCGGCGACTCGTTCCCCTGGCCCGACGTGACCACTACATGTACGAGTACACGGGCCGGGAGGACTCGACGAAATCCTGCCTCGCCGAGTGGAAGCTCGAGGATTATATTCCGGCGCTAAAGAAGATCACCCAGGCGGTGTACCGACGCCTGGCCGGGTCGCTTCACACCGCGAAGCATCCAGCCCCGACGGTAAGTCACTTCACATCGTTCGCAGTCGCAGTTAATGCAGTCGCAGTCATTCTAACACTGTCTCATGCTCATTGCAGCTATTTCAAGTGGTGGAAGGGTGGCTTCCGTCCGCAGACGACGAGAACTCGAACTCGTCCGTCCGGGACGGGAGCGAGTTGCCCCTCGCCAAAGGCGGCATCAAGAGCGACAGGAGCAACGACGACGAGTCCCAGGAAGAGGTTGCCCCGCTGGTTCGCAAAACTCGCAGGCAACGTCAGCGCGAGCTCGAGGCGAGCAGAAGCCTCGAGCGTCATGATGATGACGACGACGAACTTCCTAAAACCACCTCGCGTCGCCAAGCCACTCCGTCGAAGAAGAAGAAGAAGAAGGAGATGAAGGCCTCTGTGAAGAGGAAGACAACGCCAGCGAGACAGGTATCTCCGCCTCGCTCGGCGAGCAGCTCCGACGCCACCAGCCTGGCCAAGGATGAGGCGCCACAGACGATGGCAGCGGCAGATGTCACCGTCCTGAGCGAGGCGCCCCTGGCCTCGATGCCTCCCCCATTCACCCCAGTCTCTGGATCGGGGGTTGCTCCGGTCGCGGCGGCATCACCTCCCAGGGAGGCTCCCGCCGAAAATGTTTCGGAGGCTCCTGTCGCGGCCTCGACAACGAAGAAGCCGTCCGTGTCTTGGGCGCACGATGTCCTGGAGATGGGTCTCAGTCGTAAACTGGGCCCTGAACTGGAGAAGCCGGCCGGCATCCGCACGGGGCTGCGATTTCTACTAGTCGCTAAGTGAGTTCTATTCGTCTGTCTTTGTTTTTCATTGTACTCAGACCACGTTACTCATGTGATCAATTTGCAGAACTGGAACTAAGAAGATAGGCCACCCGTCCGTAGCCATGGTGCCGCCAGTCGTCGCCGAGGAGGACCCCTCTCGGAAGAGGAAGGCTGACGTGTTGGAATTATGCCCTAGAGGCAATAATAAAGATGTTATTATTATAATTCTTTTTCATGATAATGTTTATATTCCATGCTAGAATTGTATTAAGCGGAAACTTTAATACTTGTGTGGTTTGTGAACAACACCGTGTCCCTAGTACGCCTCTATGGACTAGCTCATTGATTAATGATGGTTAAGGTTTCCTAACCATAGACATGAGTTGTCAATTGATAATGAGATCATATCATTGGAGAATGATATGATGGACAGACCCAAACTAAGCGAAGCAATTAGATCGTGTCATCGTGTTCATCTTTGCGAAGCTTTTCCTATGTCAAATATTGTATTCCTTAGACCATGAGATAATACAACTCCCTGGTATCGGAAGAAAGCTTTGAGGTCATCAAACGTCATCCTATGAGAGGGTGATCATAAAGGTGTCTCTCAGGTGATCGGAAAGTACCTGTTGGGTTGTATGTATCGAGATGGGATTTGTCCCTCCCAAGTCGAGAGATATACTTGGGCCCACTCGTGTCGATATCAACACCGCTTGCAAGCATGTGGTTAAGGAGTTAATCACAAAGTGATATCGGATTACGGAACGAGTAAAGTACTTGCTGTGAACGAGATTGAACTAGGTATGACGGTACCGACGATCGAATCTCGGGCAAGTAAAATATCGCGAGACGAAGGGAATATATATATGGGATTGATTGAATCCTGGCATCGTGGTTCATCCGATATGATCATCGATGAATGTGTGGGAGTCAATATGGGTTTCCATACCCCGCTGTTGATTATTGATAGAAGATCATGTCTGCATATTCTCGAACCCGCAGGGTCACACACTTAACGTGTCTCGACGCTAGGATAGATTGGATAATTGGTTTATGAGTTTTTGTTCGGAGTCTCGGATGGGATCCGGGACATCACGAGAGGTTCCGGAGTGGTCCGGAGAATAAGATTCATATAAGGCAGTGCAGTTTTTGGAGTTCGGAATTGTTCCGGGTTAATCGGTATTGTACCAGAAGCTTCTAGAACCTTCCGGAAGGGGACCAACGTGGCCCCACCTTCCAGGAGGGGGCTTGGGCCTATGAGGTAGTGCCCTGTCCGCATTGGGCCAGGGGCACAAGTCCCCATAGGGCCCAGCCGGCCAAAGAGGGTTTAAACCCTAGATAGAGCTTCTAGGAGGGGGGGTTTCCTTGCCCCCCACTCCTCCTCCTTTGGCCGCCGTCCTAGGGCTTGGGGTAGGGGTTAGGGCTGCGCCCACCCCTCTATATATAGAGGGCTGGGGGCGCACCACCCCCCACACCTTCCCCTCCAACCCTAGCCGCCCTGCTGCCCTCCTCTCTCCCTCCCGACTGCTTATAGGCGAAGCCCTGCTGCAGAAATTCTCCACCAATTGCACCGCGCCGTCGCGATGTAGATCCAACCCATCTCTCCACCATACTTGCTGGACCAAGGAAGGAGGAGACGTCGAGGTTCCGCACGTGTGCATCTCACGGAGGCATCGCCACTTGTGGTGCTAGATCGGATCGGATCGCGAGGAGGAGAAGCGAGTACGAATACATCACGCACGTTCCGATTGCGTTCATGCGAATCTTCAAGGGTATGAAGATCTAATCCAATCTCTCTCGTTGTTTGCATCTCCTAGATTAGATCTTGGCTTCCCTCTGTTCGCATCCGTAGAAAATTTTGATTTACTATGCCACAAAACCCTTCAGTGGTATCAGAGCTAGATCTATGCGTAGATGTGATTCACGAGTAGAATGCAACATGGTTGTTGCGGGCGTTGATGTTTTCTGTTGCAAGCCTCTTGTTTGTGTTCTTCTTATGACGCGGGATAGTGAGACTGAAGCGGTCCAGGCCAACCTTACGCGACATCGTCGTTCGAGACCGCTCCGCACTTGACGTGTGGCTTGTTCCACACATGCGGTGGTGGATGCCGTTCTCTCACTATAGTTGTCATGGGTTTAACACCGGAGTTTGGCAACCATAATATCACCGTTGTGGCTTTCCGTAGGTAAGAATCGTTCTTAGCATCTACTCCCATAAGCCACGTAAAACATGCAACAACAAAGTAGAGGCGTCTAACTTGTTTTTGCAGGGAGTGTTTTCTATGATATGGTATGGCCCAAGATGTGATGTGTATATTGTATGCGATGATCATGTTTTGTAATGTTTCACGACTTGCATGTCGATGAGTACACAACCGGCAGGAGCCATATGGTTGTCTTTATAATTGTGTATGACCTGCGAGTCAACTTCTTATACGCCATGTAATAGCTTTACTTTATCGCTAAGTAGTTAGCAATAGTGGTAGTTGCTATTTATGGTGGAGGCAATCATGGTGGAGTGATGGAGATCATGCCGACACGCACAAGATGGAGATCATTGCGCGAAGATTGGCTATACCATGTCACATAAAGTTATATGCATGTGATGTTTATCCTTTTATGTATCTTATTATGCTTAGATCGCGACGGTAGCATTATAAGATGATTCCTCACTTAAAGATCAAGATAAAACGGTGTTCTCCCTATGTGTATGCACCGTTGCGAAAGTTCGTCGTGTCCAAGCATCACGTGATGATCGGGTGCTATAGACTCTACGCTCACATACAACGGGTGCAAGCCAGTTTTGCACACGCGGAAATACTTGGGTTTAACTTGACGAGCCTAGCATGTACAGACATGGCCTCGGAACACATGAACCGAAAGGTTAAGCATGAGTCATATGAATGATATGATCGACACTTCGTTGTCCACCATTGAAACCACATCTCTTCTCGTGATGATCGGATTAGGTGTGGTGAATTTGGATCATGTTCACTAAACAACTTGAGGGATGTTGAATTTAGTGGGAGTTCATCTAGTAATTTGATTAAAAGTTGAACTAGTTATCATGAACATAGTCTAATTTGTACTTGCAAATACTGTAGATCACATGGCTAAGTCCAACTTCAACTTCAACGTTTTTGCTGAGAAGGAAAAGCTTAGAAACAATGGGTCTAACTTCACCAATTGGTTCCGCAATCGAGAATCATTCTCTGGCGGTCAAAAGGACTATGTCCTTGAGAAAGCGTTAGGTGACGCCCCTGCTGCAACTGCGCCGGCTGATGAGAAAGCTGTCTATCAGTCGCGCAAACATGATTATGGTGTGATTAAGAGCACCGTGTTGTTTGCTATGGAATCGGACCTTCAAAATCGTTTTGAAGACTATCCCGGGCCCTTTGAGATTCTCGAGGAGCTAAAAACCATGTTTCAGACTCAGGCCCGTTCTGAGAGATATGAGATCTCTGAGAAGTTCTTTAACTGCAAGATGGAGGAAGGGAGTTCCGTTAGTGAGCACGCCATTAAGATGTCGGGCTACACTCAACGCCTGTGAGCAATCGGACTGCAAGATTCGGAGGAGCTCAAGATTGACAGGGTTCTGCAATCACTCCCTCCTAGCTACAAAAGTTTTGTAGTGACTCATAATCAGATTGGTTCCACTGATACGATCACCGAGCTCTTCGCAAAGCTGAAGGCTGCGGAGGTGGACATCAAGAAGGATAATCATGTGTTGATGGTCAACAAGCCCTCCTTTAAGAAAGGTAAGGATGCAAAGAAGCCCTTCAAGAAAGGCGGCGGCAAGCGCATTGCCCCTGCTGAGAAGAAGCTCAGGTCTGGTCCTAAGCCGGACACTGAGTGCTTCTATTGCAAGGACAAGGGTCACTGGAAGCGCAACTGTCCGAAGTACTTAGCGGACAAGAAGGCTAGCACCATCAAAGGTATATTTGATATACATGTTATTGATGTTTTCCTTACTAGCCCTCGTTGTAGTGCCTGGGTATTTGATACTGGTTCAGTTGCTAATATTTGTAACTCGAAACAGGAGCTACGGAATAGACGGTGGCTTGCGAGGGATGAGGTGACGATGCGCGTTGGCAACGTATCAAGAGTCGATGTGATGGCCGTCGGCACGCTCTCCTTAGTTTTACCTTCGGGATTAGTTTTAAACCTTAATAAATGTTATTATGTGCCTGTGTTGAGCATGAACATTATTTCTGGATCGTGTTTATTGCAAGACAGTTATTCATTTAAATCGGAGAATAATGGTTGTTCTATTTATATGAGTAACATCTTTTATGGTCATGCACCTCTTGTGAATGGTTTATTTCTTCTAAATCTCGAAAGGGATGAAACACACATCCATAACATTGAGGCTAAGAGATGCAAAGTAGATAGTGATAATACTACTTATTTGTGGCACTGTCGTCTAGGTCATATTGGAGTAAAGCGCATGAAGAAACTCCATTCTGATGGAATTTTGGAGTCTCTTGATTTTGAATCATTTGACACATGCGAACCATGCCTCATGGGCAAGATGATCAAAACCCCGTTCTCCGGAATTATGGAGCGAGCAACAGACTTGTTGGAAATCATACATACCGATGTATGCGGACCGATGAGTGTTTCGACGCACAGTGGATATCGCTATTTTCTCACTTTTACCGATGACTTAAGTACATATGGGTATATCTATTTAATGAAACATAAATCTGAAACATTTGAAAAGTTCAAGGAATTTCAGAATGAAGTGGAGAACCATCGTAATAGAAAGATTAAGTTTCTACGATCCGATCGTGGGGGCGAATATTTGAGTTATGATTTTCTCATGCATCTTAAAGCAAGCGGAATTGTTTCGCAACTCACGCCACCCGGAACACCACAGCGCAATGGTGTGTCTAAACGCCGGAATCGAACCTTATTAGATATGGTCCGATCAATGATGTCTCTTACTGATTTGCCGTTATCATTTTGGGGTTATGCATTAGAAATCGCTGCATTCACTTTAAATAGGGCTCCATCTAAATCTGTTGAGACGACACCGTATGAACTGTGGTTTGGTGCTAAACCTAAGTTGTCGTTTCTTAAAGTTTGGGGATGCGAAGCTTACGTCAAGAAGTTGATGCCGGACAAGCTCGAACCCAAAGCGGAGAAATGCGTCTTCATAGGATACCCTAAGGAAACTATTGGGTATACCTTCTCTCACAGAACCGAAGGCAAAGTGCTTTCGCAAAGAATGGTTCCTTTCTTGAGAAGGAGTTTCTCTCGAAAGAAGTGAGTGGGAGGAAAGTAGAGCTAGACGAGGTTATTGAACCTTCTCTTGAATTGGAGAGTAGCGCAGCACCTGAAATTGTTCCAGTGCCGCCTGCACCAATAATAGAGGAAGCTAATGATAAGGATCATGAAGCTTCGGACGATGCTGCTACTGAACGTCGCAGGTCGACAAGGTCGCGTGCCCCTCCTGAGTGGTACGGCAACCCTGTCTTAACTGTCTTGTTAGTAGATGACAGTGAGCCTGCGAACTATGAGGAAGCGATGATGAGCCCAGACTCTGAGAAATGGCTAGAGGCCATGAAATCCGAATTGGGATCCATGAGCGAAAACCAAGTATGGACTTTGGTGGACCCTCCTAGCGACCGAAAGGCCGTTGAGTGCAAATGGATTTTCAAGAAGAAAACGGACGCGGATGGTAATGTTACCGTCTATAAAGCACGGCTTGTCGCGAAAGGTTTTCGACAAGTTCAAGGTGTTGACTACGATGAGACTTTCTCTCCCGTAGCGATGTTTAAGTCCATTCGGATTTTATTAGCAATTGCTACGTTTCATGATTATGAAATATGGCAGATGGATGTCAAGACTGCGTTCCTCAATGGCAACATTGATGAAGAGTTGTATATGATGCAACCCGAAGGTTTTGTCAATCCTAAGGATGCTGATAAAGTATGCAAGCTTGAGCATTCCATTTATGGACTGAAGCAAGCATCTCGGAGTTGGAACCTTCGTTTTGATCAAGTGATCAAGAGCTTTGGATTTGTTCCAAATTGCTACGAAGCTTGTATCTACAAGAAAGTGAGTGGGAGCTCGGTGACATTTCTGGTACTATATGTGGATGACATATTGATTATTGGAAATGACATTAACATGCTTAACGATGTGAAGAGTTATTTGAACAAGTGTTTTTCAATGAAAGACCTAGGTGAAGCTGCTTATATATTGGGCATCAAAATCTATAGAGATAGACAAAGACGCCTGATAGCTTTAAGCCAGAGTACATACCTAGACAAAGTTCTGAAAAGGTTCAGAATGGATAAGGCAAAGAAAGGTTCAGTGCCTATGTTGTCAGGTAAGATATTGAGCAAGGCTCGGTGTCCATTCTGTAAATGATAGGAAGCTATGAGCAAAGTGCCTTATGCCTCGGCCATAGGTTCCATCATGTATGCCATCTTGTGTACTAGACGGATGTGTCCAATGCTCTTAGTTTGACGCAGATATCAAAGTGATCGAGTGGAACCTTTGGACAGCCGTGAAGAGCATCCTAAGGTACCTAAATAGAACTAAAGAAATGTTCTTAGTCTATGGGGGTGATGAACAGCTCGTCGTAAAAGGTTACGTCGATGCTAGTTTCGACACCGACAAGGATGATTCTAAATCTCAGAAAGGATACGTGTATATTTTGAATGGAGGAGCTATGAGCTGGAGAAGCTGCAAGCAAAGCGTGATCGCGGGATCTATAGTAGAAGCGGAATACATGGCTGCTGCAGAAGCGTCAAGTGAAGGAGTTTGGATCGAAACTTCATCATCGAGCTTAGTGTGGTTCCAAGTGCATTGGACCCTTGGAGATATTGTGTGACAACACCGGCGCCATAGCACTCGCTAAGGAACCAAGATATCATCCAAAGACCAAGCATATCAACATAAGTTTCATATAATCCGAGATTATATAGCGAGATGGAGATCGAAGATTAGCAAAGTACATACAGATCTGAATGTCGCAGATCCATTGACTAAACCTCTTCCACGTGTAAAACATGATCGACCTCGATTGCCATGGGTGTGAGATTGTTGCCAAATGTAAACTAGATTATTGACTCTAGTGCAAGTGGGAGACTGTTGGAATTATGCCCTAGAGGCAATAATAAAGATGTTATTATTATAATTCTTGTTCATGATAATGTTTATATTCCATGCTAGAATTGTATTAAGCGGAAACTTTAATACTTGTGTGGTTTGTGAACAACACCGTGTCCCTAAATGCGCCTCTATGGACTAGCTCATTGATTAATGATGGTTAAGGTTTCCTAACCATAGACATGAGTTGTCAATTGATAATGAGATCATATCATTGGAGAATGATATGATGGACAGACCCAAACTAAGCGAAGCAATTAGATCGTGTCATCGTGTTCATCTTTAAGCTTTTCCTATGTCAAATATTGTATTCCTTAGACCATGAGATAATACAACTCCCTGGTATCGGAAGAAAGCTTTGAGGTCATCAAACGTCATCCTATGAGAGGTGATCATAAAGGTGTCTCTCGGTGATCGGAAAGTACATTGGGTTGTATGTATCGAGATGGGATTTGTCCCTCCCAAGTCGGAGAGATATACTTGGGCCCACTCGGTAATTGATATCAACACCGCTTGCAAGCATGTGGTTAAGGAGTTAATCACAAAGTGATATCGGATTACGAACGAGTAAAGTACTTTGTGAACGAGATTGAACTAGGTATGACGGTACCGACGATCGAATATCGGGCAAGTAAAATATCGCGAGACGAAGGGAATCTATATATATGGGATTGATTGAATCATGGCATCGTGGTTCATCCGATATGATCATCTATGAATGTGTGGAGTCAATATGGGTTTCTGCACCCGCTGTTGATTATTGATAGAAGATCATGTCGCATATTCTCGAACCGTGGTCACACACTTAACGTGTCTCGACGCTAGGATAGATTGGATAATTGGTTTATGAGTTTTTGTTGAGTCTCGGATGGGATCCGGGACATCACGAGAGGTTCGGAGTGGTCCGGAGAATAAGATTCATATAAGGCGGTGCAGTTTTGGAGTTGAATTGTTCCGGGTTAATCGGTATTGTACCGGAAGCTTCTAGAACCTTCCGGAAGGGGACCAACGTGGCCCCACCTTCCGGGAGGGGGATTGGGCCTATGAGGGAGTGCCCTGTCCGCATTGGGCCAGGGGCACAAGGCCCCATAGGGCCCAGCCGGCCAAAGAGGGTTTAAACCCTAGATAGAGCTTCTAGAAGGGGGGTTTCTTTGCCCCCCCACTCCTCCTCCTTTGGCCGCCGTCCTAGGGCTTGGGGTAGGGGTTAGGGCTGTGCCCACCCCTCTATATATAGAGGGCTGGGGGCGCACCACCCCCCTCCCCACACCTTCCCCTCCAACCCTAGCCGCCCTGCTGCCCTCCTCTCTCCCTCCCGACTACTTGTAGGCGAAGCCCTGCTGCAGAAATTCTCCACCAATTGCACCGCGCCGTCGCGTTGTAGATCCAACCCATCTCTCCACCATACTTGCTGGACCAAGGAAGGAGGAGACGTCGAGGTGCCGCACGTGTGCATCTCATGGAGGCATCGCCACTTGTGGTGCTAGATCGGATCGGATCGCGAGGAGGAGAAGCGAGTACGACTACATCACCCACGTTCCGACGAACGTTCCATTGTGCGAATCTTCAAGGGTATGAAGATCTAATCCAATCTCTCTCGTTGTTTGCATCTCCTAGATTAGATCTTGGCTTCCCTCTGTTTGCATCCGTAGAAAATTTTGATTTACTATGCCACGAAACCCTTCATGACGAGGTCGTTGCCCCCATAGATAGTGCCAAGAAGGTCAAGGGCGACGATATCATCACGGTGTCTGACGACACGACGGTTGCTCCGAGTGACCCTGTGGCGGAGGCGGCCTTGACGATCAAGGAAGGTGCTCCCTCATCTGGGGCAGCCGAGCCGGCCTCTTTTGGTGCCGGCGCATCCATCGCGACCTTCCCGCGCTTCATGGCCAGGCGGCTACAGCGAGTGGTACCTCGCCCTCGAGCCGCGCACCTGGGGTCGTCGATACGGAGGTGGAGCAGCGTCGCGGGGACACGTCGGCTCTTCTCGCATCCGTGGACGCGATACAGCTTCATGGTATGCTTGGCGCAGCCATCCAGGTATGTCCAGTCCCCGATGATCGGGCCGCTGAATTGCAGCGGTCGGATTCTTTTAGTGTCTTGTTTTTATTTCTCGCCTCCAGTCCCCGAGTGCGCACTCGCTGAATTTCAGCGGGTGGGCACTTAGGATTTTTGTTTTCCAGTCCCCGAGTGCGCACTCGCTGAATTCCAGCGGGTGGGCACTTAGGATTTTCGATTGCCAGTCCCCGAGTGCGCACTCGCTGAATTTCAGCGGATGGGCACTTAGGATTTTTGATTGCCAGTCCCCGAGTGCGCACTCGCTGAATTTCAGCGGGTGGGCGCTTAGGATTTTCACTATTGTTAACTGTATGATTTACATACAGGGTTTGCAGCTTGAGTCAGCCGACCGGCTTGCTGCGAAACGTCTCGCGGAGAAGGAACTGGCCACCGTCCAAGAGGCGAACAAGGGACTCCAGGCGATTGCTGCGAAGGCAGAGGAGGTCTGCCAGGGCCTTGTCTCAGCGAGTGAACTGATGGCAGCTCAATCGGCGTTGAGCTCGGCTGAAAAGCGCATCGCTGAAGGAAGCGAAGGAGGCGAGTTCGGCGGATGGTCGAGCCAAGGCCGCTGTCACAGCCGCCGCTGAGGAGCGTAAGGTTTCTGACGCCCTTGTTGCTGGGCTTCAAGATGACTACACCTCTCTTCAGAGCTTCATCACGGATCTCTCCCGTCCCTTGATTGGTGAGTGTGCCTGCTTCTGCTTGTAACATATTCATTGTGTAATTTTTTATGTATTCACTGTCAACTTCTGTCCGCAGGTCGGATCATTGATAGCGCGGAAGAGGCGAACTCGTTCGACGCGCGGCAGTGTGTAGCCACGCTGGTCGACTCGGCCACGCTGTCGACGACATGTATACGGGCGTATCTTCAGGAGATGTCGCCCACAGAAGTGATTCCTAGCGACCTCGTCGAGGTGTGGCAATACTTGGAGAAGGCACCGTCGGTCGTCGAGTTCATGACGCGGTCGGCGTTCCGGCGTGGGGCGGCAACGGCGCTTAGCCTTGGACTCGCCCACTTCCCAGAGGACTTCGACCTGGATGACGTGACGAGTGGCTACTCGTCGTCGACGGGCTCGGTGGAGATCGCCGAGGTGCTGAAGCTGACGGATCGCGCCGCGATGTACTCCGAGCGCGTCTAGGCGATGGGCGATCTCCTTCCTTATCAGGAGACGATCGTCGCGCCCAACGACCCCGAGCCGCAACACCGGGACTTCAAGGTCGAGCAGCCCTTCCGTGCAGCGATGGCGGGTGAGCTGACGACGCACTCCAAACCAGATACTCCTTCATTAGCAACCGCAGGGGTGGCGGCGAGTCGACATCGAAGCCTGCGGAGTAAAACTTTGTGCCCTGGGGCATTAGTAGCAGTTCTGCCGTTGGGCATATTTTGTATTTTGTGACAATTGTGATCTGCTATAATGAGATATCATGGTATTTTGTGAATTGTTGTGTGTTTGTGATTGAGGGTTGAACGAGTCCCCGAGCGCGTCCGCCCTTTTTTATGGGGTTTACCTTGGTTAGTATGTGTTTGTGATTTTGAATGTTTTGTTATTGACGTCGACTCGCCCGGACTTGGAAAGCCAGTCGCGACGCGACTCCCATGAGTGCTCTATACTTCACCGTTTTCCCTTGCGCGAACGAGGTCGGGTAGCCGAGTCCCCGAGCGTGGTACTTGGTTGTTCTAGGCGCAACTCTAGGGTGGGTGAGGACTTGGCGCGTTAGAATAAGCGCATCACTCCTGCCTGGCCCATTGGGTCAGATGGCGTAGTCCCGGCATGCTCTCATACTTGTTTTTCTAGCCGCCGCGCTGAACTAGTCGTCATCCCCCCGAGCGTGGTACTTGGCCGCTCGAGTCGCTATGTCGAGGATGCGGAGGATCATGGTCGCTGTGGAGAAGTGAAGCGCGATTGTCTTGGCTCGTCGAGCCAGTCGGGCTAGGCGACTCCAATGGGGCTCCGGGTAGGCGTTTTTCATGGACGTTACAAGACCTGGGGTGACCCAGTGCCCTTGTAGCGCACTACTTAGACGTGCCGATCGTTGTACCAGAGGTTGACTTCTGCAGTTAGCTTGATGCTGTTATTACGAGTGCGAGTGGCACAAGACACGGAGAGTAGACGCAATTTGCGGTAACCAATTCTTTTTATTTCATAGCGACTGGAGGATACATATGTGGGGTTCTAAGAGTAGAACTTCCGTAGGAGGTTTACATTCCATGGTCGCTTGACGTCGAGCTTGCCGTCCCCGCGAACGTCGATGAGGTAGTAGGCGTCGTTGCCGAGTACTCGCCCGATGGCGAATGGTCCCTCCCATGGGGGGGGAGCTTGTGCATGCCCTTCTTGTCCTGGATGAGGCGCAGCACCAGGTCGCCTTCTTGGAAGGTGCGAGTTTTCACCCGCCGGCTATGGTAGCGGCGGAGTCCTTGCTGGTAGATGGCGGTGCGTGAGCGAGCTAGGTCGCGTGCCTCGTCGAGTTGGTCGACTCCATCCTGTCGTGCGAGTTCGTTCGCAGCGTCCGTGTAGTGGACGACCCTTGGCGAGTCGTGCTCGAGGTCGGTGGGCATGACTGCCTCGGCGCCGTACACCATGAATAAGGGGTGAACCATGTCGACCTGTTGACCGAGGTGCGGATGCCCCAGATGAAGGAGGGTAGCTCCTCGACCCAGCACCCGGCGGTGCGCTCGAGTGGTACTTGTAGCCGCGGCTTCAGGCCGTGGAGGATGCTCTGGTTGGCCCGTTCCGCCTGGCCGTTGGATTCCGGGTGGGCGACTGACGCGAGGTCGAGCCGGATGTGGTGTTCCTCGCAGAACTCGGCCATGGCTCCCTTGGCGAAGTTGGTGCCGTTGTCCGTGATGATGCTATTTGGGAACCCGTAGCGATATATGAGTTCGCAGGAATTTGGTGGCGGTCTTCCCGTTGCATTTCCGGACTGGCTTGGCCTCCACCCACTTTATGAATTTGTCGACCGCGACCAGGAGGTGGGTGAAGCCAGAGGGGGCCTTTTTGAATGGGCCTACCATGTCCATACCCCACACGGCGAATGGCCAGGTGATGGGGATTGTCTTGAGCGCTGAGCTCGCACGCCGACGATGCCGATGGCGTGCCGGCAGTGACGCTGGGCCAAGAGAAGTCGTGTCGATGCCGCATGGCCTTTGCGACCAGAGAGCGGGCTCCGGCGTGGTGGCCGCAGTCGACGAAGTGGATGTCGTGGAGGATCTTGCGTCCTTCGGCAGGTTGGACGCAGCGTTGGAACACGCCGGTCACGCTGCGCTTGTGGAGTTCGCCGTCGATGATGGTGAAGGATTTGCACCGACGTGCAACCATCCTGGCGTCGGTCTCGTCTGCCGGCAAGGTGCCAGCCTCTAGGTAGGCGATGTACGGCTTGGTCCAGTCGTCTGGCTCGGCGATGAGTGCGACCAGGGCTGCCTCTAGTTGCAGCGGGACTCCGATGTCGATCTCCCTTGGGGGAGAGACTGATGGCTTGGTGATCGTGTCGAGGAAGACGCCGGCGGGTGGTGCGAGTCGAGCCGACCCGATGCGAGAGAGTGCGTCGGCCTCCTCGTTCTTCCGCCTGTCGATCCACTCGACGAAGTAGCCTGCGAAGTGTCCTCCTAGCTTGTCTACTGCTTGGCGGTAAGCCGCCATGGTGGGGGAGACAACATCGCAAGTACCAGCGACATGCCCAGCGACGAGGTCGGAGTCTCCATAGCAACATAGGTGGTTGACGTTCATCTCCTTGGCAGCTCGCATGCCGTGGAGTAGGGCCTCGTACTCGGCCATGTTGTTGGTGCAGGGTGAAGTCGAGGCAGAGGACGTAGCGGAGCTTGTCGCCCTTCGGGGAAGTCAAGACGATCCTCGCCTCGGCCGCCCGCGTTTGGAGCCGCTGTGCAGTCTCGATGGTGGAGGTATGGCAGCTTTTTCTGCTGGGCCTCTTCCCAGTCGGCGATGAAGTCCGCGAGGGCCTGCGACTTGATCGCTTTTCGTGGCTCATACTTAATGTTGTGGACGCCGATTTCGACGGCCCACTTGGCGACTCGCCCGGTCGCCTCACGGTTGCGGATGATGTCCTGCAACGGTGCGGAGGAGACGACCGTGATCGGGTGCTCCTAGAAGTAGTGCGGCAGGCGCCGCTGTGCTCTGAAGACCGCGTATACCAGTTTCTGGTATTGCGGGTATCGCTGGCGCGACACGGTGAGGACCTCGCTGATGTAGTACACCGGTCGCTGTGCGGCGCCTTTCCTTCCTCCGCCGCCGACGACCATGACGGCGCCGACGACGCCGGAAGCCGCGACGAGACCAGCATGGGTTCTTTGTCGTGAGTAGTGGCGCTGCGAGTAGCACTTTCTTGAGGTTGCGAGTGCGCGTCCGCCTCCTTGTCCCATCGGAAGGTGGGGTTCTTCGCATCAGCGGTATAGGGCATCGCTTTTCGCCCCGGGGATGAAGCGGCTGAGAGCCGCGACCGCCTGCCAGCTTCAGACGTCGCGTAGGCACTCGGGTTTGCCGAGTCGGGCGATCGTGTCGATTTTGGTGGGTTCGCCGATCCCGCTTGAGACGACGTACCCGGTAAAGGCGCTGGTACAATCAAGGTGCATTTGCCTGGGTTGAGCTTTATCTTGTATTTCCGCAGGTTGGCGAATGTTTCCGCCAGGTCGGCGAGTAGATCGCCCTGGCGAGCGGACTTCACGACCACGTCGTCGATGTAGACGTGGATATTGCGGCCAATTTGGCTCGCGAGGCACTCCTACATGCACCGCTGGTAGGTCGCTCCGGCGTTCTTGAGGCCGAAGGTCATGGCGGTGTAGCAGAAGGCTCCGAATGGCGTGATGAACGCCGTCTTCTCCTCGTCCTCAACATCCATTTTGATCTGGTTGTATCCAGAGTAGGCGTCGAGGAAACACAGCGACTCCGAGCCCACGGTGGAGTCGATTATTTGGTCGATCCGCGGGAGGACGAACTGCTCCTTCGGGCAGGCGCTGTTTAAGTTTGTGTAGTCAATACACATCCTCCAGGTCCCGTTCTTCTTCTCGACCAGGACTGAGTTTGCCAGCCACTTGGAGTACTTGATTGGCCGGATGAAGCCTGCAGCGAGTAGAAGCTACACCTCCTCGGCGATAGCTTGGCGGCGCTCTTCATTGAAGGGCCACAGCGACTGCTTAACGGGTTGCACTTTGGGGTCGGCGTTTAGTTTGTGCTCAGCGAGTTCCCTAGGGACACCAGGCATGTCAGAGGGCTTCCATGCGAAGATGTCCCTGTTCTCACAGAGGAACTCGATGAGCGCGCCTTCCTAGGCTGGGCTCATGCCCGTCCCTATCGTCACCGTCTGGCTGGAGTCGCCTGGGACCAGCTCGACGGTGCGGGCTGTCGTCGCCTCAAGGCTGAGGTGTTGGCACCCTCCGAATTGGGCTTCTTGAGTATGGTGGGTCGTTGTTGTTGACCCCGCCGCATTTCTGGCGAGCTTCGTCGGCGGTTGGCCTCTGCCGTGATGACGGCGCCGCGAAGTTCGCCTTTGGCCTCGCATTCGCTGCCATGTCGGGTCGCCGCTGATGGTGATGACGCCGCATGGCCCGGAGCTTCATCGCTGTACGCGTAGTGGGGCGCTGCCTTGACCGTGGCGAACGCCTGGCGCCCTGTGACGCAGCGGGTAGGGCTGTCAAGGGTACCAGCTGAAGACGATCCGCCGGTGCGGAAGTTTGCTGGTGTCGAAGGTGACCGGCAGCGTGACCTTGCCGATCGGGTACGCCTTCCGACCGGGACGGCGCCGGAACGTGGTGTAGGTTGTTCGACCATCGATCGCGGGAGCCGCAGTCGCTCAAGGTGTCCAGTACATGTGATGTTGATGGAGCTGCCGCCGTCCATCAATGTCTTGGGGAGCCGAGTCGCCCACCTTAGGCTTGACCACCAGGCGACTCGCCTGGGTACTGGCGCGTGGCGATTGGTCCCGGCGGCTCCGTGTGATGGGCTGCTCGACCGCTTGAGGAACCGGGAACGCCCACCGCCACCGCGTTGACGGCGACGGCACGGGCGATGACCTTCTTCTCGCGCTTCGTGTTGAAGCATGTGAAGGTATGGAGCGATCCGGCCACATTGCCGAAATTTCCGCCGTTTGGCGGGTTGTTGTCAGGGTCCTCCCGCGCTCGCCGCGCCTTCTCAATCTCCCTGAGAGTGTGGCGGGCGGTCGTGCGTGGCGGGCTTCCCTTTCCTGCCGTGAAACGCACAAGGTTGGTTAAGGAGGGCCGCGGGTCGAACCTTGTTTCGCCTTGTTGCTTGCCGTCGCGGCGTTGTCCTCCGTCGCGGGCGGAAGCTCTTGGCTCACGCTGCGCGTGTTCGGCGTTGGCGACGAAGTCGACTTCGCATCATCGCGGCGCTGCTGCGATGAGGCGAGTGTTGCTGTAGCGTAGGTCGGACCGTCGTCCGTTGTCGTTGCCGCTCGTGCGGCGTTGGCCTCCCGACTCGTCGTCGGTTTCCTGGTTTGGGTCTTCCTCCGCGTACCGTTTGGCGATCTTGAGGAGGTCCGGTATGTTGTCGAGCGTGCGAGAATGTCGCTTGAGCTTGGCGACCAAGGGCTCGTAGCGGCACGAGGTCTTGAAGCAATGGATCGCGGTGTCCGGGTGGATGCCGACCGCGTTGTACCATAGTTCTTGCCACCGCTGGACCCGCTATGGTCGACTTCATGGGTCCCTGGACGCATCGCTCCAGGTCCTCGATGGTGGTGGCGCGGGTGTAGGAGCACTCGAAGTGCCTGACAAAGGCGTCGCGCATCTCCTCCCAAGAGTCGATGCTATCCTGGGGGAGGGTGTTGATCCACTGCCTGCACGTCCCCTCCATCATCAAGGAGAGGTAACGGGCGGCTAGCAGGTCGGTGTGACCAGCAATCCCCATCGCCATGAGGTATGTGTCCAGCCACACGGAGGGGTCGCAAGGGTCGCATTTCTATTTCCTTCGCTTTGAAGTTCGCCGGTATTTTTCGCCCGGATCATCGGTCCGAAGCACTGGCCCGAAGTCGATTTAGCGACCCCATCGGTTTCGCCGTCGCGCGATTGGTTAGGTGTCGCAGTCGCAGGCTGGCGTGCGCGCTAGCTTTGGTTGTTGATGATGTGGGTGCGGGCATCGACGGGCTGACCGTTGGCGGCGACGAAGTTGGTCACTGGCCTGGGGTCGTTGGTGGAGAGTGCCGCGTTCGCGGTTCGATGTTGGAGCTGCAGTGGCTCCGGTGGCGGGCAGTTGAGGGTGTTTGCCGCCAACGGGCGGCCGCTTGAGGCCGCTCTGCTTCCCAAAGAACGCGAGTACACTCGACCCTGCGAGTCGGCGCCTGCGTTTTGCTGCTCGACGACCTTTGAAAGCAGGGCCCTGACGTAATGGATCTGTAGGGCGCCGTCGCCGGTGGCCATGATGTTGTCAGCCGCTGCTCGGCCCGCCACGAGGTTGTCCATCGGGGTGGAGAACAGTGGTAGGCCGTTCGCGTCTCGCTCCCGTGAGGAGACTACTATCCGCTGATCCTCGGGGTGTGCGGTTGCGGTGGGCGCCCATCGCCGACCTGGGGCCGGGCGCTTCGCAGGGTGCGTTCTCGCACAAGGCCGCCACGCGGGCCGGGTCGTTCTCGTCGTCGAAGTTCAGGGCGTGCCCCTGGACGGTGGGGTTCAAGCGCGTCCTGATTCGCTGCGCATGGTAACGCGACAGCTCCTGCGCCGTCACCTGCTCGAGGCGAAATTTTTCGCGCTCGGCTTGCTCCTTGCGGACGGCCTCCACTAGCTTCAGGCGGAGTTCTTCGACCTCCATTGCCATGGCGTTAGGAGGGATCGGGGTGGAGAAGGGATCCTCCGGCAGATCGGTGCCAGTCGCCATGTATGTCGCGGCGTGACGACCGGTCCCGTCGCGGAGATCGGCGGAGTTTTCCGACCCGGAGTCGAAGTCGAAGATCCCAAGGATGGAGGGATCCTCGAAGTCTCCCACGTTGGAGACCTAGGTGATGGAGCCCGCGGGTGAAGCCGCGGTGATGGATCCGGCGAGTGATGCCGGGGTCGCCGAGTCGGCGTCGTCGTTGAGGGCCGCGTCTTCCGCGGCCGCGGAGTTTTCGGCCACGTCGCTGTGGGCCGAGTTGTACTCGGAGGCGAGGCGATGGATCGTGCGGACCTGGCTCTCGGAGAGCCGGTCGCGTGGCGGCGACTCGCGGATGCGAGCCGAGTCCTCTAAGACGATGACGTCGGTGAGGCCGACGAAGAGGCTGATCGTGCCAACCGGCAGGATCATGCTGTGCGTGATGGGTCGCACCGCCGGGACGTAGCTGCTCGGCAAGATCTGGAGCATCTCGCCGATCGCTATCATGCGGCCGGTGGCGACCGGCTCGTTGATGGGCAGATTGGATCTCGCCGCAGAACACCGGCCAGGCCCCACGGTGGGCGCCACTGTCGTGGGAATGGTCACGGAAGATGCTGCAATCGGCAGCGAGTAGTAGAACGAAGGGCAAGGGCGGCCAGCCATCTGCGGTGCGAGATGAGGGCGGAGACACAAGGTTTTACCCAGGTTCGGCCCCCCGGAGGATAAAGACCTACTCCTGCTAGATTGTATTATGGTGGAGGTACAATGGACGAGCTCGACGGCTAGGCGGCGAGTCGCTTGGGTGTATGATGGAACGTGCTTCTACACGCCCTGTAGGGAGGTTTATATAGAGTCACCTCCCCCTAGGGTTTACATATCTCAACCGAATCAGTTAGGGCTTCGGTACTCGTTTAACCTAATCCGACTGGGCATATCTACTCTCCTGGGCCTTCAGCTTCCAGTCGCTTGGATCCACGCCAGGGCTTGATCCAGTCGCCGTCTTGCAGGCTCACTCGCCAGTTCCTGGGCCAGTCGGAAACGTCCTGCTGGGTATACCCCGGTAGACATATCCCCATCACTCTAGATGGTAAGGATCATTTCCTTGATGAACTAGCATACTTATGTAATAGGTGTAGGGGAGCAGTTGTAATTGGTGGTGATTTTAATATCATCAATAAAAGGCAGTGAAAAAACAAACCATGTGTACTGTCCATATGAAGAAATATCTTTAATTCCATTATTGATATTAATGGATCAAAAGAAATTAAACTTCTAGGAAGATTATATACTTAGGCTGATAATTTCCCACATCCTACTATTGAGAAACAAGACAAGGTGCTAGTATCTCCTCAGTGGGACCACTTTTCCTATGGCTGCATTTGCTGGTATGAATAGAGACATTTCTGATCATGTACTTCTAATGTTATCACATGGGTTTCCTCCACCACATTGCAATCTATTTAGGTATGAAAATTCATGGGTGGAGAGAGTTTTCATGAAATAGTTGGAATGAGAGAACATACCGCAAACATGATTTAGACAAGTTGCAAAGAAAATCAAGAAGGCTAAAGAGACACATGAAAGGTTGGCATATCAACGTGGAAGGAGAAAATAGGAAGTTAAAGAAAAGTCTACTAATTAATCTAGATATGCTTGACAAGAAAGCATAGACTATACCTTTGACAAACATAGAAAGAGAATTGTGAGTTAGTATGCATAAAGAGTTGATGGAATTATTAAGAGATGAGGAGTTAAAGTGGAGACAAGGAGAAAAATAGAAAGATTTGAAGGAACGAGATGGCAGAGCAAGATATTTCCAACCGAAGGCAAGTGGGAGGAAGGAAAGGAATCATATTTCAATGCTTGAATATAATGGAATATATATATATATATATTAAGTGATGATAAACTTATTGAGCATGTAACAAAGTATTGTAGAGTTGTTTGGGCAATCAGAAGTGACAAGCTCGAGATTAGATGGTATAGAATGCAACCAATTAGATGTAGATGATAGAGAGATTCTGACAAAACATTTTGAGATAGAAGAAATAAAAGAGGTAGTTTTTGGAATGAAACACAACATAGCTACATGCCGTGATGGTTTATCTGCAGAATTCTACCAAAAGTTTTGGGACCTAGTGAAGGCTGAATTTTTTTTTGAACAAGGTGAACGCTGACTTGAAAGAGCTATTTGATGCCTTGCATAGAGGTCAGTTGGATATAGAAAGCATAAATTATGGAATTTTAAGCTTGATTCCAAAATTCCTAGATGCATAAGTTATACGAAAATACGTACCAATATGCCTGCTAAATGTTAGTTACAAAATACTAACAAAATTATTGGCTAATAGATTGGGTCTGGTTATTCATAAAATAATCACTGATACACAAACTGCCTTCATAAAGGATAGATATATAATGGAGGGGGTTGTCCTATTGCATGAAACTATTCATGAAATCCATTATAGGAAAATGCCAGGGATGCTTTTCAAATTTGATTTTGAAAAATCATATAAGTGAATTGGATATTCCTTTATCAAATCATGCAAGAAAAAGGGTTTGGTGATCAGTGGATTGACATGGTGATAAAGTCGGTCAGATGAGGCAGAGTGGCAATTAAAGTAAATGGTCAGGTTGGATCATATTTTCCCACATATTCTGGTGTAAGACAAGGAGATCCCCTTTCTCCTTTGTTGTCTACCATTGTGGGGGATGTGCTGGCAATCATGATCAAGAAAGCAATGGATCAAGGTTTTTTCAAAGGCTTGGTACCACATCTAGTACAAGGAGGATTGGCAATTATATAATATATAGATGATACCATGCTCCTGCTAGAAGATTCTCTAGAAAACGCAAGGAATCTCAAAGACATCCTCTACATGTATGAACATATATCAGACTTGAAGATCAATTTCCATAAAGGTAAGATAAATTGTTTTGTTGAAGCTAATACTAGAAAAGAAGATACATGTGTAATATTTATTACTTGTTTCTCAGTAGAGCTCCCCATTGAATATTTGGGCATGCCTAATGATAAAAAATGTAGCTAAATCTTAGTGGGGCTCTATGGATGAGAATCTGGGAAAGAAGTCGGGATGGAAAGGGAGGGTGCTATCAATAGGGATATGGTAACATTGGTTAATGCTTGTCTAAGCAGCATAACATTATACATGATATTAGGAAAAGAATGGTGTGCCATGTATTGGATGATAAGAAAAGATACCATCTTGTGAATTGGTAGAATGTTTGTTTGCCCAAAGATTGCGGAGGCATGTGAGTCTTGGACTTCGAGACAATGGAAAAATGCTTGCTCTGCAAATGGCTCTATAAGCTAGAGAATAATGAAGGACCATGGCAACAATTGCAAACATGGAAATATCATTCTAAGCAAGTGTTCACATTTCTGGCAAGGACTCATGGGGGTTAATCATACCTTCCAACAGTTTGCTATAAGAGATATGAATAATGGGAAAAACTATTTTTTGTGAAGATGTCTTTGTAGATAATTAACCACTAATGGGGCGATTTCCAAGACTACATTATAACTTTCACTAGGCAAATCATAGTGAGTAAGGTGAAAGAGGAAGGTTGGGGGAGTATAAGGTTTAGAAGAATCTTGCGGGGAAACAACAAAACAACGGAAAATACTTAAACAGATTGCGGATGCAGTACAACTGAATGGTGAGACTGATACGGTTTCGTGGAAGATTGGGACTGTTGGACAGTTTACAGCCAGAGGTCTTTATCTACATTTGAGATCAAATGGTATCTTTCTCTACAAGTTCCTTTGGAAAACTAAATTTCCCTTGAAAGTAGAGATCTTCATCTGGCTAGTTTTGAAAAATAGCATTCTACCAAAGACAATTTGGTCAAACATGGGTGGACTGGAAATGAGCAATTTCATTTCTTTGGACGTAATGAGACTGTTGATCACCTGCTCTTTCAGTGCTCACCGGCCAGATTAATTTGGCAAGTGCTATGGGTTTGGTTAGACCTGCTAATCGTGCAGATGATCTGGCTGGAGCCTGGATTCAACCGTTTTCCTTGTCCCGGCAAAAGCTTGAGCTCAGTGGTGGTTCAGCTGTCTGCTGGGTGGTTTCGAAAACTAGGAACAGTTTTTTTTTTTTTTTTTGAAAAAACATGCAACCTTTATCAATCATTCAATCCAGGTTACACCATCCACCAATTGTGGAAATAAGAGCAAAGGCGGCTCATCAGTCAACATACTCCTATTCTGATCTTCTGCTGATTTAGCTAACAAACTAGGAACCATGTTTGTTTCAATAAGTTTCCATATGATCTAGCCTGTGTGTGATATATAGACTGTGTGGTATAATTAATTTCTGGACAATATTGCAGAAAAGCCAAGGACAAAGAAGGCATGAAGAGGGCGCAGAGCGAATCAAGGTGGTGTTGCATGAGTCATATTCGAGGACGCATGGTTCGGCTCCTATCGTTGCGTGGCCAGATTAATTTGGCAAGTAATACTTTGTGCTATGGGTTTAGTTAGACCTCCTAATCGTGCAGATGATCTGGCTGGAGCCTGGATTCAGCCGTTTTCCTAGTCCCAGCAGAAGCTTGTGCTCAATGGTGGTGTAGTTACCAAGGACAATATTGCAGAAAAACCAAGGATGAAGAAGGCTTGAAGAGGGAGCGGAGCGAATCAAGATGGTGTTGCGTGAGGCATATTCGAGGACGAGTGGTTGGGCTCCTACTGTTGCGAGGATCAAGAATACACGTGGTTGGGCTCCTATTGTTACAAGGATCACTGACTGATCATGTTTTGATCGCTAACCAATCTTGGTTATGCAATATATATAAGCTGTGTTCAAAAGTTCTGAGATTTGGTAGGAGATGTTTTCCAGATGCTGAGCTGTGGCATTAGCTCACTTCTTTGCTCATTTCTGGTTTTCTTCTTTTGCTGTTGTAAAAACTTGCGGTTTCTTTAATGGAAATCGACCAGGGGAGGCTTGTTTAGTCAAAAAAAAATATGAAAACCTCTCTCTATGGGGATGCTTAGATAGTTACTTTTCATAAAGCGCCCAGTTACTAAACCAAACACCTCTGGCCATGTATAATCATCATCTATCACCTCTGGCCATGTATAATCATCATTTATCGTTTTTCGCTTGGATGTCAGTTTGATTTCCGTCCTTGAGTATAGTGTAAGACAAGACAGAGACACAAATGTACGACGATGGGCAAAGGTGTAGAATTAGTGAGGACACATGCTGTACTTAACAAAAACCAGGAGCTTACATACCTTAGGCAACTCTTCCCATGCAAATATACGCTATAAAGGCTATGACAAGGACAGACATCTGTCTAGTTGGAAGAATTCATTATCTCACTCATTCCGATAGTGACATAAAATTGTCTCTTGTCTGGTTACAGCTCAAGGCCCAACCAAGTATGCTTAGTCCAGGTAGCTTCTTCATCCATTATAAGTAGCAAACCATGCATCCACATGACCTTAAGCTACCTCAAACTGGCAGGCTAGCTTGAGTGTCCATCCAAGAGAAACCTGTATCTCTTAATTTATTCTCTGCAGGTTTCATCGGTCTTGAGCTGTGTATCGCAGTAGCTGGCCATGGACGCCGTCGCGGTGGCTGGGTGCTTCCGGGACAAGACCGTCCTCGTCACCGGCTCAACAGGCTTCCTCGGAAAATGTATTTCCTACACTCAAATATACTTGCTATATTTGTAAATATACATCAATTCCTTATCTGCATGCACATATACATGCAGTACTGGTGGAGAAGATACTGAGGGTTCAGCCGGACGTGAAGAAGCTCTACCTGCTGGTTCGCGCAAAGGATGCTGCCTCTGCCGAGCAGCGCATCCTGTCCCAGGCAAGTCAAAAACCATGTCACTGCTTTTGATGGCCATGCCGCATATACAGGCATACTGGGGAAGGATATAACCATAAGTGTGTAATTGGTAGTCCATCGCCTCCTTCGGTATTCATTTACTCGATCGGTCTTAATTTCTGATGCGTAGGTACTGGGCAAGGATCTTTTCAACACCCTGCGAGAAAAGCATGGGCTTGCCGGATTCCAGAAGCTCATCAAAGAGAAGATAGTTCCTCTCGCTGGAGACGTCGGGACTCGTGACTTCGGGCTCGATAGCTCCAGAATGGAGGACCTGTGTGAGGAGATCGACGTTATCATCCATGGAGCAGCAACAACTAGCTTTTATGAAAGGTATAATATTTGTGCGGTCGCTTACAGCAAATATAAATAAGACAGTACGAGTGTTTCAGACTTTCTTCAAACGACATAAAGTTGCATATACATCTTATACTTGTCATGTTTAATCAATTCTATCTACAGCCAGCCTGCACATAATAACATGTGACTGAATGCCCCCCCTAAAAATCAATCACCTTTTTTACCATCCAGTTTTAATCTCGTCCTATCAAATAGTCTCACTGACAAGACCCACATGTTCATGATTTTTTAAATTTGTAACTTAATTTGTGACTTTAACCTCTGTACAAACCTAGACACACAAACAAGGGGTTGGTCCGTTTCAAAAAAAAAAACAAGGGGTTGGTGAATCGACAAAAGACATAGCACAATAAAGTCTAATCACCAGAAATGTAAAACTGGCTGAATCAATACAAATATAGAAGCGAAGGACTAAAAAATACATAATAAATAATCTGTAGAACTGTACTCTGCCTATAAACATGATGTCTCTGAAAGAAGTAGCAGGTTGACGTGCTGGGAGGGAGAACAGAAGTCAAACGATTATACTGTTCCAGATATTATTCTTAATTGTTCTGCATGTTCCTTGAATTTATTGTATATACAGGTACGATGTCGCTTTGGCAACTAATGCATTAGGAGCCCAATATGGATGCGAATTTGCAAAGAAGTGTCCCAATTTGAAATTGTTGCTTCATATTTCCACTGGTACGTCTGTTTATTTGTACATACACAGTTGTCCACATAGTGTTTAGTTCATAGAAATGGACCAAAACAACACAGTACGATGAAAATTTAGATGGTTCATCAAATATAATAACCATATGTATGTTTTGTCTATATTAGCTTTTGTAGCTGGTACTCAAGAAGGACTTCTACTGGAGAAAGCACTCCAGATGGGTGAAGCACTACGGCCAGGTTACCACTTGGACATTGAAGCTGAGTTGCAGCTTGTTGAGAAGGCCAAGACTGAATTCGCAGAGGCTAAGAGTGGTAGTTCAGACCAATCTGAGAAGACAACCATGAAAGAACTTGGCTTAAAGAGGTCTGACCAATCTAAATATGTTAACACACAGTTCTGTGAGCTATGTTGGTAGAAAACTATATTTCTGAATTCTGAAAACACTTCCCATGAAAAACTCTAACACACTATCTTTCACATGACTAATGAAAATAATCTTTTCAGTGTTAATACTCAAAGGTTTCCTGATGGAGTGACAATATTTACGGAGAGCTGATAATAATAGTTATATGAAATGAAATTAGTGTGATAGTTATGTCATTACTAAGGTAGCTATCATATCAAAAGCTGCCACCTTTATCATGACCCAACTTAAAGAGGTGGTTGATTTATCATGATTGATCTAAAGTTGAAGGGGCCTTATAGGATCCCTGTGGATCTGTGACATAAAAAAGCTATATATGCGATTGACCTATTACAGGCAACATGTAACATTGACTAACTTTTACTAACACCAGATACATTTTGTCCATTGACTACTCTGGATGGTGTTATTTGTTTTAGAAAATATTGATGAAATGGTATACAAATCTAATATTAATCAAAGGCTATGTATGATAAATCATCTTGACATAACCTAAATTGTTTGTAAATTTTGAAGGGCATGCCATTTTGGATGGCCAAACGTATATACGTTTACCAAGGCTATGGGGGAGATGTTACTTGAGCAGCAGAGGGGAGACCTTCCTGTTGTCATTATTCGTCCCACCATGGTAACCAGCACTTATCAAGATCCTTTTCCTGGATGGATAGAAGGGGCAAGGTATGCTAAACATCTAAACGTGCTAGTAATTTGTATATATTAATGTTATGTCTATCTTGTGCAACTATTACTGCTGTACATTTACTCAACTATATACATCCAAGCTGGACATCACTGCAACAGCAAATAAGTTCTACCATTTTATCACCAGGACAATTGATGCTCTCATTGTCGCCTATGATGAGCAGGCCTTCCCCTGTTTCGTAGGTGATCTCAAAGACACAATGGACGCCGTAAGTAATACACAATGATATTCATATGCACTAGCTACTAGGGTGTAGGCAGATCAATATAGCAACCTGACTAATTGGATTGCATTTTAAACTTGAGAGATACTGATAGTCAATATATATGTAGGTTCCTGCTGATATGGTAGTAAATGCCACTCTGGTAGCCGGGGCTGTGCACTGGAATGAGAAAGGGCAAGTCATTTACCACGTGAGCTCAGCACTCCAAAATCCATTGACCGGTTACGTTTTTGAGGATGCATGTTGGGATTACTTCTCCATCCATCCTCGTGTACTAGAGAATGGGAAACCTCTCCAAAACAGAAGGCCATACTTGTTCAAGAAATTCGCTTACTTCCGCGCATATCTGACCCTTATGTATAAGCTACCACTTGAGGTATAAATCATACATTTAATATTTCATACACATGCCAATATAGTATGTACATGATGAAGTGACTCACATTTTTTCATATGTTCAATTACAACTGAACAGATGCTGCATGCAGTGAGCCTACTATTCTGTGGCTTGTTTTCACAATATTACCAGAAGCACAACCGAAGATACACTTTCTTAATGCTCTTGGTCAAGCTGTATGCACCATATGCCTTCTTCAAAGGATGGTGAGATACAATTTCTGCCTTTGTTCCATAGACTATTGTACTTATTAAATTATTATACTTCTGCCATTTCGGGGAATGACAGTCTGTAATAACCCTGTTGGACCCCTAATTTGCATAGCTTCCATGTTACTGTTAGAGCTTATACACATGGATTAGACTTAGAGGGGTACAAGTAGAAAGAACTCTTATTAGGGGTCTGGACAAACTGAAGATTAGTATGGGCCTGCCTTACTGCAAATATATGAAAATCTCTACATTTGAAGCGCATCAATCGACTTAGTTATTCATGCACACGAGATATGTGATACAAAATTTTGCACATAATTTATTGTAATTTATATACGCTAATCATAATTTCTTTGATGTTCTGTGCATGAAGCTTTGATGACACGAACTTGACAAGATTGAGGAAGGAAGTAAAGATGGACGGCAAAGATGGTAGCCTATTTAACTTTGACCCCAAGTCTATGGACTGGCACCAATATCTCTTGAATGTCCACGTCCCAGCTGTACTAAAGTATGGCCGCAAAAAGAAGGGAAGCGTGTAGGAAAGAGCGTAATCTTCCTATTCTTGAGATAAAGGACAAGCATCGTCCTATACAGCAAAAAATGTATATCATACTGCTAAACATTACCATTTGTATGAAGTGAAGCACATATGACCATGTGATCAATCTGTATGTCTTTATACTATTCAATTCAAAAATAAATACTCATAGATCCCAGTTTTTTTTTTTTGGATGTGAGAACATGTATTAATCAGATCAATGCCATGGAAAGTGTCATCTGTAACATTTGCAAGTTGAGAGGAACCAATTACTCAATCTAAAAACAGATGGTCGGATTTAGCACCCCACATGTCACCATTACAAAGGATGTTAAAGCATGACATGTCAATATTTGGGTTGGTAATTGATACTGAACATATTTGTTCTGTGTCACAATAGATATTTCGTTGAGGGTACGAACCTGTTAGATCAAGTAGCCTGATACAGAGTGTTATTCTTGTCCATAGCTGCGTCCAACATGGGTTACTTTTTTCTCCTTTGCGTTTAGTATTCTAGCTGAGGTCAGAGGTGTGTCCATTTCTCTTGGTCGCCTCCTTCGCCGATCATATCCAGTTCTTCATCATGCAAGCCGCGCAATCTATTACCCACATTCAGACATTATGTGCATATATGATTCTAAAATCAGCAAGGCAAGATCTCAAGCACCCCACCCAACTTAACAAAAAATAGAAGAGCTTTGGAACTTGGACAGGGCAGGGTGACATAAGCTGAATAAGTCATACTATTGTCATAGATCAAAGCAGCTTGGCATCAGTGCTAAGTTACAAATATGTTCACAATGGTTATTACCTTATTGTTAATGGCAGTAACCCTTTTCGAACAATTTATAAGTACTCCCTCCGACCCATATTAGTTGACTCAACTTTGTCTAAATACGGATGCATCTAGACTAGATACTTAACTAGATACATATGAATCTGGATAAAGAAGAGTCAACTAATATGGGTCAGAGGGAGTAACATAATCTTGCCAGAAATCATTTTTTCAGCTAATATTCTCTGCTACTTTGTTCTTCCTGTATGGCAAATATTTGGATTACACTGTACCATCAGTTTTAAGGAGAAAGGTACATCAAAGGAGGTAGGTTAAGCATGAAGGTCTGAAAAATGGGGGTTGAGGTCAGTGGTGGAGCGGACAATTTATTTCAGCTCAGTGGCGGAGAAATTGTCAGGTTATGGTTTTCTATAGGCAGAGGAGCGTGCTTGAAGATAGATATCTTACAGAATTTTTGGAGTGAAGTAACTAATGTGGCAGGGGCGTTGTACTAACAAACATGACCTACCTCGCGGTGCACACGGATAGGGTCTTTTGTACCACGCTCATATTCATATAGCTCCCCATTTAACAGGGTCCAGCAGATCAAATCAGACGCCTGTTTAGATAAAAGGCAGACGCTAAATGCCTGAGAATGAGAAATTGGTGTGCTAAGTTGAACATGATAGCTAGTACGTACATCTATACACTAATCACAAAGACTAAATTCCTAAAATAATTAAGGAGCCAGAACAGTAAACTAAACTAACTCAGTGTTGCGTGTGATTTTTAGATGTGGGATACGCCATTCCAATCCGAGGACAGACCAGACAGAGGTGCGTACGACGAGCACGAGGAGGGGCTGGGCCGCAATACCTGAACTCATGGAGCGGTGAGGTGGCGGCAGAGGAAGGCGGCCGGGGTGGGAGAGGGAGGGGCGCGTCCAGCTGGGGCGCGATGGGAGAAGAAGCACATCCAGCTGGGGCGCGGCGGGAGAAGGAGGAGCGCGACCAGCTGGGGGGTCTGCGGTGCCGCCGCCGCCGCCGAGGACATGGTTTACCCTGCGCCGGCCGGCGACCTCCGTTGCCTAGACTGAATCGTAGGTTACTTGGGCCGGCCCGCTTTGTTCATTGAACTTGGGAGATCCTCAGATGGTGGAGAAGCCCAGCAGAATCGCCTCTCGGTGGTCCTATTCAACGCCCGCGCCTGAAGCGTTAGCGCACACCGGCGCGCTCCGCACAGAATCGACCGTCGACGGTGGCTATGTATCTTAGTTTTTCTTTTCATTTTTCCCGGTTTTCAGAGATTTCAAAAAATATTCGAATTTGAAAATATACAGACCTAAAAAATGTTCAAATTCAAAAAATCAAAATTAAAAATGTTTAGTTATAAAAAATGTTCAAACTTGAAAAAAGTTCAAATTTGGAAACACTTCAAATATTAAAAAAGTTTAGAAAACCCTTCCGCCCAAAAACGGCAGGAAAAACAAAAAACCAAGAAAAAACTCAAAGAATCCAATAGAAAATTGCAAAAACCAAAAAAAAACATCCGTTAACACGCTGGCAAACATCGAGCAGCAGCAAGCAGAGCCTACTATCGCCCACATTGGGCTATAAATAGGAAATGACATTACCTCCCGTCGTCGGATCTCACATAAAGTGAATGAGCGTACATTCTCATAAAAACAAAAACTGTTGCTAAAAAACAGAAAACATAACGTGAGGGTTTTATTTTGTGGAAAACGCATAAAATCATATATTATCTGAAACCATCACTGATATGAACATCCTTATACAAATAAATGAAACATAATTTAAAGCTCAGCACCATATTTCTTCCTTATCCCTCGACAGCGTGTCATGTGCAACGCTCGATGTTGCCGCTGAGCCTTTGGTGTAGCTTGGCTAACTAACACTACTAGAAAACGGGTCTTTAGTCCCGGTTCGTAAGGGCCATTAGTCCTGGGTGCCTAAACCGGAACTACAGAACCGGGACTAAAGTCCCTCACAGGGCTGAGGTCGAGCGCGGGACCTTTAATCCCGGTTCGTAATAGGAACCAAGGCTAGAGATTTTTTTCAAAAAAAATCAAATTTTATTTTTGTGTTTTTGAACTTTTGAATTGTTTAACTCGTTAATTTCTCTCTCTCACTTGGAACATTTTTAACACTAACTATACTCAATTTAGGTCAAATTGTATTTATGGTCAAACTTCTCGATCGGTCACTCATCTTAGCCCTAAATCCTAAACCCTAGCGCTATTTCACCTCTAGCACACTTAACTTTTCTGTTCTATCAGGATGCCCTTGCGCCAAGCACGTTTGTACCTTGTTGTCGAGACTATCATATCAATCCTATTAGTTCATATTAATATGTCACACGTCTTTATTTTCAAAATTACAAACAACTATTTAAGTAAAAAACAATAAATAAGTAATAATAATACTTTAATCCAATGAAAGTAAAAAAATAATTAAAATAATATGTTATTCATTTTTTTGTCATTTATTCATTTAATATGGCATAAATAATAGAAATTCTAAAAATAATATATCCATTATAATCAAAAAAATGTGAGGCATCCAAATATGGCATAATTTTTTTTGCAAAAAAATTAATTTTTTAAATAACTTTTTTCCCTTTTTGAATTTGAAAAATCTAAAAGAATCCAAAACGCCCTAAGGCCGTTGAAATCGAACTCGATTTTTTTTCTAAATGTTTTGATAGGTTGTACTTTTTTTCTGACACCGTACGCAAAAGTTATAGCCATTTGAAGTTTTCATGACTTTTTTTTGCCAAAATTCGTGTTTGTTAATTTTTGTAACAACTAAATCACTTAATATATCTACAGTTTGAATGATTTTATTTTTGTGGCCTGCTTTTCATACTAAAAAACACGATCTCCTACGCCGGGGGTGTTATGGACAGAAATCTCCTGTCGCGGCAGGATTTTTACCCATTTTTCTGCCGTGACAGAACCTGCCAAGTTTTTTTGTCCGGTTTTCTTAGTCCCGATTGATATCTCAAACCGAGACTATAGATACCTTTAGTCTCAGTTGAAGATACCAACCGGGACTAAAGAGTGTTGCTCGCGCCTGCACCGGCCTCTATCTCTTTAGTCTCGCTTGGTGTCTTCAACGGGGACTAAAGGACCCGCTCAAACTAGGACTATAGGTTGTCGACGTCCTAACCATTAGAACCAAGATTAATGTGAGCATTAGTTTCGGTTTCAAACACAACCGAAACTAATGCTCTGGAGGACTCTGAACGAAAGATCAGTTTTCTACCCGTGTAATCTGTCTACGCTCCTTTCTACCCATGTGGCTTATGAGAGCATTTGGGGTACGATTGAAAAGGTAAACTTTGGAGAAGGTCGCATCGCAGGTATCGAAAGAGCAACCAATTTCCTAACGACGTGTGTCCCTCATCTCGTCTTTACTGTCTCGTGTACTTTTGTATGTTGCGCCTACAAAACAGGCAGGTCAGACGGCTAAGTATCGGACTAACACGCGAGAGGATGAACTGCAGATGCATAAATACATGTATATATAAATTTATTTTTACACAAAATCTTTGGTATTCACATAAATACATGTGCATAACTCTGGCACCACCCCTGAGGCCAGCCTGAGACCAGGTGACCAACAAATGTCGTCTGCCGCCGCCACATGTTGAGACTTGACCAGACCATCTGATCCAGCCTTCGCGTCACCGCCGATGCATTCGGACAAGGAGCCCGACTGGGTAGAAAACTAGAGTGTTTAAATGACAAAAGTCCATGTTTTTTCATGTTCTTAGTAGTTGTATTTTATGCATATTGAAAGCTAAATCTTTCTATGATTGTTTATTTTATAGAGTACATTTTTATTTATGCTTCAAATTTTGTTTAAAAAAATATTCGCCTCGCCAAACCTCAATTCCCGAATCAAATATTCACCCCACCAAACCTCAATTCCTGGATCCGTCACTGGGTAAATTATTATAAAAAGGTAAACCTTCGGGAAGGTCGCATCACGCCTATCGAACGAGCGACCCAATTCCTATCGACGCATGCATGTGTCTCCCGTCCCGTCATTTCTGGCTTGCATACTTATGTATGTTGCGCCTATAGAACAAGCAGGCCAGGAGACCAAGTATCCGACGAACCTACGAGCGAACGAACGAACCGTGGTTCTAGCTATCTTTCTTTTTTCTCTCATACAATCAAAATAGAAGAAGTACAAAGTACGAGCTAAGAAAATTCTATCGAGAAGTACGAAATATACATTAAGTACGAAAGTACAAGTACACATGGACCGGGTATCGCCACAAAGAAGACCGAGTACAAGTACAAAGAAGATGAAGTACAAGTAGTGGTGGACCAAGAAACTTCCAAAACCCTAAGCAAAAGAGCTTAAGATGTGAAATTTTCGAACCAAATCCTATGGGAATCAGTAAAGTACAAACTGAAGCGTGCGGGAGAAGGCCTTTTTATGAAATTCCCGAGCAAATGGGATGTCCGTTTTACCAGTGAATTTTTAGGCCCTGTGTCAATTTTAGTTTGGATGAAATTATTATTGTTGGCCTACTTTTGAGAATGAGTTTAATAATTATAGAGCCCTGCGTGCAGAGCATGGGCGCACCATGTTAAACTATTGTAGAGGTAAGTCTTAACTAACTGCTGACCTCTAAATAACGCATGGTTAGAGCAAGTTTAATAGTATAGTCCACCGTTAGCTATAAGTCACTGTCATGTCATCTATAGTCATCATTATAGCCAACAAGTATAATAGCTAACTACAAACATGTACTAGTTTATTAGTACATGGCCCACATGTCACTCCTATAAAGTGCCTAGGAGCACGTGTTGTAGCTGGCTCTTAACTTACAGCCAGCTCTTCTTCTCTCTCCTCTCCTCCAACTTAGCTAAAATATAGTATTTTATCTCTTATAGTCAACTGATGTCATCTTATTGTACTTGCTCTTAGATAACTCGCGCATGCATGCACAATCTGCATTAATTAGGTAGCACATAACACCTCCTGGCTCAAAGAAAATGTCAATGAAAATCCTAATGTTATTTTTTATACATTCAGTGGATCGAGCTTCGAGCAGGGTTGAATGTATAAGGTTTCGAGCAAAGATATAGTTACATGGCCGACTTAATTAAGATATCCCAAACAAGCCATTATGTAAACACGTTTATTTTCTTAATACATCCAATTAATTGTACGTTGTTGTCCAGTATGACCTGCAAAGAATAATCCAGTTAGCTTTTAAATATCCAGCTAGATTTTCTCCAGGAAAAAAGCCAACTAGATTTTATGCAACTGCCATATCTCACACTGATTTGTTGAGATACTTAAAATCTTGCTAATATACCATTGACGATCGAGATGTGATCAGGATCCAGATTGAGCTACCGTCGTGCAGAGTACTTTGTTTGGAATGAACACCAAATTAAGACTCAAAACTAGGAATACTAATGCCTGCCAATGAAGCTTCCCCCGCCTTGTACTGTCGTGTACATCCAGTTAATTAAGCAATTAGTGGTAGACGCTAACACGTAGGTTTACACTACATGATAATACTTGTTTAGTTGCACATTGACTACAATATATAGATGATATACTTCATTCGCACAACACTATGCCTGTGAACAGCTCAGCTAGTTTGGTAGAATATTTAGCAATGATTACTCATGTATCAGGTTCTGATATGTTTAAGACTAATAACAGTAAGCAGTGTTATGAAATTCCCATTTGTGTGGATATCCAAAAACTATATTTATCAAAGGTATAACCCGGCCCTATTGCATTACTATTGTAACTCTCTAGGCACAAACTTTCGTTACTCTTGTATAATCAATCCTCTCATGGCTATATGAATTGTGCGAACTTGAAGAAGAATATCAATATTTATTTCTCAATATCTCAATTTTGTAGATTTTTTGGCAGTCCATTAGTAGTTATTATGAACACATATATGCATGATCATATCAAGAGCATCGTGAACATCATATCCTTTATATATGGTGGGATATTATTCTGACCACTATTTATTTGTACTCCCTCCGTCCAACAAAGGATGTCGCAACTCCTCCCGTAGCTAGTTCAAATTTAATTTTGCAAAAGAGTCCCCAATACACTAAAATAATATGGAGTGTATTATTTTATTACCATGATTTACAATTTGCATTTTCTATATTGTATTTGTCTATATTGAATCTTGCTATGCTCGATTTTTTGGATTTGAACATTGTCGGCAAGAACTACTTGCTATGGGCGCTAGATGTTGAACCACTTGAATGCCAATGGGCTTGGTGAAACAAACAAAGAAGGACAAAGAATCTAGCAAATATTAAGCTAAGTCTATGATCTTTATTGAACAACACTTCCATTAGTGTCTAAATGCAGAATATCTTATAGATAAAGATCCACTGTTCTTTGGAACAAGGTGAAAGAAATTAATGTATGATTGCCAGAAAATGGTGATTCTCCCTACTAAAGCTCGTCATGATTTGTTGCCCGCAAGGCTGCAAGATTATAAAAGTTTTTTTATCCCAACCTATGCATCGGTTGATTGATGCACACAACCTTTTATTTAAATAGTATTAGTATCAAGAGTTATTAAAAATTAAGGATCTACTAAAGTTGATAAAAAACCAACCAACAAAAAAAAAGTAGCATATAGCAACCATGCATCTTGTAGTCGACTAATATGCCACACGGAGTGGGAGGCATGTGGATTAGGGGAAAATGTGCCCACCTTTTTTTTTCCTAGGGCAGAGCCAGGTCAGTGGTGTGTACATCAACTTCACACCACCAGTCTATATTTTGGTGGCGTAGCGATGAACACGCCACCAGCGTAGGAAGTATTGGTGGCGTGTGGTGATAAAAAACCACCTGTTAGATACGTCTAGGTAGACATGTGGTTCCCATGAAATGGTGGCATCCCTTTTATACGACACACCACCGGTAGTATGTTAGTGGTGTCATGCGTGTTTTTCTAGGGCCCCTAGTATCTAGGAAAATACTTGTGGCATGTAAAATAAGCGGGCGTGTCACTAAAATGATGTCTCCTATAAAAGTTTTCCTATACTAATGTTTAGTATCCTCCTAATTCAACGAATTGATCATCATACCGCTACCCTTGTTCCGGTTTCATTCTCTTTACCGATATGATCAATAAGCCGTCTTTAACTTCCGTGTAGTTCATGGTCCTCACCGGCTTCCCCTTACTCATCGCCCCTTCAAACACCTCCTCCTCTATCTCTTGCACCTCGCCATCATCGCCCTCCTCAGCTTCTTCCTCCTCCTCTGCCACCATCCTACATGTCCAAATCGTCGCTCTCGTAGTCTCCTAGCGGAGCGGCGTCAAGATTGATGGAGGTGTCGTTGAGAAAGCGCATGAATGAGTCATCCTTGGCCTCACTGCAGTCAGCACACATACAATTTACAAATCTACTTCATCCTAACTCCGGTAGCGCCAAAAGAAAGAAATTGCATACCTTGTGGGACCGTGGTCGAATGTCGTGTGTGCATTGGCTCCAGCGGAGGCCTGAGAGCCCATCGTCGCCATGAGTGCCAGAAAGGATGCCCTCTTTGCTGGATTCTTGCCGACCGCCTTCTTGGTCGGAGCTGGAGCCTTCTTCTTCACGCCGGCCACGTTGCGCCTCGCCTTGGCCACACCTTCCGCTGGGAGCGCCCTCGCATCGGGAGCAGCAACACCGACGACATGCATCCCCATCCTCTTGAGGTTGCCAGTCACTTTTTTTCGAGAGTACGCCAAAGGCGTACCATAATTTTATAGAAGGCAGAATTTTGAGTACAAGAAGACTACCCCTCGCTGCAAGCAACAAGTGTAGCACACACTCCACACCGGCAAGTCCGAAGACTGCCACCACAGACAAAGCAAACAAGAACAAGAAGGAGTTTGTCCTAAGCTAAACAACAAGGCCGCGTCTCGACCGATGCCGAACGCCTCCGAAGAGAAACACGCAAAGGACTCTCCTTGTTGACGCACCATCTAAAGTGAGATGGAGGACTTGGTTGTTCCTGAAAAGGCATCGTCTCGGACTCGCTGGCCACAACGTGCATTGCGGCCCTGAAGGTCAACCTTGGCCATTGACGATCACCGGAGGAGCGTAACATAGGACCTCCAAGCCATGTCTCCAAACACGATGCTCCCAACAGAGGAACGACGTCGAGAACGCTGCCATCGCACCGGTCCTGCTCTGAACCTAGGCTTTCACCCGGAGACATCCACCAAACCATAGTGACGGTGAGAGAAGTGCCGACACACCTACGCGACGCCTCCAAGGAGGGAAACTACACCCGCGAGCGTCGTTGTTTCCGGCACTGACCAAACACAAGAAATACTTTCGTCCGTATCGCCGCACACCTTCCCCCAAACCCACCAGAATGGGGCCATCATCCATGTAGTTCACACCGCCGCCACCGCAACACCTCATTGTCAATGTCGAAGTGTCGTGGAACTCCCGCGACCCACACACGGCCGAGGAGGTTGAGCACTCCATCTTCCTCCACCCCCCACCAATCTTCCACCTCCAGCGCGTTTGAAGGCTTGTTGTAACTCAGCTGTCATCTCCCTAACATCTTGTGCTGCAGGCACAACCCTTAGGCCCAGATCGGGCCCGGATGGGCGCAAATCAGGCTGCGCCGCCAGCAGCGAGCACTCCCGCGTTGGCTCCTCCACGGCCTCACTGTCTCTAGGAACCCAACGACAGGAGCCCTCCGAGACGCCACCAAGCTCTCCCCATGGCTCGGGAAGACCAGCGCCTCCGTAGCACAGGCACCGCGTCGTGCCGCTGCCTCCAAGCCTTGCTCGCACGCCGGCCTCCCCGCCAAGCCACCATCTCGCTCCTCTACTCCTCCGCTCCCCCTCACCATGCGCCGCCGCCGCTCGACTCCACCACCGCGCGCCGCCCGGTTGCCGTCCCACCCCGCGCGAGGAAGGCCCGGTGGGGCTCACCTCTCCCTGCCCGCCGCCTTCGACGGCCGGGCGCCTCCACCACCGCCAGCGTCGGCGGTGGCAACGACAAAGGGGCCTGCAGTGGTGGGCTGCTAGAACTAGGGTTTGACCCTCGGGGGTCACCCGCGCGTGCGACCCGGGAGGGGAGTTGTTTGTTTGCTTGGACAACAGTGTGCCAGGCAGCGGGAATGCCATCGAGCTGGGTGCTGGTGGGGGTGGCGGCAGTGGATCAAGATCTGGGAGCCTCTTGCGGGACTGAATCGACCTGCAGAACATGGTCGGCGACCACCGGCGGGTTTGGAGCGGCCATCACGACGCGTGGGGTCGCGGCGAGGGTGGAGAGGACGGGGTGGCATGATCTAAGGTAGCGGCGGCGGCGGGGGAGCAGGAACTCGAGCTGCTGAATGTTTCATCGCCCCAAAACGCCTTAAATAGGATGGGGATCGTCCCCGGGAAATCCCTCTCAAACACGCTGACGAGGTTTAATCTCGTCAATGCCCATTGTTATGGACTTGGGTTTTGGAGAAGATGGGGATGCTGGAGATCGTGGCACGGTTAACAGACAAGCAACCAGGGGACACGAGATTTACCCAGGTTCAGGCCCCCGGAGGGAAAACCCTACTCCTGCTTGTCTGCTCTTTGATTACGGCGGAACCGAAGGTTACAGGGCGCGCAGATTCGATCTGGCGTGGATGCGTCTAAGATCTAGGTCTATTGTGGGATCTGTCTGTAGGTCGTCCTCCTTGTTGGCCCCTCCTAGCCTTTATATATGGGGAGGCTAGGTCTCGGGTACCGACACGAGTAGGTTATAAGTTGTATTCAAACTCTAGTCTTGCTCTCCAAGGATCTGAAGACGTCATGGGCCTTGGTCACCCGAAAATATTCATGGGCCATCGTATGTCTGCCGTGGGCCTTCCTTGGGCTGGACTAGGTATGCTGAAGTTACGTACCCGTAGGGTATAACCATGTCAGTAGCCCCCGAGTGATCAGTCGAATCGTAGATTCGGCTGAGGACTCTTCAATCCTTCGGGTGCAACTCTGTCTTTCAAGAGAATGTGTAGGAATCGTTGATGCGTGTGCCTGACTCTCCCAACGGATCAGGGTCAGTTAAAGGAGTGGAATTCCAGTGATTTTAATTGGTGTACCCAACGCGTCCGTCGAGATTTTTCATCACGCCTGTTGGCATGGATTTATACTAGCAGAGCGCAGTCAGGTGCGTTGCCAGGCCATCAGATGATATCTGTAGGTCTTATCTTTGTGTCGCAGACACAGCATCCAAATGTTTGTCACCGCGGAGGTGCTTCGGGTGGCCAAGGAGATTTGTTGCTCACTCAGCATTTTGTTGGGGCAGAGTTGCCGAAATTTTTTTGCGTGCTGATCCGGAAGATCGCAGTCGAAGATTTCATAGGGTGCGCGACCAGCGCTCCCTATGGGAGTAGCCCCCGAGTGTCTGTTCGAGTCGTAGACTCGAGCGGAGACTTTAGTGCAAGCATTGCTCAGTTGTTTAGCCCGTAGGACTCGAAAATTTTCGTATGCTTAAATCCTTACTCCCTATGGGAGTAGCCCCCGAGTCCGTAGTGGAGTCGCAGACTCGACTAGGACTCAGAGAAGTGCTTTGTCTTCATTTGTCTTTCGGGTGCGCGGCCAGCGCTCCTGATAGGAGTAGCCCCCGAGTATTTAGTCGAATCGTAGATTCGAGTGAGTACTCTTAGCTGTGGAGCCGAAGTGGTGCTAGTATAGCTTTTGATAGCGTCGATCTTGACGATCGATGACCTCAAGCGTCTGCTACGCCAGAGATGACTTGACTGGACGAAGCGTGGGTCCCACTTGCTGACTTTGAATTGACTGGTCACGCGCGGCGTGGAGGTGATTACGGCGTCTCCTCGATTTCCGCGCGTAGTGGACGGCGTGGTAGAGACGGTTTGTTGCGATGCTGACACGTGTACGGCCAGATCTACCGTTGGCGTTAGGTCTTCTCGATGGACGGCCAGCGTGCGTCGTCTTCGCTGTTATAATCCGTGGTGAAATCGTGGCTTGTTTTCACCGCATCAGTTCTTGTGTTTTACTGCCTCTTTGCGCTCGAGCGATTCTTGCTTCGCGCTGAGATTTCCGTCCACATTTCCATCGTCCTTGGTACGTTTTCACCGCCGGCGCCGCCGTAGCGTGTTGGGGAAACCAAAGAAGTCCTCATCTGCAGTTGGGACCAGCGCCGCCGGAGGCAAGAAGGGCGCCGCCACTGCTCGCGTCACTGACGGTGGCTGGCGGCGATCAGAAACGCGGGAGAGCGATCTTCGCAAATTGCGCGAGCGGAGCCTGATCCCGCAAGACACGACGGCCGTGATAATCCCCGGCAATGAGGTAATCCCCCGTCCCCCGTCTGGGTATCGGGTTATGTTTGTTGCCTTCATGATTCGCGGGTTTTCTTTTCCAGTCCATGACTTCCTTCGTGGACTGCTCTTTTTCTATGGGGTTCAACTCCATCATCTGTCTCCCAACTCCCTTCTTCACATTGCGTGTTTTATCACACTTTGCGAGTGTTGGCTTGGCATTGAGCCGCACTTTGGCCTCTTCCGGAAGCTTTATTCCGTGAAGAGGCAGTCTGGTTCGGATGGTGTGTATCCCATTGGGGGTTTCATCATCTCTCTCAGTCCCAATGTGCAATTCTTTTCCTTTTCCATGTCCGAATCTGTCCAAGATCTTGGCGGAGGAAATGGTTTTACATCCGTGATTCCGTCTTTGGGGCAAGATTTTGGTCTCGTTCCTTTGACCTCCCAATTGATTGAGAAGAAAAGATCCTGGAAAAACCAAATCTTGGATGGTGAGGTGGCGGAGATAGAGGCCTGTGCATCGTGTGGAGGAGCTCCAACTGATTCCTGAGAAGGAGGTGAACGGTGTTGACATCATCCGGACGTTTCTGGAGCGTCGGGTGCAGCCTCTCCAAGCGAGGGCGCATCTGATGTTTCTTTACTCTGGGCGCCGTGATCCGACGAGGGTTTCGAGTGAGAAAATCTCCGAGGTGGAACTTGACAAGGCTCTTCGCGTGCTGTTGAAGTTCAAGGCCGACGAGGGACTCCCGGAGAAGTCGCTGACCCCTCCCTTTTCTTCGACGTTGGCCATGCCAAAGGTGTAGATTTATGCACGTAGTGCTTCCCTTTTGTTGTTGTCAGCTGTGTACTTTTTCCTTTGTTTGCTAACAAAGTTTCTTCTCATCTTGTAGAGCTTCAAAGTGCCGGTCATGGCACCACCGTTGCCCGAGAGGTATCCGAATGCCCCGGATAATGAAGTGGTGGATTCCGTGTCCGAGCTACCTTCAGCGCGATCCCCAGCGGAGGATGCCGACGAGTCGAGTGAGGACCATTCGCGCAAGCGATCACGGAGTTCGAGCGAGTCTTCGGATGCCTCGACTCCTCCGACTCCTAGGAATCCTCTGGGCCTTGAGCGCCATGATGATATGCATGGGGGTTCTTCCTCTCCCCTTCCTGCCATTCCTGTGCGGGCTGTTGCTCCGCACCCGCCAGCAAAGCGGAAGAAGGAAGAGAAAAAGGAGGAGAAGAAGGAAGAAAAGAAGGAGGAGAAGAGGGCCCGAAGGGCTTCTCCTATCTTCGACCTGAGCGCGTTGGGCTCGTAAGTTGTTCTTGTTGTACTGTTGTCCTTTTCTTTTTATGATGTTTGCACCTGTGCTGATTGGCTTCGTATGCAGGCAATCCTCCGACGGCTCCAGTGATGGTGCGGGGGAGATGATGGGGGAGTCGAACATTGCGTCGCCTCCTCCTCAGACGGTGGCGACTTCGGGTGATGCTGCACCAGTTCCTCCTGTGCAGGAGAGGCTGGTGGTTGCGCCTCAGAATGTCGCAGGCGGGCCTGCGGGTTCGCCTTCGGAGCACGTAAGTTTTCCTGCTTGATGTTACGGGGGGAGCCCCCGAGTGTCTTCGTATGCTGATGTTGTTTATGCTTCTTTGTGTTGGGCGTAGCCCCCAAGTCCTGCTCTTACTACTATTGCCTGTTGCCTTTTTGTCCAAGAAGCCAAGCGGCTGGTGGAGGAAACCTTGCCGAGGGCGAAACTGCGGCAGCTTCAAGGTATTCGTCTGCCTTGTAGTACTTCTCTTGCTTATCCTGGTCCTGTTCTTTGACACTTGCTTGTTGTAAATGCAGAGGAGCATAACGACTCTCTCCGTGAGGTTGATGCTCTGAAGAAGAGCCTTGGCCAATCGGAGCAGAAGGCCGAAGCTGCCGCTGGGGCGAGAGAGCGCCTTGAGCTGCGATAGGCTGCTCGTGAAAAAGGGGTGGCGGAGAAGCTCATGGCTGCTGCCAAGGCTATTTCGGGTGAGCGTTAGCTTTTGTACTTGCTCCTTTTTCTACGGATCTTCTTCTATGTTGCCTTTCTTCATGTTTTCTTCTTTTTTGTCTCAGATGCCGCAGGCATCGAGTTCGACCGCGGTGCTCTGGAGCACGGGAGTGCTCTAGATGATGCCACTGTAGCGGTCGAAGACCGCTGCAGCACCGTCGTCAACTCCCTTGCCAAGGCGAAAGAGGTCCTTGGTCGCTTCTACCAGGAGCTCATCCCGAAGGGCGCATCCCTTGAAGACGTGGGTGCCCTGGCAGAGGCTCTGCCATCCGAAGCGCCTGCAGCGTACAAGCGCAAGCAGAAGGGCATTGGCGCGTCCGTCGGACTGGCGATGGCCATGGCGGCTGGGGCTGAGCTGGACCTGCCCCAGATTACTTCTCGGATGCCGACGGCTGCAGATGGATTCGAGGTAGCCTTCGCCGCCTACTCCGCTCGCTGCAGACGATATGGGCCCAAGCTCATTGACTTGCTGTCTGAGTACGCATTGCGGCAGCAGGGCGAGGCCAAAGCTAGGCAGTCTGGTTCTGAGGCGACTCAGTGCCCTCCGCCTTAGGCGTAGTAGACGTAGGGTAGCTTGTAGGCTATTTGTGTTGTAAATATCTTTTGTAGTACCATCCTTGTGCCACGTAGTGGCCTTATGTACTTTAATGAATTTCTCCGAGTTGTGCTCTATCCTTGGCTGAATGTCTGTGTGCCTTCTTTTTTCTTCTGCTATAGGTTCCTTCGGGTGCTGACCCAGTTGACACTTCATCCGAAAGGCCCTTGCGAGCATCATTGGATGACTCCTCGCAGCTCGCTTTTCTTCGAGATCGCGTGCGCAGCTTGGAGAGAGATTTGCTTGGGTTACGCGGTCGCGCTGACGTTTGGAAGTCCAAAGCAGACCGTGGCGCAGCCAGAGAGGAGTATTTGATGGCGGAGCTGGGTCGGCTGTCCGAGCAGCTGCAATGTAAGTTGATCCTTCTTTCGGGCTGTAGCTCAGTTCTTCGGGTGAGCCTGCTGGCCTTACTCTTGTTTTGTGCGGTTGTCGCAGGTGCCAATCTTGCTCCGAGGGAAGAAAAGGAGCGTATTGCTGTTCGAGTCAATTGCTTGACTCAACAGGACATGGAGGCCGGCGGCTTCTTCTGGATGGATCGTGATCGCGCCATAGTTCTGGCGACGGTGCAGGATCGTGTCTACCAGGTTTCGCGGGTGCTCCGCCAGGTGCAGACATCGCTTTCCTCGGTGCTGCACGTCATGTTTCCGTTGGATGCCGTGCCAACGACCCTTGCAGGTCTTCTGACGAAGTTTCGGAGTGCCAGCAATGTCAAGGAGCTGGTGCGGCAGCAGCTCGTCGCAGGGGTGAAGGCTGCCTTGTCTCTTGTGAGGGTGCATCGCCCTGATGTAGATTTGGCTGTGGCGACTGGGCCACCTCCTCGACCAGATGGTGGCGAGTGGAATATGCGTCCGCATTACGCGGCTGTAAGGCAGTATGCCGAACAGATTGTAGATTTGTTTGAGCAGCGTGCTCAGGTTATTCTTCAGAATAGGTAGGACCTGAAAATAAACAGATAGATGTAAAATTTGTATATTGCAGCTGGGCGTGTATGTGCCCTTTGTTGTAAAGGTTTGCTTGTTTGCGAGCACGTGTTGCTTTGATTTAATCGCGTTCTTTCGTTAGCCTGACGTGGTCAGCTACTCAGGTGTACACGTGTTGTCCTCAGTCGATGAAATCGTGAGGTGGGGGGAGCCCCCGAGTGCTTTGATTTAGTACGTGCCCTTTTCGTTTGCCTGACGTGGTCAGCTACTCAGGTGTACACGTTTTGTCCTCAGTCGATAAAATCGTGAGGTGGGGGGAGCCCCCGAGTGCGTTTGTAGCATGTAATAAAGTTGCAGAAAAATAGTCAACCGAAGGTTGGGGGCGAGACACTTAGCTTTATTTGTAGCGTAATGGAGGAGGTACATGGTTCGGCTGGGTAGCCTTGGCTGTAAGCCTTATTGAGAGTAAAAAAAGGGGGTACATTGCTATGGGTAGAATCGTCGCAGGTGCGAGATGTTCCATGGGTTGGAGTATGCGACTCTAGACTCCACGTGCTTGAGGCGATAGGCGCCACCTGGGATGACCTCGGTGATGGCATAGGGTCCTTCCCATGGCGACTCGAGTTTATTCGGTCGCTTTTGCTTAAGTCGCAAGACGAGGTCTCCTTCGACGAAGGACCTTGGGCGCAGCCGGCGGCTGTGGTAGTTGCGGAGACTTTGCTGGTACACCGCTGATCTAGCTGCTGCTATATCCCGTGCTTCGTCGAGTGTGTCGATGGCATCTTCGAGTGCAGCCGTGGATTCGGCTTCGCTGTAAGCGACGACTCGTGGAGCCTGGTGGCATACTTCGGCTGGTAGCACGGCCTCAGCTCCGTGCACCATGAAGAATGGTGTGTAGCCGGTGGAGCTGTTTGGCATACTACATAAGCTCCATAGGACAGACGGTAGCTCTTTTGTCCAGTTTCCAGCTTTATGCTCGAGTGAGCTCATGAGGCGCTTCTTGATGCCAGCGCCAATTAGGCCGTTGGCCTTTTCCACTTGCCCGTTTGTTTGCGGGTGTGCCACTGAGGCATATGTGATATTGATCCCGAGGCCTTCGCAGAAGTCCTGGAATTCTGTAGACGATGGATTCAAAGAACTTGACGGCGGTTTTTCCCTTCTGGTTGGTGACTGGCATGGCTTCGATCCACTTGGTGAATTTGTCGACTGCGACCAGGAGGAAGACGTGTCCTCCTTTCGAGGATTTTGGCAGTTTGCCGATCATGTCGAGGCCCCATTGGGCAAAAGGCCAGGCTATGGGTATGGGTCGAAGTTCGGACCCAGGTGCGTGCGGTTTGTCGGCGAACCGTTGGCACCCATTTCATCTTCGGACGATGTCCTTTGCGTCGCTCATGGCCGTTGGCCAGTAGAATCCTGCTCACAGAGCTTTGACGACGAGGGAGCGGCTACCTGTGTGGTGGCCGCAGATGCCCTCGTGGATATCTTGGAGTATGGCTTTGCCGTCGTTGATGGTGACGCACCGTTGTAGTACGCCCGTGATGCTACGTTTGTACAGCTCGCCGTTGATGATGGTGAAGGCTTTTGACCGTCGAGATACGCGTCGGGCATCTGTCGGGCTGTCTGGCAATTCTCCGTTTATCAGGAACTGGAGGTATGGACGTGTCCAAGTTTCTTCGACTGCCATGACCTGCATCAGGTTGACCATGGCAACTTCGGTATCCAACTTTTCGGGTCCTTCGTGACCTTCGGGTAGCGTAGCCCCCGAGTGTTTTGCTTCTTCGGGTAATCCCTTGGGGAATTTCCGCTTGATGGATGGCACGCAGATCTGTTCGAGGAACACACCTGGTGGTACCGTTGCACAAGTGGAGCCGATGTTGGCGAGTTTATCGGCCTCCTCGTTGCTCTCTCTGCCGACATGCCGAAGTTCGCAGCCGTCGAATTCTCCTTCGAGTGCGTTGTATAGCGCGCGGTACGCGATCATGTTTTCGGCGTGTGCGTCGCACTCATTCATCGTCTGCTGTACGACAAGGTTGGAGTCACCGTAGATGACCAGGCGCGTTGCACCGCATATTTTTGCCATCTTCATGCCATGGATGAGGGCTTCGTATTCGGCTTCGTTGTTGGAGGCTCTGAATTTCATCCGAAGGACGTACTTCATCTTGTCACCTTGCGGAGAGGTCAGTATGACTCCTGCCCTGCTCGGCCAGCGTTTGGAGCCGTCAAAATGCATTGTCCAGACTGCGACATATGCAGGGGTGTCGCGGCTGCAGCTCCATCCAGTGCACCAGGAAGTCCGGAAGGACTTGAGATTTGATTGCGTGTCGCTTCTCGTAGATGATGTCCAGGGGTGATAGTTCAATGCCCCACAGGGCCACGCGTCCTGTGGCCTCTGGGTTATTCAGGATGCTGTTTAGGGGTGCCTCGTTGACGACCATCACCTGATGTTCCTGGAAGTAGTGGCTCAGTCGTCGAGCCGTCATGAATACGCCGTGAAATAACCACAGTAGTCGGGTACCACTGTTTTGTTGGAGTGAGAACTCGCTGAGGTAGTAAATTAGGCGTTGTACCCGTGGGTCTTGCCTTCTTGGTCGTTCGACCACAGTATCTTGACCACTGGTGTGTGGCTGCTATGTACAACAACAGGGCTCGCGTTCTTTTAGGCGTGACCAAAACTGGCGAGTGGAGAGGAGCCGCAGAGGCTTTCGAATCGTCGTTGGCTTCTAGTGTCCACTCGAACTTGTGCGCTTTGCGTAGCTGGTAAAATGGTAGGGCCTTCTCGCCCATGCGGTGATGAACACCTTAGTGCCGCTACTCGCCCTGCGAGCTGCTGAACGCCCTTGAGGTTTTTCGGCTTCTCCATTGTCATGATAGCTTTGATTTTCTTCGGGTTCGCTTTGATCCCTCGTTGAGAGATGAAGTACCCGAGCAGCTGTCCGGAGGGGACGCCGAAGGCGCACTTTTCTGGATTGAGCTTGATCCTGTAGCGATCAAGGTTGTCGAACGTCTCGCGGAGATCGTCGATAAGTGTTCTTGCCTCCTTGGTTTTTATGACTATGTTGTCGACATAGACTTGGACGTTGTGACCGATCTGGTCCTTGAGACAGGCCTGCATGCATCGCTGGTACGTGGCACCCGCGTTCTTTAGCCCGAAAGGCATTGTGTTGTAGCAGTATACTCCGAATGGTGTAATGAACACCGTTTTCTCTTGATCTTCAACCTTGAGTCGAATCTGGTTATAGCCTGAGTAGGCGTCGAGGAAGGAGAGTTTCTCACAACCGTGTTTGCCAGCCACTCGCTTCCCTTGATTTCCCGGATGAAGTCTACTGTGAGTAGTCTGTTGATCTCTTTGCCGATAGCTTCGGCTCGTGGTTCTGACAGTCTTCGGATGGACTGCTTGACTGGCTTGGTGTCTGGGAAGACATTGAGTGCGTGCTCGGCGAATTCCCTGGGAACTCCTGGCATGTCCGCAGGACACCAGGTGAAGATTTCCCAGCGCTCACGGAGGAATTCGACGAGCGCGCCTTCCTATGCGGTGCTGAGGTCGTTGGCAATCAGCGCCGTCTTGGAGGCATCCGTTGGATGGACCTGCACTTTTTTGGTGTTGATGGTGGAGTCGAAAGACATGTCAGGTGCGTTCTGCTTGGTGACTGGGGGTAGCCCATTATCTGCCACTTCGCGGAGCCTTACAAGCTCGTCTTGCATGCCGAAAGACTGGGAGATTTTGTTGAAATCCCTGTCGCATTGGTCCGATCGGGTGAAACTCCCGTGGACTGTGATGACGCCCCTTGGTCCTGGCATCTTGAGTAGTAAGTATGCGTAGTGTGGGACGGCCAGGAATCTTGCGAATGCTACGCGTCCCAGGATGGCGTGGTATTGCGACGGCCAGTCCACCACTTCGAATTCTAGGCGCTCCAGTCGAAAGTTGTCCGGCTTCCCGAAGATGACGTCGAGCCCTATTTTGCCCAGGGGGAAGATGCCCTTCCCTAGGACAATGCCGTGGAACATTGTGTCTGATTGTTCCAGGCTGCATTGCGGGATCCGCATAGCTGCTAGAGTGCTGGCGAATATTAGGTTGATGCCGCTGCCGCCATCCATGAAGACGCGACTCATCTCGAAGCCTCCGATCTGCGCCTCGGCACTGTGGCAGCATGACCTGGGCGAGGGATCTGGCAAGGGTGATCCGCGCGAGTGAATGTGATGCAGGACTCCGATCCGCTGAGGTACTCAGGGATTGCAGGCGGAGTTGCCACGGCCATGTTGATTTGTCGGGTGATTTTCTTCTGCACCCTGTTGGTTGGGCGTCCCTTCTGGATCATATTTAGTGCTCCCTTTGGTGGGGGGTATGCGACCCCGGCGTTGTTTTGCGCTGGTGCGACTGGTTGATGTGGGCCTCCAAGAGGCGGCGGTGGAGGAGCTCCGTGTGCTATTTCACCTGGCGCGAGTGCGTTTCCGAACGCAGGAATTGGAGCTTGTTGCCTCATCTGCACCATGCTTTCGCTGAGTTTCTGGAACTCGCGGCAGTCCTTGAGCATGTGGCTAGCTTTCTTTTTGCCATCTTGTTTGTCGATGTAGAAGTGGATGGTGCATGGACCCGAAAGTTTGTCGAATGCTGAGGGTCCGTTGTCGCGTCGTGGCGTTACCGACTTACGTTGGTCGTCCGTTGTCGCGGAAGTTTCCGCTGCGGTATCCTCGCTTTATTGCGGCTGTTGTCGTTACGGCGGTCGGCGTAGCTGCGACCATGTCGGGTCCGTCGCGGTCCTCGTGAACCGCGATCTCCTCTTGCTACGGCGTTCGCGTCTTGACCGTAGTCGTCCTCTTCATCTGATTGCGCCGCTGGATGCAATCTTCGCCTTGCCCATTGGCGATTTCCATGCTGGTCGAGTGTCTTGGGCTTTACCGTCCAAGTTTCTCCTTGAAGTCTGGGCGTTTGGCGCCCGTCCACGAAGGTCGATGGCCCGCTCTTGGAGTGTGCCGCAGAGTTCTTGGTTGTAGACCAGCGTAGTATGTCTGGCGAATAGATTCACCGTTCTCGAGTGCAGGCTCGCAACTCTTCGATTGGCGGGCCTCTTGCTGGTGCCTTTGAAGTTTGGATGAAGCTATAGCGAGCTCCTCCCAGCCGGATGGATCGATGATAGGCTGCTAAGCCGGACCAGCGCCGCGCTTTGCGGTGAAGGCATTGCATGGCGGTTTCTTTGTTGCCTCCGTGAAGCTTAACGGATGATGATGGTCACCGAGCCAGGATTTTGGATCTTGCGTGCCGTTGAACTTGAGTATCGAAGGAAGCTTGAAGTTGCGTGGCATCTGTGTTCGCGGACGGATCTGCTGAAGCATCGAGCCCGCAGAGTTCTCCTTCGTCTTCATCCATCTCAGATTGACGAGCATGCGCGTTTGGCGCGTGCTTTGTCGATCTTGCGCTGTAAGCTTGTCTGGCGTCGTAGTCGTGTTTATGGCGGTGCGAGCTCTTCTTCCTTCGAGGAAGATCGTGTTCTTCTTCATCTTGGATGAGGGAGTTGGGCTCGATCGCGCTGGCGGAGCTTTCTTCTTGACTCAGTGGGCGTCCTCGTGGGCGCAGCTCTGATTAGTCCTAGTCCGGTGAGTGCGGATCTATGCATGGCCCTTTCGGATCCCCTCCGGAGGTGGGTGAGCGAGAATCTGTGATGGCTGCCATGATCGCAGCTTGTGGAGTCTTCGGAGTGATGTTGCCGTCGGCGTCCATATCCATGAACGATGTGTGGAGGTTGGTCACGTCACGCGCTCCTTGGTCCATGTTTTCCACCCGAGTGGTGCTTGTTTCCCTGGTTTCCGTTCGTGCTAGAGTCGGGTCCCATGGCGGTGAGCGCAGCTCGTCGCGCACTGGACTCAGAGGCTGCTTTCTTGCGTTTGTCGAGCGTCTCCTGCATCTTGACTTGCTTCTTGTGCTCCTCGATGAGGAGGTAGTGGTATGCCATCAGCAGATCACGTGGGGAGTCCAGAGGTAGGACTATTTCGCCTGCGACGGCGCGGCGTGCTTCGGCCCATCCTTCTTTGCTAAGTTGGATGAGGTGTCCCCTATTGTCCCCATTTTTGCCGTTTGTGTCCTGCGGGTTGGGGTTGGGCGGCGGGTTAGGCGTTTCCTCGTCGGTTTGGATGATTGCGGCGCACAGATAGCGCCTGCAGATTGGTTGGCTGCTGCCGCAACTTTCGGATCCGGAACCGTAGGTCCCTTCATCCGAAGGTGGATCGCCTGGTCGGAGTTGCAGCTCTGCTGCTGTAGAACTCGTCTGTTGATGGTGACGTCGTAGCAGGTGTGGAGCCCACGGCGGGCCTGATTGGCCACGGGCACCCTTCGAGGCGGAGGTGCCAGTTTGTCCCACAGGCGAAGCTCGAACAAGATTTCGAGTCCGTCGCCTACGGGCTCGAAATCCTTCATGGTATCCGGCGAGTGGGCGGTGAAGTCGAAAGCGCCGAAGAGGAGGTGATTCTCCGTCGCCGCGGAGTTGTAGATCGATCGGGTCGGAACCGTCACGACCGCACAATCAGCAGCCCCAATTCCCACAGACGGCGCCAATTGACGAGGTTTAATCTCGTCAATGCCCATTGTTATGGACTTGGGTTTTGGAGAAGATGGGGATGCTGGAGATCGTGGCACGGTTAACAGACAAGCAACCAGGGGACACGAGATTTACCCAGGTTCAGGCCCCCGGAGGGAAAACCCTACTCCTGCTTGTCTGCTCTTTGATTACGGCGGAACCGAAGGTTACAGGGCACGCAGATTCGATCTGGCGTGGATGCGTCTAAGATCTAGGTCTATTGTGGGATCTGTCTGTAGGTCGTCCTCCTCGTTGGCCCCTCCTAGCCTTTATATATGGGGAGGCTAGGTCTCGAAGTACCGGTTACAAGTTGTATTCAAACTCTAGTCTTGCTCTCCAAGGATCCGAAGACGTCATGGGCCTTGGTCACCCGAAAATATTCATGGGCCATCGTATGTCTGCCGTGGGCCTTCCTTGGACTGGACTAGGTATGCTGAAGTTACGTACCCGTAGGGTATAACCATGTCACACGCGTATGTGCACGTTGGGAGGCCGAGTTTGCTAAGCCCCCAATTTTTTTTTTGCGGACTCGATGTTTATGGGGAGTCTGGTCGGGACCTATTTTGCGATGTAAACCACAAATCAGCGGTTATTATGCGGATTCAGGGGGAATGCGGGGTCTGCTAGAATTGCTCTTGAACTGCACCAGAAGTGAGAATCACATGGTTTTCAAACCTGATTTTTTACTCGATCGAAAACTGTAATCTACCGGCGAATTTCCACGTATCATGAGGGCCGGGGTGAAAGCAGTGCGCTAGTAGGTAACCATCCGGTGAAAGATAATCATTCGCCATGCACCGAGAGAAGAGGTGGTGGAAACGCAGTATAAAAAGCGGTGCTCTACTCCCTCCCCTCCCAACAAGACGCACACCCATGGAGGAACCGTCCAAAAGAAGAGCCGAAGAAGCCACCGCCGTGACCTTCTCCGTCGTGGACGTGGCCACCGCAGCTGGCCAAGCCGTCACGTGCCCAGCCCAGGGCGACGGCGACGAGCAACATTCCAATGGCGCCGAACCCCAGGCGACGATAAGGCCCCCGCCGCCGTCTTGTGATTACGCGGCCGTCTTCCTCTGCGGCACCTTCGACCGCCGCCGCGCGAGCATCTCCTCTGTTTCACTTCCCTTCGCTGCCGGGAAGCAGGCCGGCCACGCGCCCTTCCACCTCCTTCCCTCGGACGCCGAGCACTTCATCCGGTGGGATCCTCCGACCACGCTGGAGGAGGGGGCGGCGCTGGTGGTGCTGCTGGGGTGGCTGGGCGCGCCCCAGAGGCACCTGCGGAGGTACGCCGACATGTACCGGGATCGCGGGTTCGGATCGTTGCGGTTCGTCGTGCCCGTCCGTAAGGTCGTGGGGATCCACTTCGGCCGCCGCATCCAGCGCAGGGTAGCCGACCTCTCCGCCATGATCGCCGCCTGGTGCGACGCCGACCACCGCCGCACGCTCATCTTCCACACCTTCAGCCACACCGGCTGGTTCACGTAAGGGAACCAAAAATAAATAAATATCGTCCCTGATATTCCCTTTAAAGTACTACGTACCTTGAATTCTTTATCACTCTGGTAGATAAGATACGTACCCGAGTGTTTAAAACTGAATCCAGATACTACTATAACAAGTTGAGGACCAATTAAGTGTAGTTTGGCAAACTATTCAAATATATTCCACATGGATATGTGGGCCGGGTGTGCTATTATTGAAGGGATGCCAAATCAGGGGATGCGCACCACCAAATTGCTTTCCTGAATACTAATTGGTGTTTCGTGTCCACATGACTATCTTTTACTATCTATGTTTTCCCGACACATGTTCAGCATCTAGCTAGGAGAAATAGACAAAGTGGACATACATAGTTGAGTTTAGGTTGTTTGTGAAAGAACACATCAGGTGTATGCCATTAAAGACTGGCAATATTGCTTAATTTAACGCCTAACTAGGATATTGTGTCGGTGTCTCTGAGAATTTTCAGTTGTATTTTCCACGAGAGTAGACTTTTGTAACTAAGGGATGGTTTGTCCGGCATCCCGGACTTTTCTTTGTAAACTTTTTCTAAATTATTAATGCAATAAGAAAAATCATTTGCCTCCCATTTAAAAAGTTATGATTGTGTTGTTTGTCAAGTCACATTCACTTACTTACATTGATGAATTCTAGAGAAGCAGTGTTGTGGTTACTGAAATATGGTGCACAACTACACTCTGAGTGCATGATAACCTGCACCATCACCTTTTTTTCTTTCCAAATTTCGTTTTTTATTTCTCACAAAATCATAGGTATAGAATCTTCAAATTTAATAGGTGAACGGTACAAGAAAACATGGGTTTGTGAAAAATAAATTATTTTTACAATTTAAACATGTAAAAACATGTTCAATTCAAATAAATGTTATTATACAAATTAAGATCGTATAATAAACAGAGCAATTTTATTTACACTTTGGTACTAATATTTAAGTGACCTGCAAAGTTTTAAGTATATATGTATCTTAATTTGAGAGAGAAACAAAGTTACTAATTATGGACAACATAGATAAGGTGTATAGGTGAGTCGGCACTAAGAAAATCACTTGTCCTGGTTGATTTGGTTTTCTCTCTTTTTTTGTGCTGTTTTTTCATTGCAGTTAACTTTTAGGTATCGACCTTTACTCTCCATTAGTTTCATGTGATCATTGTATGTAGTTGAGAATCACCTATAATATATTCATTTTACTGGAAAGCCAACTGGAACTGGAAATGGAGCTTCAGTTCGCAAGTGTCTTTAACCTGATGTTCCGTTCCTTTAGAATTATAACTTTGTATATAAGGCTATTTCTTTTCATTTCTTTTCAGTTATGGTGTGGTACTTGAGAATCTACAATCAAGACCTGATATTATTGAGAGGATAAGGGGATGCATTATAGACTCTGCACCTGTTAGAGAGTTAAAACCAGAGGTTTGTACGTCTTACTAATATTTCTTACAAAACACGTGCTTGAACTGGTTGAAAAGGTAAATGATGCCCGTTCTTGCATTTTTTAAGCCTGTGGAGAATTTGCAATTGCGTAACATTTCACTGAACTATTGTATTATTGCAACTACAGCTGGTTGTGCTTCGTGTGCCATATGCAGACAAACTTTTGTATATATACTTGGAGTTCCTCATATATATAATATATACGCCCTCAACTCAGGTCTTAGCTGCTGGTTTCTCTGCTGCCATACTGAAGAAAAGCAGTTCTTTAACTAGACCTTCAGCTGACTATCCTGATGCCTTGAACAAAGTCAATTCAGTCTCCGAGTTGACGAGACCATCATGGGGTGAAACTTTTCTTCTATCAACCCTTCGGAGGTTCTTTGAGATTCTCCTTCATGGGCGTGATGTAAAACAGTAAGCCCATTCACTATTAATAATCCCTGCATGGGTTACACGGTATTGACAGCTCACATCTTTCTCCATACTGATAAGCACATTATCTACAAAACGAATCCTGAAAATTAAGGTAGTTAGATGGCCAGATACAAATTAGCAATATTGAGTTTTGAAACAAGGCAAAATATTTGATATTTTCATCAATAGAGAACAAGTTTTAGAAGTTAAAAGTCTTCTAGGACAAGTCCTAGGTCATACAAAAGGGATTACTCTCCCGGTTTTACATTAGTCAAAAAATTCACCCCGGCTAAGCTCCATGCTCTTGTCTCTTCCTTGAGCTTGGGCGCTTGGCTAGTTCAATGATTGATGGCGATGAATGGTGTTAAAAGATTCTTGTATTCCGCCCCTTACAAATTCCCCACGAAACAAGCATGGTTAACAAGGGGCAATGCAATTTCCCCCGTAGGAGGGGCCTCGGCACCATCTTTGTCCTTTATTTCTTGGAGATTCGTGCTACAATTTTTACAGAACAACCCTCCCACCTTACTTCTCAAGTTTATTGCTGTTTTGCTTATTAGCCCCAAGTTTTTTCATGTTTTATACATTTTCGTCACTGTCTTCAACGAAAGAACGTGATTCACAGATACATCTTTGTTTAATTTAATTAGCTAGTTTTAATTAGCCAATCTAATTAATATAATTTAATTAACAATTTCTTACATAATTATTTTTTCAATAATATTCAACAATATTTCATAGAATTTTTTTTAAGAATTTTTCTAGAAATATCCGTACAAGTTTTATATTTTTTTCAACAAGTAATATAATTTGTTTTTTCAACAATCTCTTTTGATAATTTTTATTTTTCTACTTTTTATTTAACAATATTTAGACACTCTTACTTTGTTTCATCTTAGATTCAGAAGTTTCATACAAGATTCACACGTTTTACAAACTTGTTTCTGCCAAGAGATATTCATATAATTTTTTCATAGAATACATGCATAATGTCTGTTTCTTTTTCACCTCATTTTTTCTCGCAAAATTTCAGGGATAATCAACAATTTTTTATGTACATTTTTTCACCTCATTTTGTTATGTACATTTCAGGAATAAGATTAATAACAAGAACGTTTTATACAAGATACACACAAGATTCACGAGATTACTCACAATTTCTAATCTCATTCATATATTTTTTCATAGAAAACAACATTTCCCTCAGATTCTTGACCGAAATCATTTTCGTTTTCCCTCTTTTTTTGATGTTTCATACATAGATCCATAGAAGATTCATACCATGAACCATACAATTTTTTTTTGAAGGATGTTATACAAAGATCAATCTATATAAACTAACCTTAAAAAGACAAAATCTAGAAAAATGGAAAAGAAAAGAGGGGCCCCAGATCATTACCATCACAGATTCAATCAATACCGAATTTGTAGCATACAAGATTCATACAAGATTCATACATGTTTCTAATCAAAGTTCTATGAACATGAGGATCTGTTTTTGTACCGATCTGTTTTTGTACCCAGATCGAATCAAGTTCTATGAACATGAGAATCTCAAGAACAGTAGAGAATCATAAAACCAAATCGACTAAAAACGAAACCAAAAAACCAAATCGACTGAAAAAACAAATCGATTGAAAAGGCTAGTTGCTGCACTTATCTGACAAATGTTCTAAATTTTAGGTGTGGATCATACCTGTGTGCTCAATTTTACTTCATAAAAGAAATTGAATAACACGAATTATATAGGGATGGCGAGTTGGGGACTAGCACGTGGGATACAAGATTCATACAAGATTTAATACAAATCCATACAAGATCGATAAGAGAATCATACAATTCCCATATACTTGACAATCTGGAAAGAGGAAACTACATGTTTCATAGGTCAAACAAATCTACAAGATCTAGAACAAAAACGTTCCACATGAATTCAGATTCGTGGCTCTCAAACAGAATAAGAATAAAAATAAGAAAAAGGAGGCCCGAAGATCCGGCCACTCCTAGCCAAGTACAAGACCTCCATGGCCAAATCGGGGGCGTCGTCGGTGTTGGGGAAGGGCATGGGCGTCCTACTCCATGGAGGCGACGCATGGGGGAGGTGGGGAGCACGGGGGCGACGAGGTGGGGAAGGTAGGGAGCACGGGGAAGGAGGGGTGGGGGAGGCAGGTGGAGGAGGGGTGGGGGAGGCAGGTGGAGGAGGGGTGGGGGAGGCGTCAAGGTGGAGGAGAGGTCGAGGAGGCGTCGAGGTGGAGGATGGGTCGGGGGCGACCAGGTGATGTCGGCTGGGCCTAGGATTATTCCTCTCCACGGGGACTGCGGGTTGAATAAAGAAATTCGGAGGGCTAAATGCAAAATATACCGGCGACGATGACCGTGTTGACTTTGCACAAATCTCCAACAAATGTGCGGCAAAGATGATGCCGGGGGCCCCTCCTAGGTGTGGGAAATCCGCTCTCGGTTAACAAGGCCATCGCCCACCTTTCCTTCCCCTTGTCTAAAGCCATTTTTGTCCATCATTATTTATTCATCCTAATCATTTACCCCATACATTTCTAATATCATGACTTATTTCTGCCGCTTGTTGATCATGCGTAGGAGACTATGCAAGCTCCTCGCCGTTCTCTGGGAGAAGCAGCCGTCCTGCCCCCAGTTCTACATGTACAGCTCAGCCGACAGGTTGGTACCTGCCGAGGAGGTAGAGAGCTTCATCAGCACCCAGAGATCCTTGGGGCTGAGAGTGTACGCCCACAATTTTGTGTCGTCGCCTCACGTGGATCACTACAGGAGCTTCCCTCACCTGTACCCGGCCAAGGTTGATGAGTTCCTCAAGATCTGTTCACCAGATAAAGTAAGATTTGTGATGATTAATTATTCTTGACCAACGAGGCAGTTGAAGATTCTAGTGAAAATTCAACTGACTTTACATTTTTTTCCATTATATATATGTAGTCTAACGTCGAAGGTTTGACTAGGCAGTGGCCGTCGAGACTGTGAGACTGGAGCCAGCAGGAAGCGCAATTGGGGAGTGATACATGTTGACAATAATTATCCTTGTTTTGCTGATTGTTGTGTATTTATGTGAAACATTGTGTAAACCGGTGTCGATGCCGATTGTTGAAGGTACAAGAACCGGGTGTGTGTACGGTCATCTACAGCTGTTGCCATGTCGTAGGCAGTAGATGGTGTGGAATGTGTGGTCATGATCACCAAGTTGTGTAGCCATGTCATGATAGGCATGTTGTGCTGCTGCTATAAACTGTCATTTGGTTGTTGTTGAAACTGTGAATTTTTACGTTGTGTTATGAACAGATGGTTGGCGACATCATAACTATCCAAACCAATTCCAATTCCCTCTCCCTCGTGTCACCCTCCTCTAGTGACTCGGGGGGAACCCTAGCCGCCACCCTAAAGACCCTGCAGCTCGAGGCTATTCCTCTCCTCTCACGGCTCTCCCTCATGGGATCTCTACAGGTGGCGCGAGGCGACAGTGGTGCTGAGGGGAAGGTCACGGCAGAGCTTCTGGCTGTGTGCGGCGCGTGGCAACATTGCTGGCACACACTACAAGATCTAGATGGTACATGACAGTTTTATGATGCACCAAAAAGAACATCATGAATGCCTGGCGGTCTAGGTCGTTTCGTCACGACGCACTCGAAGGCCCTCCAGCCCTGTTATCCATGATGTTTCTTATTTTCGCCACGACAAATTCGTCGCAGATTTCGTCCTGGGCCCTGATGCCCGGTTTACTATTTAGTCCCGTGTCTAATTCGTCATGGATTTCGTCATGGACTATGTTCGACTTTTTTTATTAGTGCGTGTGCTTGATAGAAATTAAATAATAGAAAAATAGTTTGTGAGGGTAGACAGAATCGAACTGGTGACTGCGCTTTTTTTTTTTGAGAATTCACTGCATGTCATATATTAATCAAACGGGATTACAACACACGCAGGGAAATATCTAGAAAGACCCAGAGAATACGTGTCCTGGCAACATTGCACAAAGGCCCCAACTGAAAAGAAAATAAAACTAAAGCCCTTGAAGGTCCTTGTGCAGCCACCCTTCACCGATCTGGAAAAACCGCCGTCAACGCACGACGGCCGGAGAGCAGATCGCCAACTACCAAGATCCCAAGCTCCGAGAGAGCACCCTCGCAGATCCTGCTTTGTGAGCCTCACAAGTAGCCCGCCGCAAACGTCGGGCCTGTCACCGTTGGGGCACGTCGGCCGAGAAAATTCCCGGTGCCGCTCTGATCTCAGCTCTGCCGCTTCCCGTCGACGGAGTCGAGGAAGAGGGGCAGGGCCACCCTCCATCAACCACATACCTTGCTGGCTTGCTCCAGAAGCCCTGCACTCCAAGCCTCGCCGCAACCAGCGCAGCGAAAGCCTCATGTACATCTCCCCACGAGTCTCCCGCCGGTACAGGAGGAAGCACCGACGCGACGGAGCTGAGACCGGGGAACAAAACTGCCTGGGAGAGTCGCCATCACCGCCTCGTCGACCATCCCCGCAGACCCTAACCTCACCGCCCGGAAAGGACGGCAGGAATCTACGCCTCCGAGCCCTCGGCGTCGCCGCCGAGATGGTGGGGATCGGGGCAGATTTATTCTCCAGCATGGCACCGCCGCCGCCATCAACGGCTCGCCACCAGGAAACCCTAACCCTAACCTATCTACAAACCCACGACAGGACACCGGGGTTCCCCACCCCTCCGGCCGCCAAATCGGCAGACGGAGGAGGGGAGAACCCACAGATCCGCCGCGGGCAATGGATGGAGGGAAACGGAGCTTCTCCATTTCGCCTTGCACAGGAACAGAGGAAGGGGAAGGGGAGAGCGGGTGTCCCCCGCTGGTTGCTACTACTACCAGCTTATAGGGTTTGGGTTGGTGACCGCGCTTTGGGAACACACAGTTCCGACCGCTGCAGCTGTGTCCATTGTTTTGGTGTAGATCTACCATTTCAGCCTATATGTTACACAACAGCTCTCGGTTACAGTAAATGAAGATACTGAAAATTGACAGCCTATATGATACATATTCGTACGTATCGACAACATCACCATGTATTTGACTAACCCTTTGTTCCACTTCTTCAGGGCAGCTGCAATCCGGGATAACTTTTTGTGTGAAGGACACAACTTTCGTCCTGGTAATGGACCTATCTGTTCCAAGCATTGGATACCACCTCTGCGAAACCTTTAGTGTGCAGCCAGTGGTTCCTGAATCTGAAACCTCTGAAGTGGTTGACTTGCGTCTTCTTGAGGATGATAGGGGCAGTCCGAGGTATTGGTCAACGCATGGGATATGTGAAATTGCCGGAAGGCTAATTCCTGTTCTTTGTTTACTAAGAGCATCTCCACCGGCTCCCCCAACCAGGCCCCCAATGGGCTTCGGGGGTTCTGGCCAAAAATTGGCTCACCGCCGCTCCCAACCAGTGCTGGCAAATGGGAGGCCCAGGAAACTGTTTGTCACACTCTTGTCGCCCCCGACACGCATGGCCCAAACTAGGGCTGCCGGCAGCGCACGCCCCGGAGATTTGGTTGTGCGTGGTCACTTGGAAATGACACAACGTGCCCACCCATGATGAGGCAGGCGCCGGCGGTCTCCCGCCAATCATAAAGGATGGAGAACCGTGTCCACCAGCCTTACATTGAGCAGGGTATCATGATCGTGGAGGTTTAGGCTATGTACGTGCGGCCGAGAGCCGATGCCGATTCCTCATCGGCAGTGGCGAAAGGAGCTAGTGGGGCAGAGAGGAACCGGTGTAACGCGGTGTGGGCCCTAGACAGAGAGCGCATGTCCGTGGCAAGGCTCCAAGGGGGTCCGGCAGCGACCTAAGTGCACCGTGATGCCATGGAGGCAAGGGCCGGCGGCGATGGCAGGGGCGAGGGATCATGCTGACTTTGATGTCGAGAAGCCCATGTAGCCTTTATTTGCTAGAATAAAAGATGTATCCTAGGAAAATTATCTATAAAAAATCATGTTGTGGCTTTCCCAAACCGGTGTGGGGTGGCTTTCCCAAACCGCCGACTGTTTGGGCAACGCACCCCCCCCCCCCACACACACACACCCCAAAGCAACCGCCGACGCGTTTGCCAGTCACTAGTTGGGGGGCGCTGATGGAGATGCTCTAAAACCCTGTCCGATCCTTGTGTGTGTGTGAGTGTGTCTGTGTCATGTTCTCTCTCACTACACCAAGTGAACCTCCTTCCTAATAGAGGAAAGTCAATCAACTCCATACCCTCAATGATATTTTTGAACTTGCCAATCATCCTCAGGTTAACGTTTCTACTGATTTTCTCTTCAACCCTCTTAATCAGATTGAATTCTCCTAATATCATCCAGTTAGGCTGCATGATGACCTGAATGTCTCTCAGTTCAAGCACAAAGTCTAGCTTGTCCGGCTCTTCGTGTGGGCCATAAAACCTTCTCTGTAACTGGGCAAGTGTTGGATAAGTGAGATACAAGCGGTTGAGGGAGGCACGATAATGATGTGTGTCCCTTGCATAAAATCCTTGTATATTAAAGGGCAGCACTACGCGTTTCCGGGGGATCGGTGGTTTTCATCCCCCGGGACCAACCAACCACGTGTCCTTTTGTTTCTGGTTTAAATCCGCTTTTGCTACAAAACACCTGATTTTGGTACAAAATAACCCGCTTTTGCTACACGGTAACATAAAACGGTTCGCACGAAAATATAACAGAAAACAAAACCCTCACCAGAGACCTCATCGGAGACTTTGTAGCAAAAAAAAGTACTAATGTAGCAAAACGACTTCGCCGGAAAAATATCACTGGAGCCTCGCCGGGAAAAACCTCGTCCGAGACCTTATACCAAAAAACTTTACGCTATTGTAGTAATACCACAAAACGGTTGTAGCAAGTTTTTTTTCTAATGTAGCAAAAGAAGACATTGCCGGAAACCTCGTAGCAAAACCATAAAATTGGTTGTAGCAAAAACATTGTGCGAAAGTAGCAAAAAATATATAAATACATAGCAAAAAGTAATGTGCTAAGGCAGCAAAACGTCATAGCAAAGACAGACACGAAAGTAGCGACGCCGATCAACTAGAGTAGCAGACGCTCTAAACCGTGGTAGCAACACCATACACCGTATGTAGCATTAGCATCACTAGGCCATAGCTGCTCCACCCACAGTAAAGTCCATCTCCGGCAACAACGGGGAGCGCCACCGTCGTGGTCTCCTTGTCGTCGGACGCCTTCGACGGGATCTAGCTAGGTTCGAGGGCATCCGGCGGCAAGTTCGAGGGCGCGTGGGGGCAGTGGACGGGCTCCGGCGGCAGGTTCGAGTGCGTGTGGCGGCGGAGGCCGGGCTCTGGCGGCCTGGCCCGGCGGCGGCGGGTGCCTTCCCTGGCACGGGCATGGGCATGGGCATGGGCACGGGCGGGGATCTAGTTCGGCGGTGGCGGCGGGTGCTGGTCCGGTGGCGGCGGCGACTCCGTCTCCGGCGAGCCTGGTCCAGTGCGTGGCGGCGGCTCCATCTCCTGCGAGCGTGCACGGTGGCAGGTGCTGGTTTCCAGGAGGAGAGGTAGTTTGAGAAGACACACGGTGCGGGTCCGTTAGTTTGGGGAAGAAACGTGCGGTACCCATACTCCACGCAAGCCAAAGCGCGACCAAGGGGATCGGTTTGTTCGATTTCCCGGGGGATATGTATCATTTCCCTATATTAAAGCAAAATCTTATACAGCCATTTGATGATTTGGAAACGGTTGATGATATTGGTCACACTACATTATCGCATGTCCGTTGTCGTCATGTACAGCGACAAAATACTGCGTATCGCACTGATAGAAACTTGCACTTTTAATAGTATTACTTATATATCTTGCAGCGCAATCGCCCTTCTTCTAACTAGTGGATGATACTCTCATACTTTATGATGCACGTGTATATAACTAGTGGATGAAAATTTAGATGGTTAGCTGTATCATATGCGATCTATGATGGTCAACACGTTGTGATGGAACTTTTAAAAAAAGTTTAGTACTACTCCACTGAAGAAGATTATGGCCAACACGTTGTGATGCGATCTCAAACTATTCATCCCCCTAATTATCTCAGGATTTAATAATTAAAATATTGGGACCAGTAACATGTGCATCGTTTAAAATGTCATCGTAGATTTTCCCACGGATATGCCAGGTGAATATAAATCGGAGAAAATCCATGCCTTACCTTATCATCAAGACAACGATCTGTCCACGTTGAATATTAATTATGCATGTTTATTGGAAATCAGTACTATTGGGAAAAATTGCAACTGATTTGCAAGTGAAAAATATCAGTTGCAACTCTTAGTTGTAACGGTGAAAATCTCGGTTGCTACCCGATTATAACTGAAAAATAACAGTTGCACCACTATTTGTAACTCGAGAAAATCTTATTAGTTACAACACAACTTGTAGTTAGAAAATATCTCAGTTACAACTCCACTTTACTAACATTTTTTGTTTGCAAGTGGGTTGTAAGTGGAGTTGCAACTCATATTTTGCGGGTTTTTTTAGTGAACTTAATTACAAAATATCGTGGTTTGTAAGTGGAGTTGCAAGTGACATTTTTCTAGTTGTAACTGGCATTTTGTCCAGTTATAAACGTCGTTGCAACTGATATTTTTCGGTTTTTTAGCGAACTTACAAAATATCGTGGTTTGTAAGTGGAGTTGCGAGTGACATTTTTTTAGTTGTCACTGGCATTTTCTCCAGTTATAAACATCGTTGCAACTGACACTTTATTACTAGAATCTTTTTATTTATTACTATATGTAACTAGCTTGGTGGCCCTCGCAAATGCAAGCGCAATGTCTGAATATGTCTACAATCTTTTATACATGAAGTGGAAACCTGGGAAATGCCTCTTAGCAAAAATATCGCTTAACTACATTATGGTTATAACCATAAATATTATGTCAACTAAAATATCACTTCTGCAGGGCACATCTTTAATCATATTTAAAATGTGGGAGAATTATTTATGTTAAAATAAAGAAGTGGATTATTATATGCGCTCCTTTATTTTTATATCATTATACTACTAAGAGTTAATATAAAATATAGTGAAATATTGATGTCATTAATTATAATCTTGTTAGTAACATGTTTTTACAATCATACATGGAGTTGTGAGAACACATCAATCAAAATTAACCCCGATATGCATGTCCCCTAGTTGAGTTATTGTATATATAACAATTTAGTTTGGCTATACCAATTATGCATACATCAAATGGTAGACTCGTGCTAAGATTCTTTATTGTGTATACAATTTAATATGTCTATATAATAAATCTAGTGAAATTTCGAACTTATTAATATGTCTATATAATAAATCTGGGATTTATGTTCTAGAAATCAACGCTCCTCCATTTTTGTAGTGATAGGTACTTCTCGATGCTTGGTAATGTGGATGTCCATTTTTGTAGTGTATCACAACTCAAGAACATATGTGTTTTTTATAGATAAATTAACCACAAAGCATTATGGTTTTTTTAGTAAATAAAACTACTCGAGGGAAAGTCAAGTTAAAAGCTAACTTCAAAACTACATAATCATCACCCAGAAGTATTTTAGAGAAATTTAGGAGACCCAGATACAATAAACAAAAATGCATATATTTGCTGCTCAAGCATTTGGGTAAATTTTATAACAATGCTGATTTGGCACGGGTGATATTAGTATGTGACTCATATTATTATGGATATGTACCACCTTTTGTCACTTTGTGTGGTTCTTTCTTATGAAGAGGTATTCTTAGCTTGTCAGAAAATTGGAGATCATTGACAAAATGTAATCTAGGAACTGGTTCTCCAGTCTTGTTTTGGGAAGACAATTGGCATTATGATATCTTGTCTCTTATGCCAAGGCAAAATTTCTAGTTATGGAATTTACTTATTTGATATATGTAGTATGTTCTTTCAACTTGTGATTATCCGCTGAATCCTACCTAGAATATAACCAACTGCGGGATATTCTCCATGATTTATCTGTGAGTACTGATGATGATAGATGGATATGTTAGTTCAACAATGGAGTATATACTCCCACAGTGTCTTACAGATAACAATTTGAGCAGTTGCATGACAATAGGCCAATGGGCATATGGAAGAGAAAATGTATATCTAACCATAAATTCGTTGCTTTTCCAATTCTATGTGACAGAATAAACACCAAGGATGTTCTACCGAGGAGGCATTGGAAGGCTATAAAAACAATAATTGTATCTTGTGCCATGAACATGTGTTGGAAGATTGGAAACATCGTCTTTACCGACATTTATAGCTCTAGAATTTGGAATTATTTGCAAATTGAGTGGAGAGTTTGATCTATGGATCAAAGCCTTATTTTTGCTAAGAGGCATTTCCTAAGTTCTTGCTATATTGAAGTGGTCATTCTGGCTTGTTGGAAAATTAGGAACTACGTAATGGATGGATTTTTGGAACATCAAACCATGTTTCAAAGGTTGTGTTTCATTTGTGATATCACCATGCTTAAGCATAGCGTGAAGAGCACAAGTTTGGACACTCTGATATCTTGGATCACGAAACTTCTATAATTTATTTTATTTTTAGTTTTTTGGCTGCAAATACATGTATATGGGACTTTTTTTGGTTCAAAGTTTCAATGAAGGACTGCGCGTGCTCCCGTGTAGTAAAAAGTTTCAATAAACATATCTTTTGATACTCTGACAAAACATGGCAGTTTATTTTTCTACACTTGGAATGCTCGAGTGAAAATCTAATTAAATTCTATTGACAAATATACAAGCCAATATAATATTCTCTCCAATAATAGAAAGAAGGAATCACACAATCACGAAAGATCAAACAAAATCACCTAATAATTCATATAAGTCATGATTGTTTGAAAGCATCTACTCCCTTTGTCCAAAATTAACTGACTCGGCTTTCTCTAGATGACATTTTAGTGCATAGATACATGCTTATGTGGAAAAAACCGAGTCATTTAATTTTGGACGGAGGAAGTATAATTTTACAAACTGTGTTAATGGTATAATATATTTTTTAATTTTTCATGTTCAACATTTAACCATGAATTTCTTACTCGGTTTGTGTTAATAGTTACAAAATCAGTAATATGTAAATTTTTTCTTGTCATAAATGTAAAATAGCCATGAAATACACACGTGTCTTGAATATTGTATGATGAAGTTCATTTACAGTGCACGATATATGAGAAGAAAAGATTAATCAAGGAAAGAATATTTCTAGAACTCACAATATATTCTTTGAGAAAGAAAAGAATCGGTGGACGACCAACGAAACGAACGATGGTCGTAGCAGCGTAAACTCCTTTTTTTGCCTGATGTAACCTCCTTTTTTTTTCTGCAAACAGTCCTTCGGCCAGATGTTTTATTACTTGAGTTTTTTTAAAACAATCCTTAGATCACACGTTTTCTTCAGACCATGCGTGCTTATAAACACATACTTACAACATGTAGACTCTTTTTTCTATTGGGAACGATCCCTAGACCATATGTTTCATTACTTTTTTCCTTTGTAAACAATCCTTTGATCATGGGCTACTGCTTGGTAATGTGCATGTCTAATTATCGAATATGTACCATTATGCTATAGGCCTACAATAAAGACTTGACAGCAGGAACTGCACCAGCCAACCAAATACATTGTTACGAAATTAGCGTAACTATTAATATTTAGTGAAATCCTAGCCTTAGATTGTAGATCTGACTATCAAAAATAATTTAGATGATATGGATCAACCTAATGCCTCGAAACACACCCTTATCACTACGGCACACCGACCATTTGCCGTGTGGGCAAGAGGACACAACAAAGGCCTCTCGGAACACGGCAAAGACTTTGCCATCCACGACAAATGCCACACGGCAATGTTTGCCACGGCAAAGGCCTTTTGCCGTGTGTTTTCTAAATAAAACACAACAAAGCATTTGCCGTGTGTCGTACGCGTAGACACGGCAAAATAAAGTGAGATGTCGGTTTCCATGGAGATGACGATGTCTATTTCTTTGTCGTGTGTCGCCCATAAATCCAATATGGTAAAGGCGTGTGTCTCCTCGAAAAGTACACGGCAAAGAGGCTTCTTTTGATGTGTGTCTCGTGGAAAAGTACACGACAAAGAGACTGACTTTTTTAATAAAAATTGAAAAATAAATAAACAGTTTTTTCAAACTTTTTTTGAATATTTTTACTCGTTAATCTCATATAGGATATTTTAACCCTAAGTATGTTTAATATTAGGTCAAATTACACTCATAATCAAACTTTCCCTTTCGGTCACCCATCCTAACACTACTCTAGCGCTAGTACACTTAACTTCTTTGTTTCTTCCGAATGAGCTTTCAAGAAAGAAATCATACCTTGTCAATAATACTTCCATATCAATCCTATTAACTCTTGGACCATGATGTCACACATCTCAGTTTTAGATTCCAAACAATTATTTAATTAGACAACAACGAATAATTAATAATAATCTTGAATCCAAATAAAAAATAAAATTATTTTATTTTATTGCCTTTTTCTATTTGATATGGAATAATTCATATATTTAAATCCATAAATCAGAATTTGACAAATAAAATGTCTAAATCGATCACAAAATGTGAGGAATCCAAATATGACATCCATATAATCTTGTGAAAATGTGGTGGTAGAATTTTGAATTATCCATTTGGTGGTTGCTTCACAAAACCCCCCATTTTTTGCGCTCGGAAAATGAAAAATGGCTTTTTGGTGCAACAAAAAGGAAAGGAAGTCGCCTAGAGGGGGGTGAATAGGCTTTTAAAAATATTACGGTTTAGGCTCAAGTAAATGCGGAATAAAACTAACGTTTAATTTATTGAGCAAAAACATAGCCACTAAGTTCACCTAAGTGCACCAACAACCTATGCTAAGCAATACAAGCAACAAGGTGATAGCAAGGTATAAGTACTTCAAGCACGATGGCTATCACAATGTAAAGTGCATAAGTAAAGGGCTCGGTTGAGAGATAACCGATGGACGCGAAGACGAAGATTTGTTTCCCAACGTTCACTTCCAAAGAAGCTACGTCTCCGTTGGAGAGGTGCGATGGCGCAATGCTCTCGAGCATACAAATGGCTCACCTCGAGGTGTGGTGGCTCGATGCTCACCCAACGCCACACAAGGCCACACCCCGGATGCGGAAGCACGCAACTCACCGACGCCACAAAAGGCTCACCCTATTCTCCCGAGTGCGCACCACAAAAGGCGGGCACTCGCTCCACTACGGGACGCTTGAGGGCGGTCACCGAACCCGTACAAGATTGGGGCAAACTCCACAAGTCAATTGGAGGCTCCGAACAACAAAGCCACAAAAGGCTACAATGCCACAAAAGGCCAACAATGCCACAAAAGGCTACAAGACCACAAAAGGTCAATAAACCAACCACACAACCGTCTAGGGTTCCAAGGAACCAAAGAGAAACAAGCCCACAAGCTTGAACTCGCTGAATCTCCGAGGAGAACTCAAACCTATGTTGGAGATATGCCCTAGAGGCAATAATAAATGTAGTTATTATTATATCTTTGTGTTTATGATAAATGTTTACATTCATGCTATAACAGTATTAACAAGGAAACATTAATACTTGTGTGTTTTGTAAACTTAAATAAGAGTCCCTAGTAAAGCCTCTTCACAATACTAGCTTGTTGGTTAATAAATGATTGTGGTTTCCCTATCATGAACATTGAGATGTTATTAACAACAAGATCATATCGTTAGGAGAATGATATGATGGACATACTCCTATAGATAAGCGTAGCATAAAGATCAAGTCATTTTAATAGTTCAATTGTTATATGCTTTCTGATACATAGTAACCTAATTCCTTCGACCATGAGATCATGCTTATCACCATCACCGGAAGGATGCTTTGATGACATCAAACACCACACCGTAACTAGGTGGCTATGAAGGTGGCATTGAGTGTTCGGAAAGTATTGGTTGAGACACATGGATCAAGAGTGGGATTTGTCCATCCATATGACGGATAGATATACTCTGGGCCCTCTCGGTGGAATGTCATCCAATTGGCTTGCAAGCATGTGACTGGATCACAAGGGATCACATATCACGGGAACGAGAAAAGAGTACTTATCAGTAACGAGGTTGAACTAGGTATGCAGAGATACCTACGATCATAACCTCGGATAAGTAAACTATCGTGAGACAAAGGGAAATTGGTATCGTATGTAAGTGGTTCATTCGATCGCAAAGTAATCGTAGAAATATGTGGGAGCCATATGAATTTCCAGATTCCTCTATTGGTTATCTTTCGGAGAAGTGTCTCGATCATGTCCGCATAATTCACGAACCGTAGGGAGACACACTTAAGGATTCGACGTTGTTGAGTAGTTATGGAATGATGAGTAAGAGACCGAATGTTGTTCGGAGTCTCGGATGGGATCCGGGATATCACGAGGAGATCCGGAATGGTCCGGAGAATAAGATTCATATAAGGAAAGTCCTGTTTCGGGGTTGGAGAATGGTTCCGGTGTTTTCATCGGGAATGTTCTAGAAGGTTCTGGAATGTCCGGCACTCCGGAGGGGAAGGGTACATGAATGTGTCATAACAAGTTGGAATGGTTGCATCATGTACTAGGTGTCATCGCTGAACAAAATAAAGGGATTAATCAAATCCTAGTTTGAAAAGTCAAACGCCAATTTGAAAAGTCAAACGACTATTTTTGTTTGGTGGAGGGAGAGTAGGAAACCTACTTGGGGAGGAGTTCCCTCCCTCCACCGCCGGCCTTGGAAGCCGAGTTGGGGAGGGACTCCCCTCCCCTTGGCCGGACCCTCCACCTATATAAGGAGGGGCAGGGCTGCCCCTCCAAGCACACAACACCACGCCCCGCAAACCCTAACCCTAGCCGTCGGCGCCGCCACCTCCTGCTGTCGCCGCCGCCTAGGCAAACCCTAGCCGCCGGCCTTGCCCCTCCTTGGTGCCTCTAAACCCTAGATCGCCAAGCTCTCTCTCATAGTCCACCATACTCGCTCCGGCTTAAGGCGAAGCCCTGCGGGATCTCCCCTCTACTTCCGGTACCACGCCGTCGTGCTGCCGGAATCACGAGGAGAGTGCTACAACCTCCGCTGCCTGCTGAAACAAGGGAGAGGAAGGTCTTCGTCGAGTACCGAACATGTGACCGACTGCGGAAGCGCTGCCGGAACGCAGCGCCGGAAGGATCATCTACGCGATCTTGAGATCGGCAAGAGTACGACTACATCACTCACGAGAATCTGCTCTCGTTAAACACTTTGGAATCTTCGAGGGTAAGTTATTCCATCGACTCGTTGCTACAATCTAGTAGATATATCTTGGCTTGTTTGTTTGTATGCGGTAGAAATTTTTTGTTTTCCATGCTACGAACCCCTACGGGGTATCGAGCCGTGTCTATATGTAGATCTGTTGCACGAGTAGAACACAATGGTCATTGTGGGCGGTGGTGCTTTTATTATCAATTGCTTCTTGTGTACTTTGCATCTTGCGGTATGGTGGGATGAAGCGGCCCGGGCTAACCTTACATGACATCGTTCATGAGACTTGCTCCACGCTCAACATGCAACTTGTATTGCATAAGTGGCTTTATGGTGTCTGTCTCCCATCATAGTATAGATCCAATTTACAACGGCACTTGATAGTTCAAACATCAACGTTGTGGTTCTTGTTAAGTAAGTTAAAGCGACACTTATTGAAAGCCCCAAACCACGTAAAACATGCAAAGAAATTAGAGGCGTCTAACTTTGTTTTGCGAGGTGTCTTTGTGATGTGATATGGCCATGATTGTGATTATATTTGATGTATGCAATGTTCCTTATTGTAAGTTGGCAACCGGCAGGAGCCATATGGCTGTCTTTAAATTCTGTTAAGACCCGCGTGTCTATTCAAAGTAGTTGTAATAGTTGAAGCTGGTGGACGACAACCATGGAGCGGTGTCATTGACCTTGATACAATGCCGGTGATGATGGAGATCATGTTCGTACTTGAAGATGGAGATCGGAAGCACAAAGAAGAAATGCCATATCATATCACATATTATGAATTGCATGTGATGTTAATTCTTTATGCATCTTGTATTGCTTAGTTAACGACGGTAGCATTATAAGATGATCCCTCATGCACATGAATTTCAAGTTCTTAAGTGTTCATCCTTAGTTAGCACCGTTGCTAAAGCTTGTTGTTTTGAAGCACCACGTGATGATCGGGTGTGTTAGATTCTGCAAGTGTATACAACGTGGGCAAGCCAGATTTGCTCATGCGGAAGCTAAGGTTTGATCTTGACAAGCCTAGCATGTACAGACATGGTCTCGAAACACGGATCCCCGAAAGGTAAAGCATGAATCATATAGTAGATATGATGAACATGTCGATTGTTCGCCATTGAAGCTACATCAACTCTCGTGATGATTGGTTTTGATGTGGTGGATTTGGTTCGTGTGATCACTAAAACAATGTGAGGGATATTGTTTTGAGTGGGAGTTCACCTAGATTAATTCAACTATTAATTAGAACTCAATTTGTCATAAACTTAGTCTAAACTATTGCAAATATGTTGTAGATCAATGGCAGCCCCTACCATCAATTTTAATGCGTTCCTAGAGAAACAAAAGTTGAAAAACAATGGAAGCAACTTCGCGGATTGGTTCCGCAATTTGAGGATTGTCCTCAATGCTGGTAATTTGACCTATGTGCTGGATGCACATTGGTGACCCGCTGCAGCTCTGCTACCGATGAAGTAAAGAATGTTTACCTCGCTTCGAAGAATCAGTACTCCAGTTCAGTGTCTATCTTGTATGGTTTAGAATCAGACTTGAAAAGGTTTGAGAATTCAGACCCACATGATATTGTCCGTGAACTCAAATTGATCTTTGAGACTCACGCGGCAGTTGAGAGCTATGAGGCTTCTGAAAAGTTCTTTAACTGCAAGATGGAAGAGGGCAGCTCCGTCAGTGAGCATGTGCTTAATATGTCTGGGCACGCAAACAAACTTCAAAGCTTGGGTATAGTGATTCCTAATGCTTTGGGGATTTACCGTGTCCTCCAATCACTATCACCAAGTTACAAGAACTTTGTGATGAACTACAATATACAAAGCATGAACAAGCAGTTGCCAGAACTCTTCTCCATGTTAAAATCTACAAAAGTGGAGATCAAGAAAGAGCACCAAGTGTTGATGGTCAATAAGACCACCAAATTCAAGAAAGGCAAGTCTAAGCAAAAGGGACACTTCAAGAAGGGTGGTAAGAAAGTTACCGCGCCGACGAAGAAGACCAAGGCTGGACCCAAGCGTCTGAGTGCTTTTACCGCAAGGGAGAAGGTCCTGGAAGCGGAATTGCCCAAAGTACTTGGCGGATTTGAAGAACAACATCAAAAGAAAGGTATATTCGATATACATGTTATTGATGTGTATCTCACTAGTACCGTAGTAGTGCACAGGTATTTGATCTTTGGTTGGTTGCTCATATTTGTAACTCGAAACAGGTACTGCAGAATAAACGGAAGCTAGCGAAGAACGATGTGACGATGCGCGTGGGAAACGGATCAAAGGTTGATGTGATCGCGGTCGGCACGCTACCTCTTCATCTACCATCGGGATTAGTTTTATACTTAAATAATTGTTATTTGGTGCCTGCGTTAAGCATGAACATTATATCGGGATCTTGTTTATTGCGAGACGGTTACTTGTTTAAATCCGAGAATAGTGGTTGTTCGATTTATATGAGTAATATGTTTTATGCACATGCACCTTTGATAGATGGTCTATTTTTATTGAATCTCGATAGTGGAAATACACATATTAATAACATAGAAGCTAAACATTTGAAATCGAGCGATAACTCGACCTATATGTGGCACTGTCGTCTTGGTCACATTGGAGTGAAGCGTATGAAGAAACTCTATTCCGATGGACTTCTTGAATCACTTGATTTCGAATCACTTGAAAGATGTGAAGCATGTCTGATGGGTAAAATGACTAAGACTCCATTTTCAGGTATGATGGAGCGAGCTACGGACTTATTGAAAATCATACATACCGATGTGTGTGGTCCAATGAGTGTAGCAACGCGCGGTGGTTATCGTTATGTTCTTACCTTCACGGATGACTTGAGTAGATATGGGTATATCTATTTCATGAAACATAAGTCCGAAACTTTCGAGAAGTTTAAGGAATTTCAAAGTGAGGTTGAGAATCAACGTAACAAGAAGATTAAATTTCTACGTTCTGATCGTGGAGGTGAATATCTAAGTTACGAGTTTGGCGAGCATTTGAAGAAATGCAGAATACTTTCACAATTGACACCGCCGAGAACACCACAGCGTAATGGTGTGTCCGAACGTCGTAATCGAACTCTCTTAGATATGGTTCGTTCTATGATGTCACTTATAGATTTACCGCTATCATTTTGGGGTTATGCATTAGAAACATCCGCATTCACTTTAAATAGGGCACCATCTAAATCCATTGAAACGACACCGTATGAATTATGGTTTGGGAAGAAATCTAAATTGCCGTTCCTTAAAGTTTGGGGTTGCGAAGCCTATGTAAAGAAGTTACAGCCGGACAAGCTTGAACCCAAAGCAGAAAAATGCGTCTTCATAGGATACCCAAAGGAAACTATTGGGTATACCTTCTATCATAGATCCGAAGGCAAAATCTTCGTTGCCAAGAATGGATCCTTTCTAGAGAAGGAATTTCTCTCGAAAGAAGTGACTGGAAGGAAAGTAGAACTCGACGAGGTTGTTGAACCTTCTCTCGAACTTGCGAGTAGCGCAGACCGAAGTAGTTCCTTGGCGTCTACACCAATAAGAGAGGAAGCTAATGATGATGATCATGAAACTTCGGTTGAAGTTACTACAGAGCCTCGCAGGTCAACGAGAACTCGTACCACTCCTGATTGGTATGATTCCGTTATGAGTGTCATGTTGGTGGACAACACCGATGACCCTGTGACATATGAGGAAGCGATGATGAGACCAGATTCCAATAAATGGCAAGAAGCCATGAAATCCGAGATTGGATCCATGTACGAAAACCAAGTATGGACTTTGGTGGACTTACCGGATGGCCGGAAGGCTGTCGAGAATAAATGGATTTTCAAGAAGAAAACAGATGCTGATGGTAATATTACTGTCTATAAAGCTCGACTTGTCGCAAAAGGGTTTCGACAAATTTAAGGAGTTGACTACGATGAGACCTTCTCACCAGTAGCGAAGCTAAAGTCTGTGAGGATTATGTTAGCAATCGCTGCATATTACGATTATGAAATATGGCAGATGGATGTCAAAACAGCGTTCCTCAATGGAGACATTGATGAAGAGTTGTATATGATGCAACCCAAAGGTTTTGTCGATCCTAAATATGCTAACAAGGTATGCAAACTTCAACGGTCCATTTACGGATTGAAGCAAGCATCCCGAAGTTGGAATCAACGTTTTGATAAGGTAATCAAAAGTTTTGGTTTTATACAAACTTATGGAGAAGCTTGTATTTACAAGAAAGTGAGTGAGAGCTCTGTAGCATTCTTAATACTATATGTAGATGACATATTGTTGATTGGGAATAATGTAGACCTTCTTAATAGTGTCAAGGAATATTTGAATAATAGTTTTTCAATGAAAGATCTTGAAGCGGCTTACATATTGGGCATAAAGATTTATAGAGATAGATCGATACGCCTAATATCATTGTCACAAAGTACATATTTGGACAAAGTTCTAAAGAGGTTTGGAATGGAAGATAGCAAGAAAGGGTTCTTGCCCATGTTGCCCAATACGACCTTGAGCAAAACTCAAAGTCCAGCAACGGCAGAAGATAGAGAAAGGATGAGTAAGACTCCCTATGCCTCAGCCATAGGATCTCTAATGTATGCCATGCTATTTACTAGACCCGACATTGCATATCTTGTTAGTTTGACTAGCAGATATCAAAGTGATCCAGTGGATCATTGGACGTGATTAAAAAATCCTTAAGTACTTGAGAAGAACTAAGGATATGGTTCTTTCTTATGGAGGTGATGAACAGCTCGTTGTTAATGGTTACACCAATGCTAGTTGGAACACCGATCCAGACGATTCTAAATCTCAATCTGGATCGTATTTATTTTGAATGGTGCAGTTAATGGAGGAGTGCAAAGCAAAGCGTTGTGGCGAGATCTTCAACTGAATCGAAATACATAGCTGCTTCGGAAGCTTCACAAGAAGCGATATGGATGAAAGAGTTCATTACAGAGCTCGGTGTTGTTCCAAGTGCGCTGGACCCAATGTCTATCTACTGTGATAACATGGGCGCCATAGCCAATGCGCAAGAACCAAGGTCACACAAGAAGCTGAAGCATATCAAGCTATGTTTTCACGCTTTTCGAGAACATGTCCAAGATGGTGACATAAAGATTTGCAAAGTACACATAGATCTGAATATGGCGGATCCATTGACTAAACCTCTCCCGAGGGCAAAACATGACCAACACCAAACTGCCATGGGTGTTCGGTATATTACCATGTAATCTAGATTAGTTGACTCTAGTGCAAGTGGGAGCCTGTTGGAGATATGCCCTAGAGGCAATAATAAATGTAGTTATTATTATATCTTTGTGTTTATGATAAATGTTTACATTCATGCTATGGCAGTATTAACAAGGAAACATTAATACTTGTGTGATTTGTAAACTTAAATAAGAGTCCCTAGTAAAGCCTCTTCACAATACTAGCTTGTTGGTTAATAAATGATTGTGGTTTCCCTATCATGAACATTGAGATGTTATTAACAACAAGATCATATCGTTAGGAGAATGATATGATGGACATACTCCTATAGATAAGCGTAGCATAAAGATCAAGTCATTTTAATAGTTCAATTGCTATAAGCTTTCTGATACATAGTAACCTAATTCCTTCGACCATGAGATCATGCTTATCACCATCACGGAAGGATGCTTTGATGACATCAAACACCACACCGTGAATCGGGTGGCTATAAAGGTGGGTTTGAGTGTTCGGAAAGTATTGGTTGAGACACATGGATCAAGAGTGGATTTGTCCATCCATATGACGGATAGATATACTGGGCCCTCTCGGTGGAATGTCATCCAATTGGCTTGCAAGCATGTGACTGGATCACAAGGGATCACATATCACGAACGAAAAAGAGTACTTATCGAGAACGAGGTTGAACTAGGTATGCAGAGATACCTACGATCATAACCTCGGATAAGTAAACTATCGTGAGACAAAGGGAAATTGGTATCGTATGTAAGTGGTTCATTCGATCGCAAAGTAATCGTAGAAATATGTGGGAGCCATATGAATTTCCAGATTCCTCTATTGGTTATCGTTCGGAGAAGTGTCTCGATCATGTCCGCATAATTCACGAACCGTAGGGAGACACACTTAAGGATTCGACGTTGTTGAGTAGTTATGGAATGATGAGTAAGAGACCGAATGTTGTTCGGAGTCTCGGATGGGATCCGGGATATCACGAGGAGATCCGGAATGGTCCGGAGAATAAGATTCATATAAGGAAAGTCCTGTTTCGGGGTTGGAGAATGGTTCCGGTGTTTTCATCGGGAATGTTCTAGAAGGTTCTGGAATGTCCGGCACTCCGGAGGGGAAGGGTACATGAATGTGTCATAACAAGTTGGAATGGTTGCATCATGTACTAGGTGTCATCGCTGAACAAAATAAAGGGATTAATCAAATCCTAGTTTGAAAAGTCAAACGCCAATTTGAAAAGTCAAACGACTATTTTTGTTTGGTGGAGGGAGAGTAGGAAACCTACTTGGGGAGGAGTTCCCTCCCTCCACCGCCGGCCTTGGAAGCCGAGTTGGGGAGGGACTCCCCTCCCCTTGGCCGGACCCTCCACCTATATAAGGAGGGGCAGGGCTGCCCCTCCAAGCACACAACACCACGCCCCGCAAACCCTAACCCCTGGCCAGTCGGCCGCCACCTCCTGTCGCCGCCCGCCTAGGCAAACCCTCCCTAGCCGGCCTTGCCCCTCCTTGGTGCCTCTAAACCCTAGATCGCCAAGCTCTCTCATAGTCCACCATACTGCCCGCTTAAGGCGAAGCCCTGCGGGATCTCCCCTCTACTTCCGGTACCACGCCGTCGTGCTGCCGGAATCACGAGGAGAGTGCTACAACCTCCGCTGCCTGCTGAAACAAGGGAGAGGAAGGTCTTCGTCGAGTACCGAACATGTGACCGACTGCGGAAGCGCTGCCGGAACGCAGCGCCGGAAGGATCATCTACGCGATCTTGAGATCGGCAAGAGTACGACTACATCACTCACGAGAATCTGCTCTCGTTAAACACTTTGGAATCTTCGAGGGTAAGTTATTCCATCGACTCGTTGCTACAATCTAGTAGATATATCTTGGCTTGTTTGTTTGTATGCGGTAGAAATTTTTTGTTTTCCATGCTACGAACCCCTACAGTGGTATCAGAGCCGTGTCTATATGTAGATCTGTTGCACGAGTAGAACACAATGGTCATTGTGGGCGGTGGTGCTTTTATTATCAATTGCTTCTTGTGTACTTTGCATCTTGCGGTATGGTGGGATGAAGCGGCCCGGGCTAACCTTACATGACATCGTTCATGAGACTTGCTCCACGCTCAACATGCAACTTGTATTGCATAAGTGGCTTTGCGGGTGTCTGTCTCTCCCATCATAGTATAGATCCAATTTACAACGGGCACTTGATAGTTCAAACATCAACGTTGTGGTTCTTGTTCGTAAGTTAGAACGACACTTATTGAAAGCCCCAAACCACGTAAAACATGCAAAGAAATTAGAGGCGTCTAACTTTGTTTTGCAGGGGTGTGCTGTGATGTGATATGGCCATGATTGTGATTATATTTGATGTATGCAATGTTCCTTATTGTAAGTTGGCAACCGGCAGGAGCCATATGGCTGTCTTTAAATTCTGTTAAGACCCGCGTGTCTATTCAAAGTAGTTGTAATAGTTGAAGCTGGTGGACGACAACCATGGAGCGGTGTCATTGACCTTGATACAATGCCGGTGATGATGGAGATCATGTTCGTACTTGAAGATGGAGATCGGAAGCACAAAGAAGAAATGCCATATCATATCACATATTATGAATTGCATGTGATGTTAATCCTTTATGCATCTTGTATTGCTTAGTTAACGACGGTAGCATTATAAGATGATCCCTCATGCACATGAATTTCAAGTTCTTAAGTGTTCATCCTTAGTTAGCACCGTTGCTAAAGCTTGTTGTTTTGAAGCACCACGTGATGATCGGGTGTGTTAGATTCTGCAAGTGTATACAACGTGGGCAAGCCAGATTTGCTCATGCGGAAGCTAAGGTTTGATCTTGACAAGCCTAGCATGTACAGACATGGTCTCGAAACACGGATCCCCGAAAGGTAAAGCATGAATCATATAGTAGATATGATGAACATGTCGATTGTTCGCCATTGAAGCTACATCAACTCTCGTGATGATTGGTTTTGATGTGGTGGATTTGGTTCGTGTGATCACTAAAACAATGTGAGGGATATTGTTTTGAGTGGGAGTTCACCTAGATTAATTCAACTATTAATTAGAACTCAATTTGTCATAAACTTAGTCTAAACTATTGCAAATATGTTGTAGATCAATGGCAGCCCCTACCATCAATTTTAATGCGTTCCTAGAGAAACAAAAGTTGAAAAACAATGGAAGCAACTCTGTGGATTGGTTCCGCAAATTGAGGATTGTCCTCAATGCTGGTAATTTGACCTATGTGCTGGATGCACCGCTGGGTGACCCGCCTGCAGCTACTGCTACCGATGAAGTAAAGAATGTTTACCTCGCTCGGAAGAATCAGTACTCCACAGTTCAGTGTGCTATCTTGTATGGTTTAGAATCGGAGCTTCAGAAAAGGTTTGAGAATTCAGACCCACATGATATTGTCCGTGAACTCAAATTGATCTTTGAGACTCACGCGGCAGTTGAGAGCTATGAGGCTTCTGAAAAGTTCTTTAACTGCAAGATGGAAGAGGGCAGCTCCGTCAGTGAGCATGTGCTTAATATGTCTGGGCACGCAAACAAACTTCAAAGCTTGGGTATAGTGATTCCTAATGCTTTGGGGATTTACCATGTCCTCCAATCACTACCACCAAGTTACAAGAACTTTGTGATGAACTACAATATACAAAGCATGAACAAGCAGTTGCCAGAACTCTTCTCCATGTTAAAATCTGCAAAAGTGGAGATCAAGAAAGAGCACCAAGTGTTGATGGTCAATAAGACCACCAAATTCAAGAAAGGCAAGTCTAAGCAAAAGGGACACTTCAAGAAGGGTGGTAAGAAAGTTACTGCTTGACGAAGAAGACCAAGGCTGGACCCAAGCCTGATACAGAGTGCTTTTACTGCAAGGGAGAAGGTCACTGGAAGCGGAATTGCCCAAAGTACTTGGCGGATTTGAAGAACGACAACATCAAAAAGAAAGGTATATTCGATATACATGTTATTGATGTGTATCTCACTAGTACTCGTAGTAGTGCCTGGGTATTTGATACTGGTTCGGTTGCTCATATTTGTAACTCGAAACAGGTACTGCAGAATAAACGGAAGCTAGCGAAGAACGATGTGACGATGCGCGTGGGAAACGGATCAAAGGTTGATGTGATCGATTGTCGCACGCTACCTCTTCATCTACCATCGGGATTAGTTTTATACTTAAATAATTGTTATTTGGTTCCTGCGTTAAGCATGAACATTATATCGGGATCTTGTTTATTGCGAGACGGTTACTTGTTTAAATCCGAGAATAGTGGTTGTTCGATTTATATGAGTAATATGTTTTATGCACATGCACCTTTGATAGATGGTCTATTTTTATTGAATCTCGATAGTGGAAATACACATATTAATAACATAGAAGCTAAACATTTGAAATCGAGCGATAACTCGACCTATATGTGGCACTGTCGTCTTGGTCACATTGGAGTGAAGCGTATGAAGAAACTCTATTCCGATGGACTTCTTGAATCACTTGATTTCGAATCACTTGAAAGATGTGAAGCATGTCTGATGGGTAAAATGACTAAGACTCCATTTTCAGGTATGATGGAGCGAGCTACGGACTTATTGAAAATCATACATACCGATGTGTGTGGTCCAATGAGTGTAGCAACGCGCGGTGGTTATCGTTATGTTCTTACCTTCACGGATGACTTGAGTAGATATGGGTATATCTATTTCATGAAACATAAGTCCGAAACTTTCGAGAAGTTTAAGGAATTTCAAAGTGAGGTTGAGAATCAACGTAACAAGAAGATTAAATTTCTACGTTCTGATCGTGGAGGTGAATATCTAAGTTACGAGTTTGGCGAGCATTTGAAGAAATGCAGAATACTTTCACAATTGACACCGCCGAGAACACCACAGCGTAATGGTGTGTCCGAACGTCGTAATCGAACTCTCTTAGATATGGTTCGTTCTATGATGTCACTTATAGATTTACCGCTATCATTTTGGGGTTATGCATTAGAAACATCCGCATTCACTTTAAATAGGGCACCATCTAAATCCATTGAAACGACACCGTATGAATTATGGTTTGGGAAGAAATCTAAATTGCCGTTCCTTAAAGTTTGGGGTTGCGAAGCCTATGTAAAGAAGTTACAGCCGGACAAGCTTGAACCCAAAGCAGAAAAATGCGTCTTCATAGGATACCCAAAGGAAACTATTGGGTATACCTTCTATCATAGATCCGAAGGCAAAATCTTCGTTGCCAAGAATGGATCCTTTCTAGAGAAGGAATTTCTCTCGAAAGAAGTGACTGGAAGGAAAGTAGAACTCGACGAGGTTGTTGAACCTTCTCTCGAACTTGCGAGTAGCGCAGCACCGGAAGTAGTTCCTTGGCGTCTACACCAATAAGAGAGGAAGCTAATGATGATGATCATGAAACTTCGGTTGAAGTTACTACAGAGCCTCGCAGGTCAACGAGAACTCGTACCACTCCTGATTGGTATGATTCCGTTATGAGTGTCATGTTGGTGGACAACACCGATGACCCTGTGACATATGAGGAAGCGATGATGAGACCAGATTCCAATAAATGGCAAGAAGCCATGAAATCCGAGATTGGATCCATGTACGAAAACCAAGTATGGACTTTGGTGGACTTACCGGATGGCCGGAAGGCTGTCGAGAATAAATGGATTTTCAAGAAGAAAACAGATGCTGATGGTAATATTACTGTCTATAAAGCTCGACTTGTCGCAAAAGGGTTTCGACAAATTTAAGGAGTTGACTACGATGAGACCTTCTCACCAGTAGCGAAGCTAAAGTCTGTGAGGATTACGTTAGCAATCGCTGCATATTACGATTATGAAATATGGCAGATGGATGTCAAAACAGCGTTCCTCAATGGAGACATTGATGAAGAGTTGTATATGATGCAACCCAAAGGTTTTGTCGATCCTAAATATGCTAACAAGGTATGCAAACTTCAACGGTCCATTTACGGATTGAAGCAAGCATCCCGAAGTTCGAATCAACGTTTTGATAAGGTAATCAAAAGTTTTGGTTTTATACAAACTTATGGAGAAGCTTGTATTTACAAGAAAGTGAGTGAGAGCTCTGTAGCATTCTTAATACTATATGTAGATGACATATTGTTGATTGGGAATAATGTAGACCTTCTTAATAGTGTCAAGGAATATTTGAATAATAGTTTTTCAATGAAAGATCTTGGCGAAGCGGCTTACATATTGGGCATAAAGATTTATAGAGATAGATCGATACGCCTAATATCATTGTCACAAAGTACATATTTGGACAAAGTTCTAAAGAGGTTTGGAATGGAAGATAGCAAGAAAGGGTTCTTGCCCATGTTGCCCAATACGACCTTGAGCAAAACTCAAAGTCCAGCAACGGCAGAAGATAGAGAAAGGATGAGTAAGACTCCCTATGCCTCAGCCATAGGATCTCTAATGTATGCCATGCTATTTACTAGACCCGACATTGCATATGCTGTTAGTTTGACTAGCAGATATCAAAGTGATCCAGGAGTGGATCATTGGACAGCGGTTAAAAAAATCCTTAAGTACTTGAGAAGAACTAAGGATATGGTTCTTTCTTATGGAGGTGATGAACAGCTCGTTGTTAATGGTTACACCAATGCTAGTTGGAACACCGATCCAGACGATTCTAAATCTCAATCTGGATACGTATTTATTTTGAATGGTGCAGCAGTTAGCTGGAGGAGTGCAAAGCAAAGCGTTGTGGCGAGATCTTCAACTGAATCGAAATACATAGCTGCTTCGGAAGCTTCACAAGAAGCGATATGGATGAAAGAGTTCATTACAGAGCTCGGTGTTGTTCCAAGTGCGCTGGACCCAATGTCTATCTACTGTGATAACATGGGCGCCATAGCCAATGCGCAAGAACCAAGGTCACACAAGAAGCTGAAGCATATCAAGCTATGTTTTCACGCTTTTCGAGAACATGTCCAAGATGGTGACATAAAGATTTGCAAAGTACACATAGATCTGAATATGGCGGATCCATTGACTAAACCTCTCCCGAGGGCAAAACATGACCAACACCAAACTGCCATGGGTGTTCGGTATATTACCATGTAATCTAGATTAGTTGACTCTAGTGCAAGTGGGAGCCTGTTGGAGATATGCCCTAGAGGCAATAATAAATGTAGTTATTATTATATCTTTGTGTTTATGATAAATGTTTACATTCATGCTATGGCAGTATTAACAAGGAAACATTAATACTTGTGTGATTTGTAAACTTAAATAAGAGTCCCTAGTAAAGCCTCTTCACAATACTAGCTTGTTGGTTAATAAATGATTGTGGTTTCCCTATCATGAACATTGAGATGTTATTAACAACAAGATCATATTGTTAGGAGAATGATATGATGGACATACTCCTATAGATAAGCGTAGCATAAAGATCAAGTCATTTTAATAGTTCAATTGCTATAAGCTTTCTGATACATAGTAACCTAATTCCTTCAACCATGAGATCATGCTTATCACCATCACCGGAAGGATGCTTTGATGACATCAAACACCACACCGTAACTGGGTGGCTATAAAGGTGGCATTGAGTGTTCGGAAAGTATTGGTTGAGACACATGGATCAAGAGTGGGATTTGTCCATCCATATGACAGATAGATATACTCTGGGCCCTCTCGGTGGAATGTCATCCAATTGGCTTGCAAGCATGTGACTGGCTCACAAGGGATCACATATCACGGGAACGAGAAAAGAGTACTTATAAGTAACGAGGTTGAACTAGGTATGCAGAGATACCGACGATCATAACCTCGGATAAGTAAACTATCGTGAGACAAAGGGAAATTGGTATCATATGTAAGTGGTTCATTCGATCGCAAAGTAATCGTAGAAATATGTGGGAGCCATATGAATTTCCAGATTCCTCTATTGGTTATCATTTGGAGAAGTGTCTTGATCATGTCCGCATAATTCACGAACCGTAGGGAGACACACTTAAGGATTCGACGTTGTTGAGTTGTTATGGAATGATGAGTAAGAGACCGAATGTTGTTCGGAGTCTCGTATGGGATCCGGGATATCACGAGGAGATCCGGAATGGTCCGGAGAATAAGATTCATATAAGGAAAGTCCTGTTTCGGGGTTGGAGAATGGTTCCGGTGTTTTCATCGGGAATGTTCTAGAAGGTTCCGGAATGTCCGGCACTCAGGAGGGGAAGGGTACATGAATGTGTCATAACAAGTTGGAATGGTTGCATCATGTACTAGGTGTCATCGCTGAACAAAATAAAGGGATTAATCAAATCCTAGTTTGAAAAGTCAAACGCCAATTTGAAAAGTCAAACGGCTATTTTTGTTTGGTGGAGGGAGAGTAGGAAACCTACTTGGGGAGGAGTTCCCTCCCTCCACCGCCGGCCTTGGAAGCCGAGTTGGGGAGGGACTCCCCTCCCCTTGGCCGACCCCTCCACCTATATAAGGAGGGGCAGGGTTGCCCCTCCAAGCACACAACACCACGCCCCGCAAACCCTAACCCTAGCCGCCGGCGACGCCACCCCCTGCTGCCGCCGCCTAGGGCAAGCCGCCGCCGCCTAGGAAAACCCTAGCCGCCGGACTTGCCCCTCCTTGGTGCCTCTAAACCCTAGATCGCCAAGCTCTCTCTAATAGTCCACCATACTCGCTCTGGCTTAAGGCGAAGCCCTGCGGGATCTCCCCTCTACTTCCGGTACCACGCCGTCGTGCTGCCGGAATCACGAGGAGAGTGCTACAACCTCCGCTGCCTGCGGGAACAAGGGAGAGGAAGGTCTTCGTCGAGTACCGAACGTGTGATCGACTACGGAAGCGCTGCCGGAACGCAGCGCCGGAAGGATCGTCTACGCGATCTTGAGATCGGCAAGAGTACGACTACATCACTCACGAGAATCTGCTCTCGTTAAACACTTTGGAATCTTCGAGGGTAAGTTATTCCATCGACTCGTTGCTACAATCTAGTAGATAGATATTGGCTTGTTTGTTTGTATGCGGTAGAAATTTTTTGTTTTCCATCCTCGAACCCTACGATTGGTATCAGTCGTGTCTATATGTAGATCTGTTGCACGAGTAGAACACAATGGTCATTGTGGGCGGTGGTGCTTTTATTATCAATTGCTTCTTGTGTACTTTGCATCTTGCGGTATGGTGGGATGAAGCGGCCCGGGCTAACCTTACATGACATCGTTCATGAGACTTGCTCCACGCTCAACATGCAACTTGTATTGCATAAGTGGCTTTGCGGGTGTCTGTCTCTCCCATCATAAGTGGCTTTGCGGGAAAAGCCGATTCTAAAATTTTGTGAGGCTTGCAAGTTAGTTTAGCCTTAACCACTTTGGAAGCCTTGTAATTTTTTTGAACCGGCTTTCCCAGGAAGCTGGGGGTAGGGCGGCTTCTCGGAGAAGCCGCCAAAAGAACTGGGCCTTCTTCATCTTTCAACCTTGAGACCAACACATGGCCCAAGCGATGCCAATGGACAAACCTACAAGTGAAACTCAATTTACACATTAGTCCATAGAGATTGTCATTAATTACCAAAACCACACATGGGGGCATACATGTCCTTACAGCATTGTTTCGATCATTTTTTATTTTTTATGCCTGTTATAAACTATCAACAAACTTTGTCGAACAACGATATGAACATTCTTAGCTCGGGGTTGAGCCTCTCTAAACTTCCATTGGTTTCTAATGAAATAGCATATTGTAAACCTAAAAATGATTTTTGCAAAAAATCATGAGCATCAGATGATGTACCTTAGTTCATATCTGACCCACTTTCTACCGATTCGGCAGGAATTTGTCTTTTTCACCTAGGGTGGATGAAAAGGTTTGATATCCCCCTATTAGGACATTTTCCATGTAAGGTGGTCTAGTATTTTTGAAAAATGGGGTGATCGAATTTTGAATTAACCATTTGGTGGTTTCTTCACAAAACCCCCCGTTTTTGCACTCGGAAAATGGAAAATGGCTTTTTAGTACGACAAAAAAGAAAACTTCCTCCTGCAACATTATTCATTGTCCCATGATGCACATGCATGCACAATTTGGGCACATTATCACAAACTATGCCTTGATTCTAGCCATAACATTGGTCATTTGAACCGAAAGTCAGAAAACCTCGAATGAGATAGGTCATTTTGTGAAAAAAATTTAAGACATAATCAATATACCAAGTTTGATATTTTTCCTTCCAACTGTGTCATATAATTTGACACCACGCGAAGGTTTCACATTGTTTCAATCATTTAAAAATAAATATGCTTGTTTTAAACTATGGTCAAAAACGGCGAGCATTAAGATTCTTACTCAACATAAATATATAATATTTGAGTGTAGATAGATAGATATTATTTTTTTGCAAATTTTGATATATTATTTATTTTTATGAATTAGAATGATTTTTTATGATTTTCCTAAGAGTAATGTGATAAAGGAAAAAAAGAAAAAAAAATTTGCCGTGTATACTACGAAATACACACGGCAAAGAGGCCCCCGTCTGCCGCCGTTAGCTCCTCCCCGTCAAGTGGACGTGTGGGGTCGCGGGTCCCACCTTGTTACCGTGACGACACATATGCCGTGTGCCGTTGTCGACTTTGTCATGTTTCTTTGTAGGTCTTTGCCATGTATATTTCTTACCCTGTTTTTTTCAAAAATTTGTCATGTTCCCATACTTTGCCATATGCTTTCTGGGTTATACACGACAAAGACAAACTTTGCCGTGTTCCGGTCCATTTGACGCACAGCAAAGCCGAGTCTACATGACAGCGATATTTTTTCCGTAGCGTATATTGCTTTTAGTATATAATAGACTTACAATCATTAGAAGAAACCATCAAAAGTTAGTCAAGGTTAGATTCTAAGATATTAAATTTTTTTCAATAATAAAGGTAGTAATTTCTTGGGATTCTTAGTGGGCCGGTCAAGTTAAGTTGTTTTCTCAGTGCCACCGCTAGCTGTTATTCTGTTAAGTACCCGACCGGTCAAGGCTGCAGAGGCAAGCGGCAGTTGCAATAATCTCACAAACATTGGTCAGACCCGTACCACACCCGGCCCACTGATCGATCGGGCTGTACTTGTGTCGCATTTCGAGACGATGGCGACCTCCATTGACGTTGGCGCCGACATCGACGCAGTGTCCACGACGCCTGTGCCGTACATGCTGTCTTTCAGTGACCTGTGCTACAGCGTGAGGAACCGCCGCGACGGCGGGCTGCTTTTGGGCAGTTTCCTGCCGTCGCGCTGCAGCAACGGCCATGCATCCACGGACTCGCCGCCGACCAATACCAGCACCAGCAACAAGGCCCTTCTCTCCGGCATCTCCGGCGAGGCCCGCGAGGGCGAGCTGTTCGCGATTATGGGGGCAAGCGGGTCTGGTAAGTCCACGCTCATCGACGCATTGGCCGGCCGAATCGCCCGCGACAGCCTCCACGGCACCGTCACACTCAACGGTGAACCTATCCATGGCCGCCGCCTCAGCGGCATCTCCGCCTACGTGATGCAGGAGGACCTCCTCCACCCGATGCTCACCGTGCGCGAGACGCTGCTGTACTCCGCCGAGCTCCGCCTCTCCCGCGCGCTCTCCCCTGCCAGGAAAAGGGAGCGAGTGGAGGCGCTCCTCGACACGCTCGGCCTCTCCAGCGTCGCCGACACCATCATCGGTGACCAGGCCCACCGCGGGGTGTCGGGCGGCGAGCGGCGCCGCGTCTCCATCGGCACGGACATCGTCCACGACCCTATCCTGCTCTTCCTCGACGAGCCCACTTCCGGCCTCGACTCCTCCAGCGCGCTCATGGTGATCCAGGTGCTCCGCAGCACCGCGCTCAGCGGCAGCGTCGTCGTGTTGACTATCCACCAACCCAGCGCGCGTATCCTCGCCATACTCGGCAAACTCCTGATCTTATCCCACGGCCGCACCGTCTATGCCGGCACGCCAGCCGGCCTCAAGCCCTTCTTCTCCGAGTTCGTTGGCAGGCCCATCCCGGAAAACGAGAACCCAGCCGAGTTTGCTCTCGATACCATCGAGGGCCAGCCCGAGGGCTCGGGGCCGCTGCCCGACTTTTATGCCAGGTGGCAGCTGCACGGCGACACCGAGGAGAAGGACATCAGGAGGACGCTGATGCCGCTTGAGTTGGCCGTCGCCGAGAGCATCTCCCGTGGGAAGCTGATGGCAGGTGGGAGCGGCTCAGGGATGATGATGTCGTCGTTGGTAAGGAAGTTCGCGAACCCGGTAGAGACCGAGGTATGGGTGCTAGCCAAGCGCTCCTTCACCAACACGCGGCGCATGCCGGAGCTCTTCAGGACGCGACTGGGGACGATGGCGCTGACGGGCCTCATTCTGGGGACCATATTCTTCCATCTGGACGACACGCCCAAGGGCGTCCATGAGCGGCTCAGCTTCCTCGCCGTGGCCATATCCACTTTATTCTATGTCTGTGCCGACGCGCTGCCGATTTTCATGGAGGAACGCCACATCTACCTGCGCGAGACGGCGCACAATGCCTACCGCCGCATCTCCTACGTTCTGGCCAACGCCGTCGTGTCCTTCCCGTCGCTGGTCATCCTGTCCCTTGTTTTCGCGGTCAGCACCTTCTTCCCGGTCGGCCTTGCCGGCGGCGGTGCGTCATTCACCTTCTACTCGCTGGTCGTGCTGGCCTGTATGTGGTCGGGGACTGGATTCGTCCTGTTCCTGTCGGCGGCGGTGCCGCACGTGATGCGGGCTTACACGATGGTGGCGTCCATCCTCGCCTACTTCCTCGTCTTCTCCGGCTTCTTCATCAATCGGGACAGGATCCCGAGATACTGGATATGGTTCCACTACATGTCGCTGATCAAGTACCCGTACCAAGCGGCGATGCAGAACGAGTTCAGGGACGCCACTAGATGCTTTACGCGTGGAATTCAGGTGTTCGACGGCACGCCCATAGCTGCCATGTCTGAGGCCGTCAAGATGAAGGTGCTCAGTACCATCATCACATCCGTCGGAACAAACGTCACCGCCGCTAGCACGTGCATCGTCACCGGCGCCGACGTGCTCGCCCAGCAGGCCGTCACGGACATAGGGATGTGGACGTGCCTCCTGGTGACAGCACTATCCGGGTTCTTGTTCCGTGTCATGTTCTATGTTACCTTGCTTCTTGGGAGCAAGAACAAACGAACATGATGTACCGATTTATGTCAACTTGTAATTTGTTCATCTCAATTTGCGTTGTCCAAACAGCAATTTTATTTGATTTATGTTTGTGAAGAAATGGAGAATCAGAGTGTCAAGAAAAAATAAATTCAATAAAATACCTCGAATCAGGCTTTCGCCCTGCTTTATGAATAAACCAACCATCCACATCCACAAAGAGTCACAAAGTTCAAAACAACACCATACGACTTGCTGGGGCCACAACACAAGACGACCCAACGAGCAAGAACAAACAAACATGAGATGTGTAGTACCGATTTATGTCAAATTTTTACGTAATTTGTTCATCTCAATTTGCGTTGTCCAAACAGCAAATTTATTTGATTTATGTTTGTGAAGAAACGGAGAATCAGATTGACAAGAAAAAATAAATTTCTACTTACTTATAAAGACACGAACATGAATTTTTCTAAATGTATCCCGCAAACCATACACAGACAAACTAAAACCACACACAGAGACCCACTAATCAGATTCGGTGTGCACTTAGCATTTTACAAAACCGGACGGACTCACAGCAACATACAACACCGGACTGACTAGCCCTCTGCCTCGCTGGTTTAAAAAAAAGATCGGTCAATAAAGGAAACAAGAAACAGATCACGTCAATCTCGCCATCACCACTCGCGATCAACATTGTACAATCTTCTTGCCGAGATCCAGTATGACGCCTCGCCGAGATCCTTCACGGCATCCTCTGCGCCACGTTGCTTGACCCTCGCCGTCGCCCGCATCGCACCAACAGCCTGGATGACACCCTCGCCTCGTGCCAATAACCTGGACGACGCCCTCGCCGTCAACGGTGTCACGTCGCGATGGTAACCTGGACAACACCATCGATGCCGACCGTGGCGCGCTGAGACCTGGATGATGCACTTGCTGCGGTGTTCCTCGACGTTGCCCGTGTCACCTCGCACCGACAAGATGGACGACGCTCTCGCCCTTGTCGCCCTCGCCGCGGCGTTCCTGGACAACACATTTACTATTAGGTAACAATATAAAATCAAGAGATGGTTGCATTTCTAACATACATGGTGTTTTAACGTCAGCTATTACATCTTTTACAAACTAGAATTTGGGCAAACCTGCAATCGTAACAGTGCAAATTTCTGAATATGTAGCTAAGAACAATGGGGCAGGCCACAGATAATAATAGTACATCCTTAAAGTACAATTCAAGTACACAGAAATATAGTAAATCCTCTAGCCAAACATTAGCGGAGCAGGCTGACAGTACACACTTCACCATTTGCTACTTCTAAACATACCGTACACTCCGTGAACCGGATCAAAGGATAGAGACGTTTAAATTAGAGCAGTAAACACACACAACTAAATTTACAGAAGGTCTACCAAACAGTAGGCACTACGGGAATAGGAAGCTACGTCGACGGCCAAACGTCGGGACCGTCAGCGTAGCCATCATCCAGACCAGCCCCGCCAAGCAGCCGTCGACGTAAAATTGTCCTCGGCATATCCTATGCTATGCCGAGGGCAGCCGTCGGCGTATGCTACGCCGAGGGGAGCCGTCAGCGTTGCTATTTTTTATTTTACCTCATTAAACTTTGAAAAATCATAACTAAATCATTTTAATTTAGAAAATACAAATAATATATCAAAATTTGCAGAAAAATAAGATCTATCTATATACACTCAAATATTACACATTTGTAAATAAAAATTAAGTGAAACATAAAACATTATATATAGTTTAAAACAGGCATACAAAATTTAAAAACGATCGAAACAATGTGAAACCTTCGCGTGGTATTATATTATGTGACATAGTTAGAAGGAAAAATATAAAACTTGGTATATTAATTATGTCTTAAAAAAACCTTCACAAAATGACCTATCTCATTCGAGGTTTCTTAGCTTTCGGGTCAAATGACCAATGTTATAGCTAGAATCAATGCATAGTATGTGATAATGTGCCCATATTGTGCATACACGTGCATCATGGGATGGCGAACATTGTTGCAGGAGGAAGTTTTCCTTTTCGTCGCACCAAAAAGCCATTTTCCATTTTCCGATCCTAAAAAAGGGACAGTTTTATGAAGCAACGACCAAATGGCTAATTCAAAATACTACCACCATATTTTAAAAAAATACTACACCACCTTATATGGACAATGTCCCAACAGGAGAATCTGAAACCTTTCCTTCTACCTCTGGTGAAAAAGACAAATTCCTGCCGAATCGGCAGGAAGTGGGTCAGATATGAACTACGATGCCCATGTTTTTTTTATAAAAATTATTTTTAGGTTCACAATATGCTATTTTATCAAAGATCCAATGCAAGTTTTATGAGGCTCGGCCCCGAGCTAAGAATCTTTATGCCCGTCATTCGAGAAAGTTTGACGATAGTTTAAAATAGGCATAAAAAATTAAAAAACGATCGAAACAATGCAAAACCTTCGCTTGGTGTCATATTATGTGACATAGTTTGAAGGAAAAATATCAAACTTGGTATATTGATTATGTCTTAAAAAACCTTCACAAAATGACCTATCTCATTCGAAGTTTCTTGGCTTTCGGGTCAAATGACCAATGCTATAGCTAAAATCAAGGCATAGTTTGTAATAATATGCCCATATTGTGTATACACATGCATCATGGATGGCGAACAATGTTGCATGAGGAAGTTTTCCTTTTCGTCACACCAAAAAGCCATTTTCCATTTTCCGATCACAAAAAACTGACGGTTTTGTGAAGCAACCACCAAATGGCTAATTCAAAATACTATCACCATATTTTACAAAAATACTAGACCAACTTATATGAACAATGTCCCAACAGGGGGATCTGAAACCTTTCTGTCTACCTCTGGTGAAAAAGACAAATTCCCGCCGAATCGGTAGGAAGTGGGTCAGATATGAACTACAGGTACATGATCCGATGCCCATGTTTTTTTACAAAAATCATTTTTAGGTTCACAATATGCTATTTTATCAAAGATCCAATGCAAGTTTTATGAGGCTCGGCCCCGAGCTAAGAATCTTCATGCCCGTCATTCGAGAAAGTTTGACGATAGTTTAAAACGGGCATAAAAATTCAAAAACGATCAAAACAATACAAAACCTTCGTGTGGTGTCATATTATGTGGCATAGTTAGAAGGAAAAATATCAAACTTGGTATATTGATTATGTCTCAAAAAAACCTTCACAAAATGACCTATCTCATTCGAGGTTTCTTGGCTTTCGGGTCAAATGACCAATGTTATAGCTAGAATCAAGGCATAGTTTGTGATAATATGCCCATATTGTATATACACATGCATCATGGGATTGCGAACAATGTTGCAGGAGGAAGTTTTCCTTTTCATCGCACCAAAAAACCATTTTCCATTTTCCGATCACAAAAAACTGACGGTTTTGTGAAGCAACCACCAAATGGCTAATTCAAAATACTACCACCACATTTTACAAAAATACTAGACTATCTTATATGGACAATGTCCCAACAGGGAGATCTGAAACCTATCCGTCTACCTCTGGTGAAAAATATAAATTCTCGAATCGGTAGAAAGTGGGTCAGATATGAACTACATGTATATGATCCGATGCCCATGTTTAAAAAAAAAATCATTTTTAGGTTCACAATATGCTATTTTATCAAAGATCCAATGCAAATTTTACGAGGCTCGGCCCCGAGCTAAGAATCTTCATGCCCGTCATTCGAGAAAGTTTGACGATAGTTTAAAACGGGCATAAAAATTCAAAAACGATCAAAACAATACAAAACCTTCGTGTGGTGTCATATTATGTGGCATAGTTAGAAGGAAAAATATCAAACTTGGTATATTGATTATGTCTCAAAAAAACCTTCACAAAATGACCTATCTCATTCGAGGTTTCTTGGCTTTCGGGTCAAATGACCAATGTTATAGCTAGAATCAAGGCATAGTTTGTGATAATATGCCCATATTGTATATACACATGCATCATGGGATTGCGAACAATGTTGCAGGAGGAAGTTTTCCTTTTCATCGCACCAAAAAACCATTTTCCATTTTCCGATCACAAAAAACTGACGGTTTTGTGAAGCAACCACCAAATGGCTAATTCAAAATACTACCACCACATTTTACAAAAATACTAGACTATCTTATATGGACAATGTCCCAACAGGGAGATCTGAAACCTATCCGTCTACCTCTGGTGAAAAATATAAATTCCTGCCGAATCGGTAGAAAGTGGGTCAGATATGAACTACATGTATATGATCCGATGCCCATGTTTAAAAAAAAAATCATTTTTAGGTTCACAATATGCTATTTTATCAAAGATCCAATGCAAATTTTACGAGGCTCGGCCCCGAGCTAAGAATCTTAATGCCCGTCGTTCGAGAAAGTTTGACGATAGTTTAAAACGGGCATAAAAAAATTCAAAAACGATCGAAACAATAAGAAACCTTCGCGTGGTGTCATATTATGTGACATAGTTAGAAGGAAAAATATCAAACTTGGTATATGATTATGTCTCAAAAAACCTTCACAAAATGACCTATCTCTTTCGAGGTTTCTTGGCTTTCGGGTCAAATGACCAATGTTATAGCTAGAATCAAGGCATAGTTTATGATAATGTGCCTATATTGTGCATACACATGCATCATGGGATGGCGAACAATGTTGCAGGAGGAAGTTTTCCTTTTCGTCGCACCAAAAAACCATTTTTCATTTTCCGAGCACAAGAAATGACGGTTTTGTGAAGCAACCACTAAATGGCTAATTCAAAATTCTACCACCACATTTTACAAAATTAATATACCACCATATATGGACAATGTCCCAACAGGGGGATCCGAAACCTTTCTGTCCACCTCTGGTAAAAAAGATAAATTCCTGCCGAATCTGTAAGAAGTGGGTCAGATATAAACTACAGGTACATGATCCGATGCTCAGGTTTTTTTACAAAAATCATTTTTAGGTTCACAATATGCTATTTTATCAAAGATGCAATGCAAGTTTCCTTTTCATCGCACACAAAAGCTATTTTTCATTTTCCGAGCGCAAAAAGGGGGATTTTCTAAAGCAACCACCAAATAGCTAATTCAAAAACAGAGAGTTTGTGATTAGTTGATATGGATATCATATTTAGATTCCTCTTATTTTTTTGATCAATTTAGACATATTATTTGTCAAATTTCGATTTACGGATTTAAAGATATTAATTATTCCATATTAAATAGAAAATACAAAAAAGTAAAATTATTATATTTTTATTTGAATTCAATAATATTTTTACTTATTCATTAATATTTACTTAAATAATTGTTTGTAATTTCAAAAAATACGAACATGTGACATGATGATATAAGAGTTAATAGGATTGATATCATAGTATTGACAACAATGTATGAATTACTTTGCGGAAACAGATTCTAAAGGAACGAGAAAGTTAAGCGTACTGGAGCTGGAGTAGTATTAGGATGGTGACCGTCCGGAAAGTTTGACCAAAACTGCAATTTAATCAAATATTAAGTGTAATTAGTGTTAAAAATGGTTAAAGTGAGAGATTAACGAGTCAAACAATTCAAAGATTAAAAAAATTGAGAAAAAAAAATTATATGTTTTTGCAACCTGCCACAGGCTATGCCGACGGCCGCTACGCTGAGGGAAAAGCCGTCGGCGTAGCGTACGCCGACGGCATTTCGATACACCGACGGCTTGTGTGTGCTCCGCCGAGGGAGCCCTTTGCCGAGGAGGCTACGCCGAGGGCAGCCGTCGGCGTACCATACTCCGAGGGCATTTTAGCCTACGCCGACAGCTTTTTTTCCTCGACGTAGCGCGCGTCCTGTAGTGAGGTCAACCAGAGTAGATATAGTAGGAAACCTGGGATGAGCATATCCAAGAGACATTCAAACTAATTAATTATTGTCTATGTGTTTTTGATTTAATGAGCATATCCAAGCAATTCCATCCTTGCTAATAGAACATGTCAAGATGTCATTATCAACACATCAGACAATGAGGCAGACAATACTATCTGTAAATCATTGATATTTTTGTTAACATCTGACTTAATGAACAGAGTGAATTAGTACAAACGCACTCATCAAGCTGGAGCTACTAACGAATCTGGAAAATAGCTACAATTCAGTAACTAAGGATCACCTGTTACATTAATAGAAATGCTAGAATCTCTTTGGCCGATGTGTGCTTGGAAGTTGACAATAATACTATCACACTAGGGGAAGGGCGAAGAGGGAAAGGAGAACAGTACCTTCTACCTTGTCAGAGAAGGTCTCTTTGATGAGGGTAATGACACCGGCGCCAATTCGTGCGGTGAGGACCGGAGTTCTGCGACAGTCACCACTAGGCTGAGGATAGAGAGGCAGAGCAACAGGGAACAGCTGGATCCATGTGCTATCAGTGGAGTTAATTTTTTAAAAAAGAACATAAGATCGCCTGATTTACCTCCCAGCAAACCGTTCTACTGATAGGATAATCTTAAAGGATAATGGAACTTTTCGTGAAGAAATTCCAACTCTAGATCAGGGAATTGTTGCCTGCTTTCCAAAGAGACCAAATTTAACTTCTCTGATATCTTATCTGCAAGAAATTGTGCACTTGGTCAACAAGTATCTTCTAGAGGGTGTGCAGATTGTGTTCAACAGACAAAGTATCTTCACAATTTAAAACTGATCACGGAGAAATAACCATGTCAAAATGTTTATTTACATTTCCAAATTTCTAGAGCGTTTAGCTGCATTATGGTGTATAACTTTTTAGTGTATATTCTGTCAAATCTAACGATGTAACATTGCAATAAGCAAATTGCTGAACTGTAGGAACATGACTTTGTTTGACACCTGGAACTGACCGAAAATTCTTAGCAGACAGCCAGAAGTAGCTAGGACAAGAAACATCAGCAGTTCAGCATATAGAAACAAAACCACAACACAGTGTCCAAGCTATCTCCCTATACGCATCAAATCGTGTCAGTCCAAGGACAACAAATAAAAGCAGTGCAAGCACAAAACGGGAAAATAAGATGCCCATATAGCTATATTCCCTTAACACTATCGGAAGTACATCATCAGGAGGAACAATGAAAAGTTCAGTACTCTTAAATATTTGAAAATTTATGTGTTTATTGGTTATCACCCAAATAGGCAGAAACAAGTAGAACATGAGATGTAGATTATAGTACTATTGGTTAATCATGCAAATAAAACAATGAAATTGTCAAAATAAAGTATGCTCCAAGCATATATGGCCACATATCCTTAGCGAACCCACTCCTAATTGTCCATGTTTGTTGTCACCAAAAGCAAAGACTGAAGACGAAAACAAATAACATACTAATGATTTTTCAGGGCAGTCTACTAATGAACAAAATACATGGACAATTATAAAGCTGCCTTTCTAGCAATTGAATACGATATCTTTGCAAGCACAGGGAAACCAATGGTATTGCAATAGATGAATGAGGGCTGATGCCTTATTAAGGTTAATCGATTCACCAGGGATGAATATATGCCAGTTTTACTAAGTTATCAGAGCATGTAAATAAGGTACTGAAGAATTATTCTTTGGGAGGACGAGAGTATAAAGGATATTGCAATACATGATAGAGGTCTGCGTCTGCGTCTATGCATGCGTGCCTAGCGCTGGATAACAGCGAGCATCCCCAGCTCGACTGCCTCCTTGGGAGGCCGCCAAAATTGACAAGGATGGGCGGAGAAGAGGAGTAGCGTGCGAGTCCTCATGATAGCGGTGGGGAGGCATTGGAGGGGCAGCTCGACGAGATCTAGAGAGGGAGCTGGTGAGGATTGCAGGACCTCGCCCCGCTGGTGGGTAGACAGGGGAGGGCTCGCCGGGGCGGTGAGGAGGCACCTTCCCTTCGCCGTCGCTGGATCGGCAGGGAGACGAACAAGTGCGAAGGTACCCTTTTTAAAAAAAAAAAAAATCCTGAGAGATTCAATGTACCTGCATTTTTCTGAGAGGAGAGATTTCGTGTACTGCTTTGATCACATATGCTCTTCACGAGTGGTCTTTTTGGGTACGATTGGACGAGCCAAAAGGGTTTCCAAAAAATTTCCTATAATCATCATTCTGAATACCTTCAAAATTCTACTAAACATTTTTTTATAATAGTTTTATTGAATATACTAAAGGTGTATCATTGAAATTTCATAACCATGTAGGCCATGATGTAGTCTGTGGATGTTATATTTAATAGTGTATTTTACTGGAGATATTTTATCTGACATTTCTGAATAACTAGCTACATATATTATGATATGAGGAGATATATATTTCGCCCCATATTATATTATGATATTTAGTCAATGTTGTATCTTTATTTTTTTTAACTAGCTACAACTACTATTTGATAGGTTTATATGACACATTTTTGGAACAAATTAGTTGTTATTTTAGTCGAATCGGAAAATGAATGATGATGTGGATCGTGCTACACGTGCTCATATCATTGGGAATGAGTGACTCGGTAAAAACAACTCGCTAAATATTGGAAAAAAACTCGCTAAAAGAGAAATAAAAGTCAATATATATTTTTTATAATCATTACGCACAGGCTTACTAGTTCAGTAAAATAGACAAAGTCATGTCCATTTAGGGGAGCCACTTAGGCCATAACTCTCGAGAGCTCTCAGCATGCACATAAAACGCACACTACTTTGTGGTGACCCATTAAAACAGCCAGCACATTTTCACATAATGAAATTAGGAAATCCCTCGCGATCCCTCCCTTCTGTTGGGTGCCGCGTGTCCTGGACGTGGAAACAAAACAAGCCACCTTATCGCCTCCTTCTCTTCCCCCATGACTCTCCATCCCAGTTACTTCTTTTTCTCTTCCTCCTCACAGAGAAAACGGGCGAATAGCACCCCCCGTGCGACGACGTTGAGCTGAATTGGAAAGAGAGTAACATAGTTGGCTAGAATAGCTCGCACGCGACATATTAGAAGACCCAAATAGCTAAAACACGACATGCCCTTGTTAGCCTCTACACAACACACAAGTTAACACCGGGCCTTAGCTATTTAGATTATGTGACCATATCACCCACCACTTATCCAACTCAGCGCTCGGACCCACAACTTATCCATCCGAGCATGGGAACCACCAGTTATCCACCTCAACACGGGACCCACCACTCAACGACATCAGCTGGTTCACTTAAGTCACCGTGTATAGCTCCTCCCCTCCCCTTTCTCTCTCATCCCCGTTGCCGGCGGTCAGCCAACGAGCTTGGAGGGTGCAGCCGCTGGTAATACCAAACAGCGCAGCCACCATGGTCGGGAGGAGCAGCGTATCAAGCAAGGACGATGTGGCTTTCTGCCTTGAATGTAAGGTCAGATCTAGAGTTAGGGTTTCATTGTTTTTAGTCGTAAAATTTTGGGATTTTTCTCGGTTAATGAAAATTGAAAATATTTATGTTGTTTGTGAACTTACAGTGTCATGATTCCATGCTTGACTCCGGTTTTTGTGGCAATGATGATGATCCACCGAATGTGGGTTTCCATTTTAAACGGCGGACTAGAATGGTAGCTTTTGAAGGCACAAATACGGGTAGGAAGTACCTGGGATGTGGACTTGTGAGTAATTTTTAGATATTTGATGTAATTTTGTGGATCTAGGTGAATTTTGTTTGATCATGAACGAATGTTCTGTTTGTAAGAAGGTGACAACTATGGTTTTATGTAGTTTGACGATCGTGAGTGGCCTGGATCATTAAAGAAAGCTGTGTCGAAGCTTTGGTTTTTGTTTGAGCAATATAAACATGAAAAGAAACACATTGAAGAACTATTGATGAAGGCATTGGAGGAGAAGGCGACAGCTATGGATGCGAGGATGCGAATTGAACTGCATACAACTGACTTAGTGAGGTCAAAGAGAAGCCTGATGAAACTAAGAATAAGATGATTCAATTTCAGCTCATGTCTTGAAGTTCAGAACAATTTTTTTTCCATTTCTAATGGTCTAGTTTGTTGCTCAATGGCGTGCCAGCATTCTGCTACCTAAATGGCAGGCCAGCTTATTTTTCAATAACAACTAAGTAACATGCATGATGCCAAAACATGTAACCATTGCTCAGATCAAAGCTATTTTTGTTTTCCCTTTGCAAATCTGCAGTGAAAAGTTTGGACCAACAAAGTGATATAGACTGATAATTAAAATGTTGTAGGATGAAGGTAAGTGGAAACTGTTAGCTCCTCCCCATCAATTGGACCTGTGGGGTCGCGGGTGCCACCTCGTTGCCGTGACGATACTGTCGACTTGTCGAGTTTTTTTTTTCCGTGTTCCTTTGTGGGTCTTTACCGCGTATATTTTTTACCGTGTTCCTTTTCAGAAATTTGCCGTGTTCATGTACTTTGATGTGTGCTTTCTGAGTTATACACGGCAACGACAATCTTTGCCGTGTTTCGGTCCATTTAGCACACGCAAAGCCGTGTCTACACGGCAACGGATAGTGATGGCACCATCCAAAAACACTTCTTTAAAAATGCGTAATTCCTATGCCTCGTAATCCTTCAATAAAAGGGATGTACATGAGCTGGTCAAGTTTTTTTTAGATTGTATATGTATTTCATTAGATCAAAGTCGAGTACAACAATACGTACACACATGACGGAACGGTCTAGAAGGACACAAAGATCCGTACAAGATGCAAGAAGAACCCTAAGAAGCAAAAAATGACAAAGAAACCCCTAGGGAACTCTGCTCCAGATCCAATCTGCCGCTCGACTCCGGCGTCGCCACGGCGAGCACCAAGAGAGGAAGAGACGGAGTCCAAAAAGCCCGAGATCGACGCAGCTCCATAGCCACATGGCTTTGTGAACCTCAAAAGTGGAGCACCCGAAGTGCTCACCTTGTCGCTGGGGCTCATCGGTCGGGGACCATCCCCAAGCTCATCGCCGATCTCTAGATCCGGTCCACCCCATCGACCTCGTCGAGGGACAGAGCCAGATCCACATGCCGCACACCACGAGCCCTGCATGGATCTCCGCGTCAACCAGACCACCACCAGCCACACCCGGCAGGCAGCAATCGCTCCACTACGTCTTCCCCTATCTTCCCGACGGCGCCTGAGGAGACACCGGCGTGACGCGGACGAAGAAGAGGAACAAAGCTCCCCAGCGAGATCCTCGGCGCCGTCTCGACACCGATCGAGCGCCACCCGCAAACCCTAACCTACACCTATCTACACGCCGGCCAGAAAGCATCGGGGCTTCCCCCATCCCACCGTCGCCAGAGGCCCGGAATGACGAGAGGAGGGAGAGGAAGCCCACGCCTTCGGCGGCGGTGGACGAAAGGGAACGGGGCTCCTCCCTTTTCAGTACTCACTCTACTGTAGCGAAGAGGAGGGGAAAGGGAAAGCTGGGCTGGTCAAGTTAAGTTATTTTCTTGGTTGCCATCGCTGATAAATACCCGGCGCGCGATGATTACCCTACTCCAGCATTTCCAGTTGCAATCTTACACACCCACCATCAGATCGAGCTCATGACCACGGCGTTTGACGTTGGCGCCGCCGACGAGTACGCTGCGCCCGTGACGCATGTGCCGTACGTGCTGTCCTTCACGGACCTGTGCTACAGTGTCAGGAAACGCCGCGATGACGGCGGGCTGTTGGGCAGCTTCCTGCCGGTACGCCGGAGTAACCGCCTGGAATCTGGGCCCACCAATACAAGTACAAACACAAGGGTGCTTCTCTCCGGAATCTCCGGCGAGGTGCGCGCGGGCGAGCTGTTCGCCGTCATGGGCGCAAGCGGGTCGGGTAAGTCCACGCTCGTCGACGCCCTCGCCGACCGAATCGCCCGCGACAGCCTCTGCGGCAAAGTGACGCTCAACGGTGAACCTCTCCATGGCCGCCGCCTCCGCGCAATCTCGGCCTACGTGATGCAAGAGGACCAGCTCTACCCGATGCTCACCGTGCGCGAGACGCTGATGTTCGCGGCCGAGCTCCGCCTCTCCCCCGCGCTCTCCCCGGCAAGAAGAAGGGAGCGCGTCGACGCCCTCCTCGACCAGCTCGGCCTCTCCAGCGCCGCGGACACCATCATCGGCGACGAGGCCCACCGCGGAGTTTCTGGCGGCGAGCGGCGACGCGTCTCCATCGGCACGGACATTGTCCATGACCCCATCCTGCTCTTCCTCGACGAACCCACTTCCGGCCTGGACTCCTCCAGCGCGTTCAAGGTGGTCCAGGTGCTCCGAGTCATCGCGCTCAGCGGCAGCGTCGTCATCTTGACCATCCACCAACCTAGCGCGCGCATCCTCGGCATACTCGGTAGCCTCCTGGTCCTGTCCCGCGGCCGCACAGTCTACGCCGGCACGCCCGCCGGCCTCAAGCCCTTCTTCTCCGAGTTCGTCGGCATGCCCATCCCGGAAAACGAGAATCCGGCCGAGTTCGCGCTTGATACCATCCAGCTTCTGGAGCGCCAGCAGCCTGACGGCTCCGCGCCGCTGGCGGACTTCAATGCCAGGTGGCAGCAGAAGCACCGAAACATCAGCACTTTGATGCCGCTGGAATTGGCCGTCGGCGATAGTGTCTCCCGTGGGAAGCTTGTGGCCGGGAGGGGCACGGGGATGGTGTCGTTCGCGAACCCGCTGGCGACGGAGGTGTGGGTGCTAATCAGGCGGTCCGTCACCAACACGCGGCGCATGCCCGAGCTCTTGGGCACGCGCCTCGCCATGGTGATTGTGCTGTGCCTTATCATGTCAAGTGTCTTCTTCCACCTCGACAACACCCGCAAGGGCGTCCAGGAGCGGCTCAGCTTCTTCGTCATGGCCATGACAAGCATGTTCTACCTCTGCGTCGACGGGCTGCCGGTGTTCATCCAGGAGCGGCCCATCTACCTACGCGAGACGGCGCACAACGCCTACCGGCGCATCTCCTACGTTCTGGCCAAGACCGTCGTGTCGTTCCCGCCGCTTGTCATCTTGTCCCTGGTGTTCGCGGTCACCACTTTCTACCCCATCGGCCTCACCGGCGGTGGTCCCTCCTTCGCCTTCTTCTGGCTGGTAATGCTGGCATCTATGTGGACGGGCACTAGCTTCGTGATGTTCCTGTCGGCGGCGGTGCCGCACCTGATGCTGGCGAACGTAGCGGCGGGGGTCTTGGTCACCTACTTCCGCCTCTTCTCCGGCTTCTTCATCAACCGGGACAGGATTCCGAGCTACTGGACATGGTTTCACTACATGTCACTCCTCAAATACCCATACCAGGCGGCGGTACAGAACGAATTCAGCGACGCTACGAGGTGCTTTACAAGGGGAACTCAGGTATTCGACGGCACGCCCATCGGCGGCATGCCCGATGCCGTCAAGACGAAGGTGCTCGGCGCCATCAGCACCGTGCTCGGCACTAACATCACGGCCACCACGTGCATTGTCAACGGCGCCGACGTGCTCGCGCAGCAGGCCCTCACAGACATAGGGATGTGGACTTGCCTCATGGTGATTTTCTTATTCGGGTTCTTCTTCCGTGCTTTGTTCTATGTTGCGTTGCTCGTCGGGAGCAACAACAGACGGAAATGAAATTATAAGCACATACACTCTTGTTTGTAGTATTTTGTTTTTCTAGTGTTCTATTGTTTTCTGGAAGTTATTCATCATATGCTAAATGGCCGTACAAAATGGAAACATATATAAGCAGTGCACCAACCAAAAAAATATTAATTATGCTCTTCTATCAAAACAGTTCATTCCATTTTCTACTTTGAAATTTGTGCTACTCCTTTATATTACAACTATTACAAGTTAATAGCATAAAAACTACCACATTATTAGAGCGTAAAATTATGAGATGGTAACGCTTTAGGTTTTGGCAACCAAAATCTACCACTCTACAACATAGCTTTTGCAATTGGCGCAAATGACGCACTAGGAGCTAGAACTGATAGGTGGGATCAATTTGTCAGCGCTAGGTGGCAAAAAATAAATTAATTTGTTGAGTTGGTTAGGCCGCACATGTCACCCCAATTATAAAAATACCTAAATATATAACAATAATTATAAAAAACGAGGTTGTTTCTCTCCCACGGGCATGACTTCCCCAGTGCCGGCGCGCCTGCCTGTTCCCCTCGATGTCGGTTAGGCAGTTGCCCCTGACGTCCAACGCCTTCGAACTCGTTCTCCGAGAGCCTCAATGGCACGCGCCCCCAAAGTCCAATTCAGCACGCCGGACACAACCTCCCCACTTCCTCCGTCGACGAGAGGCTCTACCGCTGCGCTTCCTCGATGCTAACGAGACACAGTGCGTGAACACTGGCCCTCCCCGGTTACCGCCACATCCTCGGTGCCAACACCATCACTAGTAGAAAATCTGTCTTTCGTTTGGAGCAGCCCAGTGTAGGGGTTCGTAGCATGGAAAACAAAAAAATTCTACTGCATGCAAACAAATAAACCAAGATCTATCTACTAGATTGTAGCAATGAGTCGATTAGAGTACTCACCCTCGAAGATTCCAAAGCGGTTAACGAGAGCAGATTCTCGTGGGTGATGTAGTCGTACACTTGTCGATCTCAAGATCGCGTAGACGATCCTTCCGGCGCTGCGTTCCGGCAGCGCTTCCGCAGTCGGTCACACGTTCGGTACTCGATGAAGACCTTCCTCTCCCTTGTTCCAGCAGGCAGCGGAGGTTGTAGTTCTCCCCTCGTGATTCCGGCAGCACGACGGCGTGGTGTCGGAGATAGAGGGAAGATCCCGCATGGCTTCGCCTAAACTGGTGCGAGTTATGGTGGATCTAGGGTTTCCTGGTGAACTAGGGTTTAGAAGACCGGGAGGAGGAGGAGGTGTCGGCGGCGGCGACGGACCGGCGGCGGCGCGAGGCGGCGGCGGCGGCTTGCGGGTGTGGGAGGGCTAGGTCTTGTGTGTTTGGGGCAGCCCTCCCCCTCTATTTATGAGATGGGGGCAGCCTTGGAAGGGGTGGGTTTGAATCCAAACCCAAACCCAAGTTGGATTGAGAGAAGGACTCTTTCCTTCTTCCACCAGGAAACCATTGCTCCAATTTGACTTTCAATTTAGAGCTTTAATTCTCTCTTGCAAATGTCCACACCAAGTGATCTAAGATATGATCCAATCATTCCACTTACCCATGACACATTCATGGACCATTCCCCTTCTGAACCGGTGAACCTTCTAGACCCTTCTAGGACCTCTTCGATGAAAACATCGGAATCTTTCCCGAACTCCAGAATCGGACTTTACTTATATGAATCTTATTCTCCGGACCATTCCGGATCTCCTCGTGATATCCCGGATCCCATCCGAGACTCCGAACAACATTCGGTATCCCTACTAACATTCCATATCTACTAAACAACATCGAATCCTTAAGTGTGTCTCCCTACGGTTCGTGAATTATGCGGACATGACCGAGACACTTCTTCGATCAATAACCAATAGAGGAATCTGGAAATTCATATGGCTCCCACATATTTCTACGATTACTTTGCGATCGAATGAACCACTTACATAAGATACCAATTTCCCTTTGTCTCATGAAAGTTTACTCATCCGAGGTTTTGATCGTCGGTATCTCTGCATACCTAGTTCAACCTCGTTACTGATAAGTACTCTTTTCTCGTTCCCGTGATATGTGATCCCTTGTGATCCAGTCACATGCTTGCAAGCCAATTGGATGACATTCCACCGAGAGGGTCCAGAGTATATCTATCCGTCATATGGATGGACAAATCCCACTCTTGACCCATGTGCCTCAACACATACTTTCCGAACACTCAATGCCACCTTTATAGCCACCCATTTACGGTGTGGCGTTTGATGTCATCAAAGTATCCTTCCGGTGATGGTGATTAGCATGATCTCATGGTCGAAGGAATTAGGTTACTATGTATCAAAAAGCTTATAGCAAATGAACTATTGAAATGACTTGATCTTTATGCTATGCTTATCTATAGGAGTATGTCCATCATACCATTATCCTAATGGTATGATCTTGTTGTTAATAACATCTCAATGTTCATGATCAGGAAACCATGATCATATATTAACCAACAAGCTAGTTTAACAAGAGGCTTCACTAGGGACTCTTTTATGTTTACAAATCACACAAGTATTAATGTTTCCGGTTAATACAATTATAGCATGGTATGTAAACATTTATCATAAGCATGAAGATATGATAATAACCACTTTATTATTGCCTCTTGGGCATATCTCCAACATCTCCCACTTGTACTAGAGTCAATAATATAGTTTCAAACCTTTGTGTATTCAACTCCTATGGCTTTCCGGTGTTGTATGTACACGATTGCTAGTGGTCAACTGAACTCCGGATCTGACACTTCCAGGTCCATGTATAATTGCATGTCTTTGCGTCTCTACGCATCACTCATTCTCTAATGAGATGGCTTTGTATAAATTTGGTCCTTTGGTGAGACCTTTTAGTTCCTTGGGATTAAAACATGTTGATAATATTGTCGTAAAATATATCTTCATAGTACTATCCTGCTGTGAACCACGCCTAGTTTGATAACAAACTACTTTACACAAATGCCCTCTTTTGCTGCTATTATAGCAGTCAAATACTTAGCCTTTGTTGTAGTATCTGCCACAATGTCTTAACTTTGGAACTCATCCAAATCCATTATGGAACTTACTTTCCATCATATTGTGCCACCCTTAGTTTAGATAGAGATAAACTTAATTTGTACTTTGTGACAAAACTAGTATCAATGTAATACTTTTACAATGAACTGACCATCTATTTGTCACTTCTACAAAATAATATATTCTTAGTTCTTCTAAAAGCTCATAAGAATATCTTTACTATCGTCCAATAATCATATTATGAATCATTCTGGTATACGCTCATAACATTTAGAGCATAGGACATATCTGGATTTGTACACATCACAGCATGATTGATAAAGTACTCTTTGTGATCAAGTATCAAAAATACTTGAATCTTCATTCAATCCTTCCTGTGCAACAAGAACCTTTCTTGTAGTTTCTATATTGAACTTATTCAGTATCTCGTCTATGTACTTCTGGCACAACCATATTAGCGTCTCAATTTATCCATATAGACATTGATGCCAAATATTCGGGTTCTGCCTAAGCCTTTCATCGAGATGAAATTCTTAACCTATGTCAATAAAAAGATACATCATTTCCAATCAACAATATGTCTTCCACATAATGTATTAGAAACATGTCTTAGTGCTCCCACTTAATTTCTTGCAAATGCAAGCATCTTCATCGTCTCCGATGAAATTAAACTCTTTTAACAGTTTCATCATAGTGAAGATTCCAACTCCGCGATGCTTACTTCAACCATTCAAGTTTGCATATGCTTTTAGCATCCTTTGAATTAACAAAACCCTTTGGACCGTGTCATGAACACATCCTAGGTAACCATTCTATTAGAAGAACTTGTTTTGTTTATTCAACACATAACAAAATTATATGTCGTGGTTGCTACATTAATCCGTCTAGACTAAATATCGCTTAATGAAAGATCAGATCTTGTCATAGTCAACTCTTTGAACATTGTTGTGAACTCTTTCCTGACATGTCGATAATTTCATAGATGTGAAACATCCATGTTTATTTATTTATAGATCCAAATATGACTGTAAGGTCTTGCAACTTTCCAGAGGGTCTTTCATGTTCAAAGCTTTATCTCTCGTATATGGAACTATCACGGATTTTATGGCTTCAAGCCATTTGACGGATTTAGGGCCCATCATCGCTTCTTTGCATGTAGTCAGTTCATTATTGTCAAATAATGATTCAACCCTCAAATCTTGGTATTTGATTGTTTACCCGACCTACTTGGTTCAATAGGAACTTAGACCTCCGTGACCACAACCTTTGAGGCACGTGAGCCATGAGCATTGTTGCTGCCTCCGGAACACTTTTCGGCGCTTCACAACTTTGCACATATAGCTAAGGTTCTCTTAACCTTATCAAAGTTCTATTGTCCTCCCACTTAACTTTTCACGGAAAATTCCTTTCTCAAAGAAACTTGACGTTCTAAGCGACAAACATTTTTGTCTTTGGTGTTATGGAGGAATACTCAACGATTATTCAAAATAACATAAAAAGATATGTTCATCCGATTTTGGCTGCAAACATCTTTCTTATGCATAGCATACCAATGTTTAAGAAAGGACAACTTGGGTTTTATCCCAAACCATAACTTTACATGGTGTCAATTCAACGGATCATGATGGAGCTCTTTTCAGTGGAAAAACGGTAGTCTCTAAAGCTTTTAATCTTTAAAATATAATGGCAGTTTTATGAATTACACCTTTGATCTTACCATGTCAAACAAGGTTTGATTACATATCTCTAACGATCCATACTCTTATGGTGTTTCGGGAAATGCAAATCCACAGAATGATTCCTTAAATCTTAGGTGTTTATGCTAAACTTGTAACTCAAGTATCTTCCTTTATGATCTTATCATAAACTATTTATATTCTTGTTACAATGATTTTGCACTTCATCTTGAAAGTCTTTGAACTTTTCAAATGTTTCATTCTTCATCCTTATTAAGTAAATATTCATATATTCACTCGAATTTTCGGAGAAAGCATATGAAGTTGAAATTCATCGCTCTTGACTACACATAATGGACTTCATACAACAATATGTACAAGTTCCAATAAGCTAGTCATTCGTTCCCTTTTGGCCTATGAACGAAGTTTTAATTATCTCTAGGAAAGTTTCACAAGCATCATTTGATCAACAAATCAAAAGACTCCAAAATTCCATCCACATGGAGTTTCTTCATGTTTTCTTTCCAATATAATTTAAAAGGCGATGTCACTTCCTAAGTGATCTTTTCTTATCAATTGTCTCTCGACATTTTTAGCAACAGTTTTATGGATGTGATTTATCCAATGAGATTTGTAAATCATCCATCTTTTATGGATTACGGCAATTATTTGAACAACCCTTTTGTTCTCATAATACCCGATAAAACAAATCTTGAAGGCAAGCTTTGATGTTAACGAGCAACACAATAACCCTTTATTTGTTCTCGATGAACATCATCACATATTCTTTTGCTAGTTACTTAGGACATTGTATTTCTTGAATTGTGTTGTTTCGTATGACGATTCAACAAATTCAGTATCCAATACTTAAGAACCACATTATTTAACAAGCAAAGAATACAACCATAACTCGTATATCCTCTATATACCTTAGCTAAACAATTCTAGTCTTTTCTTTTCTGCCATATATTTATGAGATTTTCTTTCAGTATTTCCTTTTTCTGTTTGAAAGAATCTATCAACATTAATAGTGGATCCATATACATGACACATAGTCCAAAGCATGTATAGTTAAATACCAATGTCTTTGGACTTGCACTTTGAAGTAGATCACCATCATCAAATGTTTGGTGTTCTTTCAAATTCCATTCTTTAGTAATCTCTTGGTGTAGTAAACATTTTACCTACATCAAATATTCACCCTTATCATGGAATTATTCATGATCAAACTATTTTTAGCTTATAACGGTGAATCGCGAGTATAATGTTGCTCTCCAAAACCTTTTGGAGGATTAGGACGACAAGCGTCCCCAACCTTTTTCAAATTCTCATCAAATATGAGAACATAAACTTTGCCATATTATACTCTCTCATGTTGCAACCAAAACATCATTTCAGATATCACAATATCTTCCATACATGATGGTTTCTGAAACAACTCTTTCAACTCCTAGATTACCTTGATATTAAAATGATCTTTTGAATATCAAGAATCATGGAGACAAACATGATACTTATATACTAACATTGGAATTATTACTCTTAATTTAATACCAACTATTAAACTTCACGGAGTAATCAAAACTTACTGAAAGTTTGCAATGGGACTTTTAAACTTTAGATTAACACTTCAAAACAATACGATACCATTTCGTAAAGTAACTAACCAGAATTCTATAGTTCTATCATCTCAATTATAACTAAGCGCAAGGTGGTAAACGGATGCCAATGACTACAACAACTATGCAAATTCACTTTGATTTTAATTTATGATAAATAGTGTTTAACTTTTAATCATATTTCTGTTGAACTCCCACTCAAAACAATATCCCTCACATTGTTTTAGTGATTACATGAACCAAATCCACCACATCAAAACCGATCATCACGAGAGATGATGTAGCCTCAAAGGCGAACAATCAACATATTCATCATATCTACCATATGACTCATGCTTTACCTTTCGGTGATCCGTGTTCCGAGAACATGTATGTACATAGGCTCGTCAAGATCAAACCTTAGCTTCCGCATGAGCAAATCTGGCTTGCTCCCATTGTATACACTCGCAGAATCTAACACACCCAATCATCACGTGGTGCTTCGAAACAACGAGCTTTAGCAATGGTGCTTACTAAGGATGAACACTTTATAACTTGATATTTTGTGAGAGGGATCATCTTATAATGCTACCGTCGTGATCTAAGCAATACAAGATGCATAAAAGGATTAACATCACATGCAATTCATAATATGTGATATGATATGGCCTTTCTTCTTGTGCTTCCGATCTCCATTTTCAAGCACGAACATGATCTCCATCATCACCGGCATGGCGTCAAGGTCAATGGCGCCGCTTCATGGTTGTCGTCCACCAGCATAAACTATTACAACTACTTTGAATAATAGACACGCAGGTCTTAACAGAATTAAAAAACAACCATATGGCTCCTGCCGGTTGCCGACTTACAATAAGAAACATTGCATACATCATATATAATCACAATCATGGCCATATCACATCACAACACACCCCTGCAAAACAAAGTTAGACGCCTCTAATTTTCTTTGCATGTTTTACGTGGTTTGGGGCTTTCAATAAGTGTCGTTCTAACTTACGAACAAGAACCACAACGTTGATGCTTGAACTATCAAGTGCCCGTTGTAAATTGAATCTTTACTATGATGGGAGAGACAGACACCCGCAAAGCCACTTATGCATACAATTGCATGTCGAGCGTGGAGCAAGTCTCATGAACGATGTCATGTAAGGTTAGCCCGGGCCGCTTCATCCCACCATACCGCAAGATGCAAAGTACACAAGAAGCAATTGATAATAAAAGCATCACCGCCCATAATGACCATTGTGTTCTACTCGTGCAACAGATCTACATATACACACGGCTCTGATACCACTGTAGGCGCTGCGTTCCGGCAGCGCTTCCGCAGTTGGTCACATGTTCGGTACTCGATAAAGACCTTCCTCTCCCTTGTTCCAGCAGGCAGCGGAGGTTGTAGTTCTCCTCTCGCGATTCCGGAAGCACGACAGCGTGGTGTCGGAGATAGAGGAAAGATCCCGTAGGGCTTCGCCTAAACCGGTGCGAGTTATGGTGGATCTAGGGTTTCCCGGTGATCTAGGGTTTAGAAGACCGGGAGGAGGAGGAGGTGTCATGGGCATGCATGGCGGCGCCATGGCGGCTCAGTGCAAGGCTTCATGTGGGTGGGAGGGCTAGGTCTTGTGTGTTTGGGGCAGCCCTCCCCCTCTATTTATGACAGGGGGGCAGCCTTGGAAGGGGTGGGTTTGAATCCAAACCCAAACCCAAGTTGGATTGAGAGAAGGACTTTTTCCTTCTTCCACTAGGAAACCATTGTTCCAGTTTGACTTTTCAAACTTCCCGTTTTAGTTTCAATTTAGAGCTTTAATTCTCTCTTGCAAATGTCCACACCAAGTGACCTAAGATATGATCCAATCATTCCACTTACCCATGACACATTCATAGACCATTCCCCTTCCGGACCGGTGAAACTTCTAGACCCTTCTAGAACCTCTCCGATGAAAACATCAAAATCTTTCCCGAACTCCGGAATCGGACTTTCCTTATATGAATCTTATTCTCCGGACCATTCCGGATCTCCTCGTGATATCTCGGATCCCATCTGAGACTCCGAACAACATTCAGTATCCCTACTAACATTCCATATCTACTAAACAACATTGAATCCTTAAGTGTGTCTCCCTACGGTTCGTGAATTATGCGGACATGACCGAGACAGTTCTCCGATCAATAACCAATAGAGGAATCTGGAAATTCATATGGCTCCCACATATTTCTACGATTACTTTGCGATCGAATGAACCACTTACATACGATACCAATTTCCCTTTGTCTCATGATAGTTTACTCATCCGAGGTTTTGATTGTCGGTATCTCTGTATACCTAGTTCAACCTCGTTACTGATAAGTACACTTTTCTCGTTCCCGCGATATGTGATGCCTTGTGAGCCAGTCACATGCTTGCAAGCCAAATTGATGACATTCCACCGAGAGGGCCCAGAGTATATCTATCTGTCATATGGATGGACAAATCCCACTCTTGATCCATGTGCCTCAACACATACTTTCCAAACACTCAATGCCACCTTTATAGCCACCCATTTACGGTGTGGTGTTTGATGTCATCAAAGTATCCTTCCGGTGATGGTGATTAGCATGATCTCATGGTCGAAGGAATTAGGTTACTATGTATCAAAAAGCTTATAGCAAATGAACTATTGAAATGACTTGATCTTTATGCTATGCTTATCTATAGGAGTATGTCCATCATACCATTATCCTAATGGTATGATCTTGTTGTCAATAACATCTCAATGTTCATGATCAGGAAACCATGATCATATATTAACCAACAAGCTAGTTTAACAAGAGGCTTCACTAGGGACTCTTTTATGTTTACAAATCACACAAGTATTAATGTTTCCGGTTAATACAATTATAGCATGGTATGTAAACATTTATCATAAGCATAAAGATATGATAATAACCACTTTATTATTGCCTCTTGGTCATATCTCCAACACCCAGAGCTTTTTTCCTGGTTCCTCCACGAACCGGGACGAATGCGAGCAAGTATTAATGTTTCCGGTTAATACAATTATAGCATGGTATGTAAACATTTATCATAAGCATGAAGATATGATAATAACCACTTTATTATTGCCTCTTGGTCATATCTCCAACACCCAGAGCTTTTGTCCTGGTTCCTCCACGAACCAGGACTAATCCTCGCATTCGTCCCGGTTCGAGCGGCGGCGCGTCGCACGTGAGCCGGAGGCATCCGTTCCGGTTTGTAACACAAACTGGGACTAAAAGTATCGCGCCAGACACGTGGCCTGCCGCATACCTTTAGTCCGCCATGCCTATAAATACGCCGCCCAGCCCTCTGCCTCCCCTATGTTTTTTCTTGGTGGAAGGTGTGTGCTAGTTTTTTTCCTATGCATGCGAGGTGTTCGATGAAATGTTTGAGTGAATGATTCCGTTTAATTTCTCTCAAAACAAAAATATAGGAGGTGCCCGAGCCACACTTGAGCTTTCTCCTCTGTCTTTCCTCCTCGATCGAGTTTAGCAAAACATTTCCTTTTCATCTGTCATTGATACAATGCATGTGTCGATGTGAATTGGTAATTTCACTATTTATGATGTTCTGTAATGGTTTTTGATAAACTTAATTATATGATGCAGATGAACAGTCGAGAATGGATGTACGGTGACCGGCGTGAATCCGGGTACATTAAGGGCGTGGATAAATTAATCGATGTGGCTACGGCAAACAAAGAGAATGGTTTTATGCGTTGTTCACGTGTTCAATGTAGGAATGACAAAGAGTACTCGTCCTCGAAAATCATTCGCGGCCACCTGGTTATGAAAGGTTTCATACCCAGCTATAATTGTTGGACCAAGCATGAGGAAATAGGAGTTATAATGGAAGACAATGAAGAAGAAGAGGATGATGATAACAACTATCATCATATGTTTCCTGAATACGGTGATACTGCAATGAAAGACAATGAAGAAGAAGGAGGTGAAGAACGGGCATGAGATGAGCCCGCTGATGATCTTGGTAGTGTCATTTATGATGCAAAGCGAGACTGTGAAACAGAAACGGAGCAGTTAAAGTTGGAGGGAATGTTAGAACATCATAAAAAATTGTTGTACCCAAATTGTGAAGATGGCAGCACAAAGATTGGTACCATACTAGAATTGCTGCGATGGAAGATAGAGTGTGGTCTAGCTGACTTCGCATTTGAAAAGTTGCTGAAAATAATGAAGCCGAAGCTTCCAAAGCATAACGAATTTCCCGAGAGTACGTACGAAGCAAAGAAGACTCTCTGCCCTCTAGGATTAGATGTGCAGAACATACATGCATATATTAATAACTGCATCCTCTACCGTGGTGAGGAGTACGTGAATTTAGATAAATGTCCGGTATGCACTGCATTGCGGTATAAGATCAAACGACAGGACCCTGGTGATGTTGAAGGAGAGCCCCCCCCCCTGAAAGAGGGTTCCTGGTAAGGTTATGTGGTATGCTCCTATAATACCACGGTTGAAACACATGTTTAGAAACAAAGAGCATGTCAGGTTTTTGCGATGGCACAAAGAAGACCGTAAGAAAGACAGGAAGTTGAGACACCCCGCTGATGGGTCGCAGTGGAGAAAAATCGAGAGAGACTTTCCAGACTTTGTAGGTGACGCAAGGAACTTATGGTTTGGTCTAAGTACGGATGGCATGAATCATTTTGGGGAGCAGAGCTACAGTCACAACACCTGGCCTATGACTCTATGTATCTACAACCTTCCTCCTTGGTTGTGCATGAAGCGTAAGTTCATTATGATGCCAGTGCTCATCCAAGACCCGAAGCAACCCGGCAACGACATTGATGTGTACCTAAGGCCATTAGTTGAAGAACTCTTACAGCTGTGGGGAAACCAGGTATACATGTGTGGGATGAGAACAAACAGGAGCCATTTGACCTACGAGGGTTGCTTTTTGTAACCATCAATGATTGGCCTGCTCTTAGTAACCTTTCAGGATAGACAAACAAGGGATATAAGACATGCATGTCTTATTAGATAAGACTGAATGTACATATTTGCCCCACTAGACCGCCGCCGTCGTTCGTCTTTCGTCGGAAGCCGAGAAAGCCCCAGGCGCCATGATTGCTACCTCTGCCCCGACACTGGCCGTCGTCGATTCCATTGATTTCGGTCGCGCCTGCCTTCACTGACTCCACCACAACAACCGGGGTGAGCCACTGCTCCTCATGGACATCTCCACCATCCCCCTCTTCCTGTCTATAGTTCTCGCCTCGAGCAGCCACCGCCGCCATCTGTTGTCATCATGGTCACTGTTCCAGTGACCATCTGCTAGCAGCGCCGCTAGATTAGGGTTCCTTGTGACATGCTTGTTCTATTAAGCCTAACTCGCGCTAGAACGCCGTCGCCGTGCATCGCATGACTGTCACCGGCGAAGTGATGTCACCATGACATCATGCCTGCGTCATCTTTGACCTGGTCCACCTGTTTGACTAGTCCACGCCAATGAGGCATGCCTACGTGTCCACTAGCCCACGAGTCAGTGACCTAGGGTAGATCCTGAACATGTGTAAAAAGTAAGTCCTTATTTAGAAAATAATTTAGGAAATGGATAAATCTTATAAATTCAATAACTATTGTTTTATAATTCATAAAAATAAGCTTAATATATGAATATTTTTAGAAAAATAAACTCTACAACTTAAAAATATTACCATACATTATTATGTGATACGTCAGAAACGTATCTATAATTTTTTATACTTCATGCTTGTTTAGTATCTACTTTGCTTTGCTTTGTCTACACTTTGAGGTGTTTTTATATCTTTTCTGGAACTAACCTATTAACAAGTTACCACGGTGCCAGTTGCCTGTTTTTTTCTGTTTTTGGTTCCAGAAAGGCAGAAAATCAATATTCTCGAAATTGGACGGGACAAAAGCCAAAGTCAATATTTTACCGTGAGGGAAACAAATCCAGAAGACGAGACAGAGATGCGAACCAGGGCGACCAAACCCCCTAGGTGCGGTCAGGGGTGGGCCCGTGCCTGGGCAGGGTGTGCCCCCCTGGCCGCCTTCCGCCCTCGCCTCTTCGCCTATAAGAAGCCCCTGATGCAGAAACCCTAAGTACCCGATCAAAACTCCACGAAACCTTCTGTAGCCGCCACCACCATCATACCTAGACTGGGGAGATCTGAAGTTCTTCCTGGCACCCTGTCGTAGGGGAAATCATCCCGGAGGTATTCTCTCCGTTATGATGCGTCAGTAGTTCCACCTTGGACTATGGGTCCATGTAGTAGCTAGATGGTTGTATCTCCTCCTTGTGATTTCATGTATAGATCTGGTGAGCTCCGTTCATGATCAAGATCTAATCTATTTGTAATCATGCATGTTGTATTTTTAGGGATCTGATGGATATTGAGATTATTATGTCAGATTGATTAATGGTTTTGTCTTATTGATTCTATCATGTCTGTGTTGTTTGTGATCTTGCATGCTCTCCGTTGTTAGTAGCTATCTTAGCCAAGTAGTTGCTAGTGACTCCAAGAGGGGGTATTTATGCTCGATATTGGTTCATGCCTCTATTTAATCAAGGGAAGTGACAGAAATCTCTAAGGTTGTAGATGTGTTGTTGCCACTAGGGAGAAAACACCGGTCTCTTGTTCATGGACCAAGTAGATTGTTTACCTTACACACTTTGCTTAAAGCAGTTGTCTGTTGCTTGTAACTTAATATTGGAGGGGGTTCGGATGATAACCCAAATGTGGACTTCTAGTCATATATGTAGTTGGATGGCGGTTTATGTATCTTGTTGTATTGCCCAATCAAATCTTATAGGATCTTTATGTCTAGTATTGCATTGTTATGCCTTCCTCAGTCCTATCACACTACTAGGAAAACGGCTATAGGTAATCCACACATCTGTGGCGCACGTTCTAGTGGTGTCCCACGAGTAAAATAGGCGTGGCGCACTGCCCACAGGTGCCCTACGGCTAACTGCCGTAAGCGTGGCGCACATGGGGGTGGTGCGCCACACCTATGTGTGGGACAGGGCACGTGTGGCCGCAACACACATACCCGTAGCGCACTAGGTCAAGGTGCTCTACGGATGGGCAACTTAGCCGTAGGCACTCCGGCCTAGTGCGCTACGGGGCTGTATGTTGCAGCAACTGGGTCAACTTAGCCGTAGGGCACTCTGTCCTAGTGCCCTACGGCTAAGTGGCCTACACCAACTCCACCCCCCCCCCCCCCCCCCCGTGGATCGCCTTTTTAGGCTTTTTAAAAAATAAAAGAAAATGATAAACACTTCAAAAATTAAAATCATTTCATATGTAGGTAGGTAATGTGGTATAGTTTCTAGGAAAATTAACAAACATGATTTGCCACTTTTTCTGAAAAAAAAGTCATGCCACAGTAAAATGGCCGTAACTTTTGCATACGATGTCAAAAAAATCGTATAATATACCAAAATGACGAGAACGAGATTTCGCATCCGCTCGCAACCACCACTAGTCGTTTAGCGATCTTTTAGATTTTCAAAATTCGAAAAGAGTAAAAAGTTACGGTCAAAAGACCGTTTTTTCCTGCAGAAAAAAAATAGAGGGCGACTTACCCGTAGCGCACCACCACCTAGTGCGCCACGGATAAGCTTGGGCGGGATTCAAATTTCGAATCCGCACCCCGCCCACCTACCTTTCCCTTCCCCCTTTTACCTCCCCCTTTTCCCTCTTCCTTTTCCTTTCCCTTCTCCTTCTTCCTTCTCCCTTCTCCTTCTTCCTTCTCCTTCTCCTTCTTCCTTCTTCCTTCTCCTCCTTCCCCTTCTCATCTCCTTGTAGTGACGGCGCGACGACGGCCTCCTCCTCTCCTTGCAGTGACGGTGGCGCGGAGGCGGCGCAACGACGGCCTCCTCCTCTCCTTGCAGTGACGGCGGCGTCTGACCTCCCTTCCTCCCTCTCTTCCTCCATCTCTTCCTTCCTCCCTCTCTTCCTCCATCTCTTCCTTCCTCCCTCTCTTCCTTCCTCCCTCTATTCCTCCATCTCTTCCTTCCTCCCTCTCTTCCTAGCTACCTTCCTTTCTCCAACCACACCCTTCCTACCACCTCGACGCCGGCGAGGACTAGAGCGGCCATGACCCCTCCTGCACCTCCCTGCCACGGCAATGCTCCGGTGAGATGACACGACTGGGGCGGCGATGCACGGACCCGATTGCTTTTGCAATTCAAAACGAGGGTGTTTTTTGCATTTTTTTTGTTTTTTGAAAAACACATCCGTGGCGCACCCTGTACCCCTACCCGTGGTGCACCTGGTAGTGCGCCACGCCTATCTCGATATAACCGTGGCGCACCAGGCAGTGCTCCACGGCTAGGAGATAGCCGTAGCACGAGGCCCGTGGCGCACCCCTAGTGCGCCACAGATGTTGTTTACAGGTGCGCCACGAACAAACGTTTTCCTAGTAGTGTTAATTGCCCTGCTATAATTTTTTTACGCAGCATGCCATGTTTGTTTATCTAAGGAGAGCACCTCTAGTGAACTATGGACCCCGGTCCAATCTTTACCATTGATACATCTTCCACTGTTACTGTTTACTCTCTGCAAACCACTATTACCTTCCACACCATACAGTTAATCCTTTGTTACAGCAACCGGTGAGATTGACAACCTCACTGTTCGTTGGGGCAAAGCCTTGAATTTGTGTTGTGCAGGTTTCCAAGTTGCTTGCAGCACCTATGAGATGTTTCCTTCGTCCTACTGGTTCGATAACCTTCGTTTCTTACTGAGGGAAGACTTGCTGCTGTGCTGCATCACACCTTGCTCTTCCGGCTTCCCGACGAAAGGCTCCCACGTTGACGCAGTGCCATTATAGGCTCTTAAGAAGATGGCCCAGCAATTCACCAACTGGAAGAAAAGATTGCGCCTTGACTTTATCGTGAAAAAGAGATCAGCGGTAGCTCAGAAAAGATTGCACCTTGAAGGTCAAGGACTAGGCTCTTAAGAAGACTCCAGATTTCAAGGGTCAGTATGAGAAGATAAAAACATTCTAGGATGAGTTTGTGGACTAAAATAGATCAGCGGTAGCTCAGAAAATGTCTGAAACAAATAAGATAAATGCTGCTAACAAGAAGTATCACCATACTATGGGGCAAGGTGGCTATAGGGCTGCCAGTCCTAAGTGGAAGAAACTTGAGGATAATCTGCGTGCTAAAGGGGTCATCCCAGAGACAACTGATTGGATCGAACGTGCAAAGAATTGGTTTTACAGGCATGGGGCACGTTGCACTCAGAAGGTAAGTGTATATATAACATAAGACATAAACAAAACCCTTTGCACATCGAGGACATAAGAAATGCAGTAAAGGCTGTTGAAGAGAGGAAGTTCATTCCCGATAGAGAGAATGACGAGCTCACACTCGCCCTTGGGAATCTGGAACACCAAGGACAAACACGAGGCATAATAGGATCCCAACCGTGGAGCATTGGGTTTCCTACAGACATGAAGAAATATCCTGATAGAAGTCGTAAGAGGAGAAAGGACAAGGAAGAAATTGAAGCAAATAATCAGGCAGCCCGGATGCGTAACATTGAAGAACAATTAAAGCGGCAGCAAGATCAAATTGACGCACTTAGCCAACAAGGTACTACCGGCCCATCTCAGCGGCACATGGTAGAACCTGCATTCGATGCTACCGGCCTATCGAATAATCGGAAAAGAAGTGTGGCTTCCACAGAGGTCCCGGGTAATAACGATGATGATGGTGCATCGACGATGGCTCATGTTGGCTACCTAGTGGTTAATATCATGGAGACGACACATTGCGAGCTACATTTCAAAATTGTGAACATAACAATGAAGGTGGCGGTCGTATATGACTTACAATTGGACCTGAACCAACTTACCATTGTCGTCCGGTTCCATAGGGCTACACTGTTGTCGGGGTGGATGACGTCCTATACGGATTTCACCAATTGAAGCTTGACTAACCTGCAGGTGAAGGGGATGTGACTAAACTAGGAGAAGCAACAAACGTCACCATTCTATGGCCAAAGGAATATATCGTGCTTCTAAATCAGACACCAAGGCCATCTTCGCCGCCACCTCACCCGTCTCCGCCAGCACAACAGTTGTCTCCGTCGCCTCACCCATCTCCAGCGCAACAGCCTTCGCCGCCGTGCCAGCCGTCGCCGCCGGCTTAGGAAAAAAAGCGTAAGCATACCACCGCTACTCTACGGAGTGGTAAGCGATCGCCGATACGTAAACATGAGCCTCTACCAAAAGTACCAAAGGTTCCTCCCAAGAGAGCTTACGATTGTACTTCAGAGGAGACTGCGACGATCGTCGAGGCGAAAACGATAGAGTTTTTTGCTAAACTGAAGAGGTAGAAAGAGCCAGAGTTCCCTAGCACCGAAGAAGATAAAGCCCGGGTGCTCAAAATGCTAAAGTCCCTTCACCAACCCAAGCCAAAGCTATCATCAGACTATGAGCTCTCTATTCTCAAGTCACATGCAGCACAGAATCTGGTGAAGAGCACTAGTGCAAGCAGGAAATCAGTTCCCTAGCTTGGAGAACAAAAAAACCAATTGTGCCCCCGCTCAAGGTGATTTACCATACCAATGTGGGGTCAAGAAAATATGCGGTCGAAGAGCAGTATGATCCAGAGGTAGTTACACTATACGGAGAAGCGGCCGCTGCTCAAGGTATGAGTATTGCTAACTACTTATCCTAGTTAGAGTACTTCCCCGCGACTGAAGTAGCATACAAATACCAGTACGTGAATCTTCTCGTCAAACCCGAGGAGGTCAAGAATCTACCAACAAAAATGCGAAGATTGCATAACTGGTACATGAATGCCACAAAGGTCGGGGCAAACTAGATAATGCTGGGGGTTAAAAAACAGCATTACGGGAAAGAAGATGACATGGTAATGATTGAATTTGTTGAACTATTTCAATTATTCAATCAAGATGCGTTGGACAAATCGATCATCAGTGCCTATTGTCTATAACTACTAATTTTTTAATTAAGTCTCTAGCTATCTCACCTTGTTTATTGCATGTATAATCATACTATATTATGAAAAATGAAGATTCTCGAATGCAGAAGAGGACATATCTATGACATTGAGTTCACTGACCCATATTTTGTTTATGAAGCTAATCTCAAAAAAGACCCTAGGATATAGAGGATAATATTGTACACGCGTTAAGGTTTTAAGAAACCAGAAATGAAATGCTATTTCCTTACAACTTCGAGTGAGTGTTATTGTCTTGTATACACTTTCTATTTCGCTTACTCGATGTTAAGTGTATAATTGATGAGTTATGCACGCTCAAATTCTACTATATTCTGCTAATCATTCAACCTGACAAAGGGCGGGTACTAGTTATGGACTCGAAACATAAACCCCTTGAGACGTGGCGGACATGCAGATGATTCTCCAGCAGTAATTCTAATCATTACGGCACTATATCGGCAACGTTCGTGAATTTCCTGATATTAAGTAATTAATAACTCCTTTTATTTGTTTTCTTTGCCATACATCGCTTGGAAGCGGTTCACCAAGAAGGCTAGGCGTGTTTGGAAAGAGGAGCTTACATTTCAAGCACTAGATGTAGGTACCACTAGCTAGATCTGTGCATCTCTTTCATTCTAGTTACTATACCATTATCATGCTTGATTATTATTTTGATTGAACTTTGTTCTCGTAAAGTGCCTGACACAGGGATCCGGGAATAATTTATTGGATACTATGTTTGCGAGTTCATCCGTCAGACGTGCTGTGAGAAGGGCAGAAATTTAGAGCAACTTCACATATGTAAAAAAAATTCATAGTTGTTTATTACCATCAAATTGTATTTAGTTTCATTCATATATGTTGACTCCTTTTTTAAATCAGATCGAATGGATGCAAGACGGTCTTCTGCCAAAGGATCGCATACGAGCAATTTAGGAGGAATTGGCGGGATTCCTCGATGCAGAGGTCATAAACCCAAAAGGAGAATACCATGTGGAGTTGGGTAAATAAGGCAATAGGGACCGTATAAAGAGCTTGTTGTTTTATGTATATATGCATGAAACACGTCTATCGAATGTAATATGTTCGACACTTCGATCTCTATATTCATGATGATATTGTGTAATATAACGGTTCCTTCATTGATGAGTGCAAAACATAAAATAAAAAGTAAAACAATAAATGGAAAACAATAAAAGGAAAATAATAAAAATAAATTATCTGCCGCGGCACAAAAAGTGGCCAAAATGTCGTCGCGGCAAAAAAAAGTGGCCAAAACAAATTCTCTGTCATGGCACAAAAATGTGCCAAATTGCTGCCGCGGTAAAAACATATTTGACCGGGACAGATGCTCCTCCCCCTGGCACCATGCAGCAGGCACGTGGAGCCCTTTTTGTCCTGGTTCGTAGCCCAACTGGGGCAAAAGGGTGGGGGCTTTAGTACCGATTGCCCCGTCCCGGTTGGGCAACCAGGACTACAGCCCCTTACGAACCGGGACAAGAGCCCCTTTCTCCACTAGTGCATCCTACTCTGGCCGCCGGGCCGATGGAGTTCTTTGCATCCCATGCGTCGAGGAACAACATGCAGGCAGTGGATCTGCACGTGGTTGGCACTCCAGGATGACTACGATGTGCAGTCGTGTGTCGGCTTTGCTGCCGGCTGTTGCGTGCCTGCGTCGAGGATCCACCGAGCTCACCAAATTCGCTCATTTTACAGTGGTCCAGGTGGTGCTCCGCTGCATTGAGCTCCCTGGCATCGGCGCATGCTGCGAACACTGACCCGACGACAACGATGCCAAGTGAGACCATGCCCATCGTGTCATGGGCTCCAAAGCAACGAGGCATGAAGATGGGGCGGCCCATAGGCCGCAACAGACTCGTCAAAGGTTTGTATAGGTCATATCTACATGGATAACAAAGGTTGGGACCAATATTCCACCGGTATCCCTCTGTTTGATACATAGCGGGAGTTTCCTCCTACAGGTCGAGCACTTTTCTATGTGTTATCGCATGCAAGTGAACATGCTCGCACCCAGGAGATATTAATTGCATCTATAGACCTTCCACCACACTTGTACATGTATTATATGGCCACTTGCAAGTTTTTGTGTGATTTCGGCGCTCCGGCGGTCTTTTTCCACCGAAACCCTAGTCTGTGGGACCCGCATGTCTAGTCCCGTAGCATTCTCCGTACGAGGGTTGACCAATGTACTTTTTTGTAGGTTTAGGTTTGTTTAGGTCATATCTATATGGAGAACAAAGGTTGAGACCAATATTCCACCGGTAGCCCTCTATTTGATCCGTAGCGGGAGTTTCCTCCTACATGTCCATCACTTTTCTAAGTGTTATCGCATGAAAGTGAATTTGCTCGCACCCGGGAGCTATGAATTGCACCTATGGATATTCCACCACACTTGTATATGCATTATAGGGCCACTTGCAAGTTTTCACATGATTCCGACGCTCTGGCGGTCTTTCTCCATCGAACCCTAGGTTGTGGAACCCACAGGTCTAGCCCCGTAGCATTCTCCGTACGAGGGTTCACCAATGTACTTTTTTGTTGGTTTAGGTTTGTATAGGTTTCTACATGGATAAGAAAGGTTGCGACCAATATTCCACCAGCAGCCCTCCGTTTGATCTATAGCGGGAGTTTCCTCCTACACGTCCAACACTTTTCTAAGTGTTATCACATGAAAGTGAACTTCCTCGCACCCGAGAGCTATGAATTGCATCTATGGACATTCCACCACACTTGTATATGCATTATAGGGCCACTTGCAAGTTTTCGCGTGGTTCCGGCGCTCCGGCGGTCTTGCAAGTTATCGCATGCATGTGCTGCCGCTAGCTTGCTAATAGCAATGCTGAGGGGATTCCCCTTGGTGTAGGTGTGGAATGTCTGGGGGATTCCCCTCGGTGTAGGTCATGCCAGGTGCGGTATGCCTCTAGCTTGCTAGTAGCAACGCTGAGAGGATTCCCCTCGGCGTAGGTCCTACCAGGTGTGCTATGCCGCTAGCTTGTTAATAGCAATGCTGAGGGGATTCCCCTCGGCGTTGGTGTGTCAATGCTGAGCGTATTCCTCTCGGCATAGGTCCTTCCTATTTCTTTCTGGTGTATGCTCGTTATAATGCCGACAGTTTGCCCCTTGGCTTTGCTATATGTCGTTAGCTTTCACTGCGTGGAGCTACGCCAACGGTAAGCCCCTCGGCACTGCCATACACAGTGAACTATCCAGACCCGTGATCAGCTTGTGCTGACAGTGCCCCTCGGAGTTGCTACATCTATGCTGAGGGTATACCTACGTCGAGGGTCCCTCTCGATGATGGGTTTCGCAGCATAGTAAATCAAAAAAATTCTACGGATGCGAACAAGAAAGCCAAGATCTAATCTAGGAGATGTAATCAACGAGAGAGATTGATCAGATCTTCATACCCTTGAAGAAATCGCACAGCAGAAACGTTCAACAGAACGTGGTTGATGTAGTCGTACTCGTCGTCTCCTCCTCGCGATCTGATCCGATCCTATGCCGCAAGTGGCGGCGCCTTCGAGGGATGCACATGTACGGTGCAGCGACGTCTCCTCCTTTCCTTGGTCCAGCAAGTATGGTGGAGAGATAGATTGGATCTGCAGCACGACGGCGTGGTGCTTATGGTGGAGAGTTTCTGCGGCAGGGCTTCGCCTACGCGCAGTCGGGAGAGAGAGAGGTGGAGGGGCGACAGTTGGCGGGTAGGGTTGGAGTGGGAGGGATAAGCTGCGCCCCTGCCCTTCTTATATAGGGGGCTGGCCGGCCCCCCTTGACCCCTCCTCCAAGCCCTAGGGCGGCAGCCCAAGGGGTGGAGTGGGGGGCAAGTCATTTCCCCTTCTAGAAGGTTTCCTTAGGGTTTCCCCTAGGGCTGGCCGACTGGGCCTTAGGGGCCTTGTGCCCCTGGCCCAAAGTGGCCAGGGCACTTCCCCTTAGGCCCACGCAGGCCTCCAACAAGTGGGCCCATGTTGGTCGCATTCCAGAACCTTCTAGAACCTTCCGGTACAATACCGATAAACTCCAAAACGATTCCGAAATCCAAAAACTGCTTTCCTTTATATGAATCTTATTCTCCGGACCATTCCAAAACCTCTCGTGATGTCCTGGATCTCATCCGAGACTCCAAACAAAAACTCATAAACCAATTATCCATTCTATCCTAGCGTCGATGCACGTTAAGTGTGTGACCCTACGGGTTCGAGAATATGCAGACATGATCTTCTATCAATAATCAACAGCGGGATCTAGAAACCCATATTGACTCCCACATATTCATCGATGATCATATCGGATGAACCATGATGCCAGGATTCAATTAATCCCATATATGTATTCCCTTCGTCACACGATATTTTACTTGCCCGAGATTCGATCATTGGTATCGGCATACCTAGTTCAATCTCGTTCACAGCAAGTACTTTACTCGTTCCGTATTCCGATATCACTTTGTGATTAACTCCTTAACCACGTGTTTGCAAGCGGTGTTGATATCGATTACCGAGTGGGCCCGAAGTATATCTCTCCGACTCGGGAGGCAAATTCCATCTCGATACATACAACCCAACAAGTACTTTCCGATCACCTAAGAGACACCTTTATGATCACCCTCACATAGGATGACGTCTGATGACCTCAAAGCTTTCTTCCGATACCAGGGAGTTGTATTATCTCATGGTCTAAGGAATACAATACTTGACATAGGAAAAAGCTTCGCAAAGATGAACACGATGACACAATCTAATTTCTCTGCTTAATTTGGGTATGTCCATCATATCATTCTCCTAATGACATGATCTCATTATTAATCGATAACTCATGTGTGTGGTTAGGAAACCTTAACCATCATTAATCAATGAGCTAGTCCATAGAGGCGTACTAGGGACACGGTGTTGTTCATAAACCACACAAGTATCAAAGTTTCCGCTTAATACAATTCTAGCATGGAATATAAACTTTATCATGAACAAGAATTATAATAATAACATCTTTATTATTGCCTCTAGGGCATAATTCCAACAGTCTCCCACTTGCACTAGAGTCAATAATCTAGTTTACATCTGGCAACAATCTAACACCCATGGCATTAAGGTGCTAATCATGTTTTGCTCGTGGAAGAGGTTTAGTCAACGGATCTGCGACATTTAGATCCGTATGTACTTTGCTAATCTTCATATCTCCATCTGCTATATAATCTCGAATTATATGAAAACGGCGGTTGATGTGCTTGGTCTTTGGATGATATCTTGGTTCCTTAGCCAGTGCTATGGCACCAGTGTTGTCGCATAATATCTCCAGTGGGTCCAAGGCACTTGGAACCACACCAAGCGCAGTGATGAAGTTCCTGATCCAAACTCCTTCACTTGATGCTTCTGAAGCAGCCATGTATTCCGCTTCTGTTGTAGATCCCGCGATCACGATTTGCTTGTAGCTTCTCCAGCTCACATCTCCACCATTCAAAATATAAACGTATCCTGTCTGAGATTTAGAATCATCCGGGTCGGTGTCGAAACTAGCATCGACGTAACCTTTTACGACGAGCTGCTCATCACCTCCATAGACCAAGAACATTTATTTAGTCCTATTTCTTTACGGCTGTCCAGTGTTCCACTCCTAGATCACTTTGGTATCTGCTCATCAAACTAAGAGCATTGGACACGTCCGGTCTAGTACACAGCATGGCATACATGATAGAACCTATGGCTGAGGCATATGGCACTTTGCTCATAGTATCTCTATCTTTTACCGTAGTTGGACACTAAGCCTTGCTCAATGTCTTACCTGAAAACATGGGCAATGAACCTTTCTTTGCTTTATCCATTTTGAACCTTTTCAGAACTTTGTCTAGATATGTACTTTGGCTTAAAGCTATTAGGCGTCTTTGTCTATCTCTATAGATTTTAATGCCTAAGATATAAGCAGCTTCTCCTAGGTCTTTCATTGAAAAACATTTATTCAAATAACTCTTCACATCGTTAAGCATACCAATGTCATTTCCAATAATCAATATGTCATCCACATATAGTACTAAAAATGTCACTGAGCTCCCACTCACTTTCTTGTAGATACAAGCTTCGTAGCATTTTGGAACAAATCCAAAACTCTTGATCACTTGATCAAAACGAAGGTTCCAACTCCGAGATGCTTGCTTCAGTCCATAAATGGAACGTTGAAGTTTGCACACCTTATTAGCATCCTTAGGATCGACAAAACCTTCGGGCTGCATCATATACAACTCTTCATCAATGTTGCCATTGAGGAACGCAGTCTTGACATCCATCTGCCATATTTCATAATCATGAAACACAGCAATTGCTAATAAAATCCGAATGGACTTAAACATCACTACGGGAGAGAAAGTCTCATCATAGTCAACACCTTGAACTTGCCGAAACCCTTTTGCGACAAGCCAAGCTTTATAGACAGTAACATTACCATCCGCGTCCGTTTTCTTCTTGAAAATCCATTTGCACTCAACGGCCTTTTGGTCGCTAGGAGGGTCCACCAAAGTCCATACTTGGTTTTCGCTCATGGATCCCAATTCGGATTTCATGGCCTCTAGCCATTTCTCAGAGTCTGGGCTCATCATTGCTTCCTCATAGTTTGCAGGTTCACTGTTGTCTACCAACAAGACGGTTAAGACAGGGTTGCCGTACCATTCAGGAGTGGCACGTGACCTTGTCGACCTGCGAAGTTCAGTAGTAGAATCATTCATAGTTTCATGATCCTCGTCATTAGCTTCCTCTCTTGTTGGTGCAGACGGCACTGGAACAATTTCAGGTGCTGTGCTACTCTCCAACTCGAGAGAAGGTTCAATAACCTTGTCTAGCTCTATCTTCCTCCCACTCACTTCTTTCGAGAGAAACTCCTTCTCAAGAAAGGATCCGTTCTTTGCAACAAACACTTTGCCTTCGGATCTGTGGTAGAAGGTATACCCAATCGTTTCCTTAGGGTATCCTATGAAGACGCATTTCTCCGCTTTGGGTTCGAGCTTGTCCGTCATCAACTTCTTGACATAAGCTTCGCATCCCCAAACTTTAAGAAACGACAACTTAGGTTTAGCACCAAACCATAATTCATACGGTGTCGTCTCAACGGATTTAGATGGTGCCCTATTTAAAGTGAATGCAATGGTTTCTAATGCATAACCCCAAAATGATAACGGCAAATCTGTAAGAGACATCATTGATCGCACCATATCTAATAGAGTTCGATTCCGGCGTTCAGACACACCATTGCTTGTTGTTTTGGTGGCGTGAGTTGCGAAACGATTCCGCTTGCTTTAAGATGCGTGAGAAAATCATAACTCAAATATTCACCTCCACGATCGGATCGTAGAAATTTAATTTTCCTGTTATGATGGTTTTCCACTTTGTTCTGAAATTCTTTGAACTTTTCAAATGTTTCAGATTTATGTTTCATTAAATAGATATACCCATATCTACTTAAGTCATCAGTAAAAGTGAGAAAATAGCGATATCCACCGCGCTTCGAAACACTCATTGGTCCGCATACATCGGTATGTATGATTTCCAATAAGTCTGTTGCTCGCTCCATTATTCCGGAGAACGGGGTTTTGATCATCTTGCCCATGAGGCACAACTCGCATGTGTCAAATGATTCAAAATCAAGAGACTCCAAAAGTCCATCAGAATGGAGTTTCTTCATGCGTTTTACACCAATATGATCTAGACGGCAGTGCCACAAATAAGTTAGATTATCACTATCTACTTTGCATCTCTTAGCCTCAATGTTATGGATGTGCGTTTCATTGCTTTCGAGATTCAGAAGAAATAAACCATTCACAACAGGTGCATGAAAATAAAAGATGTTATTCATATAAATATAATAACCATTATTTTCTGATTTAAATGAATAACCGTCTTGCAATAAACATGATCCAGATATAATGTTCATGCTCAACGCAGGCACATAATAACACTTATTAAGGTTTAAAACTAATCCCGAAGGTAAAACTAAGGAGAGCGTGCCGACGGCCATCACATCAACTTTTGATCCATTGCCAACGCGCATCGTCACCTCGTCCCTTGCTAGCCGTTGTCTATTCCGTAGCTCCTGTTTCGAGTTACAAATATTTGCAACTGAACCAGTATCATATACCCAAGCACTACAACGAGCGCTAGTAAGGTAAACATCAATAACATGTATATCAAATAAACCTTTAATGGTGCCAGCCTTCTTGTCCGCTAAGTACTTCGGACAGTTGCGCTTCCAGTGACCCTTGTCCTTGCAATAGAAGCACTCAGTGTCCGGCTTAGGTCCAGACTTGAGCTTCTTCTCAGCAGGGGCAACACGCTTGCCGCTGCCTTTCTTGAAGGATTTCTTTGCACCCTTAGCTTTCTTAAAGCTAGTGGTCTTGTTGACCATCAACACATGATTATCTTTCTTGATATCCACCTCCATAGCTTTCAACTTAGCGAAGAGCTCAGTGATCGTATCAGTGGAACCAATTTGATTGTGAGTAACTACAAAACCTTTGTAGCTAGGAGGGAGTGATTGCAGAACTGTCAATCTTGAGCTCTTCTGGAATCTTGTAGTCCAGTTGCTCAAGACGTTGAGTGTAGCCCGACATCTTAATGGCGTGCTCACTAACGGAACTCCCTTCCTCCATCTTGCAGTTAAAGAACTTCTCAGAGATCTCATATCTCTCAGAACGGGCCTGAGTCTGAAACATGGTTTTCAGTTCCTCAAGTATCTCATAGGACCCGGCGAACTCCTCAAAACGATTTTGAAGTTCCGGTTCCATAGTAAACAACATGGTACTCTTAATCACTCCATAATCATCTTTGCGTGACTGATAAACAACTTTTTCATCAGCCGGCGCATCAATAATAGGGGCGTCACCTAGCGCTTTCTCAAGCACACAGTCTTTTTGTCCGCCAGCGAGAATGATTCTCAGATTGCGGAACCAGTTGGTGAAGTTAGACCCATTGTTCTTAAGCTTTTCTTTCTCAGCAAAAACGTTGAAGTTGAAGTTGGACTTAGCCATTTGATCTACAAAATTTGCAAATACAATTTATACTATGTTCATGATAACTAGTTCAACTTAATCAAATTACTAGATGAACTCCCACTAAATTCAACATCCCTCAAGTTGTTTAGTGAACACGATTCAAATTCACCACACCTAATCCGATCTTCACGAGAAGAGATGTGGTTTTAATGGTGGACAACAAAGTGTCGATCATATCATTCATATGACTCATGTTTAACCTTTCGGTTCGTGTGTTCTGAGGCCATGTCGGTACATGCTAGGATCGTCAAGTCAAACCCAAGTATTTCCGCGTGTGCAAAACTTGAACACGACGAACTTTCGCAACGGTGCATACATGGGGAGAACACAATTTTATCTTGATCTTTAAGTGAGGAATCATCTTATAATGCTACCGTCGCGATCTAAGCATAATAAGATACATAAAAGGATAAACATCACATGCATATAATTTTATGTGACATGGTATAGCCAATCTCCGCGCAATGATCTCCATCTTGTGCGCATGGCCATGATCTCCATCACTCCACCATGATTGCCTCCACCACGAATAGCAACTACAACTATTGCTAACTACTTAGCGATAAAGTAAAGCTATTACATGGCGTATAAGAAGTTGACACACAGGTCATACACAATTATAAAGACAACCATACGGCTCCTGCCGGTTGTGAACTCATCGACATGCAACTCGTGAAATATTACAAAACATGATCATTGCATACATCTCAATTCATACACATCATGTCTTGGGCCATACCATATCACAAAACACTCCCTGCAAAAACAAGTTAGACGCCTCTACTTTGTTGTTGCATGTTTTACGTGGCTTATGGGAGTAACAAGCCAAGAACGATTCTTACCTCCGGAAAGCCACAACGGTGATATTATGGTTGCCAACATCCGTTGTAAGTCCCATGACTACTATAGTGAGAGAAACTGGCATCCACCAGCCGCATGTGTGGAACAAGACACACGTCAAGTGCGGAGCCGGTCTCGCGAACGAGGTCGCGTAAAGTTGGCCTGGACCGCTTCGATATCACTATGCCGCGCCATAAGAAATACACAACAAGAGGTTTGCAACAGAAAACATCAACGCCCGCAACAAGCATGTTGCGTTCTACTCGTGAAACACATCTACGCATAGATCTAGCTCTGATACCACTGATGGGTTTCACAGCATAGTAAATCAAAAAAAATCTACGGATGCGAACAAGAAAGCCAAGATCTAATCTAGGAGATGTAATCAGCGAGAGAGATTAATGAGATCTTCATACCCTTGAAGAAATCGCACAGCAGAAACGTTCAACAGAATGTGGTTAATGTAGTCGTACTCGCTGTCTCCTCCTCGCGATCCGATCCGATCCTACGCCGCAAGTGGCGGCGCCTCCGAGAGATGCACACGTACGGTGCAGCGACGTCTCCTCCTTTCCTTGGTCCAGCTAGTATGGTGGAGAGATAGATTGGATCTGCAGCACGACGACGTGGTGCTTATGGTGGAGAGTTTCTGCGGCAGGGCTTCGCCTACGCGCAGTCGGGAGAGAGAGAGGTGGAGGGGCAGCAGCTGGCGGCTAGGGTTGGAGTGGGAGGGGGGAGGCTGCGCCCCTGCCCTCCTTATATAGGGGGCTGGCCGCCCCTCCTTGACCCCTCCTCCAAGCCCTAGAGCGGCGGCCCAAGGGGTGGAGGGGGGGCAAGTCATCCCCCCCTTCTAGAAGGTTTCCTTAGGGTTTCCCCTAGGGCTGGCCGACTGGGCCTTAGGGGCCTTGTGCCCCTCGCCCAAAGTGGCCAGGGCACTTCCCCTTAGAGCATCTCCACTCTCCTACCCAGGACGCCTGTCCGGACGCCGAATTTAGGTTCGGACGCCGAAAATCGGCCCAATCGCCTACCCAAGGACCTGTTTTCGTCCGGATTTTGGCGTGTTTTGGTCCGGCCTACCCAGGCCGTACCCAGATCCTGCACGCCTGGAAAGCTGGACTCAGCAGCGTGGGCCAGCGCTGTCGGCGAGAGAAGGCACCACTCCCGCCAATTCGCCAAGCTCCCCGCCCTTTTCTTCCCTCCTCCCGCCTTTCTTCCCCATTCCCCTACCCCCGAAGCTCCGCCGATCACCGCACCCGACATGCCGCCCAAGAGTTTCGTCCAACCTAGATCGATCCTCGGCGAGGGTCCGGCGGAGAATAAGGCGAGGAAGCCGAGAGCGCCGCCGACCAAGCCGAAGGGCATGTCCTCGGCGGAGTGGGAGAAGAGGGAGCACACCAGGCAGATCTCGTCGGCCGAGCGGAAGAACAGGAAGGAGAGAGCGAAGCTCCGGCAGCAGCAAGCGGAGGAGGAGAAGGCGATAGATGGTGAAGGCGGCGGCGGAAGAACAGGCGATGGTGAAGGCGAAGCAGGCTGCGGTGACGCGTTCGGTGTTGATGGCCGCGCCATACCCACCCCACTGGGGGAGCCAGGCCAGCGTCGGCTCGCCCGCCGGCTTCTCGCCGGTCTCGCCGGCAAACTTCCAGGAGAGCCAGGCGGCTGCTCAGCAGAGGTACTCCTCATCACCGGAGTTCGACGGCGGCTTCAACCCGAACGTTCTCTTCCCTGCCCGGCGCCGCGCCCTCCTTCGGCCTTTGGCGTCGACATCAACCTCCCCTACTCCGCCTCTCCGGCGTACGCAAGCCCCGCTCTTCACCGCGGTCCGCTGCCCTTCGGCGGAAGCTCGGCAACCTTCGGCGAGGCCGACGCACGCAACCTGTTCGGAGGAATGCCGGGCGCGCTTCGGGCCGACATGTCGGCCGAGGCGTACATGGAGGACCTGATCGCAACAGGCTCGGCCTCCAACCACCCTCCTTCACGGAAGAGCAGACCCGGGCCAACGCCGAGTGCGGCATCGAGTCCCAGGACCTCGTCGACGTCGATGCCGAGGAGACCCAGGCCGAGCAGACGCAGCCAAAGGACGCCGAGACTGAGGCGAAAGGCAAGAAGGGGAAGAATACGGCGGACGCTCGGCTCAAATGGACCGTGGCCGAGGACACCTGCCTCGCCGAGGCTTGGAAGATGGTGAGCATGGATCCGATAACGGGTGCGAACCAAAATTCCAACAATTATTGGCGGCGCGTGAAGGCAGAATTCGACGAGCGAAGCCTGTGCGACCCAAAGTATCGCAAGATCCACATGGAGCGAGGGGAGAAGGCTATAACGAACCACTGGGCGATCATCCAAACTGCGTGCAGCATGTGGCACAGCTGCGTGGAAGAAGTCAACCGCACACAAGCCAGTGAGGAGAACATGGACAACAAGGTACTCACGAACATTAACTTTGTCGTGCACTCTCTTGACACACTCGCGAACATGGACAACTTGACACACTTCCATTTTGTAGTTGCGCCGTGCACTTCTTCTGTTTCGAGAGGACATGAAGATGGAGTTCAAGTTCCATCATGTCTTCGAGAAAATCGAGCATTGCGAGAAGTGGCGGGACACTCTCCTGAGTCTGTCCAAGAGCAAGGACGGCGTCTACAACCCCGAGGCCTCGGCTGCTGCTGCCAGTGAAGGAAGACCTGAGCTCGACCAGAAGAAGGCGAAGATGCTCTAGGCCGCCGGACCTCCCGCCGAGCGTCTGCAGGCTTCGATCGAGAAATGCCTTGCCGACACGAGGGCGCAGGCCGAGAAGAGGGCTGAGAAGAGAGAGGAGCGCTGGAAGAAGCTGATGGAGACACAAGGGGAAAAGGTGGCCCTCATCAAGGCCAGCCTCGCCGAGAAGAAGGCCAACTACGCCGCCAAGAAGCGCCACACGGACCTCAAGTTCCTCATGGACGGAGAGGACACGTCGAAGATGAGCTCGCCGGTCAAGGCCTGGTACATGGCGCAACGTCAGGCCATCCTGGAGGGCATGGCCACGGCTTCCCCTTCCCCTTCCTCTGCGCCGAACATGCCAGCGCCGAACGTTCCCACGCCGAGCTTTGCTTCGACTTCCTCCAACCCGGGGGCCTCCATCGGCGAGATGGACGACAACGCCGTGTCGGCCACGCCGCATGAGACATCCCCATCCACGACTGATCGTTGTTTCCGCTGTTATGTAATAAAAATATGTCGCCGAACATGTAGGCGCATCTGTTGAACACCTTGTGGCCTAGCACTCGCCGGCGGGAACTATGTAGATTCAAATATATAGCCGTTTTGTGTCCGCCTGGGTACTCGGCCTGGGTAGCCGAGTGGGAAACTGGGCGTACCCAGGCCGAAAACTTGCGTCGTCTGGCCGAAAAAAGGTCCGGATTTCGGCCTGGGTTCGGCCAACGAGTGGAGATGCTCTTAGGCCCACGCAGGCCTCCAATAAGTAGGCCCACGTTGGTCCCACTCCGGAACCTTCTAGAACCTTCCGGTACAATACCGATAAACTTCGAAACGATTCCGAAATCCAAAAAGTGCTTTCCTTTATATGAATCTTATTCTCCGGACCATTCCGGAACCTCTCGTGGTGTCCTGGATCTCATCCGAGACTCCGAACAAAAACTCATAAACCAATTATCCATTCTATCCTAGCATCGATGCACGTTAAGTGTGTGACCCTACGGGTTCGAGAATATGCAGACATGATCTTCTATCAATAATCAACAGCGGGATCTGGAAACCCATATTGACTCCCACATATTCATCGATGATCATATCGGATGAACCACGATGCCAGGATTCAATTAATCCCATATATGTATTCCCTTCGTCACGCGATATTTTACTTGCCCGAGATTCGATCGTTGGTATCGGCATACCTAGTTCAATCTCGTTCACAGCAAGTACTTTACTCGTTCCGTAATCCGATATCACTTTGTGATTAACTCCTTAACCACGTGCTTGCAAGCGGTGTTGATATCGATTACCGAGTGGGCCCGAAGTATATCTCTCCGACTCGGGAGGGACAAATTCCATCTCGATACATACAACCCAACAAGTACTTTCCGATCACCTGAGAGACACCTTTATGATCACCCTCACATAGGATGACGTTTGATGACCTCAAAGCTTTCTTCCGATACCAGGGAGTTGTATTATCTCATGGTCTAAGGAATACAATACTTGACATAGGAAAAAGCTTCGCAAAGATGAACACGATGACACGATCTAATTGCTCTGCTTAATTTGGGTCTGTCCATCATATCATTCTCCTAATGACATGATCTCATTATTAATCGACAACTCATGTCTATGGTTAGAAAACCTTAACCTTCATTAATTAATGAGCTAGTCCATAGAGGCGTACTAGGGACACGGTGCTGTTCATAAACCACACAAGTATCAAAGTTTCCGCTTAATACAATTTTAGCATGAAATATAAACTTTATCATAAACAAGAATTATAATAATAACATCTTTATTATTGCCTCTAGGGCATAATTCCAACACTCGACATTGCTCGTCCGAGTCGACGGTTTTGCTATGCCGACGACATTTTTGCGGTCCATGGCACTGCGCGAGCTATGCTAAGCGCCCTGACCTTTTCCCTCGGCGTTGAAATCCCCTCAGCATCTACATTGCTTCCCGTAGTGAGTGATCAGTCTTTGACGTAGTGTTTTTCTTTTTGACATGCCTTTGAAAGAGTCTTATTAGAAACCCACTTTTGTTTCCTTTTTCCTTTTTAAACTGGACTCCATCGTGAGTCTTTCACGTACCAGTTTGTTGGTTCGAGCCAGCTGGATCTTCGGCTTCTTTTTTTTGTGGCGGGCCAAACCGTTTGGAGTTTGGGTCCGTGTGCTTGCCGATTTGCAAGCGTGTTCGTGACATCGTTAACTTTTATCTCTTTTATCTTTAAATCGTAATTAGAAATTGAAAATCTAACGGTCAATATAATTTGGATGATGTGATCAATCTGATGCCTTGAAAAGCATCCTTATATTGTTTTTAGTATATAATAGATACATAGATTCATCACCAGATGACAACATTAGTTTTTTCCTATCTGACGGTATTCTCCGACACACCTTTTCGGTCGTAATTTTTCTAGATAGTTATCCTACGGTAATTTTTGAAATTTTTGAAGACGGGTAAATTCCCCAGCGTGATTTTGTCGTTAGTTGTGTATAGTTTTTCTATGGTAACTGTTTGCTCTTTGACCGTAAGAGATACATATATCAAAGATGGAGGGACTCACGCCTCCTCAAAGAGCTCGCATGCTGGTACCGTAGAAGCCATGTAGGTATTCAGGACAAATACTAATAATGTGGCTTCAGGACAAATATTCGTGCCTCTATAAAAAATCCGTGAAAAAATATTCGTTTTATTTGGAAGAAATACTCAACTTCGGGAAAACAACTTCATTTTCTCGCTCCCTCGTAACTTGGAAATATTTGTTTTATCGGAGAGAATTGTCCCATGACGGACGCAGCGTGTCGCCGCGCCAAAATTTACTAGTTGACATAAATATGTTGGTACTTTGTTCACAAGAGTCCCTTTATACCTATCATAAAAAATAGAAATTAAAACTTTCACCATAGAAAATGGCAATGATATTTTATATTACTGATTGGTAAGGTCAGAGGTGTACCAATATTCAGTCCATTGTGATCAAAATTGATGATGCATGGAAATAACATGCCCGATTAATTGGCAATATTTATGGAGTACCCGTTAGGCCGATAAATTACACACGGCACTAGTAGAAAACAGGCTATCCATACGCGCCCCCTAACAGCATTAGTCCCGGTTGCTCCACGAATCGGGACTAATGCTGGCACGCGTCCCGGTTCGAGCGGGCACGATGGCCGGAGGCATGCGTCCCGGTTCGTGAGGGGTCATGTATCCCGGTTTATAACACAAACCGGGACTAAAGGTTGGGCCCCAGACACGTGGCCTGCCACACACCTTTAGTCCTGATTTGTGTTATAAACCAGGACGTATGATCCCGTCCTCTATAAATACAACGCCCCAACCCTCTGCCTCCCCTCTGTTTTTCCCCTTTGAGAGATGGTACAATGTCTTGTTAGTTTTGAGTTGGTGTTCCCACCATCCTTCTTCAATATTATGACGCATCTCCTGGTTCACCTAGTGGAAGAGATTGCCATTCTCTGTCCTGTATTTCTGCACAATATGTTCCCCTTTGAGAGGTACATGGGAGTCATAAATATATATGTTCATAACTGTGCTAGACCAGAAGGAAGCATCTCCAAGGGATATGGAACAGAGAAGGTCATTGAGTTTTGTGTTGACTTTATTCCTGAGCTTAAGCCGATTGGTGTTCCTGACTCGCGGCATGAGGAAAGAGTAAGTGGAAAAGGCACGCTGGGAAAGAAAGCAATGATATGAGGGACGGGGATTCTTCCACTAAAGCACACTATACAGTTCTACATAATTCCACCTTGGAAGCTCCGTATATCGAGGAACATAAGAATATTGTACGCTCCAAAAACCCGGGGAAGCCTGACTCATGGATTACAGATGAACACATGAAGTCTTTCGGCGGTTGGATGCGGACACATCTCTTGAATGACACCACTGTTGGAGATCAGCTATACTTGTTGGCCGCGTCACCATCTTCTACTATATTGAATTTCCAAGGGTACGAAATAAATGGAAATACATTCTACATGATCGCCCAAGATAAAAAGAGCACCAACCAAAACAGTGGTGTCCGCTTTGATACAACAAACGAGAATGGGCAAAAGGACACATACTATGGTTACATAGAGGAGATATGGGAACTTGACTATGGAGTCTCTTTTAAGGTCCCTTTGTTTCTCTGCAAATGGGTCAACCTGAATGGGGAAGGGGTAATGATAGACCAGTTGTACGGAATGACAATAGAGGATCTCAACAATCTTGGTTATAGAGATGAACCATTCGTCCTAGCCAATGATGTGTCTCAAGTTTTCTATGTGAAGGACATGTCCTCCAGACCGAAAAAAGAAAAAATATGCAAACGAATACATCATATGATGAGCCAAAGCGTCACATAGTTCTTTCAGAAAAAAGAAACATCATGGGAAACGAGGACAAGACAGACATATCAGAAGATTATAATAAGTTTGATGAAATTCCGCCCTTCACAGTAAAAACTGACCCAAGCATTCCTTTAAGTAAAGAAGATGCTCCATGGTTACGTCTGAAGCGATCATAAGGAAGGACATACGCCAAGAAGTTCATGCTCATATTGTGTACCTCTAGTTCATGTCTGGCCGGTCGGCTGCATATTGTGAACCTAAATGCCATGAGACATGATAGCTCGTATTGTGAAGGATATTTTATGATGTTTGCAATTTTCCAAGTTTAATAAATGTATCGAGTCTTAGTCCCGGTTTGTGGCTTGACCGGGAGTATATATAGGGGGGGGGCTTTAGTCCCGATTTTGTAGTCTCGGTTTTTAATATTAATAAATGTCTTGAGTGTTAGTTCCATTTTGTGGCTAGACCGGGACTAAAGGGGGCCTTTAGTCCCGATTCGTAGAACGAATTTCCCGAACTATGAAGAAGTTGTCCCGATTCGTACTTACCATTAAGATCTGATCTCCAAACGCACATGGCCACATATTAGGGAGTGCCTCTATGACCAGTTTGTTGGAGATGCCGTAGGACTGGGCTCCGGCGGCATCTCCCTCAAACTGGCCGTAGTGGTGTCCCTGCTCCCGCACACCATCTTGCATCTTGTAACTTCTCTAACTAGATCAATATGCCTGGGAGCTAACTAATTTCACATATTAGGGAGTGCTTCTATGACCAGTTTCTTGGAGATGCCGGAGGACTAGGATCCGATGGCATCTCCCTGAAACTGGTCATAGTGGTGTCCCTGCTCTTGAAAACCATCTTGGAGATGCCTCAATCTGGCTAGAGAACTGGACTCACAAGGATGCCTATTTATAGTACAAGCAGCTCGGCATAGTGTCGACACTCACAACATGATGTCGACACTCACCCCTATTATTAGTGCTGACTCGTGTTTTATCCCGGTTGGTGTCTCCAACTGGGACTAAAGGTTCACCTTTAGTCCCGGTTGGTGACACCATTTAGGACAAGGTACAAGCCGTACGACATAATGTCGATACTCACCCTATCATTAGTGCTGCCTAGACCAGCCTGCCAAAATCCCTCCAACCGGGACTAATGATGAACCCTTTCCCTCTATTTATAGGTCTTTCCCTCTATTTAAAGATCCCGGGTAAAAAGGACAAATGTCTGCCGAATCGGCAGGAAGTTGGTCCGGTTTGTACTATAGGTACATGATCTAACGCCCGTGATTTTTTGAAAAAAATCATTTTTATACTCGCAATATGTGGTTTCTTCAGAGATCCAATGCAATTTCTAACGATGCTCGTCCCCTATCTTCATGCACGTCGGTTCGACCATAGTTCGAAAAGGGAAAAATTCAAAACAGGCATAAGAAATTCAAAAAAAAAGTCCGAACAATGTAAATCCTTTGCGTGGTGTTATATTGTGTGACATAGTTGCAAGGAAAAATACCGGACTTGGTATATTGATCATGTCTCGAAAACACCTTCACAAAATGACCTATCATGTTCGAGGTTTCATGGCTTTCGGTCCAAATGACTGATGTTATGTGCTGAATCGTGGCATAGTTTGTGATGTTGTGCCCATATTATGCATGCATGTGGATATTGGGATGGAGAACAATGTTGCAGGAGGAAGTTTTCCTTTTCGTCGCACGGAAAAGCGATTTTCCATTTTCCGAACGCAAAAAACGGGTCGTTTTGTGAAGCAACCACCAAAATGCTGTTTCAGAATGCTACCGTCCCATTTTTCTAAAATACTAGACCATCTTACATGGACTATATCCCAACGGGACATCTCAAACCTTTTCGTCCATCACGGGTAAAAAGGACAAATGTCTGCCGAATCGGCAGGAAGTTGGTCCGGTTTGTACTATAGGTACATGATCTAACGCCCGTGATTTTTTGAAAAAAATCATTTTTATACTCGCAATATGTGGTTTCTTCAGAGATCCAATGCAATTTCTAACGATGCTCGTCCCCTATCTTCATGCACGTCGGTTCGACCATAGTTCGAAAAGGGAAAAATTCAAAACAGGCATAAGAAATTCAAAAAAAAAGTCCGAACAATGTAAATCCTTTGCGTGGTGTTATATTGTGTGACATAGTTGCAAGGAAAAATACCGGACTTGGTATATTGATCATGTCTCGAAAACACCTTCACAAAATGACCTATCATGTTCGAGGTTTCATGGCTTTCGGTCCAAATGACTGATGTTATGTGCTGAATCGTGGCATAGTTTGTGATGTTGTGCCCATATTATGCATGCATGTGGATATTGGGATGGAGAACAATGTTGCAGGAGGAAGTTTTCCTTTTCTTTGCATGGAAAAACCATTTTCCATTTTCCAAGCGCAAAAACGAGTCATTTTGTGAAGCAACCACAAAAATGCTGTTTCAGAATGCTACCGTCCCATTTTTCTAAAATACTAGACCACCTTACATGAAGTATCTCCCAGCCGGGACATCTCAAACCTTTCTGTCCATTCCGGGTAAAAAGGACAAATGTCTGCCGAATCAGTAGTAAGTGGGTCCGGTTTGTACTACAGGTACATGATCCAACGCCCGTGATTTTTTGAAAAAATCATTTTTAGACTTGCAGTATGTGGTTTCTTCAAAGATTCAATGCACGTTCTAACGATGCTCGTCCCCTATCTTTATGCATGCCGGTTCGGCCATAGTTCGAAAAGGGAAAAATTCAAAACGGGCATAATAAATTCAAAAAAAGTCCGAACAATGTAAATCCTTCGCGTGGTGTCGTATTATGTGACATAGTTGCAAGGAAAAATACCAGACTTGGTATATTGATCATGTCTCGAAAAAATCTTCACAAAATGACCTATCACGTTCGAGGTTTTCATGGCTTTCGGTCCAAATGACCTATGTTATGTGCTGAATCGCGGCATAGTTTGTGATGTTGTGCCCATATTATGCATGCATGTAGACATTGGGATGGAGAACAATGTTGCAGGAGGTAGTTTTCCCGTCATTTTTCTTCCCGCCTTTTCTTCCCGCAGTTTTCTTCCCGCCATTTGTTCCCATAGTTTTCTTCCCGCCATTTCTCACTACATATATGTAGGATTGGCCTCCATTGTCATTGCACATCTCTAGACTCATATATGCAACCTCATCACTATTTCCCATGGCTTCCACCAGACTAACCTCGGGAGGCGAGGCGCTGGCGCCGAACTACCTCGCCGCTGGCTACTGCGTCCCCGTCGGCTGGATTCTGAGCGCCGGAGGCGTGCCGGTTCCTCCTGTCCCTTTAGGTGTGGCACGCCGGATGGCTATCACGAACCACTACTACTTCGAGCTCACGTCGGAGCAGCGGAGGAATCCCAACTGGCATCCCGACTATTTCTCGACTTGGAAAGCCTTCTTCGGGGATCGGCGTGAGAGGGCGCTCACCAGGCACGAGGAGGACGACCCACCTCCTCCGAACTTCAACGAGGCCGGCCGGTGGCTGTGGTGGGGCGGCCGAACTCTCCAGAGCGTCATGGCCTACGACACGGCCGACGACTCTAACCCCCGCCTGCGCTACCCTCAAGTCCAGCCCACTCGTACTTAGCCTTCAAGGTTCAACTACTGGCGACTTCTGATGACGAGTATTACAGGTGTAGGCAGGAGCACGACTGAATCACTCCAACATTGCAAAACAAGTTCGGCCGATTATGACTTAATCTGGCCATGTATCTTAATTTTCAGTTCTTCTATGTATCTTAATTTTTAGTCGTGCTTTATGTAACTTAGTGTTAGTTGCGTTATGTACTTTAATTCCAGTTCTATCGTAATAAAATTTTCTTCCTGCCCATTATTTCCCGCCCTTTTCTTCCCGCCCATTAATATATAAAAAATATAAGTTAATTCATTTTTAATTTTAAATGGTCCATAGTTTAAATGGTTACATTAACTATTTTTAAAAACAGAAAATGGTTTTGAATTAGTTATTCAAATCTAAACACTTTTTATGTTTAAAGTTTTTCTAAATTACAAATTAATATTCAAAAAATATAAGTTAATTCATTTTTAATTTTAAATGGTTCATAGTTTAAATGGTTACATTAATTATTTTTGAAAACAAAAAATGGTTTTGAATTAGTTATTCAAATCCAAACAGTTTTTATGTTTAAAGTTTTTCTAAATTCCAAATTAATATTCCAAAAATATAAGTTAATTCATTTTTAAATTTAAATGGTTCATAGTTTAAATGGTTACATTAATTATATTTAAAAACAAAAAATGGTTTTGAATTAGTTATTCAAATCCAAACACTTTTTATGTTTAAAATTTTCTAAACTCCAAATTAATATTCAAAAAATATAAGTTAATTCATTTTTAATTTTAAATGGTTACATTAATTATTTTTAAAAACAGAAAATGGTTTTGAATTTGTTATTCAAATACAAACACTTTTTATGTTTAAAGTTTTTCTAAATTCCAAATTAATTATCATTTAAAAAACATTACAAATTTAAACCCCAAAATAAAAAATAAGGCGGGAACAGAGAGATAATTCGTGAAAAATTTGAAAACAGGGTCATACGTCCCGGTTGGAGCCACCAACCGGGACTAAAGGGCCCCTGCGCGCGCGGTTGGGGCTCAGCCCAAAATATGAAAAATAGTGGAGCATATTTCCCGGTTGGTAACACCAACCGGCCCGGTTGGTAACACCAACCGGGAAGTATGACCCTTTAGTCCCGGTTGGAGCCACCAACCGGGACAAAAAGTCCTTCCTTTATAACTGCGCGCGCCTCTTCTTCTTCTTCTTCTTCCCCTTCTCCATTCTCTGCAACCCGACGCGCCGCACACAGCAGGGGAGACGCCGCCGCCCGATCCCCACGACGCCGGCAGGTTGCCCCGTCCTTGCGCGCCCGCCGTTGCCGTCAGCGCCGCCGCCTCCATCCCTCGTCTCCGTCCATCGCCGTGCGCCGCCTCCGTCCTCCGTCTCCGGCCGCGCGTGTCGACCAGCGCCGCCACCGCCACCTGCATCGGTACCAGCGTCGCCCGCCGCCTCTCCCTCTCTTCCCAGACCACTGCCATCACACTGGCCACCGCTCAAGGCCGCCGCCACCGCCATACCTTTACGGCACACACGAGAGAGGCCCCTTCCCTTTTAGGTTTTTTTTTACGAAATCCTTCCCTTTTAGGTGTGTATGCATGTATGTAGATGTATATATTTAGATTTTAGGTGTGTATGCATGCATGTATATATTATTTAGATTTCAGGTGTATGTAGATGATTTAGTTGTTAGATGATTTAGGTGTATTTAGATGATGTAGATGATTTAGTTGCTGATTATTTTAGGTGTATGTAGATGATTTAGTTGTTAGATGATTTAGTTGTAAATAATGTTAGATGATTTAAGTAGTATATGTATATGTATATTATCATATTTTTTTATATTATCATATTTTGTATATGTATATGTATATTATCATATTTTGTATATACTTTTTTTCCAATAGGAAATGAATAAATCTTATAAATTTAATAACTATTGTTTAATAATTCAGAAAAATATGCATAATATATGAAATTTTTCAGAAAAATAAAATGTACAACTTAAAACTATTACCATACATTATTATGTAAACTATTTAAATAATTACTATTTGATAAATATTTTATAAGTATTAATAATTTGAAAATTCATATTTTAATATTCATAAATGAGAAAAATATAAATTATATACCAAAATTTTGGTATAAATAATATACCAAAAAAGTATACCTAAGTGACCCCTCTCATATGCATCCGAGGTTTCTCCGAACTAGGTTTTACACCCCTCAGAACTCCGGAATATTGATTTTAGTTGATTTTTATTATTGTAAATATTGTAAATTCATTTTTATTATTGTGTATGTATATATTAGGGTTTATATCTCTCAACACCCTATCTAACATTCTCCCTTAGCCGCTTTGACTTATCCGTTTTTCCACCTATGCAGAAAATATGGAACCAAATGGCAGAGACGAAGAAAAGGAAGAGTTGATCCAAGGTGTGATCCGCGGGGAAGAAAATTTAGATGTATTGACGTTTCTGAACAACTCTGGTGAGGGTGATCCTATTTTTACTGGAAGAGACAACTTGTTTGAGGTTGAAGGTGATGCCTTCCGTGAGGGAGAAGGCGATGCCTTGTGTGATCGAGAAGATGACCGCTCCGGCGAGGTGCATGCAATATAATTAATTCATTAATTAATCATCTGATGTCTATATAGAAATAGTAACGATGATATTTCTTATTTTAGCCCTCCGGATCGAACAAATCTACTGAAAAGAGCGGACGAGGCCCAACCAAAAAGTTGGAAGACCATGAGAGGTTCAGGATCAAAGAAATCGGTGAAGACGGCAAACCGATGGCTCCTGTTGTTGTCGCAAACAAATTTGTGGCACAATACGGAGTAATCGTTAGGGACTTCGTCCCGATCACCATTCGAAATTGGAATAGGCCTGCTGATGCGAAAGAAGAGGGAACATGTTTATATGTCCCTAACATGGCCAAATATTTACTATGGAAGAGGCTCGTGCTTAATTTCAAACTACCGAAGGTAGAGCTGGATCCAAATGTGGAGGATCCAGTTAAGGACGCCTTAGAACATGCGAAAGCCATGGAGATGAAGGTCAGGGAGTGGGCTATGAAGAAGATGGCCCAGTGTTTCACCAACTGGAAGAAAAGATTGCACCTTGACTATGTCGTGAAAGAGAAGACTCCGGATTTCGAGAAGATTCAGTATCAGAAGTTAAAACTATTCTGGGCTGAGTTATTACAAGACATCAGAAAAAGCTAAGAAAATGTCTGCAACGAATAAGCTGAATACTGCTAACAAGAAGTATCACCATACTATGGGGCAAGGTGGCTACAGGGATGGCATTCCTAAGTGGAAGAAACTTGAGGACGAACTGCGTGCTAAAAAGATCATCCCAGAGACAGACGATTGGATCGAACGTGCAAAGAATTGGTTTTACGGGCATGGGGGCACGTTGGACTCGGAAGGGAAGTGTATATATATAACATACGACATAAAGAAGACCCCTTGGCAATCGAGGAGATTAGAAAAGCAGTAAAGGCTATTAAAGATGAGGACTTCATTCCCGATGGAGAGAATGATGAGCTCACACTCGCCCTTGGGAATAAGGAACATGATGAACGAACACGAGACACAATAGGCTCCCAACCATGGAGCACTGGGTTTCCCGAAGAGAGGAAGAAATATCCTGATAGAAGCCGTGAGAGGAGAAAGGACAAGGCGGAAGTTGAAGCAGATATTCAAAAAGAGCGAATGCGTATAATTGAAGAACGAATAAAGCAACAACAAGATCAAATTAACGCACTTAGCCAGCAAGGTACTACCGGCCCATCTCAGCAGCACATGGTGGTAGAATCTGCGTTCGATGCTACCGGCCTATCACTACAAGGAATCTGAGCTTCTATGACCCTCCATTTTCGTCACAAAATCGTCACAATAGTTCATCTATGACGATCTTATGACGAAAATGAAATCGTCGAAAGCTGGGCGTCGCAAATGAACTATAACGACGATTTTTGCGAAATCGCCATAACCGTCTATGATGATATTGGATCGTCATAACCTCTATGACGATTCAATATCGTCATGGACCATCTAGCCAGGCCAGGTCAGATCCGACGTGGCTAATCCAACGTGGCAAAATTATGACGAAATAAAATCGTCGTAGTCTGAATTTAGCCCAGTCCATTCGGTCATTTATGTGGGCCAAGCCCAATAATTCAAATAAGCTTTTCTAATCAATTCCGTCTATCTACATGCCTCAAGCCCAGCATATTGGCCTTTTTATTTCTAGGCCCGGACCTTTTTCTACAATGATTTTGTTCTGCATTTTTTGAATTATTCACTACTGTAATTTAATATTGTTTGGGCCACAGCCATTTTAAAGCCCAAAAATTATTTGGATCATTTCTTACTAGCCCAAATATCTTTTGGATCATTTCCTATGACCGAGCAGTCAAGAACCAAAATCAAATAAATTTTCACAAATGACATCAAAAATTATAATGTATATTTCAATCAAGTCAGACATATAACCTGGAATATAAAACATTTGGGGATATGTAGTATATTACAATCATTCATAGTTCAGACCACCCAAGGCCATGTATAACTAGCTAGAAAACATGACTATCTACTCCACTTTTTTGAGTATGCAATAAAATCTTCCCTTCTTCCAACTTTAACCTTGAGCTCCTGTATAAGAGAGAAAATAATGGCCATCGAGTCAGAATGAAATCATATCTTCTAGCAATAACGTAGAAAATTAGAAACACAATAAATAATAGATTTACAAGAACCCAACTCCAAATCAACAGATTACAGTTCACAAACTAATTGCTACTAGCACTCAAATATACACATGTAGTTCATCAAATGCACTACCTAGACACTACAGGTACTAGATAGAACAAATGTACTAGCACACATTAAGATCTAGGAATGCTCTATGTATACAAAAAGAGCAGCAGCAAGAAAATTAAGCTCCAGGAAATACTGCACAGGTTAAGCGGGCAACAAAAATGGGAACCTAATAAAACACTATCCAGACAATACCTTTTCACATCACATAGGAACTCGACAAAATAATATGTCATGGCACCTTGGCCTATCAACCAAGTAATAAAGGAAGAGGATGGGAGAGATCAGACTTATCTAATCCATAAAGGGAACACCCCTGCCGTGGCAGCGTGCTGATCTCGACGCTGCAAATGTGGTAACATGGCAAAGGATGATGCGCTTCAGCACACAAGAAGCAGGGCTAGCTCCTTTGGGTCTGCGAGAACAATGGTTTGGGTCAGTAAGCATCAAGAATGCTACTCTTGCATGTCAAACTAATGCATTACAGGGTTATTAAATGATTTTGAATCATAGTAGCAGTGAACTAATCGACTAGCAAAAGGCCAACATATTCAAAAATCACATATGGATCTAACATATTCTCAACAGCAGATATTACCAGTTGTTTTCATAGATTCCATAAACCTATCATGAAAATCACCTACTAGTGCCTTGCATATGGAATTAAGTATGCCTAGATGAGCTTATGTACACTCCAGCACATCATATACATTTCAATTTACTAAAAACAACATGATTATGCTCTAGTTATATATAATAACTCCATCTGCATCTACTAGACCGCCTAATCTACAACACAATATTGAGCTATAAACCAACCAGAAGAAGTACCACACTCCTAAGTGATCAACGTATCACCAGAAACCTATTTATTAATTCACTCATTTAAGACGAGAACAATTACCACATGATTAGTACCAGAACAGGAACTATAAGTTGAACTCTATAAATTACAGTAGTAGTACACCATATACTCTGTACCACAAACATGGTACAAGTCCAGGATACCACCAATACAACCAAATTGCACAAACACCATGGCTCCACGGCATAGACGTATGCTGTAGAATAACACAATCAGAGCTAAGAAGTCAGTGAATAAGCACCAATAGTACAATGGAAAGTTTATAATAAATGGCAAACAGATGGTATATAGTAAACGGCAAGCAGAAATAGCTCTGTTGGTTGAGGTTAACGGCAAGCAGAAAAGGCTACACTACATATACAGTAGAAGTTCATAGCAGGGAAACACACTCCCGTTACTGAATGAGGGTGGCATACTCCAAGTCTACTAAAGTATATTGTCAAATAAAAACAATTCATATAAATGGGCTAGCTTCTTATGCAAGAACCACTGGCTTGGGCGCTTGGCTGGTTTCTGGTTACACCTTGCTCTTGTGCAAACAACTATGGTATTACCAATGGTCATGTGAGAACAATACGCCAAGAATTTGAGCACAACGTTCAGGAAGAAATGTAAGCTATTTTTCCTCCCGAGGGATCCTATTTAGCGCACAAATTCTACAGGTGTTGGCACTATGAGAAGTACTATATTTACTACATGCCCAGTCACTTTTATCACAACAACTAAATCAATCTTGTATTAATGCTACTTTCATTGATCAGATAAATACCAGAAGCAATGTGTACAAGATATAAAACGAAACAAAAATTAATAGGTCCAGCAGAATCGTACCAGAAGCAATGCGCGCACCTCGCCAGCGGCCGGCCACAGCAGAATCGATCCAGCCGCGCGCACCTTGCCGGCTGCCAGCCACAGCAGAATCCCACACCTCGTCGGTGGCTGCCCCAGCAGCAGCGTCGTCGACCAGCAGCAGCAACAGCACCTCGCTGGTGGCTAATCTCATAGAGCGTATCTCCAGGTTCCGGCCACCATTAGGCACTCAAGCCTCCACCTCATCGGCTTCTCGTCTTCACCGGATCCTTCTCTAGCTGGCTGATCATCAGGAGCCATGGTTCTTTCCGACCTCAATTGAAACACCTGAACAAGAACAAGATAAAAATACAGGTCTATTTTCTTTACCAAAGTAGAGAAATAGTTTGTGTTAGAGTACTCTTGTGCCATTGATAGATTGGAAATAATTGAAAACCAAGAAATCAGTGTAAGTTATAGTCTACATTGGAGTAGCGTATTATGTTTTGCAAAGCCTAAACTAAACCTACTCTCAAGTCTCAACACTAGCAGATTCTTTAGAGGGAGGTAAAGATGAAATTGTTCAGTTTCTTTAGAGGTGCATAACTAAAAAATTTGGTCGATCGCGCCTGACTGGGCGCGTGACTGGGCGGCAAAGGGAAATATTTCTCGGGTCCGCGCGCGCTGAATTGGTGCCAGGTCATCGATCCATGGAAACTTTCCATCCATCACTATCTCAACCGTTTGTTAGGTTCATATCCAATGGCCGATATTGCCCGGTATTATATCTTGTTGGTTATGACGATTTCAGATATTAAAACTATGACGTTTTTAAGGAAAATCGTCTTTATTATTCAGGGTTTTGACTCTCTCAAACGGCTTATAACCATCTGGTGTGAAATCGTCATAACTCTATGACGATTTTATCTATAGTCACTATCAAAAGGTCATAGGTTGACACATTTCTTATAGTGTATCGAATAATCGAAAAAGCAGTGTGGCTTCCACCAAGGTCCCAGGTGATGACAATGACGATGACGATGGTGCACCGACGATGGCTCGTGTTGGCTACCCAGTGGATGATATCACACAGATGACACACTACAAGCTACATGTCAAAGCTGTGAACATATCAATGAAGGTGGTGGTCGGCTATGTCTTATCAATTGGACCCACACCAACTTACCATTGTCGTCCAGCTCCACAGGGGTACGCTGTTGTCGAGGTGGATGAAATCATGCCCACCTTTCAAGGTTTGAAGCTTGACTACCCTGCAGGTGAAGGGGATGTGACTGAACTGGAAGAAGCAACAAACGTCACCATTCTATGGCCAAAGGAATGCATCGTGCTTCCAAATCACACGCCAAGGCCATCTTCGCCGCCGCCTCACAGGTCTCCAGCATGGTCGTCGCCGATGTGGCAGCCGTCTTCGTCGCCTCACCCGGCTCCGTCGCCTCACCAGTCTCCGGCGTAGCCATCGCCGCGGAAGCCATCTCCGGCCCCTTAGGAAAGAAAGCGTAAGCGTACCACCGCTACTCTGCGGAGTGGTAAGCGATCGCCGACATGTAAACAGGAGCCTCTTACAAAAGTATCAAAGGTTCCTCCCAAGAGAGCTTATGACTATACTGAAGAGGATACTACGGCGATCATTGAGGCGCAAATGATAGAGTTTTTTGCTAACCTGAGGCGGCCGAAAGAGCCAGAGTTTCCCAGCACCAAAGAAGAAAAAGGCCGAGTGTTCAAAATTCTAAAGGCCCTTCACCAACCCGAGCCAAAGCTGTCATCAGACTATGAGCACTCTATTCTCAAGTCACATGCGGCACAACAACTGTCGAAGAGCAGTATTGATGCAAGCGAGAAATCTGTTGCCTAGCTCAGAGAACAAACAAAACAATCTTGCGCCCCTCTCAAGGTGATTTCCCATACCAATGTGGGGTTGAGCAAATATGCGGCCAAAGAGCAGTATGATCCAGATATAGTTGCACTATACGGAGAAGCTGCCGCTACTCAAGGTATGAGTATTGCCCACTACTTATCCCAGTTACAGTACTTTCCCGTGGGTGAAGTAGCATACAAATACCAGTACGGCAAACCTCTCGTCAAACTTGAGGAGGTAAATAATCTTCCAACAAAAATGCGAAGATTGCATAACTGGTACATGCATGCCACAAAGGCCGGGTTAACTGGATAATGCTGAGGGTTACAAAAAAGCATTATGGGAAATAAATAGATGACATGATAGCCATTGAATTTGTTGAACTATTTCAATTATTCAATCAAGACGTCTTGGACAAATCGATCATCAGTGCCTATTGTCTGTAAGTACTAATTCTGTAATTAATTTAGTCTCTAGCTATCTCACCTTGTTTATTGCATGTATATAATCATACTATAATATGCAGAATGAAGATTTTCGAATGCAGCAGAGGACAAATCTATGACATTGGGTTCGTTGACCCATATTGGGTTCATCAAACTAATCTCAAAACAAAACCCAAGGATATGGAGTATAATATCGTACACGCGTTAAGGTTTCAAGAAACCAAAAGGAAAATACTATTTTCTTACAACATCGAGTGAGTGTTATTGTCTTGTATACACTTTCTATTTCGCTTACTCGACGTTAAGTATATAATTGATGAGTTATGCATGCGCAGCTTCCACTATATTCTGTTAATCATTCAACCTGACAAAGGGCGGGTACTAGTCATGGACTCAAAACATAAACCCCTTAAGGCGTGGAAGGACATGCAGATTATTCTCCAGCGGTAATTCTAATCATTACGACACTATATCGGCAACGTTCGTAAATTTTATGATATCAAGTAATTAATAACTTCTTTTATTGGTTTTCTTCGCCGGGCAGCGCTTGGAAACGGTTCACCAACAAGGCTAGGGGTGTTTGGAAAGAGGAGCTTACATTTAAACCACTAGATGTAAGCACCACTAGCTATATCCGTGCATCTCTTTGATTCTAGTTTTGATATCATTATTATAATGCTTGATTATTATTTTGATTAAACTCTGTTCTCGTAAAGTGTCTGACGCAGGAACCAGGGAACAATTTATGTGGATACTATGTTTGCGAGTTCATCCGTCAGACGTGCTGTGAGAAGGGCAGAAATTTAGAGCAGCTTAACGTACGTAAACAATTTCTATAGTTTTTAATTACCATCAAATTGTGTTTAGTTTTATTCATATAGGTTGACTCCTTTTTTAAATCAAATCGAACGTCTACGAAACGGTTTTCTGCCAAAGGATCGCGCACGAGCAATTCAGGAGGAATTGGCGGGATTCTTAGATGCAGAAGTCCTAGACCCAAAAGGAGAATACTATGCAGGTGTGTATAGGCAATAGGTATTGTACAAAGAGCTTATTTTATATGTAGTGCATGAAATCCGTGTATCGAAAGTAATATGTTCGACACTTGGATCTATATTGTCATGATGATCTTGTGTAATATAATGGTTCATTCATTAATGAGTGCAAAACACTAAATAAAAAATAAATCAACATAAATGAATTCTTTGCCGCGGCACAAAAAGTGGCCAACATGTTGCCGCGGCAAAAAAAGATGCCAAAATGAATTGTCTGCCGTGGCGGAGAAATGTGTCAAATCTCTGTCGCGGCAGAGGGTTATTTGTCTAAGATTGCTCCTTTCCCCTCGCGCGGAGCAGCGGCCACGTGTACGCTGTTTTGTCCCGGTTGGTGGGGCAATCGGGACTAAAGGTTGGGGCTTTAGTCCCGATTGACCCATCCCGGTTGGGGAACCTGGACTAAAGGTCCTTACCAACCGGGTCACATGGACCGTTCTGCACTAGTGCGATGAACTACGAGACACTTGACACTTGGTAAAAAAACGTGTTTTCCTTAGTGCGATGATATTTTCTATGCATACGGTCTAACTTAACAGCGTTGTTCCTTGCCAGGAAAAAACATCAGCTGGATATCAAGTTTATTTGAAGATATGCAATCTACTCAAGATATCGAGGAAGTATAAGCAAGTATGCATACGAGGGAGTCCGGGCCATGATCAATACGAACCACAACGATAAGACATACCGAAATATTTGGTCGCCCACGCTGTATATATTGTCTAAAGCAGCTGTTATTAGCGAACGTCATGCATGGATCACCGTCCGAGATCATGAACGCAAAAGAAAATTATAAATGCACCATTCTGGAAACGCGTGGTGGATTTTTTTTCAAGCACTCAAGGGAGCCACTTGGACTCACTTGCACATTTTTTTCTTTTGGATCAGGCCGAGCCAGTTGGACTCAATTGCACATAATTATCCAGTAACACAGCAAGCCAAAAGATAAAGTAATAGATGTAGCATATGCGTGGCACATTAATATATTCACCTTCATTACTTAATAGCTGTCAAGCTCCCTTCCGTCGTGACTAAGCACAACTTGCCAGACTATCTCTGAAGTTTTAAAATCATCTGAAGTAAGTAAGTTCAAATATGGAACATGTGATGATGCTAGAAATGGAATTTCCTTATCGAAAATGACTCGCTTCCCAGGGGTAGGTGTGCACCCATAGTATATGGCGAATTAAGCAACATAGATCCATTTTAGCTTGATTTTTTTACTTGAACGCGGATTACTGGTGAAAAATCCACGATTTTAAGAAATTTCAATGACGGGAACAATTATCATTTTGTCATAAATTCATGATATGTCATACAAATAACGACAATGCAAGTTAAGTATTTTCCATTGGAACTCGGTCACAAACCCACTTGTCATTCTTGATTTTTTTTAGAATTACTATGGTCGAATGTGGTCAAAATTGCCGACAAGCGCATTCAAATCTAAAGCAAATTTCATATTTTTGAAGTTGTTTGGTATGACATCCATCAGTGGAATGAGCCCAAACTTTGTAGGGTGGTGCCTCTTGGCACCGCAAACAACTTCTCCAACTACAGATTTCAAGATTCAATGGAAAAAATTGATTTTTCATTGTCTGAATCTAGAAATTGGAATTCTGGTGGATTTTTTCAAAAGAGGTGCAAGAATTCATCCTTTCTAAGGCCTCATGGCACTTTTATCCAATGCCAGGTCATTCTGGATGGCCATTCTCGGAAGATTGGGATTTTTCTCGTGGTGGAGCTATATACTGCTTTTTCTTAGGTAATGCTTGGATAATTCAAAAATTGAATTATAGGTACCCTAAATATTAGTCTCAAAATTCAAACCAAAAATGGTTTTGGGTGCCCTAGAGGTGTCCTAGGTTGGTAGTGTGGAGGATTAAAAACTAACAAACCCTTAAGCGGTTGCGCACATCGGCAAGTTTGGCCTTATTTTGAATCAAACCAAATGAAATTAAAAAAATTCAAAAGCGGTTGCGCACGCCGGCAAGCCGCCAGCCTAAGCCATGCTATGCATCATGGTGGAAATTTATAGCATAGACACCAATGAAGCATTTTAAATAAAAATCTATGCAAATAGTAAATTAAAAGAAATGCAAGGGGTTTATTTGTCTGTTTGGGTTGGCCCTCACAAAGGAACTCCTCGTACAAGGGGCAAGAGGTACCTCGGTTTCCACCCTCATTTGGAAATGTATGATTACAATGACAAAATTCTTTGGGGTCCAAGTTGAGTAAACATGTGGACTTGGTACTTGTGGTCAATAGGCATGAGACATTCAACTTGTCATGGGCCAAACATATAAACCATACTTGCTTTCCCTTGAAACCATAAACATTAAAGATACCTGGAACCCCACTCTTATAATTACTGGTGACATGAGCTACATATACCAAAACTAACTTTGTTATCTCTTATGCATTTTTATTTTATCAAAGATCTAGCACATGTATTCCCTGCTTATTTTCTGTTACTCAAGTTTAGGAATGAAGAAAGAAAGAAGTGAGTGGAGCCTATGTTTAAATAATCTAATAATATGAAGGATAATATATATCGCACATATTGCCAAATAATGTATCATAACAGAACATGAAGCATATATTTTTTCACAAGTCACATAGTAGCACATCAATCTCATTTAATTACAACACATAGCAAAAATGATACACCTTTGAAGCCCTAGATGGATTCGGTAAGAAATATACAAAGGAGTGGTCCGCCAAAAAAAGCAGAAAGACCGTAAGGCTTTGTATCTGATTCAACTTCATCTACATATGATAATGCATGTGTAGGAACGAATATCTTCGTTTGCTAGTGCAACTCACATGATAGGAATATCTAATCAGATTATATCTCTATTTGCTAAGATCCCATTGACTGCACTGAATTACTCCCTCTGTTCTACAGTATAAGATGTTTTAAAGGTGTCTAAATACATTCACTTCGCAAAAGCTAAAACATCTTATATTTATAGAATGGAGGGAGTAAGATTGAGTCATACTCCAGTGTGATGGTCGTGTGTTTGTTTTCTTTTAGGACAATGAATTAATTAGCAAATGCGGGGATTCTATCGGCAATGGTATGTACCAGAGTGGTGACGTCAACATAACGGCACCCATGTGCTGGCCGAAATTTGGAACTATTGTGAAACCGAAATGAAACTTACGAAACATTGAGCAAAATTTGTGAAACATTCCTGTTGTTTAAAAAATGTTCCACAACTTCATTCATGTTTCAATTATGTTTTTGATCTGTTTCTATTAATGGCTTTTGTGTTGAAAAGAAGCCAAACAGTCTCACCAATCTCAAAGCAATGTGTGGGGTGGATGCAACGCTAGCACATAGGGTTGCCAGGCCGACAAACAAGTTTTCGATCAATTAGTAATACTACTCCTTAACCATTCTCCTTTTTTTTAATACCACCTTATCCATTCTCCTTATTACTTCCTCCGTTTGGGATTATAAGTCATGCGCGGATAACTAGGTTGCCAATTTGAATAACAAAATATAAATAATATAGCATACAAATTATATCATTAGAAACTTTAAAAGTTATATTTTCTAATGATATAAGTTTTAAATATATAAGTTATATTTTGTTGGTTAAATTAACAACCTAGATATGCGCGTAGGACCTATAATCCCAAACAGAGGGAGTAGTATACTACTCTCTCCGTTTTAAAATATAAGGTGTTTTAGGTCTGTAAAGAAAGTGTAGTATATAGATCCACTCCAAACATGAGTAAACCTACATACTGAAAGTAGTATATATATATATATATATATATATATATATATATATATATATATATATATATATATATATATATATATACGACAGGACTATTCAGAAACATCCCCTTAAGAGATTCCTAGATAAGCTTATTCAGGAACCCCCACCTAACTACCCTCCCCCACCTAACCACTTTCTTCCTCGTCACATCTATCCGGCCACCCTCCTCCCCGCCGTCAGACACCCGTCTCCTCACTGCCCTTGCCCGGCCAGCACGCCTCCTCCCCGCAGGCCTCCTCCGCCCCTGCGCCGCCAGCCACCCTCCTCCCCGCGTGTCGCCGGCCCTCTGTCCCGTGCGTCCTCCTCCCCTCAGGCCTCCTCCGTCCTACGCCGTCGGCCACCTTCCTCCCCGCGCATCGCCGGCCTTTCGCCCCACGCACCCTCCTCCCTGAAGGCCTCCTCCGCCCCGCGCCTCCGGCCACCCTCCTCCCCGCGCGTGCCGGCCTCCTCCATGCTCACCTCACCAAGGCCGACCTCCTCCGCCCTACTCGCCGCCGGCCTCCTCCGCACCAGGCGCCACCGTGCCCTCCTCCTCGCGCGCCACCGCAGCCACCTCCGCCCCGCGCGTATCCAACCTCCTTTGCGCCCTCCTCCCCCGTGCGTGGCCAGCCTCCTCCGCCCAGCGTGCCGTCAGGAAGTTAACTAGTAGAAAAGAGGGAGTTAACTTGTACAGATGGGGAAGTTAAGAAGGGTCGCAGAAGTTAACTTGCACATACGGAAGTTAACATTCAGTCCGTGAAAAAACACACACAAAATCGATTGTCCGTCAGGAAGTTAACTAGCATAGAAAGAGGGGGTTAACTTGTACACACGGGACAACTAAAATGTTTACGGAAGCTAACTTGCATAGGTGGAAGTTAACATTTATTATTACTGCAACAGACTAGAAGTTAACTTGAAAAGAAGAAAAAAAGTTAACTCGTGTTCGTGTGGAAGTTAACAAGGGTTTCATGTGTGTTTGTGTGAAAAAAAGAAGTTAACAATTAGAAAAATCCCACCACCCCCTTCCCCGAGCGGAAGTTAACATGAAAAATAAACGGAAGTTAACTCGTGTTCGCGGAAAAGTCAATATACAGTCCACGAAAACACGAAATATCGATGCTCTGTCAGGAAGTTAACTAGCATGGAAGAGGTAGTTAACTTGCTCACATGAGGTAGTTAAGAATGGCGCGGAAGTTAACTTACACAGTGAAAATAAACATTTACTATTACTGTTACATTTTGGAAGTTAACTTAGAAAAAAAAAGTTAACTCGTGCTCGCCTGGAAGTTAACATAGGGTTCCTGGTGTTCACGTAAATAGTAACAGGGGGTTTCTGAATAGTTATTTAGGAAGTGGTTCTTGAATAGAAGAGCTATATATATATATATATATATATATATATATATATATATATATATATATATATATATATATCGACACGGATTTGCTAAACACAGGCATAGCTACGCATAGGCTTAGAACCGTTGGATAAAGAGATCACATGCAATGCTAGTTTAGAAGGTAGTGGCTGGCTATTGAAAGGAGTAACGGTTTCTAACGACGTTTGCACCACACCGTGTGTGTACATGCATGCAATTCCTAGGGGCTCGAGCAAACCCTAATTTTTTAGCTCGCTGTTTGGCAAAGAAACTTTTAGCATCTAAAATGGAAAGATAAAGTGAACAAGGCTTAAAATGAGTTCTGCATGCAAACGTTTCCTGCTCATCACGTGACTCTTAGCATAGCCAAGGATTACGAGGGTACCAGAAAATTATTTCGCAATTATTTATTGGCTGTGCTATCGGTGAAGACATAAGAGATGGCATTTTACTTACTGATAGATAAGTGACTTGAGACACAGGATGATCAACAACTGGACAGATCAGAAATCGTGTAGTACAACAGAATATGATGGAACGTCATGCCTTCTGCATTGCGTACTTCACACTGCAGTTTAATTTATCTGTATTTTGGTGTTTTCTATAGAACAACTTTATTTGCTTTTGAAGGATTCTAGTAGAATATCAGTTCCTCGGGTTTTCTACTATAGTACAGCAGACACTGAAGCCACATTGGAACGAAAGATAGAAGTTAGGGTCATAACGGCTGTCAGTGTTTTCTACTATAGGAGCACCATCTTCACTCACTCTAAACCTTTGTCTTCTCCGCTCACTCTGCCCCATCAAGAGGGGACGCCTTCTGCTCGCTGTTTGGCAAAGAAACTTTTAGCATCTAAAATGGAAAGATAAAGTGAACAAGGCTTAAAATGAGTTCTGCATGCAAACGTTTCGTGCTATGCAAAAGATAAAGTGAACAAGGCTTAAAGTGAACAAGCCTTTGTTTGGTTAGGGTTTACCGCATGTAATATATTAGGGTTTGCCTCACCTAAATGAAATTTGATAAGCTTTGTTTTGCTAGGGCTTCATGTATGCATCAAAGGAATTGGGTTCAACGCAATGAAATAAGGCTTAGTTTGGTTAGGGTTTACCGCATGTAGTATATTAGGGTTTTCCTCACCTAAATGAAATTTGATAAGCTTTGTTTTGCTAGGGCTTCATGCATGCATCAAAGGAACACTAACGGCGTTACTATTGAGCCAACGTCCTGGGTCTGAAAACATGTGCTCCCTATATCAAAAGGGGAGATAATTAACGGTGGATATGCTATGAGCACATATTCCCGTGTGTAGCTGGCTATTTCCTATATATATATATATATATATATATATATTTGCTTCATAAATCTAAAACATCTTATATTTTGAAATGGAGGAAATATATGCTAGCACGTGCATACCGTTACCAGTAGAAAGTCAGAACCAAGTTATAGTCCTTCTTTGGTTTGGATTCATGCTGCCCACGATCTAGATTCCAGCACAAGGCCCATGAGTTCGGTTTCTTAATGAAGACAATGCATCCGTCACTAGTACAAAAAACCAACCTCGTCCTCGATCACTTTCCCAATTCCCACTCCTTCCAAGTACTTTGCTCACGTTCTGTACAAACACCTCACCGCCGTCGACATGGCCTCCGCGCACCGCTCCGGCTCCGGTACGGATGAAGAAGACACCACGCTGCCGATGCGCCTCCTCCGACGCCTCTCCCTGCATCTCCTCCTGCCCTCCGATTCGCCCGCTCCCGAGGGGGCTAAGCGGCGTGCAGGGGGCGCGGACACGGTGGCGCTCAAAGCGTACATGCGGGGGCGCCACCGGGCAATGCAGGACCGGGTGTTCCAGTACGCCGTCGCCAGGCCGGAGCTCCAGACGCCCCTGGAGCTGGCCCCGGCCGCGCACCAGGAGCTTTGCATCCGGCAGATGTCGGCGCTGGTGCGGGACGCCGGGGTGCGGCCGCTCAGCCTCATGGCAGCGGACCCCGCCGAGTACTTTGCCGTTATGGAGTCCGTGGGCTGGATTGACATCTCCCTCGGCATCAAGTTCGGCGCACAGTACAGGTTGGTTGGTTCGCTGTGTTTTACTATAATAACTGATGATCGAGTACATAACGAAACTAACTGATGAGTACATAACTCAACTAGCAGAACCCGATGCTAGCTTCCATATATATGTCCCATATCGGGTTTGTTAGTTGGTACTCTACTTAATGAAAGAGCATCATGTGTTACGAGCGTAGTAGTACATTTCAGTGTGATGTAATACCTGTCTGGAATGCTTATGTTAAATATCGTTTTAGTTTTGCTTTCGTCCAGTAATTTTGCTCCTTTGAGTGTGAGTAATATAAAATAAGTGAGTACCCTCACTTTGTGATCCTGGCCATACCAACTATTGCATTCAGTATGATTCTTGCACTGTCTTCAACTAAACCTGGATTGCAGGGTAATTACATACAGAGGGAGAAGGAGTAAAAGGACGATGTCCTTTCTCTTGCAATAGTACATTTCGGGAGGAACCATAAACCACCACCACTAGCATCCCCTCCACTCCCCCTCTCGCCCCACCGGGCAAAGCCTAGTCGTCGGTGATAGGGGGGTCTCGTTGCCCGGAGAAGTCGACATAGAATGGCGCCCTTGAGCTTGGCGTAGCGTTGCCTCCGGACGTCACGAATCTTCTGTCCCTCGCACATAGTCTCTTGGGAAACCCTAGATCTAGGTCTTCGTATCGGACGATAGCAACATTTTTAGTGTGGCTTTTCCTCTTGGGGGCATCGTTTTAGATCATGTGTTGTCTTAAGGGGTCCAGTGGTGGAGCGGTGTTTCATCTACCGTGTCAAAGACGACGGGTCTCAGTGTGATAGCATAGTGGGGTCGCTGCGACACACGTGACTTGGTGGACTTGCAAGGGTAGGGGTGTTGTTTGGTTCCGTGGCAGCGACGACACCAGACTCGTGAAGAATATGCTGATATATGCTCTAAATTTGACTTGACATTTCGAAGAAGTGATGGATTTTGCGGCGTGGGATTGAGGTGCACTTCGAGGGTCTACTGGACCGGATGTGTGCTCTGGACTAACCATAAGCTGACACGGTGATGCCCCTACTATCTAGACGATGGGGCCTTGTTTGTGTTTTAACGACATAAGGCACTGATGACACACTGTTCCCTTATTGTCGCGTTTGTAGGTGTTATGTAGTGGCTTTGGGTATTTTGATCTATGTTCTTGCTATACCTTTGTTGGGTATAAAATATAAATAAATACAATATACATTTTTGCGACCCAGGTGCTTTCAACCTATTTTTGAAAAAATAATTAATTGCCTCCCCTAAAGAATGAACACATGTACACCTACTATTTTCAAATGGTAGGCATTTGACCTCCATGTCGTTTCTAGTAAAAAAATGTTATGTCTCCGTTACTCCAGTCTTGAGATTATTTGGGTCATCCATGCATCTTCTTTCATTGGTAGTTTATTCTTTTTGTTTTGCAAAATTCGACAGATATATTAGTAATAATAACAACCATACAAAGGAGTCCAAAAGTAATAAATTAAAAATATATCATTGTACCACCAAGGGTCGACTACATACACTAGCACGAGCTAAATGCGCGTTGCATCCCTCACCCTTCCATCATCGGAGTGGTGCAAAGCTTGTCGTAATAGAACTTGTTATGATAGATAGACGGAAATTGTCATGATAAGACCCTAAAGGACCAGCGCATCAGAGAAGCAACCATCGCCGAATATGACAACCATAGATCGAAAGAGATTGACCTCAAACCACACAAACATATACAAAAACGACCGGACCCGAGAGATCTATGAGACACATGACTTCACACGCTCTCCACTGGCGCTAAGCGTAACACCAGAGAGAGAATGGGGAAGGGAGGATATTATTCTGATTTTAAGACATAGTCGTCGTCTCAACATCCACAAGAAGACACCAAAAATAGTATAAACAAAGAACGCAAACCTTCCTGCCAGCGAGAGGTCGTGGTCCACCACATCTTCAAGGCACCAAGGCGACCGGAGATGGGGTTGACCGACGGTTTATCTGCCAGATCCTAATCTTGACACGTCTCGCTTTCTTTCCGAGTTCCTCGGCTGCATCTTTCAGTCCCTGGTCAATTTAGAATAGTTCAATACCGTGTTCGAAGTCATTTCCACGGGGTGATCTGATCTGCCTCTTGCCTCTTCTACAAGGCTAATACCAGCTTCCTTTCCTGAACAGATAAAGCGGGATGCATGTTAGCTTTCTCACTAGTTGTTCACCCAATATCAACCAAGACTGCCCTAGATGAGAGAGACCAAACCCTAGATAGATTTTTACAATCACCGCCTCCTCTCTCCTGCCCTCACGCGCGTGTAATGGTTCGGGTTGGACAACCTCAAGCACACATTTTTTATCATATACCCGAATTCATGTAAAATGTCCTCAACGGGTTATGTAGGGTCTGTTTGGTAGCCCGTGCCAACTCAGAATCACCATCTCCCTTCATACATGTTGCCCCTAGACAAGCTAAACTCAGATTTTATCACTTGTTTGGTATCTTGTGTTTGTTGAAACAAGCTCAGCTCAGATGTTGTTTGGTGGGTTCTGTGAGTAAAAACAAGTTGGACTCAAAAAATTTACACAGAGACCCTTAGGATGAAAATAAAAAAGCAATCAAGTCATTATACACCAAAAGTAAAAGCAATCAGGTCCTGGTGAGTTCATGGGCGTCGCTGGGTTCTCTCCCGTTGGTGGAAGCGACGAGGTGGTCCACTGCCGGAGCTTGGAAGGATGGGTGGCGACGCGACGAGGTGGCCCACTGCCGGAGCTTGGGCCGCTGGCTGTAGGCGCGACGAGGTGGCCCGCTGCCAGGAGCTCGCTCGCGGGATGTGAGGCGGTCGACTCGAGGTCGTACGGAGACGGAGACGAGGCGGAACAGCGCGGCCTAGTACGGACATGAGGCGGAGCAGGACGGCGGGACCGGGGACAAAGGCGACATGCAGAGGCTGTCATGGCGCCGACGCGGAGCTCCGGTGACAAAGGACGAGCACGACAAGGCGGAGCTTCGGACGAGCATGGTAGGGCGGCATGACGAAGAGGAGGGCGGGGAGTGAGCTCGGGGGACATGGGAGGTTGAACGGCGGCGGGGGCGGGTAACCGGCGATGGGATCTGGCCTCTGGGGGGCGGGTGACCTGGCGATAAGGTGAGCGAGGAAAGGCAGGGGTAAATGTGTGCCTACTCGGGCTCGGGGTAGGGACTGGGGGGTGCTCGGACGTGGGGTCAAGACGAGCGAGACCGTTTTTCGGGATGGATTCGGCAGTGCCGAAAAGCTAAGCTCAATTTCGGCTTCGCTTGAGGCAGTGCCCATGCACCGTTTTTGTATCAAGTGGGGAGTGCCCATAGCATGTACCCGATCTACCAAACACGATGAATTTTATCTCAGGTGGAAAATTCTTGAGTGAAGGCACCCTACCAAACACGCCCGTAGCCTCTCGGGTTGCCAGATGCGACTCCAGATGCCGCCGCCGCCTCCACTGTCGGAGGAGGAGGCCGGTCGTCCGCGGACGGAGGCGGCGGGGAGTTTCCATCTGTTTTCTTCTTCCTTCACCTAGTGCCCTCCTCCTCCATACTGCAAGTCATCTTGATCTGTCCACCGTTGTCCAACGTCGCAGCCTCCTGATTTGGCTGTTCTTCCGGTCACCACCGACATGGTGGTCTTGAATTGGCTAGATCAGGGCAGCTGGCAAGTCGTTCTTGGCATGGCATACGCCTATGGCATCTTGGATACCGACCTGCATTCGTCCATCCATCTGCTAATGCACGAGTGTGCTTGGCTGCGCAGTCGTGCGGACAATATCAGAGGCCGGTTAGCCTGGTGGAGTAGCTGCGGTGCCTCCTGATTGACCATATACTGATCTCGGGTGTGGCGTCGCCGCTGCCGGCTCTGGCGACAAGAAGCCCCAATTAGTGTCGACACCGTCAGTATGTCGAATGGCAACATCGCCTCGATTACTTTGGTGTTGGCAAAGGAGGGGTATATCATGGCGGTTACGCTCGGAATGTCAGAATAATATCTCAATGGAAAATATCAAGTTAGGGACTGCTAAGGGATGGCGAAAGCGGGACATGAAGACCACAACTCGATAATGCGCTTTGCGTGTGCATGTTTCTCGGTTGTCTCTAGGTGAAGCAATGGATGAGGAGAAGATTATACTTCACAGCTTGGAATGCGAATACGGTTTCGCTCACGTGGCAATGTCCATGTCAAAATCGTGATCCCAATGACTGTGGGCCTACCGATTGTCGCTTTGTAGCAATGTTCTTGGTTGTTCCATTGTGCTGTGAGTCACAGATCGGTTTGGCAGGCTTCATGTGTTTTTTGTTTTGTTTTCTTAGCTGTGTGCATCCTTGATATGTCTCAAATTGGCATTATGTTGTTGCAGAGACCATACGTAATTGATATCTTTTTAATATTAATATATTTTCTTTGTAAAAAGAAGTCCAACAATTGTGTGGCCTCTTATTTAATTAGGCGATCTTAGCAGAACATGTAACACAGCATTTATGTTTGTGATTTTTGAATTACCTTACCTACTCACCTTACCCTTATATGTTTGTTGTTAGAAATACACTAACTTGCTTTCTGATAATGCAGTCTTTGGGGTGGGTCTGTAATAAATTTGGGAACTAATAAGCACAAAGAAAAATACTTCGACAAAATCGACAATTTGGACTATCCAGGCTGTTTTGCCATGACAGAACTTCATCATGGTTAGACTATCTATCTACTTATTTCATTAGAATTTCTGATTTCTTGATCTGGAATGGATGCTCGGACTTGTACACACTACCAAGTACCTGAAACACTGTTCATGTCAGTTTTTTTGTTATTTATAAAAAAGGATGATAAATTTTATTAGATTCTCTCCCTTTCGGTTTTTGGCAGGATCAAATGTTCAAGCCCTACAGACAACTGCTACATTTGATTCAGTTACTGACGAGTTCATCATTGATACCCCATCTGATGGAGCCATTAAGTGGTGGATTGGCCTCGCAGCTATGCATGCGAAATTCGCTACTGTTTTTGCGAGGTTAATTCTACCACTTCAGGGAGAAGGAGGGGAGCCCGCTGACATGGGAATTCATGCATTTGTTGTCCCGATTCGGGACCTTGAAACCCATGCTGTTCTTCCTGGAATCGAGATCAATGATTGTGGTCGTAAGATAGGCTTAAATGGTGTAGATACCGGTGCCCTCAGGTTCAGTTCAGTTAGGATACCCCGTGACAATCTTCTGAACCGATTTGGCGATGTGGCGCGAGATGGAAAATACACAAGTAGTCTCCCCACAATAAACAAAAGATTTGCAGCAACCCTTGGCGAGCTTGTTGGGGGACGAGTTGGTCTTGCATATAGTTCTGTGGTAATACTCAAAACTGCAGTAACCATTGCTGTTAGATATGCTTTATTGCGTCAACAATTTGGTCCACCTAAGCAACCTGAAATCAGATTGCTGGATTACCAATCTCACCAGCACAAACTAATGCCTATGTTAGCATCAGCATATGCATTTCAATTTGCCGGAGCGTATTTGATAGATACATATTCGGAAATGAAGAAAACCAATGATGAGGATCTTAGCGCTCATGTCCATGTACTTGCAGCTGGGATGAAATCATACATAACTTCATACACAGCAAAATCTATTAGCATATGCCGAGAATCGTGTGGTGGCCATGGGTATGCTGCTGTAAATCGTTTTGGTAGTCTACGGAATGACCATGATATATTTCAAACATTTGAAGGAGACAATACAGTTCTTTTGCAGCAGGTACCAATAAGCATGTTTTACAAAGCGAAAGCACACACTTCATTATATATTCTGGATAAAATGAAGTTTGACTGAGCCATTAAATCTGATATGAAGTTGCTTATATTTCACTACCTCTTATCATGTAGGTTGCTAGAGACCTACTGAAGCAATATGAGCAAAAATTTAAGGGAGGAACACTCTCAGTCACCTGGTACTACTTAAGAGACTCCATGAGCAGCTACTTATCTCAGCCAAATCGAGTTACTGCCCGATGGGAAGCGGAAGATCATCTACGGGATCCTAACTTTCAGCTTGAAGCATTCAGAGTGAGTCATATCTTAATAATAATCTCAGTACAATTTGGCTAAATTCCTGTACTGATTGGATAAACTCTATTGTCAGTACCGAACATCACGATTATTGCATAGTGTTGCTGCACGACTTCAGAAGGATATGAAGACACTTGGAGGTTTTGGTGCGTGGAACAGATGTTTAAACCATCTGCTCATACTCGCAGAGTCACACATTGAATCTGTCATCCTTGCTAGGTTTATAGAAGTTGTGAAAAGGTATAATTCTGGGCTCATAATCAGTTGCACTTTTCTTACCAGGGGTGCTCACTAACATGGTTTCTATCATATGAATCTCACTAGTAGATTTTCCTAAGAAAATGAACCTTCATAGTGGCTGTTAAGAAGGTGGATTGTCTTTAATAGTTCTTACTATTTGTTTTTTGAGGCTTGGGATAAACATGTACAATGTCCAGCATGATCGGTGCGGAGGCCGCGGGTGCAACATGATCCCCTGAAGGGAAATCAGCAAAATAATGCTCTTTTTTACATGCATTAAGAAACCACTCATGTTGCCCTGACTGAATATTCGACCCAGTTTCCATCACGGTTACTTTTGATTGAGTAGTTGAGCCACCAAATGACTATAGCAGATAGCACTTGTGCGACTGACTGACTGAGAATTATTTTCTTTGGTCAAGACCTCGAGCCCTTGCCCCAATTATATTCTTTAGCTGAAGCATGAATAAAAAATGATGTTAAACACAAAGCATACATGGCTACTGACCATTCAGGTGTTAGTCGCGTCCTTTTTGAGCTGTATATGGTAAAAATGAATTATGACATTCCTATGCAGTTGCCCTGATGAAAAAACACGTGAAGTACTGAAGATAGTGTGTGACCTTTACGCGCTCGATGGGATCTGGAAAGACATTGGAACATATCGGAATTTAGACTATGTCGCGCCAAACAAAGCGAAGGTTCATTTCTGCTGATCCCCCCACCCCACCCCACCCCACTACATTAAGTGATCAATTTCAGGTATAGTTTGAAACCAGAACCTCATGGTCCCCTTTATGCTTGCAGGCTATAAATAAACTGGTAGACTACCTCAGTTACCAAGTGAGGCTCATGGCCCGCGAACTCATAGATTCCTTCGATATTCCAGATCAAGCCATCCGCGCCCCAATCGGGATCCAATCCGATGCCTACGCTAAGTATACACAGTGTGTTGGCTTCTAAACAAAACAAGCATATCATTCCACTACCAAGTATTCTCTCGTATATATGATATACTAAGTCAAATAAGATGTATATTAGGTAAAAATAGATGCGATGATAAATGTATAAGTTGTAATATTGTGGATAATTTTTTTTGTCAGATTGCGTTTTGGCATCACGCATCTGTGAATAAAGTTCATACGTGACAAACTTTGTAGCTACGATGTCTGGTGAATAATACATCTTCAGCGATGTGACACAAATTATGATCATGTGGCTAATCTGCAGGCTTAATATAATAATATGTTTTCTTCAGAAAATTTGATCGGTCATCAGATTACACTAGTGCAGAACCAGTCTTTTAAGGTCTTCATTTGCACAAGGAAGGCCCTTTTCGTGTGTTGTGCAAACAATTGTTGTCGCCCTGAAAATTCTAAGGTGTGTCCACGACCTAGATAGGGTTGTCGATCGTCCTGAAAATTCTAAGGTGTGTCCACGAACCAGACAGGGTGCTTGGCGGGCACATCGCACACGGAAGGCACCCATGCCGCTGAGAAAATCTTGTCGGTGTTTAGAGTACTTCCATCGTTTCTTTCTTTCTGCCCCATCTCAGACATGGTGGGAAATAAAATAAATTGCCATGTGTTCTCGACGTTTCCTTCTCGTATTCCGTGTCGTGTTGTGTCGGGGACAATACAGCTTCTTTGGTTGCGTGCCACAAATCTCCGCGCCAGCACCCTCTCGGTACACACTAACTCTACGGTAGACACACACTTGGTTATGGCTCGTCTATCTTTCTTTTAGAAGTGCGCACCGTCCGGTGTAACCTTGTTGAGAAACCATCTCTGGTGGTGGAGGAGGAACAATCCCTCCCGCCGCCGGACCATAAACACAGATCATCGTCCTCATAGTCCGCTAGTCCTTGTTACTACGAAAATATAATTTGGAGGACAACACCGGTAGAAAACGCCCCATTGGTTCCGGTTGGTAAGGGGCATTAGTCCCGGTTACCCAACCGGGACGGGGCAATCGGGACTAAAGCCCCAACCTTTAGTCCCGGTTGCCCCACCAACCGGGACAAATGTGGGTACACGTGGCGGCGTCAGAGGGCGAGGGGTGGAGATAGTCCCGGTTCGTAACCTAACCGGACCAATAACCTTCGCATGGCGTAGATTTATACATTCTCTGCATGGCGTAGAATTCATTTTGGCACATTTTGTTGCCGCGATAGCATTTTCGTCACTTTTTGTGCCGCGGCAGAGAATTCATTTAGGTTGTTTTATTGTTTATTTAGTGTTTTGCACTTATCAATGAAGGAACCGTTATATTACACAACATCATCATGACAATATTACATTCGATACACGGATCGAGTTCATGCACTACATACAAAAGTTGCTCTTTGTACAATCTCTATTGTCTATACACAGCCGAATAGTATTCCCCTTTTGGGTCTAGGACTTCTGCATCCAAGAATCCCGCCAATTCCTCCTGAATTGCTCGTACGCGATCCTTTGGCAGAAGACCGTTTCGTAGACGTTCGATCTGATTTAAAAAAGGAGTCAGCCTATATAAATGAAACTAAACACAATTTGATTGTAATTAAAAACTATGGAAATTGTTTACGTACGTGGAGTTGCTCTAAATTTCTGCCCTTCTCATCGCACGTCTGCCGGATGAACTCGCAAACATAGTATCCACATAGATTGTTACCTGGTCCCTGTGTCAGGCACTTTACGAGAACATAGTTCAATCAAAATAATAATCAAGCATGATAATAACTGTATCAAAACAAGAATCAAAGAGATGCGCGGATATAGCTAGTGGTGCTATGTAAGCTCCGCTTTTCAAACACCCCTAGCCTTGTTGGTGAACCTTTTCCAAGCACTGCCCGGCGAAGAAAACGAATAAAATAAGTTATTAATTACTTGATATCATAAAATTTACGAACGTCGCCGATATAGTATCGTAATGGTTAGAATTACCGCTGGAGAAGTATCTGCATGTCCTTCCACTGCTCAAGGGGTTTATGTTTCGAGTCCATGACTAGACACGCCCTTTGTCAAGTTGAATGATTAACAGAATATAGTGGAAGCTGCGAATGCATAACTAATCAATTATATACTTAACATCGAGTAAGCGAAATAGAAAGTGTATAGAAGACAATAACACTCACTCGAAGTTGTAAGGAAAAAGTATTTTCCTTCTGGTTTTTTGAAACCTTAACGCGTGTACTATATTATCCTCCGTATCCTGGGGGCTTGTTTTGAGATTAGCTTCATGAACCCAATATGGGTCAATGAAGCCAATGTTATAGATTTGTCCTCTGCTGCATTCGAGAATCTTCATTCTGCATATTATAGTATGATTATATACATGCAATAAACAAGGTGAGATAGCTGGAGACTAAATTAATTACAGAATTAGTACTTACAGACAATAGGCACTGATGATCGATTTGTCCAAGGCGTCTTGATTGAATAATTGAAATAGTTCATCAAATTCAATGGATATCATATCATCCTTTTCTTTCCCATGATGTTTTTTTGTAACCCTCAGCACTATCCAGTTAGCCCCGGCCTTTGTGGCATGCAAGTACCAGTTATGCAATCTTCGCATTTTTGTTGGAAGATTATTTACCTCCTCAGGTTTGACGAGAGGTTTGCCGTACTGGTATTTGTATGCTACTTCACTCACGGGGAAGTACTCTAACTGGGATAAGTACTGGGCAATACTCATACCTTGAGCAGCGGCTTCTCCGTGACAGTAACTACCTCTGGATCATACTGCTCTTCGGCCCCATATTTGCTCGATCCCACATTGGTTTGGGAAATCACCTTGAGAGGGGCGCAAGACTGTTTTGCTTGTTCTCCGAGCTGGGCAACAGATTTCTCGCTTGCATCGATGCTCTTGAGGCTTTTGTGCCGCATGTGACTTGAGAATAGAACGCTCATAGTATGATGACAGCTTTGGCTCGGGTTGATGAAGAGTCTTTAGCATTTTCAACACTTTGGCTTTTTTTTCTTTGGTGCTGGGGAACTCTGGCTCTTTCGGCCGCCTCAGCTTAGCGAAAAACGCTGTCGTTTTCGCATCAACGATCGCATGATCTCCTCTTCAAGATGATCATAAGCTCTCTCTTGGGAGGAACCTTTGGTACTTTTGAAAGAGGCTCTTGTTTATGTTTCGGCGATCACTTACCACGACGCAGAGTAGCGGTACGCTTACGCTTTTTATCCTGAGGCGCCGGCGATGGCTCCCGCGGCGATGGCTGCGCCGAAGATTGGTGAGGCGACGGAGCCGGGTGAGGCGACGAAGACGGCTGCCGCGGCGGCGACGACCTCGCTGGAGACGGGTGAGGCGGTGGCGAAGATGGCCTTGGCGTGTGATTTCGAAGCACGATACATTCCTTCGGCCATAGAATGGTGATGTTTGTTGCGTCTCCCAGTACAGTCACATCCCCTTCACCTGCAGGGTAGTGAAGATCCAAAACTTCAAAGGTGGGCATGATTTCATCCACCCCGACAACAGCGTAGCCCTCTGGAACCGGATGATAGAGGTAAGTTGGTGTGGGTCCAATTGGTAAGGCATAGCCGACCGCCACCTTCATTGATATGTTCACAACTTTGACATGTAGCTCGCAGTGTGTCATCTCTGTGATATCATCCACTGGGTAGCCAACAGGAGCCATCGTCGATGCACCATCGCCATTGTCATCACCCGGGACCTCGGTGGAAGCCACACTGCTTTTTTGATTATTCGATAGGCCGGTAGCATCGAATGCAGTGTGCTGCTGAGATGGGCCGGTAGTACTTTGCTCTTTAAGTGCGTTAATTTCATCTTGTTGTTGCTTTATTCGTTCTTCAATTATACGCATTCGCTCTTTCTGAATATCTGCTTCAACTTCCGCCCTGTCCTTTCTCCTCTGACGGCTTCTATCAGGATATTTCTTCCTCTCTTCGGGAAACCCAGTCCTCCATGGTTTGGAGCCACTTCTGCCTCGTGTTCGTCCATCATGTTCCTTATTTCCAAGGGCGAGTGTGAGCTCATCATTCTCTCTATCGGGAATGAAGTCCCCATCTTTAATAGCCTTTACTGCTTTTCTCATCTTCTCGATTGGCAAGGGGTCTTCTTTATGTCGTATGTTATATATACACTTCCCTTCCGAGTCCAACGTGCCCCCATGCCCGTAAAACCAATTCCTTGCACGTTCTACCCAATCGTCTGTCTCTGGGGTGATCTTTTTTGCACGCAGTTCATTCTCAAGTTTCTCCCACTTAGGAATGCTAGCCCTGTAGCCACCTTGCCCCATAGTATGGTGATACTTCTTGTTAGCAGCATTCAGCTTATTCGTTGCAGACATTTTCTTAGTTTTTTTGATGTCTTGTAATTTACAAACTCAGCCCAGAATGGTTTTATCTTCTCCAACTGAGTCTTCTTGAAATCCGGAGTCTTATCTTTCATGACATAGTCAAGGTGCAATCTTTTCTTCCAGTTGGTGAAACACTGGGCCATCTTCTTCATAGCCCACTCCCTGACCTTAGCCTCCATGGCTCTCCCATTTTCTAAGGCGTCCTCAACTGGATCCTCCGCATTTGAATCCAGCTCTATCTTCGGTAGTTTGAAATTAACCATGAGCCTCTTCCATAGTAAATCTTTGGCCTTGTCAGGGACAAACAAACATGTTCCCTCTTCTTTAGCATCAGCAGGCCTATTCCAATTTTGAATGGTGATCAGGATTAAGTACCTAACGATTACTCCGCATTGTGCCACAAATTTGATTGCGACAACTTCGGGAGCCGTCGGTTTGCCGTATTCAGCGATATCTTCGATCCTGAACCTCTCATGGTCTTCCAACTTTTTGGTTGGGCCTCGTCCGCTCTTTTCAGTAGATTTGTTCGATCCGGAGGGCTAAAAGAAGAAAGATTGTCGTTACTATTTCTATATAGATAGCAGATGATTAATTAATGAATTAATTATATTACATGCACCTCGCCAGAGCGGTCGTCTTCTCGATTACACAAGGCATCGCCTTCTCCCTCGCGGAAGGCAACACCTTCAACCTCAAACAAGTCGTCTATTCCGGCAAAAAGAGGATCACCCTCACCGGAGTTGTTCAGAAATGTCGATACATCTAAATTTTTTTCTTCCCCGCGGATCACACCTTGGATCAACTCTTCATTTTCTTCGTCTCTGACGTGTGGGTCCATATTTTTTGCATAGGTGGAAAACGGATAAGTCAAAACGGATAAACCCTAATTCAGAGAAACCCTAATATATACATACACAATAATAAAAATATATACACACTATATATACATACACAATATATACATACACACTAAAAGGGAAGGGGAGGCTAGAGCGCGTGGCGATGGACGGAGACGGAGGCGCTGTGGCGGTCGGGGAGGAGGGATAGGCCGAATGCTCAAACAAGGATGATGATATGACAAGTTGAATTGCATTGAAATGAAACCCTAAAACTTGCTTGGCAATTTAAACGGGGTTCCGAGGGTTGAAAACCCTAACTCGGGAAACTCCGGAAACACATGAGAGGGGTTGATTTAGTTCTCTAATTAAACTTGTCATTAAAGTTGATTAGCAATGCATGATTATAGCTTAAAAAGGTAGAACTCATTTTTCTGAACATTTTGATATATTATTTGTATTTTCTGACTTATAAATAATAAGATATGAATTCTACAATATTTAATCATTTTCTCAAATTATAAAACAATTTATTATATCAGACCCGTCGTGTATAAAGCGAAGAACCAATACCGGAAAGAAAGGCGGCAATCAATCAACCCTCGGGTTCGGGATGCCCTGGCTAGGACACACCGGCTAACCCTAGGTGCAACATCGATTCAAATAGGGTCTATGACAACTAATATCATATACAAATACAAAATATGATAATATACATATACATATACATATACAAATACATATACATATACATATACATATACAAATTATGATAATATATAAAAAATATGATAATATACAAATACATATACTACTTAAATCATCTAACATTATTTACAACTAAATCATCTAACAACGAAATCATCTAACAACTAAATAATCATGTACACATACACCTAAAATAATCATCAACTAAATCATCTACATCATCTAAATACACCTAAATCGTCTACATCATCTAAATACACCTAAATCATCTAACAACTAAATCATCTAACAAATAAATCATCTAATAACTAATACACCTAAAATAATCATCACCTAAATCAACTAAAAAAACTAAAAGGGGAGCCTCGGGTACTTGCGGTACCGGCGACGGCGGTGGGCGCGGGTGGCACTGTGGCGGTCGGGGAGGAGAGGGAGAGGCGGCGTGGCGCTGGTACCGAGGCGGCGGCGCTGGTACGTGGAGGACGGAGGCGGCGCTGGCCGGTACGGAGGACGGAGGCGGCGCGCGGCGATGGACGGAGATGAAGGGTGGAGGCGGCGGTGCTGACGGCGACGACGGGCGCGCAAGGATGGGGCAGCCTGCCGGCGTCCGGGGGATCGGGGCGGTGGGGTCTCTGTGCGGCGCGTCGGGTTGCACAGAATGGAGAAGGGGAAAAGAAGAAAAAGAAGAGGCGCACGCAGTTATAAAGGAAGGACCTTTAGTCCCGGTTGGTGGCTCCAACCGGGACTAAAGGGTCATACGTCCCAGTTGGAGCCACCAACCGGAACGTATACTCCAATTTTTTCAGCAGACCAAGGGGCGCGCGCAGGGGGTCTTTAGTCCCGGTTGATGGCTCCAACCGGGATATATGACCCTATTTTCAAAAAAAATCAGAATTTTCTCTCTCTTCCCGCCTTATTTTTTATTTTGGGGTTTAAATTTGTAATGTTTTTTAAATGATAATTACTTTGGAATTTAGAAAAACTTTAAACATAAAAAGTGTTTGAATTTGAATAATTAATTCAAAACCATTTACAGTTTTTAAAAATAATTAATGTAACCATTTAAACTATGAACCATTTAAAATTAAAAATGAATTAACTTATATTTTTTGAATATTAATTTGGAATTTAGAAAAACTTTAAACATAAAAAGTGTTTGAATTTGAATAACTAATTCAAAACAATTTTATATTTTTAAAAAATAATTAATATAACCATTTAAAATATGAACCATTTAAAATTAAAAATGAATTAACTTATATTTTTTGAATATTAATTTGGAATTTAGAAAAACTTTAAACATAAAAAGTGTTTCAAGTTGAATAACTAATTAAAAATCATTTTATGTTTTTAAAAATAATTAATGTAACCATTTAAACTATGAACCATTTAAAATTAAAAATGAATTAACTTCCTGCCGATTCGGCGGACATTTGTCCTTTTTATCCGGGATGGATGAAAAGGTTTGAGATATACCGGTTGGGAGATACTACATGTAAGGTGGTCTAGTATTTTAGGAAAATGGGACGGTAGCATTCTGAAACGGCATTTTGGTGCTTACTTCACAAAACGACCCGTTTTTTGCGCTCGGAAAAAGGAAAAGGGCTTTTCCGTGCGACAAAAAGGAAAACTTCCTCCTGCAACATTGTTCTCCATACTAATGTCCACATGCATGCATAATATGGGCACAGCATCACAAACTATGCCGTGATTCAGCACATAACATCAGTCATTTGGACCGAAAGCCATGAAACCTCGAACATGATAGGTCATTTTGTGAAGGTTTTTTTGAAACATGATCAATATACCAAGTCTGGTATTTTTCCTTTCAACTATGTCACATAATATGACACCACGCGAAGGATTTTCATTGTTCGGGATTTTTTTGAATTTATTATGCCCGTTTTGAATTATCTGAATTTCTAACTATGGTCGAACCGGTGTGCATGATAGGGGACGAGCATCGTTAGAACTTGCATTGGATCTCTAAAGGAACAACATATTGCGAGCCTAAAAATGAGTTTTTCAAAAAATTACGGGCGATAGATCATGTACCTGTAGTACAAACCGGAACCACTTCCTACCGATTCGGCAGACATTTGTCCTTTTTACCCGGGATGGACGAAAAGGTTTGAGATGTCCTGGTTGGGAGATAGTCCATGTAAGGTGGTCTAGTATTTTAGGAAAATGGGACGGTAGCATTGTGAAACGGCATTTTGGTGGTTACTTCACAAAACGACCCGTTTTTTGCGCTCGGAAAATGGAAAAGGGCTTTTCCGTGCGACAAAAAGGAAAACTTCCTCCTGCAACATTGTTCTTCATACCAATGTCCACATGCATGCATAATATGGGCACAACATCACAAATATGCCGTGATTCAGCACATAACATCGGTTATTTGGACCGAAAGCCATGAAACCTCGAACATGATAGGTCATTTTGTGAAGGTTTTTTCGAGACATGATCAATATACCAAGTCTGGTATTTTTCCTTTCAACTATGTCACATAATATGACACCACACGAAGGATTTTTATTGTTCGAATTTTTTTTGAATTTATTATGCCCGTTTTGAATTATCTGAATTTCTAACTATGGTCGAACCGGTGTGCATGAAGATAGGAGACGAGCATCGTTAGAACTTGCATTGGATCTCTGAAGAAACCACATATTGCGAGTCTAAAAATGATTTTTTCAAAAAATTACGGGCGATAGATCATGTACCTGTAGTACAAACCGGACCCACTTCCTACCGATTCGGCAGACATTTGTCCTTTTTACCCGGGATGGACGAAAAGGTTTGAGATGTCCCGGTTGGGAGATAGTCCATGTAAGGTGGTCTAGTATTTTAGGAAAATGGGACAGTAGCATTCTGAAACGGCATTTTGGTGGTTACTTTACAAAACGACCCGTTTTTTGCGCTCGGAAAATGGAAAAGGCCTTTTCCGTGCGACAAAAAGGAACACTTCCTCCTGCAACATTTTTCTCCATACCAATGTCCACACGCATGCATAATATAGGCACAACATCACAAACTATGCCGTGATTCAGCACATAACATCGGTCATTTGGACCGAAAGCCATGAAACCTCGAACATGATAGGCCATTTTGTGAAGGTTTTTTCGAGACATGATCAATATACCAAGTCTGGTATTTTTCTTGCAACTATGTCACATAATATGACACCACGCGAAGGATTTTCATTGTTCGGATTTTTTTGAATTTATTATGCTCGTTTTGAATTATCTGAATTTCTAACTATGGTCGCACCGATGTGCATGAAGATACGGGACGAGCATCGTTAGAACTTGCATTGGATCTTTGAAGAAAACACATATTGCGAGTCTAAAAATGATTTTTTCAAAAAATTACGGGCGATAGATCATGTACCTGTAGTACAAACCGGACCCACTTCCTATCGATTCGGCAGACATTTGTCCTTTTTACTCGGGATGGACGAAAAGGTTTGAGATGTCCCGGTTGGGAGATAGTCCATGTAAGGTGGTCTAGTATTTTAGGAAAATGTGACGGTAGCATTCTGAAACGGCATTTTGGTGGTTACTTCACAAAACGACCCGTTTTTTGCGCTGGAAAAATGGAAAAGGGCTTTTCCGTGCGACAAAAAGGAAAACTTCCTCCTGCAACATTTTTCTCCATACCAATGTCCACACGCATGCATAATATGGGCACAGTATCACAAACTATGTCGTGATTCAGCACATAACATCGGTCATTTGGACAGAAAGCCATGAAACCTCGAACATGATAGGTCATTTTGTGAAGGTTTTTTCGAAACATGATCAATATACCAAGTCTGGTATTTTTTCTTTCAACTATGTCAAATAATATGACACCGCGTGAAGAATTTTCATTGTTCGGATTTTTTTGAATTTATTATGCCCGTTTTGAATTATCTGAATTTCTAACTATGGTCGAACCGGTGTGCATGAAGATACGGGACGAGCATCGTTAGAACTTGCATTGGATCTCTGAAGAAACCACATATTGCGAGTCTAAAAATGATTTTTTTCAAAAAATCACGGGCGATAGATCATGTACCTGTAGTACAAACCGGACCCACTTCCTACCGATTCGGCAGACATTTGTCCTTTTTACCCGGGATGGACGAAAAGGTTTGAGATGTCCCGGTTAGGAGATACTCCATGTAAGGTGGTCTAGTATTTTAGGAAAATGGAACAGTAGCATTCTGAAACGATATTTTGGTGGTTACTTCACAAAACGACCCGTTTTTTGCGCTCGGAAAATGGAAAAGGGCTTTTCCGTGCGACAAAAAGGAAAACTTCCTCCTGCAACATTTTTCTCCATACCAATGTCCACACGCATGCATAATATAGGCACAACATCACAAACTATGCCGTGATTCAGCACATAACATCGGTCATTTGGACCGAAAGCCATGAAACCTCGAACATGATAGGTCATTTTGTGAACGTTTTTTCGAGACATGATCAATATACCAAGTCTGGTATTTTTCCTTGCAACTATGTCACATAATATTACACCACGCGAAGGATTTTTATTGTTCGGATTTTTTTGAATTTATTATGCTCGTTTTGAATTATCTGAATTTCTAACTATGGTCGCACCGGTGTGCATGAAGATACGGGACGAGCATCGTTAGAACTTGCATTGGATCTCTGAAGAAACCACATATTGCGAGTCTAAAAATGATTTTTTCAAAAAATCATGGGCGATAGATCATGTACCTGTAGTACAAACCGGACCCACTTCCTACCGATTCGGCAGACATTTGTCCTTTTTACCCGGGATGGACGAAAAGGTTTGAGATGTCCCGGTTGGGAGATAATCCATGTAAGGTGGTCTAGTATTTTAGGAAAATGGAACAGTAGCATTCTGAAACGGCATTTTGGTGGTTACTTAACAAAATGACCCGTTTTTTGCGCGCGGAAAATGGAAAAGGGCTTTTCCGTGCGACAAAAAGGAAAACTTCCTCCTGCAACATTGTTCTCCATACCAATGTCCACACGCATGCATAATATAGGCACAACATCACAAACTATGCCGTGATTCAACACATAACATCGGTCATTTGGACCGAAAGCCATGAAACCTCGAACATGATAGGTCATTTTGTGAACGTTTTTTCGAGACATGATCAATATACCAAGTCTGGTATTTTTCCTTGCAACTATGTCACATAATATGACACCACGCGAAGGATTTTCATTGTTCGAATTTTTTTGAGTTTATTATGGCCGTTTTGAATTATCTGAATTTCTAACTATGGTCGAACCGGTGTGCATGAAGATAGGAGACGAGCATCGTTAGAACTTGCATTGGATCTCTAAAGAAACCACATATTGCGAGTCTAAAAATGATTTTTTCAAAAAATCACGGACGATAGATCATGTACCTGTAGTACAAACCGGACCCACTTCCTACCGATTCGGCAGACATTTGTCCTTTTTACCCGGGATGGACGAAAAGGTTTGAGATGTCCCGGTTGGGAGATAATCCATGTAAGGTGGTCCAGTATTTTAGGAAAATGGAACAGTAGCATTCTGAAACGGCATTTTGGTGGTTACTTAACAAAACGACCCGTTTTTTGCGCTCGGAAAATGGAAAAGGGCTTTTCCGTGCGACAAAAAGGAAAACTTCCTCCTGCAACATTGTTCTCCATACCAATGTCCACACGCATGCATAATATAGGCACAACATCACAACCTATGCCGTGATTCAGCACATAACATCGGTCATTTGGACCGAAAGCCATGAAACCTCGAACATGATAGGTCATTTTGTGAAGGTTTTTTCGAGACATGATCAATATACCAAGTCTGGTATTTTTCCTTGCAACTATGTCACATAATATGACACCATGCGAAGGATTTTCATTGTTCGGATTTTTTTGAATTTATTATGCTCGTTTTGAATTATCTGAATTTCTAACTATGGTCGCACCGGTGTGCATGAAGATACGGGACGAGCATCGTTAGAACTTGCATTGGATCTCTGAAGAAACCACATATTGCGAGTATAAAAATGATTTTTTCAAAAAATCATGGGCGATAGATCATGTACATGTAGTACAAACCGGATCCACTTCCTATCGATTCGGCAGACATTTGTCCTTTTTACCCGGGATGGACGAAAAGGTTTGAGATGTCCCGGTTGGGAGATAGTCCATGTAAGGTGGTCTAGTATTTTAGGAAAATGTGACGGTAGCATTCTGAAACGGCATTTTGGTGGTTACTTTACAAAACGACCCGTTTTTTGCGCTCGAAAAATGGAAAAGGACTTTTCCGTGCGACAAAAAGGAAAACTTCCTCCTGCAACATTTTTCTCCATACTAATGTCCACACGCATGCATAATATGGGCACAACATCACAAAATATGCCGTGATTCAGCACATAACATCGGTCATTTGGACCGAAAGCCATGAAACCTCGAACATGATAGGTCATTTTGTGAACGTTTTTTCGAAACATGATCAATATACCAAGTCTGATATTTTTCCTTTCAACTATGTAACATAATATGACACCGCGCAAAGGATTTTCATTGTTCGGATTTTTTTGAGTTTATTATGGCCGTTTTGAATTATCTGAATTTCTAACTATGGTCGAACCGGTGTGCATGAAGATAGGAGACGAGCATCGTTAGAACTTGCATTGGATCTCTAAAGAAACCACATATTGCGAGTCTAAAAATGATTTTTTCAAAAAATCACGGACGATAGATCATGTACCTGTAGTACAAACCGGACCCACTTCCTACCGATTCGGCAGACATTTGTCCTTTTTACCCGGGATGGACGAAAAGGTTTGAGATGTCCCGGTTGGGAGATAATCCATGTAAGGTGGTCCAGTATTTTAGGAAAATGGAACAGTAGCATTCTGAAACGGCATTTTGGTGGTTACTTAACAAAACGACCCGTTTTTTGCGCTCGGAAAATGGAAAAGGGCTTTTCCGTGCGACAAAAAGGAAAACTTCCTCCTGCAACATTGTTCTCCATACCAATGTCCACACGCATGCATAATATAGGCACAACATCACAACCTATGCCGTGATTCAGCACATAACATCGGTCATTTGGACCGAAAGCCATGAAACCTCGAACATGATAGGTCATTTTGTGAAGGTTTTTTCGAGACATGATCAATATACCAAGTCTGGTATTTTTCCTTGCAACTATGTCACATAATATGACACCACGCGAAGGATTTTCATTGTTCGGATTTTTTTGAATTTATTATGCCCGTTTTGAATTATCTGAATTTCTAACTATGGTCGCACCGGTGTGCATGAAGATACGGGACGAGCATCGTTAGAACTTGCATTGGATCTCTGAAGAAACCTCATATTGCGAGTCTAAAAATGATTTTTTCAAAAAATCACGGGCGATAGATCATGTACCTGTAGTACAAACCGGACCCACTTCCTAACGATTCGGCAGACATTTGTCCTTTTTACCCAGGATGGACGAAAAGGTTTGAGATGTCCCAGTTGGGAGATAGTCTATGTAAGGTGGTCTAGTATTTTAGGAAAATGTGACGGTAGCATTCTGAAACGGCATTTTGGTGGTTACTTCACAAAACGACCCGTTTTTTGCGCTCGGAAAATGGAAAAGGGCTTTTCCGTGCGACAAAAAGGAAAACTTCCTCCTGCAACATTGTTCTCCATACCAATGTCCACACGCATGCATAATATAGGCACAACATCACAAACTATACCGTGATTCAGCACATAACATCGGTCATTTGGACCGAAAGCCATGAAACCTCGAACATGATAGGTCATTTTGTGAAGGTTTTTTCGAGACATGATCAATATACCAAGTCTGGTATTTTTCCTTGCAACTATGTCACATAATATGACACCATGCGAAGGATTTTCATTGTTCGGATTTTTTTGAATTTATTATGCTCGTTTTGAATTATCTGAATTTCTAACTATGGTCGCACCGGTGTGCATGAAGATACGGGACGAGCATCGTTAGAACTTGCATTGGATCTCTGAAGAAACCACATATTGCGAGTATAAAAATGATTTTTTCAAAAAATCATGGGCGATAGATCATGTACATGTAGTACAAACCGGATCCACTTCCTATCGATTCGGCAGACATTTGTCCTTTTTACCCGGGATGGACGAAAAGGTTTGAGATGTCCCGGTTGGGAGATAGTCCATGTAAGGTGGTCTAGTATTTTAGGAAAATGTGACGGTAGCATTCTGAAACGGCATTTTGGTGGTTACTTTACAAAACGACCCGTTTTTTGCGCTCGAAAAATGGAAAAGGACTTTTCCGTGCGACAAAAAGGAAAACTTCCTCCTGCAACATTTTTCTCCATACTAATGTCCACACGCATGCATAATATGGGCACAACATCACAAAATATGCCGTGATTCAGCACATAACATCGGTCATTTGGACCGAAAGCCATGAAACCTCGAACATGATAGGTCATTTTGTGAACGTTTTTTCGAAACATGATCAATATACCAAGTCTGATATTTTTCCTTTCAACTATGTAACATAATATGACACCGCGCAAAGGATTTTCATTGTTCGGATTTTTTTGAGTTTATTATGGCCGTTTTGAATTATCTAAATTTCTAACTATGGTCGAACCGGTGTGCATGAAGATAGGAGACGAGCATCGTTAGAACTTGCATTGGATCTCTAAAGAAACCACATATTGCGAGTCTAAAAATGATTTTTTCAAAAAATCACGGACGATAGATCATGTACCTGTAGTACAAACCGGACCCACTTCCCACGATTCGGACATTTGTCCTTTTTACCCGGGATGGACGAAAAGGTTTGAGATGTCCCGGTTGGGAGATAATCCATGTAAGGTGGTCCAGTATTTTAGGAAAATGGAACAGTAGCATTCTGAAACGGCATTTTGGTGGTTACTTAACAAAACGACCCGTTTTTTGCGCTCGGAAAATGGAAAAGGGCTTTTCCGTGCGACAAAAAGGAAAACTTCCTCCTGCAACATTGTTCTCCATACCAATGTCCACACGCATGCATAATATAGGCACAACATCACAACCTATGCCGTGATTCAGCACATAACATCGGTCATTTGGACCGAAAGCCATGAAACCTCGAACATGATAGGTCATTTTGTGAAGGTTTTTTCGAGACATGATCAATATACCAAGTCTGGTATTTTTCCTTGCAACTATGTCACATAATATGACACCACGCGAAGGATTTTCATTGTTCGGATTTTTTTGAATTTATTATGCCCGTTTTGAATTATCTGAATTTCTAACTATGGTCGCACCGGTGTGCATGAAGATACGGGACGAGCATCGTTAGAACTTACATTGGATCTCTGAAGAAACCACATATTGCGAGTCTAAAAATGATTTTTTCAAAAAATCACGGGCGATAGATCATGTACCTGTAGTACAAACCGGACCCACTTCCTAACGATTCGGCAGATATTTGTCCTTTTTACCCAGGATGGACGAAAAGGTTTGAGAGGTCCCGGTTGGGAGATAGTCTATGTAAGGTGGTCTAGTATTTTAGGAAAATGTGACGGTAGCATTCTGAAACGGCATTTTGGTGGTTACTTCACAAAACGACCCGTTTTTTGCGCTCGAAAAATGGAAAAGGGCTTTTCCGTGCGACAAAAAGGAAAACTTCCTCCTGCAACATTTTTCTCCATACCAATGTCCACACGCATGCATAATATGGGCACAACATCACAAACTATGTCGTGATTCAGCACATAACATCGGTCATTTGGACCGAAAGCCATGAAACCTCGAACATGATAGGTCATTTTGTGAAGGTTTTTTCGAGACATGATCAATATACCAAGTCTGGTATTTTTCCTTTCAACTATGTCACATAATATGACACCACGCGAAGGATTTTCATTGTTCGAATTTTTTTGAATTTATTATGCCCGTTTTGAATTATCTGAATTTCTAACTATGGTCGCACCGGTGTGCATGAAGATACGGGACGAGCATCGTTAGAACTTGCATTGGATCTCTGAAGAAACCACATATTGAGAGTCTAAAAATGATTTTTTCAAAAAATCACGGGCGATAGATCATGTACCTCTAGTACAAACCGGACCCACTTCCTACCGATTCGGCAGACATTTGTCCTTTTTATCCGGGATAGAAGAAAAGGTTTGAGATGTCCCGGTTGGGAGATAGTCTATGTAAGGTGGTCTAGTATTTTAGGAAAATGTGACGGTAGCATTCTGAAACGGCATTTTGGTGGTTACTTCACAAAACGACCCATTTTTTGCGCTCGAAAAATGGAAAAGGGCTTTAGATGCGACAAAAGGAAAACTTCCTCCTGCAACATTTTTCTCCATACCAATGTCCACACGCATGCATAATATGGGCACAACATCACAAACTATGTCGTGATTCAGCACATAACATCGGTCATTTGGACCGAAAGCCATGAAACCTCGATCATGATAGGTCATTTTGTGAAGGTTTTTTCGAAACATGATCAATATACCAAGTCTGGTATTTTTCCTTTCAACTATGTAACATAATATGACATCGCGCGAAGGATTTTCATTGTTCGGATTTTTTTTGAATTTATTATGCCCGTTTTGAATTATCTGAATTTCTAACTATGGTCGAACCGGTGTGCATGAAGATAGGGGACGAGCATCGTTAGAACTTTCATTGTATCTCTGAAGAAACCACATATTGGGAGTCTTAAAATGATTTTTTGAAAAAATCACGGGCGATAGATCATGTACCTGTAGTACAAACCGGACCCACTTCCTACCGATTCGGCAGACATTTGTCCTTTTTACCCGGGATGGACGAAAAGGTTTGAGATGTCCTGGTTGGAAGATAGTCCATGTAAGGTGGTCTAGTATTTTAGGAAAATGGGACGGTAGCATTCTGAAACGGCATTTTGGTGGTTACTTCACAAAACGACCCGTTTTTTGCGCTCGGAAAATGGAAAAGGGCTTTTCCGTGTGACAAAAAGGAAAACTTCCTCCTGCAACATTGTTCTCAGTACCAATGTCCACACGCATGCATAATATGGGCACAACATCACAAAATATGCCGTGATTCAGCACATAACATCGGTCATTTGGACCGAAAGCCATGAAACCTCGAACATGATAGGTCATTTTGTGAAGGTTTTTTTGAAACATGATCAATATACCAAGTCTGGTATTTTTCCTTTCAACTATGTAACATAATATGACATCGCGCGAAGGATTTTCATTGTTCGGATTTTTTTTGAATTTATTATGCCCGTTTTGAATTATCTGAATTTCTAACTATGGTCGAACCGGTGTGCATGAAGATAGGGGACGAGCATCGTTAGAACTTTCATTGGATCTCTGAAGAAACCACATATTGGGAGTCCAAAAATGATTTTTTGAAAAAATCACGAGCGATATATCATGTACTTGTAGTACAAACCGGACCCACTTCCTACCAATTCGGCAGACATTTGTCCTTTTTATCCGGGATGGACGAAAAGGTTTGAGATGTCCCGGTTGGGAGATAGTCCATGTAAGGTGGTCTACTATTTTAGGAAAATGGGACGGTAGCATTCTGAAACGGCATTTTGGTGGTTACTTCACAAAACGACCCGTTTTTTGCGCTCGGAAAATGGAAAAGGGCTTTTCCGTGTGACAAAAAGGAAAACTTCCTCCTGCAACATTTTTCTCCATACCAATGTCCACACGCATGCGTAGTATGGGCACAACATCACAAAATATGCCGTGATTCAGCACATAACATCGGTCATTTGGACCGAAAGCCAGGAAACCTCGAACATGATAGATCATTTTGTGAAGGTTTTTTCGAAACATGATCAATATACCAAGTCTGGTATTTTTCCTTTCAACTATGTAACATAATATGACACCACACGAAGGATTTTCATTGTTCGGATTTTTTTGAATTTATTATGCTCGTTTTGAATTATCTGAATTTCTAACTATGGTCGCACCGGTGTGCATGAAGATACGGGACGAGCATCGTTAGAACTTGCATTGGATATCTGAAGAAACCACATATTGCGAGTCTAAAAATGATTTTTTCAAAAAATCACGGGCGATAAATCATGTACCTGTAGTACAAACCGGACCCACTTCCTATCGATTCGGCAGACATTTGAGCATCGTTAGAACTTGCATTGGATCTCTGAAGAAACCACATATTGCGAGTCTAAAAATGATTTTTTCAAAAAATCACGGGCGATAGATCATGTACCTGTAGTACAAACCGGACCCACTTCCTATCGATTCGGCAGACATTTGTCCTTTTTACCCGGGATGGACGAAAAGGTTTGAGATGTCCCGGTTGGGAGATAGTCCATGTAAGGTGGTCTAGTATTTTAGGAAAATGTGACGGTAGCATTCTGAAACGGCATTTTGGTGGTTACTTCACAAAACGGCCCGTTTTTTGCGCTCGAAAAATAGAAAAGGGCTTTTTCGTGCGACAAAAAGGAAAACTTCCTCCTGCAACATTTTTCTCCATACCAATGTCCACACGCATGCATAATATGGGCACAGCATCACAAACTATGTCGTGATTCAGCACATAACATCGGTCATTTGGACCGAAAGCCATGAAACCTCGAACATGATAGGTCATTTTGTGATAGTTTTTTCGAAATATGATCAATATACCAAGTCTGGTATTTTTCCTTTCAACTATGTAACATAATATGACACCGCGTGAAGGATTTTCATTGTTCGGATTTTTTTGAATTTATTATGCCCGTTTTGAATTATCTGAATTTCTAACTATGGTCGAACCGGTGTGCATGAAGATAGGAGACGAGCATCGTTAGAACTTGCATTGGATCTCTGAAGGAACCACATATTGCGAGTCTAAAAATGATTTTTCAAAAATCACAGGCGATAGATCATGTACATAGTACAAACGGACCCACTTCCTCTGGATTCGCGGACATTTGTCCTTTTTACCCGGGATGGACGAAAAGGTTTGAGATGTCCTGGTTGGGAGATAATCCATGTAAGGTGGTCTAGTATTTTAGGAAAATGGAACAGTAGCATTCTGAAACGGCATTTTGGTGGTTACTTCACAAAACGACCCGTTTTTTGCGCTCGGAAAATGGAAAAGGGCTTTTCCGTGCGACAAAAAGGAAAACTTCCTCCTTCAACATTGTTCTCCATACCAATGTCCGCAAGCATGCATAATATAGGCACAACATCACAAACTATGCCGTGATTCAGCACATAATATCGGTCATTTGGACCGAAAGCCATGAAACCTCGAACATGATAGGTCATTTTGTGAAGGTTTTTTCGAGACATGATCAATATACCAAGTCTGGTATTTTTCCTTGCAACTATGTCACATAATATGACACCACGCGAAGGATTTTCATTGTTCGGATTTTTTTGAATTTATTATGCCCGTTTTGAATTATCTGAATTTCTAACTATGGTCGCACCGGTGTGCATGAAGATACGGGACGAGCATCGTTAGAACTTGCATTGGATCTCTGAAGAAACCACATATTGCGAGTCTAAAAATGATTTTTTCAAAAAATCACGGGCGATAGATCATGTACCTGTAGTACATACCGGACCCACTTCCTAACGATTCGGCAGACATTTGTCCTTTTTACCCGGGATGGACGAAAAGGTTTGAGATGTCCCGGTTGGGAGATAGTCTATGTAAGGTGGTCTAGTATTTTAGGAAAATGTGACGGTAGCATTCTGAAACGGCATTTTGGTGGTTACTTCACAAAACGACCCGTTTTTTGCGCTCGAAAAATGGAAAAGGGCTTTTCCGTGCGACAAAAAGGAAAACTTCCTCCTGCAACATTTTTCTCCATACCAATGTCCACACGCATGCATAATATGGGCACAACATCACAAACTATGTCGTGATTCAGCACATAACATCGGTCATTTGGACCGAAAGCCATGAAACCTCGAACATGATAGGTCATTTTGTGATAGTTTTTTCGAAATATGATCAATATACCAAGTCTGGTATTTTTCCTTTCAACTATGTAACATAATATGACACCGCGTGAAGGATTTTCATTGTTCGGATTTTTTTGAATTTATTATGCCCGTTTTGAATTATCTGAATTTCTAACTATGGTCGAACCGGTGTGCATGAAGATAGGAGACGAGCATCGTTAGAACTTGCATTGGATCTCTGAAGGAACCACATATTGCGAGTCTAAAAATGATTTTTTCAAAAAATCACGGGCGATAGATCATGTACCTGTAGTACAAACCGGACCCACTTCCTACCGATTCGGCAGACATTTGTCCTTTTTACCCGGGATGGACGAAAAGGTTTGAGATGTCCTGGTTGGGAGATAATCCATGTAAGGTGGTCTAGTATTTTAGGAAAATGGAACAGTAGCATTCTGAAACGGCATTTTGGTGGTTACTTCACAAAACGACCCGTTTTTTGCGCTCGGAAAATGGAAAAGGGCTTTTCCGTGCGACAAAAAGGAAAACTTCCTCCTGCAACATTGTTCTCCATACCAATGTCCGCAAGCATGCATAATATAGGCACAACATCACAAACTATGCCGTGATTCAGCACATAATATCGGTCATTTGGACCGAAAGCCATGAAACCTCGAACATGATAGGTCATTTTGTGAAGGTTTTTTCGAGACATGATCAATATACCAAGTCTGGTATTTTTCCTTGCAACTATGTCACATAATATGACACCACGCGAAGGATTTTCATTGTTCGGATTTTTTTTAAATTTATTATGCCCGTTTTGAATTATATGAATTTCTAACTATGGTCGCACCGGTGTGCATGAAGATACGGGACGAGCATCGTTAGAACTTGCATTGGATCTCTGAAGAAACCACATATTGCGAGTCTAAAATGATTTTTCAAAAATCACGGGCGATGTATCATGTACCTGTAGTACAAACCGGACCCACTTCCTACCGATTCGGCAGACATTTGTCCTTTTTACCTGGGATGGACGAAAAGGTTTGAGATGTCCCGGTTGGGAGATAGTCCATGTAAGGTGGTCTAGTATTTTAGGAAAATGGGACGGTAGCATTCTGAAACGGCATTTTGGTGGTTACTTCACAAAACGACCCGTTTTTTGCGCTCGGAAAATGGAAAAGGGCTTTTCCGTGTGACAAAAAGGAAAACTTCTTCCTGCAACATTGTTCTCAGTACCAATGTCCACACGCATGCATAATATGGGCACAACATCACAAAATATGCCGTGATTCAGCACATAACATCGGTCATTTGGACCGAAAGTCATGAAACCTCGAACATGATAGGTCATTTTGTGAAGGTTTTTTCGAAACATGATCAATATACCAAGTCTGGTATTTTTCCTTTCAACTATGTAACATAAAATGACATCGCGCGAAGGATTTTCATTGTTCGGATTTTTTTTGAATTTATTATGCCCGTTTTGAATTATCTGAATTTCTAACTATGGTCGAACCGGTGTGCATGAAGATAGGGGACGAGCATCGTTAGAACTTTCATTGGATCTCTGAAGAAACCACATATTGGGAGTCTAAAAATGATTTTTTGAAAAAATCACGGGCGATAGATCATGTACCTGTAGTACAAACCGGACCCACATCCTACCGATTCGGCAGACATTTGTCCTTTTTACCCGGGATGGACGAAAAGGTTTGAGATGTCCCGGTTGGGAGATAGTCCATGTAAGGTGGTCTAGTATTTTAGGAAAATGGGACGGTAGCATTCTGAAACGGCATTTTGGTGGTTACTTCACAAAACGACCCGTTTTTTGCGCTCGGAAAATAGAAAAGGGCTTTTCCGTGTGACAAAAAGGAAAACTTCCTCTTACAACATTGTTCTCAGTACCAATGTCCACACGCATGCATAATATGGGCACAACATCACAAAATATGCGGTGATTCAGCACATAACATCGGTCATTTGGACCGAAACCTCGAACATGATAGGTCATTTTGTGAAGGTTTTTTCGAAACATGATCAATATACCAAGTCTGTTATTTTTCCTTTCAACTATGTAACATAATATGACACCACACGAAGGATTTTCATTGTTCGGATTTTTTTTGAATTTATTATGCTCGTTTTGAATTATCTGAATTTCTAACTATGGTCGCACCGGTGTGCATGAAGATACGAGACGCGCATCGTAGAACTTGCATTGGATATCTGAAGAAACCACATATTGCGAGTCTAAAAATGATTTTTTCAAAAAATCACGGGCGATAGATCATGTACCTGTAGTACAAACCGGACCCACTTCCTATCGATTCGGCAGATATTTGTCCTTTTTACCCGGGATGGACGAAAAGGTTTGAGATGTCCCGGTTGGGAGATAGTCCATGTAAGGTGGTCTAGTATTTTAGGAAAATGTGACGGTAGCATTCTGAAACGGCATTTTGGTGGTTACTTCACAAAACGACCCGTTTTTTGCGCTCGAAAAATGGAAAAGGGCTTTTCCGTGCGACAAAAAGGAAAACTTCCTCCTGCAACATTTTTCTCCATACCAATGTCCACACGCATATATAATATGGGCACAACATCACAAACTATGTCGTGATTCAGCACATAACATCGGTCATTTGGACCGAAAGCCATGAAACCTCGAACATGATAGGTCATTTTGTGAAGGTTTTTTCGAAACATGATCAATATACCAAGTATGGTATTTTTTCTTTCAACTATGTAACATAATATGACATCGCGCGAAGGATTTTCATTGTTCTGATTTTTTTTGAATTTATTATGCCCGTTTTGAATTATCTGAATTTCTAACTATGGTCGAACCGGTGTGCATGAAGATAGGGGACGAGCATCGTTAGAACATTCATTGGATCTCTGAAGAAACCACATATTGGGAGTCTTAAAATGATTTTTTGAAAAAATCACGGGCGATAGATCATGTATCTGTAGTACAAACCGGACCCACTTCCTACCGATTCGGCAGACATTTGTCAATTTTACCCGGAATGGACGAAAAGGTTTGAGATGTCCCGGTTGGGAGATAGTCCATGTAAGGTGGTCTAGTATTTTAGGAAAATGGGACGGTAGCATTCTGAAACGGCATTTTGGTGGTTACTTCACAAAACGACCCGTTTTTTGCGCTCGGAAAATGGAAAAGGGCTTTTCTGTGTGACAAAAAGGAAAACTTCCTCCTGCAACATTGTTCTCAGTACCAATGTCCACACGCATGCATAATATGGGAACAACATCACAAAATATGCCGTGATTCAGCACATAACATCGGTCATTTGGACCAAAAGCCATGAAACCTCGAACATGATAGGTCATTTTGTGAAGGTTTTTTCGAAACATGATCAATATACCAAGTCTGGTATTTTTCCTTTCAACTATGTAACATAATATGACATCGCGCGTAGGATTTTCATTGTTCGGGTTTTTTTTAATTTATTATGCCCGTTTTGAATTATCTGAATTTCTAACTATGGTCGAACCGGTGTGCATGAAGATAGGGGACGAGCATCGTTAGAACTTTCATTGGATCTCTGAAGAAACCACATATTGGGAGTCCAAAAATGATTTTTTGAAAAAATCACGAGCGATAGATCATGTACTTGTAGTACAAACCGGACCCACTTCCTACCGATTCGGCAGACATTTGTCCTTTTTACCCGGGATGGACGAAAAGGTTTGAGATGTCCCGGTTGGGAGATAGTCCATGTAAGGTGGTCTAGTATTTTAGGAAAATGGGACGGTAGCATTCTGAAACGGCATTTTGGTGGTTACTTCACAAAACGACCCGTTTTTTGCGCTCGGAAAATGGAAAAGGGCTTTTCCGTGTGACAAAAAGGAAAACTTCCTCCTACAACATTGTTCTCAGTACCAATGTCCACACGCATGCATAATATGGGCACAACATCACAAAATATGCCGTGATTCAGCACATAACATCGGTCATTTGGACCGAAAGCCATGAAACCTCGAACATGATAGGTCATTTTGTGAAGGTTTTTTCGAAACATGATCAATATACCAAGTCTGGTATTTTTCCTTTCAACTATGTAACATAATATGACACCACACGAAGGATTTTCATTGTTCGGTTTTTTTTGAATTTATTATTCCCGTTTTGAATTATCTGAATTTCTAACTATGGTCGAACCGGTGTGCATGAAGATAGGGGACGAGCATCGTTAGAACTTGCATTGGATCTCTGAAGAAACCACATATTGCGAGTGTAAAAATGATTTTTTCAAAAAATCACGGGCGATAGATCATGTACCTGTAGTACAAACCGGACCCACTTCCTACCGATTCGGCAGACATTTGTCCTTTTTACCTGGGATGGACGAAAAGGTTTGAGATGTCCCGGTTAGGATATAGTCCATGTAAGGTGGTCTAGTATTTTAGGAAAATGGGACGGTAGCATTCTGAAACGGCATTTTGGTGGTTACTTCACAAAACGACTCGTTTTTTACGCTCGGAAAATGGAAAAGGGCTTTTCCGTGCGACAAAAAGGAAAACTTCCTCCTGCAACATTGTTCTCCATACCAATGTCCACACGCATGCATAATATGGGCACAACATCACAAACTATGCCGTGATTCAGCACATAACATCGGTCATTTGGACCGAAAGCCATGAAACCTCGAACATGATAGGTCATTTTGTGAAGGTTTTTTTGAAACATGATCATTATACCAAGTCTGGTATTTTTCCTTTCAACTATGTAACATAATATGACACCACGCGAAGGATTTTCATTGTTCGGATTGTTCTAAAAATGGGACGGTAGCATTCTGAAACAGGATTTTCATTGTTCGGATTTTCAATATACTAAAGGTTCATCTTTAGTCCCGGTTGGAGGGATTTCGGCAGGCTGGGCCAGGAAGCACTAATGATAGGGGTGAGTGTCGACATTATGTCGTGCGGCGTGTACCTTGTCCTGGATGGTGTCACCAACCGGGACTAAAGATGAACCTTTAGTCCCGGTTGGAGACACCAACCGGGACAAAACACGAGTCAGCACTAATAATAGGGGTGAGTGTCGACATTATTTCGTAAGTGTCGACACTATGCCGAGTTGCTTGTACTATAAATAGGCATCCTTGTGAGTCCAGTCCTCCAGCAAGTTTGAGGCATCTCCAAGATGGTTTTCGAGAGCAGGGAAAGACTTCATGTGTTCATCTGTAATCAGTGATTCAGGCTTCCCCGGGGTTTTGGAGCGTAGAATATTCTTGTGTTCCTCGATATACGGAGCTGCCAAGGTGGAATTATGTAGAACTGTGTAGTGTGCTTTAGTGAAAGAATCCCCGTCCCTACATATCATTGATTTCTTTCCCAGCGTGCCTTTTCCACTTAGTCTTCCCTCATGCATGAGTCGAAACACCAATCGGCTTAAGGTCAGGAATAAAGTCAACACAAAACTCAATGACCTCCTCTGTTCCATATCCCTTGGAGATGCTTCCTTCTGGTCTAGCACGGTTATGAACATATTTATTTAAGACTCCCATGAACCTCTCAAAGGGGAACATATTGTGCAGAAATACCGGACCGAGAATGGCAATCTCTTCCACTAGGTGAAGCAGGAGATGCGTCATAATATTGAAGAAGGATGGTGGGAACACCAATTCAAAACAAACAAGATATTGTACCACATCCTTCTGTAACCTTGGCAGAATATCTGGATTGATTACCTTCTGAGATATTGCATTGAGGAATGCACATAGCTTCACAATGGGTACTCGAACATTTTCCGGTAGAAGCCCCCTCAATGCAATCGGAAGCAACTGCGTCATAATCACGTGACAGTCATGAGACTTCAGGTTTTGGAATTTTTTCTCTTCCATATTTATTATCCCCTTTATATTAGATGAGAAGCCCGACGGCACCTTGATATTGTAAAGGACTTCAAAAAATATTTCCTTCTCTGCTTTGGTAAGAGCATAGCTGGCACGACTTAAGTGACGCCCTTTATCCGTCTTGTTATGTGTATGCATGTTCTTTGGGTCTTTCATAATTTGTTGGTCCTCCCGTGCTTCTGGTGTATCTTTTGTCTTCCCATACACGCCTAGGAATCCTAGCAGGTTCACGCAAAGATTCTTCGTCACATGCATCACGTCGATTGAAGAGCGGACACGCAGGACTTTCCAATATGGCAGCTCCCAAAATATAGATTTCTTCTTCCACATGGGTGCGTGTCCTGTAGCGACGTCGTTCGGAACTGATTGACCGCCAGGACCCTTTCCAAAGATTACTTCTATGTCCTTGACCATACCAAATACATCATCACCAGCAAGGCGTTCAGGCTTCTTCCGGTGATCTGCCTCACCTTTGAAATGCTTGCCTTTCTTTCTTACGGGATGATTGGTCGGAAGAAATCGTCGATTCGCCAGGTACACAACCTTCTTGCATTTATGCAAATATGTACCTTCAGTCTTATCTAAACAGTGTGTGCATGCCTTATATCCCTTGTTTGTCTGTCCTGAAAGGTTACTAAGAGCAGGCCAATCATTGATGGTTACAAATAACAACCCTCGTAGATCAAATGTCTCTTGTTTGTTCTCATCCCACACACGTACACCTGGTTTGCCCCACAACTGTAACAGTTCTTCAACTAATGGCCTAAGGTACACATCAATGTCGTTGCCCGGTTGCTTCGGGCCTTGGATGAGCATTGGCATCATAATGAACTTAAGCTTCATGCACAACCAAGGAGGTAGGTTGTAGATACATAGAGTCACGGGCAGTCTTGTGGGCAGCTCTGCTCCCCAAAAGGATTCATGCCATCCGTACTTAGACCAAACCATAAGTTTCTTCGTCACCTGCAATGTCCGGGAAGTCTCTCTCGATTTTTCTCCTTTGTGACCCATCAGTGGGGTGTCTCAACTTCCGTCTTTCTTACGGTCTTCTTTGTGCCATTGCAACAACTGGCATGCTCTTTGTTTACGAACATGCGTTTCAACCTTGGTATTATAGGAGCATACCACATAACCTTAGCAGAACCCTCTTCCGAGGGGCTCTCCCTCAACATCACAGGTCATCTCGTCTAATTTTATACCACAACGCATTGCATCTGGGCATTTATCTAAATTCTCATACTCCTTACATGATGAGGATGCGATCATTAATGCATGCATGTATCTTTGCACATCTAATCCTAGAGGATGAGAGTCTTCTTTGCTTCAGAGGTACTCTTGGGAAGTTCGTTATGTTTTGAAAACTTGGCTTCATTATTTTCAGCATCTTTTCAAATGAGGAGTCAGTTAGACCACACTGCCTTCCATCGCAACAATTCCATTGTGGTACCGAGCTTTGTGCTGCCATCTTCACAATTTGGGCACAACAATTTCTTGTGATCTTCTAACATGCCCTCTAACTTCAACTTCTCATTTTCATTTCACAGTCTCGCTTTGCATCGAAATGACCCTACCAAGTTCATCAACCGGTTCATCGATGCCCGTTCTTCACCTCCTTCCTCTCCATTGTCTTCCATTGTAGTATCATCGTATTCAGAAACATATGATGATAGTTGTTATCATCATCTTCTTCTTCACCATCTTCCATCATAACCCCTCTTTCCCGTGCTTGGTCCAGCAATTATAGTTGGGCATGAAACCTTTCATAATCGGTGCATGAATGATTTTCGAGGAAGAGTACTCCTTGTTGTTCCGACATTGAACACATGGACAACGATAAAACCATTCTCTTTGTTTGCCGTAGCCACATCGATAAATTTATCCACGCCTTTCATATACCGACTACGCCGGTCACCGTACATCCATTCCCGACCATTCATCTGCATCATATAAGTAAGTTTATCAAAAAACAGGACATCATAAATAGTGAAATGACCAATTCACATCGACACATGCATTGTATCAATGACAGAGAAAAGATAAGATTGCTAACCTCGATCGAGGGAAATAAAGAGGAGAAAGCTCAAGTGCGTCTCGGACACCTTCTATATTTTTGTTCTATGAGAAATTGAACGGGATTATTCACTCAAACATTTCATCAAACACCTTGAATGCATGCATAGGGGAGCAAAAACTAGCACACCCCTCACACCTTCCACCAAGAGAAAAAACAGAGTGGGGCTAGGGCGTTGCATTTATAGAGGGTGGGAGCATACTTCCCGGTTGGAGCCACCAACCGGGACTAAAGGTGTGTGCCACGCCACGTGGCTGTCGCCAAACCTTTAGTCCCGGCTGGTGTTACAAACCGGGACGTATGCCCCCTTACCAACCGGGACGCATGCCTCCGGGCCCCGTGCCCGCTCGAACCGGGATGCGTGCCAGCATTAGTCTCGGTTGGTGGCGCAACCGGGACTAATGCTCTGAGGGGGCGCGAACGGATGGCCTGTTTTCTACTAGTGCAACAAGGACATTGGGACGGCTACTGCGATGGCGAAACATTATTTACCGCAACTTAAAACTTGTGAGGAGGTTGAGAAAGAGGAGGACGATATGTCTGAAGAGCCCTTATGGCGGATGACCAAACATTATTATTGGTCCTTTGTAATAGGAAGAAGTTGCAGTGACCTAGCACACCACTACATGTTGTAGTGCGCAAGTCGTTGACGTAACTAAATATTACACCCTCAGAGTGATAAAACGGAAACACTACGGGTCCATTTTCTTATTTATTCATGTTCACATCCAAAAGAGTACAAAATCATCGATACCCTCCTCGGTCCAATGAGGATTCACATTTGAATTCAAATTCAAACTAAATAGCTTTAGGATCAATGGCACTACTATGTTTATTGTCACTAGAGCTCAACAACCTATTTAGTAAAGTTCTATGTTGCTCGACCCATCTAACTTACTCTAATTTTAGTATGTCTAAGGCTCTGCTTCTAAGTCTTCCATTGCTCTACCATATTCTATTCCATATCTATGCCTTTAGTACTTTCGGAAAGATCTGGCTCCGTGTGTACATGTGCCCCTCCTTGTGGTCTTCACGAGTATTCTCTTCGGTCTTATCATAGTCTAAGCAAGGGTTGAGAAGGTACCGATATCTCTTTGCTGTGAGCAAGTTGAGTAGATTCATTTCTAACCTGGGTATTGATCATTAGCATGTACTTGAAAAGGTCATGCGCTATCTATGTGGTTCATTGAGCTATGAGATTCACTACTTAGGGCACCCTGCTATGCTTAAAGAATATAGTAATTTTAACTGGATATCTGATGTTGATAAACTCTACACCACAAAGGGTATGTTTTTATCTTTAAAGGTGGCACACTGTCATGGAGGTCTCATAGACATGCCATATTGTCAAAGTCAACCATACAAGAAAAACTCACTGTTTTAGACATCGCCACTATTGACTCAGAATGGCTGCATGAGCTCTTGATGGACTTGCACGTGGTTGAAAAACCTATGCCCGACAATCCTTTTTAATTATTGAAGGAAATGTGTCCTACAGGCAAATAATAAAGGAGCTTATATACACATTCCATTAGTTCATAATAGTTTATTTCATGCTACAACTATATCAATAAGCAAACATTGATATAGGTGTGATGTATAAACAACCTAGGTCCCTAGTAGCCTCTATTCAACTAGTTCATTGGTCAACGGATGGTCAAATGTTTCTTGACCATTAAGGTTCTTCGGCACCTAATTGACAATGGAGCTATCTCATTGAAGAATGAGATAGTGGACACTGTTTCTCATATGATTGTTGCAACACGATCATATCACAAAGCTTACAGTTGCAATTGTCAGAAACATAGTGACTTGTTCCTCAGACTGTGAGACCATATCAAATCACTATTTCTCAAGGTTACTTTGATGGCACTTAATGTCACTTAGTGAAATGGTGATCATAAGGGTGTCATTGGGTATCCGGAGGAAACCGGTTGAGCAGACTTCGTCAAGAGCAGGATTTGTACATCCATGTGATGGAAGATACTCTAGGACCATTCGGATAAGTTATATCAAATATGTTGCGCAACATGTGATTGGATCACGGTATATCACTTATCGATACAAGTTTAAAGTAGCATTGTCGGTAACGAGATCGAACCCGACATGGAGATGTCGATGATCAAATCTCGAACAATGTAAGTATCATAGAGACAAAAGGAACATAACACATAATGTTTCAGGTTCGAAATGATGGAGAATCGTGAGTGTCATGGGGGGCACATGTGCATCCCGGATACCTCTATACTCATTAATGGAAATTATGTCTATGGCATTCCCGAACCATAGGGACACACGCTTAAGGGCTTTACGACACGTGGAGATCTTCCTATAAGAGGGAATTCTGAAAGAGAGAGAAACCAGAAGTGTTCTGGGAGATCCGAAGTTGTTCGGAGAGAAAAAGAAATAAGGAAAATGACTGAAAGGAGTTTCAGATAAATGGGAATTTGAATATGTATTTATTATATGTTACTTATGAATTAATATATTCTAAATAATATTTAAATTGAGATTTATAAAGTAATTTTCATATTAGGTCAAATCCCTAGAGAGATTGATCTAAAAAGGAAATACTGCAGAATAGGGAAAAATAGATCAGGCCCACGTGGGCGGCAGATATTGGCCGCCGCACGGGGCGGAGGTCTGTGAGCGGAAGGTAATCGGCACCGCATGGTGCGGCTCGTGCCCTTAGCCGCTCGTGGGCCGGAGCCTGGCAGCCCACCCGGGATGGACTCGCAGCTGACGCGCCGCCGAGGGCGAGTGGCCCACCCAGGCTAGGAAGCCGCCGCGGTGCGCTGGACTGCAGGGGGCTTGTCGGCCCACCCGGGCGGCAGTTGTTGCTGCTGCTCAGCTGGGCTTGGGGTCATGCCTGGGCCCACCCGGGCTTGATCCCTCCGCTTGTTGGGCTGTGTGAAAACAGCCCATCCGGCTGGGATTTTTGTGCCCCCTTTTTCCTTTACCTTCGGTCCCATATGGGGCACCTAAGAGGGAGGGCATCCCTGCTTAACCTATATAAGGAGGTATCTATGGGTGGGATTAAACACACAATAAATTGAGATATTCCCTTTGGTTGGAATACTCCTCTCTCTCTCTCTTGTTGCAGGTCTTGCACCGTATGCATGTCGTAACTCAGTAGGGTTATTTAAGCTTCTTGACTATCGTGCGAGGTCTAGGACAAGGGTGACTTGTGAGGAGCTTCACGACCTTAAGGTCAGACGAGTACGACTATATCATCCACACTTCTGCATGAGCGTAACGCTCTCTCGGTCTTCAAGGGTACATTACCGCTATCTTTTTCCATTACTGTATTTCTAGTAGATAGATCTTGGGTAGTAGATAGATCTTGGATATTCAGGGGTTCTTCCGTTTAGCATAAATTTTGATTTTCTGCACCAACCTCAACAATTATGACAAGCAAACTGTTGTTTTCAAAGAGAAGAATTCTCTACTGCCTAAAAAGAATCTCATGTTCCGTCTCCGTTGATACGTCGCCCCCCTTCGTCAAACATCTTCCTATCTTACTACCCCGTCCATTTTTCCTTTTACCTCCTCCCGTCCCGATCCTTGATCCCTCCCTGCTCGCCTCCTGTCCAGCGAGCCACCTCCCGTTGATTCCGCCGCTACCTCCAGGCAACCTTCCGCATCTGGGTCTCGTCCCCCTATCGACACGAGCGGCAGCACATCTACATCCACCGATGACATCTAGCGCCTCTCCATGTTTGATGCCACGATGCGTGAGGCCCTACATGACGTTGCCTTCCTAATCGAGGTCTCCGAACCCAAATCGTGAGCGATGGCACACAGGTGCGGTGGCGCCATCGATGTGCGGGAGGGAGGCGAAGGGGATAAGGCTCTCCATCAGATGCGGCGGCGCCATCAACATCGCTATCGGATCCCCTCCTCCTGCTGCTTTGGTCCAGCTAGGGCTTCACGCAAATACGCGCACTAGGGCAAGGCTGCTGGCGGCGCAGGGGATCTAGAGTGGTCGGCAAGGCTGGGCAGCGGGGAGGCCGGTTGACACGATTGGAAGGTCCATCACCTCTGCCCCACCCCTCCTCCCATACGCGCCGCTATGGCCTGACACCGACCAGTATGACTCTATCTCACCGCCTAGATCACCATCGCTCCCTTGGACGCCCGCCTCCTCCCCAAGCGGCTATAGCACCGACCTGGGAAACAGCTCTATGAGGAGGCCGAGGTGATCTTTCATCCATCCCGTAGCCATTGGTTATTGTTAAATCATGCTTGTGGATTTAACACTTGAGTGGGTTGCTGAAATTGGTGGGCTTTGTTGTAGAATAATTGTTAGCTCGGTAGTTGAAACTATACTATGACTATTAGTTCTGCGTCATTTGTTGTTGTTGTCAACATAACATATTCAGCTTGTTAATGGTTCTCCCTCCGACCCATATTCGTTAACTCAAATTTGTCTAAATTTGGATGAATCTAGACACTATTTAGTATATAGGTTCATCCAAATTTTGATAAATCCAAGTCAACTAATATGGGTCGGAGGGAGTACAACATTTTCGGTCATCAGCAAGCCATTATTCCGTGGTCTTTCAATTCTGTGTTTGTAGTGCGATATAAGATAGGCTAGCATAGATTGCTTGGACATGGCTAGGCGGGGCAGTTGATGATGTTAAATATGTTTAGCTTTAAGGTTGTAAGAGAGACACAATATATTTAATAAGCAATTTATGTGCAAATTAGTTATCGCTCTTTACGGGGGGTTAATGAGAAATCTATGCAGGAAAGGTTCTCATTTTTGTTTTCAGCAGCAAGAGGATGTGATTAAGCAACAGAAGAAAGGGAAGAAAAGACCAACTAGAGTTGAAAAGACAAAAGACTTACATACGGTATGTTCTTTGCATGCAAGAAAATAGTTACTCTCTTGCTGTTCAAATGCATTAATCTACTTCCGTTAAATGGGACCAGGCAACCGAAGAAAGGGAGGAAACGATCTACTAAAATCACCAAATACAGAAGTCCACTATCTGTCCCTGAACCAAATGATGGGACTTGTTGAATGGCACAGACATTAGGAGAGCGTTCAAAAAGGTTTTCATGGTTATGAGTTCACTAAGAGTTGGTACTGCTGATGGTATTCTTCTTGTGGTGTGCCATGTGAGTTCACTAAGAGTTGTACTGCTGATGGTATTCCTCTCAATGTTTTATGTTCTAGCATAAGAACACTGTATGTGATTTATCATCAGAGGGACTGAAGTGTGGTGAATGGTAAACAAGGACATGTGCTGGTCATGTATTGTGTAGTTATATCAAGCTTTAAAAAAGAGCATTCAGAAGTTCTAGAATTTAAATGTTGGGTTGTTCTGAAGTTTATTAATGTCAGACCATAACACCACTAAGTTTCCCAGTTCACTTGGCTTATATTTTGAAGTCCTTTTTAACTTGTATAAAACTCACTTCTTTAGTTCCAGAGTTCATGGTAATATTTATTGTCAACTTTACATAATTTGGAACTGCAGATATATCCCTTTTTGCATTTAAAACTGTATGCGCTGGCGTGGAGCTGGGCAACACCATGGGCCAATGTCAACCCGTCTGACTCAATCTCATCGGCCAGATCACCGTCGGCTCCCCTGGATGACCGCCTCCTCCCCGAGGTTTATTTCTAGATGTGTAGGACACCCATACTACACTATACTCCTTTGTGTCTACCGCTTGGTGGCAGCTGCTGCTGCCATATCGTCCTCGGTCCGCTGATGTTGCTTGGTGACCGACAGTTTTGATGGAAGAAGTAAAGTCATGGAGGGGTTATGGCAGAGTATTGACTTCGATTTTAGCTAGAGCTTGAGCACTGGACTGTAAAACAGGCACAAAGGAAGTGGCGTCGTAGAGGACGGAAAGGGTCGTGAGCGAAGAAGTTTCGTGTGAGAAAAACAACGGCGCACAACCACCAGTAGGTGTAGTAAAATGTTGGTGTTATTGAAGTGCGGTCCTAAACAGTGCTCTGAGAGAGTGTGTGCGCGCGCATGCAATGTGTTCTTTAGATTGGAGTGTGTGTTCACGTTCAAAATTGTTGATTAAGAAAACGTATTTGTTCACATATCCTCCACATTTTAACATGTGTCATATTTACATGTATATGCAGGATAATGAATTTGCAAACCCGTGGCGTAGCACGGGCACTCAGCTAGTGGTGCTAAAGTTTAGTCCCACATTGCTAGTCAAAGGATAAAATGAATTCATCAAGACACGTAAGGGATACCTGAAATATGTCATATTAAGAAACTCTAAAGTAATAATCGTTACATATATTGAAACATATGTTATCCTGAAAGATCCCTTTACAAAACATATATCACGAAATATGATAAAAAGTGCATGGACAGAGGTGGGATTGAGATCCATATATATTTGTCCCTTAGCGTGAAATACATACGAACTTGGCCCCTTAGCGACAAACGAACAAACTCGAACCTGCGATTTAGGCAAATTAAATTTTACTCTGCGTCGCTATTTCTCGCATATGTTGGAATTTGATGAGTTTTGGGCTGTTGGACCATTAGACAAATTCTGAAATTCTCTTTGGCCCACTTGTGTATGACAGCATATGGTTGTGCTAGTGGTGCTAAAGTTTAGTCCCACATTGCTAGTAGGAGAGTTGGACCACCTTATATAGTAGACTATTGCACCACTCACTAAGGTGTGACAAGGATAGAAGCCCTCGCGCACTCCTCCTCCGACGCCGCCCGCCTTGCCACGCCTTGTCACGACGCGCACCCGTCGCGGGTTGCAGAAATCTCGTCGAGCCGAACTTTATTTTGCTGGTTGAGAAAACTAATTATGAGTGATTAACGAACATGTGGGATGTGTCCCATGATCTGTCTCACCTGCACTATATAAGCGTCTGCGGTAAACCTAATCAGAAATCGATCAATCCGCACACGCGCCTACCTCCATAACCTTGCGCCGCCGCCTTCGTCTTCCCCATCCTGGCTTGCAGCGTGCACCGCAGATCGGGGCAGTAGGCCTCCGGAACCCCGCCTCTCATGAACCTGTACGGGCGAGGGGCGATCAGGTTTTTGGGAGCGCTCAAGCGCGACTACTGGCAACCACAACGTCGTCCGACAACGAGTTCCCGAACGACGACTTCTTCCCAGACATCAGCGACCTCTTCGACAACCTCAACATGGGCGACAACTCTGCTGCGCTTAGTGCCGCAACTGCATCATATGTGATCTCAATCTCTCTCTTTTAGATTATGCTAGATTTTCTAGTTCTAGCGTTTGGCATAGATGTGATAGGTTTGTCTTGTATAGATGCAATCTGTTCATCTACTTTGTTGATCTGCATGATTGGTTTACTATTGTTTGTATATCATGCTTTATCAGTTTATTATTCGGATTAAATCATATGGATTATTGCTTATATTTTCAATAATCCAAAAACCTGACTATAGGCAACTGAATTCCACTGGTGTAGCCACGGCTACTAGGCCACCTCCTTTTGATGGCATGCACTATAAGAGATGGCGCAAGAGAGCAGTTCTCTGTTTTGAAAACCTAAACTGCTATAGCGCCACTCTTGGCAAGCCTAAAGGAGAACTTTCTGGTGAGCAGGAAGCGACCTTTAAGAAAGACGATACCATGTTTATGGAGTCTTTGTTTAGTGTTCTTGGGGACAACACTGTTGACCCGTATATGTCATTTAATAATGGCAAGGACGCGTGGGAAGCGCTTGAGGCCAAGTTTGGGGTCTCGGACGCTGGCACTGAGTTATATGTCATGGAGCAATTCTATGACTACACGATGGTTGATGAGCGCTCTGTCGTTGAGCAAGCTCATGAGATACAATCACTTGCCAAAGAACTTGAGCAGTTCAACTGTTTCTTACTGGACAAATTTGTGGCCGGTGGCATTATTGCCAAGCTTCCTCCCTCGTGGAGGAACTTTGCTACTTCTCTAAATCATAAGAGACAAGAGTTTTCCGTTACGGATCTCATTGGGTCTCTTCATGTGGAAGAGAAGGCGAGAGCAAAGGACAAAACTGCTCGAGGATTTGAGGGAAGTTCTACTGCCAATTTGGTGCAGAGGAAAAACTTCCAATCCCACAAGTTCAAGAATAAGAACAAAGCTGAAGGAAAAGGGAAGTTTGATGGCAAGAACAAGGCCACGCACTCAACCAACTTCAAGAAGAAAAATGATAAGAGGAAAGGATCTTGCCACGTCTGTGGTGATCTTGATCATTGGGCTCCTAGATGCCCTAATCGCGTTGACAAGCGTCAACATGGGAACAGCGGAAAGGCCGCTAATGTTGTCATTAGCGATACTGAGATGAAGGATGCTGGGTATGGTATTTTACCTACTATCCTTTCAGTATGTCATTCTCATGATTGGTGGATATACACGGGTGCTAATACACATGTATGTTCTGATATTTCCATGTTTTACTCTTATCAGGTCTCAAGGACTTCTTCTGTGCTGATGGGAAACGGCTCACGTGCTTCTGTTTATAGTGTTGGTACGGTAAATCTAAAGTTTACTTCAGGGAATACCGTACAGCTGAAGAATGTGCAGCACATTCCCTCCATCAATAAGAATCTCGTCAGCAAAATGCTTTTATGTCGAGATGGCTTTAAGTTGGTTTTTGAGTCCAATAAAGTTGTAATTTCTAAGTATGTACAATTTGTTGGAAAGGGTTATGAGTGCGGAGGTCTGTTCCGCTTGTCTTTGTCAGACTCATGTACTAAAGTTTTTAATCATGTTTGCAATGATAATGAGTCCAATGTTTGGCATTCACGACTCTGTCATATTAACTTTGGTTGCATGATGCGGCTAGACAATATGAGTTTAATTCTGAAATTTACCACTGTCAAATGTTCTAAGTGCCAAGTTTGTGTGCAAGCAAAGCAACCCCGCAAGTCTCATACGGCTGCGGAACCGAGAAACTTAGCACCGCTAGAACTTATACATTCAGATCTTTGTGAGATGAATGGTGTGTTGACAAAAGGTGGAAAAAGATACTTTATGACGTTGATTGATGACTCCACTAGATACTGCTATGTTTATCTTCTAAAATCTAAAGATGAAGCTTTGAACTACTTCAAAATCTATAAAGCTGAGGCAGAAAACCAACTTGATCTTAAAATCAAGCGGCTAAGGTCGGATCGTGGTGGAGAGTACTTTTCAAATGAATTTGATTTATTCTGTATGGAACATGGTATTATACATGAGAGGACGCCTCCCTACTCACCTCAGTCCAATGGGGTGGCCGAAAGGAAGAACCGCACTCTAACTGATTTGGTTAACGCCATGTTAGATACATCGGGTCTTTTCAAGGAATGGTGGGGGGAGGCGCTAATGACTGCGTGTCATGTCCTAAACCAATGGATAAAACCATGACTCCATTTAAGAAATGGGAAAATAAAAGGCTTAAACTCTCTTACTTACGAATTTGGGGTTGTTTGGCGAAAGTCAACATTCCAATACCCAAAAAGTGAAAGCTTGGACCAAAAACCATTGATTGTGTTTTTCTAGGATATGCTTTTCATAGCATTGGCTATAGATTTTTGATAGTAAATCTGAGGTATCTTACATGCATGTTCATACAATTATGGAGTCGAATGATGCGACTTTCTTTGAGGACATCTTTCCTATAAAAGGTATGTCTAGCTCATCAAATCAAGAGATGACTAGTTCATCTAGTCAGGAATTTTATATAATTCCTAAACCCACTATGCCGATAGAACACTCTGATGATCTTGTGGAGGATGAAAATGAAGCTCCCAAAAGGAGCAATAGACAAAGGACTACAAAATCATTTGGTGATGATTTCATTGTGTACCTTGTGGATGATACTCCCACTTCTATTTCAGAAGCCTATGCATCTCAAGATGCTGACTACTGGAAAGAAGCTGTCCGAAGTGAGATAGACTCCATCTTAGCTAATGGTACTTGGGAAGTCACTGATCGTCCTTATGGGTGCAAACCTGTAGGATGTAAGTGGGTGTTCAAGAAAAAGCTTAGACCTGATGGTACTATTGAGAAGTACAAGGCACGTCTTGTGGCTAAGGGTTATACCCAAAAGGAAGGTGAAGACTTCTTCGATACCTACTCAAATGTAGCCAGATTGAACACTATTCGAGTACTACTTTTCTTGGCTGCCTCACATGGTCCTCTCGTTCATCAAATGAACGTTAAGACAACTTTTCTAAATGGAGAGCTAGATGAGGAAATTTATATGGAGCAGCCTAACGGATTTGTAGTAGATGGTCAAGAAGAAAAGGTGTGTAAGTTAGTGAAGTCTTTGTATGGTCTTAAGCAAGCTCCTAAACAGTGGCACGAGAAGAACTTTAACTGCTGAAGGTTTTGTTGTAAATGAAGCTGACAAATGTGTGTACTATCGCCATGGTGGGGGCGAGGGAGTTATTATGTGTCTCTACGTTGATGACATATTGATATTCAGGACCAACCTCGCTATTATCGAGGAGGTCAAAGAGTTCCTATCTCGCTGCTTTGAGATGAAGGACTTGGGAGTGGCTGATGTAATTTTAAACATCAAGCTACTAAAGGATGACAATGGTGGGATTACACTGCTTCAGTCTTACTATGTGGAAAAGATATTGAGTCGCTTTGGGTATAGCGGCTGCAAGTCTTCTCCAACGCCTTATGATCCGAGTGTGCTACTTCGAAAGAATCGAAGGATTGCTAAAGATCAATTGAGATATTCTCAAATTATTGGCTCGCTCATGTATTTAGATAGTGCTACTAGACCTGACATCTCCTTTGATGTAAGCAAACTGAGTCGATTTGTGTCAAATCCTGGAGATGATCATTGGCATGCCCTTGAAAGAGTTTTGCGCTATTTGAAAGGCACTGCGAGTTATGGTGTTCACTATATTGGGTATCCACAAGTACTTGAGGGTTATAGTGATTCAAACTGGATATCTGATGCTGATGAGATTAAGGCCACAAGTGGTTATTTGTTTACACTTGGTGGTGGCGTTGTTTCCTGGAAGTCTTGCAAGTAGACCATCTTAACAAGGTCAACAATGGAAGCAGAACTCACAACATTAGACACGGCCACTGTTGAAGCAGAGTGGCTTTGTGAGCTCTTGATGGACTTACTTGTGGTTGAAAAACCAATACCCATCATCCCGATGAACTATGATAATCAAATTGTGATCGTCAAAGTAAACAGTTCTAAGGATAATATAAAGTCATCAAGGCATATGAAGAGGAGATTGAAATCTGTAAAGAAACTGAGAAACTCTGGAGTTATTGCGTTGGATTATATCCAAACATCTAAGAATCTGGCAGATCCCTTCACAAAGGGTTTATCCCGCAATGTGATAGATAATGTATCGAGGGAGATGGGTTTGAGACCCACGCTATGAGTTGATCCCAGTGGCAACTCACTCTATGTGATTGGAGATCTCGTGAATTAGAGCTGGGAGACAAGCTGTTGGTCAGCTGAGAGGAGAGTATCCCCATATTATATTTACATCTCCATAAAGATGCAATACTCTCTTAATCTGCATGGTAGGTTGATATTTATCTTAATGTGTTCCAAGTGGCTTTTATAAGCAGAGATGTTGTTCTGTAGAACATCTCTTGAGGAACACACCTATATGAGTCTGACTGTTAAACGTCGCTGTCTGTAAGAGTTAGGTGCTCTTTAATAAACTCATGAAAGGCCCTAGAGTATGACGCATACGCTCCAAACCCTAGGGAAGCCAACGACAGTCCTATACCGGTCTAGATTTTGTGTGAAACTAGCGCGCAGAAAAATTGTATTTCAAGGCATAGTCCACTATTCAAGTTGCTAGCTAGTGTAGCATGAAGTTTAACGTGGAAGTTCAACTTAACAGTCTCCACTTCACACCGGTATATAAAACAATGTTCTGAAAGAAAAGTGATGTGATGTGCCAATGAGATTTTGTGGGGGATTGTTGGAATTTGATGAGTTTTGGGTTATTGGCCCATTAGACAAATTCTGAAATTCTCTTTGACCCACTTGTGTATGGCAGCATATGGTTGTGCTAGTGATGCTAAAGTTTAGTCACATATTTCTAGTGGAAGGAGAGTTGGACCACCTTATATAATACAGTGTTGCACCACTCACTAAGTTGTGTCAAGAAGAGAAGCCCTCGCGCACTCCTCCTCTGACGCCGCTCGCCTCGCCTCGCCACGCCTCGTCACGACGCACGCGCGCCGCGGGTTGCGGGAATCTCGCCGAGCCGAGCTTTATTTTGCTGGTTGGGAAAAGTAATTATGAGTCATTAACGAACGCGTTAATTATAACCGTTTCCAGTTTTTATTGACGTGGGTTGTTATCGACTCGGACCTGGACTGTGTCCCACGATCTGCCTAACCTGCACTATATAAGCGTCTGTGGTAAACCTAATCGGCAATCGATCAATCCGCATACATGCCTACCTCCAGAACCTTGCGCCGCCGCCTTCGTCTTCCCCATCCCGGCTTGCGGCGTGCACCGCAGATCGGGACAGTAGACCTCTGGAACCCCGTCTCTCGTGAACCTGTACGGGTGAGGGCGATCAGGTTTTTGGGGAGCGCTCAAGCGCGACTACTGGCAACCACAACGTCGTCCGACGACGAGTTCCCGAATGACGACTTCTTCCTGGACGTCAGCGACCTCTTCGACAACCTCAACATGGGCGATAACTCTGCTGCTGCTACCGCTACGGCTACTGCCACAACTGCATCGTATGTGATCTCAATCTCTCTCTTTCAGATTATGCTAGAGTTTCTAGTTTTAGCGTTTGGCATAGATGTGATAGATTTGTCTTATATAGATGTAATTTGTTCATCTGCTTTTTTAATCTACATGATTGGTTTTACTATTGTTTGTATGATCTTGCTTTATCAGTTTATTATTCAGATTAAATCATATGGATTATTGCTTATATTTTCAACAGCATCTGCTAACGCAATTATGGAATAATAAATAGTGGCACCGGCAATCGGCCAGATGTCTGTCATTCCAGATCTAACTCACCATACAAAGTACAAAAGTCAATTTTGGGGTAGAATCTGAAGATGGAAAAGCAAGGAACCATCGGATACGGGTCACTGTGATCTAATCATTGTAATTGTATCTGTGATGGTCTAATAAACAAGAAATTTATGATCTACTCAGTTAGTTCCCATCTAGTTTGTCATCAAACACCTAACGTTGTAGTGCTCAAGTGGGATCAAAACTAGACTCTAAATCTTTTCTTTTATTGCATCTAACCTTCTTATACTAATAGACGCGTGCTTCCCAGTGGGCACGATAAACGTTGACATGGCATCGAGATAACCAGAACATGACCGGCATGGCCGTGTAGCCATTCGGCAATGCGCAAAGCGGCGGCTACGAGTCTACGGAGGGCTTGGGGATAGACTTTTTGGAGCGTTCTTTCGACGTTGTTGATGCGGCTACGTGTTGGGTCCTCCCGTCTAGTACAATCGACAAACAACTAAAATGCAGTACTTACGTTTTCTCCAAACCGAAATCAAACTCGCGTCTTTCAATGAATCTGACATTCCTGTATCAATAGACGTGTGCTTCTGAGTGGGCACGATCAATGGTATCATGGCACCAATATTAGCAAAACATGATTGGCATGACCTTGTAGCCGTTTGGCATGCCCAGAGCAACCGCGTCGGGGCTTGCGAGGCCTCGTGGATTGACTTTGTTGGCCATTATTTTCACGCTACTCCCTCCGTTAGGGATTATAAGGCCCGAGAGCTTTTTAAAAATGTTAGAAATTGTAAGTCCCATCTCATTTATTAGTCTCTCTTCTCCAATGCATGTTTTTATTTTTCTCTATCTTCTCTCATGCATGTGTAACTATTGGTGCAAGCAATCAAGAGGGTGAGTTATTGATTTTCTTAATCCTATCAAAATGGTCCATAGACCTTATAATCCCTAACAGAGGGAGTACTAACCGGGCTAAGTGCTAGCTCCTGCACGTCAGAAGAACTACAAATATAATCAGTGGCGGAGCTAGAAACTGATCAACACATGTGCTAAAACTTGTTGCATGTAAAATAAATTGTAGCTTGCAAATAAAATAAACCATAGTAAAAATGTATTATCACTACCAAACATAAATAGTCTAACCGAAGCACACTTTTTCACACATGAACAATGAGGAATAGGAGGAGCAAGCTAAGTAACGAAGAGGGTAGAAAACCGAGCCAAACAATTGCTTTTGACGGGACACCGCCGTTGTTGCAGAATTATATTTGAAATTATTATTTTAATGGAATGGTATTTGATATTTTTGGAGGCTAGCGAGAGAAGCCCACACCAGAAGCGGCTCGCAAAGCTAGCACTGCCGCTAGCGATGCCCAGTCGACTGTGCGGACGCACTTTGTCCTGCAGCATACATGACTCTAGCACACAACGTGCATGCAAGTTTTCCTGTCGGCCTTGTGGTGCTATTGTGCCCATCGCGTGAACAACCATTAACTAACTTTGCTGGACCGGTGCTACAACCCGGCTAACACCGGTCGCAGCTCCACCCCTGAATATAATACTGTAGTTTTTGATTATGTGGGGTGTGTTCTTGGTCCCACATGTTAGGACGCAACATTTGTTGATTGTTAACTCCACGCTGTTGACAGGGCCAAATGCCGTGTTGGTGGATTGTGTGCTTGGTCTCACATGTCAAAACACAAGATATCTATTTTTTTCATCGCCGCTGAAGGGGCAAATGGGAGGTTCTCCATGCCAAAAAACGAGTCAAACAGATGGCAAGCAAGCCAAACATAACGAGATCCGACGTCACGTCTGTCTAGAGACACAGGCGTAACGAAAACCGCGTCGACTGATGGCATACCTCCATTTGTCCGATTCGTAGTTACACAGTTCCAATTTTCAGGTGAATTAGAGCCACATGCCGAATAAACCTTATTTAATATGTTTTGCTCAGCTTGAATTTGAATTGTTACCTGTACTATATTTGCTACACTTGGTATTTTGGTGTAGGCCGCATCACAAGTCTTCCGTCTGAATAGTGCTTTCGTGTAATATGGTCGTGTACAACACTTATCCTTTTTTATAGATTATTTTCGTGATCGAGGATCAAAACATATACTACAGGAATGGAAAGCTACGCCGACGGCCGGTCGCTACGCCAACGGCCAAACGTCGGGGCCGTCGGCGTAGCCATCGTCTAGGCTAGCTCCGCCAAGAAGCCGTCGGCGTAGAATTGCCCTCGGCATATCCTATGTTACGCCGACGGCTGCCCTCGGCGTAGCTATTTTTTATTTTATCTCATTAAACTTTGAAAAATTATAACTAAATCATTCTAATTCAGAAAAATACAAATAATATATCAAAATTTGCAGAAAAATAAGACCTATCTATCTACACTCAAATATTACACATTTGTAAATAAAAATTAAGTAAAACATAAAACATTATATATAGTTTAAAACGGGCATAAAAAATTCAAAAATGATCGAAACAATATGAAACCTTCGCGTGGTGTTATATTATGTGACATAGTTAGAAGGAAAAATATCAAACTTGATATATTGATTATGTCTTAAAGAAACCTTCACAAAATGACCTATCTCATTCGAGGTTTCTTGGCTTTCGGGTCAAATGACCAATGTTATGCCTAGAATGAAGGCATAGTTTGTGATAATGTGCCCATATTATGCATACGCATGCATCATGGGATGGCGAACAATGTTGCAGGAGGAAGTTTTCCTTTTCGTCGCACCAAAAAGCTATTTCCATTTTCCGAGCACAAAAAACGGACGATTTTGTGAAGCAACCACCAAATGGCTAATTCAAAATGCTACCACCACATTTTACAAAAATACTATACCACCTTATATGGACAATCTCCCAACAGGGGTATCCGAAACCTTTCCGTCCACCTTTGGTGAAAAAGACAAATTCCTGCCGAATCGGTAGGAAGTGGGTTAGATATGAACTACAGGTACATGATCCGATGCTCATGTTTTTTTACAAAAATCATTTTTAGGTTCACAATATGCTATTTTATCAAAGATCCAATGTAAGTTTAGCGAGGCTCGGCCCCGAGCTAAGAATCTTCATGCCCGCCGTTTAACAAAGTTTGACGATAGTTTAAAACGGGCATAAAAAATTCAAAAACGATCGAAACAATGCGAAACCTTCGCGTGGTGTTATATTATGTGACATAGTTAGAAGGAAAAATATCAAACTTGATATATTGATTATGTCTCAAAAAAACCTTCATAAAATGACCTATCTCATTCGAGGTTTCTTGGCTTTCGGGTCAAATGACCAATGTTATGGCTAGAATCAAGGCATAGTTTGTGATAATGTGCCCATATTGTGCATACACATGCATCATGGGATGGAGAACAATGTTGCATGAGGAAGTTTTCATTTTCGTCGCACCAAAAAACTATTTCCCATTTTCCGAGCACAAAAAACGGACGATTTTGTGAAGCAACCACCAAATGGCTAATTCAAAATGCTACCACCACATTTTACAAAAAATACTATACCACCTTATATGGACAATGTCCCAACAAGGGTATCCGAAACCTTTCCGTCCACCTTTGTGTGAAAAAGACAAATTCCTGCCAAATCGGCAGGAAGTGGGTCAGATATGAACTACAGGTACATGATCCGATGCTCATGTTTTTTACAAAAATAAATTTTAGGTTCATAATATGATATTTTATCAAAGATCCAATGCAAGTTTAGCGAGGCTCGGCCCCGAGCTAAGAATCTTCATGCCCGCCGTTTGACAAAGTTTGACGATAGTTTAAAACGGGCATAGAAAATTCAAAAACGATCGAAACAATGCGAAACCTTCGCGTGGTGTCATATTATGTGACATAGTTATAATTAAAAATATCAAACTTGATATATTGATTATGTCTCAAAAAAACCTTCACAAAATGACCTATCTCATTCGAGGTTTCTTGGCTTTCTGGTCAAATGACCAATGTTATGGCTAGAATCAAGGCATAGTTTGTGATAATGTGCCCATATTATGCATACACATGCATCATGGGATGGATAATAATATTGCAGGAGGAAGTTTTCCTTTTCGTCGCACCAAAAAGCCATTTCCCATTTTCTGAGCACAAAAAATGGACGGTTTTGTGAAGCAACCACCAAATGGCTAATTCAAAATGGTATCACCACATTTTACAAAAATACTATACCACCTTATATAGACAATGTCCCAACAGGGAATCCGAAATCTTTCCGTCCACCTCTGGTGAAAAAGACAAATTCATGCCGAATCGGCAGGAAGTGGGTCAGATATGAACTACAGGTACATGATTCGATGCTCATATTTTTTTACAAAAATCATTTTTAGGTTCATAATATGCTATTTTATCAAAGATCCAATGCAAGTTTAGCGAGGCTCGGCCCCGAGCTAAGAATTTTCTAAAGCAATCACCAAATAGATAATTCAAAAACGGAGGGTTTGTGATTAGTTGATATGGATATCATATTTGAATTCCTCTCATTTTTCTGATCAATTTAGACATATTATTTGTTAAATTCCAATTTAAAGATTTAAAGATATTCATTATTCCATAATAAATAGAAAAATACAAAAAAGTAAAATTATTATATTTTTATTTGAATTCAATAATATTTTTACTTATTCATTAATGTTTACTTAAATAATTGTTTGTAATTTCAAAAAAATACAAACATGTGACATGTTGATATAAAGGTTAATAGGATTGATATCATAGTATTGACAACAATATATGAATTACTTTGTGGAAACAGATTCTGAAGGAACGAGGAAGTTAAGCGTGCTGGAGCTGGAGTAGTATTAGGATAGGTGACCGGCCAGAAAGTTTGACCAAGACTGCAATTTAATTAAATATTAACTGTAATTAGTGTTAAAAATGTTCAAAGTGAGAGATTAAAGAGTCAAACAATTCAAAGGTTCAAATATTGAGAAAAAAAATAAAAATAAAAAATTAAATATTTTTTTTAAAAAATGTTTTTGCAACCTGTCGACAAGCTATGCCGACGGCCGCTACGCCGACGGTATTGCCCTTGGCGTAGCATACGCCGACGGTATTTTGATACGCCGACGGTCTCTATGTGCTCCGCCGAGGGAGCCCTTTGTCGAGGAGGCTACGCCGAGGGCAGCCGTCGGCGTACCATACGCCGAGGGCATTTTAGCCTACGCCGACGGCTTTTTGCCCTCGGCGTAGCGCGCGTCCTGTAGTGATATTCGATGCGTGGGTGTGGTGATGCCCAATCACAGCTTTCTAGGACGTGCGCTCTACTATGGACAGGTGCAAGCGTTTTGGTGGAAATCCATATAGCACTGCATATGGTCTAGCGGAACAGCTAGCTATATATATGTTACTAGCTAGCTAGCACTGCATATATATGTTACATCTCAGGGAAATAAAAGGTCAGCTGGATATCAAATTTACATGAAGGTGATTCACAAAAAAAACATGAAGATATGGGATCCCTCAAAATTGAAAGGAAATCTTTGGCAAGGTAAATATATACTCCCTTTGTTCATTTCAAACTATAAGGCATTTTATCATTTTTCTAAAACGCATGGATATAGACGCTTTTTAATTCTTCTCAGACCTAAATAAATGGACACAATTTTTTCTAGATTGATGAACGCAGTCATGTTTTAGTGCTAGATACATCCAAATCTAGATAAATTCGATCCATTAATTTGGATTGAAGGGAGCATGCAAGTTGAGAGCGAAACGGACGAACGAGTACACATTATTACAAAGTGTCTAGATGCATGTGTTTCAAAAATTACAATATCTTATATTTGAAACAAACAGATTACCAGGGAGTCACGGTATCAACACAGACCACAACGATCCGTCCTATTTATTTGGACAGACTGAAATATTCTGCATGCTTAAAGTTATTTTCTTCAGGTTGAAAATCTATGATCTATGATTGAGTGACGAAGATGCTTGTGCATTGTTTTTTTCTTGGAGGCGGTGCGTATGGAGAATTTGGACATGGGTGTTGCATTGCTGGTGTTTGTTCTGCTGCTACAAGGAATGTATCACTGTAGCGGAACTTTTCTATTTTTCTTCTTTTTCTTTTTGTTTATAGGGTTTTGCATCCGTAGTGTCTTTAGGACACCGTATTGTTGTAAAGGTTGGATGTATTTGGTATCTTCGGGATATTAATATATTTCCTTAGTTGAAAAAAAATTCAGCTGCATTTAGGTTGTTAAAATAGTGATATGATTTTTCTGTTCGAAATGAGTTCAGTGTAATGGCTGCAATATCCGTCCCGGCTGCACTATGAAATTTGGGAGTGTCTAGATCTTAGGCGCCTGAGAACTTCTTATGTCTAAGTCGCTGATGTCATCCTAATATTTCTGCTAAAATCTCAGTTGCAACCTATTTGTAACTCATAATATTTGTACTAATTCTCAGTTGCAACTAGTCATTAAATTCTCGGTTACACCCTAGTTACAACTCATGTGTAACTTTCACTTTGCACGAATCACGAGGTAAATCGAACGGTGAAAGAGACGACTGAGACCTAAAAAGTTCTCAGGCGCCTAAGAACTAGCAAAACCGATAATATTTCTTGTCCTGGCCACTATGATTAGGTGTGTTCCAGGATTACTCACGAAATTGGTTGGGATGTCCGTAGCACCGAGATTACTCACTAGTTAATGCACCACGATTATAGCAGCCATGTTGATATTTTGCATGAACAGCCATGTTGATATTTTGCATGAAGATATGGTATCTTTCAAGATATCATGGAAATATCCGAAATATGCTACAAGCTGGAGTCAACACGGACCACGATCAAACTCTCAATATTATATGCGTTCCCGTCACATTAAGAATTGCTTTTTGAAAACAATACCATAGACACAAAGAACTTATAAATACGCACACTAGCTCTGTGAACGCGTACATGGTGCATTTTTTAACACAGTTAATTATACGCTGGACATGTCCAGTAGACAGTAGTACAACAGCAAAACATGAAAAATACTATGGCGCTAATTACTTAGTGCATATGCAATAGATCATAGCGAGCAACTAATGGTCGACGTGATCAGGATTAGTAATAAATTGCTCTTCCTACGGAGCCTTGGAGGTCGCTTTGGAAGTGTAACGGACCACAACCACTCACGGCGGTAGTGTTTTTTTTTGGAGCAATCGGCAGGAGCTCTGTCCTTTCATAAAAGATAGGGGAATACCGTACCGAAATCTAAAGGTACAGAGTGGCACCTTTTAATTAAGGTGTAACATGCCGAAACCACCAAACAATTTTAAATACAAAACATAGCCTAATTAGGCTAAGGCGGAATGGCAGGCCCGAAGGTCGTGAAGGTGTGAGCACGTTGCGTGATGTCCTCCTTGGCAATGTCAGCCACTTCAATATAAGTTAGCCACCGATTAGTGAAGATCCGCATGTTTCTTTCTTTTCACTCGTTCCAAATCACATAGAGAAAATGGCCACTGATTCTTTGTTTCTCTTTTGTGGCCTTTCCCATCATCATATTGTCCCACCATTCTGAGATGGAGGTGTACTCGTGACGAGAGCTCCCTCCCGTAGTAGAATGGGCAGTCTTTGCAGAGGTGTACTGCCGTCTCTGGGGCTTGACGACAAAGCACACAAATGGGGTTCGTTCTTTATTAGTCTGTTTTCAGTGTTTTTGCAGAATGGTGATGTGGTGGCACATACTACAGTTAGAATAAGGTTATCTACGTTCTCTCCTTAGTGCATATGCAATAGATCATAGCGAGCAACTAATGGTCGACATGATTAGGACCACTAAGAAATTGATCTTCCTACGAAGCCTTGGAGGTCATGGAGCTTTGGAGGTGTAACGGACCATAACCACTCACGGCGGTAGTGTTTTCGTTCTTTATTTAGTATGTTTTCCGTGTTTTTGCAGAATGATGATGTGGTGGCACATCCTACGGTCGGAATAAGGTTATCTCCATTCTGTCCTTGCTTCGGCGATGATTATGATGTCATTTTCTATATAGATAACTCCACGTGCCATCATAACAAAATGTCCTTGCTACGGATCGGAGAGGGCACGTGGAGTTATCTATATATCCGGTGAGTCTTCTGGGATCCACTCGGGTTTTTTTTGTTGGTGTGGTTTCAGTTTGATCTAGTCCGATGTATGGTTATCATCATTGACGATACTCTTGTGCGCTGGTCCTTCCGGATCTTAAAAGGCGGACTTACAATCTGCTCTAAGGATGCATGGAAGGACGAAAACAACGGTGCGCATTTGGCTCGCGCAAAAAAGTGTTTGTAGTCGTCACAAAATATCTATTTATAATTTGTTTACTACTTCTGAAGCTCTTTTATTCTTGATGATTATCGGTGAAATATGTTGAAAAAAATAAAGTGTAGACCCCACAAAACGGGCAGCAGATTGATGATACAATATGACGTGCACGCAGACTGTGCCAGAAGCTGGGTTTATAAGTACGTCTGCGCCATTTATGCCTCACTCTTGCACTATAATTCATACTAACAAAAGTACCTAGAATATATCCACAGTTAAACAAGGAACAACGAGCATGATGAGCCCGCCGATCCAGTACGATTCCACTACCACCATCGTGTTCACGGTGGCGCTCGCCGCTTCCGCCATGGTCGCGGTGGCATGGTGCGGGCTCGAGGAGTTTGGCAGCCCGCTCCTCCATGACCTCCGAACCGTACACCTGTTCGTGGCCTGCTTCTTCCTCACGGCAGCAGCGGTCATCTTCTACCTCATGCTGCGTGCGCGTACCGTGTACCTCGTCGACTACGCATGCTTCCGCACCCCTCAGAGCTGCCGCGTCCCCTTAGCTAAGTTTGTGGAGCACGCCAAGAAGGAGCCCAGCCTGAACGAGCGCAGCGTCCGATTCATTGAGCGCCTCCTGGAGCGCTCTGGGCTCGGGGACGAGACATGTCTGCCCCCGGCGATGCACAATTTGCCGGTCCAGGAGTACTGCACCCTCGACGCCGCGCGTGCCGAGTTCGAGCTCGTGGCGTTCTCAGCCATCGACGACCTGCTCGCCAAGACCGGCATCTCCCCCGACGCCATCGACATACTCATCGTCAACGCCAGCCTGTTCTGTCCCGTCCCGTCCTTGGACGACATGATCGTGAACAAGTACAGGCTGCGTGGCGACATCCGCAGCCTGAACCTGTCCGGCATGGGGTGCAGCGCTGGGCCCATCGCCGTGGGGATCGCGAGGAGCCTCCTGCAGATTGCCCCCCACGGCGCGCACGCACTGGTCGTGTCCACCGAGGCCATAACGCTGGACTACTACACCGGCAACGAGCGCGGCATGCTCCTGCCCATCTGCCTCTTCCGCGTGGGCGGGGCGGCGGCGCTGCTGTCCACATCCTCGGCCAAGGCACGGTTCCGCCTGAAGCACGTCGTGCGCACACTCACCGGCGCGCAGGACAGCGCGTACCGGTGCGTGTTCAAGGAGGAAGACGGAGAAGGCCACCGTGGCATCAGCCTCAGCAAGGACCTGTTAAACACCGCCGGCGACGCGCTCAAGGCCAACATCACGGCAATCGGGCCGCTCGTCCTGCCGATCACGGAGCAGCTCAGGTTCGCCTTCTCCGTCGTAGCACGGAAGGTGATCGTCGGCAGGCGGGTCAGGCCGTACATCCCCGACTTCCGCAGGGCGTTCGAGCACTTCTGCATCCACGCCGGCGGCCGCGCGGTGATCGACGAGCTGCAGAGAAGCCTCAGACTTTCCGACGAGCAGGTGGAGCCGTCGCGGATGACGCTGCACCGGTTTGGGAACACGTCGAGCAGCTCGCTGTGGTACGAGCTGGCCTACATCGAGGCCAAAGGTCGCATGCGCAAGGGAGACCGCGTCTGGATGATCGGCTTCGGCTCTGGATTCAAGTGCAACAGCGCAGCGTGGGAGTGCATCCAGCCAGCCAGCAACGCCGATGGGCCGTGGGCTACGTCCATCCACAGATATCCGGTCCAAATTCCTGACGGCCTGAAACATTGAATTGCTGCTATTTAATCGAAATTTCAGAAATAATTTATTTTCTTTATTATCGATTAAGGCAAATGTGGTTTCTAATTTGTCTTCTTCTTTCTGTGGTTTATCCCCTGTAATAACTTTGGTTACAACTTACATTCTTGTTGAAAAAGTCTTGCACCATTTCCAATTGTTAGCCAAGTCTCGTGTTAATGCTACTCCCTCTATTTTAAAATGTAAGATATTTTACCTTTATAAAGCTAATGTATCTAGACCTCTTTTATTATGTATGTTCGAAGACGTACGTTCGGAGTGAACCTACGTACTAAAAGGTGTACAGATTTATTAGTTTAACAAAGCTAAAACATCTTATATTTTAAAATAAAAGGGGTATTTGCTATTCTGTTAGGACTTAGGAGTCGTTGCCGAGCCAACCCCGTCGTCCCTGTTGTTGCGTTCGTGGAATGCCCTGCCTGTTGATGTTCTTTGTTCTCTTGTGTTAGCTTATCTGAACTTTGGAGTCATTTGTGGTTTCTGAATGAATGAGCAAGATTTAATCTTTCTGATATGGACTGTTAAAAGGTCTCAATGACCATGATAGAAGAACGACCCTCAGCTCCACAATTGCTTCTATCTTCTCTGTCATTTTGCGTGTTTGCAAGAATCCAAACCGCAAAATTATGCAGCCTTCGTGGGTGGCTTCCGGCTGAAAGGCTCAACACCCTCAACCGGCTCGCGTGGTGGTATTTTGGGGCTTTGGATGAACAGGCCTGACATCATTGTGAGCGCCAGTTTCCTACACAGGAAAGTAATTCTAACCAACGTTAACTTGCTTAAGAGAAATTGGCAAGATGCACTAGTAGAAAAAGGATCTTTAGTACCGATTGGAAACGTCCCGGTTATCTAACCAAAACTACGAAACCGGAACTAAGGTCCTATCCTTTAGTCCCGGATGGCTCCACGTGGCTGCGGTCAAGCACCGGGGCTAGAGAATTTTTAGTCCTGGTTGTAACTCCACGTGGTTGTATTCGAGCGCTGGGAGACCCTTTAATTCCGGTTGGGGACACGAACTGAGACTAAATATTTTGTGTTTTTTATTCAATTCTTTTTCATTTCAAACAAGTTTCCACATACATATTCTATGCCTATTCTATGCTACTATATAGTGTACACGTTGATGCATATATAATATAATTTATCTTACAAGTATACATATATATATAATTACATACATACATATATATAATTTATCTCACATTCCATATATAAATACAATTACATACAAATATTACAATTACATGGAGATCATTAAATTACATGAAGGCAATAGCGAAAATGGTATTCTTTTCAGATATGACCTCCGTAAGCAAAATTCCTGCAAATTCCTCTTGAATTGCTCGTATGCGGTTCTTTGGTAGGAGCTCCTCCCGCATATTTTAAAGGAGGAGATCAATATGAATATATGAGTTGTGTGTATGTATATCAAATCATTATAAAAGTTTATCAATGAAACTCAACACAATTGATGGTAATAAAATAAAATTGTGAATAGTGGTTTCATACTTGAAGTTGTCTTAGATGTCTGCGCCGCTCACTGGTCGTCATGGGAATAAACTCGCAAATATAGTATCCACATGAATTAGTACCATGTTTCTACCTTAAAGACTTTACGAAAATAAAATTTAATAAAATAATAATTAAGTATGATAATGGTATTAAACTAGAATTAAAGAGATGCGCGAACATAGCTAGCTAGTACTACTTACCGGGATCCGTCAAAAATGAATCTTCCTTTTCCATTCACCGACAACCTCTTTGATGAACCGTTTCCAAAACCTATCACACAAAGAAAATCCAGCCAGCGAGCAACACCGATGGGCCGTGGGCTACGTCCATCCACAGATATCCGGTCCAAAATCCCGACGGTCTGAAACATTGAATTGCTGCTATTTAATCGAAATTTCGGAAAGAATTTATTTTCTTTATTATCGATTAAGGAAAATGTGGTTTCTAATTTGTAATTTGTCTTCTTCTTTGTATGGTTTATCCCTGTAATAACTTTGGTTACAACTTACATTCTTGTTGAAAAAGTCTTGCACCATTTCCAATTGTTAGCCTAGTCTCGTGTTAATGCTACTTCCTCTGTTTTAAAATATAAAATGTTTTATCTTTATGAAACTAATGTATCTAGACCCCTTTTATTATGTAGGTTCGGAGACATGCATTTGTAGTGAACCTACTTACTCCATTCGACCCATATTAGTTGACTTGAATTTTAAAATTTAGATGAGCCTATATACTAAATAGAGACAAACTTCAACTAATATGGGTCGGAGGGAGTACTAAAAGATGTCTAGATTTATTATTTTAACAAAGCTAAAATATCTTATATTTTAAAATGAAGAGGGTATTTGCTATTCTGTTAGGACTTAGGAGTCGTTGCCGAGCCAACCCCGTCGTCCTTGTTGTTGCGTTCGTGGAACTCATTCCCTTCCTGTTGATGTTCTTTGTTCTCTTGTGTTAACTTTGGAGTCATTTGTGGTTTCTGAATGAATGAGCAAGATTTAATCTTTCTGATATGGACTGTTAAAAGGTCTCAATGACCATGATAGAAGAACGATCCTCAGCTCCACCATTGCTTCTACCTTCTCTGTCATTTTGCGTGTTTGCAAGAATCCAAACTGCAAAATTCTGCAGCCTTCGTGGGTGCTTCCGGCTGAAAGGCTCAACACCCTCAACCGGCACGAGTGGTGGTATTTTGGGGCTTTGGATGAACAGGGCTGACATCATTGCGAGCGCCTGTTTCGTACACAGCAAAGTAATTCTAACCAATCGTTAACTTGCTTAAGAGAAATTGGCAAGGTGCATCGGTAGAAAAAAGGTCTTTAGTACCGATTAAGAACGTCCCAGTTATCTAACCAGAACTATAAAATCAGAACTAAAGGTACCATCCTTTAATCTCGGTTGGCTCCACGTGGCTTCGGTCAAGCGCCGGGGCTAGAGAATTTTTAGTCCTGGTTGTAACTCCACATGGTTGCAGTCAAGCGCTGGGAGACCCTTTAATCCCGGTTGGGGCAACCAACTGAGACTGAATATTTTGTATTTTCCATTCAATTTGTTTTCATTTTGTGTTTTTCTTTTAATTTTGTGTTTTTCATTCAATTATTTTTCATTTTATATTTTCCTTTTTATTTTGTGTTTTCTATTCAATTCTTTTTCATTTTAAATAATTTTTCGTATACATATTCTACACCTATTCTATGCTACTACATATTATACACGTTGATGCATATATAATATAATTTATCTTACGAGTATACATATATATATAATTTATCTCACGTTCCAAATATAATTACAATTACATACAAATATTACAATTACATAGAGATCATTAAATTATATGGAGACATTAGCGACAATGGTATTCTTTTCAGATATGACCTCCGTAAGCAAAATTCCCGCAACTTTCTCTTGAATTGCTCGTATGCAGTTTTTTTGGTAGGAGTTGCTCCGTCTTCGGTCTTTAAAGAAGGAGATCAATATGAATATATGAGTTATGTGTATGTACATCAAATCATTATAAAAAATTTATCAATAAAATTCAACACAATTGATGGTAATAAAATAAAATTGTAAATAGTCGTTCTGTACTTAAAGTTGTCTTAGATGTCTGCGCCACTCACTGGTCGTCATGTGAATAAACTCACAAATATAGTATGCACATAAATTAGTACGATGTTTCTACCTTAAGGACTTTACGAGAATAGAATTCAATAAAATAATAATCAAATATGATAATGATATTGAAATTAGAATTAAAGAGATGCGCGGACCTAGCTAGCTAGTACTACTTACGGGATCCGTTGAAAACACATCTTCTTTTTCCATTCACCCATAAACATCTTGATGAACCGTTTCCAAAACCTGCCACGCAAGGAAATGAATAAAGAAGTTATTATTTACTTGATATCAGAAAAAAAACGTAAAAGGCCGATATAATGCGATTATGATTGAATTACCTCTTCAGCATTACAACTAGGTTGATGTAGGCCTCAGGGGATTTATGCAATGTGTCTATGATATCAATTCTTTCAGCGTCAACTTAAATGATTAGCAGAATTCAGTGAAATCTGCGCTACGTTTATATACGCAGACATGCATAACTCATCAGTTATACTTAACATCGAGTAAGCAAAATAAAATATATACAAGACAGTAACACTCACTTGAAGTTGTTAGAAAATAGTATTTCCATTCTGAAATTTTGTTCCTTTAAAAACCTTAGCAAGTTAGCCTCTGTATCCTTGGCGTGGTCTTGTGCCATAACAAAATTAATGATATATGGGTCAATGAATCCAATGTCATAGATTCTTTCTCTTTTGCATTCGACAATCTTCATTGTGCATAATAGTGTATAAAATAATATAGTGAGGATAATTACAGGCAATGAACGAGCTGATCTAGAGACTTCAATTATAGAAATAAATCATTTATAGACAATAGAAACCGACGAGTGGCTTGCCGAGTGCGTCTTGATTGTATACTGAAAAATCTATTCAAGCATAATACATATATATGGTCATCACGGAAGTAATGCTCTTTATTAACTGCCACCATGAGCATGATTCTATCTTCCTTTATGACTTTCATGTATCACTCATGCAATCTTCACATTTGTGTTTATAGATGTCGGCCCTGCTCAGGTCTAACTAGAGACTGCCCTGGGACAAATTTCCATGCTAGATCAGCCTTAGGGATATCTTCGTCGTCCATCAATTGAGCAACATTGATACCAAGGTTGCTAGCAATGTTGTTGTATATGTACTTATCAGGAAAACGCCTTGAACGGGGGATCGATTGTATTTCATGTTCTCCAAGCTAGGGAACTCTGATGGTATATTAGTCAGATGCGACGATGGTCGCTCAAGCATGTCCACAAAGTGTTGAACGGTTTTCGTAGGTATTTTCTCCTTTGGCTGGGGATGTACCGGTGCAAAATGGCTTTTCATTTCAGCATCCACGACTGTTCTACATTCCTCATCAGTCATTTTGTCAGCTAACTTGGAAGGAGCCTCCTTGGCTTTCTTCATTCTACCTGCTTTCTTTCGAGTAGTACTAGTCAACAGAGCGGTGGTCTTCCGCTTTTGCACCTGGATTTAGTGGGTGGAGTAGGCTGACGTGCCGGAGATCGAGATGGACTCGCGCTTTTGTCCCTCTCGAGGAGGGGTACTGGAGATAGAGGTGGATTGCTATTCGGAGGAGTCGGTGGCCTTGGCGCCGAGTCTGAAAACACGATGTTTTTCTTTTCCCATAGAATGATAGCATGCGTGACTTCTCCCAGTGTCATCCTCCCTTCGCCTACAGAGATGTCAAGCTCCAATGTCTCAAATCCCTTCAGAACTTCATCCACCCTAACATGAGCATAGCCAGCTGGAATCTGACCGTCATGAAAGTATGCTCAAGGTTTAGAAGGTAAAGCAAAGCCGACATATACAAAAAGTAAAAGTATACAATGAAATAGTGGGATCTAATATTTATTCATTATCAATTCATGTGCCTCTATCCATATATAGGTGAAGAGAAGATAGGTAGATGTGGACCAACTAGAGGAAAACCCCTACCCAAGAAAGGGCAGGGAACGTGCGGGACGGTAGTTTCCGGACACAAACAACTGTCGCGTTTTTTGGATGACGATTTCTATAGTTCTTTTTTTTCCAATAGGACATCTGTTTATTCATTTTTTTTGAAATATAGGATGGAACCCCGGCCTCTGCATCAAAAAGATGCATATGGTCTGCTTTATTGATTTAGATGGATGAAGAACATACATCAAAAAACCTGAAGACACCACACAACACCTACATGCTCGAAAATGGGTGAAAATCGTGTCAACAGCTAGGAACCGGGAACAATCAGATACCTCGAGAGGCCCTCTAGGAAAAATGAGAGCACACATCCAGTTTAGCAGACTCTTAGCGAATACCTCGTGTACACGCCAAAGAAGTCGTCACTGCCTTCTAACCACCGAGCAATCTTCATGGTTAAGATCACCATAAACTTCGTCGATCCTAGGAACGATGCTCCCACGACGCCAGACGACGTGGCCAACCATGCGTGAGGCCATCATCCTGTAGGCCGCCGAGACCCCACTGCACCATGTCACCAAGACCCACTACCGCCGACGCGGTAGATGGAATACCGCTCCACACCAGCTGACCCCCTCCGGGCATCTCGAGTTGCAAAACAATGCCGTCAAGAGGGTGAATGACACCAAAGTCCCATCATCGTCTGATCCGGGAGTACCTAGATCTAGGGTTTCCCCGGAGCCTTAGGCATGAGGTGAGATTCATAGCAATGAGGCCTTCAACAAGGTAACGACATCAAAATAGGCCGCCATCGCCGGCTCGACATCGGAGCCCGGCTCTCACTGGTCATCCCCCTCGCCTCACCTCTAGCCCGCATGCCACAGGCATGGCCAAGACGTAGGAGAGGGAGGCGTCCACCGCACCAACCGCCTTCGATCTTCCCAGAGGAGGCCACTAGCGGCAGGGAGAAAGTCTTTGCGCCGTCCAAGGATCCACCTCCATAGCCAGCGACCCATCGCTGCCAACCCCCACGTAGCACCACCACCTCCGCTCATGTTCCATGGAAGGGCCTTAAGGGGATCGAACAAGGAGCTCACACCCCCTTCATCAACGGACAGGCTTCGTTGGAGGCAGCCAGAAGGAGTGACGAGGAGGGGGGAGAGGATGTGGTGGCGGCGATATAGGGTTTTCTCTCTTTTCGCCAGTAGGAGGGCATCCTTTTGTTGATAGGATGCTAAACATGACCAATTTAATGTTCATAGGAGTACATATATTGGACAGATTTTCAGAAAAAAATAGAGATGGAACACCCGTACATATCAGGGTGAGGGGTGAGGAATACTAGCTAGCTAGTATCCAAAATCAAAGATTTCAGTTGCATTTCCCACAGGGCCGGGGTGCAACGACGACGCTTTTATTTTAATCTCGCTGAACATCAGGCGGCGGCGTCCATGCGCATGCACGCTGGGTATTGGTCGACGCAGTCCAGCCATGGGCTCCAGCAGCTGGATGGGCGGCGCACGCGGGCAACAGCGCGCCACACGGCGCTGTGGCACTTGAACCCGGAGCCGAACGCGAGCTGCCACACACGGTCGCCGCGGCGGACCCGGCCCTTGGCCTCTATGTACGCCAGCTCGTACCAGATGCTGCTGCTCGAGGTGTTGCCGAACCTGTGCAGCGCCGCACGGGACGCCTCCAGGTCGGTGTCGCGGAGCCCTAGGTTCGCCTGCAGGTGGTCCAGCATCTCGCGGCTTGCCGCGTGCAGGCACAAGTGCTCGAACGCGCGCCGGAACTCCTCCGGGACGACGCAGGACGTGTCCCCGCCGGCCGCCGACGCCTTGGACGGGTATAGTGAGCGGAATAGCCCAACGGCGAAGGATAGGAGCTGGCCGGAGAACGGGAGCACCAGCGGGCCAAGGTTTGTGATGTGGGTCTTGAGCGCGTGCCCGCCGATCTCCACCAGGTCGCGGCTAATGGACATGCCCTTGATCCGCCGCTCGTCCTCCTCCTGGTACACGGCTCGGAAACTGCGGTCGTCGGCGCCCTCGTTCGTGCGCACGATGCGCTCCAGCTGGTACTTGGCGCGGCGGTAGTCCACGCGCCGACTGGACAGCAGCACGGCGGCGCACCCGGCGCGGAGGAAGGCGTTCGGGATCAGCATCGACCGCCGCTTCCCGGCGTACCAGGTGAAGGACACCGCCTCCAGGCTCACCACGACCGCGAGACCGGCGCCGCTGGCCTGCAGAATCTCGCGGGCGACGTCCACGGAAATAACGCCTGCGCTGCACCCCATGCCGCCCAGGTTGTAGCTAAGGATGTTGCTGCGCATCTTGTAGCGGTTCACGACCATGGAGGCGAGAGACGGCGTCGGGTTGAAGACGCTGCAGTTGACGACGAGCACGCCGATGTCCTTTGGACGGACGCGGCACTTGTCGAACAGCTCGTCCAGCGCCGCGAACATGGCGGCGGAGGCCTCGGCGCGGCCTTCCTTCATGGTGGCGCAGTCGCCGGTGTCCGGCCGGAAGACGCACCGCGGCATGTAGGACTCGTCCCCGATGCCGGACTTGGCCAGCAGACGTGCCTGGAACGCCAGGCTCTCCTCGTCGAACTTGCCCGACTTGCGTGCCAGATTGATGAACTCCGCCTTCGACACCTGCAACCAGTAACCACGTTGTATTATTTTCCTCTTTCCTTTCCGTAAGAGAAAGATTTGCACAAACAAAGATTTATTTTCCTCCAGTTGCCACTGTTAGGGCTTTCTAAGAAAATCATCAATTACTCTGAGCCGTAGCTAGTATTGACTCATCCCTCAAATCTACATTAGTAAATTATAGTGCATTAATGTCAATTATTACACGTGGGGCCAGGATGTAAGTTCTTTTTTTGCGAATGAACATATAAGCTCTTTTGGTCAAATATGCCAAAATATTAGAAAGAACCGAATCATTTTTTAAAATAAATCATTATTTGTCATGCCAAGTGGAAACATTTTATTGATCTATATATGTATGTCGATATTTGACCCGTAGGGAGTAGAATAGTTATTCTACATTCACTCTCTATCTTTGCAACCATACATGATTTAATTTACACGTTTATAAGGATATTTATGTGCATGGTTATGGTATTTCGGGGTATATTTTTGTCTTACCTCGGAAATCGACAAGAACATAAGAAAATAAAATACATATATTTTTTGTTTTTATACTATAATGACTCAAACATTATGTTGAATTTTGTTGTTGTGGATCAATATAAACATAATTATTTACATGCAAAGCATAAATTTATGAACAGAACAACCAAAAATATGTTGGATGCAATATAAATTTTCTGCCCCCAGAGATGTATTTAGAGATGTTTTATTTATATCTAATCTATTACTCCCTCCGATCCAAATTAATGAACTCAAATTTGTCCAGATTTGGATGTATCTAGAGATGCTTTAGTGGTAGATACATCTGAATCTAGAAAAATTCGAATTCATTAATTTGGATCGAAGGGAATATATATTAAAAGCAACATACAGATATCTAATAGAGTCTAATAAAACCAACACATTAATCCGCATTATCAAAATTGATTTAATAGAAGAAGTGAGTCTAGCTCACTTGGTTAGGAAAATGGATTTTAATACATGTTGTAGGGGTTTCCCCTACCACATTTTCTTTAAAAATGTTTGTTTTAATAGTTAGATCTAAAATAATTGGCACGACTCAATGAAAACTTATTAACTATGATATTATTATAAAAATGAATTCTAGAATCAACATATCATTTTTTGTACTATGTTGTTTCCGTGACGCTAACAATTATTATAGGTCATAGTAGAACAACATGTATATAATCACATAAGGATAGCTATGTCAGGTTGAACGGGAGAGTGAATGCAATATTTTAGGAATTTCTAATGAAAAGACGTTGATATTTTGTACTAGTTCTGGTTCGTACCGTTTTCGGTGGCTAGGAGCCCGAGGAAACTCTAGTCCCGGGTCGTGATACGGCCCGGGACTAAAGGGGTTCGGGCATGGGCAACACCCTTTAGTCCTGGGTCGTGATACGGCCCGGGACTAAAGGGGTGCGGGCCCCGACAGGAAAACTTAAATTGGCTATAACTTTTGCGTACGATATCAGAAAAAAATGTACAACCTATCAAAATGTGTGGAAAAAATTGTGAGTTCGATTACAACAGCCTTAGGCCGTTTTAGATTATTTTAGATTTTTAAAATTCGAAAAGAAAAAAAAGTTATTTAAAAATTAATTTTTTTGCAATTTTATTTATTCCATATTTGGATTCCTCATATTTTTCTGATAATTATGGATATATTATTTGTCGAATTTCGATTTACAGATTTAAAGATATTATTTATGCCATATTAAATGAATAAATGGCAAAAAAAGAATAAAATATTATTTTATTTGGTTTTTTACTTTCATTGGATTAAAATATTATTATTACTTATTTATTGTTGTTTACTAAAATAGTTGTTTGTAATTTCAAAAAATAAAGATGTATGACATATTGATATGGGCTAATAGGATAGATACGGTAGTGTTGACAACAAGGTACAAACGGGCTTCGCGCGAGGACATCCTGATGGAACACTGGAAAGTTTACCGTAAGTGTAATTTGACCTAAGATTAGATATACTTAGTACTAAAAATGTTTCAAGTGAGAGGATTACGAGCCAAACAATTCAAAAGTTCAAGAAAAAAATTTTTTTTTTAGAAAAAAATATTTGAAAAAAGATCTTTAGTCCAGGGCCGTATTACGACCCGGGACTAAAGGTCCTTCGTCCCCCTGCTATAAAAACGGCCATACGGTGGCCCATGCGGTGACCTCTAGTCCCGGGTTGTAACAAACCGGGACTAGAGATAGGGCCTTTAGTCCCGATTTCGCAGTCCCGGGTGCAAAATCGGGACTAAAGGCCCTTACAAACTGGGACTATAGGCCCTTTTTCTACTAGTAACTTCCAGAGATGGCACATTAGTATAACAAAAGTAAAAATAAAATCGTGTTTGCTGATGAAATTGTGTATGTCATATAAGAAAAAGCGAAATAAGAAACTCAACATGAGCACGATAAGAAAGAATAAGCTATGCTCATAGTGACCGAGAAATGTTTCACAAAATGAAAAGAGAATGGGCAAGATATCGAGGAAAAATAAGATTTTTACTTTTTTTTTATGAAAAACTACAGGTAAGTCTATGGATAGAGCTTTATACACGTTTATAAGGATATTAGTAAAATCTGTACCCATGATTATGTGCATGGTTATGGTATATTACACCAAAGTGCCAAAAAAACCCGAAATACTAACTAGGCACAAAAAAAAATGGTTATTCCGGCAGGGTTCTATCAGGCAACATCAAGCTAGTCAATATAGCACATTACCGACAGACGACATAAGTTGTTGTGCGTGAATACTCGCATGAAATTTATTTTGAATATTTAATTCACAATTTCCTAAATTATTTGTGTTTGCACCAGCATTCGTCTGAATGTGAAAGATATTTTCCGTTTCTGTTGCTTGCTTATACTCATCGGTAGAAAAACTACTGTATATAAGTTTTAAGTTTAGCATGCTTGTGAGAGAGATCGATGATAAATTTACCTTGAGTTCGTGGGCGGGCTTGTAAGTTGCGAAGTCGATGAGGTAGATGGGCCTAGGCCTGGACATGATGTAGAACGAGATGGTGAAGGCGATGACGGCGAGGAATGCGAGCACCGTGGCTAGGTCGTAGGTGGCCTTGTCCCACAGCTCGCCGTGGCTGATGCTGCCGGCGGCCTCCGCCCAGCAGACAAGCACGATGACGACGGGGATGGTGGACAGGTACACGCCGTGGCTGATGAGGTAACGGTATCCAAGCCGAACGTAGTACTTGATGCTCACCGACCGCCGGTTCACGGTCGCTGCCAGCACCTGCTCCTCATCCCACGCCATGGCCGAGCTGGGTCTGGTGGCGAGTGAGGGAGCCGTGGCGGTGAGATGAGGTGAGTTGGGAGTGGAAGTAATATAGAGCTAGCTAGCAGATGGGTTGGGGATGAAATGGCTGGTGGGTGGAGCTAATGCCATTGAGGGAGCAAAACCGAGAGTGGGAGGGCACGCATAACATGTTGCAAAAAAAGAATCTGAAAGAATATTGAACAAGGTTTTGTCCGGGCACACTTGGGTTACTGATATTCCAGTAGGTCAGGCTGTGGGATGATGTACTGGGAGTCCAAAGAATTTAAGATTCCCACAGGACGTGTTTGTCTAGGAAGACTGTACTCAGCCAGGTCTAACAGTCTGTGATAGAAATTCACAAAATTACCATTGGCCTATGAAATATTGGACTCTGGATAACCGTACATTTAGAAGTATATACTAGTTGATAATAGTAAATCTTATAAAAATAGATATTATTATGACACCTTCACAAAGGTATAATCCTTTCCAAAGCAAAGTGGAATTGGCATGAGAATGCATATTGTGGATTTTTTCACCATTATGAGACAATTAAAAACCTATTTTTCCAATGTAGGTTCGCACGGTTCATTTGGTCGGTCGCGCAAGTGGCTTGTAACTTGAACCCATCACACAGTGTAGCAACATAGTTCACAACTTATTGCTTGGTACATACCACAACTATAGGTTTCATTAGCGTAAGAGTGTTTATCATTACTTGCTCGCTATGGCTATGTAGGGGCACGATATTTCTTTTAGTGCTACCCATATTCTCTATTACTTGTGGTGGTCTCTTAAGCGCATGAAGAACAAAAACTATTTATGAAGGTCTATACAAGCGGTTGGAAAAGGTTGTGAGGGGTATTTCTATCAATATGGATTGCAGCGTAATGTAAGGATCGGCCATACTTGTGTAACACCATCTCTTTGTTTTATCCTTTTATTGTGCGGACATTTTACATCCTAACTATGTAGAGACCGGGTGTAAGCACATATGAATTATATCATGTTGATGCTATTTTATGAGTTGCGCTCTTTTTTTAGGCCTTCTGCAATTTCTTATGTATAGACCATAGTATGAAAAAAAAACACTTAGTGGGCCTTTGGAAATCAGGACCAAATTCACATAGTGTCAACGGCGCCGCCAAGTATGTCAAAAATGATATAGTAGATTTCACGTCCTTTGAGTAGCTTGGGTAGTTCATTGTGAAAAGGAAAATGATAGGGATCGTCCGGGGGATCCCATCGTCCGGGTCGGACCGGCTCCGCCTACTTTCACGCACGGAAACAAAAATAGTCAAACAGAGGACCACCACCTACCCTTATCCCTTCACCCTGTATCAGGTCCAATCGTCCTCAACCTTGAGTCCATCCCACGGCCGCGCTCATGTGCCTCTTGATTTCTGTCGTCGTGCTCCGTCGCGTCTGATGTGAGCCGCTGCCCTGCCTCCCCGCATTCTCTTCTCAGAAGGCACCGCCCGTTAACCCTACCTAGCTGCTAGCCTACATGTCGGCGCCAAGATGACGAGCGCCTCGCCAGACACGGGGCATGCCTACTTCCGTGGCCGTGATCCGTGGGCCTGGTCCCGCCGGTTCCTCCATGACCACCACCTTCCCTTTTTCGCGCATGCTGCGGTCGCGGCGCCCGACGACAGGGAGGCCAAGGACGGTGGTGCTCCCCGTTGTCGCCTGAGATAGACTTTACCGTGGAGGCCATTTTTGCTACCTGCGGTGGTCGATAGGGGAGGCCATTTTTGCTCCCCGTTGTCGACAGGGAGGCCATTTTTGCTACCTGTGATGGTCAAATTTGCTACATCCGGCTGTCGGCGTTGCTACATATAACGGACTATTTTGCTACATAGGATGTTTTTGTGACAATGTCTCTAGCGAATTCTGTTTTTGCTACATGTTTATTATTTTTTTGCTATATTTGTTTTCTGATTGCGCTACAATATCGTAATTTTTTTTGCAAAGCTACATCCCGGTGAGGTCTCCGACGAGGTGTCTATAAAAGTCTCCGGCGATGTCTCTTACGAAGTAGGTTTTTTGCTACATTAGAAGAACTTTGTTGCTACAATCGTCTTTTGATTTTGCTACAACAGTGTCAACTTTTTGCTACAAGGTCTCCGGGCGAGAGTCACGGACGAGTTTTTTTCGACGATGTTTTCGGCGAAGTCGGTTTTGCTACATTAGCATAATTTTTTTGCTGCATGGTCTCCGGCGAGGTCTCCGACGAAGTCTTCGGCGAGACGTTCTATTTCTAAAACGAATCGTTTTTTGCTTCGAAAGCAAAAACGAGGACATATATAGCAAAAAATGGTGTTTTACAGCAAATGCGGGATTTTGGACGATTTTAGGACACATGGTGGCACCGGAAGCAAGACGATGGGAGCCTTCCCATCATCCAGGGACGCCTAGCACTTGCCTTGTGAAAATGAGCCGAACATGGGTTGCAAGTGAGGAAGAACCCCACCCCCGTGAGGGATTGGCCGGCCAGATATGGCAAGGAGCACCGAGACATAGTCTGCAAGTTGTGGTTGCCCACACGATGGATGGGAGCATAACCACTATCAAGTGATGAACGTGAATATATTAAAGGGCCACGCATATGGGACTTCTATTATTTTATTTGCCTGCTGTATTACTGACCAACAATGTGCAATTGAGTGCTTCAAAAAATGCACCACACGTTTATAGAATGGTGCGTTTATAGTTTCTTTGGTGTTCGTGATCTCGCAAAGGTGATCATGCCCACTATTTTTACTTCCATGCAGTTGCATCAGAACATTCTCTAACAACAACTGCTTTAGTCAATATAGCGTGGGTGAATTAATATACTTGTATGTCTTATCGTTGTTTTCCGTGTCGATCGTGGCACGAACTTCTTTATATACTCCCTCTGTCTATAATTACCCTGTATTTTAGGTTTAATCAAAGTCAAACTTTGTAAAGTTTGGTAGAACATATAGAGAAAACTATAAAAATCTATAACATCGAATTTATATAATATGAAAATATATCTTATAACGATTCTAAGGGTACTTATGTTGTATTATAGATGTATATAAATTTTTCTATATGTTTGATCAAACTTCACAAAGTTTGACCTTGACTAAACCCAGAATACAAGATATTTTCGGACAGAGGGAGTATATTTGCCTGCTGTATTAAACAAAAATTGATATCCAACATTCCAGCTGAATTTTTTTCTTGGCATGGAAACTCGTTTTTCACCAAGTGTCTCGTAGCTTATGGAGTGTAGTTTATCAGGTACTAGATACCGTGAGAGCTCCCTCGTGTCCCGTTTATAATGTCCTTAATAATACATGTATGCAGCTGAATCAAAACATTCTCCAACAACAGCTGCTTTAGTCAATATAGCGTGGGTGAATTAATATTCTTGTATGTCTTATCGTTGTTTTAAATGTTGATTTGTTGATCATGGCACGGACTCCTTTACATATATACTGTATATATTACCATTGATGATTTTGTCTGGATATCTTGAGTGATCCATATCTTAAACTGAAATTGATATCCAGCATTCTAGCTGAATTTTTCTCTTGGCATGGGAACTCGTTTTTCACCAAGTGCCTCGAAGCTTACGAGTGTAGTTTATCCGGTAGTAGATAAACACTGCTAGTTTACTGGACATACTATTTCTCCATGCAACATCAATTTTGATTGTAATGGACAGAAGATTGGTACACACCTTTTACATTGCTAATCAGTAATATGAAATAGCATTGACATTTTGTATGGTGAAAGTTTTACTTTCAGGTTATCAAATAGCTATAAATGGAATGTTGTGAAGGAAGTACCAAAAGATTTATGTCAACGTCACCATAATGCAATTTTTGTGTATGGTATTTAAGATTTGTCACACTTTTCAAACATTTTTAGTTTTTAATGAATTTCTGTTCAACTACTAAAAATAAATCAATTTCCAAATAGAGGTGCAGGATATAAAAATCGTAGGAACATGCCCGTGTACGGGTGTATATTTGTGGAAAAGCGTGTATGTTATTTTCATGTCATTTTGAGTCAATTCAAATACTCCTCCTCCGTTTCAAAATATAAGATGTTTTAGGTTTGTGAAGGTAATATATCTAGACGCCTTTTAGTGTGTAGATCCAGACTTATATTATGAAACGGAGGGAGTAGTATGTAAAAATTATCAGAAAAACTAAAACCTGTCATAGAGTTCTTCTATATATCACAAGGTGTGACCAAAAGAAGTGCACATGATTTCTGCGAAAGTTTGAAAGGACGTGCTTCAAAGGTATGAAAAAATTCTACTCAGAGGTCACACAATATTGACTCGGAAGTGTCGACCATAGACATACGATTATCTGGTTAAATTTATGAAGGTCAATATGGTTCCGACAATACACTAAACATGGTTGTTCCATCCGAATTATCTGGTTAAAAAAATGCTCACCCAGATGGCGACGATACGCCACTCGCTGGCTCCTCGTGAACGGCTGCGAACGCCAATATGCCAGACACCCACCATCCCCGGTCGCCAGATGCTCTCTTTATGAGATAAATACATCTTGGTCACTGTACTCTACCGTATGTCTCACTTTGGTCACTGTACTTAACAATACGGAAGTTACGGTCACTATAGACACGATGATGCGCCGTACAAGATCACTCGACATGGTACAAAGATGTACGCGATGACGTGGCATGCGAGGGTCCCATTGCCAGCCACCATTTGTTCTGCGCCGGCTGGTTGATTTGCAAAATCCCCCTCGCGAGATCTGCCGCCCACGGATCTGTCCTTCCACCAGCCCAACAAAAGCGGCATGTCAGGTGTTGTGCGCGATCATTCCGTCGTGATAGTTGCTCCGTGGCGGCGAGAGGAAGAGAGGAGCTATGCGTGATCATTGAGAAGGCGGTTGCGGCGAGAGGAAGAGAGGAGCTCTGTCGCCGGGCTGGTCTGCCTGAAGGAGATCCTCTAGTCGTCGGGCTGGTCTGCCTGAAGGCGGTTGCGGCGATGTCTCCGGTGCGGTGGCGTGAAGGAGATCATCTTCCTATATACGGTTAGTCCCTATTGTGAAAACGCGATCCTGTAGCATGATTTAGGATTTCTCGTCGAATCTGTGTTGTTGTTCTTGCCATGGTCGATTACAAGGGGTTTATGCATGTTTTCTTCGGTTTGAGGAGGGGTAAAATTTGGGGGGTTTATCAAGCTCATACTTTTTCAGTGTTAATCTTGCACTGTTAGGCATGATTTTTATGGATTTCACTCTTCAATTGTTCTGGCAGGTAGAGGTACCAAATTGTAGGAATACACCATGGGGGATATTTTGTTGGCACTGGATCCAACAGGAGCTATGTAGAGGGTTCTGTGATATGGTTTGATAACATTGATACAGATACATGGTCACCTCTAATGGTGGAAAACATTGTGGAGGAGATGGGCTATGAAATGCAGGGAAGGGTGAAGGTGTACTACTGCATTACTATTCTTACAATGGCAAACAATGGGTTGAGACAGATCAGAGATGAGCATGACACATCTCAAATGTGTTTCTTTGTTAATATTGGTCACCGTTTTATCAGTTGCTACCTTGAACATGCAGATGGAATCAGGGCAGTGAACTTGGGTGATGTCTCCATCAATTCCCTGTTGTAGAAGAACCTACTGTCATCAACCCCTGCAACCCTGTGCAGCCAGTTCATGCTTCTGCTGAAGATGACACCATAGTCCCAATAGTATTCATGCATCTAGAGATAGGTGATAAAGGAAGATCAGAAAGAAGAGAAGGATTGATGCCAAGGTCCATGTATGAGTATGAATGCAACCTTGATGATCAACACAACATGGATGGAAGTAATGAGGGAAGGGATGAAGAGGAAGGAGAAGACAGTGGTTCTGATCCAGATTATGCTGATTCCGAGAATGAAATTACCGAGGATGATGATGACTTGGAAGCTGATAACATAGATGCTAAGGAGAAGATAGAAATGAAGATTAGAATGTAGGGCAAGCCAAAGGAGGAGTTCCTCAATGATGGTGACTCTGAAGAAGAGGACTTGTGGCCACCAGATTCAGATGAGGAGAATACTAGTTTAAAATTCAAGACTTTCAGGCAGGAGGATTTGCATTCAGTGAAATTCCATGTTAGGCAGCTGTTTGAGTCAGTTCAGATGCTGAGGCAGGCAATCAAGAGTATATTTTCCAAAATAGATGGGATATTAAGCCTCCAGTAAATGATTCAAAGAGGATCAAGGCTAAATGCTATGGTGGCAAAGAAAAGGAATGCATTTGGTACATGTGGGCATCTAAAGACAGCAGAACAGGTTCTTGGATGATCAAAAGATATGAGGCTGAACATACATGTAGTAAGAAATGGAAGTTGAAGTCTTTCACATCAAATTTTCTAGTAGAGAAATACTTGGAAAGTTTTAGAGAAGATCAAGATATGAACATGAAGAATTTCTCTAGAATTGTGCAAAAGGAGTGGAATATGACACCTACTAGGAACAAGCTGTAGAGAGCAAGAAGGCTAGCACTAAAGGTTATATATGGTGATGAAGAGCAATAGTTCAGTGAATTGTGGGATTTTGGAAATGAAATTAAAAGAAGTAATCTAGGTAGTTCCTTCTTTGTTTGTTTAGATGAGGTAGGGAGGTTCCAGAGAGCCTACATGTGCTTGGATGCATCTAAAATAGGATTTCTCCAAGGATGCAGGCCAATTATTTTCCTTGATGGTTGCTTTATAAAGACAAGGTATAAGGGCCAGTTACTAGCAGCTGTTGGCATTGACCCTAATGACTGCATCTTTCCCATTTCTATTGCTGCAGTTGAGGTTGAGGACACACAGAGCTGGACTTGGTTCCTTGACACACTGAAGAAGGACCTACAGATTGTCAACACCAGTCCATGGACAATCATGTCAGACAAACAAAAGGGCCTAATCAATGCAGTAAGAGAGCTATTCCCTGATTCTGAGCATAGGTTTTGTGTGAGACACATGTGGCAAAACTTTTAGATGCTTTTCAAGGGAGATGCTCTGAAAAATCAATTATGGACAATTGCTAGAAGCAGTACTCCTACAAGGTATGAGGCAAATATGAAAGCAATGGTTGCACTAAACCCTGATGCTGCTGCATGGTTAGAAAATCTGGATCCAAAGACATGGGTAAGGTCTTTCCAGAGTGAGCTTCCCAAATGTGACATCCTCTTGAACAATAACTCAGAGGTCTTCAACAAGTAAGTATATGAACAAAAACTCATCTTCCATTGTACATAACATTGATGCTCTGACAATGTACTAACTGTGACAATGTAATTAATTTCAGATACATTATAGATGCCAGAGAGTTTCCAATTTTAAGCATGTTTAGTAGGATGAAAGACCAATTCATGAGTAGGAACTATACAAAGATGCAAGGGGCAGAGAAAATGAGAAGTGCTATTTGTCCAAAGATCCAAAAGAAACTGGACAAGAATATTGAGTTGTCACATGACTGCTTTGTAGAAGGAGAAGGGGATGGTGTGTTCAAGGTAGCTGCAAGATTTTCTTCTACTCCTAGTGATTACATAGTAGACTTGAAAGGTTTGGCATGTACATGTTAAAGGTGGGCACAGAGTGGTATACCTTGTCCTCATGCAATCTCTTGCATGAGGAGTGATAACAATGACCCTATTGACTATGTGGACAAATATGCTATAGTGTAGACATGCACAGGTTAGCCTATGGTAACATAGTTTATCCTTGTAAAGACAAGTCAGAATGGGTAAAGACAGGTTTACCACCTATACAGCCACCACACTTTGTAAGACATGTTGGAAGGCCAACTAAGTTGAGAAGGAAAGCTCCAGGTGAGGTGGATTCAAGAAGGGGAGGAAAGAAGATTACAAGGCATGGGGTTATCATGCATTGTAGGTACTATGGAGATCCAGGTCATAATAGGGGAGGGTGTAAGTGGTTAAAATCTGGTCTTCTACCACCAAATGCAGGAATTGATGTTCCAGAGGCACCTCCAACTCAAGAGGCTGCTACTGCACCACCAACATAGGTAAAAGCTTATATTGATAATGACTCTACTCTTCATGTTCTCACACAATGTTGATGATCATTGCAGGAGGAGCAGTCACAAGGGAGTTCTATCCAAAGAGAGCATGTAGCTGTCCAGCACATGTCTCAACAGGTATTTTAGATACATAGATAGTTGTATGTTAATATAGAAAGTAGGGCCTTCATGTTTAAATGTGTTGATGGACATTACTTTTGCTTTGTAGAGAGTTGCTCCTAGAGTCATTGAGACAATGCCATTGCCAGACTCAAATTTCATCAATAATGCCCAAGCTAGGATGAATGCACAAAAGCCTGCTCCAAATACTATTAGGCAAGGTGCACTAGCTCAAAAATTGCTGGCACTTCGGAAAGAGAAGAACAAAGCTATTGAAGATCAGAAGATAGCAGTTCTAGAAGCAAAATATACTGCCCAGATCAAGAAAGCAGAAGAGGCTGCCAAAAGGAAACTTGAAATGGAACAGAGAAAGGCTGAGATTGCAGAAGAAAGAGCAAGAGAAGCTGCAGAGAGGAGAGAAAGAAGAAGATATGATGTTGAAATTAACAGGAAAGCAAGACTAGAGACAAAGAGGATGGTTGCAGATACAAAGAAGGAGCTGGCTCAAGAAAGAAATCAAAGGACTGAGGCACAGAAGAAGGAAGATCTATCTAAGAAGCAAGAAGAAAAGAGGCTGGCAGCAGAAGAAAAGAGGCTGGCAGCAGAAGAGGCAGCTGCAAAAAGAGCAAGATATTCAGAAGAACAAAGAAGGACTAAAGTCATAGCACCTCTAGACCATGCTGAAGAAATCATTCAAATTCAAGTTCAGCAAGGCCCTATGCACAAGAAAGCAAATAAAGTGAATATGTTTGATGAACTACGGCCAAAAAATTGAAATGTGGCCTGTAATAATAAGTAAACAAAAAAGAATGCTTACAATGACAGGATTTTGTCATGCCTTTATACTAGTCTTTGTGTTTATTATGCATGATTGTACAATGCCATGAATTTGAATGCTCACTTGATTTGTCTTTGATTGCAATGTGTTCACAGTGAGTCATTTGAATGGTTGTTGAGTTGCCAATGAGTTCAAACACAAACTTAAGAAGATGATTTCATCAGGGTCATACACAACCAGTAGAACAAGGTTCTTAACATGACAGATAACCAACAAAACAAGTTACTAGCCACTTCACTTCCTAGCCACTTCACTAGAGGCTTACATAGGGTTATTAGCCACTTCACTTCCTCAGCACTATGAGAACACAGACCATAAAACTTAAACCTACAACTATTTTTAGCAGAAACACAGCTTCCTTCAACAGAGCAATCACATTGCTTAGTTGTTGTTCTTGTACTCCTTGCCTTGTTGCAGCTAGCTCCTCCTTCTTCAGGTTCAGATCAAACCTTCTGTCCTCTGCCCACCCCAAAGCCTCAACTGCATCGTCTCCAGTCATAATGTTGCACTCAAGCAGATAGATCACATACTCCATCTCCCAATGCTAGAAATTGCAGCCTTGCTACACAATGCCATGTAAGAAATAAGATACAGAGAGCAAAACGTAAATCGAAACAGTTAACCACTGAACAAAATCTAGTTCTACTGAGAAATTGAAGATAAAGATTGCTAATTCAGGACATAAAAAGATCACTAACATTATGCTTCTCGCACTTGTAAAAGACCCAGACCTTGTGCTTCGGCGTGCCGGAGGTGAGCCGCTTGACGATCCTACCACAGTCAGGGCACGGAATGCAAGGGATGAAAGGGGTGTTGCGACGGCGCGAAGTGCAGGAAGAGGTTGAGTGACTCATGGCGGCGGGATGGCGAGCCAGCTCCGGCGGCACCTACGACGATGATCTAGGGTTACAGAGAAGGAGAGGGGAATCGCAAGCTCGGCTTGGAGTAGGTAGCTTCGGATAGGAGAAGGTACGATTTTACGCACAACCCCCCGCCACCACTTGATTTCGCAATATCACCACCCCCCCTCCCCCGCGCCTCTACAGTTTGGTGACCTGGCATGCCACGTCATCGTGTACATCTCTGTACCGTGTCGAGTGACCTTGTACGGCGCATCATCGTGTCTACAGGGACCGTAACTTCCGTATTGTTAAGTACAGTGACCAAAGTGAGACATACGGTAGAGTACAGTGACCAACGGTGTATTTATCTCTCTCTTTATCGTTGTAGCGCGTGTTGGTAGTTTACCACGGGCAAATCCACTTTTGATCTTGGGATCATATGCTCTTGTCACCAGAAAAAACATTTTAAAATGTTAGAAAAATTCTGTTCAAAATTTTTGCTAGTAAATGTGTGCGCATGCCAAGTTTGGATGAAAACTGACATTTTTTATGTCCTGCGTAAAAAAAGATAAGAAAATGTCATGTGAAGAGTTTTTTTAGCAACGAATTTTGTCTTTTTTCTACATGACATGAACAATGTCGATTTTTCATGAAACAACTTTGCGAGCACACAGAACATAGAGATGAACACCAGACTTTTTTGTCGGAATTTTTGAACATTTTTAATACGTTTAAAATTCAGGAGCATATGCACCTGACCGGCCGGAAAAAAAAACGCCTCGTCCGTTTACCACACCCCAAATCGGTCGATCTCATCCAAGCCTTGAAATATGAGGCCGATCAAGGTTTGCACGATTTTCTCTTGACAAAGGCTGAAGTCCAATCCATGTATAGTGTTTGAATTCAATTTTAGAATTACTACTATTTTTTGGGTTTATAAAGCCTGAAGAATCGTGTCTCCTCGAAATAGAAAGCAGGAAAAATCTAGTTCAGGGGCCCGTTTTGCATTTCGTACCGGGCCCGACAGCCCTGGGTCTCCTCTGGTGCGGCCATTGTTATGAGAAGGCTGGCGTCAACGCGTTGTCTAATCCTTTGAACTTGGTGCTCGAGTAGTTATCGGTCACGACTCACGAGTATATATGCATACCGAACACGTTACGTGTACGTCAGTCCAGTTTGTACGATCAGTATGTACGCTCTCAGTCAATCAGCAGTCTCCGGTACGTACGTACGTTCTTGGTCATGACCAACTGATCGACCATATGTATACGTACGTAGTACAGATATATTAATTTGAAATTCTCGATGCAAATTACAGTAGTGCCGGGAAAAAGATACTACACGGAAAGGACGATAATACACGAAAAGATGGCGCGCGGGCGCTGCGCGATCGTCGCGCGATGCGTGGTGAATCGATCGATTCAGCTGTGCGGGATGGGGGCGCCGGCGCCACGGCGGTTGGTGTCCGGCGGAGGGTCCACGTACCCGTAGTCCTCGTCCTCGGCTCCGGCAAGCTGCCGCCCTCCGCCGGTACCGCCGCTCGTCTCCACGCCCTTCGCCGTGTCGCGGGTGGCCGGCGGCCGCGCCACGGCGCCGATCACGCCGCGAGCCGCCAGCAGCAGAAGCAGTACCAGCACAGTTGCCGTCCGTTTCGCCGCCGGAGAGGGCGAGAAGGACGACGACGGCCGCATGATCGACCGACACGACATGCCAAGGTTGCTAGCTAGTAGCTACAGTAGTAGAGACCGTGTAAGTACGCTCCCCGCGGCGCGCGGAGCCCGGCGGACGGAGTGTGGCGCATGCGATGCTAGCGAGCGAGTGAGCTGGGAATGAGGGGGCCGGGGTGGTCATGGAAAGGGCGTGGCGCAACGATCGACGTATAAAGAGGAGGGCGGGGCAGGGAAGTGAACGGAAGCGGGAGCGCGGACAAGCGGCGTCGGGACGGCTGTTATTCGACGCGAGCGGAATACGGGGCGGTGATCGCGCCGTCCACGCTTCGGCCGGTCCTTGTCGATGGGGAAGTTATTAGTGTTTGAAACGCAAAACGGAAATCGCGTACTATTCAAGGCTGGGGGTAACTAATTAACGGAGTTTTCAAATTGATGGTGTTGTTAGTTATCACCACGACCCTACTACTATCTCCATTCTGGTTTACAAGATAAATATGTATTTTAAGAAAAATAGTTTGATCGTAAATTTGGTCAATAAAGTATAAACTATATTCAGCAAAAATTTAACCATTAGATTAATATTTAAAAATACGCATCCAATGGTATAATTTTTGTGACATATGATTCATATACCGTTGACCAAATTTATGATCAATTTTTTTTTTGAAATAGGTATTCTTATAAACCGGAATAGAGGTAATACATGACAACTTGAATCACAACCGTAAGATTCCACTTAAATTGTTTTTTATGAATCAGCTTATCAATTCATTGAGATCATTTATTTATTTTAAAATAAAAGGTATTCCAACAGATGGCCACAGAGTTTGTCTTATCTAGTACCACGAGTGAGACAAAAAGGCTAGACACCGTCTTTACTCTACTCAATCCTACGTCTACAATTTCTCTTATTTACTTTCAGTTTTATTTAATCTTGTTTAGTTCTTTGTTATGAATCGCCGCTAACTGAAATAGGCTCCGCCCGGGATAACAATTGACTTATGAATCAGCTTCAAACCCACAAGTCAGATTCTTGACCAAAACCAAGAATTGAAAATGTATTACATGGCTTTAAAATGAAATATAAGTGAGATCCCAGCTACGTGCATCCATAGTGTCCGGTGGATCTCCTTGGATCTGGTTCATTTTCATAGTGTCTCTTCTGGCGTATGTTATCGTTGGCGATGATTGCTACTTTCATGTATTGGTCCTTAGCACGACGATTTTTCGTCTGTCTACTAATACAGGTTTTGCCCAGCTCCGGTGATAGAGGAGCAAAGACCACGACGCGTCTACGGTTCGCGCTAGTGTCTATAATCGTTGTTAGGTGGTCTCTTGAGCTATTTGTAGTTTTTCTTACTTTTAGACCTCTTCCTACTAGCGTTGATGATTATTAATAGATTTGCTAAATTTTCGCAAAAAACAAAAACAAATGACAACCCAAACCATTACAAAGGCCCATCTGTGTCATGGCTAGCATAGTGGACACAAAAAATGCAGAAGAGTCGCTACGCATGCGTGACCGATCCCTTTACGGAATTACAAGTAGGAGACGTAATCTAGCGTCGCCATTGGCTTTACAATTCGTCAGTGCACCCATCTTGTTTCCGTTGGTCACTAGGCCCCGTTTATCCAAACAAACAAAGGCGTAGCCAGCGGAAAGCTTTGGCATGCCTCTGGTTTGTGTTTTGTCCTGTTGGGTGCTCGTCCGTGTTTGAGGCTAGCAACCATTAGCTATCACCAAAATGAGATTCGTCTTGTTGTACTATTAGTTAGTACCACCTGGTGTGGTATGTGAGCTATTGAGGTGAACAATAATGTATCCACTATAACATCATTGTCGTGTCACATGTAGATTGCTCCAATTAGAAAAAGACATAATTGAACTTTCTCTAGGAGTATTAGTGTTTAACATTATGCAAAAGGAAAAAAAATATGTCTTGGCTTCATGGAAGGGATACCACTAAAATTTTAAGTGGTGATAGGAAAAAGTAGTAATTTCTTATCAAAACATTAAAAATTAAATATATAGATCTAATATTGCAATACCATGCTCGCATCTAAATCCACATATGTTTGCCGAGAGAGTGATGATGTTCTTGGTGGAAGGTGTGAGAGGTGTGCTAGTTTATTTTTTTTCTATGCATGCATTCAAGGTATTTGATGAAATGTTTGAGTGAATGATCCCGTTCAATTTCTCACAGAACAAAAATATAGAAGGTGTCCGAGACGCACTTGAGCTTTCTCCTCTTTATTTCCCTCGATCGAGGTTAGCAATCTTATCTCTTCTCTGTCATTGATACAATGCATGTGTCGATGTGAATTGGTCATTTCACTATTTATGATATCCCGTTTTTGATAAACTTAATTATATGATGCAGATGAACGGTCGGAAATAGATGTACGGGGACCGGCATGTACCTGGGTACATTAAAGGCGTGGATACATTTATCGATGTGGCTACGACAAACAAAGAGAATGGTTGTATACGTTGTCCATGTGTTCCATGTCGGAACAACAAGGAGTACTCTTCCTCGAAAATCATTCGCGGCCACCTGGTTATGAAAGGTTTCATGTCCAACTATAATTGCTGGACCAAGCACGGGGAAAGAGGGGTTATGATGGAAGACAGTGAAGAAGAAGATGATGATAACAACTATCATCATATGTTTCCTGAATACAGTGATACTGTAATTAAAGACAATGAAGAGGAAGTAGGTGAAGAACGGGCATCAGATGAGCCCGCTGATGAACTTGGTAGGGTCATTTCTGATGCAAAGCGAGACTGTGAAACAGAAAATGAGAAGTTGAAGTTAGAGGGCATGTTAGAAGATCACAAAAAATTGTTGTACCCAAATTGCGAAGATGGCAGCACAAAGCTCGGTACCACACTGGAATTGCTGCGATGGAAGGCAGAGTGTGGTCTAACTGACTCCTCATTTGAAAAGATGCTGAAAATAATGAAGCCGAAGTTTTCAAAACATAACGAACTTCCCGAGAATACGTACGAAGCAAAGAAGACTCTCTGTCCTCTAGGATTAGATGTGCAGAAGATACATGCATGCATTAATGACTGCATCCTCTACCGCGGTAAGGAGTATGAGAATTTAGATAAATGTCCGGTATGCAATGCATTGCGGTATAAGATCAGACGAAATGACCCTGGTGATGTTGAGGGAGATCCCCTTCGGAAGAGGGTTCCTGCTAAGGTTATGTGGTATGCTCCTATAATACCAAGGTTGAAACGCATGTTCAGAAACAAAGAGCATACCAGGTTTTTGCGATGGCACAAAGAAGACCGTAAGAAAGACGGGAAGTTGAGACACCCTGCTGATGGGTCACAGTGGAGAAAAATCGAGAGAGACTTCCCGGACTTTGCAGGTGACGCAAGAAACTTATGGTTTGGTCTAAGTACGGATCGCATGAATCCTTTTGAGGAGCAGAGCTGCAGTCACAACACCTGGCCCGTGACTCTATGTATCTACAACCTTCCTCCTTGGTTGTGCATGAAGCGTAAGTTCATTATGATGCTAGTGCTCATCTAAGGCCCGAAGCAACCGGGAAACGACATTGATGTGTATCTTAGGCCATTAGTTGAACAACTCTTACAGCTGTGGGGCAAACCAGGTGTACATGCGTGGGATGAGAACAAACAGGAGCCATTTTACCTACGAGGGTTGCTTTTCGTAACCATCAATGATTGGCCTGCTCTTAGTAACCTTTCAGGACAGACAAACAAGGGATATAAGGCATGCACGCACTGTTTAGATAAGACTGAAGGTACACATTTGCATAAATGCAAGAAGGGTGTGTACCTGGCGAATCGACGATTTCTTCCGATCAATCATCCCGTAAGAAAGAAAGGCAAGCATTTCAAAGGTGAGGCGGATCACCGGAAGAATCCTGAACTCTCTGTTGGTGATAATGTATTTGGTATGGTCAAGGACATAGAAGTAATCTTTGGAAAGGGTTCCGGCGGTCAATCAGTTCCGAACGACGTCGCTACAGGACACGCACCCATGTGGAAGAAGAAATCTATATTTTGAGAGCTGCCATATTGGAAAGTCCTACGTGTCCGCTCTTTAATCGACGTGATGCACGTGACGAAGAATCTTTGTGTGAACCTGCTAGGATTCCTAGGCGTGTATGGAAAGACAAAAGATACACCAGAAGCACGGAATGACCAAAAAATTATGAAATACCCAAAGAACATGCATACACAGAACAAGACGGATAAAGGGCGACACTTAAGTCGTGCCTGCTATGCTCTTACCAAAGCAGAGAAGGAAATCTTTTTTGAAGTCCTTTACAGTATCAAGGTGCAGAAAAAGTTCCAAAACCTGAAGTCTCATGACAGTCACGTGATTATGATGCAGTTGCTTCCGATTGCATTGAGGGGGCTTCTACCGGAAAATATTCGAGTACCCATTGTGAAGTTGTGTGTATTCCTCAATGCAATATCTCAGAAGGTAATCAATCCAGATATTCTGCCAAGGTTACAGAAGGATGTGGTACAATGTCTTGTTAGTTTTGAGTTGTTGTTCCCACCATCCTTCTTCAATATTATGACGCATCTCCTGGTTCACCTAGTGGAAGAGATTGCCATTCTCGGTCCTATATTTCTGCATAATATGTTCCCCTTTGAGAGGTTCATGGGAGTCTTAAAGAAATATGTTCATAACCGTGCTAGACCAGAAGGAAGCATATCCAAGGAATATGGAATAGAGGAGGTCATTGAGTTTTGTGTTGACTTTATTCCTGACCTTAAGCCGATTGGTGTTTCTGACTCACGGCATGGGGGAAGACTAAGTGGAAAAGGCACGTTGGGAAAGAAAGCAATGATATGTAGGGACGGGGATTCTTTCACTAAAGCACACTACACAGTTCTACATAATTCCACCTTCGCGCTCCGTATATCGAGGAACACAAGAATATTGTATGCTCCAAAAACCCGGGGAAGCCTGACTCATGGATTACAGATGAACACATGAAGTCTTTCGGTGGTTGGATGCTGACACATCTCTTGAATGACACCACTGTTGGAGATCAGCTATACTTGTTGGCCGCGTTACCATCTTCTACTATATTGAATTTCCAAGGGTGCGAAATAAATGGGAATACATTCTACACGATCGCCCAAGATAAAAAGAGCACCAACCAAAACAGTGGTGTCCGCTCTGATGCAACGGATGAGAATGGGCAAAAGGACACATACTATGGTTACATAGAGGAGATATGGGAACTAGACTATGGAGTCTCTTTTAAGGTCCATTTGTTTCGCTGCAAATGGGCCAACCTGAATGGGGAAGGGGTAAAGATAGACCAGTTGTACGGAATGACAATAGTGGATCTCAACAATCTTGGTTATAAAGATGAACCATTCGTTCTAGCCAATGATGTGTCTCAGGTTTTCTATGTGAAGGCCATGTCCTCCAGACCGAAAAAAGGAAAAATTATGCAAATGAATACATCATATGATGAGCCAAAGCGTCACATAGTTCTTTCAGGGAAAAGAAACATCGTGGGAATCGAGGACTAGACAGACATGTCAAAAGATTATAATAAGTTTGATGAAATTCCGCCCTTCATAGTGAAAACTGACCCAAGCATTCCGTTAAGTAAAGAAGATGATCCATGGTTACGTCTGAAGCGATCATAAGGAAGGACATATGCCAAGAAGTTCATGCTCATATTGTGTAACTCTAGTTCATGTCTGGCCGGTCGGCTGCATATTGTGAACCTAAATGTCATGAGACATGATAGCTCATTTTGTGAAGGATATCTTATGATGTTCGCAATTTTCCAAGTTTAATAAATGTATTGAGTGTTAGTCCCGGTTTGTGGCTTGACCGGGACTATATATAAGGGGGCCTTTAGTACCGGTTTTGTAGTCTCGGTTTTTAATATTAATAAATGTCTTGAGTGTTAGTCCTGTTTTGTGGCTGGACCGGGACTAAAGGGGACCTTTAGTTCCCCTTTAGTACCGATTCGTAGAACGACTTTCCCGAACTATGAAGAAGTTGTCCCAATTCGTACTTACCATTAAGATCTGATCTCCAAACGCGCGTGGTCACATGTTAGGGAGTGCCTCTATGACCAGTTTGTTGGAGATGCCGGAGGACGCATCTCCCTCAAACTGGCCGTAGTGGTGTCCCTGCTCTCGCACACTATCTTGCAGCTTGTAACTTCTCTAACTAGATCAATACACCTGGGAGCTAACTAATTTCCCATATTAGGGAGTGCCTCTATGACCAGTTTCTTGGAGATCTTGGGAGGATGGGATCCGGCGGCATCTCCCCAAACTGGTCGTGGTGTCCTGCTCTCGCACACCATCTTGCAGCTTGTAACTTCTCTAACTAGATCAATACACCTGGTACCTAACTAATTTCACATATTAGGGAGTGCCTCTATGACCAGTTTCTTGGAGATGCTGGGATCCCGGCGGCATATCCTGGCCCAATCGGGTAGTGTCCCTGCTCTCGAAAACCATATTGGAGATGCCTCAATCTAGCTGGAGGACTAGACTCACAAGGATGCCTATTTATAGTACAAGCAGCTCGGCATAGTGTCGACACTTACGACATAATGTCGACACTCACCCCTATTATTAGTGCTGACTCGTGTTTTGTCCCGGTTGGTGTCTCCAACCGGGACTAAAGGTTCATCTTTAGTCCCGGTTGGTGACACCATCCGGGACAAGGTACAAGCCGCATGACATAATGTCGACACTCACCCATATCATTAGTGCTGCCTGGCCCAGCCTGTTGAAATCCCTCCAACCGGGACTAAAGATGAACCTATCATGTTTGAGGTTTCATGGCTTTCGGTCCAAATGATCAAGCCATTTTCCATTTTCCAAGCGCAAAAAAGGGTCGTTTTGTGAAGTAACCACCAAAATGTTATTTCAGAATGCTACCATCCCATTTTTCTAAAATACCAGACCACCTTACATAGACTATCTCCCAACCGGGACATCTCAAACCTTTTCGTCTATCCCGGGTAAAAAGGACAAATGTCTGCCGAATCGGTAGGAAGTGGGTCCAGTTTGTACTACAGGTACATGATCTAATGCCCGTGATTTTTTGAAAAAATCATTTTTAGACTCGAAATATGTCGTTTCTTCATAGATCCAATGCAAGTTCTAACGATGCTCGTCCCCTATCTTTATGCACGCCGGTTCGACCATAGTTAGAAATTCAAAAGGGGCATAAGAAATTCAAAAAAAGTCCGAACAATGTAAATCCTTCGCGTGGTGTCATATTATGTGACATAGTTGCAAGGAAAAATATCAGACTTGGTATATTCATCATGTCTCGAAAAAACCTTCACAAAATGACTTATCATGTTCGAGGTTTCATGGCTTTCGGTCGAAATGACCGATGTTATGTGCTGAATCACGACATAGTTTGTGATGTTGTGCCCATATTATGCATGCATGTGTACATTGGTATATAGAACAATGTTGTGGGAGGAAGTTTTCCTTTTCGTCGCTTGGAAAAGCCATTTTCCATTTTCCGAGCGCAAAAAACGGGTCGTTTTGTGAAGTAACCACCAAAATGCTGTTTCAGAATGCTACCGTCCTATTTTTATAAAATACTAGACCACCTTACATGGACTATCTCCCAACCGGGACATCTCAAACCTTTTCCTCCATCTCGGGTAAAAAGGACAAATGTCTGCCGAATCGGTAGGAAGTGGGTCCGATTTGTACTACGGGTACATGATCTAACGCCCGTGATTTTTTGAAAAAATCATTTTTAGACTCGCAATATGTGGTTTCTTCAGAGATCCAATGCAAGTTCTAACGATGCTCGTCCCCTATCTTCATGCACGCCGGTTCGACCATAGTTAGAAATTCAAAAAATTCAAAACTGGCATAAGAAATTCAAAAAAGTCCAAATAATGTAAATCATTCGTATGGTGTCATATTATGTGACATAGTTGCAAGGAAAAATACCAGACTTGGTATATTGATCATGTCTCGAAAAAACCTTCACAAAATGACCTATCATGTTCGAGGTTTCATGGCTTTCGGTCGAAATGACCGATGTTATGTAGTGAATCACGGCATAGTTTGTGATGCTGTGCCCATATTATGCATGTATGTGGACATAGGTATGGAGAACAATGTTGCAGGAGGAAGTTTCCTTTTCGTCGCACGGAAAAGCCATTTTCCATTTTCCGAGCGCAAAAACGGGCCGTTTTGTGAAGTAACCACCAAAATGTTGTTTCAGAATGCTACCGTCCCATTTTTCTAAAATACTAGACCACCTTACATGGACCATATCCCAACCGGGACATCTCAAACCTTTTCGTCCATCCCGGATAAAAAGAACAAATGTCTGTCGAATCGGTAGGAAGTGGGTCCGGTTTGTACTACAGGTACATGATCTAAAGCCCGTGATTTTTTCAAAAAATTATTTTTAGACTCTCAATATGTGATTTCTTCAGAGATCCAATGCAAGTTCTAACGATGCTCGTCCCCTATCTTCATGCACGCCGGTTCGACCATAGTTAGAAATTCAAAACGGGCATAAGAAATTCAAAAAAAGCCCAAACAATTTAAATCCTCCACGTGGTGTCATATTATGTGACATAGTTGCAAGGAAAAATACCAGACTTGGTATATTGATCATGTCTCAAAAAAACCTTCACAAAATGACCTATCATGTTCGAGGTTTCATGGCTTCCGGTCCAAATGACCGATGTTATGTGCTGAATCACGACATAGTTTGTGATGCTATGCTCATATTATGCATGCATGTGGACATTGGTATGTAGAACAATGTTGCATGAGGAAGTTTTCCTTTTCATCGCACGGAAAAGCCATTTTCCATTTTCCGACCGCAAAAATGGGTCGTTTTGTGAAGTAAACACCAAAATGCTGTTTCAGAATGCTACCGTCCCATTTTTCTAAAATACTAGACCACCTTACATGGACTATCTCCTAACCGGGACATCTCAAACCTTTCCGTCCATCCCGGGTAAAAAGGACAACTGTCTGCCGAATCGGTAGGAAGTGGGTCCGGTTTGTACTACAAGTACATGATCTAACGTCCGTGATTTTTTGAAAAAATCATTTTTAGACTCGCAATATATGGTTTCTTCAGATATCCAATGCAAGTTGTAATGATGCTCGTCCCCTATCTTCATGCACGCCGGTTCGACCATAGTTAGAAATTCAAAACGGGCATAATAAATTCAAAAAAAGTCCGAACAATATAAATCCTTCATGTGATGTCATATTATGTGACATAGTTGCAAGGAAAAATACCAGACTTGGTATATTGTTCATGTCTCAAAAAAACCTTCACAAAATGACCTATCATGTTCGATGTTTCATGGCTTTCGGTCCAAATGACCGATGTTATGTGCTGAATCACGACATAGTTTGTGATATTGTACCCATATTATGCAGTATGTGGACATTGGTATGGAGAACAATGTTGCAGGAGGAAGTTTTCCTTTTCATCGCACGGAAAATCCATTTTCCTTTTTTCGGGCGCAAAAAACGGGGCGTATTGTGAAGTAACCACCAAAATGCTGTTTCAGAATGCTACCGTCCCATTTTTAGAAAATACTAGACCACCTTACATGGACTATCTCCCAACCGGGACATCTCAAACCTTTTTGTCCATCCCGGGTAAAAAGAACAAATGTCTGCCGAATCGGTAGGAAGTGGGTCCGGTTTGTACTACAGGTACATGATCTAACGCCCGTGATTTTTTGAAAAAATCATTTTTAGACTCTCAATATGTGATTTTTTTCAGAGATCCAATGCAAGTTCTAACGATGCTCATCCCTATCTTTATGCACGCCGGTTCGACCGTAGTTAGAAATTCAAAACGGGCATAAGAAATTAAAAAAAAAGTCCGAACAATGTAAATCCTCCGCGTGGTGTCACATTATGTGACATAGTTGCAAGGAAAAATACCAGACTTGGTATATTGATCATGTCTCGAAAAAACCTTCACAAAATGACCTATCATGTTCGAGGTTTCATGGCTTTCGGTCCAAATGACCGATGTTATGTGCTGAATCACGACATAGTTTGTGATGTTGTGCTCATATTATGCATCCATGTGAACATTGGTATGTAGAACAATGTTGCAGGAGGAAGTTTTCCTTTTCATCGCATGGAAAAGCCATTTTTCATTTTCCGAGCGCAAAAACGGGTCGTTTTGTGAAGTAGCCACCAAAATGCTGTTTCAGAATGCTACCGTCCTATTTTTCTAAAATACTAGATCACCTTACATGGACTATCTCCTAACCGGGACATCTCAAACCTTTTTGTCCATCCCGGGTAAAAAGGACAATTGTCTGCCGAATCGGTAGGAAGTGGGTCCGGTTTGTACTACAAGTACATGATCTAATGCCCGTGATCTTTTGAAAAAATCATTTTTAGACTCGCAATATATGGTTTCTTCAGAGATCCAATGCAAGTTCTAACGATGCTCGTCCCCTATCTTCATGCACGCCGGTTCGACCATAGTTAGAAATTCAAAACAGGCATAAGAAATTCAAAAAAAGTCCGAACAATATAAATCCTTCGTGTGATGTCATATTATGTGACATAGTTGCAAGGAAAAATACCAGACTTGGTATATTGTTCATGTCTCAAAAAAACATTCACAAAACGACCTATCATGTTCGAGGTTTCATGACTTTCGGTCCAAATGACCGATGTTATGTGCTGAATCACAGCATAGTTTGTGATGCTGTGTCCATATTATGCAGACTTGGTATACTCAGCCTTTAAGGTTCAACTACGGCGACCAAGCGACAATAGCATGACGGCCACAAAATAATGCATTTACTACGATGGCGAGTATTATAGGTGTAGGCAGGAGCATGACTGAATCACTCAAACATTGCATAACAAGTTCGATCGATTTTGACTTAATCTGGCCATGTATCTTAATTTTCAGTTCTTCTATTTATCTTAATCTTCAGTCGTTCTTTATGTAACTTAGTGTTAGTTGCATTATGTACTTTAATTCAAGTTTTATCGTAATAAAATTTTCTTCCTGCCCATTAATATATAAAAATATAAGTTAAATCAAATCCAAATTAAAAACAGGAAATGGTTTTGAATTAGTTATTCAAATCCAAACACTTTTTATGTTTAAACTTTTTCTAAATTCCAAATTAATATTCAAAAAATATAAGTTAATTCATTTTTAATTTTAAATGGTTACATTAATTATTTTTAAAAACAGAAAATGGTTTTAAATTAGTTATTCAAATCCAAACACTTTTTATGTTTAAAGTTTTTCTAAATTCCAAATTAATATTCAAAAAATATAAGTTAATTCATTTTTAATTTTAAATGGTTACATTAATTATTTTTAAAAACAAAAAATGGTTTTGAATTAGTTATTCAAATCCAAACACTTTTTATGTTTAAACTTTTTCTAAATTCCAAATTAATATTCAAAAAAATATAAGTTAATTCATTTTTAAATTTAAGTGGTTACATTAATTATTTTTAGAAACAGAAAATGGTTTTGAATTAGTTATTCAAATCCAAACACTTTTTATGTTTAAAGTTTTTCTAAATTCCAAATTAATATTCAAAAAATATAAATTAATACATTTCTAATTTTAAATGATTACATTAATTATTTTTAAAAACAAAAATGGTTTTGAATTAGTTATTCAAATTCAAACACTTTTTATGTTTCAAGTTTTTCTAAATTACAAATTATTATTCAAAAAATATAAGTTAATTCATTTTTAATTTTAAATGGTTAAATTAATTATTTTTATAAACAGAAAATGATTTTGAATTAGTTATTCAAATTCAAACACTTTTTATGTTTAAAGTTTTTCTAAATTCCAAAGTAATTATCATTTAAAAACATTACAAATTTAAACACCAAAATAAAAAATAAGGCGGGAACAGAGAGAAAATTCCTAAAAAAATTTGAAAACAGGGTCATACGTCCCGGTTGGAGCCACCGACCGGGACTAAAGACCCCTACGCGCCCCTTGGGCTGATGAAAAAAAGTGGAGTATACGTCCCGGTTGGTGGCTCCAACCGGGATGTATGACCCTTTAGTCCCGGTTGAAGCCACCAACCGGGACGTATACTCCCCCTTTATAACTTGCGCGCCTCTTCTTCCCCATCTCTTTTCTCTGCTTCTTCTCTACTTTCATCGACGCCGCCGATCACCGTCGTCCTCGCCACATGCGCTCCGGCCGCCACTGCCGCCTGTGTCCAGTGCCGGCCCGCCGCCTCTCCTTCCCCGACCGCCGCCTGCGTCCACCGCCGGTACCACCCGAGAGAGGGCTCCTTTTAGTACTGTGTATATATGCATGCATGTATATGCATGTAGATGTATATTTTTTTTGACATGTGTAGATGTATATATTTAGATTTTAGGTGTGTGTATGCATATATTATTTTAGGTGTATGTATATATTATTTTAGGTGTATATTATTATAGGTGTATGTATATATTATTTAGATTTTAGGTGTATAGTTGTTAGATGATTTAGGTGTATATTTAGATGATGTAGATTCCGACGCGCGCGCACACACTAGTGATGATTTTTAGTTGATGATTATTTTAGTTGATATGATCCCGACGCGCGCGCACATGGAGACGTCGCCGGCCACCCTGTTGTCAGGCTGCCTGCCGTCACCTCTGTCCGCCGCCGTGCATCGTCGTGCGTTCTCTCCCTCTCTGGCCAAACCCTAGCCGGCCCCAGTAGCCGGCTGTCGCCGCCGTTTCCGGGCTCCCCTTGAGCATCTGGTGGTGCCAGCATCTCCGCCTCGGTCCGCTGTTTCGTCCCACTAAAGGAATCAATCCCCGACCCCGACAAAGCTCGCCGCCATCGATTAGCTCGCCTCCGGCCTCGCCTGGATTCCACGACCCCACGTCGAGCACTGTGGTGAGCTTCTGGTGCTCAGGGCGCACCCTCCGTTTACCTCCTAGATCTTCGTAGCCGCCACGCGTCATTCGTCTGTGAGCTCCGTCGCCGCCGCTCGTTGCAGGCCTCGCTCCGGTCACCCTAAAAGGGCGGCGCCGCCACTATGTGGTTCCCCTCGTCACGCTCTTTCCAGCGCACCCCTCCGCGCGTGTTGGAAGAACATCGATACCCCTCATATACATGTGAGTTTGACGATGCACCTTTGCGTGGCATTCAACCCTCTTAAATCGACATGCATTATGGTTACTGCGTAGTATCTAATCTGACATGTCATACATATTGTTTGCGCATTGCATTATGCCATGTCTTGAATTGTCGCCTTTATTTTCGGTATTGGTTCTTCGCGATAGGATCCGAGCCCGAGGGCAAGCGTAGCCTCTCATTCTGAACCTATTACAAAGTATCTACTTTATCTCTATGATGTATATGATTCCAATGTGGTCTTTTGTCAGTAGCTAGAGTTACCTATCTACTACATAGTTTCCTTTTTGTAGCTAGGTTTAGGGTTTAGGGTTTCTCTTCATTTTTATTATTGTGTATGTATATATTAGGGTTTCTCTGAATTAGGGTTTATATCTCTCAACACCCTACCTAACATTCTCTCTTAGCCGCTTTGACTTATCCTTTTTTCCACCTATGCAGAAAATATGGACCCACACGACAGAGACAAAGAAAAGGAAGAGTTGATCCAAGGTGTGATCCGCGGGGAAGAAAATTTAGATGTATCGATGTTTCTGAACAACTCCGGTGAGGGTGATCCTCTTTTTGCCGAAAGAGACGACTTGTTTGAGGTTTAAGGTGATGCCTTCCGCGAGGGAGAAGGCGATGCCTTGTATGACCGAGAAGACGACCGCTCCAGCGAGGTGCATGTAATATAATTAATTTATTAATTAATCATCTGCTATCTATATAGAAATAGTAACGATGATCTTTCTTCTTTTAGCCCTCCGGATCGAACAAATTTACTGAAAAGAGCGGACGAGGCCCAACCAAAAAGTTGGAAGACCATGAGAGGTTCAGGATCGAAGATATCGGTGAAGACGGCTCCCGTTGTTGTCGCAAACAAATTTGTGGCACAATGCGGAGTAATCGTTAGGGACTTCGTCCCGATCACCATTCGAAATTGGAATAGGCCTGCTGATGCGGAAGAAGAGGGAACGTCTTTATTTCTCCCTACCATGGCCAAAGATTTACTATGGAAGAGGCTCATGATTAATTTCAAACTACCAAAGATAGAGCTGGATCCAAATGCGGAGGATCCAGTTGAGGACGCCTTAGAACATGCGCAAGCCATGGAGATGAAGGTCAGGGAGTGGGCTATGAAGAATATGGCCCAGTGTTTCACCAACTGGAAGAAAAGATTGCACCTTGACTATGTTGTGAAAGAGAAGACTCCGGATTTCGAGAAGATTCAGTTTCAGAAGATAAAACCATTCTGGGCTGAGTTTGTGAATTACAAGACATCAGAAAAAGTTAAGAAAATGTCTACAACGAATAAGCTGAATGCTGCTAACAAGAAGTATCACCATACTATGGGGCAAGATGGCTATAGGGCTGGCATTCCTAAGTGGACGAAACTTGAGGATGAACTGCGTGCTAAAAAGATCATCCTAGAGACAGACGATTGCATCGAACATGCAAAGAATTGGTTTTACGGGCATGGGGGCACGTTGGACTCGGAAGGGAAGTGTATATATAACATACGACATAAAGAAGACCCCTTGCCAATAGAGAAGATGAGAAACGCAGTAAAGGCTGTTAAAGATGGGGACTTCATTCCCAATAGAGAGAATGATGAGCTCACACTCACCCTTGGAAATAAGGAACATTATGGATGAACACGAGGCACAATAGGCTCCAAACCATGGAGCACTGGGTTTCCCGAAGAGAGGAATAAATATACTGATAGAAGCCGTAAGAGGAGAAAGGACAAGGCGAAAGTTGAAGCAGATATTCAAAAAGAGCGAATGCGTATAATTGAAGAACGGATAAAGCAACAACAAGATCAAATTAACGCACTTAGCCAGCAAGGTACTACCGGCCCATCTCAGCAGCACATGGTGGTAGAACCTGCATTCGATGCTACCGGCCTATCGAATAATCGAAAAAACAGTGTGGCTTCCACCGAGGTCCCGGGAGATGACAATGACGATGGTGCACCGGCGATGGCTCTTGTTGGCTACCTAGTGGATGATATCACACAAATGACACACTGCGAGCTACATGTCAAAGTTGTGAACATATCAATGAAGGTGGCGGTCGGCTATGCCTTACCAATTGGACCCACACAAACTTACCATTGTCGTCCGGTTCCACAGGGCTACGCTGTTGTCGTGGTGGATGAAATCATGCCCACCTTTCAAGGTTTGAAGCTTGACTACCCTACAGGTGAAGGGGATGTGACTGAACTGGGAGAAGCAACAAACGTCACCATTCTATGGCCAAAGAAATGTATCGTGCTTCCAAATCACACGCTAAGGCCATCTTCGCCGCTGCATCACCCGTCTCCAGCCAGGTCATCGCCGCCGCGGCAGCCGTCTTCGTCGCCTCACTCGGCTCCGTCGCATCACCCGTCTCCGTCGCCTCACCTGTCTCCGTCGCCTCACCAATCCCCGGCGCAGCTATCGCCGCGGCAGCCATCGCCGGCGCCTCAGGATAAAAAGCGTAAGCGTACCACCGCTACTCTGCGTAGTGGTAAGCTATCGCCGAAACGTAAACAAGAGCCTCTTCCAAAAGTACCAAAGGTTCCTCCCAAGATAGCTTATGACTATACTGAAGAGGAGACTACCGCTATCGTTGATGCGGAACGACGCGGCGTTTAAGCTAAGCCGAGGCGAAAGAGCCAGAGTTCCCTAGCACCAAAGAAGAAAAAGCCCTAGTGTTCAAAATGCTAAAGACTCTTCATCAACCCGAGCCAAAGCTGTCATTAGACTATGAGCGTTCTATTCTCAAGTCACATGCGGCACAACAAGCCTCGAAGAGCAGTATTCATGCAAGCGGGAAATCTGTTGTCCAGCTCGGAGAACAAGCAAAACAATCTTGTGCCCCTCTCAAGGTGATTTCCCATACCAATGTGGGGTCGAGCAAATATGCGGCCGAAGGGCAGTATGATCCAGATGTAGTTGCACAATACGGAGAAGCTGCCGCTGCTCAAGGTATGAGTATTGCCCACTACTTATCGCAAGTACAGTACTTCCCTGTGGGTGAAGTAGCATAAAATACCAGTACGGAAAACCTCTCGTCAAACCTGAAGAGGTAAATAATCTTCCAAAAAAAATGCGAAGATTGCATAACTGGTACATGCATGCCACAAAGGCCGGGGCTAACTGGATAATGCTGAGGGTTATAAAAAAGCATTATGGGCTTGCATGCCACACGCATTAAGGTTTCAAGAAACCAGAAGGAAAATACTATTTTCTTACAACTTCGAGTGAGTGTTATTGTCTTGTATACACTTTCTATTTGGCTTGCTCGACATTAAGTATATAATTGATTAGTTATGTATGTGCAACTTCCACTATATTTTGTTAATCATTCAACCTGATAAAGGGCGTGTACTAGTCATGGACTCGAAACATAAATCCCTTGAGACGTGGAAGGACATGCAGATGCTTCTCCAGCGGTAATTCTAATCATTATAACACTATATCGGCAACGTTCGTTAATTTTATGATATCAAGTAATTAATAACTTCTTTTATTCGCAGCGCTTGAAAACGGTTCACCGAGAAGGCTAGGTGTGTTTAGAAAGAAGAGGTTACATTTAAACCACTAGATGTAAGCACCACTAGCTATATTTGCTCATCTCTTTGATTCTAGTTTTGATACCGTTATTATCATGCTTGATTATTATTTTGATTGAACTATGTTTTCGTAAAGTGCCTGACGCAGGGACCAGGGAACAATTTATGTGGATACTATGTTTGCGAGTTCATCCGTCAGACGTGCTGTGAGAAGGGAAGAAATTTAGAGCAACTTAACGTATAGTTTTTAATTACCATCAAATTGTGTTTAGTTTCATTCATATAGGTTGACTCCTTTTTTAAATCAGATCGAACGTCTACGGAACGGTCTTCTGCCAAAGGATCGCGTACAAGCAATTCAGGAGGAATTGGCGGGATTCTTGGATGCAGAAGTCTTAAACCCAAAAGTAGAATACTATTCGAGTGTGTATATCCAATAGGGATTGTACAATGAGCTTATTTGTATGTAGTGCATGAACTCCGTGTATCGAATGTAATATGTTCGACACTTGGATCTATATTGTCATGATAATCTTGTGTAATATAATGGTTACTTCATTGATGAGTGAAAACACTAAATAAAAAATAAAACAACATAAATGAATTCTCTGCCGTGGCACAAAAAGTGACCAAAATGCTGCCGCGCAAATTTTTTTTGCCAAAATGCGGCAGAGAAATATGCCAAATCTCTGCCGCGGCAGAGGGTTGTTTGTCCCGGTTCGTGTTACGAACCGGGACGGTTGCTCCTTCCCCCTCGCACTTAGCAGCGGCCACGTGTACACCATTTTGTCCCGATTGGTGGGGCAACCGGGACTAAAGGTTGGGCTTTAGTCCCGATTGCCTCGTCCCGGTCGGTGAACCGGGACTAAAGCCCTTACCAACCGGGACACATAGGGCGGTTTCTACTAGTGTTTCTTGGATCACATATGGACCGAGTTATTGGTAATAAAGTTTAGAGGCATGCCGTTCCTCTAGGTCGGTGAACTGGAGTCTTTGGTGGTCGCATCGAAGAGGTAATAACGAGAACACAATTTTGAGTTTCTTTCTCGGGCTTCAACCCCGTGTAGGTGGAATTCCCTCTGTGCCGACTGCCGACGCAAATCTTAGAGAACCCCTAAATGTACAAGAGGGTGTGGTCAGCACGTGTTGTTCCTTGGAACGGCTTCGTCGAACATGGATCGAGCCCTTCAGGCTACCCAGTGGCAACAAAAATAATTCACCAACCGTAAAACAAAGCCTAGAACCATGTGTTCTTTATTAATTAAGAAGAAAGAGAGATGTGATTTGCAAAAAAAATAGTACGTATTGGTTCACTTTTTAGTCCAATTGGGTGTAATAAAGTGTACAAATCTATTTTCAAAAAAAAGTGTACAAAGTCCATGCCGTGAAGCTTACTCATGATAATTGTTAAGTTAGGTACTTAGCCGTGAAACGGCCGTTTCCTTCCATTTTTCTCGTTAGAGAAAAAAATACGAGCCACCCGACGCATTTGTCGTCGTCCTCCTCGAAGCGTCTGTTCCCGGCGACTCGGACGTTGTGCCGGCGGCGCCGGCGCCGGGCCCGCTCCCACGCCGACAAGGTACTCATCCCCGAACTCCACCTCTTCCCATCCCCGTCCCTCTTCATCCCAATCACCCCGCTCGATCCGTGTCCACGGGGAAGTTTAAATCCCAGTTCCCCTTAGGCGACGCGCTGCAAATTCTGGCCTGTAATCTGTCTGAAATGCGCAACCTGGGTAACCCACGTATCCAAAGATCTGTGATCCCAGCGAGAAATCTCGGTCACCTGAAATTTCAAATCTGGCCCGGTAGTTTGGGAGTGTAGTTCTGTTAGCCGTTTTTGGGGAGACAAATCTGAACCTTGTTAGGTGAAGAAGCAGAAGCTGTTATCTTTGTCCGGATCAGTGCAAGGAAAGGCAGATGCTTTTGGGAAGCTAACAGAAAAAAGACACTGAAAATTGTATGGGTTTGGTTACAATCTGACAGCAGGAATCTCAGATTTGAAGAGTATTTTTCCTAGGGCTCAGAGTACTGGTACTGTCTGAATTTAGTTGTATTTTAGACTGTCAGATACTCTCACGAGGGAAGGTAATATGGTCCTTCATTTGCTTTACTTATGTTTAGAGTTTAGTGAGGTTTTCTTCTTTTAAGACACCCGGTAGCTGGGGTAAGTATCCACAAGCCGCATTCTGTATCCTATGATGTCCCCCATTTGACTCTGCCATACTAAAGAAAAGACTTTTTTGCAAATGGAGTACGATAACAGACACGGAATTAATCTTTATATCATGGCTGTTTGCTTATTTCAGATGGAGGATGGCGTGCCTACTTATACTGTCGATGAGGCGCTTGTGTCCATGGGGTTTGGAAAGTTCCAAGCATTTGTGCTTGCCTATTCCGGGATGGCTAAGATTTCAGAGGCGATGGAAATGATGCTTTTGTCATTTGTCGGGCAATCGGTTCAAGCTGAATGGGGTCTTTCTGCGCAGGAAGAGAGCCTCATCACAAGTGTTGTCTTTTTAGGGATGCTTGTCGGAGCATACTGTTGGGGCTTAGTATCGGACAACTACGGGAGAAGGTAGGCCTCTCCTCCTACTTTTCCATTCCTTTTTAGATTTTTTCCCCTTCCAAATATATTCACCCCTAACAGCGCAATTTCTCTTGTGCCATTCCTACTAGGCGTGTTAAGTTGAGCCTAGTTTGGAGTGATCTTTTTTTAATACTATGGGCATAAAACCCTTTATTTGATACCTTTTCTTTAATCTAGATTAGTTAGTTTGACTAATTAGGATGTCCTCCGGGAGAGGCAGATTAGTATAACTCATGTCTATGCTATACCTTGCTGGCACGGTAACCTTATCTAAGAGGTTGCTAGCGATGGGAGGCAGGTGTGGGATCTCCATACCGGACTACTTCCCACGTGTTAGAGACAATCCATACTAGTTCGCAGTGGATTACATGTATAGCAAACTGATACAGACAGAACATCATAGTCAGGTGCTAAATTTTCTGTGGCCGCATCGCACTAGCTCAAACTCTTTAGTTTTGCTAGTTGACACTCTAAATGGGCTAACTAAATGCTCTTTCGTATCTTTCTGCATCAAAGAATAATTCGAAAAAGGTGTTTTCATTAAATAGGAGCCATTCATGCAGGGAGTCTAGTTGGTACTCTTATCATTATATGCAAGATTTTGGATACTTCTGCCTATCACTTAATTGACTAGATCTGTTATGGATCTCCGACTGTAATAAGAACCATTCATTTTAGAATATCTATTGTGTCAGTATGTCATATTGTACACGCTGTAAGTATTTTCTTTCTCATTGTAGCCACTTCATACTTCTCCAGGGTTGGATTCAATTTCACAGCCATTGTGACCGGTGGGGCTGGTCTTCTCAGTGCCTTCGCACCAAACTATTCATCTTTGATTGTACTAAGATTCTTAGTTGGGGTTGGGCTTGGTGGTGGACCAGTTCTGTCTTCTTGGTTTCTAGAGTTTGTTCCTGCTCCTAACCGAGGAACTTGGATGGTTATTTTCTCAGCATTCTGGACGATTGGCACAATAATGGAAGCTTCGCTTGCTTGGGTAAGTTCCTAGATCACTGTCTATGTAATCTAATGAAATTCTAAAATCCTGATGGCACAAACAGGTGTAATTTGCAACTTTTCCAATTTTATACAGACACGTTAATTTGTATGCACTTATCTGCTTAATTTGCAGGCTGTGATGCCAGCTTTTGGCTGGAGGTGGCTGCTAGCACTTTCATCATTGCCATCATTTGCCCTACTACTCTTTTACCCATTGACACTCGAGTCACCAAGATACTTATGCATGAAGGGCAGAATAGCTGATGCACTGCATGTTATGGAAACAATGGCACGAGTAAACCGTGTAGCTCTCCCTTCTGGACGGCTTGCTTCTGGCCATCGAATGGAGCTCCATGAGATTGCAGATTCCTCTGAAAGTTCACAGATGGTTTCAGCTAGGAAAACCAACTCTGTTGAGCATGCTAGCAAACCTGGGATTGGGGGCCTCAATGCCATCTTAAGGCTTCTGTCCCCAAATTTAATTAGATCAACTCTTCTTCTTTGGACCGTCTTTCTTGGTCTCGCCTTCTTATACTATGGTCTTGTTTTGCTAACCTCAGAACTGAGTCACGGAAATAGGATTTGTGGCTCAGAAGGAGCAGAAACATCAGTTGAAACAGCCCACACAATCGATGTTAATCTATACAGGAATGTATTCATTACTAGCTTTGGAGGTATGGGTGCTTTCTCCTAAGGCCAATCATATCTGCTTACAACCGTTTTTTGAGAATCCTTCACATTCATGTCACATTGATTGATGCAGAGGTTCCTGGCCTTATTCTGTCTGCCGCCATCGTGGACAAGTTCGGGCGCAAGCTCTCGATGTCCTCGATGCTCTATATCAGTTGCCTGTGCATAGCTCCTCTAATGTTCCCTCAAACAGAGTTTCTGACGACCGTCTTCTTGTTTGGAGCGCGCATATGCATCTCCGCGAGCTTCATCGTCCTGCACATCTACGCTCCTGAGGTTTGCTCGTGCCTGTACCCTCTACTCTGTTAAACCTCGTGCGTCACACATCTCACATGGGTCTGTTCTCTCCTACAGATATACCCAACAGCAGTGAGGGCAACCGGTGTCGGGTTCGCAAGCTCCATCGCCCGCTTCGGCGGGATCCTGTGCCCCCTCGTGGACGTCGGCCTGGTGCACGCGTGCCACCAGACCGCGGCCATCATGGTGTTCATCACGGTGATGCTCGTGTCGGCCATCGCGGTGTCCTACTTCCCCCTGGAGACCAGCGGGAGGAAGCTGAGCGACCACATCGCATCATAGAGCGGAGCTGCGAGGGACACCTTACACTGTTTTTTGCTGCTGGTTTTGTCAGCATTAGATGCTCCAGATACAAGGATGCAGGGTTGAGGCCGCGGAAGCAAAGGTTGTTATTGTTTCCCTCTGCGAGGGCATATATAGAGAGAATAGAAAGAAAAGAAGTACAGTACTAAATGCGATCTCGGATCTCGGGTCCCAGATATTAATCTTTTAGGTTTACTGCTTTCAGCAGATATGTACACTGATATATATATTTGAGGGAAATAATACACTGATAATCTGATATGATGTTTTGCTATTAGCACGGTAACGATTCAACATATATATTGTCCATTGGTCATTTTTTTCCCCTCAATTCAATTTTGCGCACAATATATGCTGGTTGCAGTGAAAAAAAGAAGGAAAAGCCAGTAGTACAAGATTAGAAAATATATATGAGAAAAAAATTGCATTTCCCTAGAGGTAGGAGGGAAAATTAAAACAAATGAATTGCTCGGAAGGAACTGGTGCGTTGAGCGATCCGTCTTCCTTGCTTCATACGAAATAAAAATGGAAAATAAAAAAGAATTCCGTCGCCGGGACTTGAACCCGGGTCTCTCGGGTGAGAGCCGAGTATCCTAACCACCTAGACTACGACGGAACTTGTTTAGAAATTCCAGTGTTATATTTTATCTAATAATAACATGTTAAAGACTGATCATGCATGGCTGTGAATCCTTGGCACTCATATATGGAAATTTTAATTCCATGCTAGCTGGCTGCCACGTTCTTCGACAGTACGTAGTTCATAGCAAGCGACTCCCTCCATCACGGTAGGCATGGATTTGGAGAGGAGTTGTACAAGGACTCAGCTTCCGGACCGGACACGATCGCCACGTACGGTCGTCCATATTACTCACTCTGCCCAAACGCGCGAGACGGAAACAGAGACCCAACCAGCAGCCCCCGCGCAACGCCACACGCGCCCCACAGGCCTCGCGGAAACAAATTAACATGGCGCCGCTGGCGACTAACAGCAGCGCAAAGCGTGCATGCACCGCCGCAGTTATTAGGAGGGACTGGGCCAACCTTCCGGCGGGTCCGGCGAGCCTGATCGCAGAGCAACTCCTCACGGACGGCGTCACGGGCTACCTCCGCTTCCGCCAGGTGTGCGCCCCGTGGCGGCGATGCACCGAGCCCCCGTCGTCCCCGCACGACATCCGGTTCCATCCCCGCCGCTGGATAATGCTCCCGGAGGTGTTCGCGGCCTGTCCCGACCGTCGCGACTTCCTCAACGTCTCCACCGGGGAGTGCATCCGCGTGGACCTCCCGGAGCTCCGTGACCGGCTCGTGGTCGGGCCCACCTCCGAAGGCCTCCTCCTCCTCCTGTGCGGCAATGGCACGGGAGATCTCCACCTCCTCAACCCGCTCACCAAGCAGCTCACGCCCCTCCCCAACGCGACGGGGACTTGCTTATTAAGCAAATTGAACAAGCTACAACTGTGCAACGCCGGCCTCGCTGACAACTCAACAATACTGCTGCCCTTCCACGACCGCCGTCAGGTTGAGATGGCCGTAGCCAGGCTCGGCGACGACGAGCAATGGAGCTACCATTCGTGGCCAGACTCGGACTCCATCGTTTCTACTACTACATTATTATCCTTCTCGAACCGCTTCTACTGCGTGACCAGCAAGGGCATCAAGGCGCTGGACATCAGCGCCGCCGCGGGCCAGCGGCCGAAGCTAGTAGTGGCGGCGGTCGAGAAGGACGACGACCAAGGTTTCTACTCGGCAGGCGACATCCTTGTGGACAATGACGGCGAGCTGATTATGGTGGGGCCGACGCCGGGAAAGAAAATGCCGAACTACCAGGCGCACCGGGTCGATCTGGTCGCGGGAAAGATGGTGCCAATCAACGACCTACGCGGGCACGCCGTGTTCGTCTGCAACCATACTGGCCGGTCGGTGTCGGTGCGCGCCGCGATCTTCCCGTCCATCAGGGCCGACACGGTCTACCGGTGCAGGCGCAGTAGTGGCGGCGACGACGAGGACGAGGACGGGAGGCCGAGCGTTGTCGCCTGCCATGTGAAGAAAGGATGGGTCAGATGCAAGGTGCGTTTCGACCGGGGCAGCATCGAAGACTACTGGTCGCGCTACGTCTGCCGTTCAAAGGATATCGTGGTGCCCGCGCCGCCGCTACGTCGCAGTCTCTGCTGGCCTGCTGCTGCTGTTCCCCGGAAGCGGAAGGCCAACCCAAAGGTGTTTGGGGATGACTGGTTCAACTAGCTTCATGTCGCCGGTGCTATACATTGATGATGAACCTCGTCCACTGCCTTTGCTAGATCGATCGAGTGACCATATCTAAGCGTGAATATCTTTTGTGTAACACATGACTAAGAATGTGATGAATGGTTATTAGTTTTTTGAACATAATAAATGTGATGCATGAGTATTTTTTTTGAACAAAAATGTGATGCATGAGCGATATAAAATATCCAGTAGTAGTAACATAAGGGGAAAAACAGAGAAGGATTAATTATGTTTCAATGTATACAGAGTATGTTTGTCCAGAACGTCCAGAACGTAGGCTGACTGCCGAGTTGGCCAAGTGGACGCTAACACAAAATTTGTCCAAAGTGGTCCTATAAAGTAAGAGCATGTCTAGCAGACCCCTTAAATTTCTGCCTCGTAAAACGCGAGTAGAGGGCCCTGTAGCCCGTGAGATTCTGTTTTACAGGGTGGGGATACGGGGTCTGCTAGCTCGCACGGGTTTTCGGCCCCTCAAAACAGGGTTTTGGACAAATTGGATATTTGAACTAGTGCAACATTCTCACATCGAATAAAAGTTTTAAATCACACAATAATCATCTCAATTATTACAATAATGTTCAAATAACAATCAAACAAATAACAAATGTTCCTCGAACAATCAAACAAATAAAACAAATGTTTCACACATACAACAATAGGAAATAAATGTTTTAACTCATTGGCCATGCAACTGCCAGTGGTGATCAATGAGATCTTGGGTGAGCTGGTGATGGGTCTCGGCATCTTCAATCTGGCGATGGGCTGCAAGGAAAGCTTCAATCTGATCAGGGTTCCTCTGGGGCTGCACTCGGGTGCCAACATTGTCATAGAAACATGGCAAATTCAACACTCTCTCATCTTCAATGATCATGTTGTGAAGAATCACACAACATGTCATGATGTCAACAAGAGATTCCTTGTCCCAAAATCTTGCAGGACCCCGGACAATGGCAAACCTTGCTTGCAAAACACCAAAGGCTCTCTCAATGTCCTTGCGGCATGCCTCTTGATTTTTGGTGAAGCAAGCTTCCTTTCTTGTCAAGGGCCTGTCCTTTTTCTCTTTAATGGACCAAATCCCATGACATGGGCAGCGTTCCTCCTTTGCTTGAAGTAATCGCAGTTTGCCTCACAATCTTTGACGATTCTCTCGAACAAAGACCTACGCATTCGATACCTTCTACGGAAGAGGCGGGGAGGATAGGTTGGTACCTCGGCAAAATAATCTTGCATCAGCTGTTCGTGGCCGAGCGCGCGGTTCCGCGGAATGGACATACGCCCCATGACGGAACCTCTCCTCTGATCCAGCAGCTTGGCGCGGTCCTCCGTGTGCTTCATGCCGAACAGGAGCAGCAGCATCTCCGTGTCGTCGTCGTTCAGCAGCTCGTCGAGATCCGAATCGTCGGAATCCCACGACGACCAATCGGTCGACGAATCCTCCAAATCCGCCATATGCACATCCTCCGCAGCCATCTACCACCGTCAAGCATACATCAACCAGCGAAAACGGCGGAGAAAACCAAGAGCACTGCAGCGGAATACTCACCGGCGAAAACGGCGGAGAAAACCAAGGCTGGCGCGGCATTGTCTTTGGATCTCCGCGAAGTGCGGCGGCCGTGGACGCAGCGTGGCGCGGCTCGGAGGGCGGCGGAGGGGGCCGGATCTGAGGCTTTGGCGCGGCGCTCGGGTGGTAATGGCGACGGCGGGGAAGACGGTGGAAAACTGAATTGTCCGCGCGCGCTGGATGCAGGGTTCGCCCTGTATTCCCCTCCCCACCCCGTAGAGATAGTGGGCGGAGGGCCGCCCCGTATCCAAAACCGGAAAAAATCGATGCGGGGGCCATTTTTACGGGCCGTGCTAGACGGCCGGGTAGCGCCCAACCCCGTATTTCGGCGGTTATTTTACGGGGTTGGGCCTTTTACGGGGTCTGCTAGACATGCTCTAAGTTCGGTTCGCCTCGTTGACGACTAGAATCTTGTAGGTATTGTCGGGTATTGTCTCATCACCAAGGTGATCTCAAATTGTCCCTGGTGATTGACACGTATGTTCACATGGTCAAGAAAGTTCTTTCTTGTGTGGCAAGGGATGGTCTGAGAAAAAGTTATATAAAAACAATAGTTAATTAGTTTCGATCAAAATGCATGCAAGACTGAAAATCATAATTAAGCTAAATACGGCCATACTCTCAAAGTCTTCGGAAAGCACTATGATAAACTTCTTATCTTGACAACTTTCATGGACATAGTTGACATAGGGATGTATTTGCTGCATGTTCATCTAATATGTTAAATATGTTCAAGTATCCATAGCTATGTTTAAATATATTAGTAAACTCAAACATAAAGGCAAGCAGTGATCTTACAAATGCAAGATGTCACAATTGAATTGAAGGTGTGCCAGGAAACCAAAATAAATATTTCTATATCTAGAAATTGAGCCCAAATTTAATATCTCTAAAGCACTATCTAATATTCCTATATCTAGAATTTGAGCCCAACTTGAGTATCTAAATACCATCTCTAAAGAACTATCTAACATTCCTATATCCAGAATTTGAGCCCAAGTTTAATATCTAACCACTATCTCTAAAAAACAATCTAGCATATCTATATCTAGAATTTCTAAATTTCTATATAAAAAGGGGAGGTGCGGATGGTAGCTCACTGCGAGGTCGGTGACGAGGATCGGACGGGAAGGTTGCAGCGACCAGAGGCTCGAGGAGGGGGAGGTTGTAGCGACTGAAGGCGACAGATCAAGCGGAGTCGTCAGAAGTTTCCGGGGTGGCGACAGAAGTGTGCGGTCGGGCGCAGTCGCGGGTGCTGGGAGAGGAGAGAGGTGCGGGAGCAGAGCCAGTCATCCGATGCGGGGCGGCGGCAACAGGGAGAGGGGCGAAGGTGTGTGAATGAGAGAGGGGCCATGAGGAGAAGACGAGAGAAGATCGATAATTAAGTTTGTCCGCATGCAAGGTGGTAGATACCCATGGCATTCAACTGAATCCAACGCTACCACTAGAGTTCATATTTGTGGCGTTCCTTTACGGTGAACGCTAGTATTACCTTTTTCTCGGCTGTGTATGGGAACCCTCCTATTTGTGGCGTTTATTTATACGCGGACGCCACCATTAGGTTTTATTGGTGGCATTCAGAAATATGTCAATGCCATTATTATTTCTTCTGCAAGTGGTCACGCACATTATATTTGGGAGGCCACTAGGAAAATGGATGCTATAAGGGTTTTCCTACTAGTGAGTAGACCTATTTCTATTCTTGGTTCGAACAAAAGTATGTCTGGTCTTTTATCCATCAGCGGCGCCAGAAGGGGATCAAGGAGGACCGGTCGACCCGGCTCAGCCAAACTAGCGAATTTTTTCTCCCACGACATACACAACGAGCGAGAGGAAAAGTCAGGCCCGCGGCCTGCCCCGACTCGCGACACCACACGCACGAGAGCGAGAAGAAAATCCCCCTCCTCGATGCGCGTCTCCCCTAGTCCTGCGCCGCTTCCTCTCCCTGTCGCGCCTCCTCTCTGACCACCCACCCTTGCCCAGCTCCTCTTTGTCCGCCCAGCCCAGCTCCACTCTTGCCGCCTTTGCCGCTATCCCGCAGGACGGAATCCCGCTGTAGTGGGCCTCCTCAGTCTGCAACCCCCATAGATCCTGAAATCCCGGATGGAGGAGGCAGAGGAGATGGCTTGGATCCTAGCCCAAGAAGAAGAAGAAGAAGAAGAAGAAGAAGAAGAAGAAGAGGAGGAGGAGGAGGAGGAGGAGCCAGCGGTGGATAGAGAAGAAGGGAAGGCAACAGCAGGTCCCTCAATAAATCACAGGTAAATTTCCGTCCTTCATTTTCAATTTTTGTTTTCAGATTTGTTGTCTATTTGTCTAGTGATTATTATTCGGTAGATTTATAAGAGCTCATGATTTCTTTTTGTTGTCAATGATTTCGAAACAAGATAGGGGATGATTGGCTCAATGATTTGCTGATTTTCTATGTTGAGGAAAAGATATTTGAAAAAATTGATGACAAGAAGATTATGCTACGTTTTCATTCCTACAAGGACCGTCGAGGTCATCTTCCCAACTTGGATTCAACTTAATGGTATGATACTATCTTATCAAAATGTAGAACTATTTTGTATCTAGTTTGTTGTTCTTTATAGCCAGTTTGTAGTCAGTAGTAGTCCGTGAAATATGAAAATTGAATCTGTTTGGACCATTTTATGTTGATTGAACTTGATTTATGCCAACAAAAATTTAGAACTTATTTGTTCGACCCGGCTCGGTTCAATTCCTGGCTCCGCCACTTCTTTTAGCTAGTATATATGCTACTATACATATTTCCTTGTTTGTAGCAAAGTGATTTAAAGTTTTTTGTTCCTTGTTCATCAGGAGTTTGTCACAGACTCAACTGTAGACCAAGAAATCAGCACATCATCGTAGCACTTGTTACCTTGAATGAGATGGGTTCCCTGCTATTCGAAGATTGAGTTAATTAGTGTGAAGTTGATTACACTTAAACTTTACTTTAAAACTTGTGTGATGGATGTGTCAAAACTGATTATGTTGCCTTTTGTAGTGCTACGATGTATGTGTTGGATACTCTGTTATGTTGTATATTCAAATTTATGTTATGATATTTGGAAGCATTATGTGTAATTTGGTGTAAATTAGGTGAACCGTAAATATATAAATCACTGACTAAATTGCTGCGCCCAGAAGCATCATAGGGGGAACTAACACTAGTAGAAAACGGACCTTTGTTCCAGAGCATTAGTCCCGGTTCTGGTACAAACCGGGACTAATGCCCTAGTACCAACGGCTAGAAACGGCCGCAGGGCCCAGAAGACATTAGCCCCGGTTCGTATGGGAACTTTAGTCCCGGTTCGTTTAACAAACCGTGGCTAGAGGGTCTGGCGTTGGAAAAGAGAAGATGCGTGGACCTTTAGCCCCGGTTTGTTTCTCAAACCGCGACTAAAGTCCCCGACTATATCTTCTTCCCCTTTCCATCCCGAGCCATTTCAAGCTCACACAATCATCCCTCTCAAATTTCTCCCCTCAAGCTCGAGTTCTTCCCCATTTTTCTCAAGATTTGTGAAGATTTTTTGGCTCCACATCTATCAAGGGTCCTAAGAGGTTAGCAACTTCATCATTTCATCTCTCATTGCTTGTTTTAGCTCATTTCATGCTCTAGAAATGGATAGATTTTGTGTGGATTCTATCTCTATATATCTGGTTAATTTGGCACATATAGTTCTCGAAATTCATTTGATTCATCAAGCACATAGATACATGAGTTCATCCTATCTACATATCTTAATTTGAAACGTTGTCTTGAAATCTAGACGGTTCACAGTGCATATCATGTCACCGTCGAGCAACAAAATATTCTTCTTTCTTCTACCTGTCGTCACAAAATCCATTGAAACAAAAATAAGTACCAAAACTATGAAGGCACACATATATATAGTGGCGCCCTAGCATTTTAGTTAATCATCGGCCAGTTAAGCAAGAAAGAACAAAAACATGAACACGCCAAGGAGCTACCAAATTAAATAAAGGAGTGCCTCTATGGCGAGCTCCTCGAAGATGTCTGAGGACGAGGCATCCTAAGACATCTTCGAGAAGCTCTGCCATAGTGGTGTCCCTGCTCTCGCACACCATCTTTCAGTTTATATCTTTTCTAGCTAAATCAGTATGCTGGTGGAGCTAACTAATTTCACATATTAGGGAGTGCCTCTACGGCGACCTCCTCGAAGATGTCTTTGTCTGAGGACGAGGTCCTAAGACATCTTCGAGAAGCTCCGCCGTAGTGGTGTCCCTGGTCTCGCACACGATCTTCCTTGCAGTTGATAGTTCACAAGGAAGCCTATTTATAGATTACGCAGCACAACATAGTGTCGACACTCATGACATAATGTCGACACTCATCCCTGTCATAGTGTCGCCACCCACTGAAACAGTGTCGCCACTCACTGGTATAGTGTCCACTCACGACATATAGTGTCGTCACCCACTTTTAGTCCCGATTGGAGTGTCCTTTAGTCTCGGTTGGAGACACCATTTGGGACTAAACGGGCTCATGTCGGCCCCAGCCTGCCACAACCCCTTTAGTCCCGGTTGGTGTGTCCAACCAGGACTAAAGATGTAGTAGAAAGTTTTTAAATCAGTGCTTGTTTGATGTATACGATGTGTTCTTTTGTTTTTAGACTAGTACTACTCTTAGCATCGTGATTTTGTTTGATGAACTTATAAAATGCAGATGAGACGGCAATGGATGTACGCTGACCGAATCTCTGACGAGTTCATTAAAGGCGTGCGTCCTTTTCTCGTTGTGGCAGAGGCAAACAAGCGGAATGGTTTTATGTGTTGTCCATGTGGTGAGTGTCAGAATCAGAAGGAATACTCTTCCTCAAGAGTCCTTCATGGCCATTTGTTTCGGTCCGGTTTCATGTCTCGCTATAATTGTTGGACCAAGCACGGAGAAAGAGGGGTTATGATGGAAGACAACAAAGATGAAGATAATGATGACAACTATCCTATGTCCCCTGAATACGATGGTACTACAATGGAAGACAATGATGAAGAAGAAGCAGAAGAACGTGCATCATATGAGCCAGATGATGATCTTGGTCGGGCCATTGTTGATGCAAAGGGAGAATGTGATAGCGAAAGGGAGAGGTTGAAATTTGAGCAGATGTTAGAGGATCACAACAAATTGTTGTACCCGAATTGCGAAGATGGCCACAAAAAGCTAGGCAGCACACTGGAATTGCTGCAATGGAAGGTAGAGGTCGGTGTGCCTGACAAGGGATTTGAAAAGTTGTTGAAGATAATGAATAAGATGCTTCCAAAGGATAACGAACTGCCCGTCAGTACTTATGAAGCAAAGAAGGTTGTCTGCCCTCTAGGATTAGAGGTACAGAAGATACATTCATGCATTAATGACTGCATCCTCTACCGCGGTGAGCAGTACAAGAATTTGGATGCATGCCAGGTATACATTGCATTGCGGTATAAGATCCGACGAGATGACCCTGGTGATGTTGAGGGGGAGCGCCCAAGGAAGAGGGTTCCCGCCAAGGTGATGTGGTATGATCCTATAATACCACGGCTAAAACGTTTGTTCAGAAACGAAGAGCATGCCAAATCGTTGCGATGGCACAAAGAAGACCGTAAGAAAGACGAGATGTTGAGACACCCGTGATGGGTGATGGAGAAAAATTGAGAGAAAGTACCCGGACTTTGCAGGTGACGCGAGAAACTTATGGTTTGGTCTAAGTACGGATGGTATGAATCCCTTTGGGGAGCAGAGCTGCAGTCATAGCACATGGCCCGTGACTTTGTGTATCTATAACCTTCCTCCTTGGTTGTGCATGAAGCGGAAGTTTATTATGATGCCAGTGCTCATCCAAGGCCCGAAGCAACCCGGCAACAACATTGATGTATACCTAAGGCTATTAGTTGAAAAACTTTTATAGCTGTGGCACAGACAAGGTGTACGTGTGTGGGATGAGCACAAATGTGAGGAATTTAACCTACGAGCATTGTTTGTTCGTAACCATCAATGATTGGCCTGCTCTTAGTAACATTTCAAGACAGACAAACAAGGGATACAATGCATGCACACACTGTTTAGATGACACTGAAAATATTTATTTGGATAAGTTCAAGAAGAATGTGTACCTAGGGAATCGTCGTTTTCTTCCGCCCACGCATTCCCTAAGAAGGAAAGGCAAGCATTTCAATGGTGAAGCAGATCACCGGAGTAAGCCTGTGCGTCGTACTGGTGATGTTGTATTTGATATGGTGAAGGATTTAAAAGTAATCTTTGGAAAGGGTCCTGGCGGTCAGTCCATTCCGAAGGATGCTGGCGGACATGCACCCATGTGGAAGAAGAAATCTATATTTTGGGAGCTACCCTATTGGAAAGTCTTAGAGGTCCGCTCTGCAATCGAGGTGATGCACCTGACGAAGAATGTTTGCGAGATATTGCTAGGCTTCTTGGGCGTGTATGGAAAGAATAAGATACACCAAAAGCACGGCAGGACCAACAACGTATGAAAGACCGAGAAGGCAGGCATCTAGAGTTGTTTCAAGGTACTGGCAGCTACACTCTTACCAAGGAAGAGAAGGAAATCTTTTTTGAATGCCTGAGTAGTATCAAGGTCCCTTCTGGCTTCTCGTCCAATATAAAGGGAATAATAAATATGGCAGAGAAAAAATTCCAGAACCTGAAGTCTCATGACTGCCACGTGCTTATGACGCAGTTGCTTCCGGTTGCTTTGAGGGGGCTTCTGCCGGAAAATGTTAGAGTACCCATTGTGAAGCTATGTTCGTTCCTCAATGCAATTTCTCAGAAGGTAATCGATCTAGAAAGTCTACCAGGGTTATAGAAAGATGTGGTCCAGTGTCTTGTCAGCTTTGAGTTGGTGTTCCTACCATCCTTCTTCAACATAATGACGCACCTTCTAGTTCACCTAGTCGAAGAGATTACCATTCTCGGTCCTGTATTTCTACACAATATGTTCCCCTTTGAGAGATTCATGGGAGTCTTAAAGAAATATGTCGATAACCGTGTGAGGCCAGAAGGAAGCATCTCCAAGGGCTATGGAACAGAGGAGGTCATTGAGTTTTGTGTTGACTTTATTCCTGACCTTGAGCCGATCGGTGTACCTAAATCACGACATGAAGGGAGACTTAGTGGAAAAGGCACGCTAGGAAAGAAAGCAAAGATATGTATGGACGGATATTATTTCACTAAAGCACACTATACAATTCTGCAAAGTTCCACCTTGGTGGCTCCGTATATCGAGGTACACAAGAATATTGTACGCTCGAACTACCCGGGACAGTCTGACAGGTTGATTAGAGATGAACACATGAAGACTTTCGGCTGTTGGTTGCAGACACATCTCATGAATGACACCACTATTGGAGATTGGTTGTACTTGTTGGCCAGGTCTCCATCTTCAACTATATTGACTTTCCAAGGGTACGAGATCAATGGGAATATATTTTACACGCACGCCCAAGATAAAAAGAGCACCAACCATAACAGTGGTATCCGATTTGATGCAACAGACGAGAATGGGAAAAAGGACACATATTATGGTTACATAGAGGACATATGGGAACTTGACTATGGTCCTAATTCTAAGGTCCCATTGTTTCGATGCAAATGGGTCAAGATGACAGGAGGTAGGGTAACGGTAGACCAGCTGTACGGAATGACAACAGTGGATCTCAATAATCTTGCGTATGGAGACGAACCATTCGTTCTTGCCAATGATGTGGCTCAAGTTTTCTATGTGAAGTACATGTCTACTAGACCGAGAAAAAGGAAAGATAAGCAAAAGAATACAATATCATACGATGAGCCAAAGCGCCACATAGTTCTTTCAGGAAAAAGAAACATGGTGGGAGTTGAGGACAGGACAGACATGTCAAAAGATTATGACAAATTTCATGAAATTCCGCCATTCAAAGTGAAAACTGACCCAAGCATATCGCTAAATAAGGAAGATGCTCCATGGTTACGGACAAGAAGAGAACCAAAACACTAGATGTGGATGTTGGTGATGTAATGTATTAAACCTTTTGTTAATTAATCCTATTTTTCATCGTCATCGTCATTTATCAATATTAAAAACCGAGACAAACCGGGACAAAAAGGAATTTCTGAGATTGTTGTAGGCAGGTACCAAAACACTAGACTAGGTAACACTTAGACATTTATTAATATTAAAAACCGGGAAAAACCAGGACAAACCGGGACTAGCTAACACTGAGGACTAAAGCCACCCCTTTAGTCATAATCATGCCTAATCCTATAGTACGCAGCTTCAGGGTCTTCTTCGTCATCGTCATCATTATCGTCATCGTCACCTGCCACTCCAGAGATCCTCAGCCCAGCCATGGCATATACCGGGGGCACCTGCCACTCCGGCCTCGGATTCACGGCGGGCGGGGGAGGAGTCTCCCGGAAGACGATGCCGCTACCACCGGGCAGGGGAGGGGCCTTCTTGTGGCTCTGTGGCGGGTGGACTTGTGGGCACCACAAGCGAGGATGGTCTCCCCCGACGATCTAGCGCATCACGCCGATGATAGTACGGTTCGCCCACCACAGACGCCGGCCGGCTTCATTGTGGTTCACCGGGGCAGGCCATCACCCTCGTACCTGGCGAGCTCCCTTTCCTGCCGGTTAGCGAAAAAGGCATTCCAGGTGTCGTAGTTGTCGGGATCCCACTGGGGATCCATCCGCTGCTCCGGCGTGAGCTCGTGGTAGAAGTGGTTCATGATGGCCGCCTATCGGGCGGAGTCTTGAGGCACGGGAGGGACAGGAACCCCTCCAGCGCTCAGCATCCAGCCGGCGGGCGGCCGGTAGCCCGGCGGGCAAGGGTAGTTGGAGGCGAACAGCGCCTCGGTCTCCTCGAGGGTCAGAATGGCCCAGTAGGCACTGTCCATAGTTGTGAGAGAGGAAGGTGTGGATGTATGGATATCCATGGCGTGGTCGGCCTATATATAGATGGAAAGTGCGGGAAAACATGGCGGGAAACGGTAGGAAATGGCGGGAAATATATTTAGTCCCGGTTAGTGGCTACAACCGGGACTAAAAGCACCGTTCGAAGGGAAAGGGCGGCAAAACATGGCGGGAAGAGGTGGGATATGGCGGGAAATATCTTTAGTCCCGGTTAGTGGCTACAATCGGGACTAAAAGTACCGTTCAGAGGGAAAGGGCGAAAAAACATGGCGGGAAGCGGTGGGATATGGTGGGAAAACGGGCATGTTTGTGTGTTGAATCGCGGCATAGTTTGTGATACGGTACCCATATTGCGCATGCATGTGTATATTGGGATGGAGAATAATGTTGCAGGAGGAAGTTTTCCTTTTCGTCGCTCGGAAAAGCCATTTTTCATTTTCCGAGCACAAAAAGACGGGTCGTTTTGTGAAGCAGCCACCAAAATGCAGTTATAGAATTCTACCATCCAATTTTTCTAAAATTTTAGACCACCTTACATGAACTATATCCCAACCGGGGGATCTCAAACCTTTCTGTCCTTATCGGGTGAAAAAGACAAATGTGTGCCGAAGCGGTAGGAAGTGGGTCCGGTTTGAACTACAGGTACATGATCTAACGTCCGTGATTTTTTGAAAAAATTATTTTTAGACTCACAATATGTTGTTTTTTCAGAGATCCAATGCAAGTTCTAACATTATCATCCCCTATCTTCACGCACGCCGTTTTGACCAAAGTTCGAAACGACAAAAAATTCAAAACGGGCATAAAAAATTCAAAAAAGGTCCGAACAATGTGAATACTTCGCGTGGTGTGATATTATGCGACATAGTTGCAAGGAAAATATCAAACTTGGTATACTGATTATGTCTCGAAAAAACCTTCACAAAATGACCTATCATGTTCGAAGTTTCATGGCTTTCGGTCCAAGAGACGGATGTTATGTGTTGAATCACGGCATAGTTTGTGATACGATACCCATATTGTGCATGAATGTGTATATTGGGATGGAGAACAATGTTGCAGGAGGAAGTTTTCCTTTTCGTCGCTCGGAAAAATCATTTTCCATTTTCCGAGCGCAAAAAGACGGGTCGTTTTGTGAAGCAGCCACCAAAATGCAGTTACAGAATGCTATCATCCCATTTTTCTAAAATAGTAGACCACCTTACATGAACTATATCTCAACCGGGGGATCTCAAACCTTTTTGTTCTTCCCGGGTGAAAAAGACAAATATCTGCCGAAGCGGTAGGAAGTGGGTCCGGTTTGAATTACAGGTACATGATCTAACGTCTGTGATTTTTTGAAAAAATCATTTTTAGACTCACAATATGTTATTTTTTTCAGATATCCAATGCAAGTTCTAACATTTTCATCCCCTATCTTCACGCACGTCGTTTTGACGTAAGTTCGAAACGGCAAAAAATTCAAAACGTCTGAACAATTTAAATCTTGGAAACAATTATTTTATTTACATATATATAACAGAGTAGATGTAAATTTTATTTCTGCAAATTTTGATATATAATAATTAATTTTAAAAAAGTTTTAAAAAAGGTTTTAAAAAGGTTTTTTGTTTTTAAAAAGGTTTTAAAAAGGACCTTTAGTCCTGGTTTATAGTACAAACCGGGGCTAAAGGGGTGCGGGGCTGTGCGTGAAACGCGGCGCGCCGAAAACCCTTTAGCCCCGGTTTGTACCCCGGTTTGTAATACAAACCAGGACTGAAGGTCCAGCAAGGCTAAAGGTACCACCCGTCTTGCGGTTTGTGCACCAACCGACACCTGAGCCACTCATTGCCCGTCGCTGCATGTCAAGCTGTCATGTCGTCCCTCCCCGCGCCGCCACGCCGTCAACTGCCACGTCGTCCCTCCCCGCGCCGCCCCTCCTCGCAGAGCCACCGTGTCGCCTGCGTCGTCCCTCCCCGTGCCGGCCCTTCCCACGCGACAGAGCGCCTCCCACGTCGTCCACCACCACCGGATCCGCCCCTCCCTGCGGTGAGCTCTCTAGTTAATTAGTATAGTGTTAATTTTGTTAGTGTTAATTAGTTAGTGTAATTTTATTAGTGTATTTTAGGGTTAATTAGTTAGGGTTATTTTAGGGTTAATTAGTTAGGGTTATTTTAGGGTTAATTAGTTAGGGGTTATTTTAGGGTTAATTAGTTAGGGTTATTTTAGGGTTAATTTTAGTGTAATTTTTCTTAGAGATTTTAGTTAGTGTTTAATATAGCTTATTTTAGTTAGTGAATTTAGTTAGTGTTTAATATAGTTTATTTTAGTTATTTTCGTCATGTTTAAAGTATATAGGTTTAATTTTGTGTTTAGGAATATGCCGATTCCTCATCCTCGTTCACTCAGCGTGAACAACGGAGCGCTACTAGACAGTGTCGCCGGGCATCCACGGGGCTGGGCTCCATCGGGCTGGCACTGGGAGGTGCTACCAGCCGGGAACGTCATCTTGTGATGAATCCGGGTGTCGTCGTCGACCAGGATCTTCTATGGTGGCGGCCGAGTGGTCTAGGTGCGATGCAGAGGGAGCCGGCCCTCGACGAGGTGGTACATCATCGTGTCAGGGAGGAGGACGAGCACATCCGGCGCTACATGTATATTTTAGGAGTCCGGGTCGCCAACACCTGGCAGCTTCTTGAGGCACCTTACCCGAGATATTCTCCGGTGATGGTTCTTACACTTTGGCTGCACACCTCCCACGGCTCATTAGCCGGGGATCGACGTCTTTCCTGAGCTAGCTAGATGTGTAATAGGGTACCATCTTGTATTCGAGATGTATTGTTGTTTAATTGGTACTTTATTGTTGTACTAGCTGGATTATTCGAGATGTATTGTTGTTTAATTGGTACTTTATTGTTGTACTAGCTGGATTATTCGAGATGTATTATTGTTTAATTGGTACTTTATCTTTATTTATCGCATTGTTTAAGCTGGATTACTTTATCTTCCGTGGTCGGTCTGAACTGGCGGATATCCGTGGCCCCAGCACCTTGGGGATCGGGGATATCACCCCGAAGTTCAGGAGAGACATAACTAGGGTCCCTGTGTAGAACGCCTGGAACATCGGCATGATCACCGGCTGTAGCTGGGCCCAGAAGGTCTGGAAGAAGGACACGGGCAGCCCATCAGGGCCTGGGGCCGACCATGTCCTCATGGACTTCAGGGCCGAGGCCACCTCCTCCGAGGAGAACGGGAGGGTAAGCTCCAAGTTCTCCGCCGGGGAAATGGTCGCCTCACCGACCCAGAAGTCCATGGACAGCGAGATCCCTGAGCCCGACGAACGCGAGAACAACTCTTTGTAGAAGGCATAAATATGGGAGGAGAGTTCCAGTGGAGATTCCAACAGAACGTCCCCCTCCCAGAGGCAAGGGATCGATCACTTCCTCCTCCTTCTATTGGCAATAGCATGGAAGTATGCCGTGTTTGATTCCCCCTGTATGGTCCAGTTCTGGCGACTACGCTATCTCTAGAATGCCTCCTCTCTCTTGTATATCTCCATAATGGAGGTCTCAAGAGAGTACCTATGAGACCAGGCCGCTACCGAGAGGCCGTGCTGTTTGGCCTCCAGGTCTAGGGCCTGAATCTCCCGAAGAATAACCTCCTTTTGTTCCCTAAGGCCAGCCCCCAGGTTGGACCCCCAGCCTCTCATGAACCGTCGGATAGTCTGGGCACAGTGGTGCCAAACATCTATGGCACAATAGGCCCGCGGAGAGGGGGGGATGCGGCCGCCTCCCCCCACTTTGACCATACTTCTTCCACAAAGCCCTCCTTCTGTAGCCAGAAGGACTCGAAGTGGAAGCAGTTCAGTTGCGGGGAGGGGGGGCTCCCGAAGAAAGGAGGAGTGGGGTGTGATCAGATCTAAGCCTAGTGACTGCCTTCAGGGAACAAAGGGGGAAGCGAATCTCCCAATCAACCGAAGCGAAGACGCAATCAAGGACACTACGGACCGGGGTGAGTTTCTTATTGATACACGTATATCTAGCGCCCACACGCGAGATCTCACGGAGGGCAAGACCAGTGATGCAGTCGTTAAACATGTGCATCCTAGGGAGGTCGACATTCGCCGAGCTCTTATCGTCCAAAAAGCGGATCAGGTTGAAGTCCCTAGCAATCACTACGGGGATATCCACCCGTTCCACCTTCGACCGAAGCTCCTGCAAGAAGTTCGCCGACCTCCTATGGTTCGCGGGGCCATAGACAATGATCACCTACCACTTGAAGCGGGATTGTCTATGTGTGAGGGACATGCTCACAAAGCATTCCCCCCGGTCCATATCGTCAACCTCGAAGGTTTCCTCCTTCACACGGAGGAGGATCCCACCCGAGTGACCAACATCAGGGAGCCACGTCTAGGAGAACCTACAACGGCTAAGACCCTCCAACTCAGCAACAGTGAAGTCCTGACGAATCATTTACTAAAGACCGACAATATCCGGAGCCTAGAGACGAATATACTCCTTAATATGGCGGCAACGACCCTCATGCCCGAACCCCCTGATGTTCCAGATGAACGCTCGGAAGGCCCGAAGGATGTTCATCTAGAACACTCAGTGTTGGGGGGGGGCCTTAGTGGGGGCAGAATGAGCACGGCTACGGGATTGGGACTTGGACTTCTCAGGATCCCTAGGTGGTCTCCCCCGAGGCCTCCCCTAGGGGGAAGGCCTCGGGGTGGCCTCCCTGCCATCAGGGGCAGGAGGGGAGCCCTCGCTGAGGTTAGGGTCGGGAGCCCTATCCTCGGCCAGGATTCGGGAGCGTTCGCGCTCTCGAGCATCACGTGCTCGGGCGGCCGCAATTGCACCCTCATATCCCTCCCGCGCCTTAATGGCGGCAATCTGAGACATCTTAGGCCCCTTGTCACCATGGAAGACAATCCCACAGACATCTGCCACCTCAGCCAAGTGCGCCAAAGGGACCTCGGCAAGAACTGAGAAGCTGGAATCCGACATAGAAGATGAACCAAAAACCAAGAGAGAGGGAGGGAAGTACACGAGAACTCACACGGCGATCCTGGCCCAGTCGCGCTCCTCCACCGTCGGCTCGGGACCGGTCAAGCCAGCGCTGGAACCCGCCAAGCGGACGCTCTGACGGAAGGGCGGGGGAGGGGAGGACGCGGGGCCCAAGGACGACGCAGGGAGGAGGGCGTCGCAGGACTGGCGCCCATAGAGGGGGCCGAGTGAAGGACCGCCAAGTCTAGTGTGACCAGGGCGAGCGCGTAGCACACCACCCCCGGCGAGTGCGGCGAGGTCCGAGGGCACACCACCATCCCCACACTCCTAGAAGTCACCACCTCCGTCGAGGGGGGAGGGGAGGGGGGCCAGCTGCTCCTGCATGGACGGGAGGACAACAGAGAGGTTGGAGCCGTACTGAGCAATGTCGAGGCCGATGGAGAGAGGTGGGTCGGGGCAAAAGCACCGCGGCAGATCCACTGGGGCCAGCTTGGCAGGGGCGCTCCTAGATAGGGGTCGGTGGTCCGGGAAGAACGGGGCCCCACCTGCATGCTCCCCCTGATCAACGACTGATCGCTCGCGGCCTGAGAAGCCACACGGCCACCCCCTTCCCCTTGAGATGGCTGGGGAGGCAAAGGGGACGCGTCGGTCATCAGAGGCGAAGCCGGGTCGGACCCAGAATCACTATCCCCGGAGGAGTCGTCCCCGCGGCCCCCCTATCCCTTCCCCTGTATGTCCTCAAACGGGGCGGGAGGAGAGGGACCGGGGGATCCGGCCCGGGCGGGGCCTCTCCGTCCTCCAGCTCCACCAGAAGGTCACGCCCTACCCAGTCGAAGAAGAAGCGCGGAAGGGAAACCGAGAAGACCGAGGTGTGCGGGCATAGAAGCCGCAGCCGGACGGCCCCGTGACCCCCCCGAGACCCCAAGTCCACCTCCAGGGGCTTGCCCACGGCCTAGGACACCAGCATCATGAGCCCTGGCTGCCGGGCCTCGGAAGGGAGCCCAGACAGGCGGACCCAGACCTCCGAGAGAGTGGGGACAGACTCCTGCGCCGCTGAGGCCGGCTGGATAGAGACCTTCAGCTGGTGGATCGGGAGGGTGAAGGACGAACCGCATGCACACATGCTCAGAATCGCGACTGAAGGAAAGGACACAGCAAACTCGGAGGCGGAGACGCGACGGACCGGCCACTCGTGGCCCGGCAGGACCGCGCGAAGCTCATCCTAGACCAGGGACTCAGTCACCTCGACAGACAGTGGGGGGTCCTGCTCTGGGAGGACGGTGACCATCGGCAGCGTCTCTGGCACCCGCATCTGAACCCCTCCCATGTCGACAAAGTAGAACCCCCCATCCACTCCGTGGCCGTAGTACTCCAGGCACTCTCTCAGGCGAGGAACAGGGGGCACCACGACCCTCGAGGGCCCTGATGGAGCCAGACCCAAAATAGATGAGGTCGTGCCCTACTTCTTCTTCTTAGCCTTCTTTTTCTTCTTTGGCGCCGGCGCCTCTGCCGCCACACCATCCCATGACGCCTGTGGGCCGGAGGGCGAGCGTCCCGAGGCGCTGCCCGCGCGCCATGTCTCCCCATCCGTACGTCCGGCAGCAGGCCGGTCCACTATGGCAGGCCCCCTGGAGGGAAGCCTCTCGCTCTGCGTCGATGAGGGGCAGAGGGGACCACGACCTACCCCGGGGCTCCTCCATGCGGCGGCGTGCTCGGGGGGAGAGAGTGACGCCTTTCGTGGAGGCTGGTAGCGGGGGGGAGGGTGGCGGTTGTGGGAGCGGAAGCCGGCGGGGCCGCGTGCCGGGGCTAGCCAACGGACAGGAGGGGCTGGAGCCCGCGGGAGGGGGAGCGGTCCCGCCGTGGGGAAGGGCGGCAGGCGGAGGGGCTCCTCGGCCTCGACGCCATCAGGGCGGCGAGGTATGAGCGCGCCGGCGGCGGGGCACCGGAGGTGGGGGAGGAGGCGAGAGGGGGATGGCGGCAGGATCTAGAGGAGGGACAACCGAGGAGGATGGGGATGGATCGACACGCACAGGCACAAACCCTAGCGGGTGGGACAACCCCCCGCTGCCGTCCTGGGCGGTGGAAAGGGTGGGCCAGGGGTGGGTCGGCCGGCCCAGGCTACTAGCAGGCCTAGGCCCGCGAGCGGCCCGGCCAGCCATCCCTCCCCCGTCACCTCCCTCCTGGCCTGCGCAAGGCCTAGCGCGGCCCACGCCACGCCCCACTCCCCCGAACCCTGCTGGGGGCCAAGTCTTCTCGACCCCGACGAGGCATCCCCCCGCCGCCGCGGCTGGTGCACCTCAGCCCTCGACCATGGCCACTCCACCAGCGTCGGGCGCAACAAGGCAGATGGGCAGCGCGGCGTGGGAACACCCCTATCCTCGTCGGAGAGGGTCCACAACTCCCGCTCGTCCTCCGGCGGCGCCGCCAGCGACGACCGCTCCAGCAACCCTTCCTCACCCAGCTCATCCTCGACGTCACCCGAGGCGGCCTCGTGGAGGTTGGCGAGTTGCCCCACCCGCTCTGTCGACAACGGCCTGGGCGGAGGCGGCGTCGTCCTAGGGACCGGCGACCTCCGAGGCGCCAGCGGCGGGGGCAGGAAGCGAGGCCCCGTCATGACCTTGTGGGCAGGGAAGAGCAAGGAGGCACCTCGGCGGACGAACTCACCACGCCGGCGATCCCGCGCGTCCACCACCACTCCCTTTGCGTTCAGCAGGACAAGGCGGCCCTCCGGCACCCGGAGAACCACCGTCGCCGCCGACCACGCCGGCCTGTAGCCGACGAACACCGAGGCCGCCGAGGCTTTCCACCGCAGCGGAGGAAGCTCCGCGCAGGATGCCCAGCGACCATGGCGAACGGGAAGCCGCTGGCTAGGAGGGGAAAGGAGAGGGGGAGGGACGGCAGAGAGAGGCCGGGGGGCGGCGGCGCCCGGGGGCCGCCGGCGGCGGATCCAAGTTTGAATTCAAAGCCCGCTCACGGCGCTCCCCACGCGCAGCCGCATCCGACCGGGCATCATACATTCTCTTTTTTTTTGGCGTACATGTATTTGTTTTGTCCATAATAACGGTACTGGCCGGCCGGCCGGATGGTGTGGGGTTTGGACAGGAGTTCTCCATGGACTCGGCTTCCAAGATAGGTCGGCACGGTCAATATTACTCTGCCCAAAGGCGCCACGAAAACAGATCGAGACCCAACCCCAGGCAACGAACGCCACAACAGCTCGATCTCGCGGAAACATGGCGGCGCCGGCGACTAACAGCGTCGTCGTAGGAACAGTCAGCTGCCACCGCCGTTCAAAGCGCGCACGCGCCGCCCACGCTAACAGGTACGTGTATGCTGCTGTGTCTAGTAAGCTCATCTCGAACACACATTTCTGGTGTTAATTAACGCGGCGTACTGATCATGCGAGACGATTCTTCGTGGCTTTGCAGGAGGGATTGGGCCAACCTGACGGCGGGGCCGGCAGGCCTGATCGCGGAGAAACTCCTCGAGGATGACGTCGCGGATTACCTCCGCTTCCGCGCGGTGTGCGCCCCATGGCGGCGATGCACCGAGTCCCTGCACAGCGGCAAGATGGACAGCGGCCGGTTCCACCCACGCCGATGGATAATGGTCCCCGAGGTGTTCGCCGGCCGCGCCAGCCGCCGCGATTTTCTCAACGTCTCGACGGGGGAGCGCGTCCGCGTGGACATCCCGGAGCTCCGGGACCGAGTCGTGGTCGGGCTAACCTCCGATGGCCTCCTCGTCCTCCTGTGCGGGAAGGGCAGCGGCGAGCTCTGCCTCCTCAACCCGCTCACCCGGCAGCTCACGGCCCTCCCGAACGTCGCCTCGCTGCTCAATAGCAGGTCCACGTCGAGCAGTACTAACTTGTTAAGCGAATTGAATAAGTTACGTCCGTGCTTCGGCACCGGCCTCGCTGACGGCTCGACGGTGGCGCTGTACTTCGAGCACGACGAGGCAGAGCTGGCCGTCGCTAGGCCCGGCGACGAGCGGTGGAGGTGCCGCGTGAGGCCACAGCCGAAGCCTGACTCAGACTCGGACTCGGACGAAGACTCGGACCTAGAGCCGTCGGAGGCCGTCGTCTCAGCCATATCCTTCGGGAGCCGCTTCTACTGCATCACCGGGAAGGGCGTCAAGTTGGTCGACGCCGCCGCCGCCGCCAGCGGCCAGGCGCCGCAGGTCGTGTGGGCGGTCGAGGAGGACGAATATTTCCACTGGCTGGACATCCGGGACATCCTAGTGGACAACGACGGCGAGCTGGTCATGGTGCGGCCGATACCGGGAAGCAAACTGCAGAGTTACGAGGCGCACCGGGTGGACCTGGATGCGGGGAAGATGGTGCGCGTCCGCAACCTACGCGGCCGCGCCGTGTTTGTCTGCGAGAGGAGTGGCCGCGCGGTGTCGGTGCGCCCTGAGCTATGCTCGACCATCAGGGCCGACACGGTGTACAAGTGCTGGTGTGAGAGGGATGAGAGCCAGCCGAGGATCAGAGCCTGCCACGTGGAGAAAGGGTGGATGACCTGGGACTCGTGTGTCCACCGGGGCAGCGTCGTCGACTATTTGTCGCGGTACGTCTGCCGGTCAGAGGATACCACCGTCGTGCCCGCTCCTGCGCCGCCACCACGTCGGCGGAAGCGGAAGGCCAGCTCGAAGGTGTTTGGGGATGACTGGGTCAACTAGCTATGGTTTAGCATCAACTATATAGGACCTACACCTAGTACTATGTTAGCATCAGTTGTTGATGATACCTTTGTTTTGTTGTAGTCATATGTAAGCATAATCGTAAGTGATCCTTTGCTGGTTTAGTATTCTAGAGACTTTGATTCATAAATATATAGAATCAGGAACTGAGGGTGTAATATTGTTTCCTTTATATTTATTATTTCAGTCTGTCTCTACAACAACACATAACCTACCGTTTTTCTTCATATATATTGTTCTAAACCATAGAGGAATCAAGTCTGACATTACTGTGCTGGATTCACTACAGGACGCGTGCGCTACGTCGAGGGCAAAAAGCCTTTGGAGTTGGCCAAAATACCCTCGGCGTATGGTGGCTGCCCTCGGCGTAGCCTCTTCGGCAAAGATCTCCCTCGGCGGAGCACACTCAAGCCATTGACGTATCGAAATACCGTTGGCGTATGCAAAGCCGTTTGCCGTCGGCGTAGCGGTCGTCGGCATAGCCTGTCGGCTGGTTCCAAAATAATTTTTTTGAAAAAAAATATTTTTTTTTATTTTTTTTCTCAATTTTTTTATTCTTTGAATTGTTTCACTTGTTAATCTCCTACTTTGAACATTTTTAACACTAATTATACTTAATATTTGATTAAATTTTAGTATTAGTCAAACTTTCCAAAAGGTCATCCATCCTAATACTACTCCAGCTTCAGCACGCTTAACTTCTTCGTTCTTTCAGAATCCGTTTTCGCAAAGTAATTCATACATTAGTGTCAATACTATGATTTCAATCCTATTAACTCTTATATCATTATGTCACATGTTTGTATTTTTTGAAATTACAAACAATTATTTAAGTAAATATTAATGAATAAGTAAAAATATTATTGAATTCAAATAAAAATATAATAATTTTATTTTTTTGTATTTTTCTATTTAATATAGAATAATTACTATCTTTAAATCTGTAAATCGAAATTCAACAAATAATATGTCTAAATTGATCAGAAAAATGAGAGGAATCCAAATATGATATCCATATCAACTATTCACAAATCCTTCGTTTTTGAATTAGCTATTTGGTGGTTGCTTTAGAAAATCCCCTTTTTGCGCTCGGATAATGAAAAATGCCTTTTTGGTGCGATGAAAAGGAAAACTTGCATTGGATATTTGATAAAATAGCATATTGTGAACCTAAAAATGATTTTTGTAAAAAAAACATGAGCATTGGATCATGTACCTGTAGTTCATATCTGACCCACTTCCTGTCGATTCGGCAGGAATTTGTCTTTTTCTCCAAAGGTGGACGGAAAGGTTTCGGATCCCCCTATTGGGACATTGTCTATATAAGGTGGTATAGTATTTTTGTAAAATTTGGTGGTAGTATTTTGAATTAGCAATTTGGTGGTTGCTTCACAAAACCGTCCGTTTTTTATGCTCGGAAAATAGAAAATGGCTTTTTGGTGCGACGAAAAGGAAAACTTCCTCCTGCAACATTGTTCGCCATCCCATGATGCATGTGTATGCATAATATGGGTACATTATCACAAACTATGTCTTGATTCTAGCCATAACATTGGTCATTTGACCCGAAAGCCAAGAAACCTCAAATGTGATAGGTCATTTTGTGAAGGTTTTTTTGAGACATAATCAATATATCAAGTTTGATATTTTTCATATAACTATGTCAAATAATATGACACCACGCAAAGGTTTCGCATTGTTTCGATTGTTTTTGAAATTTTTATGCCCGTTTTAAACTATCGTCAAACTTTGTCGAACGACGGGCGTGTAGATTCTTAGCTCGGGGTCGAGCCTCGCTAAACTTGCATTGGATCTTTGATAAAATAGCATATTTTGAACCTAAAAATGATTTTTGTAATAAAACATGAGCATCGGATCATGTACCTGTAGTTCATATCTGACCCACTTCCTTCCGATTCGGCAGAAATTTGTCTTTTTCACCAAAGGTGGACGGAAAGGTTTCGGATCCCCCTGTTGGGACATTATCCATATAAGGTGGTATAGTATTTTTAAAATATGTGGTGGTAGTATTTTGAATTAGCCATTTGGTGATTGCTTCACAAAACCGTCCGTTTTTATGCTCGGAAAATAGAAAATGGCTTTTTGGTGCGACGAAAAGGAAAACTTCCTCCTGCAACATTGTTCGCCATCTCATGATGCATGTGTATACACAATATGGGCACATTATCACAAACTATGCCTTGATTCTAGCCATAACATTGGTCATTTGACCCGAAAGCCAAGAAACCTCGAATGCGATAGGTCATTTTGTGAAGTTTTTTTTGAGACATAATCAATATATAAAGTTTGATATTTTTCCTTATAACTATGTCACATAATATGTCACCACGTGAAGGTTTCACATTGTTTCGATCGTTTTTGAATTTTTTATGCCCGTTTTAAACTATCGTCAAACTTTGTCGAACGGCAGGCTGTAGATTCTTAGCTCGGGGCCGAGCCTCGCTAAACTTGCATTGGATCTTTGATAAAATAGCATATTGTGAACCTAAAAATGATTTTTGTAAAAAAATATGAGCATCGGATCATGTACCTGTAGTTCATATCTGACCCACTTCCCTCTGATTCGCAGAATTTGTCTTTTTCACCAAAGGTGGACGGAAAGGTTTCGGATCCCCCTGTTGGGACATTGTCCATATAAGGTGGTATAGTATTTTTTTAAAATGTGGTGGTAGTAATTTGAATTAGCCATTTGGTGGTTGCTTCACAAAACCGTCTGTTTTTTATGCTCGGAAAATAGAAAATGGCTTTTTAGTGCGACGAAAAGGAAAACTTCCTCCTACAACATTGTTTGCCATCCCATGATGCATGTGTATGCACAATATGAGAACATTATCACAAACTATGCCTTGATTCTAGCCATAACATTGGTCATTTGACCTGAAAGCCAAAAAACCTCGAATGAGATAGGTCATTTTATGAAGGTTTTTTTGAGACATAATCAATATATCAAGTTTGATATTTTTCCTTATAACTATTTCACATAATATGTCACCACTCTAAGGTTTCACATTGTTTCGATCGTTTTTGAATTTTTTATGCCCATTTTAAACTATCGTCAAACTTTGTCGAACGACAGGCATGTAGATTCTTAGCTCGGGGCCGAGCCTCGCTAAACTTGCATTGGATCTTTGATAAAATAGTATATTGTGAACCTAAAAATGAGTTTTATAAAAAAAACATGAACATCGGATCATGTACCTGTAGTTCATATCTGACCCACTTCCTACCGATTCGGCAGGAATTTGTCTTTTTCACCAAAGATGGACAGAAAGGTTTCGGATCCCCCTGTTAGGACATTGTCCATATAAGGTGGTATAGTATTTTTGTAAAATGTGGTGGTATTAATTTGAATTAGCCATTTGGTGGTTGCTTCACAAAACCGTCCGTTTTTTATGCTCGGAAAATAGAAAATAGCTTTTTAGTGCGACGAAAAGGAAAACTTCCTCCTACAACATTGTTTGCCATCCCATGATGCATGTGTATGCACAATATGAGAATATTATCACAAACTATGCCTTGATTCTAGCCATAACATTGGTCATTTGACCTGAAAGCCAAAAAACCTCGAATGAGATAGGTCATTTTATGAAGGTTTTTTTGAGACATAATCAATATATCAAGTTTGATATTTTTCCTTATAACTATTTCACATAATATGTCACCACGCTAAGGTTTCACATTGTTTCGATCGTTTTTGAATTTTTTATGCCCGTTTTAAACTATCGTCAAACTTTGTCGAACGGCAGGCATGTAGATTCTTAGCTCGGGGCCGAGCCTCGCTAAACTTGCATTGGATCTTTGATAAAATAGCATATTGTGAACCTAAAAATGATTTTTGTAAAAAAAACATGAACATCGGATCATGTACCTATAGTTCATATCTGACCCACTTCCTACCGATTCGGCAGGAATTTGTCTTTTTCACCAAAGGTGGACGGAAAGGTTTTGGATCCCCCTATTGGGACATTGTCCATATAAGGTGTATAGTATTTTTTTGTAAAATGTGGTGGTAGTATTTTGAATTAGCCATTTGGTGGTTGCTTCACAAAACAGTCCGTTTTTTATGCTCGGAAAATAGAAAATGGATTTTTGGTGCGACGAAAAGGAAAACTTCCTCCTGCAATATTGTTCTCCATCCCATGATGCATGTGTATGCACAATATGGGTATATTATCATAAACTATGCCTTGATTCTAGTCATAACATTGGTCATTTAACCCGAAAGCCAAGAAACCTCGAATGAGATAGGTCATTTTGTGAAGGTTTCTTTGATACATAATCAATATACCAAGTTTGATATTTTTCCTTCTAACTATGTCATATAATATAACACCACGCGAAGGTTTCGCATTGTTTCGATCGTTTTTGAATTTTTTATCCCTGTTTTAAACTATATATAATGTTTTATGTTTTACTTAATTTTTATTTATAAATGTGTAATATTTGAGTGTAGATAGGTAGGTCTTATTTTTCTGCAAATTTTGATATATTATTTGTATTTTTCTAAATTAGAATGATTTAGTTATGATTTTTCAAAGTTTAATGAGATAAAATAAAAAATAGCTACGCCGAGGGCAGCCGTCGGCGTAGCATATAATATGCCGAGGACAATTATACGCCGACGAATGCTTGGCGGGGCTGGCCTGGACGATGCCTACGCCGACGGCCCCGACGTTTGGCCGTCGGCGTAGCGACCGGCCGTCGGCGTATCTTCCCGTTCCTGTAGTGATTAGTGCCTCCGTAAGTGTTGCACTTTAGTTCTCCCAAATTTCTTTGTTTCCATGCCAACATACATTGTACATTGGATTTCTTTTACATCTTTAAACTGAAAGGCGACAAATAACCAAAAGTTGCTAGTATAAATTAGTACTGAGATGGCAATTTTACTCTGATCATTTAGTTGACTAGTAGCATGAATCATACTCTGATGATGCCAATTTTTAGGCATGGATGGTGAAGGAAATGGCTTGAAATAGAGCGTGATGAGTATCATCGCATTGTTAGCAAGACCTTCGGGAGTGAGGAGGAAGGATACCTGTTCTATAACGAATATGCAAAGGTCAAAGGGTTCAGTGTTAGAAAGGAAGAGGTGAAATACTTTTTGGGCACTAGGACACGTTTCAGGCGGCTTTACACCTTCTTTAAGGAAGGGCACCGTACATTGGCGAACTTTGAAGACCTGAACCGAAAAAAACTCCAAAGGCTCTTACTCAGTGTGGATGCAAAGCTCATTTAGAGATCGAGTTGACCGCGGCTACTTGTGAATGGTTCGTGATGAAGTTTGAGGATGAGCATAGACATGCACTCTCTAAAGAAGGCGAGTTTGCTTACTTGTACTCTCAGCGTAAGATGACACATGGACAGAAGGCTGATGTACTTTGTTACGTACAAGGACGGCTCCCAATTTGTGTTCATACAAAGACTAGGTTGTGCACATAATGCTGATGTAAAAGGAGGGCTCCAAGTTTGTGTTCATACAAAGACTAGGCTGTGCACATACTACTGATGTAAATTTCAGGACCTTCATCGCATATTATTATATGATAGATATATTTTAATTTTGAGTTCATTAGATGATAGAATTGCATGATAAAGCTTCAATTTTATTACGAAAAACAGTGATGTATGAATGTAAACAAAGGCAGAGTAGGATGTCTGAAGCATGTTGAAGTATTTTCTTATAATAATATCTTACTAAACAATTACAGTAGAATCCCCTTCAACAAGAAGTGTCCTTTTTTTTACAATGTTCAGAATAAAAAAATCTGTCATATTCAACCAACAAATTGCTTAACAGCAATCTGAAGATTCAGAAGAATGTTCTCGTAGAAAGTAGATACCACACACACACATGTTTACATATCGGCCAGACATTGCCTAGGATCCTTGCACCAACCAAAATATAACGTACTAAACACACACTTTTGTAGAGAAAAAAAAATGCTACTCCTACTGTTGATGATCATGAACAATGAAACTGGATGTACTAGCTCCTTCAGTGAAACTTAATTGACGAGAAACTGACAACGATCTATGCTATCTCCTGGCCCTGGGCTTGAAGCATTAATCTTGTATATTCACCCAGGACAGGCGGAACAAAGGTAGTGGCAAAACCATTCAAAACTAGATATCACTATGTCAGAAAACAGAATGAAATCAGCTTGCTCGCCGGCGTCAGTTCCAACGGTGGCCTCAGGCACCATGGTGGGCTCGCTCGCCGGCATGTGCGTGCGTCGGTTCCACGACGCGCTGCGCTCCGTCGAGCTCCCCTACCCCGCGTCCGCGCGCATGCTGGACGAGGGAGGGAGGTCACCACGAGCCCAAGTACACAAGGCGCCGGTGGCCGGGAGATCCGGCGACCAATTCCTTCCGTGAGGCCGCTGCAAATCACTCTCATTCTAGCGCCTCACCTCCGTCCCGGATTTCTTGCTCGCCCTAACTCCTCTGTGAGGCCACTGCAGCAGTCGCTTCTGTCTCGGACGTCGTGTTCGCCAAGCCCCAGGCGCCGGCAGCCGGGAGATCCATCGCGTCCTAACTCCTCCTTCAGGCTACCGTATAAGCGCTTCGCCTCCGTTCCGGACGTCGTGCTCTCCCGCCGGAGACAAGGCCACGTCTGTCTGCGTTCATGGAGCACAGCGGCGGCAGGGTCGCACGATGGCATCGTGGCTTAGGCCCAGTTCTTTTGGCGGCTTCTCCAGGAAGCCGGCCGCCCTACCCCAGCTTTTTGGGAAAGCCGGTTTCAAAAATTTACAAGGCTTCCAAAGTGGTTAAGACTAAACTAACTTGGAAGCCTCACAAAATTTTAGAACCGGCTCCCAAAAGGGTAAGCGGCTTCTGGAGAAGCCGCTAAAGAACTGGAAGCGGTTTTTCCAAAGGCTTCCAAATTAGTTTAGCCTTAACCACTTTAGAAGCCTCGTATTTTTTTTGAACCGGCTTCCTCAAGAAGAAGCCGTCGGAAGCTGGGGCCCTAGTGTCATCGGGTGGAGATGGGGACCAAATGCGAGCTACTAAGTTAGAAGTTTTTTTTACTACACACGGGTACTATGGGCTCTATTGGGCCGGGCCTCTCTTCCGGGATTTTGCCATCGCGAGGTCATCAGGAGGAATCGTACCGGTGCTCTTTTTAACACCGGTATAAACGTTTGTGGTCCATTGGATTAACCAAATAGACGGCTACTGCTTAATTGAGGGTACCACAAAACGTCTCGTAGAAGATAGTAGCACGTACAGCTAGGGCCGACTTTTTTTAGCTTATGATTCCAAAGTAGCTGGACTTTGAGAGATTATGGAGAGAAGCCGTGGTGGGGAGAAGCTGACAGAATCTGCTACCTTCTATTCTTTTTAGCTTCCAGACATTTGGCTTGTTTGATGGTTGAGTGGTGAAATGTCCGTAACATCCCTAAATTTTATTTGTATGCTAGTTTTTAGTACAAATTAGATAGAAATGAATAAAGGAGATTATAAAACAAACAAATGCGATGATACCATTCATTGTATAATTCATTACATGCCAAAATAAAATAAGTCTTTTGTAGTTATTCAACAATTACAATTAGAATACTGCTCAGGCTACATTGAAATTGATTTCCTCTTGCCTAATCAGTTTCACTGTAAATAAACTACACTAAAATTCATGTGCTCATGCCTAATCAGTTTCACTACCAATCAGTTTCACTGTTTTCATTGTAAACAAAACAGGGACGTGCTAACTGCAGCAGTGACTGAGAGGAGGACATGGAGAGATCGGCATGCGGGCGGCTGGCGGTGGCGGAGGGCGGCGGCCGGTGAGCCGGGAGCGGGTCGCTGTCGCAGGAGGACGAGGAGAGGGTCAGGGCGGCGGGCTTCTGTCGACGAGGAGAGGGTCGGGGCAGCTGCCGCCGGTCAAAGCGGTGACCCGGCAAGAGAATCTGGTGGCCGGTGGCGGAGGCGGCGGAGGCGGCCGGTGGAAGCGACGAGGAGGCGGGTCATTGAGAGACGAGGAGAGAGGGTCAGGCGGGCTTGTCGGCGAGAAGAGGTCAGGCAGCTTCCGCCGGTGGGAGGAGGCTGACCGGCGAAGAAGCGAATCGTGGTGGCGGTGGTGAAGGCGTCGGACGGAATGGCCAGCGAGCAGTCTGGTCAGCCTTGGGAGGACGAGGAGAGGGTCGGGGCGGCGGGATTCTGTCAACAAGGAGAGGGTCGGGGTAGCTGCCGGTGGGAAGGTGACCAGTGAGAGGCGAATCTGTGGTGGAGGTGGCGAGGCGTCGGAAGGCGTCGGGCGAGCCTGAGCTGGAGTCGTATCGCAGGAGGACGAGGTGAGGGTCGGCGCGGCGGGCTTCTGTCAACGAGGAGAGGGTCAGGCAGCCGCCTTGGTGGGAGGCTGACCGTGAGAGGCGATCTGGTGGAGGTGGCGGAGGGCGTCGGAAGGCGTCGGAGCGGCGAGCCTGGAGCGGGTCGCTGTCGCAGGAGGACGAGTGGTCGTGTGGCGGGCTTCATCAACGAGGAGAGGTCAGGCAGCCGCCGGGAGGAGGTGACCCGTGAGAGAGGCGGTCTGTGGTGGCGGTGGTGAAGGGCGTCGGAAGGCGTCGGAGGAAGGAGGAGCGAGGCCAGCGGCTATCCGCGAGAGAAGACGAGAGAGGTCGAGGCGGCGGGGCACATCCAAGGAGAGGTGAGCGATTGCCGCCGTTGGAAGGCGATAGATGACCAGAAAGGGAAATCTGGTAATTTGGCGGTGGCGGAGGGCATCGGAAGGCGTCGGAGAAGCGACGTCTGTGGCCAGAGCGGCCGGGGAGTCGCTGTCGCAGGAGGACAAGGAGAGGGTCGGCGCAGGCTTGTCGGCGAGGAAAGGTCGAGGCATGCCGCGGTGGGAAGCGGTGACCAGAAGCGAGCAGCTGGCGGTGGCGAAGGGCGTCAGAAGGCGTATTATTCAGCTCGGTGTAGCCCTCGGTGTAGCCACGATCGGCTGTCGGCATAGTCTCGCGGTGTATAGCCTCGGCACACACGCGATGGCCGTCGGCGTACACGTGGGCCGACAGGCAGTAACCGGCCATCAACACAGAAGCGGTGGGTCCCGCCGGCCCGTTAAAGACCGCCAGCCGTCGAACGCCTCTACGCTGAGGGTCATGCCGTCGGCATAGACCAGCGCAGCGCTATCAGACATCAAATTTTTATTTTTTCAAAAAAAAAATTAATTGCTAATCTGACAAGCATCTTTTTTGAATTGTTTGACTCGTTAATCTCACACGCGTTAAATTTTCTAATTGCTAATCTGACAAGCATCTTTTTTGAATTGTATACTCTAAATATAATTAATCTTCGATCAAATTGCACTCATGATCAAACTTTCCGATCGCTCACTCATCCTCGTACTACTTCAGCTCCAATATGCTTAACTTCTATGTTCATTCTGCATGAGCTTCCAATACATAAATTAAACCATATTAATAGTACTACCATATCAATCCTATTAATCCTTGGACTATGGTGTCACACGCCTTTATCCTTGGACTATGGTGTCACACGCCTTTATTTTTAAAATTTGAAAAAAAAATTTAAGTAAAAATAAATAAATAAGTAATAATAATCTTGACTTCAAATAACAATAAAATGAATTTTTTGCTTTTTTATTTAATATGGAGTAATTTATATCTTTAAATCCGTAAATCAGAATTCGACAAATAATATGTCTAAATCAATCATAAAAATGAGAAGAATCCAAACATGACACCCCTATCATATTTTTCATTATGCATCAAGTATTTTTAAATAAAATTCATTTAATAGTGTTCAAATATTCAAAAAAATCATATAAAATTTTCCCTTTTGAATTTGAGGATTCTAAAAAATCCTTAGCTCGGGGCTGAGCCTCGCTAAACTTGCATTGGATCTTTGATAAAATAGCATATTGCAATCTTGTAGTTCAAATCTAACTCACTTTCTACCGATTTGGTAGGAATTTATGTTTTTCACGAGGGATGGACAAAAAGGTTTAAGATACCCCGATTGGAACATTGTGCATGCAAGGTGGTCTATTATTTTTGAAAAATGGGGTGGTACCATTTTAAAACTTTAATTTGGTGGTTACTTCACAAAACACCCCATTTTGGGTACTCGGAAAATGGCTTTTTGGTGTGACGAAAAAAACTTCCTCTTGCAACATTGTTCGTCATCGCATGATGCATATGTGTGCACACTATGGACAAATTATCGCAAACTATGTTGTGATTTTAGCCATAACATTGGTCATTTGACATAAAAGCTAGAAAACCTTGATTGAAATAGGTCACTTTGTGAAGGTTTTTTTATATAGAACCAATATACCAAATTTGATATTTTTCCTTGCAACTATGTCACATAATATGACACCACGTGAAGGTTTTGAAATGTTTTGATCGTTTTTGAAATTTTTATGCTTGTTTCAAAGTATCGTCAAACTTTCTAAAATGGCGACCATGAAGATTCTTAGCTCGGGACTGAGCCTCGCTAAACTTGCAGTGGATTTATTATAAAATAGCATATTGCGAATCTAAAAATTATTTTCCCGAAAAATCATGTGCATCAGATCATGTACCTATAATTCAAATCCAACTCACCTCCTGCCGATTCGGCGAAACTCTAGATCGGAGGCCCCGCAGTCTACCCCTATATCTTTCTCTATATGAGGGTATACCATCAAACACATGCTCCATTTGCCTCTTGCACTCATGCTCTGCCTTTTGCACTCATGCTCCCTCTGCCTTTTGCACTTGTTGTCCTTCTGGCACCTGGTTCAGGAATGGATTCTCTTCCATCTTCCACAAAAGTAGTGATCTCTGGTAGTGGTTGTTCCACTATTTGGTGAGGAAATAATTAGGAGTAAAAAATAAAAATTGGAAGGTGGTACACCGAGGGTGGCTGTCGGCGTAAGTGCGTGGAGGTTATGCCGAGGGTAACCCTCGGCGTATCCATAACGCCGTGAGAACGCCGTCACGACATGGTCTTTCGGGGGCACACGTCCACCCCTTACGACGAGGGTAGCTGTCGGCGTAGAATTTCTTACTCCGACGACTGTTGTGACGGGCTAGCCTAGCCGAGTGCTACGCCGACGGCCCCGACCTTTGGCCGTCGGCGTAGCGTCGGGCCGTCGGTGCCTCGCGCCATTCTTGTAGTGATTACGGATTTGAAATTAGCGGAATTATCACGTTGGGCAAGCAAACAAAAAAGTATTGTCACAGATTCTCATCAGGACGTCGCTCTATGCCTTCGACACCTATCTGTTCCTTCTTATTTGTTCCATTTCACCGAAAATGACATCTCCAGTGGTTAGGGCGTCCAGCGCCAATCCAAAAAAACCCGATCAACCGTGCGCGGAGACTTGTATTTTCTCATTTTGCAATTTAACCCACGCAAAAAGCAAAAAAATTTGCTGCAGTTCTGCCAGGCGAGTGGATAAGAGGGAGGAACCCTAACCTAGCAGCACTGCCGGCCGGGTGGACCTAGAAGCGGGGAAGGTGGTGCCCGTCTGCGACCTGCGCGGCCGCACCGTGTTCGTTTGCGAGAACAGCGGTGGCGCGGTGTCAATGCACGCCAAGCTGTGCTCGACCATCACGGCCGACATGGTGTACAAGTGCTGACATAGCTTAAGATTTGACGGGAAAGAGAGACATCCGAGGATTAGTGCCCGCCATGTGGAGAACGGGTGGATCACCTTGGACTTTTTGTCCAACGGGGCAGTGTCACGGAAGCCAAAGGCCAACTCCAAGTTTTTTGAGAACGACTGGGTCAACTAGCTATAGTTAGCATCAACCGGGACGTATGGCTAGAACGCATCCACCGTCAGGATTAATTAGCACTATTTCTTTTTTCTTTTGCTCGGTACTACCACTATTTCTCATTTGATGCATAATCTATTATTAGAAAATTGAAAAAATCATAAGTATTATTACAAATTTGAAAGAGAAAAACGTAAAAACGGTCTATTAACTTGCCATGAGTGTTCTGGTTTGCTGACGTGATAGTTTATTTTTGGCGATTCGCCCCTAGATTTTTATTTGTTTTCACTTGTAGGTCCTCCGTCCAGCTGTTTGGGCGATACTTAACATTTGATGAAAGGCCAAATGTTCAATTTGCTGACGTGGATTGGATCCGCATGTGAGTTAATGGTGGAAGGGGAGACCGGAGACGGAGCTCTGTGAACGTATTTTCTTTCTTTCTATCGCTGTAGGAGTACTTGGATCCGCATTAGGAGTTCTACAAGGACTCAGTTTCCGGCCTACAAGGACTCAGTAGGCGGCAACACGATCGCCATGTACGGTCGTCCATATATATTAGAGCATCTCCACTCGTCTATCCAAGAGGCGGTTCTGAACGCCGAAATTATCGTGCGGACGCCAAAAATCGGCCCAATCGCGTATCAGGACCTCTTTTCGTCCGGATTTTAGCCAACTTTGGTCCGGACTATCCAGACCGAACCCAGGATCCCGGATACGCCCTGGGGATGCCGGACGAAGCGAATTCGGCGAGTGGACCAGCCTGTCAGCGACAGAAGCCGACTTGTGTGCGTAAAGGGCATGGGAGATCTCCACCTCCTCAACCCGCTCACCAAGCAGCTCACGAGACTTGCTTAAGCAAATCGAAGAACGTGTGCAGCGCCGGCCTCGCTGATAGCTCGACGGTAGCGCTGCACTTCGATGACTATGAGGTACAGCCAGGCCCGTCTCCAGGATTTGGGGGCCCTGGTGCGACTTATAAAAAAGGGGTCCTAATTTTTGTTCGAACTATAACTTTATAATGTAATTTTCCGTACAATGTTTGGAAATATATAAAGTAATCATTCTAAGAGATTAAGTATGGCACTAAAGTAACATACTGGAACTACATCTCATTCTTATTTTCAGCCCCTTGTACAATCAGATGACTCCATTGGACAAAACTTATCATATCAGATTATCCTACCATGATTCATGGTAGAAATAATCCACTGTACCTTTTGACAGGTTCGTTTTATTTCTTTCAGCTGCTCAAGGTAGCAGTGAACGATCCTAATCTAGACAAGATAGCAATCAATTACAAAGTACAAAAGACTTGCTTTTTTGCATCTTGAAATTGCACTAGCAGACCAAGAAACATTTAGCTACTCTAGGAAGAATCACTGATTGATGGACAAAGATTGGATGGATTCACGGTCCAACAAGGCGCAATATTGCGCTGCAGTCCTGCTCCTAGGCCCCTCTATCGATCTGCCGGCTTGGACTAGGAACAAGAAGAGAACAACGATCGGGGGACGGGGGCACGCCGGCACGCCGGCACGGCGCGAGCTGAGTGTATATTGAACGAATTGGCGATGGGGATTTTGGCAGTTCTTTGCTTGAACCGGGCCGCACAAGTATAAGAAGAGAAAATAGAGCTGGACTACAGGTATTCGGAGGCCTCTGGAATTTGGGGGCCTGGTTCGATCGATCACTTCGAACATGCCCATCGACGGGGCTGGGTACAGCTGGCCGTCGCCACGCTCGGGGACGAGCGGTGGAGCTGTCGTCCGTGGCCAAAGTCAAACTTGGACTCCATCGTTTCAACCCTTTCGTTCGCAAACCGTTTCTATTGCGTCACCAAGAAGGGCATCAAGGTGGTGGACATCGCCTCTGCTAGCGAGAGGCCATGGCTCGTGGAAGCGGTCGAGGACGAAGGTTTCTATTGGGTAGGCAGCAGAAGAGATGTCTTAGTGGACAACTAGTAATCGAGCACGTGCACATGCACGTTTCATAAACATGCCCACATATGAAAATATAGCATCGTAGAATGCTCACATGAGATGAAAATATAACAATACATGCTATGGGTAATTTGAGCCGATCCCTGAATTTAGGCCAACCTTGGAAAAGCTGTAAATGGATTGTTTTTAAGATCAATAGAGCAACTGCCCTGCTCCACAATTTTCATACAATAGAAGAGAATTGTTCTATTTTTTATGTAATGCAAAACATTAGTAGTCATGTGAGGTACAGACGCATACAAACCACGGATTCCCTAGCTATGTATCTTTACAACGTCTCCAGACGGAAGGTCTTTCATGAGCTTGGGACATTGAATTAAGTAGACATTATGCACAACTATCACTGATCTGAAGCTTGTTACGGCGAAAACATGTGTCAACAAAATGCGTAAGACCTCATATCTAAGCTTGAAACCCTGGTTGTCAGAACAACCAAGCCACGTGAATAGAAAGTGTCACATGAACACAAAATAAAATGAAGTAAAAATGGACCAATAACATTAAATATCATGTTTCAACAAAATTAAATTGGTTTCTGCACAAAGCGCTATGTATCATCTTAATTTTCGTATTTGCAGGAAATGGTTTGAATAATACCAACATACATTAGTAAAGGAGATAATGAGTGATAAAGAACCGGTATAATTTACCATGATTATGCAATATATCCATCAGTGCAGACACTTTTAGATACCCCGCACTTCATTCAAGAGCTAAGAAACAGTTTGAAACTACTAAATACTACTATATGATGAGAGCAACGAACATATCAAATCGAAAGAGTAAAAGATCTTTCGGTATTTTGCAGAGCAAAACTGAATGCAGCCGGGACATTTTCTGAAGCATTTCAAAAGCACAAACAAATCTGAGAGTTAATTGCTGATTACTAGTAGAGGTCCACACGCTGCCAGCGGCCATGGAATTCACCCCGTGTGCATCCTTACCAACCTTGACACCTCACCAGCTGCTGAGCATTGAACTATGAAAACGCTGAATCATGTCATTCACAAGTCAGATACTACTTGAAAACTAAAATATGATTAAGTAACATGCTACGATAGAAGTGAACATCCTGAATCAAAATACCAGATTGTGTTGCGCGCGGGCATCAGAGCTACCTCTCGTCTCAGCGTTCAGCGCGGCCTCGCGTGCTAGTGGGGGCGGTGACGGAGGCATCTCAGTGGGGGTGGCGTCGTGTGCGGCGGGGGCAGAGACCTCTCGCCCCGGCGTTCATCGCGGCCTCAAGTGCTGGCCGGGGCAGAGACGGCGGCGTCTCGTCGGGGGTGGCGTTGTGCGCGGCGGGGGCAGAGGACTGTCGTCCCGGCGTTCATCGTGGGCTCGCGTGCCGGCGGGGGCAGCGGCGTCTCGGCGGGGGTGGCGTCATGCGCGGCAGGGTCAGAGGCAGGGGTGGCAGCGGCAGCGGCCGGGACGGAGGCGGGGGAGGCCACGGCGGTGGAATCCTAGCTTGCAACCGCTGTGTATTTTCTGAGATTGGCGAGACGCGGGCGTGGGATCGTGCGCTTGTCCCTGATGAGCCGATAAAGACGGCTGATACGTGAGCCGTAGGATATATTGATTTAACGGTCTAGATTGGTGGGATTTGACCCTCTGGGTCTTTTAATATTAAACTAGTAATCGGGCACGTGCACATGCATCGTATGGACAAATGGACATTTTTTATTGTACATATGTAAAAATATATTTTACTCATTTTAAAGATAATAATAACGTGTAGAAAAAATACTTCAGTGTCTCAAAATCATTCTTTTAAAGCTAATAATACTATGCAGAAATAATATCATCATGATCCTTTACTCTCTCTAGTACAAGGAAATATTTTTTAAAATTATACCGACACCGTACCTCCACTTACCAAACAGGGCTATAATAGATGCCAAATAAAAATAAGGTACTATAGGATCCCTTCCCATGTAGTAAAACGAAACAAATCCTAGTCAGTTATTCATTACTCCGAAAAAAGTTTGAGAGCAAGGGATCCCCTAAATAAATTTGTATTCGCTTAATTCATGATGATATACGAAATAAGGACAAAACTAATTCCAAAGTTAAATATAGTGATGTTTCATACTCAGGGCTCTCACCACCGTTGGCGCTGCTGATTATTGTAATCGGTTGTAGATAGTGTGGGGTCAGAGCTCTGCACGTTTCAAAAGTACGCACCAAGCCGAGCAATTTTGCTAACCAAGCAACCATTTATCAACTTTGTATGATCGTTAAAGGGATTTTTTTTACCTTCTCCAATGGGTACACAATCTTCATATAATCAGCACACTTCTTTCAAGTTCCAAAGAAGACAGATGATAACTTGTTTTGCACCTTGAACTGACGAGCATACGAAAAACGATTTATAGGCTGTAATATGCGACAGGTTCGAAAAGCATGATATTTCTGATTGTACTACATGAAATAATAAATCAAGAGCAAGGACAACCTATGAGGTTGAAATATTATATTCTAGGTAATACAATGTCTATCCGTTTCATAATATTTTCACGATAAATATAAGTGCGGCCCAAAGAATGGCTAGAATTCTTAGGAATAGGCTAAAAAATAGTGCGGAGTGATCAAATAAAGAAGGGTGAGATGTTGTGCCTGCTCATTGTTTGCCTTCCCACATGAAAACCAAAAACAATTATACTTTGATGGGATTCCTGATGTGATTGGGAGAAATGATGCATGACAAACTTACATGTGGGGAAGTTTTTGTTAAAGGTGCCTGTTTTTCTAGTAAAATATGATCTAAATGAGTCTTACAGTAAAGAAATCCATCCATGAGTAGTAGTAGAACATCTAAAAATAGTACACTTCAACGTTATCCTATGGGCAACACAAAATTCAGATCACAGAGCAATAAGTGTGTGAAAGTGAAACATAATATACCGACTTTTGATCTCTCACATGACTAAAATCACAATTTCCTAAGGACTACAAGTCAAACAATCGTGATTACCTTCAATCTATATTTAGTCCATATAGAATTTGTTCCGCTAAAGAGACTTCAGTGCAAAGTAACTTTACATTGATTAATGGATGTGCAAGAAAACTACACAATTAGGAAAACTACATAGATTCAGTTATACAAGAAAAGTAAAGATCGCATGGCAATGGTGAACATGAGTACATGACGATTTAAGAAATACATGTGAGTTTGTTGGTAATTATTGTAATCTATACACATTAAACTGCACAAAGAACATATATGTTTAGAATAACACCTTAGTTCGTAACTGATCCATAGTTTCTAACAGTTTACTACTCATTGACCACCCAATAACATGATACTGAAATTAATACAGTAAATAAATATATGTGATATCTGATGCTGCAGCTAGATACTCAACAACGCCAAATAGTGGTGTTAATTGTAACACATGCATTCTTCATTCAAAACTAATTTCTATTGTGGTAATTACAAATCGAAATACATATGAAGATGGGTATGATCAAGAACTGATTACAGACAAAGAAGCAGCACAGGCTCAACGCGAGTGGACCATATAGCATGTCTTTGTTGTTGTCCCCGGAGTCAATGGAAACAGATGGAACACATTGTGCAGGTTCTCTCTTAGTCTTAACTTCAGTTCACCTTTCCTTCATGTTTGGTAGTTATATGTGCTTCATTCTTTTACTCATGCTCTGGACTTATTGTATAGGTTTTGTACTATTTGGCATTATATTCTGGAGCTGTGACACTCATGTCCATGAAATGCTCAATGCTGTCATTGTAGTTCCTGAGATACATGTCTAGAAGTTTTCTTGTCGTGATTGTTTCTCATGAAAGCATGGACATTATGCTTTCTCAGCCAAGAGGAGATAAAGAAATCTCAACACACTATTCTCCTCCTAGAGAACATTGTCTATGAAATCGCATCAAATAAATTCCTTAGGAATCACCGAGCTAAATAAACAAGATACTGATTCACGTAGACTATATGGTTCACTGTTCACACGTAGCAGAAAGAATTTACATGAAACAGGTATTCTAAAAGAATCCAAAACTGAAGAAATAGAGGCAACCTCGAAATCCAGCGCCTGAAAGTTGTGGGGTAGTGTCCATACGGCCGGTGCATGGCGGTGCCGGTGAGGCATGCAGTTCGTCCTCACTTCCAGGCATGCAGGGCGCTTTTGCTGGTGGGTCTCCAGCGGGACGGCGAGAGGGGCCTGCGGGGTCGCCTGGGAGAGCTTGCAGCAGGAGTGCAAGAGGGCTGCTGCGGGAGTGTGGAAGAGCAGCGGCGGTCGCCTGGGAGGGCCTGCGGCTGGAGTTGGGAGCTCTATGGCGGTCTCCTGCGAGGGGATCGGCGGTCGTCGCCTAGACGGGATGCTGCTAGGGCAGGGGAGGGCTGCGGCGGCGAGGGTGACGTCGGGAACTGATGAAAAAACTGTCTCGATCGCAAAAGTGGGTTTGCGGGGAAGTTGCCGCGTAGTGCGTTGTCCGCCCTGTTCGTGATGAGCCGTCAAAGACGGAGAAGATTTGAGCCCTTGGATTTATCGGTTGGACAGTCAGGATCTTCTGGATTAGACCCTCTGGGTCTTTTAATATTAGTCTAGATTGTTGGAGATATGCCCTAGAGGCAATAATAAATGTAGTTATTATTATATATCTTTGTGTTTATGATAAATGTTTATATTCATGCTATAATAGTATTAACAAGGAAACATTAATACTTGTGTGAATTGTAAACTTAAATTGAAGTCCCTAGTAAAGCCTCTATATAATACTAGCTTGTTGGTTAATAGATGATTGTGGTTTCCCTGTCATGAACATTGAGATGTTATTAACAACAAGATCATATCGTTAGGAGAATGATATGGTGGACATACTCCTATAGACAAGCGTAGCATAAAGATCAAGTCATTTCAATAGTTCAATTGCTATATGCTTTCTGATACATAGTAACCTAATTCCTTCGACCATGAGATCATGCATATCACCTTTACCGGATGGATGCTTTGATGTCATCAAACACCACACCGTAACAGGGTGGCTATAAAGGTGGCATTGAGTGTTCGGAAAGTATTGGTTGAAACACATGGATCAAGAGTGGGATTTGTCCATCCACATGACGGATAGATATTCTCTGGGCCCTCTCGGTGAAATGTCATCCAATTAGCTTGCAAGCATGTGACTTGGTCACAAGGGATCACATATCACGGGAACGAGAAAAGAGTACTTATCAGTAACGAGGATGAACTAGGTATGCAGAGATACCGACGATCATAACCTCGGATAAGTAACATATCGTGAGACAAAGGGAAATTGGTATCGTATGTAAGTGGTTCATTCGACGCAAAGTAATCGAGAAATATGTGGAGCCATATGAATTTCCAGATTCCTCTATTGGTTATTGTTCGGAGAAGTGTCTCGATCATGTCCGCATAATTCACGAACCGTAGGGAGACACACTTAAGGATTCGACGTTGTTTGAGTAGTTATGGTATTATGAGAAAGAGACCGAATGTTGTTCGGAGTCTCGGATGGGATCCGGGATAGCACGAGGTGATCCAGAATGGTCCGGAGACGAAGATTCATATAAGGAAAGTTCCGCTTTGAGTTGGGGAATGGTTCCGGTGTTTTCATCGGGAACATTCTAGAAGGTCCCGGAATGTCCGGCACTCCGGAGGGGAAGGGTACATGAATGTGTCATTACATATTGGAATGATTGCATCATGTACTAAGTGTTCTTGCTGTCCCAAATAAAGGATTTATTTAAATCCTAAATTGAAAAGTCAAACGGCTAGTTTGAAAGTCAAACGGCAATTTTGGGAAGTGGGAAAAGAGGAGGAGGTGGAGACCGACTTGGGGAGGAGTCCCTTGGTGGCGGCCCCAAGGCCGACTTGGGGAGGGACTCCTCCCCTTGGCCGCCGGCCCTCCCACCTATAAAGGGAGGGGCAGGGCCTCCCCTCCTAGACACACAAGTTCCTATCCTCTAAACTAAACCCTAGACCTAAACCCCGGTTTAGAGCTATTTCGGTTTAGAGCCTTCTAATTGGTTTAGAGCCTTCTAATTGGTGTGTCTAATTACTAGACCACTAATAGCCTCTCTCATAAGCTCCACCATACTCGCACCGGCTTAAGGCGAAGCCCTGCGGGATCTCCCCTCTACTTCCGGTACCACGCCGTTGTGCTGCCGGAATCGCGAGGAGAGTGCTACAACCTCCGCTGCCTGCTGGAACAAGGGAGAGGAAGGTCTTCGTCGAGTACCGAACGTGTGACCGACCATGGAAGCACTGCTGAACGATGGCGCTGGAAGGATCGTCTACGCGATCTTGAGATCGGAAAGAGTACGACTACATCACCCACGAGAATCTGCTCTCGTTAAACACTTTGGAATCTTCGAGGGTGAGTTATTCCATCGACTCGTTGCTGCAATCTAGTAGATAGATCTTGGCTTGTTTGTTTGTATGCGATAGAAAATTTTTGTTTTCCATGCTACGAACCCCTACATAGATAATCGGGCACGTGCACATGCACGTATGGACAAATGGACATTTTTTACTGTACATATGTAAAAATGTATTTTACTCATTTTAAAGATAATAATAACGTGTAGAAAAAATACTTCAGTGTCTCAAAATCATTCTTTTAAAGCTAATAATACTATGCAGAAATAATATCGTCATGATCCTTTACTCTCTCTAGTACAAGGAAATTTTTTAAAATTATACCGACACCGTACCTCCACTTACCAAACAGGGCTATAATAGATGCCAAATAAAAATAAGGTACTATAGGATCCCTTCCCATGTAGTAAAACGAAACAAATCCTAGTCAGTTATTCATTACTCCGAAAAAAGTTTGAGAGCAAGGGATCCCCTAAATAAATATGTATTCGCTTAATTCATGATGATATACGAAATAAGGACAAAACTAATTCCAAAGTTAAATATAGTGATGTTTCATACTCAGGGCTCTCACCACCGTTGGCGCTGCTGATTATTGTAATCGGTTGTAGATAGTGTGGGGTCAGAGCTCTGCACGTTTCAAAAGTACGCACCAAGCCGAGCAATTTTGCTAACCAAGCAACCATTTATCAACTTTGTATGATCGTTAAAGGGGTTTTTTTTACCTTCTCCAATGGGTACACAATCTTCATATAATCAGCACACTTCTTTCAAGTTCCAAAGAATACAGATGATAACTTGTTTTGCACCTTGAACTGACGAGCATAAGAAAAACGATTTATAGGCTGTAATATGCGACAAGTTCGAAAAGCATGATATTTCTGAATGTACTACATGAAATAATAAATCAAGAGCAAGGACAACCTATGAGGTTGAAATATTATATTCTAGGTAATACAATGTCTATCAGTTTCATAATATTTTCACGATAAATATAAGTGCGGCCCAAAGAATGGCTAGAATTCTTAGGAATAGGCTAAAAAATAGTGCGGAGTGATCAAATAAAGAAGGGTGAGATGTTGTGCCTGCTCATTGTTTGCCTTCCCACATGAAAACCAAAAACAATTGTACTTTGATGGGATTCCTGATGTGATTGGGAGAAATGATGCATGACAAACTTACATGTGGGGAAGTTTTTGTTAAAGGTGCCTGTTTTTCTAGTAAAATATGATCTAAATGAGTCTTACAGTAAAGAAATCCATCCATGAGTAGTAGTAGAACATCTAAAAATAGTACACTTCAACGTTATCCTATGGGCAACACAAAATTCAGATCACAGAGCAATAAGTGTGTGAAAGTGAAACATAATATACCGACTTTTGATCTCTCATATGACTAAAATCACAATTTCCTAAGGACTACAAGTCAAACAATCGTGATTACCTTCAATCTATATTTAGTCCATATAGAATTTGTTCCGCTAAAGAGACTTCAGTGCAAAGTAACTTTACATTGATTAATGGATGTGCAAGAAAACTACACAATTAGGAAAACTACATAGATTCAGTTATACAAGAAAAGTAAAGATCGCATGGCAATGGTGAACATGAGTACATGACGATGATTTAAGAAATACATGTGAGTTTGTTGGTAATTATTGTAATCTATACACATTAAACTGCACAAAGAACATATATGTTTAGAATAACACCTTAGTTCGTAACTGATCCATAGTTTCTAACAGTTTACTACTCATTGACCACCCAATAACATGATACTGAAATTAATACAGTAAATAAATATATGTGATATCTGATGCTGCAGCTAGATACTCAACAACGCCAAATAGTGGTGTTAATTGTAACACATGCATTCTTCATTCAAAACTAATTTCTATTGTGGTAATTACAAATCGAAATACATATGAAGATGGGTATGATCAAGAACTGATTACAGACAAAGAAGCAGCACAGGCTCAACGCGAGTGGACCATATAGCATGTCTTTGTTGTTGTCCCCGGAGTCAATGGAAACAGATGGAACACATTGTGCAGGTTCTCTCTTAGTCTTAACTTCAGTTCACCTTTCCTTCATGTTTGGTAGTTATATGTGCTTCATTCTTTTACTCATGCTCTGGACTTATTGTATAGGTTTTGTACTATTTGGCATTATATTCTGTGAGCTGTCAGGACACTCATGTCCATGAAATGCTCAATGCTGTCATTGTAGTTCCTGAGATACATGTCTAGAAGTTTTCTTGTCGTGATTGTTTCTCATGAAAGCATGGACATTGCGTTTCTCAGCCAAGAGGAGATAAAGAAATCTCAACACACTATTCTCCTCCTAGAGAACATTGTCTATGAAATCGCATCAAATAAATTCCTTAGGAATCACCGAGCTAAATAAACAAGATACTGATTCACGTAGACTATATGGTTCGCTGTTCACACGTAGCAGAAAGAATTTACATGAAACAGGTATTCTAAAAGAATCCAAAACTGAAGAAATAGAGGCAACCTCGAAATCCAGCGCCTGAAAGTTGTGGGGTAGTGTCCATACGGCCGGTGCATGGCGGCGCCGGTGAGGCATGCAGTTCGTCCTCACTTCCAGGCATGCAGGGCGCTTTTGCTGGTGGGTCTCCAGCGGGACGGCGAGAGGGGCCTGCGGGGTCGCCTGGGAGAGCTTGCAGCAGGAGTGCAAGAGGGCTGCTGCGGGAGTGTGGAAGAGCAGCGGCGGTCGCCTGGGAGGGCCTGCGGCTGGAGTTGGGAGCTCTATGGCGGTCTCCTGCGAGGGGATCGGCGGTCGTCGCCTAGACGGGATGCTGCTAGGGCAGGGGAGGGCTGCGGCGGCGAGGGCGACGTCGGGAACTGATGAAAAAACTGTCTCGATCGCAAAAGTGGGTTTGCGGGGAAGTTGCCGCGTAGTGCGTTGTCCGCCCTGTTCGTGATGAGCCGTCAAAGACGGAGAAGATTTGAGCCCTTGGATTTATCGGTTGGACAGTCAGGATCTTCTGGATTAGACCCTCTGGGTCTTTTAATATTAGTCTAGATAATCGGACACGTGCACATGCACGTATGGACAAATGGACATCTTTTACTGTACATATGTAAAAATGTATTTTACTCATTTTAAAGATAATAATAACGTGTAGAAAAAATACTTCAGTGTCTCAAAATCATTCTTTTAAAGCTAATAATACTATGCACAAATAATATCGGCATGATCCTTTACTCTCTCTAGTACAAGGAATTTTTTTTAAAATTATACCGACACCGTACCTCCACTTACCAAACAGGGCTATAATAGATGCCAAATAAAAATAAGGTACTATAGGATCCCTTCCCATGTAGTAAACCGAAACAAATCCTAGTCAGTTATTCATTACTCCGAAAAAAGTTTGAGAGCAAGGGATCCCCTAAATAAATATGTATTCGCTTAATTCATGATGATATACGAAATAAGGACAAAACTAATTCCAAAGTTAAATATAGTGATGTTTCATACTCAGGGCTCTCACCACCGTTGGCGCTGCTGATTATTGTAATCGGTTGTAGATAGTGTGGGGTCAGAGCTCTGCACGTTTCAAAAGTACGCACCAAGCCGAGCAATTTTGCTAACCAAGCAACCATTTATCAACTTTGTATGATCGTTAAAGGGGTTTTTTTTACCTTCTCCAATGGGTACACAATCTTCATATAATCAGCACACTTCTTTCAAGTTCCAAAGAATACAGATGATAACTTGTTTTGCACCTTGAACTGACGAGCATAAGAAAAACGATTTATAGGCTGTAATATGCGACAAGTTCGAAAAGCATGATATTTCTGAATGTACTACATGAAATAATAAATCAAGAGCAAGGACAACCTATGAGGTTGAAATATTATATTCTAGGTAATACAATGTCTATCAGTTTCATAATATTTTCACGATAAATATAAGTGCGGCCCAAAGAATGGCTAGAATTCTTAGGAATAGGCTAAAAAATAGTGCGGAGTGATCAAATAAAGAAGGGTGAGATGTTGTGCCTGCTCATTGTTTGCCTTCCCACATGAAAACCAAAAACAATTGTACTTTGATGGGATTCCTGATGTGATTGGGAGAAATGATGCATGACAAACTTACATGTGGGGAAGTTTTTGTTAAAGGTGCCTGTTTTTCTAGTAAAATATGATCTAAATGAGTCTTACAGTAAAGAAATCCATCCATGAGTAGTAGTAGAACATCTAAAATAGTACACTTCAACGTTATCCTATGGGCAACACAAAATTCAGATCACAGAGCAATAAGTGTGTGAAAGTGAAACATAATATACCGACTTTTGATCTCTCATATGACTAAAATCACAATTTCCTAAGGACTACAAGTCAAACAATCGTGATTACCTTCAATCTATATTTAGTCCATATAGAATTTGTTCCGCTAAAGAGACTTCAGTGCAAAGTAACTTTACATTGATTAATGGATGTGCAAGAAAACTACACAATTAGGAAAACTACATAGATTCAGTTATACAAGAAAAGTAAAGATCGCATGGCAATGGTGAACATGAGTACATGACGATGATTTAAGAAATACATGTGAGTTTGTTGGTAATTATTGTAATCTATACACATTAAACTGCACAAAGAACATATATGTTTAGAATAACACCTTAGTTCGTAACTGATCCATAGTTTCTAACAGTTTACTACTCATTGACCACCCAATAACATGATACTGAAATTAATACAGTAAATAAATATATGTGATATCTGATGCTGCAGCTAGATACTCAACAACGCCAAATAGTGGTGTTAATTGTAACACATGCATTCTTCATTCAAAACTAATTTCTATTGTGGTAATTACAAATCGAAATACATATGAAGATGGGTATGATCAAGAACTGATTACAGACAAAGAAGCAGCACAGGCTCAACGCGAGTGGACCATATAGCATGTCTTTGTTGTTGTCCCCTGAGTCAATGGAAACAGATGGAACACATTGTGCAGGTTCTCTCTTAGTCTTAACTTCAGTTCACCTTTCCTTCATGTTTGGTAGTTATATGTGCTTCATTCTTTTACTCATGCTCTGGACTTATTGTATAGGTTTTGTACTATTTGGCATTATATTCTGTGAGCTGTCAGGACACTCATGTCCATGAAATGCTCAATGCTGTCATTGTAGTTCCTGAGATACATGTCTAGAAGTTTTCTTGTCGTGATTGTTTCTCATGAAAGCATGGACATTGCGTTTCTCAGCCAAGAGGAGATAAAGAAATCTCAACACACTATTCTCCTCCTAGAGAACATTGTCTATGAAATCGCATCAAATAAATTCCTTAGGAATCACCGAGCTAAATAAACAAGATACTGATTCACGTAGACTATATGGTTCACTGTTCACACGTGAAAAGAATTTACATGAAACAGGTATTCTAAAAGAATCCAAAACTGAAGAAATAGAGGCAACCTCAAATCCAGCGCCTGAAAGTTGTGGGTAGTGTCCATACGGCCGGTGCATGGCGGCGCCGGTGAGGCATGCAGTTCGTCCTCACTTCCAGGCATGCAGGGCGCTTTTGCTGGTGGGTCTCCAGCGGGACGGCGAGAGGGGCCTGCGGGGTCGCCTGGGAGAGCTTGCAGCAGGAGTGCAAGAGGGCTGCTGCGGGAGTGTGGAAGAGCAGCGGCGGTCGCCTGGGAGGGCCTGCGGCTGGAGTTGGGAGCTCTATGGCGGTCTCCTGCGAGGGGATCGGCGGTCGTCGCCTAGACGGATGCTGCTAGGGGAGGGCTGCGGCGGCGAGGGCGACGTCGGGAACTGATGAAAAAACTGTCTCGATCGCAAAAGTGGGTTTGCGGGGAAGTTGCCGCGTAGTGCGTTGTCCGCCCTGTTCGTGATGAGCCGTCAAAGACGGAGAAGATTTGAGCCCTTGGATTTATCGGTTGGACAGTCAGGATCTTCTGGATTAGACCCTTTGGGTCTTTTAATATTAGTCTAGATAATCGGACACGTGCACATGCACGTATGGACAAATGGACATCTTTTACTGTACATATGTAAAAATGTATTTTACTCATTTTAAAGATAATAATAACGTGTAGAAAAAATACTTCAGTGTCTCAAAATCATTCTTTTAAAGCTAATAATACTATGCACAAATAATATCGGCATGATCCTTTACTCTCTAGTACAAGGAATTTTTTTAAAATTATACCGACAATACCTCCACTTACCAAACAGGGCTATAATAGATGCCAAATAAAATAAGGTACTATAGGATCCCTTCCCATGTAGTAAACCGAAACAAATCCTAGTCAGTTATTCATTACTCCGAAAAAAGTTTGAGAGCAAGGGATCCCCTAAATAAATATGTATTCGCTTAATTCATGATGATATACGAAATAAGGACAAAACTAATTCCAAAGTTAAATATAGTGATGTTTCATACTCAGGGCTCTCACCACCGTTGGCGCTGCTGATTATTGTAATCGGTTGTAGATAGTGTGGGGTCAGAGCTCTGCACGTTTCAAAAGTACGCACCAAGCCGAGCAATTTTGCTAACCAAGCAACCATTTATCAACTTTGTATGATCGTTAAAGGGTTTTTTTTTACCTTCTCCAATGGGTACACAATCTTCATATAATCAGCACACTTCTTTCAAGTTCCAAAGAATACAGATGATAACTTGTTTTGCACCTTGAACTGACGAGCATAAGAAAAACGATTTATAGGCTGTAATATGCGACAAGTTCGAAAAGCATGATATTTCTGAATGTACTACATGAAATAATAAATCAAGAGCAAGGACAACCTATGAGGTTGAAATATTATATTCTAGGTAATACAATGTCTATCAGTTTCATAATATTTTCACGATAAATATAAGTGCGGCCCAAAGAATGGCTAGAATTCTTAGGAATAGGCTAAAAAATAGTGCGGAGTGATCAAATAAAGAAGGGTGAGATGTTGTGCCTGCTCATTGTTTGCCTTCCCACATGAAAACCAAAAACAATTGTACTTTGATGGGATTCCTGATGTGATTGGGAGAAATGATGCATGACAAACTTACATGTGGGGAAGTTTTTGTTAAAGGTGCCTGTTTTTCTAGTAAAATATGATCTAAATGAGTCTTACAGTAAAGAAATCCATCCATGAGTAGTAGTAGAACATCTAAAAATAGTACACTTCAACGTTATCCTATGGGCAACACAAAATTCAGATCACAGAGCAATAAGTGTGTGAAAGTGAAACATAATATACCGACTTTTGATCTCTCATATGACTAAAATCACAATTTCCTAAGGACTACAAGTCAAACAATCGTGATTACCTTCAATCTATATTTAGTCCATATAGAATTTGTTCCGCTAAAGAGACTTCAGTGCAAAGTAACTTTACATTGATTAATGGATGTGCAAAACTACACAATTAGGAAAACTACATAGATTCAGTTATACAAGAAAAGTAAAGATCGCATGGCAATGGTGAACATGAGTACATGACGATGATTTAAGAAATACATGTGAGTTTGTTGGTAATTATTGTAATCTATACACATTAAACTGCACAAAGAACATATATGTTTAGAATAACACCTTAGTTCGTAACTGATCCATAGTTTCTAACAGTTTACTACTCATTGACCACCCAATAACATGATACTGAAATTAATACAGTAAATAAATATATGTGATATCTGATGCTGCAGCTAGATACTCAACAACGCCAAATAGTGGTGTTAATTGTAACACATGCATTCTTCATTCAAAACTAATTTCTATTGTGGTAATTACAAATCGAAATACATATGAAGATGGGTATGATCAAGAACTGATTACAGAGACAAAGAAGCAGCACAGGCTCAACGCGAGTGGACCATATAGCATGTCTTTGTTGTTGTCCCCGAGTCAATGGAAACAGATGGAACACATTGTGCAGGTTCTCTTAGTCTTAACTTCAGTTCACCTTTCCTTCATGTTTGGTAGTTATATGTGCTTCATTCTTTTACTCATGCTCTGGACTTATTGTATAGGTTTTGTACTATTTGGCATTATATTCTGTGAGCTGTCAGGACACTCATGTCCATGAAATGCTCAATGCTGTCATTGTAGTTCCTGAGATACATGTCTAGAAGTTTTCTTGTTGTGATTGTTTCTCATGAAAGCATGGACATTGCGTTTCTCAGCCAAGAGGAGATAAAGAAATCTCAACACACTATTCTCCTCCTAGAGAACATTGTCTATGAAATCGCATCAAATAAATTCCTTAGGAATCACCGAGCTAAATAAACAAGATACTGATTCACGTAGACTATATGGTTCGCTGTTCACACGTAGCAGAAAGAATTTACATGAAACAGGTATTCTAAAAGAATCCAAAACTGAAGAAATAGAGGCAACCTCGAAATCCAGCGCCTGAAAGTTGTGGGGTAGTGTCCATACGGCCGGTGCATGGCGGCGCCGGTGCGGCATGCAGTTCGTCCTCACTTCCAGGCATGCAGGGCGCTTTTGCTGGTGGGTCTCCAGCGGGACGGCGAGAGGGGCCTGCGGGGTCGCCTGGGAGAGCTTGCAGCAGGAGTGCAAGAGGGCTGTTGCGGGAGTGTGGAAGAGCAGCGGCGGTCGCCTGGGAGGGCCTGCGGCTGGAGTTGGGAGCTCTATGGCGGTCTCCTGCGAGGGGATCGGCGGTCGTCGCCTAGACGGGATGCTGCTAGGGCAGGGGAGGGCTGCGGCGCAGGGCGAGGCGCCGGAACTGATGAAAAAACTGTCTCGATCGCAAAAGTGGGTTTGCGGGGAAGTTGCCACGTAGTGCGTTGTCCGCCCTGTTCGTGATGAGCCGTCAAAGACGGAGAAGATTTGAGCCCTTGGATTTATCGGTTGGACAGTCAGGATCTTCTGGATTAGACCCTCTGGGTCTTTTAATATTAGTCTAGATAATCGGGCACGTGCACATGCACGTATGGACAAATGGACATCTTTTATTGTACATATGTAAAAATGTATTTTACTCATTTTAAAGATAATAATAACGTGTAGAAAAAATACTTCAGTGTCTCAAAATCATTCTTTTAAAGCTAATAATACTATGCAGAAATAATATCGTCATGATCCTTTACTCTCTCTAGTACAAGGAAATATTTTTTAAAATTATACCGACACCGTACCTCCACTTACCAAACAGGGCTATAATAGATGCCAAATAAAAATAAGGTACTATAGGATCCCTTCCCATGTAGTAAACCGAAACAAATCCTAGTCAGTTATTCATTACTCCGAAAAAAGTTTGAGAGCAAGGATCCCTAAATAAATTTGTATTCGCTTAATTCATGATGATATACTAAATAAGGACAAAACTAATTCCAAAGTTAAATATAGTGATGTTTCATACTCAGGGCTCTCACCACCGTTACGCTGCTGATTATTGTAATCGGTTGTAGATAGTGTGGGTCGAGCTCTGCACGTTTCAAAAGTACGCACCAAGCCGAGCAATTTTGCTAACCAAGCAACCATTTATCAACTTTGTATGATCGTTAAAGGGATTTTTTTTACCTTCTCCAATGGGTACACAATCTTCATATAATCAGCACACTTCTTTCAAGTTCCAAAGAAGACAGATGATAACTTGTTTTGCACCTTGAACTGACGAGCATAAGAAAAACGATTTATAGGCTGTAATATGCGACAAGTTCGAAAAGCATGATATTTCTGATTGTACTACATGAAATAATAAATCAAGAGCAAGGACAACCTATGAGGTTGAAATATTATATTCTAGGTAATACAATGTCTATCAGTTTCATAATATTTTCACGATAAATATAAGTGCCCAAAGAATGGCTAGAATTCTTAGGAATAGGCTAAAAAATAGTGCGGAGTAATCAAATAAAGAAGGGTGAGATGTTGTGCCTGCTCATTGTTTGCCTTCCCACATGAAAACCAAAAACAATTGTACTTTGATGGGATTCCTGATGTGATTGGGAGAAATGATGCATGACAAACTTACATGTGGGGAAGTTTTTGTTAAAGGTGCCTGTTTTTCTAGTAAAATATGATCTAAATGAGTCTTACAGTAAAGAAATCCATCCATGAGTAGTAGTAGAACATCTAAAATAGTACACTTCAACGTTATCCTATGGGCAACACAAAATTCAGATCACAGAGCAATGTGTGAAAGTGAAACATAATATACCGACTTTTGATCTCAAGATATGACTAAAATCACAATTTCCTAAGGACTACAAGTCAAACAATCGTGATTACCTTCAATCTATATTTAGTCCATATAGAATTTGTTCCGCTAAAGAGACTTCAGTGCAAAGTAACTTTACATTGATTAATGGATGTGCAAGAAAACTACACAATTAGGAAAACTACATAGATTCAGTTATACAAGAAAAGTAAAGATCGCATGGCAATGGTGAACATGAGTACATGACGATGATTTAAGAAATACATGTGAGTTTGTTGGTAATTATTGTAATCTATACACATTAAACTGCACAAAGAACATATATGTTTAGAATAACACCTTAGTTCGTAACTGATCCATAGTTTCTAACAGTTTACTACTCATTGACCACCCAATAACATGATACTGAAATTAATACAGTAAATAAATATATGTGATATCTGATGCTGCAGCTAGATACTCAACAACGCCAAATAGTGGTGTTAATTGTAACACATGCATTCTTCATTCAAAACTAATTTCTATTGTGGTAATTACAAATCGAAATACATATGAAGATGGGTATGATCAAGAACTGATTACACAAAGAAGCAGCACAGGCTCAACGCGAGTGGACCATATAGCATGTCTTTGTTGTTGTCCCCGGAGTCAATGGAAACAGATGGAACACATTGTGCAGGTTCTCTCTTAGTCTTAACTTCAGTTCACCTTTCCTTCATGTTTGGTAGTTATATGTGCTTCATTCTTTTACTCATGCTCTGGACTTATTGTATAGGTTTTGTACTATTTGGCATTATATTCTGTGAGCTGTCAGGACACTCATGTCCATGAAATGCTCAATGCTGTCATTGTAGTTCCTGAGATACATGTCTAGAAGTTTTCTTGTCGTGATTGTTTCTCATGAAAGCATGGACATTGCGTTTCTCAGCCAAGAGGAGATAAAGAAATCTCAACACACTATTCTCCTCCTAGAGAACATTGTCTATGAAATCGCATCAAATAAATTCCTTAGGAATCACCGAGCTAAATAAACAAGATACTGATTCACGTAGACTATATGGTTCGCTGTTCACACGTAGCAGAAAGAATTTACATGAAACAGGTATTCTAAAAGAATCCAAAACTGAAGAAATAGAGGCAACCTCGAAATCCAGCGCCTGAAAGTTGTGGGGTAGTGTCCATACGGCCGGTGCATGGCGGCGCCGGTGAGGCATGCAGTTCGTCCTCACTTCCAGGCATGCAGGGCGCTTTTGCTGGTGGGTCTCCAGCGGGACGGCGAGAGGGGCCTGCGGGGTCGCCTGGGAGAGCTTGCAGCAGGAGTGCAAGAGGGCTGCTGCGGGAGTGTGGAAGAGCAGCGGCGGTCGCCTGGGAGGGCCTGCGGCTGGAGTTGGGAGCTCTATGGCGGTCTCCTGCGAGGGGATCGGCGGTCGTCGCCTAGACGGGATGCTGCTAGGGCAGGGGAGGGCTGCGGCGGCGAGGGCGACGTCGGGAACTGATGAAAAAACTGTCTCGATCGCAAAAGTGGGTTTGCGGGGAAGTTGCCGCGTAGTGCGTTGTCCGCCCTGTTCGTGATGAGCCGTCAAAGACGGAGAAGATTTGAGCCCTTGGATTTATCGGTTGGACAGTCAGGATCTTCTGGATTAGACCCTCTAGGTCTTTTAATATTAGTCTAGATAATCGGGCACGTGCACATGCACGTATGGACAAATGGACATTTTTTATTGTACATATGTAAAAATGTATTTTACTCATTTTAAAGATAATAATAACGTGTAGAAAAAATACTTCAGTGTCTCAAAATCATTCTTTTAAAGCTAATAATACTATGCAGAAATAATATCGTCATGATCCTTTACTCTCTCTAGTACAAGGAAATATTTTTTAAAATTATACCGACACCGTACCTCCACTTACCAAACAGGGCTATAATAGATGCCAAATAAAAATAAGGTACTATAGGATCCCTTCCCATGTAGTAAACCGAAACAAATCCTAGTCAGTTATTCATTACTCCGAAAAAAGTTTGAGAGCAAGGGATCCCCTAAATAAATTTGTATTCGCTTAATTCATGATGATATACGAAATAAGGACAAAACTAATTCCAAAGTTAAATATAGTGATGTTTCATACTCAGGGCTCTCACCACCGTTGGCGCTGCTGATTATTGTAATCGGTTGTAGATAGTGTGGGGTCAGAGCTATGCACGTTTCAAAAGTACGCACCAAGCCGAGCAATTTTGCTAACCAAGCAACCATTTATCAACTTTGTATGATCGTTAAAGGGATTTTTTTTACCTTCTCCAATGGGTACACAATCTTCATATAATCAGCACACTTCTTTCAAGTTCCAAAGAAGACAGATGATAACTTGTTTTGCACCTTGAACTGACGAGCATAAGAAAAACGATTTATAGGCTGTAATATGCGACAAGTTCGAAAAGCATGATATTTCTGATTGTACTACATGAAATAATAAATCAAGAGCAAGGACAACCTATGAGGTTGAAATATTATATTCTAGGTAATACAATGTCTATCAGTTTCATAATATTTTCACGATAAATATAAGTGCGGCCCAAAGAATGGCTAGAATTCTTAGGAATAGGCTAAAAAATAGTGCGGAGTGATCAAATAAAGAAGGGTGAGATGTTGTGCCTGCTCATTGTTTGCCTTCCCACATGAAAACCAAAAACAATTGTACTTTGATGGGATTCCTGATGTGATTGGGAGAAATGATGCATGACAAACTTACATGTGGGGAAGTTTTTGTTAAAGGTGCCTGTTTTTCTAGTAAAATATGATCTAAATGAGTCTTACAGTAAAGAAATCCATCCATGAGTAGTAGTAGAACATCTAAAAATAGTACACTTCAACGTTATCCTATGGGCAACACAAAATTCAGATCACAGAGCAATAAGTGTGTGAAAGTGAAACATAATATACCGACTTTTGATCTCAAGATATGACTAAAATCACAATTTCCTAAGGACTACAAGTCAAACAATCGTGATTACCTTCAATCTATATTTAGTCCATATAGAATTTGTTCCGCTAAAGAGACTTCAGTGCAAAGTAACTTTACATTGATTAATGGATGTGCAAGAAAACTACACAATTAGGAAAACTACATAGATTCAGTTATACAAGAAAAGTAAAGATCGCATGGCAATGGTGAACATGAGTACATGACGATGATTTAAGAAATACATGTGAGTTTGTTGGTAATTATTGTAATCTATACACATTAAACTGCACAAAGAACATATATGTTTAGAATAACACCTTAGTTAAGAATCTGATCCATAGTTTCTAACAGTTTACTACTCATTGACCACCCAATAACATGATACTGAAATTAATACAGTAAATAAATATATGTGATATCTGATGCTGCAGCTAGATACTCAACAACGCCAAATAGTGGTGTTAATTGTAACACATGCATTCTTCATTCAAAACTAATTTCTATTGTGGTAATTACAAATCGAAATACATATGAAGATGGGTATGATCAAGAACTGATTACAGACAAAGAAGCAGCACAGGCTCAACGCGAGTGGACCATATAGCATGTCTTTGTTGTTGTCCCCGGAGTCAATGGAAACAGATGGAACACATTGTGCAGGTTCTCTCTTAGTCTTAACTTCAGTTCACCTTTCCTTCATGTTTGGTAGTTATATGTGCTTCATTCTTTTACTCATGCTCTGGACTTATTGTATAGGTTTTGTACTATTTGGCATTATATTCTGTGAGCTGTCAGGACACTCATGTCCATGAAATGCTCAATGCTGTCATTGTAGTTCCTGAGATACATGTCTAGAAGTTTTCTTGTCGTGATTGTTTCTCATGAAAGCATGGACATTGCGTTTCTCAGCCAAGAGGAGATAAAGAAATCTCAACACACTATTCTCCTCCTAGAGAACATTGTCTATGAAATCGCATCAAATAAATTCCTTAGGAATCACCGAGCTAAATAAACAAGATACTGATTCACGTAGACTATATGGTTCGCTGTTCACACGTAGCAGAAAGAATTTACATGAAACAGGTATTCTAAAAGAATCCAAAACTGAAGAAATAGAGGCAACCTCGAAATCCAGCGCCTGAAAGTTGTGGGGTAGTGTCCATACGGCCGGTGCATGGCGGCGCCGGTGAGGCATGCAGTTCGTCCTCACTTCCAGGCATGCAGGGCGCTTTTGCTGGTGGGTCTCCAGCGGGACGGCGAGAGGGGCCTGCGGGGTCGCCTGGGAGAGCTTGCAGCAGGAGTGCAAGAGGGCTGCTGCGGGAGTGTGGAAGAGCAGCGGCGGTCGCCTGGGAGGGCCTGCGGCTGGAGTTGGGAGCTCTATGGCGGTCTCCTGCGAGGGGATCGGCGGTCGTCGCCTAGACGGGATGCTGCTAGGGCAGGGGAGGGCTGCGGCGGCGAGGGCGACGTCGGGAACTGATGAAAAAACTGTCTCGATCGCAAAAGTGGGTTTGCGGGGAAGTTGCCGCGTAGTGCGTTGTCCGCCCTGTTCGTGATGAGCCGTCAAAGACGGAGAAGATTTGAGCCCTTGGATTTATCGGTTGGACAGTCAGGATCTTCTGGATTAGACCCTCTGGGTTTTTTAATATTAGTCTAGATATTATAGTGTAGATGTAGATGATAGTGAGCTGATTATGGTGGGGCCTGTCAGCACTAATCTTGACTACGGCGTCGTGCGGTGAGCTGGCCCGAGTCCCGTTCGTGCGTGAGTTGTGACCGAGTCGTTTTGTAGCTGCATGCATGGGTGAGTTAGTTAGTTTGTTAGTGTAGAAGGTCGGCGTGAGTGGCGCAGGACCACACCAGGACAGTTACTGTAGTTAGTGGCCTTCCGATTAGTGCGTGCATGCATAGTGGCCAGAGTTTGGTGCTCAGCAGTGTGTGTGCGGCTGCCTGTATATAAAGGGTTTCGCAGCATAGTAAATCAAAAAAATTCTACGGATGCGAACGGGAAAGCCAAGATCTAATCTAAGAGATGCAAACGAGGGGAAATAGATGAGATCTTCATACCCTTGAAGATTCGCACAGCGGAACGTTCGACGGAACATGGGTGATGTAGTCGTACTCGCTTCTCCTCCTCGTGATCCGATCTGATCTAACACCGCATGTGGCGATGCCTCCGAGAGATGCACACGTGCGGCACCTCGACATCTCCTCCTTCCTCGGTCCAGCAAGTGGGGTGGAGAGATGGATTGGATCTACAACGCGACGGCGCGGTGCAAGCGGTGGAGAGTTTCTGCAGCAGGGATTCGCCTACACGCAGTCGGGAGGGAGAGAGAGAGGAGGGGCAGCAGGGCGGCTAGGGTTGAGGAGGAGGTGTGGGGAGGGTGCGCCCCCCGCCCTCTTTATATAGAGGGGTGGGCAGCTGGCCCTTGCCCCTCCCCCAAGCCCTAGGCCGGCGGCCAAAGGAGGGAGGAGTGGGGGGTAAGTTTCCCCCCTTCTAGAAGCTCCCCTAGGGTTTCCCTAGGGTTTGGCCGGCTGGGCCCTATGGGTCCTTGTGCCCCTGGACCAATGCGGCCAGGGCACTCCCTCATAGTCCCATGCCCCCTCCCGGCAGGTGGGGCCACGTTGGTCCCCCTCCGGAAGGTTCTAGAAGCTTCCGGTACAATACCGATTAACCCGAAACAATTCCGAACTCCAAAAACTGCATTGCCTTATATGAATCTTATTCTCGGACCATTCCGGAACGTCTCGTGACGTCCTGGATCTCATCCGAGACTCCTAACAAAAACTCATAAACCAATTATCCAATATATCCTAGCGTCGAGACACGTTAAGTGTGTGACCCTTCGGGTTCAAGAATATGCAGACATGATCTTATATCAATAATCAACAGCGGGGTCTGGAAACCCATATTGACTCCCACACATTCATCGATGATCATATCGGATGAACCACGATGCCAGGATTCAATCAATCCCATATATATATTCCTTCGTAAATGCGATATTTTACTTACCCGAGATTTGATCGTCTGCATCATTCATACCTAGTTCAATCTCGTTCACAAGCAAGTACTTTACTGCTCCGTAATCTGATATCACTTTGTGATTAACTCCTTAACCACGTGCTTGCAAGCGGTGTTGATATCGATTACCGAGTGGGCCCGAAGTATATCTCTCCGACTTGGGAGGGACAAATCCCATCTCGATACATACAACCCAACAGGTACTTTCCGATCACCTAAGAGACACCTTTATGATCACCCTCTCATAGGATGACGTTTGATGAACTCAAAGCTTTCTTCCGATACCAGGGAGTTGTATTATCTCATAGTCTAAGGAATACAATATTTGACATAAGAAAAGCTTCGCAAAGATGAACACGATGACACGATCTAATTGCTCCGCTTAGTTTGGGTCTGTCCATCATACCATTCTCCCAATGATATGATCTCATTATTAATCGACAACTCATGTCTATGGTTAGAAAACCTTAACCATCATTAATCAATGAGCTAGTCCATAGAGGCGTACTAGGGACACGGTGTTGTTCACAAACCACACAAGTATTAAAGTTTCTGCTTAATACAATTCTAGCATGGAATATAAACTTTATCATAAACAAGAATTATAATAATAACATATTTATTATTTCCTCTAGGGCATAATTCCAACAGTCTCCCACTTACACTAGAGTCAATAATCTAGTTTACACCTGGCAACAATCTAACACCCATGGCACTAAGGTGCTAATCATGTTTTGCTCGTGAAAGAGGTTTAGTCAACGGATCTGCGACATTCAGATCCATATGTACTTTGCTAATCTTCAGATCTCCATCTGTTATATAATCTCGAATTATATGAAACTTACGGTTGATATGCTTGATCTTTGGATGATATCTTGGTTCCTTAGCTAGTGCTATGGCGCCAGTGTTGTCACACAATATCTCCAGTGGGTCCAAGACACTTGGAACCACGCCAAGCTCAGTGATGAAGTTCCTGATCCAAACTCCTTCACTTGACGCTTCTGCAACAGCCATGTATTTCGCTTCTACTGTAGATCCCGCGCTCACAGCTCCTCCATTCAAAATATAAACGTATCATGTCTGATATTTAGAATCATCCTTGCTGGTGTCAAAACTAGCATCGACGTAACCCTTTACGACGAGCTGTTCATCACCTCCATAGACTAAGAACATTTCTTTAGTCCTATTTAGGTACTTTAGGATGTTCTTCATGGCTGTCCAGTGTTCCACTCCTGGATCACTTTGGTATCTGCTCGTCAAACTAAGAGCATTGCACATCCGGTCTAGTACACAGCATGGCATACATGATAGAACCTATGGCCGAGGCATAAGGCACTTTGCTCATAGCTTCTCTATCATTTACCGTAGCTGGACACTGATCCCTGCTCAACATCTTACCTGACAACATAGGCACTGAACCTTTCTTTGCCTTATCCATTCTGAACCTTTTCAGAACTTTGTCTAGGTATGTACTCTGGCTTAAAGCTATCGCGCCTTTTGTCTATCTCTATAGATTTTGATGCCCAATATATAAGCAGCTTCCCCTAGGTCTTTCATTGAAAAACATTTATTCAAATAACTCTTCACATTGTTAAGCATGTTAATGTCATTTCCAATAATCAATATGTCATCCACATATAGTACCAGAAATGTCACTGAGCTCCCACTCACTTTCTTGTAGATACAAGCTTCGTAGCAATTTGGAACAAATCCAAAGCTCTTGATCACTTGATCAAAACGAAGGTTCCAACTCCGAGATGCTTGCTTCAGTCCATAAATGGAACGCTGAAGTTTGCACACTTTATCAGCATCCTTAGGATCGACAAAACCTTCGGGTTGCATCATATACAACTCTTCATCAATGTTGCCATTGAGGAACGCAGTCTTGACATCCATCTGCCATATTTCATAATCATGAAACGCAACAATTCCTAATAAAATCCGAATGGACTTAAACATCGCTACGGGAGAGAAAGTCTCATCGTAGTCAACACCTTGAACTTGTCGAAAACCTTTCGCGACAAGTCGTGCTTTATAGACGGTAACATTACCATCCGCGTCCGTTTTCCTCTTGAAGATCCATTTGCACTCAACGGCCTTTCGGTCGCTAGGAGGGTCCACCAAAGTTCATACTTGGTTTTCGCTCATGGATCCCAATTCGGATTTCATGGCCTCTAGCCATTTCTCAGAGTCTGGGCTCATCATCGCTTCCTCATAGTTCACAGGTTCACTGTCGTCTACTAACAAGACAGTTAAGACAGGGTTGCCGTACCACTCAAGAGGGGCACGCGACCTTGTCGACCTGCGACGTTCAGTAGTAGCATCGTCCGAAGATTCATGATCCTTATCATTAGCTTCCTCTATTGTTGGTGCAGGCGGAACTAGAACAATTTCAGGTGCTGCGCTACTCTCCAATTCAAGAGAAGGTTCAACAACCTCGTCTATCTCTACTTTCCTCCCACTCACTTATTTCGAGAGAAACTCCTTCTCAAGAAAGGATCCATTCTTTGCGACAAACACTTTGCCTTCGGTTCTGTGATAGAAGGTATACCCAATAGTTTCCTTAGGGTATCCTATGAAGACGCATTTCTCCGCTTTGGGTTCGAGCTTGTCCGACATCAACTTCTTGACGTAAGCTTCGCATCCCTAAACTTTAATAAACGACAACTTAGGTTTAGCACCAAACCACAGTTCGTACGGTGTCGTCTCATTGGATTTAGATGGTGCCCTATTTAAAGTGAATGCAGCGGTTTCTAATGCATAACCCCAAAATGATAACGGCAAATCAGTAAGAGACATCATTGATCGTACCATATCTAATAGAGTTCGATTCCGGCGTTCAGACACACCATTGCGCTGTGGTGTTCCGGGTGTCATGAGTTGCGAAACGATTCCGCTTGCTTTAAGATGCGTGAGAAAATCATAACTCAAATATTCACCTCCACGATCGGATCGTAGAAACTTAATCTTTCTGTTACGATGGTTTTCCACTTCATTCTGAAATTCTTTGAACTTTTCAAATGTTTCAGATTTATGTTTCATTAAATAGATATACCCATATCTACTTAAGTCATCGGTAAAAGTGAGAAAGTAGCGATATCCACCGCGCGTCGAAACACTCATCGGTCCGCATACATCGGTATGTATGATTGAAGGGTTTCGCAGCATAGTAAATCAAAAAAATTCTACGGATGCGAACGGGAAAGCCAAGATCTAATCTAGGAGATGCAAACAATGAGGGGGAATAGATAGATCTTCATACCCTTGAAGATTCGCACAGCGGAACATTCGTCGGAACGTGGGTGATGTAGTCGTACTCGCTTCTCCTCCTCGCGATCCGATCCGATCTAACACCGCATGTGGCGATGCCTCCGAGAGATGCACACGTGAGGCACCTCGACGTCTCCTCCTTCCTCGGTCCAGCCAGTATGGTGGAGAGACGGATTGGATCTACAACGCGACGACGCAGTGCAAGTGGTGGAGAGTTTCTGCAGCAGGGCTTCGCCTACGTGCAGTCGGGAGGGAGAGAGAGAGGAGGGAAGCAGGGCGGCTAGGGTTTGAGGAGGAGGTGTGGGCGTCCAGCCCTTGCCCCTCCCCCAAGTCCTAGGGCCGGCGGCCAAGGAGGGAGGAGTGGGGGGCAAGTTCCCCTCCCCTTCTAGAAGCTCTCCTAGGGTTTTGCCCTAGGTTGGCCGGCTGGGCCCTATGGGGCCTTGTGCCCCTGGCCCAATGCGGCCAGGGCACTCCCTCATAGTCCCATGCCCCCTCCCGGCAGGTGGGGCCACGTTGGTCCCCCTCCGGAAGGTTCTAGAAGCTTCCGGTACAATACCGATTAACCCGAAACAATTCCGAACTCCAAAAACTGCATTGCCTTATATGAATCTTATTCTCCGGACCATTCCGGAACGTCTCGTGACGTCCTGGATCTCATCCGAGACTCCTAACAAAAACTCATAAACCAATTATCCAATATATCCTAGCGTCGAGACACGTTAAGTGTGTGACCCTTCGGGTTCAAGAATATGCAGACATGATCTTATATCAATAATCAACAGCGGGTGCTGAAACCCATATTGACTCCCACACATTCATCGATGATCATATCGGATGAACCACGATGCCAGGATTCAATCAATCCCATATATATATATTCCTTGTGCGATGCGATATTTTACTTACCCGAGATTTGATCGTCTGCATCACATACCTAGTTCAATCTGTTCACAAAGAAGTACTTTACTCGTTCCGTAATCTGATATCACTTTGTGATTAACTCCTTAACCACGTGCTTGCAAGCGGTGTTGATATCGATTACCGAGTGGGCCCGAAGTATATCTCTCCGACTTGGGAGGGACAAATCCCATCTCGATACATACAACCAAACAGGTACTTTCCGATCACCTGAGAGACATCTTTATGATCACCCTCTCATAGGATGACGTTTGATGACCTCAAAGCTTTCTTCCAATACCAGGGAGTTGTATTATCTCATGGTCTAAGGAATACAATATTTGACATAAGAAAATCTTCGCAAAGATGAACACGATGACACGATCTAATTGCTTCGCTTAGTTTGGATTACCCATCATATCATTCTCCCAATGATATGATCTCATTATTAATCGATAACTCATGTCTATGGTTAGGAAACCTTAACCATCATTAATCAATGAGCTAGTCCATAGAGGCGTACTAGGGACACGGTGTTGTTCACAAACCACACAAGTATTAAAGTTTCCGCTTAATACAATTCTAGCATGGAATATAAACTTTATCATGAACAAGAATTATAATAATAACATCTTTATTATTGCCTCTAGGGTATAATTCCAACAATATAAGGTCATGTTTATTAGCTGTGTAGGAGAGAGCCAGGAGCAACAATGTAGTCTCCGGTGGCCATGGTAGTTGCCGGGCTATCGTCACCGTTGCGAGTCCTTGTAAGTATGTGCGTGAGTCTAGTGAATAAAGGCCAAGATACAGGCGTTTGGGCACCGCGGCGTTCGTCGCTCGTAAATCTGCCTCGTCTCCATTGTTGTTGCTGTGTGTGTCCAGAGGTAGAAGAACGGCGTTGCGAGATGCAGCGCCAACAGGGCCGACGCCCGGAATCAAATCGGGGAGATACCAGGCGCACCGGGTCGATTTGGACGCAGGAAAGATGGTGCCCATCAACGACCTTGGCGGGCGCGCCGTATTCGTCTGCGATGACAGTGGCCGGTCTGTGTCGGTGCAAGCTGGGATCTTCCCGTCCATGAGGGCCAACACAGTCTACCGGTGCAGCGAGGACGGGGACGGGAGGTCGAGCATTTATGCCTTCCATGTGAAGAAAGGATGGTTCTCATGGAACCTGTGCTTCAGCCCGAGCAGCATCGAAGACTATTTATCGCGCTATGTCTGCCGATCAAAGGATATCGTGGTGCCCGCACCGCCGCTATGTCGCAGTTTCTGCTGGGCTTCCGCTAGTCCCCGGAAGCGGAAAGCTAACTCAAAGGTGTTTGAGGACGACTGGGTCAACTAGACTAGAACCTATGAAAGAACTCCTATAGCGGATTAGTTTTTTTTTTGACTTTGTACACCCATAGGCATACATTACTTGTATTTATAACCGTAACAATACAAGAAAGATACCAATACAAGCAAAAGAAAACAAGGAGAAAACAAACGGTTGGAAAACTACAAACCGTCCTCGCCGCAACTACTAAGAACCCAAATCCTTCGCCGTTGCCGGAGAAGAAGAAGATCAACAGCAGCTGGTCCACACTTTGGCACTGAAGAAACCCCTAGCCATGAGGCTTTAAAGAGCCGCAATAACCACCAGCCCCATAAGACTGGATCTAGCCTGCTGCTAAGAAACATCGGCCGGAGGAGCCCTTCAAGAATCTTCAACGCCGGATCCAGGCCAAGGCCATCCCGCCTATCAAGCGGCCGGATCCTCCACCATCCACCACAAACCAGCAGCAATCCGCACCGCCGCACTCCAAGGCCGCCAGGACCAGATCGGCGGCAAGATCAACACCACACAAAGCCGGAGCACACGCCCGGCGAAGACCAAATCCCACAGGCTTCTCGACGCCGCAAACGTCGCCGAGATGGGGTTGAAGCCGGGGTACCTTTATTCGATGTAGCGCATCCACCACCATCTGAGTTGCGCCACCACGACACCACATAAACACTAACTTTAGGGACCTTGTTGAACACCGAGCGTAGGTCCTGGGTCCCCACCCCCTCCCGCCCGCGCGAGCGGAAGCGGAGGAGGCGAGGACCCGTCGATCACCGGCGGGGAGGAGGCGGCGGCTAGGGTTTTTTTAGGGAGGAGGAAGAGGGTTAACGCTGGATAGGACAGGGATATGTTAAGCATAGCGGATTAGTTTTTGAAACGTAATGCGATGCATGATTATTATTTTCTGAACATATATAAATGTGATGCATGATTATTATTAGTATTTGAACAAAAATGTGATGCATGATCGATATAGAATATTCGGTAGTAGTAACACACGTATATATGCGGGAAGACAAAGAAAGATTAATTATGTTTCAATGTATATGGAGTATGTTTTTATTTTCAAAACCATAGTTTTGTTGTTGGCAGGATGGACTTCTGGAAGAGCAGGTTTTTGGTTCCTCGCGCGACCACACTTTCCAAGGATCTAATGTAGGAGTGCGTTTTTTTTTTCTTGGATGATGGTGGTACTTCTTACGTTGCGTCCTCCTTCGTCAATGGTACAAGCCACAACCCGAACAAGGTGCCTCCATGCCACCATCCTTGTGAGAATACACTTACTCTCTCGGTCCCCGTTCTCCCCCACCCCCGCACCTCCCGTCTCCGCGAGCGCCGGCCGCCGCCCCCAGTCACTCCGGCTGCCCCAGCTTCTCCCTCCAACCAGAATCGACTCCCCTCCTCCTGATCTACTAGCTCCACTAAAAATCCAGCTTCTTCTCTGCGTCTTGGAGGAGATCTATTTGATTTCTTGAAGAAGCTGCTCCACCACGCGCCTCTCCTCCTCTTCCCTTGAGAGTCGACCTCTGTTCCTGATGCCGCCCCTTCTCCTTCCTTCTCTCCGGTAGCCATGGCGGCCGGAAAGGAGATGGACTAGGTGGTTGGCTTTCTATATCTATTATTAGTATTTTGCTGTTTTGGGTTAATCCCAGTTTTATCCTAGATGGTGTCTGGGAGTAGGTCTCTGGGTCTCTCTGGCCAGATCCAGGGCGTCTCGGTTCTCCTCGTCACGGTTGTGCTCCTCCCGTGGCAGGAGGTGGTGTGGTTGGTGGCGGGATTAGAGCATCTCCGGCAATAAGGCCGGTTCTTGGAGTCTCGTTGGGTCTCAGAGCCAACTCAGCGGTGCTGGTGATTTTCCCGTTGCTGCGATGCTCCCATGGTGGAAGCCGAATGCGGCAGCGTTGAGGTCTTTGGCAAGCTCCCTAAATAAGGTCTGTGTTCCGAGTCTTGGCTGCTGCGATTCCCCTCTTGGTCTGCCTCCTCCAGCTCGTGGCGGGTGCTTGGAGTTCGACGGCGGGCTTGCTTTCACAGCGCGGTGGCTGAAGACTCATGTTGGTCGCCGATGGTGGCCTAATGGAGGTATAGCCATGCTCTCCTCTTCTTCTCTCCTGGGTGGAGTTGGTGATTCGAGGAGGGTTGCTGGGCCTCGATCTAGGTGCTGTCGGCATGGGAGTTGTGAAGCCTCTATTTTCTCGAGCGCATCCTTGGTCCATGGCGACCGGAATCTGCTGGTATGCTCAAGCCCTTCATCAACCTCCATTAGGAGGCCCCTTCTGAAGCCTGCTGTTGTTGAGGAGCTGGTCGGCATCGGCGCAAGTGGTATAGTCCTCACAAGTGTAGCAGCAACCAAGCGTGGCTTCTGGCTCGGCAGTGGAGAAAGAGAAGGATCTGGTTATAATCTGCCATCTTTTTTAAGGTCCTTTCTGCATTTGCCAGGGACCCATGTATTAAATTTATTCTAATGGGGTTCTCTGTAAAATTCCTGTACGCCCACTGGTATATTTAATATTAAGGCTTCTTGCCCCTTCGGGGACTCCCTGTGTTCAAAAAAAAAAAATGCCACCATCCTTGTGAAGCACAACCGTTATACGTACCGAAGGCCAACTCTACGTACGGACCACATGAATACACACCACCATGACCAGAGGAACTAGAACATGGGCACCCACACGTCGCCTTCACAAAAGCACGACTCTCATTCGTTCGACGGCTGAGATTGACCCGACTTGCTGATGCGCACTACTGCACTGCGGGCCAGCAACTGAAGGCTATGGAAATAGACACGAAGTGGCTAGTGGATAAGATCACACATGCCATGTCTAGCCGTTCACGTGTTCAGAGCGCCCACGACGGGGCATGGGTTGCCCTCGAGGATAGACTCTGTTGATTGTATTTTTGTCGATACCGACGGGCTATGTTTTTTTTTTTTTTGAACAAGGGGAAGGACCCCGAAGGGTCCAGACGGTGCCATTAAATGCATGGGCGGTTACAGTTTACAACAGGACCCAAACGAAAACCAGAAATAACCACATGGTCCTTAACTTTTACAGATAACGCCTTGGACAAAAGAATAGAAAAGCAATCAGGTCCAGTACCACCGTCGTTGAGATGGATACCACGCCGGCCGTCCTCAATCACACCGGGGACGAAACCACTTGGTCGATCTAGGCCGTGGAACGCCGCCGTAGCACCACAATTGGGCCTCCTGCATCGGAGGTTGAATGAGGGATGCCAAACGGGCATCCAATGAAGACGAATTTTTTCACTGGATATCGGGGACCTGACCATGGCCACCGATGATGAAGCTTTTGCCTGAAGATTGCACCTGCCCCAGAGCCACACAGTCTCGAAGCACAGACCGTCAGCTCCATCCTCCTCCCGCTCGACACCACTTCGCCCAGAAGAAGACGGAGTAGCAACTCTGTAGATCAAGACTCTGCAGCAACCGGTTCGCCGCCGACGGGCTATGTTGGAGGCTATATATGCACTTAGGCGCGTAGTGGCGAGTGGATAAGATCAGACATGCTGTGGTATCGAAGGAGCCTAGGGTGGTGCAATAGTCAATGAACCGACCTAGCTAGCGTCAAGTGAAATGGTGATGATGGCATGGGGTATGGGTCGCGGCAAGGAGATGCGCGGAGGAGCAGATAGGCGGCACGTACTATAGGGCAGGGAGGGGACACTCCAGCATCACCCAAGACAACGAGAGGGTCCATCACATCGGCCTTCTCCCATGCATACCACCATGCATGCTGAGAGCAACGAGAAACCAAAGTCCCTGCAACTCCCTTCATCGGATGTGTCTGGTGCATGCGACCTCTTGGGGCCAAGAGGAGGGGCTGCCTATATGATTGTATGTATGTAAATCCACCTACAGCATTTAGTATAACAATTATTAGCTTGTACAGAGACTCTTCAAAGTTTCTACGTTTTACCTATCAAATATTACTAGTAAAATGTAGCGCGATGACAGGTTGCGTTCGTGATGGGTCAATTCTCCGAGACAAACAAAATATTTTGAAGTATTTCCACCAGTTAGAAGGGCGGGGAAATGATGTTGTTTTTCAGAAGTTGAGTATTCTACAGGTTAGAACGGGGAGAGGAACAAAGCTAAATTTATTTCAAATGCTCAAATAATTTATGTCGAACCCACATTTTTTCCATGAATTCATGAATATATTTTCATACAAATCATGATTATTTTTTTCTAATTATCGAAAAAATAGTTGTCAATAAATTTATGCCGGGAAACTGCGCACTAACTGTCGAAGAATAACTTCTGACCAATTCGTATATAGAAAAAAAATACTCACAATCAAAGAATAATTGTGGGTAGTTACCATTGGGAAATTACAAATGGAAACTTATGTCAAAGAATTATTATGAAAGAACTGGGAAGATATGAAAAATAATAATTACTATTGGCAAATGACTGAGAAAAATTACTCTCCTTCGAGGAGTGACCGTAGGCTAACTAGCGTAGGAAAATTATGGCTGGCAAGTTGCGTCGGAGAATTACTTTAGAAGGTGAAAATTATTGTACAATAACTATCGTCAAGATATTTCAGCTACAGAATATGTTCCGATCAATTACTGGGTGAAAATATTCACAGATACTACCTCTGTTCGGGATTATAGGTCCTACGCGCATACCTAGGTTGTTAATTTGACTAACAAAACATAACTTATATATTACAAAAATTATACCATTAAAAAATATAACCTCTAAAGTTTCTAATGATATAATTTTTATGATATACTATTTATATTTTGTTGTTCAAATTTGCAACCTAGTTATCCGCGCGGGACTTGTAATCCCAAACGGAGGGAGTACAAAAATTCCTGCTAACAAATTACTGTCAATGAATTACTCACTGCTACTCTAAAAAAATAATTACTCACTGCTGAACAGTTACCATAGAGTAACTACCATAGAGAAATTACGGCTAGAAAAGTGTGTTGGAGGATACCGTCAAAGAGGAAAAAAGTACAGTTGCCACCGGTGATGAATTATGATCGGCAATTACACACCGTCAAAAAATTACGATAGTTACCTTTAGAAAGTTATGGTCGGGGTTGGGTCTACCAAGGACCATCAAAGAATTTAAAAATGAAATTAAAAACAATTGTTGTTGCATGCATAGGAAAACTAATATCGAAAAGTTACGACATGAAAGTTGTATCAAGAAATCATCAGCGAAGGCTAATTAAATAGGGACATATAGAAAAAATAAATGACATAAACGTAAAATACGTAGGGCGGGATAACTACTGTTAAAAATAACTGCCAAAAAGTTGCAGGAAAGAACATTAAAAGATAGAAAAGAGGAAACATAAAAAAAATCATTGTCAAAAACTTCTGAAAAGATAGAAAATGCAGACACGGTGTGATTGACAGAAAATGGAGTTCTATGATGCACGCAGAGGCCGCGAATTCTTCATATGAAAAATGCAAAAAAGAATCCCGTCGCCGGGACTTGAACCCGGGTCTCTCGGGTGAGAGCCGAGTATCCTAACCACCTAGACTACGACTGAACCTAATTTGTTGTTAAGGATTAGCTTACTTAACCATTAATTAAGTACGAGTCTGCACACCGACTTCAAAGGAGCCTTCAAAACGAGGGGCTTCCCGCCACTCTCGCGTTAGCAGGTGAGGCGATATGCTGCGCCTCTCTCCCGCCCCCCAATTTTAGAAACCTAATCCTCCACCCACCATTAGCCATGAGCGCGAGGAGGAGAGGTGTTGCAGCTTGTGGGAACCTCCTGCTGCATGCTCCCTGAGACGGCTCGACGACGGTCAGCGCCTCCCTCCGTCCAAGCACCATGGCTCGTCGACGGCCGCCGCTGATGCTGCCACTTGCCGGGCTCGCCGTTCTCCTCGTGGTCGCGGTGGCCAAGACCGACCGGGAAGATGGTGAGCGACAGATGCGGAATCTTTCTTTGTATTTTTTTTTGCTTTCCGATCTACTATCTGTATGCAGTATCAGCCCACGGATTTCTTAACATTGCGTACATTATTTCTCAGTTGAGGCACTCAACGTGCTGTTCACTACCATGAACAAGCCGTCCAAACTAGACGGCTGGAAGGCGAACGGCGGCGACCCGTGCGACGACGACGACGAGTGGAAGGGGATCGACTGCAGCGACTCCTCCGTCACAAAGATGTAATTGCCTGCATCATTCTTCAGCCTGACTCGTTCAGTTACCTGCTTGCTGAACATTGGGGAAATTTTAAACGGCTTCCTTTCCCTTTGCTGCATTTCCAACACAAGATATTTAACTCTGCTTCGGCTTTATCGTCATGTTGCATCATAGAGCAGTGACCTGTCAGGGCTCGATCTAACGGGCAACCTCGGCTACAAGCTCTCCAACCTGAAATCAGTAACTAAATTGTGAGATGCCCCTGTGAATCGATCTCTCTCTCCGGTTACCCGTTACCGATCGTCGTAGTTGTGCAACTTAGTTGAATTTTGCTTCTTTTGCGTAGCACAGTGACGTGAGCGACAACAAGCTCAGCGGCGAAATCCCGTTCGCGCTGCCGCCGAATCTGGTTCAGCTGTAAGTTTTCTGGGTTTTTTCTTTCATAGTTACCGTTAGCATTCAGATATGTTGTTCTTTCATTGTTATTACTTTTAGCATGGCTGATTAATCCGATGTATTTTATGATGTTTTGTGACGCAGAAATCTGCAAGGCAATGCTTTCACCGGCGGGGTTCCTTATTCCATATCCCAGATGTCAGATCTGGAGACGCTGTAGGAATCTATTTCATGTCACTGTCTTTCTGGCATGATTTTCTTTCCTTGAATTAGTCACTAGAACTGCCTTCCGTATGGATTGCAGAAATGTCGGTGATAATCAATTAAGCGGCCAGTTGACGGATATGTTTTCGAACCTTCCAAAACTGGAAACAATGTAAGTTAAGCATATCAAATTCATTGTTCATTCTAGTATCTCTTAAAAGATCTGTAATAACTTTAGTAGTTAGCATGTAATGCAAACCTAGCCGTAACATCAATTTATACTTGAGTTAATTTAATTTCCCAAAGCTTATTAGTTTTCTTCTAACAGTCCCGATTTGTGTCACCAGGGATCTTTCTTCCAACCGCTTCTCAGGTAACCTGCCACAAAGTTTCAAGTACCTCACTGGCCTCAAGACACTGTAAGGCAACTGAACTTTATGGACTGTACTAGTTTTTCCTCGATATGTTCTTTGGATCAAGAAATAACCGTCGATCTTTTAAAATATGTATCCAGGAATTTGGAGAGCAACCAATTCACTGGTAATATCGATGTTCTGGCCAAACTTCCTCTTGAGGATCTGTAAGTATTCCTCAAATAAACACTGCATCTCACACCAATTAAAAACATACTTGACATAAATACTGAACGTGCAAATTCAAAGTATGATTTTTTTCGAGTATGATGATTCAGAACTAAGCTAGAATGGTTTTCCTCACTTTATGCTCAAGGAATCTGCAGAACAACAAGTTCACCGGGTGGATTCCAAGTAAACTTCAAGAGATCGACAGTCTCAAGTAATTGGAACTTCCACCCGATATTACTCCTTTCTCATTGCACTTTCATGACTTATGACAGTTTTAACTGCATTCTCAAGGACTGGTGGCAACCAGTGGCCATCCGGGTCAGCTCCTCCTGGCATGGTGCAGGGATCTTCAGCAGGAAGCTCATGGAGCGGCGGAGGGATCGACGGCAGGATCAACGGTTTTATTATCGGAGCACTGGTGATAGTGGTGCTCTTTGCAGTTGTTATTCTCCTGTCATTGTTAGCGCGGAGGAGATCATCTCCTGTCTCATCACATTACTACATAGACGATTCAGGTCAGAACCGACAATTTACCTCCCAATTACCATTGAAGAAAATACATTTTTGTATGATGTCAATATTGTTTCAAGTACTGCTACATTTGGACTTTGGATTATGGTTTTTGTTTTTCATTGTCAGATCGTGCGTCATCAGTTGACATGCAGTCGCTGGAGAAATCGATGTCGATGGACTGTAAAACACCGACCGCTGTGCCACGCAAGTCGATGAACGACAATGAATTTGAGAACAAATGGTACACTTCCAGGCGAATCTTGGATCCAATAAACATGGTATCTTACCCATCAGCAGACCTGCTAGCAGCCACTGGCAACTGGCACAGTAGCAAGCTAATAGGCCAGGGAACGACCGGCCGCGTTTACAAGGCAAAATATGCTAACGGACAGGTAGGTCCATGATTTCCCTCCAAATACATAGAAAACGAACTATCGCATATATAGTTTCATCTCGACAAATCGACATGTTTTAAAATTTTGAATTGCTTCTACAAGATGGTGTCAAAGATGCACATAATAACATATTGCAGCAACATACAGTTTAACTGAATTTTGGCAGTTTATTTCAGTCAAGTGGCCAGAAAGAAGAATATGGCCATTTCCCCATAAAACGCATTTCCGGTCAAGCTTATGGTCTGACGTGATGATTTTCCAGGTGCTGGCTATCAAGAAGTTTGATCCATTGAGCTTCTCGGGAAGCAGCGACTTCATGGAAATTGTCAATGGCATCTCCAAGCTGCGCCATCCAAGCATGAGCGAGATTGTGGGTTACTGCTCAGAGCCCGGATACTATGTGATGGTGTATGACTACCAGATGAATGGGTCCCTCTACGACTTCCTGCACTTATCAGATGATTACAGCAAGCCTCTGACCTGGGACACCCGGGTTCGGATCGCTCTCGGTACAGCTCAAGCTCTGGAGTAAGTTCACAAGTAGCTATCAAAGCCCAGAATCTACAATTTGTATTTGTATCAGCATGAAGTAGTGACCTGATCATGTTAGGTTCATATGGTAGATGCTAAGGTATCCTTCCTGTTCAGGTTCCTGCATGAAACCTGCTCACCTCCAGTCATCCACAAGAACATAAAGTCATCTAATGTCTTGCTGGATGCTGATCTCAACCCTCACCTCGCCGATTGCGGCCTCTCATTCTTCTACGAGGTTTGTGTGACAAGAATATTTTCCAACATCTGATGAGACACCGATTTTGCTTGCTCGTAAAGACCATCTTTCGACACCGGAACTCTCCACAGGATACAAATGAGAGCTTGGGGCCAGGGTACAACGCCCCCGAGTGTGCGAGGCCATCAGGTTACAAGATGAAGAGCGACGTGTACAGCTTCGGAGTGGTCATGCTAGAGCTATTGACCGGCCGCAAGGCTTATGATAGGTACACATGCCTTCTTCTCCACTGTCTCCTATAAAATTCATTCATGTAGGTTGAAATGCTAATGCGCCAGGAATTGCTCAATCTCCAGCTCAAAGCCGGAAACAGAGCAGTCCTTGGTCAAGTTTGTGACGCCCCAGCTTCATGACATGGACGCCCTGGGAACACTGGCAGACCCAGGTCTCCGCGGCCTGTACCCTCCCAGGTCGTTGTCCCGCTACGCCGATGTCGTCTCCCGCTGCGTTCAGGTTCAACCTCTCACTGAAATCCTCAGGAATGGCAGAAACAATGTATGCTCACATGAAAAAAACCACGCCTGAAAACTGTTCTTTTTGGTGGCTGCAAATGCAGACTGACCCGAAGTGCCGGCCATCCATGTCAGAGGTAGCACAGGAGCTCACTGGCTGCATCCAGCGCAGTGCCAGCGATCGGAGGTTGGGTGGTGGCTTTCGCAGCGATTCACAGTGCAGCGACGCATCCGATTGGTGACACTCAAGGCCACACCCATCCATCTGATACTTACTAGAACAGTGCTAGGATAAAGAAGACTTGTTAATATAGGAATGGTAGAATATGAGTGTATGTGTGAAACTGTAGTGAATTTGTAACAGCCCTGAATTCTTCTTCCCCATTGTTTTACCCATGTAAAGAGGACATGTAAATCTGATACTTTACTTCACTGAAAGGCTTTAGTCCAAGAACAACCAGGTAGTGCATCAAAGATTAACAAAGACATTGCTGATCAAACATAAACTCACAAGCTCGTCGATTACCTCTTGCCAAAGAGCAAACTCAACACAATGCTAAAACAACTAGCACCTTCTCGGCGTTCTTCTTCTAATACAGAACGACCGCACTCAAGCTAAAACAACTGCCCTGTCCCAGCCATGGAACAAATACTTTTAGCTAGCAAACTACTGCTAATCTTGCACACAGTAACCGAACCTAGTATACATCACCACAAGAATAAAAGATAAGAAACCTCAATAAAGCACCACTGGACATACACTTGGGTTACATCACAAGGAGCTAAATATTTTCACATCGCAGTGGCCATGACGGACTCGCTTCCTCTGGACATTCTAGTTGAGATTTTCCTACAGCAGGAGAACTGATGCATCAGTAAAACAGGAAACTGAATTGAGTGGCAGGACAGGTGGAGCACTTCTTAGTCAGTCAATGGACAATCTGGATTACCTGCATGGGACAGCCTCGCAAACTTTGGTCAGTTTAAATGCAAGCTGGACGATGGCGATTCTGATGGCTGGTTCTGTGGATCCACTGGACGCTGCTTCCTCCAATGCAGACAGGAACTCCCTTTGTGCTCTCACAGACACAAAGACTTGGCTTGGCTTGTAAACTGTGCTCAAATCCAGTACCTGGACCGATACGCACAAATCAGTGAAATCATAATTGTTGTTCTTTGGACATGGATATCGTCGCAAAGTATAAACAGATTGCCACTATTAAGCTTACCTGTTGAATCCAAGGTAGTGCCAGGTCAAATAACTTTGCATTGAGGAATTGGCCAGCAATAACCCTTAAAAGCTCATTTGCTGTTTCACACGACAACTTGTCAAGAACAGGTCCGGTTCTCTGCATCAGGTCAATGAGATCATCACAATCACCATAGCTAAGGGCTTCAGCATATGCAGGCTCCATGCCGTCAGCACCACGAAACTCACCAGCCTCATTGGAAGCACACAATGCATTTTGCAGATCAGGTTGATCATATGATGTGGTAAAGGGAACTGGAAAAGCCCCCTTGACCCTTGATGCTCGATTCCTCACTGAACTTGGAATGTATCTTTCCTCTGAACTCGCAAGCCCGGACTTCATATTTCTGTTACGCGCATGGCCCTTCAGAAATTCAGGTCCTTCTTTTGCGCATATGCTTGTGCCCTTGGCTGGTAGATCATGAGTCCACTTCTTCTCATATTTCAAATTAGGAACTGTTGGTGGCTTAAAGTTGGCATCAACAGATGATCTAGGTGTCGAGTTAGAAAGCCTGGGTGAAGAAGAAACACTCTGGTTCTTAAAAAGCTTGGAACCAGGAAGTTGATAACGGCTTTCACTTTGAGTAACTGTATACACAGTCCTGTCTACACCATTCTCCAGATTGTGTACTTTTGAGTTCAGCACTGACATGTTCTCCACAGAGTTCGACATGAATTCCTACAATAAAACAGTGAAAGAACGTAAGCACTTGGGAAGGCAATTCTTTGCAAAGTACTTGTATACAGTACAACGCTTTTTAAATCTGAAGAATCTGATCATTATTTTTCTATACATGATTAGATGAGGAGAACAATGGTAATCATTAACGTGAGTACATGATCATGATGTTTATTGCCATCATGAATTTCTATTTTTAAAGATGACTACAGGCATGTGCAAGTAGTTCAAACATGAAAGGGCATAATTTATTAGGTAACTAAACCATATATGTACTATTAAATGTTGAACTAAACCATTATCGCGCTTTCTATCAGATCACATACTGTGAAAGCTAGGCAAGTAGAGAGATGACTTAATTCAACAAGATGATTCAGAGCTAAAAAGGAAGAGAATTACCTGCAGAAGATCAAAAAGATTTGCTTGATTCCTTTCCATTTCTTGTAATTGTTTCCTAATAAGGGCTAATTCTTTCGCCGCACTCAGACAACAAGTATGTGTGCCATGTGAAGTGACATCTGTAACAGTGGAGTCTATGCTCTTACTCTCTCGAGCCCTGGGGCACAGCTCAGCAACTTGTGCAGAATCACAATCTTCAGTGACTTCAAGAGCAGAGGTGACATGCTTTGTCTCACAACTCCTGCTGGCTACTTCTGATAAAGAGGAGCATTCTTGTTTATCATCCATGGGATCATAGTCAGACCTGCCGTCTTCATCTACAATTCCATAAGCACTTCTTTTTGCATATTTCAACATGCAGTCGCTACCGTATCCCTTTTTCCCAAGATCTGGCATTGCATTCTGCTTAGGGACTGATATTTCCACATGCCAGTCACTTGACTTCAAATGCTGCTGATTTGAGGCATTGTTTTGGGGTATTTTGTTGACGGACAACGGGGATCTCTTCTTTACGGAAGTGATAGAGCTGCCACTGATAACAGATGCTGCAGGTGTAGGATCAACTCTCCTAAACGAAGTCTCTCTTGATCCACCATCATGCACAATTCTGGCATCATGATGGTCACCAAAGAAATTTTCTGCCACGGAAGAGAGAATATTTCAGTATACATAATAGAAACAAAGCTAATTATGTTAGTTGAAATAATGCTTCAGAACAAAGCATTGCATCTGCTTTTCTCCACACTAGACAGTGAGTTAATACTAAAGGAATATATACCTTTTGTGGATGATCCAGCTTCTGATGGTTCAGGAGTATCAGACCCTGGAATAGCTTTCCACAACTGAATGGCATGGGTAATTGCATCACGCACCGGTTTTACCTATCATAGGAAGTACAAATATAAGTGTAGCAAATGCAGAAGATGACACTTCATCAGTTTCACGGTGTATGTACCTACCTTGTCAAATTTACAACGTTCAAGGGAGCGAAGGCAGGAAGTTCTGAAAGAGGCAACCAGATATCCAGAGCTGACAGCGATACTAGAAAGAGCAAGAGAGGCTGCTTTCCTTGTCGTCCAGTCACTACTCTTCAGGGAATCCATAATACTTGTTAGTGCTGATGACAGAGCCTGCTCTGTAGAAGCACCTTCAGCCTACAAATTTGGGACCACAGAAAGTAAGAACAGCAACAAAAAGCTAATGCTCTTACTTAAGTTACATCTTGCGACAAAAAACTGAAGATGAAAATAAATACTCTGCAGTCCACAAAACTGAAGATTAAGGTACAGCCTACCAAATTGGGACCACAGAAAATTGCCTACTTATGACAATGTTGCTGAATTTCCAGCAGAAAGAGACAACTACACTAGCAGTGTGAAGCATAATAGGAATGAACAAGCAACAAAAACAGCTGAATTTTAGGAAGAGTTAGTATTTTGTGTTACAATATGCTGATCACCCATTGAATAACAGGTACTTTTTACAAAAGAAGCATGCTTCTTTCTCATGATACTACGATTAACTACTTCGCAGCAATTAATGATGCAACTAATGACTACTTAATCATTCAACTATCTAGAACTGCAGATCATAAAAGCAAAGTACTTATCTCACTGTATAAGCATAATCATGTCAAAATATAGAAAGCATATGCATTAATCATGTCAAGAGGTTCTACTGGAATGGCATTAATTACTGATAAAAAGTGCAGTATAGGGACCTGAACAATGCTTCTGATCAACTCGATCACCGCAGACTTGGCCATGAAATGTGGGTTCTTGAGGATTTTCACGACACGGCCTAGCATCTGGGGAAGAACAGGGCCCGGAAAGTAGCTGCTCTCATCAATAACCTTGGCCAAGCACAACGCGGACCCGGCCTGAACGTACCTATTCTGCTCACCCAGCGACTCAAACAAGGGCCTGACCAGCGCAACCAGCGCGGTGCCACCATCCCCGTAGCTCCTGGCGCACACCGAGAGCATGCCACAGGTGTCGACGCACGCGTCCCTGACAACCGAGTCGGCGTCCTTGAGGCGCCTGACGACGCTGGTCACCACCTTGGTCATGTGCGGCGCAAGAAGGCCCCCATGCGACCGCGCCAGCGCGCCGATCACCCTGACACACTCCTTGCGCACGGCACTCTTCTGGTCCGTGTCGGTGTCGATCACGCAGGAGAGGAAGGGGCCGACCGTGTCGGGGGACAGCGCATCCACGGCCTTCTCGAGCTCGCTCAGCCCGATCTGGTAGGTGTCCCTGTCGGCGATCTTGTTGAGGGCCTGGACCAGCCTGTGCTTCAGCTCGAAGGCGGCCTTGCCTTTGGATGGGACGGCGTTGGACTTCATCGTGGAGGCCTCGAGGCGGCACTGGAGCGGCAGATTGGTAGGGGTCTCAGTGGCCAATAGACAAGGGGGTCGATGATCGCATCCTCCCCTGGGGGCTGGAGGTTGTTTTTGTGGTAGCTTCTGCACCCATCATCACTTGATCCCTGCACAACATTTTGAAACTGATCACAGTTGGATCCAGTGTATGTACATAATACAAATTTAAGAGCTGAATCAAATTTCTGACAAAAGACAATCGTGCACAAGGGTTCAGAAAGTCTGCTGCAGTAGAAACGAACGGATTTGAAATGAGCAGAACAGAGCAGGCCAATCTCTCGAATTTGAGTTTGCTAGAAGACTAGCAATTGCATTGGGAAATTGCCGGTAACCATGCCTGCACTAGGATTCAGAAAATCTAATGCGATAGAAATAAACGAACTTGAAACCAGCTGAACAGAGTACACGAATCTCCCCCGATTTGAGCTAGCTAGAAGACAAGCAATTGCATTGGGAAATTGCCGGTAACCATGCCTGCATTAGGATTCAGAAAAATCTCCCGCGGAAGAAACAAACGAATTTGAACCTAACCGAACAGAGCACACAGTGATCTCTCGAATTTGAGCTAGCTAGAGGACAAGCAGCTGCATTTCGCATCCGGAATCCACGGGAAGCACCCTAAACCCAGTACTACTAAGGCTCGCTGCTGCATTCGAGATTTCGAGCTGGCGTGGAACACTGGGAGAGCTAAACCCCTAGAAGAACAGAACCCTAGAGTAGAGATCAGATCGACAGACTAAAACCGCGCAAGCAAACCCGCGCAGGGCCGCTTTGCCCTGTCGCGTCCCGTTGGATCTCCCGCTACCGGCGAACGAACCGCAACCCAGACCGGGGCGAAACGGCCGAAAATCAGAGCGTACGGATCAATCAGCACGGAACCAGACATTTGAGGACCGAATTCGAAATCCCCGCAACAACTCCCCTCCATCCTCCTCCTCCTCCCCGCGCCGGGCTTCGCACTAGGCAGCCGGCAGCACGGATTTCGCTGACGCATAAGATCGAGCAGGCGAGCGGCAGGGAGCGGCGGCGAAGGAGAATCTCGGCGGGCGCGCGAGGAAGGAAGCAGGTGCAGTTACTTACAGCGGGAGCTGCAACGTCGCTCCCCCGTCGCCGCTAGAGCTCGCCCTGCCCTGCCCTGGAGAGAAGCCTCCTTCCCTTCCTTCTTCGCGAGAGGATAGAGAGAGACGGAGCGGTCCTATACTACTCGAGCTAGAGGTACAGGGCTGCAGCAGCGGAGGAGTGGGGATTTGAATTCGAAACCTGGCAGCCGGAGGCGGAGCAGCAGCAGTGAAAATGGCAGAGTCTGTCTCCCATTTGCTTGTTTTTTTTTTTTACTTTCACTTTTTTCTCGCGTCTACCTTTTTCGGCGAGGACGACGAGGGCGCCGAGTCCTAGGCAGCTGCGTGACGGTGCGACTGCCGGTCAGCGCGCACCTACCCACGCCTCGTTGGGCCGACGCGCGCGATCCGGGGCCCGCACGTCATCGAGGCGCGGCGCGCGGCGAGCCTGTACGGCGATGGGCGCGAGTTCCGGGTGCGGGGGATTTCGAATTTCGTGGACGACGTGGCGAGCTCCGTTGGAACTGGAGAGCGTGGGCTCCACTCAGCCGGGACCCAGATTCCAGTGACCGTGTACGGTGGGGCCCACAGGCAGATGGATTGCAACTTGCAACCGCTGTGACGCGGCGTCACATCCTGCGTTGCCGGCCGGGCCGAGACCCGACCGAGCATTTAAACACCTCGGGCAGGCTCCATTCGACTCGGACCCATCGAATTCAAATGAGTATCGTCCAAACTTGGACCAAGATTTATTCTACTCGTTCAAATTCATATTACTTAGAGTCTGTCCCTTAGAGTCAGCTTATAGCCACTATAGTACAATGGGTTGTCTATTAGGCTAGCTAGAAGACATGCTTTAAGTATTTAATAACTACATGTGCATATGAGTTATAGTGATCCACCGTGAGACGTATCTTTGTAGCCATTTCAAGCAACATACATATATATACCATCCACTTCATCAAAATACACCACATGAAATTAATTAATAAGCAAGCAACAAATAAGGTCTCTCGCAAACAAGCCGATTTAGAAGACGATAAGCAACGACCTGGAGGTACATAGCACCATGACATCGGCACTTAGACATTACAGTCTTCATAGGAAATTATTAACCAAACAAAATGCTAAATAAAATAGGCGTTGCTTTTCATTTGGATGACAACAAAAGTGATAGAATGTAGTTGGAGCAACCACCCGTTTGCATCACTAATCTTGGTCACTTTTTGTGAAAAGGAAATAAAAACAATATGGTAAATATTTAGACGAATAAAACTGACAACATGTGCCAGCAAGCACTAATGTTGGAGAAAAACAATGCAATCTCTTTGTCTTATTATAGAAAGCACGCGATGGATTCACAATAGCATTACAGCCATCCGCTAGAGAGCTAGTTTATCACACGGATTATTGATAAATAATCATGTTGGCAGATCATGTATAATTCTAAAGAATGATACATTCTCATTGACTAAATTATAGAGTAGAGTGCTCTTTAGTTAATAAAAAGAATAAGTTCAGATTAGAGAATGCATACCTGTAAGTAGCACTAGCAGCAATCACCATATCACAGCTCAGTCCTGAAATAAAAATGCATATAAGATATCATGTTCATACTCAATGTTACAGGAAAAAAGGAATAGGAACATGCAAATATTAGTATCCTACCACGATTAATTATGATGGCTATTTTGAAATCTCTGCCAAATATGTTCGATCAAATCATTTTTAAGCTGTGCATGTTTTGGACGAGCACGGATAGTAGCTTTTATACGCAACACATCAGTGAAACATAGGTTACCACCAACATTCACTTCAGGAGGTAGAGCAAATGAAGCCCCTAGATTCTCATTCAAGTCAATAATATGAATGGTGGCCTGCTCTCTCTCATCTTCGACTATCATATTATGGAGAACCACACAAGCTAGCAAGATCTTTCCAACACTCTTTCTATACCATAGACGTGCAGGCCGACGTACAATGGTAAAACGGGACTGCAACACCCCGAAAGCGTGCTCAACATCTTTTCTTGCCCCTTCTTGGTATTGCGCAAACAACTTGTGCTTCTCTGTTTGGGAAGTGGTATAGTTTTCATGAAGGCAGCCCATTCTAGATATATACCATCAGCAAGGTAGTATCCAGTGTTATACTCATTCCCATTGACAGAAAACTGAACTTGGGGGGCTTCTCCTTTCAATGCATCAAAAAACAAGGGGGACTGGTTGAGGGCATTAAGGTCGTTGTTTGACCCAGCAACTCCAAAGAAAGCATGCCAAATATGAAGGTACTGGGAAGCAACAGCTTCCAGGATCATCGTTGGCACTCCATAATCACCACGGGTGAATTGCCCCTCCATGCTAAAGGACACTTCTCCCATCGCCAATGCATGCAGTCAATACTTCCTAGCATTCCAGGAAAACCACAAGACTCATTAACCTGAAGTAGACGCTCGACATCCTCTTGGCTGGGGCGTCGCAAGTACACCCCCCCCCCAAACACCTCAATCACCCCATGTGCAAACTTGTCCAAACACTCTAATGTAGTGGACTTCCCAATCTTCAAGTACTCATCAAGGGCATCTACAGGGGTACCGTATGCTAGCACTATTCGACCAGAACAATCTGACCTATAAGTAAAATAGGGAGACCACTGACCAATGGCATTCACAATGCGCAGGAAGAGGACTCTATTCATACGGAATCTTATACGAAACATACTCTCGGGGTAGAGTGGTTATTCAGCGAAGTAGTCCTCCACCAGACGCTGATGAGCACCTCCATGATCCCTCCGTATGCGCTTCCTTTGACCACTTCGCCGTTGAGATGATCCCACTCCGAGCCTAGCCTTGATTTTCCTCATGAGCCTCTCAGCAAACGAATATAGTACGTTGTGCTCAGCAACATAGATTTCCATGATTTTGAATGGGGCTAGCTCATCAGGATCATCCGACATGGTGTATGAGGTAGATGGGTTGGTAGGCTGAGTAGGAAGATGGGTTTGGCTGGATGAGTCTAAAGAGGAGATAGTATTATATAGGTGTGTCATGTTTTCTTTGGTTTACTAATTATTCTGCATGATTATCTGCACTAATTAAGTGTAGTTGGACTGCATGATTTTGCACTACATGCATGGTTATCTGGACTAATTGACTACATGATTTTGCACTGCATGCATGGTTATCTGGACCATTGACTACATGATTTTGCACTGCATGCATGGTTATTTGGACCATTGACTACATGTGAAGTATAGTTTCAACAATTTTAGCAAAGAACAATCTTATAATTTAGCACATAAAATTTCAGGAATAGGAAGTACCTTAGTCAGTTTTTCCAAATAACCTTTCCCTGAAACACTTCAATGCCAACACGTGCTCGGATCTCAAATCTTCAGGCATCACAGTCGTGTCTTGCATCATCAACGATCAGTATGTCTCTAGCATAACCGACTCCTTGTAATCTTTTGCTGCAAGGCATGCAAGCTTCCGAGCTTCAAGATTCTCACTAGACACGCGCATTTGTGTCTCTAACATCTCTTTGCGGCCTTCATTTGCTGCATTCTGAGCATCTACAAATTTGCTAAGCTCATCTTCAAGATCAATTATACAATCTTGATGCCTTCTTTTTCGTTTCCACTGCTCCTTAGCTTGCTTGCCACCTGGTGGTCGTTCATCTCGAGCATCATCTAGATTGAAATGCTTCCCAACTTCATCATCAACACTGAACTTCCTCTTGGCCGACTCCAAGTCTTCCAAACGCTCCAAATATGTATCCCACTTTGGTTCCTTTTTTAATCCTCCCAACAATGCTCAAATATAAATTCTTTCTTGTGTCTGCCTCATAAGTTTGATTTGCCCTCTTCTTTAAATCCACATCAGATTCACCATTGGCATACAAAGCATTAGCTTCCTTCCAATTCGCACAAAACCATGCAACCTTTTTCTTAATTTTTGCAAAGCGATCTTTCACTTGCCTGTCATGTCTTACCTGTTTTTTGGGGTAGTACTGTTGTAGACAGCAGCAACATCTTTCCAATATTTCTCATTCTTCTTGTAATTGGATTGGCTTGGATCGTTTAAATTATTCAACCAAGCACTGACCTACATTATTAAAAGGGGTTATGTTTGTGCGAGTAATGTAACACATGGAGTTGGCATGCAGAAAAAGCTTACCAATCTACAATCCTCCTCTTTTGTCCATAGTAAGCGTTTTTCAGTCCTTTCATAATCGCCACCGTTGGTGTCATCATCTAAATTGATTGGCTGCGATGAAGTCTCATTTCCTACAGCTTGTGTGTGGCTTGGTGTGTTATTAAAGAAACCAAGAAAACCACCAGGTGGGTGAGAATCCAGTCCCGTGCTCAAGCAATAGATAATTAGAAACAAATACTTCCTCCAGCCATATTAGTTGACTTAAATTTGTTTAAATTTATTTGTCTAGATTCATCCAAATTTAGTCAACAAATATGGTTCGGAGGAAGTACTAACTTCATGTCTTCGTTTGTTTTCGTCACTAATGAAGGTAATCTGTACGATCAGTCCGCGATGTTAAAAGTAATAATTAATAAGACAATTGTATGCTTACACTGACAACTAACTAGAACGTGTTCCTCTGTGTAGTATTTCTATATTTTTATAAGAAAACAACTTATATGCTTATACTGACATAAGCTCGCTACTTGTTCCTCCATGACCGATTATATGCTTACACACGCAGCTTGTTTATTTCTGAAGGATGGATCGCTACTTTCTATTAGCAAAAAATGACAGGTCGTACTAGATACAAACACATCTAAGATGATATGACAGGGCACTATCTGAAGAAAAAACAAGAAAAAAGTATACCATGATTGCAGATCGGAGACGTCAACATTCTGAGACATTGGCCAAGGATAAGAACTGCCAATTCCTGCAGGCGGCGCCCAGAAAGGGCCTTGAGCCGAAGAACTTCCTACACCAGGCGACTGCAGCCCGGCGGGCCAGCATGGTGCAGAGGAGGCCGCCATGGACTGCGGAGGTCGTGGACGGAAGGCCGGCGGCTGGATGGGATGAGACGGCGGGATGAGGAGCTGAGGCGGTGGCGGCAGGACGAGATGAGAAGCCGATGGAGGAACCTCAAGAGGCGCTGGCGCATGCGTCCTTTTGGACTGTTGGCCCATCTCCTAGATGCGGCAGCTCAACTTGTCTAGGGTTCGAGTGGTGGTGATCTGAGGACGATTTTGGGTGATTTGGGTGCGATTTGGAGCTTAATAGGTCGATTTGGCGCGCAAGAATAGATATGGCGCGAGGGAAAGATGGATTTGGCGCGCTGGGAGGAGGAAGAAGGGCGGGAGGCGAGGGAGATTGCACTGGATACGGAGCGTCGGCGCTATCACTCACGTTGGGCTGCAAGCGGGCGGCAGCGCGTCGTAATTTGCGTTGTAGCCGGGCGAGTTCCTATCTCTCTCCTCTCTTCTCTCCCCTCCAGGTAGGATTTTGATGACGTGGTATTTCTTGTAGCCTGATGACTAGGCTATATTAAACTTGCTCTTAGGAAGGTGTTCAGTTCATCAACCTTTCTCGTAATTAGATTATTACTTCCTCCTCTTCCGCAGATAAGTGTACTTGTCAAGTGAGGTATATACATTTGTAGTCTCACAACTTGCACCATGGGAGCACTTTAGTCTCACATCTTCCAGAATAAGTAAAACTAGTCCAACAACTTGCAAACCGGGAGCAATCTTTACTATTAAAAGCAAAACGGTGGTGTCACACGGTGTCACACTTCACTAATATTACACACAAATGCCACCCCAAAACAACCAACGTCTAGAAAAAAACAAACTCCCATACATCAAGCAAACAAACTCCCGCACGTACACCGTACCTCCAGCCCGAACTCCCAGATGTATACATACCAGGCAACAAAAAAGGCTAATAAATCTTATCTTTACTACTATTAAATATGCCACGATAACAACAAAACGCCTACTTTTACTCTGATATGTACTCTACCTAAATGGCTAACAAACTTATCTTATTAAAGTCAAAGTTGCAGTGTCGTACTTGTCCCGACCCAAACTCACCTCGCATGAAAATTGTAACAGTAGTTAGGAATTTTAACTCTATCCTCAATAAAACTCCTCATTTTGCTCAACGATTTGCACAACTCTGGCCTTGGTCGTCCGTCTCCTCTCAGTCCCACCCGTACATCTGTATGCACCGCGCAGCTGCATTCCGCTTCGCATTTAAAACTACGACCGCTACACACAGATCTGGCTTTGCAAGGACGACGCCGTCTTTGCTCGTGCCTTCCTGGATCTCCAGGCCGAGGGCCTCTTGTCCAACGCCTCTCATGCGTTCTGCTTCTGCGCCCACATGGCCACGAGGTCAACATGCTCGACCTCGTTAACGTTTCAGACGCCATAGGCATCGATCTCGCACCGGTGCGGCCGTTGGATCGTCGTGAGAGGCGACTTCCATGTGCAGCCATCCGCCAATGACATTTTTGAGTTCTACGACGTGTTCGACCATGCTCCACGCACCCGCTTTTCTGCAGATATCGAGTGCATGCTCAAGGCGGCGCGGTGCTGCACTTCGGCACCGGCGTCCACCGCCATGGGAAAAATGCCGCCAACGTCCTGCTCGACGAGGACGGCTTGCTCAGTATCTTCTGATGCTCGGAAGTGGTCAGGGTCTTCAAGGTCGACGCCTTCAGTTTTGGCCCCACCATCACGGTCATCCTCCACAAGAAAGCTCACCTAGCCAGACCAACATGCGCTAATATGCAATCCCAATTCTAAAACAGTTACAGAATCAACATGCAAAGAAAAAGTTTTTTGTGTACACCTACTTGCATCGTGTGTAGATTTACAAATATAAGGTAGGTAGCTAATTCGTCGATGAGCATCCATTATTCTTAATCTTGTACTTATCTAGGAATTGTTGTACATTTGAGAAGGGGTGAGAACTACTCGGAGAAAACAGAAGTGAAAAAAAAAGCAGTGAGTATGTTTGCAATATCCCATCTTTTATTCATGAGTTTGTTTTTTATTATTTTTCTAGACTCTCCAAGAAGATTGATTTTGGTCATTTGCCGTGGTGCATGTGTGGCGAGATTGAGAGCAGCTTAATTGTGTAATTTATGTTCTATTTATCAGACAGCTCCCAACATTTCCTGGATATTATGACAGGTAGGGCCAACAATTCTGGAAAAAGCTTATGATCTGGCACAATAATGTATAGTAAGTGATTACTTCAAGGATATTGTAACCACTGATTTATCCTCTAGCCTTAAGTACAACGTCTGCACCGAATCACTGAGAATGATTAAAGCCATGGCTGGGGTCTGGGTAGTAGAACCAAACAGAGGGCAAAGGAATCGAAGAACCGTCGGTTGTCCGAGGTCTCGGGAGTATCTAAAATCGTGTGTCTTACCTATTAAATGGGTATTTATATAGTACTCCCTCCATTTCAAAATATAAGATGTTTTAGGTTTGTAAAGAAAATGAATTTAGACTTGTTTTAGTATATAGATTCACTCAATTTTGGGATGAATCTATACACTAAAACAAGTCTAGATTCATTTTCTTCATAAACCTAAAACATCTTATATTTTGAAACGGAGGGAGTATTAATCATCCAATGTCATGTATCTTAAAGGAGTATCTAAAATGCTTTCAATTATTACGATTTGGGATCTGCAGTACTATTTTCAACTATATGGCTGTTGGGATGGAGTCAGCAGAGTTCAGCGAGGCCAACTACATGACCTGTAAGGCTGTAATAGAGAAGGAGGTCTAGGGATTTAGCGGATACAGAAGCTGGCTACCGGTGAAACGACGATGTTGATGAAAGGCCGAGTCACCAAAGGCTATGGTGCCAATTTCCGGTTGTTTTCTAGCAATGCCATGCATCCTACATATCTAAAGAGAGTGTAAAGAGGAGGGACATTCTCTAGACAATGTCCTGGACGGTGATGCCAGCATAGTTTGTTCACGGCACTAGGCACAGTCCATGAGGAGCGGTACTCGATCAAGCGGCTGAGTAGCCGACAAGTGATGATGGTTGCAAGGTGGCTTGGGTCACGAGGATGCAACGATGATAGACAGTTGGGGCGAGAACTACTTGGGCGTACGAGTAAACAATGGTGGTCACGCCGGCTTTGTAGTCGGACGACGACACCATATGGCAGGTAATGGCGGCGTGGCGGAGGTGCGGTGCGTGGCCGAGGAGGACGAATGATTCGTCACCACCACACTCTTCCCGCCAGGTTCCACTCAAGTGAGGACATTGATGATCACCACCCGTACCGATACCATGTGGGCGAACAGGAGACGATGTCTGGTAGCATGCTGATGAGCAGGCCGACGGACAAGGATGTAGACGACTTTGTGGGGGTAGTCGAGGCGATTTTTTTACAAATATAACCCTCTGCAATTTGTGATCGTCAAAAATACCCCTCTCGTGACGTAAAAGCCAAAAATGCCCTGGCGGAAGGGGGAAAAGGCGACACGTGTCACCTCCGCCCAGGGGTGGCGGAATGTTCCTCCCGCCACAGGGGGTGGCGGGATGTTCCTTCCGTCTTTGGCGGTGGCGGAATGACGTTGTGGGGCCCACCAGCGCGAGCGCGAAGTCGAACCTCCCGCCAGCGCCAAGTCGAACCTCCCCGCTGGCCCGGCCGTGGGGCCCACCTCATCCCTCCATTCCTCCTGGCGGAAGGAACATTCCGCCACCCCCTGTGGCGGGAGATGACACGTGTCGCCTTTTCATCCTTCCGCCAGGGCATTTTTGGCTTTTGCAGTACGAAGGGGGTATTTTTGACGATGGCAAATTGCAGAGGGTTATATTTATAAAAAAAATTCAGTCGAGGCCAAGTAAGTGTGGTCAAAGCGGCGAGGGGCGGCAACCAATGATTATGAGGTGATGTGAGGGGACGACAACCAATGAGTATGAGGTGATGTGATGAGTCGGCACCTTCAGCCCAAGGATAAATAGATTCACAGTGTACCAAAGGACAAGGCGACTGTAAATCATGGGAGCTTGTATGATTTTTTTAGAGACATGGGACTGGAAGAGTATGACTGAGAAGAAGGCAGACGTGTCGTGAAAACATGGTCAGAGACTGCACACGTTGATGGTGTACATGAAATTGGTGAAAGAACCCTCTTGAATTAAATATCACCATACATATTTTTGTTGTCCGGCCGAGATACCACGGTGGCACTATCTGTCATGCATGAAGATAAACAAAGAAGGAGATAAAGAGAGACAAGGATGAAGAAGATGGGAAAAGATTTTCGCAGCAACGCGCGGGCATTAAACTAGTTTAGTCTAATTTGTCCGAATTTCAGCGAATTTGACCGATTTTGACAAAGATTTGTCCATACATTCGCTTCCTAGATCGTGCTTTTGCATTTTAGTCCACAAAAGAGTGTTGGCTCATTCATGGGTCTTCCCATGTGCAACTCCTCACATATATACAGGCTGCCGTTGGGCAGGTGCTCGTACACCAGCACAGGCTCTCCGCACCATCCTCGCTCCTCACGCTGCACAACAGCTTCACCATCTCCACGTGATGGATCGAGCTTAGTGTACCCACCTATGCTCAGCGTACCCACCTATGCGTCGAACTTCTAGCACCGCACGGACGACGCCAACCGACGTAGCATGGCTGCGTTGGTCCTCAAGGCGGCAATGCGGGTGCGGGTGATGTGCTTCACCCCCACAACGGCGTTGTTGCCTAGCTTCACACGGTACAAGTTCTCGGACCCGTAGCTGCCGATCAGTTTCTCATCACGGACGCCGTCGACAATCTCGTGCTAGTCGAGCGCGTGCATCCTGAACGACTTCACATTCCAGGAACCATTCTCGCGCGCCAGAGACCTTGTTTCTGGTGAGGTTTGATGCACCAAGCACTTGCCGATGGCTCCATTCACCGGGATGGCTCTAGTGATCTCGTTGGCCGCGATGTCGATGATGTCTAGATGGACCAGCCTCCCGATGCTCGTGGGGATCTCGCCCGATATATAGCTGGTAGGACGAGAAGCCGATGCTCTAGAGGTTCTTGGCATCGCCTATCGAAGACGGTATGGCTCTGGAGAAACTGTTCCCGGCAACGCGGCGTTCTCGATGCCGTCGCCGATGCCGCCGGTGAATTGGTTGGCCTCAAGGGCTATTATCTCGTCGTTGGGAAGCCCCATATTCCTTGGTCACCTCGCCTGAGAGCGGGTTCTTGCTGACATGACCCTGTTACTTCAACAAAGTCATGTAGATCGCATTAGCTCGCCGGAATTTCCCCTAAAAAAACTCTCCAGCTTCAGCATTGTTGCATGCACATATGGGAAAAAATAGTGATGCGAGAATTAGTTCGGTGATGCAAGATCCGTCACGTGGCAGCGTGACGAGCGAGGAGTCAGGACTGTGTGGCGAGCCTGCGGGTGTACGAGCACCTGCCCAGCGGCAGCCGGTACGCGAGCGGTTGCACATGGGAGGACCCAGTAACGATCCGATACTCTTTTGTGGGCTAAAACACAAAAGCACGGTTGAGACATCGCATGCAATGAATATAATTCATCAGAGTATACTATTAAAAGAAAGTGGTGAAGATACAAACCTGATCACTGACGACGAAAAGGATACTATGTGCTAGAAGTCATAAAAGTAGCATATCTCATATTGAAGTGTTGTTAGTACAATATCGCTTGTGTTATCACAAATAAATGGTTAGATAGAGTTTTCTCAACCTACACATTCTACAAAATTGAGAATACATATTGTTGGATATATATTGTTGGCCAGCCATATAGAAAGAAATTAAGATTAGAAATTAATCTTGAGGGGAGAGAGACGGGCCCACTCAAAACGGAACCCCTCTCGCGTCTCTCGCTCCCCCGAGGGCGACGAGACGCCGCCCCTCCCTCCGGCCACCCCCGTCCCCTCCACCTCCCTCCATCCTTCGCCGCCGCCGGCTTGGGTCGCAGGGCGAAGCCCTGCTGGCGCCGGCGGCGGCGGACTGCCTTCCCCCGCGTCCTAGAGAGGGGGTCGGGGCCCCTCTTCTCCCCGGCGGCGGTGCTCTTCGGGAGGCCCTGGTCCGACGCGGCCGGGTGGCCCAGGCGGTGGCGCAAACATCGGGCGGCAGCCGCCATGGCGGGGAGCTCTGCTGGAGTCCGTCCCCGGCTCGAATCTGGGCATCTCTGGCCTAGATGGGCTCGAGCGGGCTCAGATGGGCTTGGGCGGGCTAGTGTGCTGCCTCGAGGGCGTTCTCTGTAGGTGGCGGTGGCAAGCTAGAGTGGAGTATGCGGCTCTGTAGCCTCCCATTGCAGCAGGGGCGGCTAGGGCTTTACGGGCCTGTCTAGGCCCGGCCGGACCCTCCCTGGTCTGGTGTGCCCCGGCTACCCTGTCCGGTCGATGACCGCCTCTCGGCGGTGGAGGTGAGTTCCTCCCGTGCGCTGCGGGGTTGCTGTCCCTCACTCCGGCATTGTCGTGTACCCTCGCTGATCAGGCCACGTGTCAGTGTCCACGAAGAGGCGGGTGAAGATGATTGCAAGATCGTGGTGGCGCATGCTAGTTGGTGGCTTAGCTGGATGGTGGTGTTCCGAGGTGTTGGGTTCTATGTGGGCAGTGGTCGGGAGAAATCCCTGTCGGCGTGTTCGACCCCGACGCGGTGCCGGCTACGGGTGGCACCACTCCTTCCTGAAGGGCGTCGCGGGATTCCTCTGCCTCCACTTTACTCAGAGTACCGGGGGAAACCCCAGGACCTTGTCCGGGTAGCAATACCGTGTCGACGGTGCTTCCCTTGGGAAGGGGATGCTTGGTACTCAGCGCTTCGGAGCGCTTGGAGCGTGGTAGGACATAGTCGGAGGGCGCAGCGATTGCGAATCATCTTAGCCTTGTCGCTTCGCTTTGTCTTCATTTTTTCTTTGGGCATGTTCGTGTTGTGCTGTTTGCCCCAGCAGTTGTCGTGGTTGTACCGGTTTATCCCTTGGGCGTTATGCTGTCTGGCCCAGCAGCGGTCTCACTTGTGTGTTTTATTTATAAAGCTGGGCGCAAGCCTGTTTCGAGAAATTAATCTTGAACATGAAACTATCAACACATTTTACAGACTAACCCAACCGATGAATGTGAAAAGTTAACAACAAAATATAAATGTGTCATTTTCTCATAAACATAAGGACAATGATTCTAAATTAACTAGAATCACATAAAAATTGAATTCAAAATTTAGGTTTGAATTATTCAAACTTAAGTTCAAATTAAAAACTTCATAATAAATAAAATACAGTTTAGAAAAAAAAAGAAAAAATGGCATCGATTATAATCAAATTCATATTGACAGTAAAATGAATAGAACAATTATTAAAAGAAGAGTAAAGAAAGAAATTCACGTGAAGAGGAAACCTAATACAAACTAAAAAGAAAATCCTATTATGTTTCCTATCAATCTTCATATCTTCTTCTTGAACAAGCAAAATAAACAAGGACACAAAAAATAAAAAATGTGAAGATTAAAATGTTGGCTCCATCATAAGATGATGTCATTTACTATAGAATCCGAGGAAAATCATTCTAGAAAGAATTCCTAGAATGAAAAATATAATTTGAGGTAACAAACCCAATAGAGAGCCAACCAAGACCATTACGTCTGAATCTAGAACAATAGGGACAGAGGGGCATCACTGGTCTTAAGACGATCATGATGAACAATAGCCAACCGGAAGGCAAACAAGGAAGTTCTAGAACTTCATCGCAGAAAAAGTAAACTATCACCCCAAACAGAACCTTCTCCTCCCGCGTCGCCCCCGCGCAGCATCCATGATAGAAAACCAAAAGCCCCTCGCTAATAACGTGAACAGCTGGTCACCTGAATACGCGGGCAACGGGGAGAGACACGGACGCGCCCCCTTCTCCTCCCGCGTCGCCCCCGCGCGGTGACCGGGAGGAATCAAGGAAATCTCGCCGCCGGCCCCCTCCCCTCCTCTCCTCCTCCCTCGCCGCTGCCAGAGGGCGCGGCCGGGCGAAGCCCGGTCGTCGCCGGCGGCGGCGAGGCCTTCTCGTCCTCTCGCGCTGTGGGGTGGCCGCGGGTCCGTCCCCTGAGCCGGAGCTTGCCTCTTCCGGCGGGAGGCTTGGCGGCGGCGCTTGGCTACGTCTTGGCGGCGGCGTGACAGGCGACGGCGTGGTGGAGCGCGCCTAGGCTCTAGGCGGCGAGGGACGCGGGCGGCAGCGGGTCTGGGTGGCGGTGGCCTCGGCCCATCTTGGTGGCAGGACGACGGTGGTGCCTCGACGACGACGGCGGATGTGGTGGCAGCGAGGGTGTGCGGCAGGGAGGTCGAAGGTGGAAGCCATGGCAGGGCTGCTTGGCCCAGATCTAGGCCCGTTTGGGCCTGATCTAGGCTCAGTGGGCCTAGACCGGTGTGTCCGCCCGTTTACCAACCTGCAGGGCGGCGACGGTGACCTCGACGCTGCAGCGTGGCGGCGGAGCTAGTCGGGCCTGATCTGGCCAGATCTGGGGCCTGACCGGCACTGCTGCTACGTCCGGTCGGCGACCGCCAAGGCGGTGGAGGATGGATCTCCTCCTTTTGGTTGCCGTTGCCGCCCACGTGGACCTGGTTCTGTCGCTAGCTCTCATCGTTTGATTCGATGACCTCGTGATGCCTTGTTGCCTTGGGTGTGAGTGGTGGACGCCGGAGCGGCGGCTCTGGAAGGTGGACTGCACGGGCGACTCTCCGGCGAGCGACGTGGCGGTGGTGGTGGCCTTGTTCTTTGGTCATGTGGATGGCGAGGAGCAGGCGGCGGGAGTTTCTGGAGTTGACGGTGGTTCTGACTCCTCCCAGATCGTGTGGTGAAGGCTAGACTCGGGGTCTATGATCGGTTCGAAGTTGGGGCGTGTGTGGAGGTTTTTCCGGGCGAAAGCTCAGCGTTTCGACGCCAACGATGGCGATATCTGCGGATGGTGTGACCCTCTTGGTGGCACCGTTGTGGTTACCTTCGCCGCGCTAGGGCTCCAGGTGAAAACCTTTGACCTTGCGGTCTCGACGACGGCGGCGTGTGCGTCGTTACCCTCTTGGGGGCGTAGTCGTGGAGCTCCGATCCCCTTGGTCTCATCTTAGTAGCTCTGGTGGCAGGTCTTGTCCTTCTTGTATTTTTTGTTTATTTTGATCTGCTTTGTAAGAGGTTCTGCTCATCACCTTGTATCGGTTCGGCCGTGTGTGGCTTTATTTATAAAGCGGGGTGAAAGCCTATTTCGAGGATAACGTGAACAGCTAATGAACAAAAAAAAATTGTCACTTATAGGTCGTGAGATGATCCCCGTAGGGCTTTTCTGTTGAACGCAAAATAAAATTCGTGGTTGGTACGATCCTCGTGGGCGGACTCAGGGGTCAATAAAAAGTCGCATATTGGGATATTTTACGATTGTCACGGCTCTAGGCCTGGGGAGCAGAGTAATAATGGAGCAAAAGAAAAAACTACAGATGTGCACCGTCTTCTATCGCGTGGTGAGGGGCACCCACAAGGATAACGGGTAACAACGAGTAAGTGAAGGTCCCACATGTTAGAGAACAAGTCGATTAGACACTAATTTAGCCAGAACTATGGTAGCCGGCGTCAAGTTCATCGAGTAGTGTAGAAGTAACGATAATGCTAAAATTAGTGGTGTCTATCTATTCATAATTTTCAAGAGAACTGGATAGACATTCGAAAAGAACCTTGCGAGATGCCGGCGCAAACCCTTAGACATACAATTCAACAAACTTTATATGTAGCAAACTGAAATAGAAGATGAGCGCAAAACGCAAGAAACACTAGTGGAACACACGCTTAAAGATCCTGTTGACGGTTGGAAGTGTGTAAAGAGAAGACAGATTATTAGAACCAGAAGAGGCTAGAGAAGCTGCGTAGGGACCGGGACCTGGAACCCACTGGACATGGCCGGGTGGCTGCTGGTAGTAACCCTGTGGCTGCGGTGTACCCCATGCGTGCTGCGCGTCGGCGGCGTCCATGTTGTTAAATATGTTTTAGCATTTATCTTTTCTTGTATTTTCAGTACTGTAAACAATATGGAGTAGTACTCTAATTGGACACATACCAAATCTTGTAACAAACTCTTGGGATATTTTTCCCTTAGTATATTAACACGGAACCGGTGCTAGGCCATGCATCGTTAGAGGCAGGTCGTTTTTCATGGTATCAGAGCCAGCTCCTCTACCGATCTAGCCGCCTCAAAAACTAGTTGCCGCCGCAGCTTTCTTCGCTGCCGCTGCCACCTCAAACAGCCGCCACCGTCATCTGCCGTGGCTGCCACCCAAACCAAAAACAAAAAACCTAAACACCCAAAGCCTCTGCCGCTACCGCAGTCCTTCCCACTGCCGCCGCCAACAACCAGAAAACCAACATCGCCGCCGCTCCCTGCTGCCGCGACCCTGCCCAACCAGAAAACCAACATCGCCGCCGCTCCCTGCTGCCGCGACCCTGCTGCCGCTTTCTTGCCGCCGCGCTCACCTAACCAAAACTGCTGCCGCCGCAATCTCTCTTGTTGCTGCAACACGTCGCTATGGCCTCGTCCTCATCTGCATCTTCGCTGGCTGTTGCTCTCGGTGCGCCTCCAACCCAGCTCCTTACCCGCGAGAACTCGCTCGTGTGGAAAGCACTTGTGGTGCCTGCTCTCCGAGGTGCTCGCGTGCTCAATCTGGTCAATGGAATTGAGAAGGCCCCTGCTGAAGAGATCGAGGCTGACGATGCTACTGGAAAGAAGATCTCCATTGAAAACCCCGACTATGTCACATGGATTACCCGTGATCAACAAGTCCTGCGATACATCCTCAACTCTCTTTCGCCTGATCTGATCTCTGAAGTGATTGGTCTAGAAACATCTGCTGAGGTATGGAAGTTTCTTGAGTCTCTAACCTCAGCACCGTCTCGCTCCCGCACTCAACAATTACGTTCTGCTCTCAATGACACAAAAAAGGGGGATCTATCTGCTGAAAAGTATCTCACCAAGATGAAAACCTTGGCTTCAGAACTTTCCGCTGAAGGAAAACCTCTTGATGATGATGAGCTCATCTGGTCGATCCTCCATGGCCTTGGAGATTCCTACAACACACTTAAGGTAGCCATCAATGCAAACCCTAGCACCACACTTTCAGATCTATGCAGTCAACTCCAAGACTTTGATCAAATGCACAAGTCTGAGGACGTGTTCGTTTCTTCTGCCAACATGGCGCGTCGTGGGGGTGAAAAGTCCCTGCCACCGCGTCCAGATGATCGTGGACGCCGTGAGTACTATGATGATGACCGTGCTCGTCGTGACAGACAAGATGATGACCGTCGTCGTCGTGACAGATATGATGATGATCATGTCCGCAGGGACAGGTAGACCGCCATGGAGGTGGGTATGATGACCGCCGTGGAGGTGGTGGTGACCGTCGCTATGACGATCGCCCACGCCGCCATGATGATGGTGGTCGAGAGGATGGAGGACGACGTGATGACTGATGATGGTCGACGCCGTGGCCGCGCCCCTACACCCTATGTCAATGTCACGTGTCAGATCTGCAAAATTCATGGTCATCCCGCCAATGACTGCTGGTGGAGGTTCCAGAACAACCGTGATCGTCGTGATGATGATCGTCGTCGGGATGATGATCGAGGTGATAAGGGTGCCAACATGGTCTCCTATGGTGTCGACACAAACTGGTATTCTGATACTGGCGCTACAAACCATGTTGCAAATGAGATGAGCAAGCTCTCCTTCCAGGAAAAATACACAGGGCATGATCAAGTACACACGGCTAATGGTAGTGGTATGCAAATTTCTCATATTGGTCATTCAATGCTGCACACTCCCCATAGTTCTTTACATCTTTAAAATATCCTTCATGTTCCAGATGCTTCAAAAAATCTTCTTTCTATTCATAAGCTTACACTTGATAATGATGTTTTCCTTGAGTTTCACCCATATTTTTTCTTGATTAAGGATCAAGCCACAAGGAGAACTCTCTTTAGAGGTCCGTGCCATGATGGTCTTTATCCACTAGTGCCGCTGTCTACCGGATCCTCCAAGCAAGCCTTCATCACCATAAAACCATCTTCCTCTATATGGCATCGCCGTTTGGGACATCCATCCTCCTTTGTGGTGCAGCAAATCCTTAGGAAACATCATATTTCTTATTCTCCTGAAATAAATCCATACATCTGTGACTCTTGTCAATTAGCTAAAAGTCATCAGCTACCATATCCAGTCTCCACTAGTGTTTCTACTTTTCCTTTAGAGCAAGTTTTTTCTGATGTATGGGGACCAGCACCTGCTTCTGTAGGCAAACATTTATACTATGTAAGCTTTATTGATGATTTTAGCAAGTCACTTGGATATATTTGCTTAAAAAGCGTTCTGAAGTTTATCAAGTTTTTCTTAACTTTCAGCAACTAGTTGAGCGAAAGTTTGATAGAAAAATTATTACTATGCAAACTGATTGGGGTGGTGAATATGAAAAGCTTCATGGTTTCTTTCAAAAAATTGGCATTACTCACCATGTCTCATGTCCTCATGCTCATCAGCAAAATGGTTCTGCAGAACGCAAACACCGTCATATTGTTGAAGTAGGTCTTCTCTTCTTGGCAATGCGTCTATGCCTGTAGCACCCCGGGTAAAACCACTACTAGAAAATCGCTTGTTGTTTTCATTTTTGTGCATCATCATGATATCATGCTCATGTCATCATGCCACATTGCATTTGAGCGTCATACTAAATCTTGCAATTGTGTTGTGCTATCACTAATACCTCTCCCTCTTTTATATCTCTATTTGTTTTCTACAACATTGGAATCCACTTGCTAGATTTCCACTAGTTCCCTAAATGTTTTTATTGAATTTCCGAAACCTAAATCCCATATCTAGTAAACGTGCCCAACTTTTCTATATGGGCATCATCTTATCTCCTTCTACTTCCCTCTCAGTCTCTTTTGTTACACAACCTTCTGTTTAAAATCCTATAAAAAAAATATTCAAAAGGAATTATAAATCAAATGGTTTTGAAACAAATAAAAAGAACATCAAAGAATCAGAGAAGGGAGCTTCACCTGTCGCAGCCCATTTGACCTTTTGGCCCAGCCGAAACCACCAGCTTCCCGTTTCCTTCTTCTCCTAATGGGTCAGCCTTCCTATCTGCCGTTGTCTTCCTCCTCTCGAAGCGCATCCAGAGCTTTTCATGTCGCTGTCGAAACGATGAACGAACCAGCACGCACCCAGAGACCTATAAAGGCAGTACCAGGTGCCGTCCCATCGAGCCCTAGCTCTGTCCCATCCATCCCCTGTTCGGCGCCGCCACCAGATCATCATCCACTACTCCTATTTTTCTTCTTCCCCGCAAGTATCTGAGAGAAAGCGAGAACCCTCCACGAGCACCTACAAGTCCGCTGCCGCTCCAAGTCACCCGACGCCATGATCGCCATCAAGCCACCAAAGCCCCTGAATCGAACCGCGTCGCCGTCTCTGTTCTCCTTTCCAGGAATCGCAAGCCGGGACGCCCCTGTTGTCACCGAGGACTGCGTTTCTCAGCTCCGGCCACCAGAGTTCCCTCGTCGAATACGCCGCCGACAAGCCTTCCCCGTCGGCATCGTCTACACCAGGAGAGCATGGTAAGCAGCCTGTTTCCGTTCCCCTCCTCCTCCTTTGATGTTGTGCACCGTAGCCTCGCCTCGGTCGTTTCCAAGCTCGCCGAAAACTGCAGCGTGAGTTTCCTGTCCGTCTCCCACCCTTGCGGTCTTCCCCGTCTCTGTACCAACGCCACCATCGGGACATCTGGATGAAACCACCATGTCCGTGGCCAGGTATAACCCCCTCAGACACACGCACACCCTCCTTGATACCCGCAAACGCCATGCCCGGAGTAGCGCCGCGCTGTCTCCTCCCTTGCCGCAGCTGGCGCGTGCCAATGATCCACGAACAGCACGGCAGCTGTAGCGTCTCTGTTCCTCGGATGTTCCCGGACGCCTCAAGTCTCCTCCGGCGATCCTTCCTTGACGGGGATCAATCTCGGTTCTTCCCTCTTCACGTCGGAGAAAACTACACATCAGACGGAGCCGTACTTCGTCTGCAATCGTTTCCCGAAGTCCGCTGTTTATCTCTGCGAACCGGAATCTTTGTCAGTTGCGGGTCCGATGCAACACCTCTGTTCCTTGTGGTTTTCCAAGTGACACCGTCACCGTGCGGCGAAGCTCCAGCAATAAAAGTTGTTCTCCTATGTACATTCTTCGCACCTACGAAAACCTCACTCAAAACGATTCCGTAACGAGCTCGAAATCATCTCGCGAAAATTGGTTCAGCTAGCTTGTTTTGCCAATCGATGTTCAGTTCTTCCCGTCAGATCTTGATGGTTTTGCAAAAAAAAAACCTTGGAAGCTTTCTCTTTCTAACCCGCGCCCCAGCCACTTCAGCTAGGAGTCCTAGTCAGCAGCACAGGCCCGTCGGTCAGTCTCAGCTGATAAGGGACAGTCTGGTATAAAAAGTTTTCGAAGTAAAAGAAATTCCAGAAATCTATAAAAGGGATTCACATCAATTAATTCACAACTTTTAATTGCTTTATCCAAATACAATGTTTTATATACCGATATTGATCAGAAAAACACAAGGATTAGTAATATGACATCCAAAATGATTTTTGAACAATTAAATTTTCGAAATTGTTTTAATATTATTAAATTGTCGTTTCTTAATAAATCTATAACTTTAGAACTGTAAATCGTAATTCGACAAATGATATGTCTAAATCGATCAGCGCGACAAGACCTCTTCAACCATGATATCCATGTTATCATTTGCATCATGCATTAAGAGCAGTTTTATAATCAGTACTGTTTATGCAAGGAAAACATGATAAATAAAATTGGAAACTAATTGTTTCTTATTAATAATGCCTCACAAATGCTATATCATCAATGTGCAATGCCCCTTATACCTTTTCAACATAGTTGCATCATTAATTTTCCATGTCATGCATCATATCATGACCATGTCGATTCTTCCGTATTAGTTGTAATTGTTGCATCGCTTGTTTCTTTTAGTGTTTGCTTCTTCGCGGATAGGGCGATGAGATGTTGTGAGATTCGACAAGTTCTTCGGTTATGAAACTTCGGCAATGTTTTTCAGGCGAGCATTCTCCCTCTTTCTACCTATTTTACATTTCTAGTCTTTATTTCCTCCTGTTGATCTATTGCTATCTGTGTTACAATGCTCTAGTTTTCGTACCCGCGATATCCTTTGCAGCCTTATATTGCCTTGGACACATTCTATTACCTGTTGTTTGGTAGATAGTTGGACTTGCGTGTCGTAGTTGCTTGCTCAAGTGTTGTTTCGTGTCGTTAAGCACCACAGTTGTTGGAAGACTGCCATATGCTTTATGTTGGAGATGATTATAACTTTAATTACCGTTTAATAACTAAAATTGAAGTAAGTAAATAATGCAGAGGCACAGGTGGGCAATAGATGTTATTTGGTTTTTAACCGTCCACTTGTGCCCCGTAGGACCCCGAGTACTTGATACCTGTTCTTTGAATATTCGCACTATCCGCATGTGGGACCATGAATCCCCCTAGCCAGAGCTTGAGTCATATTTATTTCTTGGGGCCACAAACTAGTTTGGAGCTTTATTACTATCCTGTACTTATGCCATGCTTTACTGCTTTATTTATGATTGCGCGTGGAGCGCCTGTACTGTTTTGGATCGCGGCACGATTACGCGGTATCGACAAGCCTAGTCACACTTTTGGGTTCCCAGTCGTTTACAGCCGTTCTCGCAAACCTCTGGGTCCGTCTCGGAGCCGGCCAACTTCGTAGCGGGTAGCTTGGTGGGGTGGCCCCCTGAAATTTATATGAATCTTGCAATTGCTCTGTCGTGATGCATCGTTCGGTTTTTATTGTTTTTTCTCGAGGTTGATCGTGCGTGTGTTGCTATTTGTGCCCCCCTGCAGGGTAAAACTTTCTGAAAGCCGTGTCCGCGGTTATGGACGACTTGGAGCACAGTATCTCGATCATAGACAACTATAACTAAAGTAGTGCTATAAATTTGACTTTATAATGACTAGTAATTAGCTTCACTATAACGGAATGGCTAAATAAAAGTGCCAATAATTGCTGATTTGGGTTGTCGCCTGTTACCATTTTATCTGACTAGTAAGTATTGCAACTATAACGGAATGGCTAAATAAAAGTATCAACAACTACTGGGTTTTGGGATGCCTCATGCTTATGTATCTGACTAGTAAGTACTACAACCACAACGGAATGGTTAACTAAAACTGTCCACTGCTTATTATATCAGGATGACTATCTATATCTGACTAGTAATTGCCGCAACTATAACGGAATGAATAAAACTGCCAACCGTGTGAGTTCCTCGGTTGACTTCCTCGTTTGGTCTCGAGGGGGAAATACCAGGATGGGTATGTTTGGTGTTAGAATTAGGTTGGATCCGAATAGGTCTTTCTTATCCCTATCTGATAGCCGCCAGTTGTATCGAGTCTCTATAGGTTGTTTAGTGCATGCTACGCTGCCGCTTCAGTCCACCATACCTATGTAGGCGAGGACTGCCGAATTCTAGTCTCGCCGTGTACTGGCCTCAGTACTGACCGCTCTCTTTTTCCTTTGCCCTTTGTCGGCACCCCTTTTGTTTAAGCAGGTTTTGAGATCGACGTCGTTAGCAGGGTTACCCTTCCGGCTTGGCCTGGGCAGGGTTATGGCCGCCATTGGTTATTCTTCAGGGCTCTTAGCTCAATTTGCATCTTGTCCGTACTCAGACGATGTATCGTTTTCAAGGTGATTTGGATCTTTGTACTGTATATTGTATTCTTGACTCATGGAGTCGTTGTTGTATATATCTGTTTTGTGGGTTCCATCGAGGACTATTGTGTAATGATATTACTTCGTTTTCCACCCGCACGCCAGTGCCTGGTGGGCACCTTTGAACCGTTTCTATGCGGGTTTGGCGGGAAGCGCTGAAACTTGCATAGGGCCGATTCCGAGGGTGTTACAATGCCCCTCAAATTTTGGGACGAAGCTTTTCTTACAACCACCTTTCTTATCAATCTTCTCCCTAGCAAAGTTATAAATTTTTCCACCCCTGTTGAGCGTCTCCTTGACACCAAACCCAATTATGAGTCTCTCAGAGTTTTTGGCTGTGCTTGCTGGCCTAATCTCCGTCCCTATAACAAACACAAATTAGCTTTTCGTTCCACCAAGTGTGTTTTCTTGGGGTACAGTCCTCGTCATAAGGGTGTCAAGTGTCTTGACACCAAAACAGGACGGGTTTATATTTCTCGTGATGTCGTCTTTGATGAAAATGTGTTTCCCTTTGCTGATCTCAATCCTAATGCTGGTACACGTCTCAAGCAAGATATTCTTTTGTTACCTTCTAACAATGGGGAGACACACATTGATGATCATATGACTATGCATATTATACCTAATGTTGATCCAGTCCCTGTAGAAAATGTGGTTGCAGGTGATGATGTTATAGTGCAGAACAAATCAGCACGAAACTCTAAAGAAAACGGTGAAGAAATGACCAGAAACGGTGCCAAAACACTCCCAGAAAACGCCAGAATTGAATCTGTCTCAAATAGCAATCCCGAAGCAGATTCTCTGCATGTCCCAGGTAGCGATCCCGAGGTGGATTTGCCAGCCACCAGTCCAGTGTTTCCTGCCTAGCATCACCCTCGCCGCGGTCCCCGTCCTCGGTCCAGACGCCGCCTCTGTCCCCGCCATGCAGTCCTCTGCATGCCGACGTGGACGTCTCTCTGCTGTCCCCTGCTGGTCCTGACAGCGACACAAGCGAGCGTGTGGGTGCGCTGCCGCGCGGGTCCCCTTCGCTGCCCTCTGCTGCACACGACAGCGATGTGAGCACTCGTCAGGATACCACAAATGAAGCTGATTTCTCTGCTACTGATGCCGATTCAGGATCTTCTGTGCCAGCTGTTGCCGATTCAGGATCTTCTGTGCCATGTTCTCCATCACCCCCACCTGATCATCCAGAACCTCGTACACGTCTTCAAAAGGGTATTCGCAAGCCTAAACAATATACTGACGGTACTATCAGGTACGGTTTTCTTTTGTCTACAGGGGAACCAACATCTTTTTCAGAAGCTCTCTCTCATGATTGTTGGAACAAGGCTATGAAAGAGGAATATGATGCCTTGCTGGACAATAAAACATGGCATCTTGTACCTCCAGATTCAACTAAAAATCTCATTGATTGTAAGTGGGTGTATCGTATTAAGAAACATGCAGATGGGACAGTTGACAGATACAAGGCCCGTCTGGTTGCAAAAGGGTTCAAGCAAAGGTATGGCATTGACTATGAAGATACTTTTAGTCCAGTTGTGAAAGCAGCTACTATTCGACTTGTACTTTCAGTTGCTGTTTCTCGTGGCTGGAGTCTGAGGCAGCTAGATGTCAAGAACGCGTTTCTTCATGGTGTTCTAGAGGAGGAAGTTTATATGAAGCAACCTCCAGGTTTTGAAAATTCTGAAAACCCTCATTATATATGCAAACTTGACAAGGCTCTTTATGGTCTCAAACAAGCTCCTCGAGCGTGGTATTCTAGACTCGGTACAAAGCTGCAATCTCTTGGGTTTGTTCCTTCTATAGCAGACACCTCACTTTTCCTATACAACAAATCAGATGTTATGATATTTGTTCTTATCTATGTTGATGACATTATTGTTACTAGCTCATCTGATCAGGCTATCTCTTTGCTACTGTGTGATCTAAAGGATGATTTTGCCCTTAAAGATTTAGGTGATCTTCACTTCTTTCTGGGAATTGAGGTAAAGAAAGTTAATGATGGTTTAATTCTCACATAGGAAAAATATGCTATTGATTTGATTTCAAGAGTTGGTATGAGTAAGTGCACTCCATGTCCTACACCATTGTCCTCTACTGATAAGCTGTCACTTCATGAAGGGACACTCCTTGGTCCTTCTGACATTACTGAATATAGGAGCATTGTGGGTGCTTTACAGTATTTGACCTTGACTAGACCTGATATTTCTTTTTCGGTGAACAAAGTGTGTCAATTTCTTCATGCTCCAACAACCTCTCACTGGACAGCTGCCAAGAGAATATTGAGATACATTCAAGGAACTATTAAAGTTGGACTTGTTTTTTAGAAGACTTCTTCAAATCTGCTTAGTGCTTTCTCTGATGCAGATTGGGCAGGTTGCCTTGATGACAGGAGGTCCACATGAGGTTTTGCTATATTCTTTGGGCTAAATTTAATATCTTGGAGTGCCAGAAAACAAGCAACTGTATCAAGATCAAGCACTGAGGCTGAGTATAAAGGCTTAACTAATGCCACAGCTGAATTAATATGGGTTGAAGCTCTTCTTCGTGAGCTTGGCGTTTCACTTAAGGAAAAACCATGCTTATGGTGTGATAACTTAGGAGCTACATATTTGTCAGCCAATCCTGTGTTTCAAACATATTGAGATTGATTTTCATTTTGTCAGAGAGAGAGTTGCAAAGAAATTGTTAGATATCAGATTTATATCTACCAAGGATCAAATAGCTGATGGATTTACAAAGGCACTACCAGTACGAGACCTTGATGAGTTCAAGCGTAATCTCAACCTTAGACAAGGTTGTGATTAAGGGGGGTTGTTAAATATGTTTTAGCATTTATCTTTTCTTGTATTTTCGGTATTGTAAACAATATGGAGTAGTACTCCAATTGGACACATACCAAATCTTGTAACAAACTCTTGGGATATTTTTCCCTTGGTATATTAACACGGAACCGGTGCTAGGCCACGCATCGTTAGAGGCAGGTCGTTTTTCACATGTAACATGGGTGCTGGAGGCGGCACCTCCTCCTTGTGCTTGATAGTAGGAGCTGTGGTAGTCGACATGTACACCACTCTGAGCAGCAGCCGATTTTCCATTGTTCGTGCGAGCCTGGCTGATGAGGTTGAGGTCCATGATGCAGTTGTTGATCCGTTTGTCAACGCCATCCAAGTCGTCGGCCTTCTTGCTGCTGTATTTACCGGAGAAGATGCCGGCAGTTTTGCAGGACTGGATCAGCCTCAGCGCTTCGCCGACGGCATCCTTGAGCCTCTCCAGCACGCGCGCCGTCGTCGGATCGTTCGCCCCCGTGTGTGCCAAGATGGGCAGGACGTCGCCTAGGTTCTTCACGCGTTCGGCGAGCTCCAGGCACTTGTCCTTGTTCTGGCTCGCCGTCGACGCTGCGCTCCTGATCAGTTGCACCACCGTCAGGATCGTGGTCACCATGCTCAGTGGATCCACCATCTCCACCCCACCAAGGCAAGCACAATTTTGGGGAATATAGTTCCAGCCTTCCAGGTAGCTTCTGATGAATGCAAGTAACCCGCTTAAATAGTGAAAAAAACATAGAAAGAAAGACACATAAACCACAATCGGAGAGGACGATTGAGAGAGTGTCACATACCTCGTTTCTCCACGGTGGTGGGATCGGGCAGTCGCCTCGCCGCCAGCGAGGGGTAATAAGTTAGTAACCAGCTACACTCACTACATGAATGGGAAGCTACGCCGACGGCTGGTCGCTACGCCGACGGCCAAACGTCGGGGCCGTCGGCGTAGCCATCGTCCAGGCCAGCCCCGCCAAGCAGCCGTCGGCGTAAAATTGCCCTCGGTATATTCTATGCTACGCCGACGGCTGCCCTCGACGTAGCTATTTTTAATTTTATCTCATTAAACTTTGAAAAATCATAACTAAATCATTCTAATTCAGAAAAATACAAATAATATATAAAAATTTGCAGAAAAATAAGACCTATCTATCTACACTCAAATATTACACATTTATAAATAAAAATTAAGTAAAACATAAAACATTATATATAGTTTAAAACGGGCATAAAAAATTCAAAAACGATCGAAACAATGCGAAACCTTCGCGTGGTGTCATATTATGTGACATAGTTAGAAGGAAAAATATCAAACTTGGTATATTGATTATGTCTCAAAAAAACCTTCACAAAATGACCTATCTCATTCGAGGTTTCTTGGCTTTCGGGTCAAATGACCAATGTTATGGCTAGAATCAAGGCATAGTTTCTGATAATATGCCCATATTATGTATACACATGCATCATGGGATGGTGAACAATGTTGCAGGAGGAAGTTTTCCTTTTCGTCGCACCAAAAAGCCATTTTCTATTTTCCGAGCATAAAAAACGGACGGTTTTGTGAAGCAACCACCAAATGGCTAATTCAAAATACTACCACCATATTTTACAAAAATACTATACCACCTTATATGGACAATGTCCCAACAGGGGGATCCAAAACCTTTCCGTCCACCTTTGGTGAAAAAGACAAATTTCTGCCGAATCCGTAGGAAGTGGGTCAGATATGAACTACAGGTACATGATCCGATGCTCATGTTTTTTTACAAAAATCATTTTTAGGTTCACAATATGCTATTTTATCAAATATCCAATGAAATTTTAGCGAGGCTCGGCCCCGAGCTAAGAATCTTTATGTCCGCCGTTCGACAAAGTTTGACAATAGTTTAAAACTAGCATAAAAATTTCAAAAACGATCGAAACAATACAAAACCTTCGCGTGGTGTCATATTATGTGAAATAGTTATAAGGAAAAATAGAAAACTTGATATATTGATTATGTCTCAAAAAAACCTTCACAAAATGACCTATCTCATTCGAGGTTTCTTGGCTTTCGGGTCAAATGACCAATGTTATGGCTAGAATCAAGGCATAGTTTCTGATAATATGCCCATATTATGTATACACATGCATCATGGGATGGTGAACAATGTTGCAGGAGGAAGTTTTCCTTTTCGTCGCACCAAAAAGCCATTTTCTATTTTCCGAGCATAAAAAACGGACGGTTTTGTGAAGCAACCACCAAATGGCTAATTCAAAATACTACCACCATATTTTATAAAAATACTATACCACCTTATATGGACAATGTCCCAACAGGAGGATCCAAAACCTTTCCGTCCACCTTTGGTGAAAAAGACAAATTTCTGCCGAATCCGTAGGAAGTGGTTCAGATATGAACTACAGGTACATGATCCGATGCTCATGTTTTTTTACAAAAATCATTTTTAGGTTCACAATATGCTATTTTATCAAATATCCAATGAAAGTTTAGCGAGGCTCGGCCCCGAGCTAAGAATCTTTATGTCCGCCGTTCGACAAAGTTTGACAATAGTTTAAAACTAGCATAAAAATTTCAAAAACGATCGAAACAATACAAAACCTTCGCGTGGTGTCATATTATGTGACATAGTTATAAGAAAAAATAGCAAACTTGATATATTGATTATGTCTCCAAAAAACCTTCACAAAATGACCTATGTCATTCGAGGTTTCTTGGCTTTCGGGTCAAATGACCAATGTTATGGCTAGAATCAAGGCATAGTTTGTGATAATGTGCCCATATTATGCATACACATGCATCATGGGGTGGCGAACAATGTTGCAGGAGGAAGTTTTCCTTTTCGTCGCACTAAAAAGCCATTTTCTATTTTCCGAGCATAAAAAACAGACGGTTTTGTGAAGCAACCACCAAATGGCTAATTCAAAATACTACCACCATATTATACAAAAATACTATACCACCTTACATGGACAATATCCCAACAGGGGGATCCGAAACCTTTCCGTCCACCTTTGGTGAAAAAGACAAATTCATGCCGAATCGACAGGAAGTGGGTCAGATATGAACTACATGTACATGATCCGATGCTCATTTTTTTTACAAAAATCATTTTTAGGTTCACAATATGCTATTTTATCAAAGATCCAATGAAAGTTTAGCGAGTCTCGGCCCCGAGCTAAGAATCTTTATGTCCGCCGTTCGACAAAGTTTGACAATAGTTCAAAACGGACATAAAAAATTCAAAAACGATCGAAACAATGCGAAACCTTCGCGTGGTGTCATATTATGTGACATAGTTATAAGGAAAAATAGCAAACTTGATATATTGATTATGTCTCAAAAAAACCTTCACAAAATGACCTATCTCATTCGAGGTTTCTTGGCTTTCGGGTCAAATGACCAATGTTATGGCTAGAATCAAGGCATAGTTTGTGATAATGTGCCCATATTATGCATACACATGCATCATGGGGTGGCGAACAATGTTGTAGGAGGAAGTTTTCCTTTTCGTCGCACCAAAAAGCCATTTTCTATTTTCCGAGCATAAAAAAAGGACGGTTTTGTGAAGCAACCACCAAATGGCTAATTCAAAATACTACCATCACATTTTACAAAAATACTATACCACCTTATATGTACAATGTCCCAACAGGGGGATCCGAAACCTTTCCGTCCACCTTTGGTGAAAAAGACAAATTCCTGCCGAATCGGAAGGAAGTGGGTCAGATATGAACTACAGGTACATGATCCGATGCTCATATTTTTTTACAAAAATCTTTTTAGGTTCACAATATGCTATTTTATCAAAGATCCAATGCAAGTTTTCCTTTTCATCGCACCAAAAAAGTATTTTTTATTATCCGAGCGCAAAAAGGGATTTCTAAAGCAACCACCAAATAGCTAATTCAAAAACGGAGGGTTTGTGATTAGTTGATATGGATATCATATTTAGATTCCTCTCATTTTTCTGATCAATTTAGACATATTATTTGTTGAATTTCGATTTACAGATTTAAAGATATTAATTATTCTATATTAAATAGAAAAATACAAAAAATAAAATTATTATATTTTTATTTGAATTCAATAATATTTTTACTTATTCATTAATATTTACTTAAATAATTGTTTGTAATTTCAAAAAATACAAACATGTGACATGATGATATAAGAGTTAATAGGATTGATATCATAGTATTGACACCAATGTATGAATTACTTTGCGAAAACGGATTCTGAAGGAACGAGGAAGTTAAGCGTGCTGAAGCTGGAGTAGTATTAAGATGGGAGACCTGCTGGGAAGTTTGACTAAGACTGAAATTTAATCAAATATTAAGTATAATTAGTGTTAAAAATGTTCAAAGTAGGAGATTAACAAGTGAAACAATTCAATGAATAAAAAAATTGAGAAAAAAAATATTATTTTTTTTTAAAAAATATTTTTGCAACCGGCCGACAGTCTATGCCGATGGCCGCTACGCCGACGGCAAAGCCCTCGGCGTAGCATACGCCGACGGCTTGAGTGTGCTCCGCCGAGGGAGATCTTTGCCGAGGAGGCTACGCCGAGGACAGCCCTCGGCGTACCAGACGCCGAGGGTATTTTGGCTTTGCCCTCGGCGTAGCGCGCGCGTCCCGTAGTGACTGCACATATAAGCATATGGAACTCAGTAACACTATGAGGCCAGAGAAGAAAATGGGAGAGGAAGAAGGCTAGATCGAGAAAGGGCGTACCGGCCTGCTTAGGACTAGTTCTTGCTTGAACCGGCCAGGAACCTCCATATAGTTCATAGGGAACCTCCATATAGGCTATCATCATCATTATCTATAATGCGCCCTTTGGCCACACCTATCATTCGGTCGTCTCTTTTTTGTAGGTTTGACTGTTTCTGCAATCAACATCATTCTGAAAAAGCAACTAATGACATAACATTGTATCATAAACCAAGTAATAATAGATGTCAAATATGCAAATATACGCAGCCAAGTTGCATGTTAGTTTAGTGATGTCAACCTAGCTCGTTTCAGATCACGAGATAGTGGTAAGTTACACCCGTACGGTTGTTGTAATAGAATATCGTATATTCTGTCATTTCTTCGTATTCGCCATAGCTAACTACCACTTGTGTGAAGGAGCTAATTAAGAGGTTGGTTGCAGGAAACAATACTATATTGTACTTACACATAAAGAAAAAGAACAAAGAAAAATATATAGCATAGGTATCGCCAGCCTTGTGACACTACTCGGTGGTAAGCAGTCGTCGTAAGATGCAGACACGGAGAAATACCCCTACATATGGGGTAATCGTACCTCTTGTAGCTGCCTTTGCCCAACAGAAAATAGAATCTATCCACCCACTTGGATATCTCTATTATACATTATCAAATCCTAAACCTATTCTTTAGTTGCCCTTTAATGAAACGAAAATGGCAATGTCAACTTCAGCAAGAACAAGCCTCCCCAAAACGCAAGACATAGTCTTCTCCATCTCATAGAAGATATAAGAACATCCATACAAATGTAGCAAAACCATGGACGGACACGGAATGAATAAAGTGAGCAAATGTTTCTAGAGAAGCTACTAAGAATGATGGTTTACATAAGAAAAAAGCTGGTATTATTTCTGAAGAATAAATAATAATACTTATTTCTTGGGTTGAGTTGTATGGCGAGGGTGTTGGTTCGCTCTTTGGACTTGTACATATAACTTCTCTTTTCTATCAATGCATCAAACGCAAGTCTTTTGGCATTTTTGCGAAAAAATAAGTTCAAATGAGTGCATGGTACCAACCAGGAAATCTATAACACGCGCCCCGTTCTAGGATTCAACTCCGGTGTTACTAACTTGGCATCCAAAACATGAAACGGCAGAACGCATCTAATAAATATTTAGTCATATTCTTTGGCTAGGATTAGATTTCGTTTACTCAAAAGTTGGCATAATTCGGTTTGTGTCCAACGAACTAGACCAAGACCGTTTTCAGTGTCCCAGATTTTTCTTATAAAAAGGAGGATAACCCCCAGCCTCTTTGGTTGATGCATATCCTTCAGAATCCTGACTTTTCATCATCTTTATTCGCAATATCCGGGTTGTGAATTTTTGTTATGGACTGTTGTCCATCGCTTGCATGAATTAGACCTTCATGCATGGTCTGTGTCACACTTTCAGCATATTCAGTAGCATTCATGAGATTGTTTTAGAAATCAGTAAGGCGCACCTTGCGGTGATTTGGCATAATCAAGATACTGTCGTCATCATCAATTCTAGCCCAATTCAAATTGAGTAATTATCCCTCAAATATCGGCACACCCAATGACCCAAGGCGCTGGCATCCTGATTTGAGACTATATATGTATATATATAGTTGGGTTCACTCAGAAAATTTCTTTACCTGTAAAATTACTTAATAGCCAAGACGAAAGAACAAAAGCCTATTAGCTTGCCTCACCCAGTATCAGCATTCTAGAGAATACATTCCCTATGACCAAGCCTATAACCACATGTAATTCGGATATAAGAGACGCCTATACCCATAACCAAGTCAATCGTACCTACAACCTGGTCAATTTGGGTGAAGACACAAAAAATATTGTATACAATATTGTTAGATTCATAATGTAGTTACAACTAGAAGGTCATGGAATTTCTTATGCTGAAGAGAAATAATGGAGTGAGTTGGGTATTATTAAAAAAACGTAAGTGCAATAAACTGCTTAGTTAGCTCCTTGAGGCGAATGGTAGTCAGCTATGTCTAATAAAAAGAAATGACATACTACTATCTTGTATTACGGGTGTAATTGTCCACCATCTCATGGTCTGAAACTAGCTATAATATGTTGGCATCATCGGTAAACTAAGATGCAAGTTGGTCCGGTGTTGTGTATATTAACATTGCACATCTATCATTTGGTTTGTGGGAGTACAATATATCTTTTTTGACATTATTGCTCTTGGATGCGTGAATATATGTGCGTGTATGAATAGTTAAGGAAATGGTCTTGTGTACTCGTACGTGTTAGCTACATTTTGATTTATTTCTCTTGTTAACCTGCTTTTCATTTGCCAAATGGTTGTAAGCTGAAAGAGATGGTCTGAGCAATTATATTGCGGCTTAGTGAGACAGTATTAATTCAAGCATTGTATTGGGTGGGAAGGCGAAATTAACCAGATGTACAACTTCTTCCTAGTAGGCTAAAACTGTTTGTCTGTCAGCATCCATTGGGGGTGAAAGGAGCGGGTTGAATTGGTAAATGTTTGGATTCGGGGATGTGATTTGTGGGCTGTCATAGTGACGGAAATTACTCGGTATAGGTGAGGCTAGGGAGGGACGACCGACTTGCGCTGGACTATAGATATGAACTGTCTCGGCGGTTGACTTGCCGGTTGAAGCAATCGGCTCGCAAGCACGCTGGTACGCCCTTCCTCTTCCTCTCCCCTTTTCTTCTCTATGCATGTTTATGGATTTCGTGGAGTTTTGTATGCATGTTTATATGTCCTTAATGATCGATTGCTAACCCTAAAGCTTGCCTTGGTTGGGTGTAGTAGATAGATATGATGGTGGATCCACTGAGCGTGGTGACCGCGATCCTGACGGTGGCGCAGCTGATCAGAAGCGCGGCGTCGACGGCAAGTCAGAACAAGTCCAAATGCTTGGAGGTCGCCGAACGTGCGAACAATCTGGCCTACATCCTGCCCTGCTTCGCGCACACGAACGACGCGGCAACGGCGCGGGTGCTGGAGAGGCTCCGGGACGCCGTGGGCGAGGCGCTGAGGCTCGTGCGCTCCTGCCAGGGAGGTGTCGGCGGCATGTTCAACGGCAGCAAGAGGGCCGCCCAGCTAGACGGCGTTGATAAGCAGATCAACAACTGCATCATGGACCTCAACCTCATCAGCCAAGCTCGCGCCAACGGCGGGAAACCAGCTGCTGCTGCTCAGACCGGTGTACATGTTGACTACCACAGCTCCTACTATCAGGCACATGGAGGAGGAGCCTCCACCGCCCATGTTGTCTGGACGCCGCCGACGCCGCAACACGCATGGAGTACACCACAGCACGGCTACTACCAGCCGCCACCCGGCTATGCTCCCTACCAAGCTTATTATCCAGCCCCTTCGGCTTCGGGTTCAAATCTATCTTCTCTATACACGCTTCCAACCGTCAACAAGATCTTTAAGCATATGTTCGGCTAGTGTTCCATGCATTTGCGGCCTCATCTTCTCCTTTGTTTTGCTATGTATCAAGTTTGTTGAATTGTATGTCTGTTTTTTTTTTTTTGCCCCATAAGATTTTTTAGGGCCCGGTGAGTATTTTCCAGTGTTTCCGTTGTGGATTTTGTGAGGTTTCCGTTATCCCATGCATGTTATTGAAAATTGTGGTTGCTCCCCAGTTTGAAAAATAAAAATAAATATACCAGAGTTTAATTCTTCCTGCAAATCAGATAAGGCAGTATGCCTTAGAACTAGAAGGTTTGTGCATAAGAACGGGTTGTGATGCGTTAAGGATGCAAGCTTTCTAATGGCTAATCACATGAATTGCTGGTCACTAGAACAGTAAAGAGTTCTTCGGCAGTCTCTAGGTGTAAAAATCGACAAGTGGACAAGCACAACATCATTGGCATGCCAGATGAGCAGACACAAGAAATACCTGTGATGAACACAGCAAAATGAACACCGAGATAACATCAGACGTGTAAATCTAGAACGGAAATATTTGCACCTAATTCCGATATAAACAGAATATGAAGTTATTAGCCTCATGAGAAAATATTGTTTTTCCTTTCGCTGTGCACTCTATTTATAGGGTGGCAACCATGGAGACTGGTAGAAAGTCCTGATAGTCTTTGTGCTAGAGTCATGAAGTTAAGGTTAATTACTATAAATGTACTGGACACTTGTCTTGTGGCAACTGATGCATCAAAAGTGTGGAGAGGATTCGAGCATGTTGTGAAGCTCCTGAAGAGTTGGTAGTAGTGGAAAGGATCAGTTTGTACAAAAAAATTGTAACAACACCACTTAGTTGTTAATCTTATGTCGTTTGAATATGTGTGTATGATCAAATACTGCTTGTCTTCTTTTATGGTAGTATAGTCCATCAGGTTAATTTATGCATGACTTTGATGATAAATTTTGATTCATAAAACGTTGATGCTGCACAAATTAAAGTGTCGAGTTAAGTTAACCGTGGCAAGGCAAACTGTACCGACCTAGCCTAACCATGACACGGCCAGCATAAGTGTCGTGGTGATCAAGGCTTTACACAGAAAGCTTGTATGCCACCAATTCATCTATTGCGGCATATTAAATAATTTTCATGTCTAGATTTTGTGGCATAAGTAAAATCGCTAGGTAGCCAAGGCGCCATGGAGATACTCTTCGTGACATCTTCTTCGCGGATGGGCAACAAGCACGAGGAAACAGTTTAGCTGGGGGATATAAGCGTTTACCACGGTTTAGTGTTAATTGTACAGCTGCTATCTAAAATACTATCAAAACTCCGTTGAAAAAACCACATAAAGATCTTAAAAGTTTAATTACACAACTTCTTATGAGATTAATAGAGCAGATCATGCGTATGATGATCTCTAGAATTTGTAGGAGGACAAATGCAGACTCTGGATGCAGGAAAAAGAATCATTCAAGGAGCATAGAGGTTTAGTTTACTACTTGCACCCAGCAGTTGCTATTAAATTTGCAGAAAATATATTGAGAAGATATTATTATACACAGAGTGCTACAGCACGCGACGGCTACGCCGACGGCAAAAAGCCCTTGGCGTAGCCCACTTTGCCGTCCGCATACGCTACGCCGAGGGCTGCCGTCGGCGTAGCCCCCTCGGCGAAGGTCTCCCTCGGCGGAGCAAAAATGGCCGTCGGCGTAGCAAACAACCGTCGGCGTAGAGCTATGCCAACGGCCGAGACGGGCCCGTCGGCGTACCAGCCGCCGGCGAAAGGCGTCGTCGCCGTTACACGGCCAGCTAACGGCGCGGCCAGTACGCCGACGGCCGCGACCCTCGGCGTAGCACGGGCACGTGGCGGCTACTGGGCCTCCCCAGGAAATGGGCTGGGCCGACGGCCGCGGCCCTCGGCGTAGGGCCAGGCGTACGCCGACGGCCTGGCCCTCGGCGTAGCAGGGGCACGTGGCAGCTGCTGGCCTCCCCAGGACGCGGGCTGGGCCGACGGCTGGGGCCGTCGGCGTAGGCGCAACTGCTACGCCGATGGCATTGTCGTCGGCGTAGCAGCTGCACAGTATTTTTTTTCTGCCTTTTCACAGCACCCCTCACAGCACATCACCATTCACAGCACAACATCATCCATACATCAACATAATTCATACATGCATCAACATCATCCATACATCATAATTCAAACATCATTCATACATGTATCATCCACAACAAAGATCACATAATTCAAACATGTATCATCCATACATCGTTCATACATGCATCGACATTATCACACATCCCTACAACTCTGGAGGAGAGGGGGTGTACCCGCGATCTCCCCTGGTGAAAAGTGGCGACCTCTGGCGAGGGTTGCGTCCAGTAGAAGCAGCAGAAGAGCCACCTGGCGAGGGAGTAGGAGAAGTGTGAAGGTCGGGAGAACCACCTGCAGAATGGCCAGGAGATGGACCATTGTCATGAAGCGGTGTGATCTGACGCCCATCCGGCGAGGCGTGGCCAAAGTGCCGGTTCCCAGAAGCTCCCGTTCCCTACATGTTGCCTACATGTTAGCAACTTGCGAGGCAAAGTAAAGCGATAACCAGTGGGTTAGCAAAGAACTTACCGGTGTCGATGCGTAGTAGGTCCTAGCGAAGCTGTCCTTCGATTGCAAAAATGGCGCCGGACCTGGCATGGGAGGCACGGGCCCTAAATCTCTATTCTGGCCAGTTTGAATATTCACCAACATGGCCTGCAAGATAGTTTAGAAGTCAGGCCGTAGTACAACAAACGGGGGGAAGTGGGACTTGTATCTTTTGCAAAAATAAAGGTTTGGACTTACATTTACGTATTGCATGTAGATCGCATTCGCCTCCTGATGCTGTCGAAAGGCCACCTGATATTCCTCATGAGTGGCATCGTAGGCCGCATCTAACTCAGGCTACAATTTCAAATACAAGGAATCTCGTCAGCGGTTAGCCATGCAGGAACAAAAGTCATAAAGATGATGAAAACGAGAAAAACTTGCATCCTCTCTGGATCGACGAGGCTGGCCACGACGCGGGATAGGGGGGCCGTCGGCGGGGTAGGTAGCCTTGAGACGGTTGAAGCTCGTGCTGAGGGTAGGCTGGACCTTCTTATTCAGAATCTTGAGGCGTCCATGCTGCAATCCGTGCCCCGACAGGACCAACGACTCCTCGTCGATCTCCGCGTGAATGGGGTCATCCACATGGGGGTGACGAGCCTTCACCATCGTGTTGTAGTTCCCCAAGTCGTTCTGGGCAGTGCCGAAGTACACGGGCAACGAGGGTTGAGGCTCCGAGTAATTGGGATTCTTTCGACGCATCATCTCATAGACGACGACGTCATGAATCACCTCCCCGGGTTGTGCCTCGGCCACCTGTATCGCGAAAAGAAATATTATGCATATGAAGTACAAACATGACGAGAAATACACGTAGGTCGTTCCATGTATATACCTACCACCTTCCCCTTGAAGCGGTCAAAGTTGCGGTTTCCCGCGCAGTGCGTTCCACCATCGCCTCGGTTATCCGCGTTCCGCCTCGACAAGGCTGCAAACTCCTCGTCTTCTCTGAGCCACCTCGTCCTAACCAGCTCCTCCCATGCGAGTCGATGCGGCTTGGCCCAATCGGGGATAACCTGAAAATGCAATACTCAACTCCAGAGAATGCAATGGCAACTTAGCAGCAATGTAGAATCTTATTGACATTTTACTCACCGACATGTACTCTTCTGGCGTCATCGAGTACTCAGGATTAGGGTTCCTACCGACAATGTCTTCCTTCCTGACCCTCACGCCCCTGTCAGCCCAGAAGTGGCTAGCGGCCGTGACCTTCTGGTTGTACCACACCTGGGGGGTCAACTTCACACAAGCCCCAAGCAAAGTCCTCTGCGCCTTCTCCTGGTCCTCCTCGGCCACACGGTAAAAGCACTTCAATCATGCATAAGAGTCATGAGTTAGCACGGTGGGGTCATCAAGTATGAACATAACTCGAGAAATATGCCTTACCCAAAACTTGGTGATGACAAAGATCAGTATTGTCAGAAGCCCGGGACACGGGTAGTCTGGTAGTCCGCCCAAGTAGTAGCTAGCTTCCTGTCACCCTCGTGGGTAATGTGATAGCCCGGCCAGAACTTCCTAATCAGAGCTCCAACGAGGCTGTTAGGAAGGCGAGCCTTGGTCCCCGGAGGAAATGTCCAATTGCTGCATGAAATAATTATTACACAACATGAAATAAAATGTTTTAAATTGCCAATTAGTACACTTACTCAAGGCCATCTGGAATAATAAGGGCTTTCGCCTCCTGAGTCCTAGGCTCAAACTTCTCGTCAGGGACTCCCGATTCCCCACGATTCCGCAATTTCTTCGGCCCCACCAACTCGCGGCTAGTGTCCGCCTCCGTATCGGTCCCCGCCTCCATGTTGTTCCTCGCCTCCCTCTCAGACTCTGCCTCCCTCTCGGACTCTGCCTCCCTCTCGGCCCTGAAAGGCTGCTCTGTCAGGAACAACTCAGGAGCCACGTCGCCAGGAGCAGAGGGTGGTGGGTCAAAGTCCACGCCTCCTCCCGTGGCACCTCGTCCTCGTCCTCCTCGACCTCGTCCTCGGCCCCGTCCTCCACCAGCAGGAGCAAGATCGGGGTAATGCGGATTGGGATTTGGTTGTCTCCCACTCCATGTAGCTCTTTTCTTGCGCTGCTTCAGCGCATTAAGCAAGGACGAACTGGTTGCCTTGCCGCTGCTCATATTGTTCAATCACCTGCATTAAGTAAGAGAAAACAGTTAAGCACAAAGACATAATAAAATGTATACGCAAAGAATAAAGGAATAATGCAATTAAGAAAACAGTTAAGCACAAAGACAAAATAAAATGCATTAAAAAATAAATACTCACTATCATTTTCATTCTCATTCTCACTATCACTATCTTTTGAGTAGAAATCTGGATTCTCATCGAAGGGTGTAGGCTCATCATCGTTGTCATTCTCGGTATGGAGCTTCTCGAGCATACTTATGTCATGTAGATTCACCACTGACTCACCCTGAGTTTCTACATCGTTCCCAAGGTCCTCAAGATCAACCGGTTCTAAATCAAAGTGTCCGAAGTCCTCTTGCTCTTGATAGAAAATTCCCTCGTATGTTACAGGGTTAATGTTGTTGTAATCGTCCTCAGAGGGAATCGGTAGGTTACCACGTGGCGATACCTGGAACACGACTTCCCAGCCCTGGAGTTTCGCTTTCTGGCATGGGTAGGGCAAATAATAAACTTGGTTGGCTTGGTGAGCAACAACAAAGACGTCTGCTCCGCTATAGGTGGTTGAAGGCCTAACTTCAACTAACCCAATGGAAGGGGTACTTCTCAGTCCACCCCTTGGGTCAAACCAGTGGCACTTGAACACAACAAGATTGAGTTCGACATTAATGACGATTGAAGGTCAGCAGATACATTCTCTAACCTTCCGTAGTAATCAAGGGAATCGGATCCTTTGGTGAACACCCCAGTATTTACCGTTTTTGCATTCGGTCGCCCTTTCTGGTGCGTCTCTGTATGGAAGCGAAACCCATTCACATCATACTTCTCATACTTAATGACGACACTGTTACAACCTTGGGAAACACATTTCAGCTCATCTGACATCTCAACGTTGGGATCAGCTCCCTACAGGTATAAGAGGAATTTTTTGCGTTCAGTAGTTACGTGGAATAAGAGCGACAAGTCACATATTGCAAGGTAAGAGGGACAGGTTAGAAATTACTTTTTCCATAAACCAGGACACAAAGTTTTTTTATTTCCGGGAGCACCCTCTTTCAGTAGAGTGTCCAACTCCATGGGAGAGGAATCCGTCGGTCTCGGCCACTGTTCATCCGTGAAATTGCTAAGAAGGAGAAAATAAGCATTAGACGGAGACCGAGTTACTAGCTGCATAGAGAAATAGGGTGTTCACCATTTTACCTAATGAAATCGACCACTTCCTTCATGTTCGTAAGCACATAGAGCATTATGCAATCCTTCTCTTCCTTCGACAACATATATTTTAGTCCTTTACCGGCCTTGCCACCGGGAAATTTGAATAGTTCGAGATTGGGGTCATTCTTGGGCAGGTCGACATTGTAACGAGAGACCGGGTTATGCATAGTGGGAACATCATCGGGCCAGTAGGTTGTCGCGGCGTCTGCCATCTCCCGAAGGCATGTTGCTTCAGCTATGCATGCTTCAATCTTGGCTTTGTTTCCAGTTATCTTTCGAATATACTTAAACTCTCTCTCAATACAAAATTGCCAACGAAATTGCACCGGCCCCCCAAGAGTGCCTCGTCATGAGGTGCACAATGAGATGTGCCATCGGAGTAAAGAAGCTGGCGGAAAGATCATCTCCAAATTGCATAGCAACTCCGGCACCTGAACTTGCAGCTTCTCAATCACCGGAGGACATATCCGCTTAGCATGAGGGTGCGGAAGAAATGGCTCAACTCCGCAAGCACTCGCCATACTTTCTCGGGAGATACCTCGAACCATCACCGGCATCACCGCTCAATCCATATATGATAGTCGTGACTCTTGAGCCGTTGACTTGTCCTCAAAGATTGACTCCTTACTTATATTCAACAATAACCGTGTGAACATCACGACGTATTTGAGCCACCTAAATGACTCCTTCTTTTGGACATTATCAAGGCGTAGTAGGCATGCGGCTTGAACCAATTCTTTCGACGAGAGGAGGCTGCATGTGTAATCTCTTCCTATCACAAAGCTTCTCAACATCGACTCTAGCCTTGACATTATCCTTTGACTTCCAGGAATGTTCAGACTGTGTGAAAAAGGGACTCGACATTCTTTTCGTGTGCATCACATCGATGTTATGGGAAGTTCGAGGTCCTTGTAATACGAGATTCGTTAAGGCTGCCACGTGAGTCCAATTATCGTTACACCATATCCCGCAAATTGATGGCCATTTCCGGCGCTGGCGAACACGAAACGTATCTCGGCATCAACAAATGCACCCTCGAACTTTGGTACCTCTTTACTTCATGCACAACTTTGCCCTTCTTGAAGTTCTTTCTATCTTCTCTAAACGAATGATTTCTTTTGAGGTAATCCGATTCGTGGTCAAACGCAATATATTTTCGACCGACTTTAGCCAAAGGAACTCAAGTCGGTGCTCGACACCGGCATGGCCACTTACCAGCTGTACACCATCCGCACGTTAGAGCGTACCCGGGCATGTCATGCATAGTATACTGTAACCAAACTTTCATCAAAAAGTTTCTCTTTGATGCTCGGTCGTATGTCAACGTCCCGTGTATCCAAGAGTGGTTCAAATCATCCACAATCGGCTGCATGTAGACACTCAAGTTCTTCCCGGATACTCAGGTCCGGAATTATCAGCGACAAAAACATGGTCTTCCGTTGCATTAATACTCCGGAGGAGATTGAGCGAATAACATACACCGGCCAGCAGCGACGAGGTCGACATACCATATGGGTTGAAGCCATCTGTTGCTATCACAATTCTAACATTCCGAGCCTCTTCTGCCCATCGGGGGTATTTGTCATCGAAGTTCTTCCATGCCTTACCATCAGATGGATGTCCCATCTTCTTCCGTCCATGCTCGTCCTCAGATCTTTTCCCTTCTTGTGCCACGTCATCTGCTTGGCAGTCTCCTCGCCAAGTAAAGCCGCTGGATTCTTTTTATGAATGGGAGATACCAAGTATCTTCTTAGCGACCTTCATTGCCTCACGACCATCCTTCCCTTTATCTCTTCATATCTAGAGGCCTTACAAATGGAGCAAGACTTGTCACCCTCAAACTGTTTCCAAAACAAAAGGCAGCCTTTTGGACAACAATCTATCTTTTCATAATCCATGTTGAGCTCCTTCATGAGTTTCTTCGTTTCGTGAAAGGTTTTAGGCAGACAATGCCCTTCGGGCAACATGTTACCACATGTTCTCGTGTTAGCTTCAAAGTGAGAACGGGTGGCGAATCGCACTTGTCGCTAGACACCGAGAGATGGCATCGAGCTGAGAAATCTTTGCACCTCGCATGAGAGGCCTCTTAGCCGTGGCCATCATATCAAGGAAGGCCTTCGCGGTTGGCTCCGGTTCCTCCGGTTCTAGCGTTCCTCCGGTTCGTGATTCCTCCGTGGAGGTGGCGAATTCTGGTCGGCATCGATAAGATCATCTAGCATGTTTCTAATCCCATCGTGCTCATTGCCATTGAGTCACCGACGCATCACCTCACCTCGACACGCTCAGATCGAGCAAAGTCGACTTGCGTGACATAGTTAGACATGTACCCATATTGCAGAAGGTGTTTGTACATGTCATCCTTTCCCTGACGATGACGCTTAGTGCAATGAGCGCAGGGACAAAGTGCCCGAACCATTGCCTTCGAACCACGCGCTAAATCATTCACTAACAAATGAGTGTTCCGTACCCAATCGTATGTTTTATTAGTCGCACTAATACGGCCACTGTACATCCACCCATTATCAGCCATCCTCTTCTGCTTTGTTGGGAGACAAACAACAAATATAACATTTTATATCAAACAGGAGATTAAATGTTTCGTATTTTTACGCATTCATCAACCTACATGTCCAATAGGAAAAGAGGGTCCTAACCAGCCGCTGGATCCGTAGATTGGGTAAGTTCTCCCTGGTTCTACCCCGATCCAAGCAGAATTTCGGCAGCACCTCCCCGATGCTCTCCCAATACACGTCTCGACAAAAAGCCAAGAGGATGTGCATCCGGAGAACAACGAGGAGACGCCACCGAAATCTTGTCTCGAATCGAGGTAGAGCCAGGGAGAACCAAACCCAACTACGAATCCGCCAACTGCCCGATAAAAGCCATAAGCGTTACGGTCCAAAATATGCGAGACCACTAATGCATATTAAGTCGCGTAACGCTTACGGTCGGGATGACGCCTAGGTGACGCGACAGACTTGGTGATCTAGACATGAAAATAAACCTAGGTACAAGAGAGGCGAACGGATTCTCACCCTCGAAGCGTGATCAAATCTTCGAAGATGATCCGGGACCCACCGTCGAAACACTCCCCCCGCTCACCCTCCGGTAACTACAAAAAACATGAGAAGATGGTTAAATATGCAACATCTATTTAGCAATTTCTAATTCTAATTCTAATTCTATTTCTACTACTATTTCTAGCATTTCTAATTCTACTCCTAATTCTAGCAATTCTAGTTCCATTCCTATTTCTACTCACATACTACAAACTACTTCTATTTAGGGTTTTCATTCTACTCCTACTTCTTATCCTACATACTACAACTACTCGTACTCCTATTTATCATCACATAAATATGCATACAAAGTAAAAATTAAAAAAATACTAACCTAAATTAACTACATCTACCAATACTAACAATACACCTAACTAACTACACCTAAATTACCAATACTAACCTAATGGGGGAGGGTGTGCTCTGTTGAGGGGTGGGCAGTGGGGGAGGTGGGAGGCGGCAAGGGTGGGGGGTGGCGGTGGGGGAGGTGGGTGGGCAGTGGGGAGAGGGGTGAGGCGGTGGGGTGGTGGCATGGAGGGAGGGAGGGTCTTTGGCGGTGGCTTGGGGGGAGGAGGGTGTCAAGGCGATCGCTTGGGGTAGGGAGGGAGTGCTGGAGGCGGTGGCTCGAGGGAGGCGTGGTCTGGCGGGCGGCTCGGGAGGCAGCGGGCGGCCTGGGAGGCCGAGGCGGGCGGCCTGGGAGGCTGAGGGAGGGTGGCGGCTGGCGGCGGTGGCTCGGGGAGGCTGAGGGGGCAGCGGCGGCGGGGACACGAGCAGAGGACCGGCGGCTGGCGGCGGGGTCGGGGGCGGGCGAGCGGGAGGTTGGGGATAGGATTGATTGGGGAGGAGTGGCCCGGGTGGGCCGCGGGCAGCCCTTAATGGATAGGGCTACACCGACGGCCAGGCATACGCCGAGGGCAGCCGTCGGCGTAGCTAGGGCAATTTTTTTTATTAATAATTTTTTTACAAGAAACATTATTTGATGTTTACTAATATAACAAATGAAAATATATTATTTGGTGTCTAATATTATAGAAGAAACATGCAAGTTTTCATCTGGTTCCGTTTCACCTAAACGGGGAGATTCACCCCTTATACGGGTCCGGCGAAACCCTGATCTCTGTCCACTCTCGGATCGTCTACCCCCCTAGACGTTCCTCTGACAGGGGTAGCCCGGCTTAGCTCTCTCTTGTTTTGTGTTTGTTTAGGTCATAGGGTGATGTAAAACCATGTTGGTTCACAAGTTGGGGCACTATCCTACCCGGTTTCACTTAAACGGGGAGATTCCCCCCTTATACGGGTCCGGAACCTTCGCCTCTAGGTTAGAGCGCATGCATGCGAGGGGGGACACATGCAAGCACCTATACCAACCTCTCACCACACTCACACACATATGCTAGGGACACATGCAAGTTTTCATCTGATTCCGATGTTCTCGTGGTCTTCCTCCTGAAACCCCGATCTCTCAGGCACACTCGGATCGTCTACCCCCCTAGACGTTCCTCTGACAGGGGTAGCCCGGCGTAGCTCTCTTGTTTTGTGTTTGTTTAGGTCATAGGGTGATGTAAAACCATGTTGGTTCACAAGTTGGGGCACTATCCTACCCGGTTTCACCTAAACGGGGAGATTCCCCCCTTATACGGGTCCAGAACCTTCGCCTCTAGGTTAGAGCGCATGCATGCGAGGGGGGACACATGCAAGCACCTATACCAACCTCTCACCACACTCACACACATATGTTACGGACACATGCAAGTTTTCATCTGATTCCGATGTTCTCGTGGTCTTCCTTCGGCGAAACCCTGATCTCTGTGCACACTCGGATCGTCTACCCCCCTAGACGTTCCTCTGACAGGGTAGCTCTCTCTTGTTTTGTGTTTGTTTAGGTCATAGGGTGATGTAAAACCATGTTGGTTCACAAGTTGGGGCACTATCCTACCCGGTTTCACCTAAACGGGGAGATTCCCCCCTTATACGGTTCCGGAACCTTCGCCTCTAGGTTAGAGTGCATGCATGCGAGGGGGGACACATGCAAGCACCTATACCAACCTCTCACCACACTCACACACATATGCTAGGGACACATGCAAGTTTTCATCTGATTCCGATGTTCTCGTGGTCTTCCTCCGGCGAAACCCTGATCTCTGTGCACACTCGGATCGTTTACCCCCCTAGACGTTCCTCTGACAGGGGTAGCCCGGCATAGCTCTCTCTTGTTTTGTGTTTGTTTAGATCATAGGGTGATGTAAAACCATGTTGGTTCACAAGTTGGGGCACTATCCTACCCGGTTTCACCTAAACGAGGAGATTCCCCCCTTATACGGGTCCGGAACCTTCGCCTCTAGGTTAGAGCGCATGCATGCGAGGGGGGACACATGCAAGAACCTATACCAACCTCTCACCACACTCACACACATATGCTAGGGACACATGCAAGTTTTCATCTGATTCCGATGTTCTCATGGTCTTCCTCCGGCGAAACCCTGATCTCTGTGCACACTCGGATCGTCTACCCCCCTAGACGTTCCTCTGACAGGGGTAGCCCAGCGTAGCTATCTCTTGTTTTGTGTTTGTTTAGGTCATAGGGTGATGTAAAACCATGTTGGTTCACAAGTTGGGGCACTATCCTACCCGGTTTCACCTCAACGGGGAGATTTCCCTTATAATGGTCCTAACCTTCGCCTCTAGGTTAGAGCGCATGCATGCGAGGGGGGACACATGCAAGCACCTATACCAACCTCTCACCACACTCACACACATATGCTAGGGACACATGCAAGTTTTCATCTGATTCTGATGTTCTCGTGGTCTTCCTCCCATGAAACCACGATCTTTGTGCACACTCGGATCGCTACCCCCTAGACGCTCCTCCGAGGATAGCCCGGCGTAGCTCTCTCTTGTTTTGTGTTTGTTTAGGTCATAGGGTGATATAAAACCATGTTGGTTCACAAGTTGGGGCACTATCCTACCCGGTTTCACCTAAAAGGGGAGATTCCCCCTTATACGGGTCCTAACCTTCATCTAGGTTAGAGCGCATGCATGCGAGGGGGGACACATGCAAGCACCTATACCAACCTCTCACCACACTCACACACAATGCTAGGGACACATGCAAGTTTTTATCTGATTTCGATGTTCTCGTGGTCTTCCTCCGGCGAAACCCTGATCTCTGTGCACAATCGGATCGTCTACCCCCCTAGACGTTCCTCTGACAAGTAGCTCTCTTGTTTTGTGTTTGTTTAGGTCATAGGGTGATGTAAAACCATGTTGGTTCACAAGTTGGGGCACTATCCTACCCGGTTTCACCTAAACGGGGAGATTCCATCCTTATACGGGTCCAGAACCTTCGCTATATCTACAAGAGAAACTATCGTCCGCTCCTCATTAGGGTTGACAGAACCACTTGCGATAAAAGCATTCAATCTTTGAACAGCTTCTCCAAAATGTGTGATACATAAAATTCACACACACTTCATGTGGGCGTGGTGAGTGCTATTCAGAACCACATGCGATAATAACACTTACAAACATATAGAAATTTCTCGGGATGTGAGAAGATTCGTAACGACATTTCATGTGGACGTGTAGACTGCTATTCAGAGGGTACGAAATTATCCAATTAATAAAAAAATATATAAATAATTGATACAAATATAAAATAAATGAAAAATACAGAAGGCTACGCCGAGGGTGACCGTCGGCGTACGTTGCTGGTACGCCGAGGGTCGCCGTCGGCCTAACGGACGACACCGTTAGCGCGCCGTCCGTGCTGGCCGGTATGTGTCACGCGTCCGCTTGCTACGCCGAGGGCCGCCACTACGCCGAGGGTGACCGTCGGCGTAGAGTATACTACGCCGACGGCTTGGCTACGTCGAGGGCTGGCCAGTTGGGCTGGCCTGGTCCGGTGCTACGCCGACGGCCCCGACGTTTGGCCGTCGGCGCATCTGGCCATTCCTGTAGAGGTAGCTACAGATTGGTCCAAAAAATATTTAGTTGTCTGGTTTGACTCTGACCAAGGAACTTGATATTATTTGTTTCTTCAAGTACAAAAAAAGAGGTCCGAGTGCCAATCATAGAAATGGTCTAATGGATGCGTCGATCGATACAGCAGGGGGCATCGACAAGTTGAACTTATATATGCACTTAGGTTCAATGTAATATCCTTCCTGTCACATTCATGGGCAGAGCCAGGAAAAAAGGTCGCTGGTTTTAACACAAATACATAACATTTTGTGTGGGCCTTTACAAAATAGCACTAAATTATAGCTTGCACTGCTCAAATGCGTGGCTAGTTGTACCTTCGTTCCAAGGAATAAGATGCTCTCGTTTTGCATGTTTTTTGACCAAAATTTACTCTAAATATATAAAGAATGTTGGTTCAAAAGTAGCATCATTAGAAAGTGCATTTCAATACGAACCCAACGATACTAATTTTACATAATATAATCAAATTTTAATTACTCTATTTATTCGGTCAAACTATGCTTTAAGAATGCCTTATTCCTTAAAATGGAGGTATCACTTGCTAACATGTCTATAATGTACTTTGTAAAAAATTAAAATACGATGACAAAAGTATTTACCTGTTTTTGTTGGCCTCTAGTTTTTCATTTTAAGGAAGTGATCTACCACATCATTACCGGAATTGAATATAGGGGTCTTTACCCCCTGAAGCAAATGATGCATTCACTATTTTCATCGCTGAAAACACCTCTCCATAGATTCAATGTCAACAGGCAAAACTGGTACTACCTGGAAAATTAACAGTACTAGATCATTGGTACCTAAATACATAAAAGGGATATGGAGGATAGATTACAATACATATCCAACGTATAAGCTAGCTTAGTTGACAATAAACATTTTGATGGGGCGGGGGCCTGCTTAGGCTTAACTCCTTAATCCTTACTTGTAATCCACGATGATCCCACCAAACCTATGACTCACTGTAAACATCTAACAAACCCTAAAATTGGGGAAAAATTGGGGAATAGGAATTTAGAGTATTAAATCTCTTTCGTATGAAAGGAACTGGTTATAGTCGCACTTACAGATCGAAAAAAAAAAATACAGATCGAAACTGTAGAATGAGGGGAGTGGAGCCGGCCGACGGTGGACTTGAGTCGAAGAGACGCGCACGGCGCCGGTTGATCTCCTGAGGAAAGATGAACGAGCGGCTTGGGAAAAAAAATTAAGAGAAACAGGCCCGCGACCGCGAGAGATAGAGCGAGCAGTTAAATTGCCCAACCCTCGTGGTAGAGGGATCCAGGCATGCAGCACAGTGGTGGGTTCGCTTTTTGGGGCCTTTGTCAGCTGTAAGCTTCAATTGGTGTTCAATTGCCCAACCCTCGTGTGACGATGGAGGCGATGGCATGTCGAGAAGCATTGGCGCTGGCGCAAGATCTGATGATCACAAGGGTCATGGTGGTGACCGACTGCCTGTTATTGTTAGACACAATCAATTAAGGCGAGACCTTAGATTTTCACCTTGTAAGTTTGAACTCTGAAATCCTCATGTACGGTCGGCACAACTTTTCGATGTCGCTGCTTCAAGACCCAGATCACCACGCCAATGCATCATCGCCAACGGGATTCAAACCACCATTACCAGTCCCCAAACATTGGCTTTCATGTCATTCTCCGCGACTGACTTCACCATGAGACTAAATGCATGTCCTTAATGGCAAGCTTCGCATCGCTCCCTCTGAAACCAAACGGTTAGATAAAAACATGGTTGCGCACGACCAAAACTCATCCAGTCCGGCGAACTCCGGCATGTCATCCATTGGAGTTCATGAAGGGTTTCGCGGCATAATAAATCAAAAAAATTCTACGGATGCGAACGGGAAAGCCAAGATCTAATCTAGGAGATGCAAACAACGAGGGGGAATAGATGAGATCTTCATACCCTTGAAGATTCGCACAGCGGAACGTTCGACGGAACGTGGGTGATGTAGTCGTACTCGCGTCTCCTCCTCGCGATCCGATCCGATCTAACACCGCAAGTGGCGATGCCTCCGAGAGATGCACACGTGCGGCACCTCGACGTCTCCTCCTTCCTCGGTCCAGCAAGTGGGGTGGAGAGATGGATTGGATCTACAACGCGACGGCGCGGTGCAAGCGGTGGAGAGTTTCTGCGGCAACCGCCTCTGCGATCGGGAGGGAGAGAGAGAGGAGGGGCAGCAGGGCGGCTAGGGTTGTGGAGGAGGTGTGGGAGGGGTGCGCCCCCAGCCCTCTTTATATAGAGGGGTGGGCGGCTGGCCCTTGCCCCTCCCCCAAGCCCTAGGGCCGGCGGCCAAGGAGGGAGGAGTGGGGGGCAAGTTTCCCCCTCCCTTCTAGAAGCTCCCCTAGGGTTTCCTAGGTGTTTGGCCGGCTGGGCCCTATGGGGCCTTGTGCCCCTGGCCCAATGCGGCCAGCGCACTCCCTCATAGGCCCATGCCCCCTCCCGGCAGGTGGGGCCACGTTGGTCCCCCTCCGGAAGGTTCTAGAAGCTTCCGGCACAATACCGATTAACCCGAAACAATTCCGAACTCCAAAAACTGCATTGCCTTATATGAATCTTATTCTCCGGACCATTCCGGAACCTCTCGTGACGTCCTGGATCTCATCCGAGACTCCGAACAAAAACTCATAAACCAATTATCCAATCTATCCTAGCGTCGAGACACGTTAAGTGTGTGACCCTTCGGGTTCGAGAATATGCAGACATGATCTTCTATCAATAATCAACAACGGGGTCTGGAAACCCATATTGACTTCCACACATTCATCGATGATCATATCGGATGAACCACGATGCCAGGATTCAATCAATCCCATATATATATTCCCTTCGTCTCGCGATATTTTACTTGCCCGAGATTTGATCGTCGGTACCGTCATACCTAGTTCAATCTCGTTCACAGCAAGTACTTTACTCGTTCCGTAATCCGATATCACTTTGTGATTAACTCCTTAACCACATGCTTGCAAGCGGTGTTGATATCGATTACCGAGTGGGCCCGAAGTATATCTCTCCGACTTGGGAGGGACAAATCCCATCTCGATACATACAACCCAACAGGTACTTTCCGATCACCTGAGAGACACCTTTATGATCACCCTATCATAGGATGACGTTTGATGACCTCAAAGCTTTCTTCCGATACTAGGGAGTTGTATTATCTCATGGTCTAAGGAATACAATATTTGACATAAGAAAAGCTTCGCAAAGACGAACACGATGACACGATCTAATTGCTCCACTTAGTTTGGGTATGTCCATCATATCATTCTCCCAATGATATGATCTCATTATTAATCGACAACTCATGTCTATGGTTAGGAAACCTTAACCATCATTAATCAATGAGCTAGTCCATAGAGGCGTACTAGGGACACGGTGTTATTTACAAACCACACAAGTATTAAACTTTCCGCTTAACACAATTCTAGCATGGAATATAAACTTTATCATGAACAAGAATTATAATAATAATATCTTTATTATTGCCTCTAGGGCATAATTCCAACAGTCTCCCACTTGCACTAGAGTCAATAATCTAGTTTACATCTGGCAACCATCTAACACCCATGGCACTAAGGTGTTGATCATGTTTTGCACGTGGAAGAGGTTTAGTCAATGGATCTGCGACATTCAGATCTGTATGTACTTTGCTAATCTTCAGATCTCCATCTGCTATATAATCTCAGATTATATGAAATTTGCGGTTGATATGCTTGGTCTTTGGATGATATCTTGGTTCCTTAGCTAGTGATATGGCGCCAGTGTTGTCACACAATATCTCCAGTGGGTCCAAGGCACTTGAAACCACGCCAAGCTCAGTGATGAAGTTCCTGATCCAAACTCCTTCACTTGATGCTTCTGCAGCAGCCATGTATTCCGCTTCTATTGTAGATCCCGCAATCACGCTTTGCTTGCAGCTTCTCCAGCTCACAGCTCCTCCATTCAAAATATAAACGTATCCTGTCTAAGATTTAGAATCATCCTTGTCGGTGTCGAAACTAGCATCGACGTAACCTTTTACGACGAGCTGTTCATCACCTCCATAGACTAAGAACATTTCTTTAGTCCTATTTAGGTACTTTAGGATGTTCTTCACGGCTGTCCAGTGTTCCACTCCTGGATCACTTTGGTATCTGCTCGTCAAACTAAGAGCATTGGACACATCCGGTCTAGTACACAACATGGCATACATGATAGAACCTATGGCTGAGGCATAAGGCACTTTGGTCATAGCTTCTCTATCATTTACCGTAGCTGGACACTAAGCCTTGCTCAATAACTTACCTGACAACATAGGCACTGAACCTTTCTTTGCCTTATCCATTCTGAACCTTTTCAGAACTTTGTCTAGGTATGTACTCTGGCTTAAAGCTATCAGGCGTCTTTGTCTATCTCTATAGATTTTGATGCCCAATATATAAGAAGCTTCCCCTAGGTCTTTCATTGAAAAACATTTGTTCAAATAACTCTTCACATCGTTAAGCATGTCAATGTCATTTTCAATAATCAATATGTCATCCACATATAGTACCAGAAATGTCACTGAGCTCCCACTCACTTTCTTATAGATACAAGCTTCGTAGCAATTTGGAACAAATCCAAAGCTCTTGATCACTTGATCAAAACGAAGGTTCCAACTCCAAGATGCTTGCTTCAGTCCATAAATGGAACGCTGAAGTTTGCATACTTTATCAGCATCCTTAGGATCGACAAAACCTTCGGGTTGCATCATATACAACTCTTCATCAATGTTGCCATTGAGGAACGCGGTCTTGACATCCATCTGCCATATTTCATAATCATGAAACGCAGCAATTGCTAATAAAATCCGAATGGACTTAAACATCGCTACGGGAGAGAAAGTCTCATCGTAGTCAACACCTTGAACTTGTCGAAAACCTTTCGCGACAAGTCGTGCTTTATAGACGGTAACGTTACCATCCGCGTCCGTTTTCTTCTTGAAGATCCATTTGCACTCAATGGCCTTTCGGTCGCTAGGAGGGTCCACCAAAGTCCATACTTGGTTTTCGCTCATGGATCCCAATTCGGATTTCATGGCCTCTAGCCATTTCTCAGAGTCTGGGCTCATCATCGCTTCCTCATAGTTCGCAGGTTCACTGGCATCTACTAACAAGACAGTTGAGTCAGGGTTGCCGTACCACTCAGGAGGGGCACGCGACCTTGTCGACCTGCGACGTTTAGTAGTAGCATCATCCGAAGCTTCATGATCCTTGTCATTATCTTCGTCTATTGTTGGTGCAGGCGGCACTGGTGTTGCGCTACTCTCCAACTCAAGAGAAGGTTCAACAACCTCGTCTAGCTCTACTTTCCTCCCACTCACTTCTTTCGAGAGAAACTCCGTCTCAAGAAAGGATCCGTTCTTTGCGACAAACACTTTGCATTCGGTTCTATGATAGAAGGTATAACCAATAATTTCCTTAGGGTATCCTATGAAGACGCATTTCTCCGCTTTGGGTTCGAGCTTGTCCGGCATCAACTTCTTGACGTAAGCTTCGCATCCCCAAACTTTAAGAAACGACAACTTAGGTTTAGCACCAAACCACAGATCATACGGTGTCGTCTCAACGGATTTAGACGGTGCCCTATTTAAAGTGAATGCAATGGTTTCTAATGCATAACCCCAAAATGATAATGGAAAATCAGCAAGAGACATCATTGATCGAACCATATCTAATAGAGTTCGATTCCGGCATTCAGACACACCATTGCGCTATGGTGTTCCGGGTGGCGTGAGTTGTGAAACGATTCCGCTTGCTTTAAGATGCGTGAGAAAATCATAACTCAAATATTCACCTCCACGATCGGATCGTAGAAACTTAATTTTCTCACACGATGGTTCTCCACTTCATTCTGAAATTCTTTGAACTTTTCAAATGTTTCAGATTTATGTTTCATTAAATAGATATACCCATATCTACTTAAGTCATCGGTAAAAGTGAGAAAGTAGCGATATTCACCGTGCATAGAAACACTCATCGGTCCGCATACATCGGTATGTATGATTTCCAACAAGTCCGTTACTCGCTCCATCATTTCGGAGAACGGGGTTTTGATCATCTTGCCCATGAGGCATGGTTCGCATGTGTCAAATGATTCAAAATCAAGAGACTCCAAAAGTCCATCAGAATGGAGTTTCTTCATGTGTTTTACACCAATATGACCTAGACGACAGTGCCACAAATAAGTAGTATTATCACTATCTACTTTGCATCTCTTAGCCTTAATGTTATGGATGTGTGTTTCATCCCTTTCGAGATTCAGAAGAAATAAACCATTCACAGCAGGTGCATGACCATAAAAGATGTTACTCATATAAATGGAACAACCATTATTCTCAGATTTAAATGAATAACCATCTTGCAATAAACACGATCCAGATATGATGTTCATGCTCAACGAAGGCACATAATAACACTTACTGAGGTTTAAAACTAATCCCGAAGGTAAAACTAAGGAGAGCGTGCAGACGGCCATCACATCAACTCTTGATCCGTTGCCAACGCGCATTGTCACCTCATCCCTCAAAGCCGTTGCTATTCCGTAGCTCTGTTTGAGTTACAAATATTAGCAACTGAACCAAGTATCAAATACCTGAGCACTACAACGGCGCTAGTAAGGTAAACATCAATAACATGTATATCAAATATACCTTTAATGGTGTCACCTTCTTGTCCGCTAAGTACTTTGGACAGTTACGCTTCCCAAAGGACCCTTGTCCTTGCAATAGAAGCACAGGTCCGGCTTAGGTCCGGACTTGAGCTTCTTCTCAGCGAGGGCAACGCTTGCCGCTGCCTTTCTTGAAGGGCTTCTTTGCACCCTTACCTTTCTTAAAGCTGGGGGGCTTGTTGACCATCAACACATGATTATCCTTCTTGATGTCCACCTCCGCAGCTTTTAGCTTAGCGAAGAGCTCGGTGATCGTATCAGTGGAACCAATCTGATTATGAGTAACTACAAAACTTTTGTAGCTGGGAGGGAGTGATTGCAGAACCCTGTCAATCTTGAGATCCTCTGGAATCTTGCAGTCCAGTTGCTCAAGGCGTTGAGTGTAGCCCGACATCTTTATGGCGTGCTCACTAACGGAACTCCCTTCCTCCATCTTGCAGTTAAAGAATTTCTCAGAGATCTCATATCTCTTAGAACGGGCCTGAGTCTGGAACATAGTTTTCAGTTCCTCAAGAATATCAAAGGGCCCGGGGTAATCTTCAAAACGATTTTGAAGGTCCGATTCCATAGCAAACAACATGGTGCTCTTAATCACACCATAATCATCTTTCTTGCGATCGATAAACAGCTTTCTCATCAGCGGTAGCGCATCTACAAAGAGGCGTCACCTAGCGCATTCTCAAGGACATAGTCCTTTGTCCGCCGAGAATGATTCTCGATTGGAACCAGTTGGTGAAGTTAGACCCATTGTTTCTAAGCTTTTCTTTCTCAGCAAAAACGTTGAAGTTGAAGTTGGACTTGGCCATGTGATCTACAGTATTTGCAAGTACAATTTAGACTATGTTCATGATAACTAGTTCAACTTAATCAAATTACTAGATGAACTCCCACTAAATTCAACATCCCTCAAGTTGTTTAGTGAACATGATCCAAATTCACCACACCTAATCCGATCTTCACGAGAAGAGATGTGGTTTCAATGGTGGACAACAAAGTGTCGATCATATCATTCATATGACTCATGCTTAACCTTTCGATTCGTGTGTTCCGAGGCCATGTCTGTACATGCTAGGCTCGTCAAGTCAAACCCAAGTATTTCCGCGTGTGCAAAACTGGCTTGCACCCGTTGTATGTGAACGTAGAGTTTATAGCACCCGATCATCACGTGATGCTTGAACACGACGAACTTTTAACGCAACGTGCATACATGGGGAGAACAGTTTTATCTTGATCTTTAAGTGAGGAATCATCTTATAATGATACCGTCGCGATCTAAGCATAATAAGATACATAAAAGGATAAACATCACATGCATATAACTTTATGTGACATGGTATAGCCAATCTTCGCGCAATGATCTCCATCTTGTGCGTTCCGGCATGATCTCCATCACTCCACCATGATTGCCTCTACCACGAATAGCAACTACAACTATTGCTAACTACTTAGCGATAAAGCAAAGCTATTACATGGCATATAAGAAGTTGACACACAGGTCATACACAATTATAAAGACAACCATATGGCTCCTACCGGTTGTGTACTCATCGACATGCAAGTCGTGAAACATTACAAAACATGATCATTGCATACAACATACACATCACATCTTGGGCCATACCATATCACAGAAAACACTCCCTCCAAAAACAAGTTAGACGTCTCTACTTTGTTGTTGAATGTTTTACGTGGCTTATGGGAGTAGCAAGCTAAGAACGATTCTTACCTACGGAAAGCCACAACGGTGATATTATGGTTGCCAAACTCCGGTGTTAATCCCATGACAACTATAGTGAGAGAAACTGACATCCACCAGCCGCATGTGTGGTACAAGCCACACGTCAAGTGCGGAGCCGGTCTCGCGAACGACGTCGCGTAAGGTTGGCCTGGACCGCTTCAATCTCACTATCCCGCGCCATAAGAAGAACACAAACAAGAGGCTTGCAACAGAAAACATCAACGCCCGCAACAACCATGTTGCGTTCTACTCGTGAAACACATCTACGCATAGATCTAGCTCTGATACCACTGAAGGGTTTCGCAGCATAGTAAATCAAAAAAATTCTACGGATGCGAACGGGAAAGCCAAGATCTAATCTAGGAGATGCAAACAACGAGGGGGAATAGATGAGATCTTCATACCCTTGAAGATTCGCACAGCGGAATGTTCGACGGAACGTGGGTGATGTAGTCGTACTCGCTTCTCCTCCTCGCGATCCGATCCGATCTAACACCACAAGTGGCGATGCCTCCGAGAGATGCACACGTGCGGCACCTCGACGTCTCCTCCTTCCTAGGTCCAGCAAGTGAGGTGGAGAGATGGATTGGATCTACAATGCGACGGCGCGGTGCACGCGGTGGAGAGTTTCTGCGGCAGGGCTTCGCCTACGCGCAGTCGGGAGGGAGAGAGAGAGGAGGGGCAGCAGGGCGGCTAGGGTTGTGAAGGAGATGTGGGAGGGGTGCGCCCCCAGCCCTCTTTATATAGAGGGGTGGGCGGCTGGCCCTTGCCCCTCCCCCAAGCCCTAGGGCCAGCGTCCAAGGAGGGAGGAGTGGGGCGCAAGTTTCCCCCCTCCCTTCTAGAAGCTCCCCTAGGGTTTCCTAGGTGTTTGGCCGGCTGGGCCCTATGGGGCCTTGTGCCCCTGGCCCAATGCGGCCAGGGCACTCCCTCATAGGCACATGACCCCTCCCGGCAGATGGGGCCACGTTGGTCCCCCTCCGTAAGGTTCTAGAAGCTTCCGGTACAATACCGATTAACCCGAAACAATTCCGAACTCCAAAAACTGCATTGCCTTATATGAATCTTATTCTCCGGACCATTTCGGAACCTCTCGTGACATCCTGGATCTCATCCGAGATTCCGAATAAAAACTCATAAACCAATTATCCAATCTATCCTAGCGTTGAGACACGTTAAGTGCGTGACCCTTTGGGTTCGAGAATATGCAGACATGATCTTCTATCAATAATCAACAACGGGGTCTGGAAACCCATATTGACTCCCACACATTCATCTATGATCATATCGGATGAACCACGATGCCAGGATTCAATCAATCCCATATATATTCCCTTCGTCTCGCGATATTTTACTTGCCCGAGATTTGATCGTCGGTACCGTCATACCTAGTTCAATCTCGTTCACAGCAAGTACTTTACTCGTTAAGTAATCCGATATCACTTTGTGCTTAACTCCTTAACCACATGCTTGCAAGCGGTGTTGATATCGATTACCGAGTGGGCCCAAAGTATATCTCTCCGACTTGGGAGGGACAAATCCCATCTCGATACATACAACCCAACAGGTACTTTCCGATCACCTGAGAGACACCTTTATGATCACCCTCTCATAGGATGACGTTTGATGACCTCAAAGCTTTCTTCCGATACCAGGGAGTTGTATTATCTCATGGTCTAAGGAATACAATATTTGACATAAGAAAAGCTTCGCAAATATGAACACGATGACACGATCTAATTGCTCCGCTTAGTTTGGGTTTGTCCATCATATCATTCTCCCAATGATATGATCTCATTATTAATCGACAACTCATGTCTATGGTTAGGAAACCTTAACCATCATTAATCAATGAGCTAGTCCATAGAGGCGTACTAGGGACACGGTGTTGTTTACAAACCACACAAGTATTAAAGTTTCCGCTTAACACAATTCTAGCATGGAATATAAACTTTATCATGAACAAGAATTATAATAATAACATCTTTATTATTGCCTATAGGGCATAATTCCAACAGTTCACCGGCGGAGCCTTTTGGAACTGGACACTCCAGCCAGAGGGGGGAAGACCAACATCAAGTTGATCCTCATCTTGACGCGAGAGGGGTCCTTGGACCATATCGAACCGCCTTTATTCAGAACGCCGACACCGCAGTGCATGCTCTCTAGATCCACTAGGGCCGCCGCCCAAGGCTCAGCACCCGCCTAACCCACCGTCGGCAGCACCACCATGGTGCCACGCCGAGCACGAAGTAAGGCGCCTCCATGTTGCCCACCTCCGCAGACCTAGAACCACAGACCTACCCATGGGGAAGATCAGGATCCGAAGGCCACAGTCATGGGGGCACAACATCTAGGATGGATCCCCACCTCCACCGTCGAGATGCCGATATCAGCATTGCGCCTTCGCCGTCCTGCAAAGCCGTCACTGCCATCGTCAGGGACCGGTGACCCCTGACGAAAACACCCTCATTGGCCGCACGCATGGCTTTGCTCGCCATGACTGAGGAGGCGGGGAGGAGGGAGGGGGGAGGGAGAGGAAGTATCCGACAGCGTGGTTGCCCCCATGCCGCCTAGGGTTAAAATATTTTGTTTTCAACACGCGAGCACATAGTGAATGAGGCTGAATAAGCAATATCCAACCATGCTTGCCCCTTCTCGTTTGCCTCTTTTGAAAATGTTTTGGCCGCATATTTGGCCCTGTGTTTTAATTTCCATGCCCTGGTTTCCGCCGAGAGGGTTGTGGCCATGTCATTGAGTCTGGTGCTTTGTGCGGCTCTTTGGCCTTCTTTCTGGTGCATATGTAGAATATAGTCCTTTTTTTGGATTTTGTTTTGTTTGTTTCCTCGGGGTATTTTGATGGTACTTATGTAGGATAACTCAGGCTTTATGTTGGGTTGCTCTCCTGCTTCTTTGATGCATCTTAGCTTTCTGCGCGCCTCTAGGGTAGTAGGGTTTATACATGTGCTCCACATATTTTTTGTTTTAGAACCGTGAGAACGCTACTCTTGTTTGGTCTTGGCACTAGCAAAAGAAGGAAGAAAAAACAAAAAAAAAAGAGAAAGAAGCCAGACAATATGCGGTTGCATCAAACAACATTAAAAATATCTAAATAGCGGCCATGACCGAAAGAAAATATTTCTTTACAAAGAGGCTGACATCAAGGACCCAACAGTCAGACCATAGACGACTACATCAAGCAACATTATCTAGGTCAAAACAGCGGATGCGACTAGAAAAAAAGTACGCTAGAGACATAGTCACCATGGCCCCATGACCTTCAAAACACCGTGTGGGCATCGATCATAGTCAAAATATACAGAACCTGGAAATTTGATATCTACCATGCGCCAGTCAAGCATCTACCATGTTTTTTTCCAATTTCATGGCAGCAGAGGGACCGTGAAAGCAAAAAAGAAGTTTTTCCATCTACCACGATAAAATGACTGATGGCAACCTTATAGTACATTCGGCGGACCATTTCATGGTAGATAGTGACTTTTTTTTGTAGTGTATCAAGTTGGCTGCACTTAACAAATTTGTTTACTAGTTCATACTTAAATGCCGACACGGAAGAAAGAAAGGCTTGTTAGCCCCACCCAATGTCAGCATTCTTGAGAATACATTCCTTATGACAAAGCCTATTATCACTTGTAATTTTGATTACAAAAATACATGGCTCATACCCATAACCAAATCAACCATACACATGATGAAGTCCATTTGCACGAACACACACAAAAATATAGTATATACTACTGTTAAATTCACAATATAATTACAACTTAAAAGTTCATGTAACTTCTAATGGCGAAGAGAAGGTCTTATTAGTAATTCTTTAAAAGAAAATATTATCCTTTAATTATGTGAACCATCATTCCTAGTTGCTTCAGTGGGAAAAATGCTCATATAGTTCTGCTTAAACTTTGTACACTGCGTGTCCATCAACGGTTTTGGTACATATTTATGGTCGTTCTTATATTTTGAGGGATGGAGAAGATTATGTCTCCTCCTTTCGGGCAGACTTGTTCTTGTGCTCAAGTTGACATTGCCATTATTTTGATTTCATTAAAAGGCAACCAATGGGAATAGGTTTAGGATTTGATAATGTATGATAGAGATGTCCATCTGGTTGGATGTATCCCCCATTCAATTTTTGTGTGTATGTGCTAGGATCGTCTATGCCGAGGACTGTACCATGTACATAAGGTATTCCCCATACTCGCATCGTGCAACGACTTACCACTGAGTAGTGCCAGAAGGCAGGTTATTAATTATATACCTGATTTGTATATTATTTTTCTGTTCTATATATTTGTAAAGTAAATGCGAGATAGTATTGATTTGTGCAATAAACTTCTTTAAGATAAGCTTCTTCAAGCAAATGGTAGTCGGTTATGACTAATAAAAGAAAATAACATAAGATATTCTATTCCAACAACCTTGCACTTCTCTGGTGTTATTCAAACAAGGTAATTCAAGAAAATTAGAATAATCTTGAAACATTCAATCAAACAAACAAAAAGAGACGACCGAGTGGTAGTTGACGTGCACTCCCGAGAGCCTCCCACCCTATAGATATGCCCTCCCTGCTATGAGCCGATTCAAGCAAGCAGTAGTAACAGCGCTACAGCAGGCCGGTACACACTCCATTCCTCCATATCTAGCCCCCGTCCTCACCCCTTTTCTTCTTTCGCATCAAACTCTTGTGAATTTCACTGAGTTCTAGTATATGTTCATGTGTGCAGTGTACGTGCTGATTACTATTACTCTCCGGCAACTGACCACGTACGGCCAGCGAGGTAGTTCTCGTCTCTCTCCCTCTCAAGTGTCCTCTCTGATGGTGGTTTTTGTGTCATCTTTGATTTCTTGCTAATCTAAAATTATGCTAGCTTGTTCGCGTCGAGATGGTTGATCCAGTGAGCCTTGTGACCACGATCCTAGGGGTCGTGCAAATGATCGGAAGCGCGGCGTCGACGGCGAGCCAGAACAAGTACAAGTGCTTGGAGCTCGCAGAACGGGCGAACAATCTTGCCCACGTCCTACCCAAATTTAAAGACGCGGCGGCAAACGACATGGCGACGGCACGCGTGCTGGAGAGGCTCAAGGTTGCCCTCGGTGAAGCGCTCAAGCTCATCCTGTCCTGCCAGCTCGGTGGTATGTTCTCTAAATACAGTCGCAGCAAGGCTGCCGAATTAGATAACGTTGATAAATGTATCAACAACTGCATCATGGACCTCAACCTCATCAGCCAAGCTCGAGATCGCACCGCGACCACGAGCAGAAAGAAAGCAAGTGCAGCTGGCGCAGTTCCACCTCAAACTCGTGTATATGTTTACAACAACTACTATGGAGCACAAGGAGGTATGGGTGATGAATCCGACGACGAGATCTCTGAGTATTTAAGTGATGGATCCGACGATGAGATCCTTGAGTGTATCATTGATGGATTCCCTAGGTTTGTGCTGCATTTGTGATTGTATGTGTTGAAATATATGTAAGAATATGTGTACGGGTTGTGCTACGGTTGGACATGTAATTAGCTAAGGTTTAGGTGTTTGAGTCGAACATCCATAACACAATCCTAATATATAAAGGCACCGCCATAGCCAAATAGACAAAAAACGATAGTCTACACACAAGGGACAATGCGGTGTTCGTGGTAGGAGTGGCCGGATTAGTCATATGACGCAGTGGTTGAAATGTGTGTGGTAAACTTGGTGGGCTTTGTCATGCTTGTATTATGTTGTGAGGAGTGTCTGTAGCCATACCCTAGAGAGTAGGAACTTTCCTGAATCTCATAAATAAATATTTGTATCTTATTGTGCTTGATTGTCCTCAGTGATCTATGTGTGGCTCGGATTTCCAATCAAGTCAACCATACACATGATGAAGTCCATTTCCAGAAGACACACAAAAATGTAGTATTATAATACTGTTAGATTCACAATGTAACTACAACTAAAAAGGTCATGTAACTTCTAATGGCGAAGAGAAAGTATTATTAGTCATTCTTTAAAATATAAGATTGTCCTTTAATTATGTGAACCATCATTCCTAGTAGCTTCAGTGGAAAATAATGCTCATATAGTTCTGCTAAAACTTTGTACATTGCGTGTCCATCAACAGTTTTGTACATATTTATGGCCGTTCTTATATTTTGAGGGATGTAGAAGATTATGTCTCGTCCTTTTGGGCATATACTTGTTCTTGTGCTCAAGTTGACATTGCCATTATTTTGATTTCATTAAAAGGCAACCAATGGGAATAGGTTTAGAATTTGACAATGTATGATAGAGATGTTCATGTGGGTGGATGTATCCCCATTTAATTTTTGTGTCTTTTTTTCCATAAAGGGGAATAAGACCCCGCCTCTGCATCGGTTGATGCACACATCCTTTTATTATAAATATCCAAATATCCAAAGTTATTACAATTCAAGGATCACTCAAGGTCGACACACGTATCAACCAGCGGAATAAAAGAGTTAAAAGACTAAACATCATGTTCTAGTCTATTAAAACGCAGCCAGCCAAACTGGCTGAAGATGTGCCCAGCGACCATAGACGGTTGCACACATTAGCCATAATATCCCGCTAGTATTACGACGATAGGAGCACCCAAAGTTGCACCCAATGGGCCACCATATGGATAACCTGCAAAATATTGAAAGTTTTTCTGTTAAATATAATATCGTTTCTACATCTCCAAATAAACTAACATAAGGCTGAAACCGCAATGTGAATACTAGCCTTTGATGATTTATCTATATTATTAAACCAATTCCAAAACATGTTTGTAACAGTAGTCGGAGGGGGTAAATTATAAGCAAAATGAATAATGTGCCACAAAAGATGAGCAAAATGATAAGATATAAACAGATCTTCTATGGTCTCCTATAATCCACAGAAACAACACTTAGTATACCCTACCTAATTCCTTTTAACTAGATTATCCTTTGGAAGGAGCACCTTATTATTGAGGAATCACATAAAAATCTTTATCTTGAATGGGATTTTTATTTTTCAAAGATATTTATGAAGAAAGACTGTATGATCATTTATAAGGTCTTCATACATGGATTTGATTAAAAACACCGGATGATGTCAAGTTCCATACGAACTTATCCGGATCATCAGATCACTGAACCAACATCAGTCTTTGACATAAATGTATCCAAATATTCCACTTATTTCCAAGTAAGTACCCTCTAAAACCCAATGTTTAGAGGTACTTGATTTAATTCCTGTGCAACGGTTACATTCTTTCGTTGCACAATATTATACAATGATGAGTATTGTTGTGACAAAGGTGTTTCACCCAACCATGTATCCTCCCAAAACCTAGTATTGAACCCATTCCCTACCTTGAAATGACCTCTAGCAAAGAACTCCTCATAAGCCATTTCCAAAATGAGGAATCAGTTGGTTTTGCTTGGACTTCACACAAATTTTTCTGACTTAAATATTTATGATGCAATAATTCTTGCCAAATTAATTTTCTCAATAAACATTTATTCTTAAGTTCTAAGACTTCAATACCTAGACCACCCTGATCTTTTGGTCTATAAAAAATATTCCATTTTGTTAGTCTGTACTTCCGTTTAGCCTCATCACTTAGCCAAAAAAAAGCTGAGATCTATAAAAGTCCAATCGTTTCCTAACCCGCTTGGGAATTTCTAGAAATGATAGCATAAACATAGGTAAACTTATTAAAACAGAATTGATTATAACTAAGAGATCACCATACGACAATAGCTTACCCTTTCAGTAACCCAACTTCCCTTCACATAGGGTTTACACTGGATACCAATCTGAATTTTTAAGTTTTCTATAATGAATAGACACCCCAAGTTATCGAAAAGGCAACGACCTAGCCTCACATCCGATTTTTTTTGTAATATTGTTCTTCCTCTTTTGCTTTTCCAAAACAGAATATCTCATTCTTATAGAAGTTAATGTTTAATCCTAAAAGTTGTTCGAAGATACATAATATTAATTTCATGTTCAAGGCTTTCTGCAAGTCATGTTCCATAAATAATATCATATCATCGGCATATTGTAAAATTGAGACTCCTCCATCAACAAGATGTGGAATGAGTCCACCAACCAGTCCATCCCCCTTAGCCCATGCAATTAGGATGGCTAGCATATGAACAACAATGTTAAAAAGCATCGGGGATAAAGCATCGTCTTATCTTAGTCCCTTACTAGTTTGAAAGAAATGTCCAATATCATTATTTACCCGAATTTCAACACTCCCTTCCTGAACAAACTGCTCAATCAATTTGCACCACTCTGGCGCAAATCCTTTCATGCGCAAGTTTTGTTGAAGGAAAGGCCATTTTACCTTGTCATATGCTTTTTCGAAGTCAATTTTAAGCAAAATTCTATCCATTTTGTTCCGATGAAGCTCATGAATGGTTTCATGAAGGACGATCACACCCTCAAGGATATGTATCCCCGGCATAAAATCGGATTGAGTGGGCCTAATTACTTTTGGAACAATTCTGTGATATGATTAGTACCCACCTTAGTAAATATTTTGAAGCTAACATTCAACAGACATATGGGTCTGCATTGTTGTATTTGTTGGAATTATGCCCTAGAGGCAATAATAAAGATGTTATTATTATAATTCTTGTTCATGATAAAGTTTATATTCCATGCTAGAATTGTATTAAGCGGAAACATTAATACTTGTGTGGTTTGTGAACAACACCGTGTCCCTAGTATGCCTCTATGGACTAGCTCATTGATCAATGATGGTTAAGGTTTCCTAACCATAGACATGAGTTGTCAATTGATAATGAGATCATATCATTGGAGAATGATATGGTGGACAGACCCAAACTAAGCAAAGCAATTAGATCGTTTCATCGTGTTCATCTTTGCGAAGCTTTTCCTATGTCAAATATTGTATTCCTTAGACCATGAGATAATGCAACTCCCTGGTACCGGAAGAAAGCTTTGAGGTCATCAAACGTCATCCTATGAGAGGGTGATCATAAAGGTGTCTCTCAGGTGATCGGAAAGTATCTGTTGGGTTGTATGTATCGAGATGGAATTTGTCCCTCCCAAGTCGGAGAGATATACTTCGGGCCCACTCGTTAATCGATATCAACACCGCTTGCAAGCATGTGGTTAAGGAGTTAATCACAAAGTGATATCGGATTACGGAACGAGTAAAGTACTTGCTGTGAACGAGATTGAACTAGGTATGACGGTACCGACGATCGAATCTCGGGCAAGTAAAATATCGCGAGACGAAGGGAATATATATATGGGATTGATTGAATCCTGGCATCGTGGTTCATCCGATATGATCATCGATGAATGTGTGGGAGTCAATATGGGTGCCTGACCCGCTGTTGATTATTGATAGAAGATCATGTGCGCATTCTCGAACCCGCAGGGTCACACACTTAACGTGTCTCGACGCTAGGATAGATTGGATACTTGGTTTATGAATTTTTGTTCGGAGTCTCGGATGGGATCCGGGACATCACGAGAGGTTCCGGAATGGTCCGGAGAATAAGATTCATATAAGGCAGTGCAGTTTTTGGAGTTCGGAATTGTTCCGGATTAATCAGTATTGTACCGGAAGCTTCTAGAACCTTCCGGAAGGGGGCCAACGTGGTCCCACCTTCCGGGAGGGGGCATGGGCCTATGAGGGAGTGTCCTGGCCGCATTGGGATAGGGGCACAAGGCCCCATAGGGCCCAGCCGATCCTAGATAAGTTTAAACTCGTTTAAACTAGAGATAGGATTTCTAGATAAGGGATAAGTTTAAAATCGTTTAAACTAGAGATAGGCTTGGAGGATGGGCAGGGCTGGCGCACCCCCTCTATATATAGAGGGCTGGTGCGCCTCCCCAACCACACACCTTCCTCCAAACCCTAGTAGCCTGCCGCCTCCTCTCTCCCTCCCGATTGTTTGTAGGCGAAGCCTCGCAGAAATTCTCCACCATATACACCACGCCGTGTTGTAGATCCAATCCATCTCTCCACCATACTTGCTGGTCCGAGGAAGGAGGAGACGTCGAGGTGCTGCACGTGTGCATCTCACGGAGGCACCGCCACTTGTGGTGCTAGATCGGATCGGATCGCGAGGAGGAGAAGCGAGTACGACTACATCACCCACGCTCCGGATTTAACGCTCTTGCGCGTAATCTTCAAGGGTATGAAGATCTAATCCAATCTCTATCGTTGTTTGCATCTCCTAGATTAGATCTTGGCTTTCCTTCTGCTTCGTAGAAAATTTTGATTTACTATGCTAAAACCCTTCGGGTATCGAGCTAGATCTATGCGTAGATGTGTTTCACGAGTAGAACGCAACATGGTTGTTGCGCGCTGATGTTTTCTGTTGCAAGCCTCTTGTTTGTGTTCTTCTTATGGCGGGATAGTGAGATTGAAGCGGTCCAGGCCAACCTTACGCGACGCCGTCATGAGACCGCTCCGCACTTGACGTGTGGCTTGTACCACACATGCGGCTGGTGGATGTCGATTTCTCACTATAGTTGTCATGGGATTAACACCGAGTTTGGCAACCATAATATCACCGTTGTGGCTTTCCGTAGGTAAGAATCGTTCTTAGCATCTACTCCCATGAGCCACGAAACATGCAACAACAAAGTAGAGGCGCCTAACTTGTTTTTGCAGGAGTGTTTTCAGTGATATGGTATGGCCCAAGATGTGATGTGTATATTGTATGCGATGATCATGTTTTGTAATGTTTCACGACTTGCATGTCGATGAGTACACAACCGGCAGGAGCCATATGGTTGTTTTTATAATTGTGTATGACCTATGAGTCAACTTCTTATACTCCAAGTAATAGCTTTACTTTATCGCTAAGTAGTTAGCAATAGTTGTAGTTGCTATTCGTGGTGGAGGCAATCATGGTGAAGTGATGGAGATCATGCGGAATGCACAAGATGGAGATCATTGCGAAGATTGGCTATACCATGTCACATAAAGTTATATGCATGTGATGTTTATCCTTTTATGTATCTTATTATGCTTAGATCGCGACGGTAGAATTATAAGATGATTCCTCACTTAAAGATCAAGATAAAAACTGTGTTCTCCCCAAGTATGCACCGTTGCGAAAGTTCGTCGTGTCCAAGCATCACGTGATGATCGGGTGCTATAGACTCTACGCTCACATACAACGGGTGCAAGCCAGTTTTGCACACGCGGAAATACTTGGGTCTAACTTGACGAGCCTAGCATGTACAGACATGGCCTCGGAACACAAGAACCGAAAGGTTAAGCATGAGTCATATGAATAATACGATCGACACTTTGTTGTCCACCATTGAAACCACATCTCTTCTCGTGATGATCGGATTAGGTGTGGTGAATTTGGATCGTGTTCACTAAACAACTTGAGGGGTGTTGAATTTAGTGGGAGTTCATCTAGTAATTTGATTAAGTTGAACTATTTATCATGAACATAGTCTAAATTGTACTTGCAAATACTGTAGATCACATGGCCAAGTCCAACTTCAAATTCAACGTTTTTGCTGAGAAGGAAAAGCTTAGAAACAATGGGTCTAACTTCACCAACTGGTTCCGCAATCTAAGAATCATTCTGTCTGGCGGACAAAAGGACTATGTCCTTGGGAAAGCGTTAGGTGACGCCTGTATAGATGCGGCTGATGAAAAAGCTGTTTATCAGTCGTGCAAGGATGATTATGATTTGATTAAGATCGCCATGTTGTATGCTATGGAATCGGATCTTCAAAATCGTTTTGAGGAGTTCGCCGGGCCCTTTGAGATTCTCGAGGAGCTGAAAAACATGTTTCAGAGTCAAGCCCGTTCTAAGAGATATGAGATCTCTAAGAAATTCTTTAACTACAAGATGGAGGAAGGGAGTTCCGTTAGTGAGCACGCCATTAAGATGTCGGGCTACACTCAATGCCTTGAGCAACTGGACTACAAGATTCCAGAGGAGCTCAAGATTGACACTCCTAGCTACAAAAGTTTTGTAGTTGATCACAATCAGATTGGTTCCACTGATATGATCATTGAGCTCTTTGCTAAGATGAAAGTAGCGGAGGTGAACATCAAAAAGAATAATCATGTGTTGATGGTCAACAAGCCCCCCCACCTTTAAGAAAGGTAAGGGTGCAAAGAAGCCCTTCAAGAAAGGAGGCGGCAAACGCGTTGCCCCTGCTGAGAAGAAGCTCAAGTCTGGACCCAAGCCGGAAACTGAGTGCTTCTATTGCAAGGACAAGGGTCCTCGGAAGCGAATCGTCCAAGTATTTAGCGGACAAGAAGGCTGGCACCATCAAAGGTATATTTGATATACATGTTATTGATGTTTTCCTTACTAGCCCTCGTTGTAGTGCCTGGGTATTTGATACTGGTTCAGTTGCTAATATTTGTAACTCGAAACAGGAGCTACGGAATAGACGGCTTTGCGTAGGATGAGGTGACGGCGTTGCTGGCAACGGATCAAGAGTTGATGTGATGGCCGCACGCCTCCTTAGTTTTACCTTCGGGATTAGTTTTAAACCTTAATAAATGTTATTATGTGCCTGCGTTGAGCATGAACATTATTTCTGGATCGTGTTTATTGCAAGACGGTTATTCATTTAAATCGGAGAATAATGGTTGTTCTATTTATATGAGTAACATCTTTTATGGTCATGCACCTATTGTGAATGGTTTATTTTTTCTGAATCTCGAAAAGGATGAAACACACATCCATAACATTGAAGCTAAGAGATGCAAAGTAGATAGTGATAATACTACGTATTTGTGGCAATCGCTGCTCAGGTCATATTGGTGTAAAGCGCATGAAGAAACTCCATTCGATGGACTTTTGGAGTCTCTTGATTTTGAATCATTTGACACATGCGAACCATGCCTCATGGGCAAGATGATCAAAACCCCGTTCTCCGGAATGATGGAGAGAGCAACGAACTTGTTGGAAATCATACATACCGATGTATGCGGACCGATGAGTGTTTCGACGCGCGGTGGATATCGCTATTTTCTCACTTTTACCGATGACTTAAGTAGATATGGGTATATCTATTTAATGAAACATAAATCTGAAACGTTTGAAAAGTTCAAAGAATTTCAGAATGAAGTGGAGAACCATCGTAACAGAAAGATTAAGTTTCTACGATCTGATCATGGGGGCGAATATTTAAGTTATGATTTTCTCACGCATCTCAAAGCAAGTGGAATCGTTTCAGAACTCACGCCACCCAGAACACCACAGCGCAATGGTGTGTCTGAACGCCGGAATCGAACCCTATTAGATATGGTCCGATCGATGATGTCTCTTACTGATTTGCCGTTATCATTTTGGGGTTATGCATTAGAAACCGCATTCACTTTAAATAGGGCTCCATCTAAATCCGTTGAGACGACACCGTATGAACTGTGGTTTGGTGCTAAACCTAAGTTGTCGTTTCTTAAAGTTTGGGGATGCTTTACGCCAAGAAGTTGATGCGGACAAGCTCGAACCCAAAGAGGAGAAATGCGTCTTCATAGGATACCCTAAGGAAACTATTGGGTATACCTTCTATCACGTAACCAAGGCAAAGTGTTTGTCGAAAAAACGGTTCCTTTCTTGAGAAGGAGTTTCTCTCGAAAGAAGTGAGTGGGAGGAAAGTAGAGCTAGACGAGGTTATTGAACCTTCTCTTGAATTGGAGAGTAGCGCAGCACCTGAAATTGTTCCACTGCCGCATGCACCAACGATAGAGGAAGCTAATGACAAGGATCATGAAGCTTCAGACGATGCTACTACTGAACGTCGCAGGTCGACAAGGTCGCGTGCCCCTCCTGAGTGGTACGGCAACCCTATCTTGACTGTCTTGTTAGTAGAAGACAGTGAACCTACGAACTATGAGGAAGCGATGATGAGCCCAGACTCTGAGAAATGGCTAGAAGCCATGAAATCCGAATTGGGATCCATGAGCGAAAACCAAGTATGGACTTTGGTGGACCCTCCTAGCGACCGAAAGGCCGTTGAGTGCAAATGGATCTTCAAGAAGAAAACGGACGTGGATGGTAATGTTACCGTCTATAAAGCACGGCTTGTTGCGAAAGGTTTTCGATAAGTTCAAGGTGTTGACTACGATGAGACTTTCTCTCCCGTAGCGATGTTTAAGTCCATTCGGATTTTATTAGCAATTGCTGCGTTTCATGATTATGAAATATGGCAGATGGATGTCAAGACTGCGTTCCTCAATGGCAACATTGATGAAGAGTTGTATATGATGCAACCCGAAGGTTTTGTCGATCCTAAGGATGCTGATAAAGTATGCAAACTTCAGCTCCATTTATGGATGAAGCAAGCATCTCGGAGTTGGAACCTTCGCTTTGATCAAGTGATCAAGAGCTTTGGATTTGTTCCAAATTGCTACGTAAGCTTGCATCTACAAGAAAGTGAGGGAGCTCGGTGACATTTCTGGTACTATATGTGGATGACATATTGATTATTGAAATGACATCAACATGCTTAACGATGTGAAGAGTTATTTGAACAAGTGTTTTCAATGAAAGACCTAGGTGAAGCTGCTTATATATTGGGCATCAAAATCTATAGAGATAGACAAAGACGCCTGATAGCTTTAAGCCAGAGTACATACCTAGACAAAGTTCTGAAAAGGTTTAGAATGGATAAGGCAAAGAAAGTTTCAGTGCCTGTGTTGTCAGGTAAGATATTGAGCAAGGCTCAGTGTCCAGCTACGGTAAATGATAGGGAAGCTATGAGCAAAGTGCCTTATGCCTCGGCCATAGGTTCCATCATGTATGCCATGCTGTGTACTAGACCGGATGTGTCCAATGCTCTTAGTTTGACGAGCAGATATCAAAGTGATCCAGGAGTGGAACACTGGACAGCCGTGAAGAGCATCCTAAGGTACCTAAATAGGACTAAAGAAATATTCTTAGTCTATGGGGGTGATGAACAGCTCGTCGTAAAAGGTTACGTCGATGCTAGTTTCGACACCGACAAGGATGATTCTAAATCTCGATGTGATACGTGTATATTTTGAATGGAGGAGCTGGAGTGGAGAAGCTGCAAGCAAAGCGTGATCATGGATCTACTGAGAAGCGGAATACATGGCTACTGCAGAAGCGTCAAGTGAAGGAGTTTGGATCAGAAACTTCATCACTGAGCTTGGCGTGGTTCCAAGTGCATTGACCCACTGGAGATATTGTGTGACAACACTGGCGCCATAGCACTCGCTAAGGAACCAAGATATCATCCAAAGACCAAGCATATCAACCGCAAGTTTCATATAATCCGAGATTATATAGCAGATGGAGATCTGAAGATCAGCAAAGTACATACAGATTTGAATGTCGCAGATCCATTGACTAAACCTCTTTCACGTGTAAAACATGATCAGCACCTCAGTGCCATGGGTGTGAGATTGTTGCCAGATGTAAACTAGATTATTGACTCTAGTGCAAGTGGGAGACTGTTGGAATTATGCCCTAGAGGCAATAATAAAGATGTTATTATTATAATTCTTGTTCATGATAAAGTTTATATTCCATGCTAGAATTGTATTAAGCGGAAACATTAATACTTGTGTGGTTTGTGAACAACACCGTGTCCCTAGTACGCCTCTATGGACTAGCTCATTGATCAATGATGGTTAAGGTTTCCTAACCATAGACATGAGTTGTCAATTGATAATGAGATCATATCATTGGAGAATGATATGGTGGACATACCCAAACTAAGCAAAGCAATTAGATCGTTTCATCGTGTTCATCTTTGCGAAGCTTTTCCTATGTCAAATATTGTATTCCTTAGACCATGAGATAATGCAACTCCCTGGTACCGGAAGAAAGCTTTGAGGTCATCAAACGTCATCCTATGAGAGGGTGATCATAAAGGTGTCTCTCAGGTGATCGGAAAGTATCTGTTGGGTTGTATGTATCGAGATGGAATTTGTCCCTCCCAAGTCAGAGAGATATACTTCGGGCCCACTCGGTAATCGATATCAACACCGCTTGCAAGCATGTGGTTAAGGAGTTAATCACAAAGTGATATCGGATTACGGAACGAGTAAAGTACTTGCTGTGAATGAGATTGAACTAGGTATGACGGTACCGACGATCGAATCTCGGGCAAGTAAAATATCGCGAGACGAAGGGAATATATATATGGGATTGATTGAATCCTGGCATCGTGGTTCATCCGATATGATCATCGATGAATGTGTGGAGTCAATATGGGTGCCTGCACCGCTGTTGATTATTGATAGAAGATCATGTCTGCATATTCTCGAACCCGCAGGGTCACACACTTAACGTATCTCGACGCTAGGATAGATTGGATACTTGGTTTATGAATTTTTGTTCGGAGTCTCGGATGGGATCCAGGACATCACGAGAGGTTCCGGAATGGTCCGGAGAATAAGATTCATATAAGGCAGTGCAGTTTTGGAGTTCGGAATTGTTCCGGATTAATCGGTATTGTACCTAAGCTTTAGAACCTTCCGAAGGGGCCAACGTGGTCCCACCTTCCGGGAGGGGGCATGGGCCTATGAGGGAGTGTCTTGGCCGCATTGGGCTAGGGGCACAAGGCCCCATAGGGCCCAGCCGATCCTAGATAAGTTTAAACTCGTTTAAACTAGAGATAGGATTTCTAGATAAGGGATAAGTTTAAAATCGTTTAAACTAGAGATAGGCTTGGAGGATGGGAAAGGGCTGGCCGCACCCCCCCCCCTCTATATATAGAGGGCTGGTGCGCCCCCTCCCCCCAACCACACACCTGCCGCCAAACCCAAGTAGCCCTGCTGCCCTCCTCTCTCTCCCTCCCGACTGCTTGTAGGCGAAGCCTCATGCAGAAATTCTCCACCATATACACCACGCCGTCGTGTTGTACATCCAATCCATCTCTCCACCATACTTGCTGGTCCGAGGAAGGAGGAGACGTCGAGGTGCTGCACGTGTGCATCTCACGGAGGCACCGCCACTTGTGGTGCTAGATCGGATCGGATCGCGAGGAGGAGAAGCGAGTACGACTACATCACCCACGTTCCGATTTAACGCTCCAGTGCGAATCTTCAAGGGTATGAAGATCTAATCCAATCTCTCTTGTTGTTTGCATCTCCTAGATTAGATCTTGGCTTTCCTTCTGTTCGCTTCCGTAGAAAATTTTGATTTACTATGCTGCGAAACCCTTCAGTATTTGTACTATATTTTTTTAGGAAGCAAAGTGATGACACCAAAGTTCAATTTAAAAAGAGGTAGTTCTCCTATATGTAGTTTATTAAATAGTGCCAACAAGTCCTCCTTCATCACTTTCCAAAACTTTTGATAAAACTCTGCTGAAAAACCATCCGGCCTGGTGATTGTGTTCCATCTGGAAGATAGCCTCATACACTTCATTTTCAACAAATGGTGATGTAAGAATACTATTCTCCATAGCCGTGAGTTGCGGAATATCATGATTGACCCCCTCCATCATCGTAATATTTGTTGGTTTTGGCTCACCAAAAAGTTTTTTGTAATATTCAGTAATGTATACTTTTAGACTCTCTTCTCCCACAATTGTACCTTCATCTTGTTCTAGTTGAAAAATCTTTTTATTTCTGTGTTTCCTATTTGCAATCAAATGGAACTATTTGGTTTTATTTCCCCCCTCTTGAATAAGTTTAACTTTAGCTTGTTGGGCCTATTTTGTCTCCTCATCCCTCCTAAGGGATGTGTTTCGCTACCTTAACGATTTTCGTTCAACTGCACTCAACACGTTTGTTTCAGCCTTCAAATCACTTTAGCTTGTTGGGCCTATTTTATCTCCTCATCCCTCCTAAGGGATGTGATTCGCTACCTTAACGATTTTCGTTCAACTGCACTCAACACGTTTGTTTCAGCCATCAAATCAAGTTCATCCAATAATAGAAAGGAACCTTTCTCTTTTTCTTATATTTCCCACTCAAGTTCTATGTGTCTATGTGCTAGGATAGTCTACACTGAGGACCTTACCATGTACATAAGGTATTCCCCATACTCACATCGTGCAACAACTTACTAGTGAGTGTGTCAGAAGGCATGCTATTTATATACCTGATTTGTTTATTATTTTTCTTTTATTTTCTATATATATGTAAGGTATTAAGTAAATGCGAGATATTATTGATTTGTGCAATCAACTTCTTAAAGATAAGCTTATTCAAGCAAATGGTAGTTTGTTATGGCTAATAAAATAAAATAACATAATGCCAGATATTCTATTCTAACAGTCGTGCACTACTATGGTGTTATTCAATCAAGGTAATTCAAAAAAATAGAATAATCTTAAAACATTCAATCAAACAGACAAAAAGAGACGACCGACCAGCAGTTGATGTGCACTCTCGAGAGCCATCCCCTATATATATATGCCCTCCCTACGAGAGCAATCTCCACTCGCATTCCCAGGAGGGCCTCTCCATGCCATTTTTTAATCTGGATGGCGAGTTTTAGTCCAGTCGCGTTTTCAGGAAGCTGATTTCTGTCGGATTTGGCCAACCTTTATCCAGCGTTGCCAGGCCGAACCCGACCAAGGGAGTCACCTAGGAACGCCGAATGAAAGGAAAAAATGATGGGCCAACCTTGTCGGCAAGACATCCTATTCCCCATCGTGATTCGGCTCTCCCGAGGCATAGAGCCTTCTCCAAGCTACCCCCTCTCCGCCATTTTATCGTTGGCGATGCACTGCCTTGCCCAGTCGAATCCACACCGATAGGAAGGTCCACTGTCGTGTCCTCTTCCCTCCCTGGTTGCCTTGTTTTGCCTTCTCGCGGCTTCACTGACAGCTTGACTTTGTTCCAAGTTTGCGCCCACCAGGCCCGCAAAGTGTTTAGCGTTTTTCCTATTTGGCCTTGGACTTCGACGACAAGAAGATGTTCGCCCTGCTGTTGGAGGAAGAGAACGCTGATGACCCACAAGTATAGGGGGTGTATCGAAGTACTTTCGATAAATAGGAGTGTCGATCCCAACGAGGAGCAGAAGGTGCTGAACAGTGGTATGGAGTAGGAAATCCCTGTGAATACTTACCAAACGGATTTTTAGTGGTTTTTTGACAAGGCAACAAAACAAAGAGCAAGTAACAGAAGTAACGAACAAACAGAGCAAGTGGCCCAATCCTTTCTTAGCAAAGGACAAGCCGGTGGAAATACTTATAAGGACCAAACATTCTCAAGGACACATGGGAATTCTGTCAAGTGCTTTCGCTTCAAATAGCTGAGTGCTCTTCTTTGGTGTTTGTAAGTGTTGTGTGGGTGAACCTGTGCTAACATACTGCCCTTCCTAGGACTAATACATACTTGTGATTAAACCCCCTACAAACATCTGTAACTATAGAAAAGTAATTAAGATATAAATCTAACCACAGCCTTAAACTCTGAGATCCTACATTCCCTTGTGCAAAGGTATTCTAACGGGGGTTCAGGTTTCTGTCACTCCGGCAACCCCGCGTTTAGTAGCCAAATACACAATGCATTCCCCTAGGCCCATAAATGGTGAAGTGTCATGTAGTCGACGTTCACATGACACCACTAGAAGAATAGCACCACAACTTAAATACTAAACCATTGAATAATAACTCATCACAGATTCACTACTAACAACATGACTTCTCCCATGTCCTCAAGAACTAAACAAACTACTCACAAGACATCATATGGATCAAGATCAAATATGATATGATATGATAATGGATAACAATCTGAACATAAACAATAATCCAATAGTTCCACTCACAAGCATCAACTACAATAGTAATTAACACCAGGAAAGTTTCCCCTAATGAACTAAGCAATATCCAACACAATTGTTACAGCGGGACGGAGTGGTGTTGGTGGAGATGATGGTGTGGATGATGATGATGATCCCGATGAAGCCTAGCTTGATGATGGTGTTGATGGCGACGATCTCCCCTCTCTGGGAAGGAATTCCCCCGGCAGAAATCTATCTGCCGGAGAGATCTTTAGTTCTCGGTGTTTTCCGCCCCCCAGAGGCGGCGGAAATCTATCTGTGGTCGCTCCCCGAAGCTTAGGGTTCCGTAGGGAAGATATAGGCAAAGGGGCGGAGTCGGAGGCCGGGCAGGTGGGCCACACCTGCACTAGGCGCGAGGTCAGGTGGACCTGCTCCTAGGGGGTGTGGGGCCCCTGAGGCCCAACTACGTCCCTCCTTCTGGCTTCCTTCGTCTTCTGGCAAAATAATATGTTTCCATATTTTTCTGGTATTTTTCTGATCTTCGCGAAATTGCACCGAAACGCCTTCTTTTCCATCAGAATCCAGACTCCGGCAGTCCATCCTCCAGGAATCATCCAACATGCATAAACAGATGAAAAGCCATAAGTAATACCTCATAATAAGACAAATATCAATGAATAGAGGTAAATTATGATATAGAATGGTGATGCAAATTGGGCGTATCAACTCCCCCAAGCTTAGACTTCGCTTGTCCCCAAGCGAATACTGAGCTCAGTAAACATGTCCACAGGTTTATGGAGTGAAGTGTCGATAAAAATAATACGAACAATAAGCATCACACTTACCATTGCACAACTCATAGAAGAAAGCAACTCACCATTATATAACTTAGCTTGCAACCAAGTATAGCAGTCACAATAGAGATACATAAACATAAATCATAATTGGAATTGGCAAACTTGTTCTTGTTCATAGAACACCTGCCAAACAGTTTCACAAAAAGCTTTTTGTAGAAGTTTCAAAACAGGAGCACTCTTTGCTCAAAAAGGTTTTTCACAAATTAAGGCTTTCAAAGTAATACTCAATAGATAAGAGTTTTGTGCAAACAAGGAAGATGAAGAACATGATTGAATAAATCACCAAATGAATGCTTGAAACACAACAACTCAAAAGCTTGCTGGAGATAGAGAGGAAGTAGGTTTATTGACTCAACTTGGAAGTGGGAGAAAGGTCCCTTCTTAGAGGGTAGCAGGGATTACAAGTCATAAAGTGCTTCCAAAAGATTATGGTACTTACTAGCTTTGAGCCCTCATTGCCCCTATCATAAGCATCTTGAAATGATTAAGGTCAAAGTGAACAAAGAGGGAGTATATGCTTGACGAAATATAAGTTGGCAATCTCATGTCCCTTGAATATGAGGGTCACTCCTCATGCATACTCAACTTTGGGTCCAGGTAAGTTCTTGTCATTGTAAGTATTTGCACATCATTGAGAACCGCCAACGGGGTAACCCTTGCACATGGTACAGGTGTTGGAATTATGCCCTAGAGGCAATAATAAAGATGTTATTGTTATAATTCTTGTTCATGATAAAGTTTATATTCCATGCTAGAATTGTATTAAGCGGAAACTTTGATACTTGTGTGGTTTATGAACAACACCATGTCCCTAGTACGCCTCTATGGACTAGCTCATTGATTAATGATGGTTAAGGTTTCCTAACCATAGGCATGAGTTGTCGATTAATAATGAGATCATGTCATTGGGAGAATGATATGATGGACAGACCCAAATCAAGCAGAGCAATTAGATTGTGTCATCGTGTTCATCTTTGCGAAGCTTTTTCTTATGTCAAATATTGTATTCCTTAGACCATGAGATAATGCAACTCCCTGGTATCGGAAGAAAGCTTTGAGGTCATAAAACGTCATCCTATGAGAGGGTGATCATAAAGGTGTCTCTCAGGTGATCGGAAAGTACTTGTTGGGTTGTATGTATCGAGATGGGATTTGTCCCTCCCAAGTCGGAGAGATATACTTCGGGCCCACTCGGTAATCGATATCAACACCGCTTGCAAGCACGTGGTTAAGGAGTTAATCATAAAGTGATATCAGATTACAGAACGAGTAAAGTACTTGCTGTGAACAAGATTGAACTAGGTATGCCGATACCAATGATCGAATCTCGGGCAAGTAAAATATCGCGTGACGAAGGGAATATAAATATGGGATTAATTGAATCCTGGCATCATAGTTCATCCGATATGATCATCGATGAATATGTGGGAGTCAATATGGGTTTTCAGATCCCGCTGTTAATTATTGATAGAAGATCATGTCTGCATATTCTCGAACTCGTAGGGTCACACACTTAACATGCCTCGACGCTAGGATAGAATGGATAATTGGTTTATGAGTTTTTGTTCGGAGTCTCGGATGAGATCCATGACATCACGAAAGGTTCCATAATGGTTCAAAGAATAAGATTCATATAAAGGAAAGCAGTTTTTGGATTTCGGAATGTTCGGTATTGTACCGGAAGGTTCTAGAAGCTTCCGAGTGGAACCAACGTGGCCCCACTTGTCGGAGGGGGGAGTGGGCCTACGAGGGAGTTCCCTGGCCGCATTGGGCCAGGGGCACAAGGCCCCATAGGCCCAGCCAGCCAAAACCCTAGGGGAAACCCTAGGGGACCTTCTAGAAGGGGGGAAGACTTGCCCCCCCACTCCACCCTTGGGGCCGCCGCCCTAGGGCTTGGAGGAGGGGGCAAGGGGGCCGGCCATCCCCCTATATAAGGTGGGAAGGGGGCGCACCCTCCCCTCACCCCCAAACCCTGACCGCCAGCTGCTGCCCTACCTCTCTCTCTCCCGACTACGTGTAGGCGAAGCCCTGCCGCAGAAACTCTCCACCATTGCACCACGCCGTCGTGCTATAGATCCAATCTATCTCTCCACCCCACTTGCTGGACCGAGGAAGGAGGAGACGTCGCGGTGCCGTACGTGTGCATCTCTCAGAGGCGTCGCCACTTGCGGCGTTGGATCGGATCGGATCGCGAGGAGGAGAAGGCTAGTACAACTACATCAACCACGTTCTGTTGAACGTTCCGCTGTGCGATTTCTTCAAGGGTATGAAGATCTCATCTATCCCTCTCGTTGATTGCATCTCCTAGATTAGATCTTGGATTTTCCGTTCGCATCCGTAGAATTTTTTTGATTTACTATGCTGCGAAACCCATCAACGGGAGCTTTCCCATAACCAAAATGACAAGGCAAGTAGACAATGAGCATCTCAGCAATCTTTTTATTTACCATATGCATAGATTTTTATTGAGGATGCTTCATAGATGACTCACTATGGTGATGATGCAAGTTTCCACCATGATTAAGCATGGCTTAGGCTAGCGGTCCAGGCGTTTCTCTAATACAGAATACAAACTCTATGGACTTACAAGTTCCCTCTTTATTTCACACTGTTGACATCCATGGACAAAAGAACATGATATCAACTGTGTACAGAGTACAAGTGCAATGTTGAAAATGTTCCCCGTGATAGCATGTTTCTGCTAATTCCAATGTATAGATGCAAGCATATACAATTTCGAAGTTCACAATGGTTCAAGTTTATTAGGGGCAAGGAAATAAAGTGTGTCATCAAGTTCGTGAGAGCTTTACTAACTAGTTTTCTCATAACAAAATACTTTTTAATTTGAAAGGTAGATGAAGCTTGAGAATTTTCTAGGAATAGCAAAAGCTACTAGGTAGATATGGTGGACACAAGTGGCAAAGGTTTTTGGTTCAAAGGTTTTTGGAAACATGAGAAGTATACCTTCTCAAAATAGGTTTTTGGCTATCAAGGCTGGGTAGCAAGCAAGAAAGTTGAAAGAAACAAGCAAACATACAAGTAATAAAGCCAAACATGCAATTTTCCTTGAAGACACAAAAGAATCTTGAATAAAGAATACTAAGATTATGAGCCAACAAGAAAGAAAACAAATGATACCAAATACATGTAAGCTCTTTCTTTCTTTCTTTTTCTTTCAAACTAAAGCCACTGACCAGAACTCGGTTTGCCAAAACCAATTTAGATCCACTTGATGATCCCAGAGTGGTGCCAATACTGAATAACAAGATCCATCATATATATTGCAAACTAAAAATAAGAAGTGCAAAAAGAAAAGATGAGACTTCTCATTAATATTCCAATAAAGGCACTCACACCAAGGGATACACAGATAATCAACTAAAGGAGAGATACTTCCTCATGCAAACCAAACTATAAGATAATGCCTCTACCACAGATATGAATCCAGTAAAAAGGTAAAAGACAATAGATGGTGGTGGTGATACCGCGGCACTCCCCCAATCTTGGAACAAGCCAAGGGGATGCCAAACCTGATGACGAATTACTCCTTCGGTGGTGGTGGTGTTCTCCTGATAAGCTCCTCAATAAGTTTCTTCAACTCCTCGAAGTGAAAAGTAAGAGTACGGATTAGCTCTGAGTTTTGCTCTATATGGTTCATGATCATGTCAGTCCGAGAATCCCAATTCTTGTTGTTCTTTCCCCACTCTTCATCCCTAGCATGATCCTTCTCTGCATTGTTAGAACGATGCATATCCCAAACCGAAGGCAAGTTTCCTTTGGGCACATGTTGATATTGATATTCATGTACTCCCTTTGTCCTAAAATACCCTGCATTCTGGATTTATTCAAGATCAAACTTTGTAAAGTTTGACCAAACATACTGAAAAATTTATGTACACCTATAATACAACATAAGTACCATTAGAATCGTCATAAGATATATTTTCATAATATATACATTCGGTGCTATAGATGTTTATAGTTTTTTCTATATATTCTACCAAACTTTATAAAGTTTGACTTTGACTAAACCCAAAATGCAGGGTATTTTAGGACAAAGGGAGTATAAGTGTACGGAAGGGTCTCTTGTTACGTGGAGGAGATGGCTGTGGATTGTAGAAGAGACGTGGAGGTTTCCCTCCTGTAGACAACTGTGATGTCTTCTTAAGCTTGGCCGGTAGTGCCACCAAACCAATGCTTTCGACGGTAGTGTGGGTCTCTGGTTGCTTGTCCTCCTCCATGTCACCTTCATATCCTTCCTGGATCTCTTGCTCCTTGGAAACTTGAAGTTCTTCTTTCTCGGGCTTCTTGCCTTCGTCGTTGGCGGAGGCCATGGTGCTCTAAACTTGAGAGGATTTCCTGACAGAAACAGATCGAAACGAAAACACAATGAGAACATGATGCACGAACCTCGGGGGATCTGGGGGGGTTATATATTATGAAGATTCAATGCATAAGGAAAGTTTTGACACGGAAACGAAGCGGAGACGGAGTTCGGGGGAGTCAAACCCCCTCCAGGCGTGGCCAGGCTAGGCCCGCGCCTGGGGTGGGTTTGTCCACCCCGGGCTCCGTTTCCTCTTCAATTTCGTCTCATAACTTCCCTTATGTGTTAAAAACATCAAAAATATAAAAAGATTGGAGTTTCACGAACCTTCTGTTTTCACCACTTTTACCTATTCACAGACGAACTCTGCAGATTCCTTCTCTCTTTCTCCTGAGAATTTCCTTTTACAAAACCCTTGCACAAACTCAATGCCAACATTAGTGTAATCAAAAACAACAAACCTTTGGTACACACTTCAACTGAAAACTCATAAAAAAAAGCTTCTGTAAGAGGCAAATGACAATGATGACAGAAATCTGTCAAAACAGACTGGCAGGTAAATATTGATTTTTTTCGAAGACCTTCTGTTGCTCAAATCAAAAGGTGCAGAACTGACGAAAGTTGGGTAACAACTTAGAGAACAATCTCAGAAAAATGCAGCTCCATACGAAGTACTGAGCTTCCTCACGATTTTTTACAATGCAGCACAAAAAATCTGTCCCAGGACAGCCACTTTTCACAACTCCTCTACTTCACAAAAGTAGTTGAACTTGACACAAAAACCAAAACAAAAGGATAAGGAGCGGTTATTACTGAGGTAATAACTCCCAAGACTCGACAAAACTCTTGGGTTATCTCCCAACAAGGACTTTTCTTTAATGCCTTTAAGTTAGGCTTGAAACTTCCAAAGATGCTCACAAAGGAGATATATATCTGAAATGAAAGAGAGCATCAAGAAGCAAATCACCAACACACTTGAGCCTAACCCACTTCCTATGCATCAGGGTATCATGAGAAAATGAATTTTTGAAACAAAAAGCCACAAGCATAGGAAAACAAAACAGATGCAACTTTAAAGCTTTCAACATAAAACTGGGAAACTTAACATCATTGAGATGCATAAAACCATGTTTCCCTCTCTCATAATAACTTTCAGTAGAACTTTGAATAAAGTTGACAATATAACTGTCACTGGAAACAACTTTATCATCAGAATAAGCATACTTACAGTCACCAAAAAGAGGTCCAAGGTCATAAACTGGATCAATAGAAGCAAGTTGTTCCATCCTGAAATCTTTATTAGGCAGGCTATTTTCACAAGGAGCTTTAGCAAATTTGGAAAAGTTAAACTCATAAGAATCTGTAGGGGTTCGTAGCATGGAAAACAAAAAAATTCTACCGCATGCAAACAAACAAGCCAAGATCTATCTACTAGATTGTAGCAACGAGTCGATAGAGGAACTCACCCTCGAAGATTCCAAAGCGGTTAACGAGAGCAGATTCTCGTGGGTGATGTAGTCGTACTCTTGCCGATCTCAAGATCGCGTAGATGATCCTTCAAACTGCGTTTGACAGCTCTTCATGATCGATCCTGCGTTAAATTCGATGAAGACCTTCCTCTCCTTGTTCCAAAGAATGGAGGTTGTAGCACTCTCCTCACGATTCCGGTAGCACGACGGCGTGGTACCGGAAGTAGAGGGGAGATCTCGCAGGGCTTTGCCTTAAGCCGGAGCGAGTATGGTGGACTAGAGAGAGGCCTTGGCGATCTAGGGTTTAGAAGCCACCAAGGGGCAGAGCTTGGCTGGCGGCTAGGGCTTGGGGAAGCCCCAAGTCGGCGGCTAGGAGAATCCCTAGGGGCGGCAGCGACTTGTAGGAGGCTGGCGGCTAGGGCTAGGGTTTGGGTGGTGTTGGTTGTAGGGAAGAGGGGCACCCCTGCCCCTTCTTTTATAGGTGGGAGGGCGCCGGTTGGGAGGAGGGAGTCCTCCCCCAACTCGGCCTCCTTGGCCGGCGGGTGGAGGAAGGAGGACTTCCTCCCCAAGTAGGTTTCCTACTCTCCCTCCACCAAGCAAACTTGCCGTTTGACTTTTCAAATTGGCGTTTGACTTTTCAAACTAGGATTTGATTTCTCCCTTTATTTTGCCCAGCCGTGATACCTAGTACATGATGCAACCATTCCACATTGTCATGACACATTCATGTACCCTTCCCCTCCGGAGTGCCGGACCTTCCGGAACCTTCTAGAACATTCCCGATGAAAACACCAGAATCATTTCCCAACTCCGAAACAGGACTTTCCTTATATGAATCTTATTCTCCGGACCATTCCGGATCTCCTCGTGATATCCCGGATCCCATCCGAGACTCCGAACAACATTCGGTCTCTTACTCATCATTCCATAACTACTTAACAACATCGAATCCTTAAGTGTGTCTCCCTACGGTTCGTGAATTATGCGGACATGATCGAGACACTTCTCCGAACAATAACCAATAGAGGAATCTGGAAATTCATATGGCTCCCACATATTTCTACGATTACTTTGCGATCAAATGAAGCACTTACATACGATACCAATTTCTCTTTGTCTCATGATAGTTTACTTATCCGAGGTTTTGATCGTCGGTATCTCTGCATACCTAGTTCAACCTCGTTACCGATAAGTACTCTTTTCTTGTTCCCGTGGTATGTGATCCCTTGTGAGCCAGTCACATGCTTGCAAGCTAATTGGATGACATTCCACCGAGAGGGCCCAGAGTATATCTATCCGTCATATGGATGGACAAATCCCACTCTTGATCCATGTGTCTCCACCCATACTTTTCGAACACTCAATGCCACCTTTATATCCACCCAGTTATGGTGTGGTGTTTGATGTCATCAAAGCATCCTTCCGGTGATGGTGATAAGCATTATCTCATGGTCGAAGGAATTAGGTTACTATGTATCATAAAGCTTATAGCAATTGAACTATTAAAATGACTTGATCTTTATGCTACGCTTATCTATAGGAGTATGTCCATCATACCATTCTCCTAATGATATGATCTTGTTGTTAATAACATCTCAATGTTCATGATAGGGAAACCACAATCATATATTAACCAACAAGCTAGTATTATGAAGAGGCTTTACTAGGGACTCTAATTTAGTTTACAAATCACACAAGTATTAATGTTTCCTCGTCAATACTATTATAGCATGAATGCAAACATTTATCATAAACACAAAGATATAATAATAACTATATTTATTATTGCCTCTAGGGCATATCTCCAACAGAATCTCCATCAAACTTGGTTAAAACTTTCTCCTTCTTACAATCTATAATAGCTCCACAAGTGTTCAAGAAAGGTCTACCAAAAATGATAGGACAAGTTTTGCTAGCTGCAGAATTAAGCACTAGAAAATCAGCAGGATAATTAATCTTACCACAAAGAACTTCCACATCTCTTACAATTCCAATGGGGCAAATGGTTTCCTTATTTGCAAGGTGGATAACCACATCAATGTCCTCAAGCTCACAAGGACCAATCTCATGCATAATTTCCCTATAAATCTCATAAGGAATAGCACTACAACTAGCACCAATATCACATAAACCATAGTAGCAATGATCACCAATTTTAACAGAAAGCACCGGAACACTAGCTTTTCTAGCCTTACTAGGATGAGGGATAATATAAGAAGTGTCTTCACAGAAGACAATGTGTTCATCCTCTATATTTCTAGTGACAGTGTCCTTCACAATAGCTACCACGGGTTCATCACTCAAATGCTTACCAGTCTCCGCGGTTTTCATTGTACCTTTGTTATTTGCACTAATAATCATAGAATACTCCTTTACCTTAGTTGGGAAAGGCATTTTCTCAACATGAGGTTCAGGCACAATATGATTAGTAGTACAAACTTGAGTACTTCTGGCAGGAGCATGATTAACAACATCTTTATAAGGAGCATGGTACCTATTTCACTTCTTCCTGGGAATTTCAATATAAGAGGCAAAGGCCTTAAAATAGCTGGCAATACTTTGGGAATCAAGACCAAACTTATTGCGAATATCACGGAAGTTATCAGTACCCATAAAAGATTTAGTGCATTCATAATCATAGTTTATACCTGACTTTCTTCCTTTGTCATTCTCCCAAGCCTCAGTGTTATCTTGAATACGGTCTAAGAGATCCCATTTAGCTTCTTCCTTCATACTTGTGAATGATCCAGCACAAGAAGCATCTAGTAAATCTTTATCATGAAGAGAAAGCCTAGCATAAAAGATATTGAGAATAATATTGTTAGGGAGTTCATGAATAGGACATTTAAGCATTAGTAGCTTCAATCTCCCCCAAGCTTGGGTTGTACTCTCTCCATCAAGAGGACAAAAGTTATATATAAGACTTCTATCCTTATGGATTTCACTGGGAGGATAAAATTTAGAGTAAAAGAGAGATGCCATCTCCTCACATTCCATGGATTGTCCATTCTTCAGCAGCTTATACCATGCCTCATCTCTCCCTTTAAAGGATATGGAGAGTAACTTCTTCTTCACCTATTCAGTTGTGATACCTGCACACTTAAACGATCCGCATAATTCATTGATAAAAAGCAAGTGATCACCAGGATGGACAGTTCCATCCCCAAAATAATAATTATCCATAACATGATTAACAATACTTGTAGGTATCTTAAAAGGATCGATCTCAACAGGAGGTGGTTCATCTACTACCCTACCAGCGGTAGTAGTTTTCCCAAACAGAAAACCAAGTGGGTTATCCATATTGGAAACAAAGTAACAAGAAGTAACAAAAACAATACTCATAGTAAAAGTTTCCTTTACCAGTTCTACTCTTCAATGGCGCTTCACACCCCGGCAACGGCGCCAGAAAATAGTCTTGATGACCCACAAGTATAGGGGGTGTATCGCAGTACTTTCGATAAATAGGAGTGTCGATCCCAACGAGGAGCAGAAGGTGCTGAACAGTGGTATGGAGCAGGAAAACCCTGTGAATACTTAGCAAACGGATTTTAGTGATTTTCTAACAAGGCAACAAAACAAAGAGCAAGTAACAAAAGTAACGAGCAAACAGAGCAAGTGGCCCAATCCTTTCTTAGCAAAGGACAAGCTGGTGGAAATACTTATAAGGACCAAACGTTCTCGAGGACACATGGGAATTCTGTCAAGTGCTTTCGCTTCAAATAGCTGAGTACTCTTCTTTGGTGTTTGTAAGTATTGTGTGGGTGAACCTGTGTTAACATACGGTCTTTCCTAGGACTACTACATACTTGTGATTAAACCCCCTGCAAACATCCGTAACTACAGAAAAGTAATTAAGATATAAATCTAACCACAGCCTTAAACTCTGAGATCCTACACTCCCTTGTGCAAAGGTATTCTAACGGGGGTTCAGGTTTCTGTCACTCCGGCAACCCCGCGATTAGTAGCCAAATACACAATGCATTCCCCTAGGCCCATAAATGGTGAAGTGTCATGTAGTCGACATTCACATGACACCACTAGAAGAATAGCACCACAACTTAAATACTAAACCATTGAATAATAACTCATCACAGATTCACTACTAACAACATGACTTCTCCCATGTCCTCAAGAACTAAACGAACTACTCACAAGACATCATATGGATCAAGATCAAAGATGATATGATAATGGATAACAATCTGAATATAAACAATAATCCAATAGTTCCACTCACAAACATCAACTACAATAGTAATTAACACCGGGAAAGTTTCCCCTAATGAACTAAGCAATATCCAACACAATTGTTCCAGCGGGACGGAGTGGTGGTGATGGTGCTGGTGGAGATGATGGTGTTGATGATGATGATCCCGATGAAGCCTAGCTTGATGATGGTGTTGATGGCGACAGTCTCCCCTCTCCGGGAAGGAATTCCCCTAGCAGAAATCTGTCTGCCGGAGAGATCTTTCTCTCTCGGTGTTCTCCGCCCCCCAGAGGCGGCGGAAATCTATCTGTGGTCGCTCCCCGAGGCTTAGGGTTTCGTAGGGAAGATATAGGCGAAGGGCCGGAGTCAGAGGCCGGGCAGGTGGGCCACACCTGCCCTAGGCGCGGGGTCAGGTGGGCCCGCGCCTAGGGGGTGTGGGTCCCCTGAGGCCCAACTACGTCCCTCCTTCTGGCTTCCTTCGTCTTCTGGCAAAATAATATGTTTCCATATTTTTCTGATATTTTTCTGATCTTCGTGAAATTGCACCAAAACGTCTTCTTTTCCATCAGAATCTAGACTCCGGCAGTCCATCCTCCAGGAATCATCCAACATGCATAAACAAATAAAAAGTCATAAGTAATACCTCATAATAAGACAAATATCAATGAATAGAGGTAAATTATGATACAAAATGGTGATGCAAATTGGGCGTATCAAACGCCGCAGCCGCTAAAGATGAAGAGCATATGCGGATCCTTGGCTCCCTGGCCAGGTTGTACACGCACATTATAGCACCAAAGCGTGGAGGCTCGATGAAGTGTCACCGGAAGTGCAAAGCAAGGCAACGGATGAAGGCTACTGCATGTTGTACGCCGACTACTTCGCCTGACCCACTGCACGAATAGGCAGTGTTTTGGCGCCATTTTAGGATGAGACAGAAACTCTTCCTCGAGACCATGTATGCCATCCGGGAGTATGACACCTATTTCATATGCAAGAAGGACTGCACCGGCATGATAGGGGTTTTCTCACTATAGAAGTGCATGGTGGCGATGAGGTTGCTTGCATGCGGAGCTTTGGATGGCAATGTTGATGACTATCTCCGCATGACCGAGTCCACCACCATCAATTATTTGTACAGGTTTTGCATGGCAGTGATTGCAGTATTTGGGCCACTATACTTGATATCACCCACTGCTGAAGACACTACTCGGATCCTTGCAATCAATGAAAGTAGAAAATTTCCTGGGATGCTTGGAAGCATCGACATGCATTGGCACTAGAAGAAACTGTCCATTTTGCTTGGAAGGGAATGTACAAAGGCCACAAAGGAGGTTGCATTGTGATACTCGAGCAAGTTGCTACACATTATCTCTGGATTTGGCACTCCTTTTGCATGGAAGAAGCGAACAACGGCATCAACGTCCTCTAGTCCTCTGATGTCTTCTCCAAGCTTGTTGAGGGTCATGCTCCCTCGATGTACTTTGAGATCAATGGACACCAATACAATATGGGATACTATCTTGCAGATGACATCTATCCAAGATGGTCAACATTTGTGAAGACTATCTCAAACCCCATGCTCCTAAGCATGATCAGTTTTCCAAGAAACAAGAAGCTTGCAGGAAGGACGTGGAGCGGGCATTTGGTGTGATCCTACAGAGATTTGCAGTTGTTCAGTTCCCTGCTATGACCTGGTTGAAAGATCAGATGTGAAAAGTGATTAACTGTTGTGTGAACTTACACAATATGACCATTGAGGATGAGCAGAAGCATCTAGTGGATTTGGTCGAGCAGGAAGAGTCATACTACAGACAGGGGCCTCTTGCAGATCCTGATCACCGGGTGCAAGCAACGTGGGCTGTCTTCATCACCATGTGTCAGGAGATCCGAGATCCGGTAGTGCTTGAACAACTGCAGGATGATCTGGTCAAGCACATATGGATACGCAGAGGAAACACATAGTTGCTAAACATGATCTGGACGAACTATGTTGTGTTTCATTCTACGTCAGGTCATGGATGTTTTGCATGTTAAGTTGATCTTGTAACCTTTCCTTCGATGTACGCTGGTTGTGAGAGTCTTCATGGAAGTCTTGATGTAGGACGGCAGGTGTAGGTCGGTTGGAGCTTCTGGATGAGGATCATCACGACGTGGATGATATGGGCATTATGGGATGAAAGGGTGTGTGCGAGGCCGTACGTTGGAGGTTACGACCTAAGCCCACTTATCTCCGACAGATAGATTTCTAAAAGGTGTAGCAAATATGTTACATACAATTTATCATACGAAAAGCATTTACAGTTATCTTGTGTAATCTGATGATTAAGTCATGAAAACCCGCGTGTGGTATCTTACTCACTATTTGTTTAGGGTGGGTCGCGGGGAGATGGTAGATAGTTTGGGAGCTTCATGGATCTTAGTCCATGACCTTTCATTTTAAATTTGGTCGCTACGGCCCGTTGTAGCGAGCTACGACGACACCACACGATTCGCTATAGATCTCCCTAGCACCATGATTCGCCAGCACATGCACTCGATTGTTATTACAAGAGCGGGAACTAAAAACGACATGCATGGTACTCGGTAATTAAACCATAACTGAAATTTTGCTTCTATAAACAGACTTGTTATCGGCGCACAGTGACGTGCCTACTCAGCTCCGTGTCACGTTAACTTGAACAAGAAGTTCGCAGCGGGAGTATACGAACTGTTGCAATCCCCTTTGTTTTCTATATCACTGCGAGGAACTAGCAAGCATTTGCTAGTTCTCTTTCCGGTTCCCCAAGCAATCATAGAAGAATGGCATTTTTAATTAATGGAGCATAAGTCCTTGGTAGACTGTACATAATTTATGCGTGCAATGCAAGGTGGAAGTGGAACCATGAAAGCGTACTAATGCATCGAGGCGGTCCGCTAGCTCCTCAAGGCACTTGTACGGCAACACCCTGGAGCTCGGAAGCGATGATCGACTTTGTGGAGATGATGGTGCTCGACGGTTAAGTTGCTTCATCCTCGAGTCCTACTTGCTCAAGCTTCATGCAGTGCAGAGGATGACATCAATTTAGCGTCTACTCCCACCTACTCCTCGTCGTCGAGAATCAGATCCCCCTTTTCATTCTGCGCCAGTTGATTCCTCCTCGTCTTAGGATTGCAGCAGCAGACAGGCCACGCACGTTCTTCAACCAGCTCGGCCGGCGGCGTCGCGCTCTTCGACACCAGGGAGGGTGCACAAGCTCGCGCAGTTGTTCAGGGACACCAACAACGAGTACTGCAACTCTCGGTGGAACGGCCAGGTTGTCCGCAAATAAACGTACATCTAGCTTTTGCCTAAGTCAAACATAACCAAATTTGACCAACTTTATAAAAAAATATAGGAATATATATTATATCAAATTGACATATTATGAAACTAGATTTAAAAATAAATCTAATAATATCAATTTAGTGTCATAAATATTGGTACGTTGTTCTAAAAAAATAGTCAAACACGGTAAAATTTGATTTAGGATAAAGCTAAAAGTACACTTATTCGTGGACGGAGGGAGTGTGTTGAAGCGCGACCACCTTCGGAGCCCGTGCTCCATCATGCATCAACCTCGTACGTCGTGGCGTTTATCCTGTCCTGCTGTGTGCATGGTTCCCTCCTCATGTCTGTCGGTTACATCATTTGCCGCTATCACCAATCTTGCTCCGATCCCGATCAAACCTACTACAGTATTATTTGAAATTATATATATTTCGGTGCACACAAATATGGGTCTTTCTTAATTAATTTGGTCTTTTATGTGCTTTTTGAATTTGGTTCATATTTTCTACTAGTAACTGTATTGTGCCTCCACTAACTGACACTGTTTAGGCTTATTATTAGGCTCTGCACGTGATTCTGTAAATTGTTTAAAAGGTCCAAGCTAATCACATCAAGGAAATTATCTCTGATGGGTAGTCCGGTTTTCTGCCTGCGAGATTGATTACGTGTAATATTATTTTGGCATATGAATGTTTGCATTTTATGGAAAAGAAGAGATGTTGCAACCATCAATACTATACTCTGAAGTTGGACATGATGAAGGTTGGTCTATGACAAAGTGGAGTGGGACTATTTGGAAGCCATTATGTTGGAGCTGGATTTTCATCACACCTTTGTTTCTTCAAGCCAACTAGAGGCATACCTCAGGGTGATCATATCTCGGCATTTTTTTGTTAGCAGATGAAGGTCTGACTTAACTGTTGAGGAGCAGGGGTCGAAAATTTATCGGAAATCATTATGGTATGGCACCCCAAGCACTCCCAGTCAATCACCTTCTCTTTGCACTTGACAACTTGCTATTTATGAAGGCAAATACGGCGAAAGCTCTGAAAATTTCAGAGAATATTGTCTTGCAACAGCCAAAGGGTCACAAACATAAATCTTTGATACACTTTAGCTAAAGATGCACTGAAACTATCCGAGGGGAAATCAAGGCCATCCCGCAGGTCCCAAATGAAACTTTGACGGAAAATTATTTGGGCTTCTAAGAATGGTTCTTTCAAATATTTGAGCAATCGAAGATGGAAGTATATTCTGGGATAGATGGATCAAACTTTATCTTCAAGAGAAAGATGTACCGATTAAATTTATCGCCCAGGTTGAATGTCCTGCTTCAGCAATACAAGGCTTCCGGTGGTGAAGCAAAGATGGAAAAGGTAAAACCTACATGGGCATCATGGGATGTGCTAACTATGCCAAAAAAATACGGAACGAGCTCGTCTGACTTAGCTATTACAATGTCAGGAACCTGACTTAGGCCATATCCACCTTACAAAACAAATCCAGCGGCTCTCCTCCTCCTAGTACTATTTGCTGCTACTACTTTGTTTTGGGGGGAACGGGCCACTGGTGTTGCTCAGGTTGGCGCCAAAATAGGATCACATGACCACTCCTTTTGCTCAGTTGGCGCCAAAATAGGACCACGGTCTTGCTGCTCCCGCACTTTTTCCTTCTTCTTGCTTCTCAATCCTGCTTGTTCCTGCCAATATGAGCATCTAGATTAGAAGTGCAAGGCTTTGATCCGCTAAAGTTTCAAAGCTGTAGCAGTCAGTCATTAATGGAGAATCAATCCAATGTAGATTCAAACAAGTAAGTGAGAATAAATTTTGCTTTTTCAAAAGGTGCTTGTTCTTTTTACAGATTTCCAGATGCATGTCCTTTTTTCAATTAAGTAGCAATTCTTGTTTCCAGTTGTGATTTCTTGCTTGTTGTTTCTGCAATTAAATGACAAAGCTTTTTCTTAACTTGTGCATTCTACATAGAAAATTTACTACCTACTTGGATACCTCAACTTGGCATGATATTTAGCACCCTAGAGGAGGCTCGAAAATTTTGGGGGTATTATGAAGGAAGGATAGGGTTTAGCATCAGATAGAGGTACAAAAACAAAAACAACTTTGATGGTAAATTCACATCCTGCAAGTATGTTTGTTCCAAAGAGGGTAAGAAGTTAGTAGATAAAAGAGATAAGATGGTTAAGAATCCTCGAGCTGAGATTAGAACTGAATGCCCGGTTCGTATGACCCTTTCATTCAACCGTGAGACTGAAAATTGGGCAATTACTGATCTCTTTCTTGAACATAACCACATACTTCAATTGCCAGAAGCATGCCACCTACTGCCATCATAGCGAATGATATCTGAAGTGCAAGCATTTAAAATTGAAATTGTTGATGCCTCCGGTATTGCACCAAAAGCTGCTCATGAGTTTGCTAGTCGACGAGTTGGTGGAGCATCTAATCTCAGCTACACTCCCCGAGATCACATAAATCATTTGAGAACTAAGAGACAAAGAGACCTTAAGTATGGTGAAGCGGGCAGCATGTTAAAATATTTTCAAGAGAGGGCTGCAGAGAATCCATCATTCAAACATGATTTTCAGCTGGACTGTGATGAAAAGATAGCAAACATTTTCTGGGCTAACGCCAAGATGATCATTGATTATGCTCATTTTGGTGATGTTATGACCTTTGACACCACTTTTAGAACAAACAAGGAACATAGGCCATTTGGTGTGTTTGTTGGTTTCAACCATTTTAGGGAAACTGTTATCTTTGGTGCTTCTCTTCTCTATGATGAGACATATGAGTCTTTCAAATGGTTGTTTGCTACTTTCTTATCAATACATAACCAGAAGCAACCTAGAACCATATACACCGATCAAGATCAAGCAATGGGAAAGGCAGTTGGGCATGTTTTCATAGAAGGAATATCAAAGATCTATGGCAGCATGCGCCGAAGCACTAGATGAACAATCTGAATACATGGAAAATTGGTTATCCTTTTGAGCAACCAATATTTCAAGAAGAATGGAAAGTTAAAGGTAATAGTTTGGAACAAATATCATCATGTGATTGTGGCCAATTTGAGAGACTAGGAGTATTGTGTGCACATGCTTTGAAAGTCCTTGATTTGATGAATGTTAAGTTACTTCCAGAACGCTATATTTTGAAGCGGTGGACTAGAGAAGCACGAGCAGGGGTAGTCCAAGATAGTCATGGAAGGATTATAGTTGCAGATCCAAAGTTAGATGCCACACACCGCACAAATTTCCTATCTCACAAATTCTATAACTTTGTGACCGAAGCATCCAGTTCCGAAGAATGTTGTATTTTGATTGAGAATACACTTGATAACCTTAGCAAGGAAGTGAAAGTGCGATTGTTGAATGCTCAAGTTACTACTCCCGCATCAAATATTCTATTGAATTCTCAAGTGACTACACAAGCACCAAATGATTCATTGGCTGATGCACGTCTAAAGAAAAAGGAGGTTAATAAACAAGACAAAGGTTCTAAAAGAAGGAAAAGTTGGACTAAAAGGCAGTACAAAGGAAAAAAGATAGGACCGACTACAACTACTGCACCATTATCTAAGGTATATCAATCAAACATTATATCATTCAAATGTAATTTATCCAGCACCACTGTCTAAATTGTCACATATAGCAGGGGAAAAGGAAGGGCAAAAAGGAGCTTAAGACAACAGGAAATCATCCAGCAGAGCGAACTTTACAAGAAGACACGCATAGATATGAAAACATTACAAACTTTACTTAATTACTCAACATGCCTAGCTTCGAACCTTCCATTGGAGATGGCATATTTTGATAAAGCAACCATGAGGATGTTTTGTTAAACTTCTAAGGCTCGTTTTAGATTGACTGGTAGTGTCGAGTGGCAGATTACTATACTTATGCATCATTTTGTTGAACCAATATGCCTAGCTCTGAAGCTATTTTGTTGAACCAATATTCCTAGCTCTAAAACTATTTTGTTGAATCAATATGCCTAGCTCTGAACCAATATGCCTGATCTGAACCTGTTTTGTTGAACCAATATGCCTGATCTGAAGCTATTTTAATTTGATAGTGTCAAGTGAAAATATAATGTACAGGAGAGCTGCTGTTACTAAATCATCTAACAGATCAATCGGGGAATGGAAATCATACACAATTTTACATCAAACGTAAATAATCAGTCAGTTGCATCTGAGAATTGTAGATTTTCTACCTTTGTAACCATGACGAGCATGGAGGTCGGCAGTGGCGGAAGGCCTAGGGGAACTGGGGACGGAGAGGGAGAAGGGGAACACCGGAACTGAACCGTCCGGGGGAGGCTCCCCTGTACCGCGGCCATGGACGGCCTGTCGCCGGCAGCGGGATCAGACGGAGGTCGTCGTGAAGGTCGGACGAGAGGAACCAGGGACGGGGAGGGAGGAATCGGGAGGGGGGGTGTGGGGGAGATCGCGAGTGGCCGGACGGTGGCGAGTCGCCGGCGAGAGGCTGGACTCAAGCCAAGTACGATCCCAAATTCGTTATCTGTGGACGGAGAGTTTGATGAGCTTGAGAAGTAGTACTAGGAGGAGGAGAGCCGCTGGATTTGTTTTGTAAGGTGGATATGGCCTAAGTCAGGTTCCTGACGTTGTAATAGCTAAGTCAGACGAGCTCGTTCCGTCTACATGGCATGACAACTGGCTCCCAGGAGGCACCCAGGCTGCGGCCTATTGCACATAGAACTACAAACCGGCCAACATAATCGAACCTATTGCAAGTGAATGGAGATTTGATGTGCTTGAAGAAATTTTTCTCCCACTGGACACTGAAATAAAGCAAATCCTCTCAAACCATGATGACACTTGGGCATGGCATTTTGAAAAAAAACGGGCACCTTCATTTCCCGATCTACATACAGGCTGCTGGTAACAACTAAAAATGTTAGGCAGCAAAGAGTTCATCCTTTTGTATTACTACAAAAAAAAGCCTCAAAACACAACACCTCTAAGAAGGCACCAACCAAAATGGGGGCATGATTACAGATCACGTCAGACATATTTGCAGCATGAGATATGTTTCATCTTTCGAGATGTTTGGAAGTGAAGAACCAAAGGCATAACTTCAGGGGTGCAGGAAACCAGTTACATTCAAACACATTGGGATACCAAAAGAACAACAAACCGTCTATTTCCAGAGCATGGACCTCAAGTAAATCCATGGAGGCTTATGCAGAGTTTATTTGAATAGCAAACAGTCACTCTTTGTGTGTGATAATGAAAGTCAGAAGAGTTATATGACCGTACATCTAGCATCCATGCTCATGGTTGCATACTTCTAACAGCGTTCACTGCTGAGCACAGTCGATTATGACAAAAGGAGGTAAAAGCAGGACTTCTCCGTGCAACTCAGTGCATCCTTCAGTACTCCTTCTTGCCAAAGTTTTTGCACCAAAGCTGGGATGGGATCGGACGGACTGGGTGATGCGGGCGTTGCTGCATGAGAAGTACATTACATCTGTTAGAACTTCCTTACACAGCAAACAAGTAAATCAGGTCACTACAAACCATAACCTAACTCTATGGAAATTGTGGTGTCAGCATGTCTTCCAGATGAAGGTTGAGACAGGGAAAACTGTTCTACAAAACTGAAAGGAAAACATCGACCAGTCTATGTTCAGAAGATAATGAAAGCTTCAGATTTGCAGAAAACCTAACTCTATAAGATTTGCAGAAAACCACATATTTAGTTCATATGCATTCTATTGATAAGAAATACATCAAGGTTCATATTTTAATAATGGTAGACAAGATGCTTCAGATTTTGGCACTAAATTTTGTTTCAGAGCATCAGATAGCATCTTTCATTAGTGTACCATTGTAGGCAGCTGTCCAGGAAAACATCGACCAGTCTATGTTCAGAAGATAATGAAAGCTTCACTCCAATATGTGGACATAATGATTTTGACGAATATGAGTTTAACAACCAGGTTTGCAGCCAAAACTCTAACACAGTGCATTAGGACCAGCTCATAACTCTAAGAGGTGGGAGGCCAGATTAATGCCAAGTCTACTCTGCAATCAGTACTAGTCATCCTCATTTGTAATGCAGCAGATGGCCACGTGAAGCATGTAAAAGACCTGTAAGCAACAGCCACTGGGCATCTTGGTTGAATGGGCAAGGTCGGCTCTAAATCCTCAACTACTGTCAAAAGACAACCCCTGATTTTTATTATACAGGTATACCTGCATGGCTACATCCGACTAGTAGCACAACTACTGGATGAGAAAATGCTGCATAATGAATATCCGAAGTACACAGTCAAGAACACGAGAATAGATCTAAGCCGTTGCAGAAGAAGGATCCTCGCTGGGAGATTCAAAGAAGAGGAAGTTGCTCCGTTTCTGTTGAACCTTGTACCGCTACCGAGAAATGCTACATGAAGTTTTGTAAATTAGTTGATTTTATATATAAGTAACAACGACAAAATTCGTCCATCTCAATATTTGCCCAATATGCGAGAAATACCCATCTTAATTTCCACCAGTGATCATGCTCTGTACACAGAGTTTCATTAGAGAGTTTCAGCGCATCACCGAAGGCACATGTGCATCTATGAGCATCTTTGTGCGGTAATTTATGCCACATGATATGTCATCGAGTTGATTTTATAGAGGTAACAACGATAGATTTGGTCAACCTCAAAGTTCTCACGATATGTGAGGAAGATCCATCTTAATCACCATACAAGATATCTAATCACAATATCTATCACGCGCAGCACACCAAGTTAAGCTAAAGGGTTTCAGCAAATCAACGAAAGGGCATATTCAGTACAAATGCAGTACTACCAATTGAATAAGCACAGCTGCTACAAGCAGTAGAGTATCCTATCATAGAATTCATGGAATGCATTTCACACCCCGAACTTAAGCACCTGCCTAGGATCAAACCAGACGCGCTCAAAGTACCGATTTCTGCAGCTAAATGCACAGCAACAGCACCGATTAGAAGACATCGGTTCCACATTTCGGCGTGTCCCAGCTACCTAACGCCTATAAATCTCTACAAAGCACGCCTGAAAAGCTGTTCGTCAAAATTCCCTGCAGGCACACAGATCTCGTTCCTCGATTAGAACCATGGGGGCGACGATTAGGGTTCGGGGGGTTCAGGCAACGACGGACGGGAGAGGGAAGGAGAAACGTACCTCGAGCTCGGCGGATTTCATGGCGATGGGGATGCAGACGAGGAAGATGCCGACCATGGCGATGGCTGTGTTGCGGCGCCAGTGCACGGGCCGGCAGTAGGGCCCGCCAGTCATGCTCCACACCTTCTGCCGGAAGTCGCCTCCGGCGTGGCCGCCGCCATGGTCACCTCCCATATCCGCCGCCGCCGGTGCGAGTGCTCGTCGGATTTTCGATTCGACCAGATCGGGGTCGCGGGTGCGGTCTGAGCCTGACCTTGCTGCTGCTGGGTGTAGAGACTAGAGAGAGTGGTTGGACGGCTTTTTTGCTTAGTAGACCCTGCTAACTGAGATAATTACCGCCTCCGATCGTGAACATTTTTTTATTAATGTCCGATCATAAACATTGCAGAAGCTTTTTTCATTGCTTGAGTTTCATAAATCCTTTTGTTATCATAATCTCTAAATTTATGCAAAAAAAATATCTAAATCTTAAAACTTAATAAAAAACCCTAGACAACAAAAGTTTTGTTTTTGTTTGTACTCCCTCCATTCCCATGTATAAGTCCATTTTATTTATCGAATCATACTTTGACAATGATTTTAATTAACAAATATGGGTCATATGCTATAAGAATTATACTAACTAAAAACTTCTTTTGAATACGAATCCAATAGTATACACTAAAATTTTCTTAGTTAAATTTTGACTACAAATACTATGAGAACTTATATACCGGAATGGAGAGAGTAGCATAGATTAGAAGCAAAGTAGAGAAATATAAAACCAAGGTTCTTCGGTGAGGAATCCTTTCCTTTCTTCTAGCACATAAAGGGATCGTCCAACTGCTTGGGATTCAACTCAGCTGGAGGCTGAGTTGAAAGACACATTTGACTCAAGACACATTGAATAGAATGAGTAAAAAAAACTTAACCCTTATGCAGTTGAAAGATGCAACTGCATACAAGTTCGGAACCCTTGCAAGGGCAATCCATCATGATAAAACGTGTAAACCCAAGCACATGGACCACAATATACCAATACCAAGAGTTCAAAAATAAGACACAAAAATGCCCTTCAGTGGATGAACATATACCCAGCAGAGTTCAAAACAAAACCATGATATCCCAGTGAGACATTTACTCAGTTTCTGATGCGCTAATTAATTCAAGAGCAACATGCCGCTGACAGACAAAAATTACCGGCATACACTCTGCTACACTATAACAGTACATACATGCTTAGGCAGCCATGGCCGTGCGTTCCAAAATTTATCAGGTTATATATAGTCAATCCCCCAGCTAACCTGTAAACACATACAAAAACAAGTATCCTGGGAAGATACACCTATCCATGAACTACTCTCTCAGCAAAGTATTCCAAGTGGTTCCTAGCCAATTACTATCTCTAAAAGGGGGTCTGGCACAGTGGGCATGTCGATTTGTTGGACGTCGAGAACCACTTGTAGAGGCAGGCGCCATGGAACTTGTGCTTGCAGGTCTTGCACGCCAGCCGAGGGAGGCTGTGGTTGCTCGTGTGGAGGATGCTATAGCAGATCGGGCACTCCTCCACGCCCTCAAACTCCTTGTCGAAGTTGCTCTTCCATGTCCGGATCGCCTCAGCAATCGCACCATTCTGCATAGACACACACACACACACACAAGAATGTCATCATCAATGCCATTTAACATTTTTTTTCCTGTTATACTTCCTCTTGACGAGTTTGTTACCTGGTTGCGGACAAATGACGTCAGAGAGAGCAGCCATTTCCTGCACTTCACTTCGCTGATACCCAGGCTTCTCGTGCATTCGACATCAACGTGGCGCAGAGGGTAAGAGCTCGGAAGGCGTATGACAAGATCAATCCCTGTTTCTTCCTTCTTGTATGTAGCAATAATCTCATATGCAGATCGGTTTACGCTAACTGTGAATGTTTCATCAGCATAAACAGAGTCCTTTACCTGCAAGGTTTGACAAAATCATTATTATGGGCAGACAAAATTATTGTTTACAAAGGAATGAGTCCTTGCGTATGGATGTTCAGGTAGGTTGTTCAGAGCTGATGATGCCTACAACAGGATCACAGGAGTAAGCAAATTGGTAGTAGCATAGATATTATTCGTTATGATTTTAGAATAAAGGTTTGCTCAATGGTGTAACACCAGATACAGAGCATCAAAAAACATTACTGAAACCTGAGATTTCGAAGAGAAGATGTAAAAGAATATCTTAAGGTTTTTACTCCCTCCGACCCATATTAGTTGACTTGGATTTGTTAAAATTTGGATGAACCTATATACTAAATAGTGTCTAGATTCAACCAAATCTAGACAAATTTGAGTCAACTAATATGGGTCGGAGGGAGTACTAAAATTGTAATCCTTGTTCTCCTCGTTGATAGTTTGTATTACAGGATTATAGTCTATTATCTAAGTTTTTCTCAATATACTTCATACAAAATTTGTTTATTGACTTAAACATCTTGACAAGATTATGACTACTCAATGACATATAAAAACACCATCCAGAATTATGTGAATCAAAGGGTGACTGAAGACCTGCTCACAGATCTCAGGAACCACATATTCAACTTTTTTTACTTCCCTTCGGCTACTATCTCCGTACTAACAACACTAACTATTCGTGTAAGGCATGTGCCTCTTACTAAACTCCAAAAATTATCGGTACACATCTCTATTTTGTTGGCAAAAGATTTTTATTCTAAAATCAGACTTAAGAGGTGGCCAATAAATTTAACCAACATAGTATTTTGACAATTAATAAAGCATGGTCAACAAGAGAAGGTAAAGCCAAAAAAGGCAAAAGCTCATACCTGAGAAAACTCATCTAGTAGCAGAGGAGGACTGCACCATGTTCTAGTGAAGGACTCGATTGAGTATGACAGTGAACGATCTCTCAAGCTAGTAAACCATGTGCGTACATATGAAGGCAGTAGTCTAATCATCATCCCATATAATGACCCTGCAAGTGAGGCCATTTGCAAAACCCCAACAGGCCAAAGAGATTCAACATATGGCAGCAGTGAACATGTAACAATGGTATCGTTAGAAGCTTTTGCAGCAGCTTTTGCTTCAGGCACGAGTTCAACATCTTTTTTCTTCCCGCTAGGTGCAGCAGTCCTTAATGGGATATGCTGGAAAATGCAATCCAATATGTCCGGACTAATCTTATCTTGTACATACTGAAGTACTTTTTCCCTGGTAGTGGATGATAACGGCAGTAACTGCAGGTGGGACAACACCAGTGCCCAAGCAACAAAGACGTTAACCTAGTGAATGAAAACACAGATCATTAGAACATGAACTAAGACATAAGCTGAAATAAGATATAGCTGAATTTAAATCACATGATTATATTATACCCTCTCTCGAGCAATCAGATCTGTTTTGGCGAGGTCAGAAGTAGGCATCTCTATCAAGGCCGAGAGTTCGTCTCTGAGGTATAGGGCCTTCTCTGAATCTGGGATCGACTCAATACTTTGACCCATGTCAGACTCCTGAGATGACAAAGGGGTTTCTCCTAGAGAAGATCCTTTGACTAATGAAAGTTGACACAGCGGCTCAGACGTAAGTAGAGAGTATGCTGCAAACTGTAGATGAGATATTGGCTGTGAGGAGAAAAGAATTGAATATAGTCCACTGACGGATTCCTTGGTAAGCCCCCACAGTTTCATGGAGTCCAGTGCAGATCTTCTAATCTGTGGTGAAGCATCGATGATGAATGATGCCACTAGTTCCCAAAAATGCAGATAATCAACACGACTTGACGCTACGATGGATGAAGCCTCTGCACTACAAGATCCCGCAATTGCCTCTGAAACACCAGAAGCCAAGAACAAACGGAGGATATTCTCCATCATCTTGTCATTACTCTCTGCATACTCCCCTGATCTAATAAGCTGCAGATTTTGGGAATTATCTGTTTCATGGAGATTGTCAACACAGTTGAGGCGACACAATGTAACCAAAGCAGATTCAGCAAAAGTAAATGTTAGGTCCTCCATAGTGCAAGCTATCAATTGAAGCTTCTCCAAGATATCTTCAGTGGATGTCTGGTTTACCACAGCATCATTGATGCTATCTGTCATTTCTTCAACAAGTAGAACAGATGATTCAATCCACTTCTGTAGAATACGGAACACAAAACACCAATCATTTTCACCAAGTTTTGTCCAGCAATAACCAACCATAACTGCTGTTAGTTTCACTCCCAAAAGTTCAACAGTTTTTGACAGCATAGTTTCCCTGGAGGACAGAGATGGATCTGCGCTAGCATAGAAAGTCTGGTACCTTGAAAACAGAGTAAGCAATAATGATGTTTCTGCGTCACTGATCTCACGTTCAAATTGAACTACCAGTTTTCGTGATCCTCCTGTTATCTTCACCGGGAAGCAAGATAACACCACTTGCATCCAGTCCTCAATATCTGGCAAAGTAACAGATGATATGTTATCTGATTGTAAAAACATACTAAATCTGTTCCTATGAATAAGGCCCACGCACATTACAAGACGAACATTTACCAAAAAAAAGAGCAACAATATCTTGATTATATTGTCCATAATTAGTATCGTTGGATTCGTATTAAAAAACACTTTGTAATGATGCTAATTTTATACCAATAATCTTTGTATATTTAGAGTAATTCTTGGTCAAAGAAAAAACACTGAAAACAAGGCCGTCTTAATCACTGGAATGGAGTCTAGATTCATCCGACCCATATTAGTTGACTTGGATTTGTCAAAATTTGGATGAACCTATATACTAAATAGTGTATAGATTCATCCAAATCTAGACAAATTTGAGTCATCTAATATGGGTCAGAGGGAGTAGTATAATTTGCAAGAATTGTAATGTAGCCTACCTTGTTGTGCTGCTTCCCTTGGGCTCGATGAAAGACAAGAGGTGGCTTCATCAAGCCAACTCAACATGCTTTTTCCTAACAAATCACTGCAGGAAGAAGCTTCATTCGATCTCATTTTTTCTGTCAAGGGCTTGATGATTGTACTCATGACGAAGGGAAGAGTCCTTAAACATTTTCTGTTTACTGTTGAACCAATAAAAAGATTACTAAGTAGATGTTCAAAAAGTACATGTGCATCAGATTCTCTCAAAATAGATTCCTTGGTGTAAGTAGTAAATAACAAAGCCACAAGAGCACGCAGATAACGGTCTTGAATTTTCTCAATCTCACTGTAAGAGAGATGCCAAGCATTGAAGAGTGCCCAGTCACTACTCTCGTGCATAAGGGCCCCTTCTAGCAATGTGTCAAGCAACAGGGACACAAAGCTGACGTCAAGACATGGCTCCGTTTTCATGTACTGAAGCAGAGAAGGTAAGAATGAGCTAAATGCACTTCCCCCTTTCCACTTCCAAGTGCAAATCATCTCTGCAGCAACCCATGCTCTAGAGAAAGAAGAAGCAGGTGCTAAAATCACTTCACCGAAGCTGAGGTTTAGGACAAGCTTGTCAACAAAAGCAATGAATCGTTGATGTTTCAGTTCCTGCATCAAAAGAATTAACCGTATTAAGCGCATTTAACTCTTTGCACAATAATCTTCTGTCAATACTACTGTAAGAAAAAAATATTTTATACTTTTATTATGAATTTTTTGTTTCAGGTTTTTATATTCTGCATCAGAATATTTGATTACCTATCCATTCCTTTAGTTAAATTTTAGGTGTTCATTTTGTATTTTCTGAACACTTCACAATCAATCAAGCAAAGAAAAGATAATGAGGCCTAAGACTCATCCTGGCATCTTGGCCTAGCCCTGCGCACATAATGCCTGGCGCCCAACATGGTGTCAGGCATGATATATGTTTAACACAATTTCAGAGCTCAGACAACCAAGCTACAAACAGTTATTATATATCAACTAGAATGTTCCAGGCTAATCACTTCTAAATAGGCAAGTGCTACTTCTGATTAACGCACTAAATTGAAAAATACAATTTCTTATAACTGGCGGTATTCAAATCAGAGAGAGAGAGAGAGAACATGCTATTATATATGAGAACTGAAGCATGTCTAGTTAGTTTGCAAATAGAAGCAGACACTATCTCGGTGCGGTGGGGGTCAAAAGAAAGAGATTCTTACAGGATTATCTGTAGTAACTGGCTCATGTTGGATCTTCACTGATGCATGGCCATTCTGTAAAGGTTTCACCCAAAGTGGCCAATACTCTCCCTCAGATAACAAAATATCATAAAAACTTTGCAACTTTATGTGGTCAAGACAAATGAGTCTCAACATGTCCACCACCCACTCGGAACATAAGACTGCTGTCCTATCAATAGGTAAGTCTATCGTGTCAAATACAGCATACCTGACAGACTGTGCTAGAATATTCACCAGCCTATTCAAAGTGCCTGAATGAAGATCATTCCAAAAGGATGGAATTAAGCTTTGACGGAAAACATGTATATGTTCTGCAAGCTTAGCCTTCAAATGCACTGCCTCATCCAAATGATCATCTGAACTATTGCACCTCAAAGCCTCAGTATTAGTTTCCTCCTTATGACCTTTCAAATCACTCTCTTCTGCAAGAGTTAAAGCCATACTGCATTCCCACTCAATGATAAACAGAGCAGCCAGAATATGAGAAAAAACAGATTCTTCGTCATGTATCCTTAGGGCAAACAAGCTACGCTCAAAAACTTGAAAAGCGAACTGAGCCATCTCAAAGTTTGCTGACAAGGATTGTTCCCCTAGAATCTTGAAATGCTCATGTTCCACGGGCAACAACAGAAAATGTGAAGACTTTGTCCACTCAAAAGTTGATGCGATGAGTACAGATGCCAAAGACTTTAAAATGGACCCACGAATTTTGCAAACAGCCTCAGCAGAAAGAAAACAAATTTGATCATCTTGACTGGAGCCACCAAGTGCAGCACTACAAATTCACATATTATAAAATTCAAGTCAAGCCACAACAAATACATATTTCGTGGAACACCGCCACCATGGCAACTCTAGTGAACAGAAATATCAACAGTTTCGACTGTTGGGTAATCAAAATGAACAATAACTTTTGGCTTTTAAGCCCATAAAAGCCATAATCCCACAAATGCACTTTCAATAGAAATTTGAAGAAACAAACAACTAATCCACTGGATGCGTAAGCAAACAAGAAAGCACATAACAGAGCAGATAAAGTTACAGGCACATACCATAGAAAATGTACATGAGAATCTGTAGCAGGCAGATCACAGAAGACAGAAACAGCAACAGAATCCAATAGATCATGTCGCCAATGTTCTGGCAGGGAGCCGCTTCTCTGCAAATTTTTCAACTTTCCACTGGCAATTCTTTCTCTGACTTTTTGAAGTATTAATGTCAGCAGTTCAAATTGGTCATTTGTGTGTGAGGTTTTATTCTCAACAACTCGCTTTTGTTTAGCTCCAGTATATTTGATTATCAAACACCACTGGTCAAAGAAACACTCTTCTTGAATCAAAGCAAGCAATAAATCAATCTTTGAGCTGCAGGTGCTATACTTCCCATCCAAGCACCAAGGGACAAAATCAGTATTGAATAAATTCAGATAAGGCTCAACATATGATTTATCATCATTTTTCTCAGAATTCTTCAACAAAAGGGGGGCAGGCCCAAATATTTCAACCAAAACTAGAAGGAGTTCAATAAGACTTGGGGAGTCCTGCGCCAAAGCAAAAAAAAATCTTGAATCAAGTTAATTTGCCAAGTAATTTGCATGTCAGCATAATATAGCACAGACAAATACCTCTAGATGAAATAAACAAGAGTCAAGAGAAGATGAATGAATTCAGTGCGCCAGCTTACCATGGACTTGATAGCTGGAAGAGAATGTTCAACCAGCGGTCTTGCTAAGTTTTCCAGGGGCCATGTCCTACCGTTCTGTAAAACGAGTAGATCCAAAGAACGAAAGAAAGACACAAGTTGGCCTACATGGTCCTGAAATTTTGATAGCTTCTCCCCTTGTTGAACTATGTCCAAATAGTCCCTCAACAGAGACTCACAAGCAACTTCCAACAAAGGACTTTCTGTAACAGAAAGGGCATCCAATATTTCAGCCATACATTTCCCCAAATCCTGATAATAGTAAATAGGCTGACGCAAATTCGGGACCAACAATGACTTTTTATGATATGGCTGGTGATCATCAGTAGTTGCTTCTTCAGACAACAAACTCGGAACTGCATCCAGGTTTTTTGATAATGATAATTGAAGGTAATCATGCCAAACCATTTTGACAAGAACATTAGTTATAAGCCTGTTGCGAATGTAATCTGAAGAATCCCCTACAGAATTTCTGAAAAAAAGATAATTGCTAAGAAACTGGAGAACATGGAAAAAATGAAATCAGACTTTAATAATCGAGTGGAAGTTTGGAAAGAATACCTCGGTACATTTTTAAGAAGCCACAAAAAACTCTGTTTGAAGGCAATAAAGAAAGCCAAACTGTCAGCAGCTGATAACTGCCTCTGGTTTCTACCAGCCCAAAGATTTTGTAAGAACTCAAAGGCAAATTGCTCTGCAGCAACTTCTTTAGGAGGTATACATTCCAAAAACTGAACAATTAGAGGGTATGAGGCCTGTTTAGACCCATAACACCCATTTTGTAGGAAGTTCCAAAACCGATTGAGGACAACCTTGCGAACATTGCAATATGACCAAGCCTCTGGAAACCTTCTAGAAAAAACAAGAACTGTGTCCCACATGGAAGAGTGGCACAACGGGTCCTTTTCATTAAAGGCACCAAGTAGAGTTGGAGATAGTATCTTCATGGCTTCTTCGTTGAAAACATGAGGAACATATTTGATATAACTTGTAAGCAGAGTATATGCAGCTGACCGTATAACGGCACCTTTAGACTTCAGAAAATCAATAAAATATTTATGCATAGAAAGTGCAGCTTCAGCAGAAGACAATGTCGCAGATCGAACTTTTGAATGGCTCTTGCTTTCGGTATTTGCACTGTCACCACCATCACTTTGTAATTTTACTCCTAGTACAATGTCGATGAGAGTTGCCATTGCTAACAGTGATGATGATATTACCTAACACAGGGAGATAGAAAGTGAATGACAGACATAAGAAGTACAGCAGGCATTTACAGATAAAATGTCATATGTGGAAGACCATAATTATATCCAACAACTAATCATAATGAGTGCTCTTACAAAAATATATCATTGTGAAAGTTATGAGGCACACAATGTGAATGCTAATAGCGAAATATATAAGCATTGGCGAGGCTAGACTAAGCAAAGTAAAGTAATAACGCAACGGTCTGAGTGATATATGTCCTAGTATGTACTCTTGCAGGAACCTTCCAATATTGCTAAAACAAGGAGCTGTGTGCCAACCAGATCAAATGCTCCAACAGGGGAGGTGGCCCATACCAAAGGGTGCAGTTTGTTTCCAGGGAAGCAGATATTTCATTTTAGTTCCCACAGACCTGCATCTAATGCTAAAAACGCGTGAACGGATCTAAGAACCATTTCGCACGGCACAAAGAGCACGCACAATCTATTTGTACAACAGATTTGCACACACAAACTAATCCATCTGCTTTGCAAGATTGCAAAATGATCAATTTCTATAGCAGCTCAAAATTCTTTAAAACAGACTGCATGCAGAACAAAAACAGGTTAAGATATGAAGATAACTGATCACATGTTGGGTTAGGACCATCAAGCATACCCTCTGATGCATATCTTCTAATTCATCCATCGGTGTAACCTTGTCAGATAAAGCTTGTGTTGTTAGCTTAAGGTTTTCATTCAGGTACAGAAACGTCTCCTTCACACATAGCATTAAAGCATCCAACCTTCTGTCAGATTGTGGGAATGCTGCCTACAAATAGAGCAGAACAAATGTAACGAAGTCATATGTGCATGGGTACAGCTGCATACAATATCTTCAAATTGTATGCTATTCATGCATATAGTGCATGCCATAATATGTGAACCTGAGAAATTTCATTCAGAAATATTACCAATTGTAGCCTGCACAAAGAAAACATGCACTAACTGTAGAGTAATGCAGTTTAAAGCTGACTATTTGGTTTCTATGTGCAGGCCACTGCAGGTTAGATTTTATGGAATTTTGCAGGTTCACAGTAATAGCACGCTACATCCAAGATTTTTTCAAATTTCTAAAATCTTCGAGTTGTCTCATATAATCAAACTAAAAGAATGGGAAAGTATTACTCCCTCTGATCCATAATAAGTGGACACTTACTTATTATGGATCGGAGGGAGTACTGCTTTCTTGTTTCAACAGGTCAGTACAACAAACCAAGATAACATATTAGTCAAGAGCGAAATAGAATCAAACTGATAAAAAAAATTATATGAACAGACTAGGCCAACATGCCCTAACTATGTTTCAATATGATCCTAATTTTGATGCAATTGCCAATATTTGGTAGTTGATTGACTTTAGTTTTCAGTTCTTCCAAGCCAGTGGGTTTTAGTATACTGCAGAAAAGCATCCCAATTGAAAATGAATGCAAAATCCAGATGGAGCTCCAGTTAACAATGACTTTCAACCAATATCATCAACCAGATAAAGGAATAATCATATGCACCTCAAATGAACGTCGAGCAGCCTGTGCAACCTCAACAGCAGGGTCAAACTGAGAAAACCACCAAGGACCCATCAAAGACTTGAGATGTGGAGCTAGACCCTTCCTGTAATTGTCAGTTCAAACATCCATAACCATCAAGATTGACAGAGTTGGCAAACTGTATTTACTGTTTCTATATATTTTGTCAGTTTTGAGTGAACATGAATATTTACATGCTCATGTTTTCTACGCGTGCTTGCCAAAATACCCTTCAGTAATATCTCAAGCAGAAGTAACAAGGTAGTGGCAATGGGTTAATCTTTAGAAGGGAAAATTTAGAAGAATGACCTAGGACTTCAGTGTGTCAAGTATTTAGATATAAATCTTTAGTCAACAGCATGAGGTATTTGGAGAAGGAGGGAGTAAATGAATTCTAAGCATAAGCCCTTCAGTAATTGGACCAAAAGCCACAACATGATAAATATAAAGCAGTACAGCACGGACCACTTGCACATCAGTTCAATGAAAGGAAATGGTCATACTTGACTGCCGTGACTAGGCTAGACATGGTATCATTAGTAGCACGACGAACGTCTCTGTTGTAGTCAAGCAGCAGTCTCTTGTACTCGAATGCCTGTAAAATGAAGAAGGTAGATATTGTATGTGTGTATTTCCTGGAGAAGGCGTAATTATAACATGAAATAAATCTAAGTATCACTACATCAAAAAGGAACAAAATAGTCATAAAAACAACATCCTGTCACCAAACACGCAAGAAGAGCACTTATAAAAAGGAACTGTGCATCCCCTCCTCCTATCCATTATTAGCATATATCCAAGCTTACTTGGGAGAACACTAAACGGCTCACATGCTAATCTAAAGCTATGTTTAACATGAATTCTCTGAAAGTTAACATTACGTGTTGGAAAGAAGACTACCATGGCAATTGGCGTATTCTCATAGAAACAATACAGATGTTGCCAAGGAAGATACAGAATTGGGCCTAAAAAGAACCTCAAGTAATTCTTAAATGAGGACCATAAGAACATAATATTAATATGACAGGGCAAACAGAGTGTATGAGGAAAAAATACCCATTGCGGAACAATTTGAACGACTTCCTCGCCAGGTTTCTGTGCAAAGAGCATAGAGAGCGTAGATAACGCCTTGAGCTGCATTAAATAAGAAACAAGATGTGAGGGTAATCAACCTTCTGATAGCATGATTTGGGCAACAGAGTTAATAAGAATGTTTAGCACAATCGCCTCTAGTAAGAACGGTGTCGAGCGCCAGATGGTTCGAGATAATATTACAGTGTATATACAGCACATGTTTTACAAATTTTCTGAGTACAGCCAGGAAACACCAAACATGGCATATACGTTTATGGAAAGGCTTGGCGTGCAGGGAATATCAGCCATAACTTCACTTCATCTAGTCTAGAGAACAGAGCATATCTGAATTGCTCTGTTATGTTGCTATATATAATGGCGAGTAATTCTCCAGGCAGAGACGGACAATAATAATCACAAGATGTCGAGTACAGCAGCAGAGGCACGAAGGGAGAAAGGGAGAGGGGGGAATCTGGGAGACCTTGGTTGTGGGATCCTTCCTGCCCAGCCTCCTGAGGTGCTGCAGCACTTCGCCATCCACGTCCTGGAAGAAACAAAACCCGAACAACACGAGAGTGAGATCGCTGCGGACGAGCTTGAGCGGAACAAAACCCTAACGCGGCTAAGGTAGCAGCAGCAGCAAGCGAGCAAGGGCGCGTGGCCGTAGCTAGGGTTTATGAGAGAGGGGGAGAGGAGGAGGGGGCCGTACGGGGGGCAGGCGGACCGGGCCGTCGGGGTCGGCGGAGGAGGAAGGCAGCAGCGCGGCGGGCTCGACGCGAGAGGCGCCGTGGTAGCCCCCGAACCCAACGACGGGGACGGTGCCAGGGGTATCCGGCAGCAGCGACGCTGCCAGACCGCTGCTGGACGCCCGCCCCTTGCTCTTACCCATCGGGTGGTCCTTCCTTCGTTTGTGATCCTCGCCGCCGCCGCCGCGCCGCCGGAGTTTGGGCCGAAGCAGCAGCCCCCGAAGCGAGAGAGAGAGAGAGAGAGAGAGAGAGGGGGGGGGGGGGAAGGAGGGGGGTTCTGTTTCGTTTTGACCCCTGGCCGTGTCCCGTGTATGTAAATTGTTTTTGTGTTTTGTTTTCGTGGAGTCGGTGCGTGCTCTACTACGGAAATTCAGAGTTTTGGCCAAGATACTCCAAAATTCGAAAAGACATCTCTATATTAATGCCTCAATTTTATCTGGATACGATTTTTTTTCGAGAAGAGAATAAAACTCCGGCCTCTGCGTTGACCGATGCACTAAGCCTTTTACTATTAGTTCAAACGCAAAACAACCATTATAAATACAACTCATGGATCACTTAAGATCAATACAAACGCAACAAGTGACTACACAACGTATTGTAGACAACTAAAACGTAGTCATCCAGACTGGTTGAAGATGTGCCAACGACCATCGGGAGACGGTTGCACCACTAGTCATAATAGAAACGCCCATAACTGCACCCAATGAGCTACCATGTGAATAACCTGCAAAAGATTAAAGTTTTTGTGTTGTTAAAGATAATACTCCCTCCGTCCCAAAATAGATGTCTTAAATTTGTCAAAATTTGGATGAATCTATATACTAATAGTGTCTAGATTCATCTAAGTTTTGACAAATCTGAGACATCTATTTTGGGACGGAGGGAGTATCATTTCTGCATCTCCAAATGGACCAACATAAGACTGGAACACCAATTCAAATTCTAGCCTTATATGATTTATCAATGTCATCTTACCAATTACCAAACATATTTGTTACAATACTCAGGGGTTTAAATCATAAGCAAAATGAATAATACGTCACAGAAGACGCGTAAAAGGGGTAAGATATAAACAAATGCTCTATGGTTTCCCGTGCACCATGGAAACAACACTTAGTACACCCTACCCAACTCCTTTTTGCTAAATTATCCTTCGTGAGGAGCACCTCACTACTCCAGAACCACATAATTTTTTTGATTTTAAGTGGGATTTTAAGTTTCCAAAGATATTTCCGAAGAAAAACCGTATGATCATTCATAAGATTCTCATACATAGATTTAACACAGGATACCTAGATGATGTCAACTGAATCCTCATTACCTCAAACCAATGTTTAGTGGTACATGAGTTAAAACCTGTGCAATGCTTCGTTCTTTTGATGCACGATGTTATACAAGGTTGGATACTGTTTGTGCTAAAGGGGTGTCTCTCAACCATGTATCCTCCCAAAACCGAGTTTTAGCACCACCGCACACTTGGAAATGACCTCTAGCAAAAAAAACGTACTTTACCCGCATAAGTTCTTTCTAAAATGGAGAATCTATTGGTTTCGCTTGGACTTCGGACAATGTTTTTTGACTTAAATATTTGTTATATATCAATTCTTTCCACACTCATTTTTCAATTAAAAGCTTAAAAATCTATTTGCATAAACATTTGTTTTTTAATTCCAAAACCTCAATACCGAGACCACCCTGATCTTTTGGTTTGCAAATGATGTTCCATTTTGTTAATCTATATTTTCTTTTATTTTGCCAGAAAAAGCGAGACCTATAAAAATCTAGTCATTTCTGAACCCCCTTAGTGATCTCTAGAAATGACAACATGAATATAGGTAACTAGTTAAGGCAGAGTTGATTAGAACTAAGCGATCAATTTGTAGGTCACATTTAAAATAGGAGGAATTTGGCTATTCATAGATGGGAAGTCACACAATTGTTTTGGTGTATGGTATTATTATGGTTGCAATTTGCAAACATTGTGAAAAAAACTCACCTTGTTGCTGAAAGTCCCATAACCTCTTGGGCATTATGGTGTCACATATTCTTATGAACACTAGATGGGTCACTTCCATTAGATAAGCATCAATGCTAGTACAAAGTTCCACTAAGGACTGCAAACGAAAGAATTTACAAGCCAAACCCTAGAATTATATTGGAGGACGTTGAGACAAGAAGGTGATTACAATCGGGTCCAAAACACTTCTTCGGTGATGATACATCCGATCATCGACGAGGACGAACCACTTGGGACAGCCGAATGCAAACTCGCCACCTCCAATACCGAAAGGGGGTCTGAACTCCAGAACTTGGCACCATTGTCTTCCCAGATGCTTCAAGCCGCTTGGAAGATGTGTGCACGCCGCAAGGCGCAATTGCACCAATCTATCGCCCTTCGATCAGAGAAAGAGGAGGCGGAGAAAGAAACGTTTAGGGTGTGATCAAAGGCTCTAAAGGAACACCAATGTTTTAACTATGTTATTATTACAAAATTATAATCGAATACTAAAAGATAGATAATCTTAGGTCGAGATGTGTTGTTGCTTTGTATAGATTTTCTAAGAGCAAGTACAGGAGGACCCCGATAGCCTCCCCGATACCGAACATAGGGGAGAGAGAACGAGAAAACCCCCTCCAGCAGTTCCCCTACAGCCTCCCCGATGAATCCGCCTCCCCGACCCAGCCCCCCCCCCAACAACCCCTACGCATCGGGGCGACAGAGGCGTCCCCAATCCATGGACGGGAGCAACCGCTCGCCCCTGGAAGGTTCCCTCCCGCCACCGGCCATGCAAGATCGAAATTAGGTTCAACTCCTCCCCCTTTTTTTTCTCCAAATCGAGCTCGCAATAGGGAAGACGGGAGGGGATGGAGCGGCTGACATGGCGGGGCGGCTCTGTCCTTGGAAGACTCTCTCCCTCCGGCACCAAGTAGAGTAGAGGAGAGGGGATGGAGGAGCGCTGCCATGGCGGGCCTGGGAAGGAAGAAGGGGCACGTCTGGGAGAGGATGGAGATAGGGCAGCCTCGCCGTGGGAGAGGAAGGGGATGGGGCCAGGGAGAGGAAGAAGATGGGTGGAGAGGGAGGCGTGCCTAGGAGAGGAAGGAGATGGCCAGATGGGGCAGCCCCACCGTGGCCATGACTTGCTCTTATCTCTTATCGCCATCTGATGTACGCATGGCCGGAGAACTGGCGTACGCGCGATCTAGAGTTTTTTTAGTTGTGATACTGCCCATGCCATGTTGCTGCCTTATAATTTTTCCTGTTTTTCACTGATGTTGGTACAATATAGCTTGTTGTATTAGTTGTTGTTCAAATCTGCCAAATTGATGTCCAATTGCCCCATGTAAAATGCTGTCAACTTCTATCAATTTTAAGTCAAGTATATATTAATAAGATGATCTTACAATGTTGAGTATTGTTGCCTGCCATTTATTGTGAAATTCTTGTCAATTTTGTGATGTAGATTGATTTGATGGCGGATCCATCTAATGTTGATCTGAGTTCAATCTCGAAGGATGAGGTGTCTAACAAAAAACAGAAAAAGTTCTTTAGTTCTGCCTCTGGTTCATCTACTCCTAGTGCCAAGACAAGCAAGTTTGAAGATCCTGCTATGGATCCCAACATCGAAATTTGCGCTGATCCCGAAACAAGACCGATTAGTAACAAGGAGGCAAGACTGCTACGAGCTAAATTACTACATAGATGGCCTAAGGTACTACGTAAGCGTACGTAATTGAACAAGCTACATCCTATTTCGTGAAATTTGCATCGGCGATCAACTAGGTTTGCGTGAAATTAAGAGTGAACTTCTTTATCTTGTTGGACATGAGATAAGACAATGTGTTGTATGAACTATTTCACATTTATCAACTATTTAATGTGTTGTATGAATTAATTTTTGTGTTGTATGAACTATTTCCAAATAAATAATCGTTAATAAGTTAGTTATAAAATATTGATAAAATATAGTAGAATATGCTATAAGAGAGATGACATAGGAAAGCTGCTAGAGATAGACAAAATATAAGGAAGGAATCTTTTTAGAGAAGGCCACTACATGGAGACATAGGGGCAAATCGTATGGGCTGGCCCGCTTGAAGCGACACAAGACAAGCGGTAAACGGCCGCAGCACGCTTCGGCCAAACACGTCTTGTGTCGAAGCTGTCTTGCCTGCAGTGGCGGGCCCGCCAACTACACGGGCTGCCATGCATGTTTGGCCCGTGGGGCCGTTTTGGCCCGTTTAGCCTGTTTTTTCTGTTTTTTGTCTGTTTTTTTCGATTTGAGTCCGAAAAAATGCTAAAAAGGTAAAAAAAATGCAAAAAAATAGTAAAATGACACAAATTTTTATATGGAATAAAGACTGAGCTTTATTGATGTTGCCTCATTAAAAAACCTTACATCCCTAGCAAGAAAAAAGAGTACAACCGCTCGAAAAGAAAAGAAAAATTACATCAACTAATTAGTTCCCTCGAACTGATCTCAGATAAAACTCGACATGCCTGTGCAAGTGACCAGTTCCCTGTCCCTTGTGCAAGATGAAGAGATGGTCACATCTTTTGCACCTAACTTGGTGCACTTCGACACCATCTATCATAACAGATTCTTCATCGTAGTCCTACTCCCAAAGATGGCGTCTTCTTCTTGGTTGATTGGGTCTGGGGGGTATCGGTTGGTTGGGATTTGGTTCAGCAGCCATGAGAGTGGTGGTGTGGGGAATGAGAGTGGTGGTGTGGAGAATGAGAGTGGTGGGTTGCTCTATTTAAAGGGAAATATGGAGAAAAAAGTAAGGGAGGGGCAATATGGGGATATAAGATTTACAAATTCCTACCCTTGCCCTTGCCCTTGCCCTTGTCCTGCTCCTTCTCCCAGGCATCTCTCGGCTTTTTACCGAAAGGCGGCATGAAGTCATCATCGTCATCCTCCACTGATGCCTCACCCTTACCCTTCGATGATGCCTCGTCCTTGCTCTTTGATGATGCCTTTTTCTTGGCCTTCTTGGCCTGCTCCTTCTCCCAGACAGATCTCGCCTTCTTCTCGAAAGGCGGCATGAAGATATCATCTTCGTCCTCGCTCTCTTCTATCCACAACGAAGGTTGATCAATAAACCTCTCTCTCGAAGCTTCACAACCAAATTTCAGCTTGGTCCACCTTGCATTGATCCTGAGAAGTTCTTGTCGTATTTCCTCAGATTTTCTCGATGGCCACCCTTTTGTACATAATGCCTCACCCAGATCATTGAGAAAAACATCACTACCGATGAGTTCCTCAAATGGAACTTGGATCTTGTCTATTCTAAAATTTCTAGCAAAACGCAAAAGGTGTTCAGACATCAGGGGTAAAAAACTACGATCGGATGGAAAACTCGACATGTTGGCATGCTTACTCACCTTAATGGATAGGTGGGTTTTATAGACTCGGAAGGAAAGGGCGGGAAGGAAATGGCGGGAAGGAAAGGGCGAGAAGGAAAGGGAGACAAGTTTTTATGGGGATAAAAATTGGCCTTCATTATTAGCTGCCTCATCAAAACCTTCCATCTCTGGGAAGGGAAAAGAGTACAGCTGGCTCTAAAAAGAAGAGAAAATTACACAAGAGAATAAAAATTACAAAGAGATTAAAAAATCCTACAACTAAGTTTCATCTTGGTCTTCAGTCCACCGCATAGCTTCGAACGCGGCTCGATTCTGGGTTCTCGGTGGTGTCTTTGGGCTCTTCTTACGCTAGTTCTCCATCTTTGATAGACATCAGTGTTTTCACCATATCGGGAGTGAGACTAGTTCTTCTATCATCAATTATTCTTCCAGCAAGACTGAAAGCAGACTCCGATGAGATAGTTGAGACAGGCACCGATAGCACATCCCGTGCTAATATGGAAAGCACCGGATATGTTGACCTTTTCTCCTGCCACCACTGAAGTATGTCGAAGTCGTCGTCGTCGTCATCATCATTAGTAGCAAGTACTGCACTGTTCAGATACTTTGCTAACTCCCCTCTACCTTGAAGCACGGGAGTTTGTGTGGATGAGCTCGGCGTGGCCGTGGAAGTACCAAATATTTTGTCCCACACTTTTTTCTTACCTCTCTGGGATGCCATCATGGGAGGTCTGTGTGCCACAGCTGGGCCATACTTAAGCTCGTACTTAGAATAAACATCCTGCAACTTGTCCTTGACATCAAGTGAATATTGATCATACCTAACATTTACGGTAAAACTTAAGAGCGAAAGAACCCCACTAAACTCTTCCATTTTAGCCCTAGGATCCAAAATAAATGCGATAGCATAGAGCAAAGGGATAGTTTGCCAATATTTGAGATATTTTTGTTTCATGTTATAGACGGCTACTAGTAAGGTGGCATCATTTTCATACTCTTTCAGGTGTTGGGCAATTTCTAAAATATGATGCACAATCAAATGAGATGTGGGATAATAAACCCCAGATAAAGTGACAGTTGATTCATAAAATGTTGCTAGAAACTTAAAGATTGATTCAGCAACGTGCCAAGTAGCTTCACCAAGTAAAGGTTCCCGTCATTTTGATGAAAATTTGCATTAACAAATGCGGAAAATTGAACTTGGTCACGTATAACTAACTGGAGCATCAGATATGTAGAGTTCCATCTAACCGGCATGTCTAGATAAAGACCATGGCATGGTACATTAATAACAGCATAATAATTTTTATAGTCTCCAAGTCTAGTATTAGAAGCATTCAACCATGATATTGCCAAACGCAATTTATCAATGTGTGGTTCTAGATCATCTAAAGCACTTTTAGCAATAAGATTAATTATATGACAAGCACAACGTCGATGAAGTAGGAATTTTGATGCATATACTTCAAATATAGGAATTAGAGTATTCATTGCAGTAGTATTTGCAGAAGCATTATCCAAAGTTACTGCAAATATTTTGTCGGTAAGACCAAATTCAGTAACAACTTTAAGTATAGCATTAGCAATATTCACACCATTGTGTGATACATCGATTAACTCAAATCCTATTATTTCTACTACCTAAAAAAGAAGTCATGTTCCGTCTCCGCGAATACGTCAGACTTCGTCCGGCTCCAATTTCCGACGCGCTTTTGCCGTTTCCACTAATCACGCCCCGTCGGTATTAATTTCCCAATTCCCATCGCGGTCGATCGGCAAAGCCCCACAATTGACCTCCTCTACTCCCCCGCATCAGCTCCAAGACGAGGAGGAGCGCACGCAACTCGCCGTCGCGCCCCATTATCCCGATTTACAGGGTAGAGCCCCAACGGAGGTGCACCGCCGACCCCTCCCTCAAACTCCCGTCTCCGCGTGGACTCCGACTCAAGGGCAGACATAGCCGGCGCAGGGGAGGCCGAAGGTGCCTCTCGTGCCGGCTATGGTCGCTGGCGCAGAAGGGAGTCAGTGTGTTGAGGGGCTCATCGAACTTCTTGATGCGCGGATCTAAAGGAGATCATGTCTCTGATCGAAGCTGGGTCACTGACCAATGAGGTGCATCGTATTTCCTGCGCTGTCGCCTCACCGTGGCCTTCCGCCGCCTAGCCGCTCGCGAAGTCGCGGGCTTCCTGGCATTCACGCTGCCACCTTCATCAGATGCCTTGGCCTGCCTATCCCTGATCCTGTCCAAGGTATTTTTAGCCTGCAATTTCTAATGCTGGTGTGATTTTTTAATAGACTAGCTATTATGCCTGAATCTGATGTCAACGCAAATCCCCGATCCTATCCAAGGTATTTTCATCCTGCAACTACAGTGCTGTTGTAATTTTTAAATAGACTAGAAATTATGCCTGAATCTGATGTTAACGAAAGGATTGGAGGCTTGGAGAATCATGTATTTCGTGTGCTATGTTTGTTTGTCTGAATGTGCCTTGGCTGCTGAATCGCATGGTGGATCGTTCTGGATTGATTGGCTTTATAGAAGTGAATGTGAGCTCATAATCTAGATGGTTGTTGTAAAACAGTTACAGCTATGCGGTACAAGCGTCAAGTATTTTTATATTTTGCAATGAGTTTCACTATTGAAATTCATGTCAGGCCTGGTTCCTTCTGTTCTGATAATTTTCTGAATAACATGGTAGGTGGTTCTGTACCGATTGGCTTCTTAGAGTTGAATGTAAACTCTTAATCTAGGCAATTATTGTAAAGAACTGTTATTGTGCCGTTATGTTGTACAGGCATTGAGTAATTTTGTATTTCGCAATTGTGTTTTATTATTAAAGTTCACGCTGCACCTACTTAGTTGGTATTTCTCAGTTTTGAAATTGGTGCGCAGGGTTTAAGACGTGTTCCAGTTTCACTTTGTGCAGATCAAAAGTTTGAAACTAGAGTTCTCTATTACTCATATGTACGTGGCACTCATCTGGGTGTTACAAATTTTAGGAAGATGGAAGATGGATGTGGCTAAATCCTCGAGGCTTAGGCCTCAAGGCGCTTGCCATGTCCATTGTCAGGACGCCCTGTGTGCTGAAGTTCAACGTCAAGGAGAGAAAATTAAGGACTAAGAAAGCATAGGAGCATATGTTGGTGATGTGTCGATGGGTTAGCAATAAGGGGAAGAAACAGAAGAAAGAGGAAGGAGTTAATTATCTGATGCAGCGGTAAAAGCAAAGTTGTGGAGCATCCAGAGGAGGCCAAAGTATGTAATACTGAATGCTGAATTTTCTTTTACGCATGTTTTTGAAATCTGCATATCTCGTGAATTCCTTTAGTAGAAGCAAATTAGTTTGTACATTTTAGTGCTAACTACTAACTAGCTTGTGTGTGGACCCATTAAAATATATGTTTGATGTAGATTTGTCCGACACCACTCAAATATTTGTGCCCTCCTCCAAGAACATACCCTTTTGGCAAGGTATTCGTTGCTACATTTGCAAGGTCTCCCTAGGCAAGGTATTTGAAGCCGTGCATAGATGCGATTCGGGTTATGCATCGCGTCTGATGTGGCTAGACTAATTTTGACATGTAGAATTTCACTGGCACTTCTGTACTTATGTGGTAACGGTACAAGTTTGTAGAGAACCTAGGCATGACTCGTATTATTCTATTTTACCTTTCATTTGCTGGTCAGTAATACTTCCATACCTATAAATCATGCTTGCCATTTGAAATAGTTTTGCTGCAACCCAATCGGTTATCGAGCCTTACAGAAATTAAAGTTATAGTGAATCAAAATTAATCACATCTACACATTTATAATAATTCGTCACGCCAAGGTTGCCATACTGCAATTTCCATAGGATTTTCGAAAGATGCAAATAGTGCAATAACTAAGACCAGTCGTATGTATGTTATACTCACATCATTTTTTTATTTGCCTAAGGATATAAATCTAAAACCTTAAGTCATGTGACCGAAGTAGCTTATGCCTAAATTAGTCTACTTTCGGAAATTGCCGAATGTCTCGCGTTTAAATATTTAAAGCAATAAGGAATTAAATATTATTATTCACTTATTTCAAATAGTCTATGGATCAATTGAGCATGCAATGAAAATGAGCAGTGATTAATGAGTAGGACACTTGACGGCTAAAGAATTTATTCAAACTATAGGGCTGCATCAGCCTGTCATGGGGAAGAAAGGTGGAGTTCTACACTTGACGGCTGAAGAATTTCTTCGAACTAGAGGTCTGCAGCAACCTGTCGTGGGGGGAAGCAAGGTGGAGAGGAGAACTCCTTGCCAGCATGAAGGATGATGGGACAACGGGAACCAGCACGTCATCAGCAGATGTAGGCCACCGGCCAACCCAAGTGGCGAGGGATGACTAAGGGAAGAGAGACACCGACTTTGGAGGTGTGAGTCCAGCTTCTCCATCTCCGTGTAATAGAAGGCCTCGCTGGTGATAGTTGCTTGCGATATAAAGTATCCAACTGTGATACCAGGAGAAACAAAGTAGAAGCGAAACACATGGATAATGTCGTCTAGGCGTCAGAGTTGTGCCCCATGACCCTCTGATTGTCGTCATTCATGTTGTCTAATTAGGGTCACTGGAGTTTGTTAAAATATTTTGTAACCAGTGGTTTTATTGTAACTCCCAGTTAACGGTTTTATTATAACTACAGATTGTACTCGGAAAGACTCTTGTACAAACTTGGAGAGAATTGTCTGCTTGATTCTTTACATAAGTCTTATCCTAAACTAGGCTGAGTAGTTGCATGTACATGCTACACACTCTAATCAGATATTCTATTAGATATTACCACACGCCTATAAGTTAAAAGGCTTGTTCTTGAAAATGCAGAAAAAAGAGTTATTGCGCTATTTAGCTTTAGTTCAAAGAAGCTTATGCTTCATGTATTATGTTGTTCATTGGCATCTTCGCCTGCTATATACATGCTATGCCGATTATTTGTTTTCTCTGTTGCAATCTTGTGTCACTTAGTCAATGTGAATAAGTCTTATGTTAACACAACTTGCATGTGTGATTGTGAGTCGGTTGTGCCATTGACGATGACGTCTTGCTTGGATTAAGAAGGCGGAGATAGTGTGTAAAGGAATAAATATAAGCGTGTTTCTAAATGTATATGTTTCACATGACTGATGCAAATTCACTAGAAATAGAAATGTTGTTTCCAACTAGATTTTTTTTTCTATTTTGATCATTGTGTATTTTCATTTTTTTTCTATTTTGATCATTGTGTATTTTTAAAAGAACAAATAGATAATAGATGTCTTATGTAGCCATTGTACGGGGCTTAAAATCTCCATGATAATTTTATATCTCATCATTGACATGTAAATAGCAAAATGAAACGACGAGGCCAAGCGTGCATTAATTTTTATGTGATCGGTTAAAAATGATATGTGTTTTCCCTATCAGCTACAGCGTAGATCGGATAAAATGAGAGTAGATCGAGAATAGGAATGGAGGTGAATTATGTAACTATAAATATTATGACAATTAGAAAGACACCAGTCCTATCTATTGAGCTTGTTTTCCTCGTTCCACGTCAACTCGCATACGTAGAATATGTTCCCGTTGCAACGTACGGGCATTTAACTAGTCCTTTTATTTAATTCCCATGATGAGATAACATAATGAGCAACAACAGTAATATAATCTTGCTTAGCACGACCACTCCAAATATCAGAAGTTATGGAGACTGAAAAAGTTGACGATACTAATTGTTCTTTCATAGCGACACGACCTGCTTTGGCTAGCTTTTTCATATCCCTAGTTGTAGTTTGTCTAGAGACTGGTGTAAAACTTGGGGTGTGAGCAGTTCTAATATATTCAACAAAACCAGGAGACTCGCCAAACCCTAATGGTAAATCACTAACGATAATCAATGTTGCAAGAGCATCTCTTTGACGAGCTGAATCATAGACAAATATACCTCGGGAGGTGCCGTCGGGGTTGAAGTTGATCCTTCTCTGGATCGCCGCGGCCTCTCCATCTGCCCTGGCGCGGGTCTTCGCGTGCCTCGTCATGTGGCCGTTCCCTCCTCCCACCCGCAGAGCAAACTTGCTCGAGCAACCCGGATGCAAGCACCGAGATATCATCTTCGTCACACCTTCGGCATCAATATATTCTTCTTCCTCAAAGTGCTGCTAGATGCTAGAGGTTTTTTTCCGCCGCTTGCTACCGGTAGAGGTGGAAATTTGGCTAGCAGAAGTGGTGGATGTATTAGGAGAACTTGTGTTTGATGGTGTTGGTTGCTCGAAGGGGGTATATGGATATTGCATGGTGTCGATGTTGTCATTGTCGTGGAAGGGAGAAGTATTGAAGTCGGGAGGAATATTGATATCGACCCCCAAATCTTCGGGATTGAAAAGAAACTGGTTGGGATTAGCCATGTGTTGGTGTAGGATATGAGAGAGGGGTTGAATGGTGTGGAGATTGAGAGGGGTGTGCTGCCCTTTTTATAGCAAAAATTTGATCAAATTCGAACCAAAAAACCCTTTCCAATGACCTAAAACCCTAAAAATATAAAAAACGGACCAAACTACCCTCAAACCCTAACCAAACAGTCAAAATGACAAAAAAACGGCCCCTGCCTGCCGCTCCCCGCTCCGCCTCTTGCCGATTCAAATTTTCAAACGACCCGGCCCGCCCACGAAAATTCAAAATCCAGCCAGCGGTTTCTGGCCCCACGGCTCCACGCGTGGGTAGGCCAGCGTGCCGCTCGCGTGCCTGGCCAAACGGGCCATGCCGTGCACCCGCGTGCTCGCCAAGACGGGCATGGCACCCACGGACCGGACGCGGCCCGATGGCCAGATTTGTATAGGGGTGAAAATTTAGGGCTCCTGCTGTACTTGGTCTAACGTCGCCGCAATCGACATTCCCACGTAGCAGCCACTGTACACCAATTTGCCTAAGTTGTGCACGCCTCACTCTTCGTCTTCCTCTGCCTGGCAACACGTCTACTACTGGCTATGGCATCGCCTTCTCGCGGCCGCATTGCGGGTCACGCCAACGTCTGTTCCTCCGGCGCTGGCGACGGCAAGCCAGGTCCCCGCCTCGCAGTTACCTACAGCCAGCAGAGCCGTGTTCCACGGTCACCACCCTCCTGTCGCACCAGACCGACTAACCCGCTACAGGCAATCGTGCCCCAAAGTCAGCCGCTCCGCGGCCGAAAAATCGAAGCACAGGGGATGCCCCTGCCAGTGTCCTTCACCGCCGAAGCACCATGCGCGCCTGCCGCCTCTGCTGCGGGCGCCACGGCTTGCTCGCTGTCTGCCCACCAGGCGTTCGACGAAATGCCGAGCACGGAAAGCAGAAAGGTAAATGACGCGACGAGAAATCTACATGCACCGATAGTGCTCTTCATGAAGTAACGGACATTGGTGTGGCGAATCCAATGCTAGTAGTATTATATGCGGTTAATACCATTATTAAACCTGTGTCAGTTTTCACGATTTAATTGACAACCTTTGGCCTGCACTCTGCAGCTCCCTTTGATAAATAGCCAGTGCTTCTGGGCTGTGCGTTGCGGTTTCTGTTCAATCCCTTGCAGCGGCAGGAATGCAGGACCATATGCAGTAAGCCTCTTCTTCTTCCTCCTCTTCCTGGAAAGGGTTCATGTTTATTATTTGTTCTTGTAAGTAAAAAAAAAATCTGCAGACAGTAGTGACATCTCTTCTTTCTAACTTGGGTTCTTATTTCTGTTCACATGGTAGTGATCTTGGCACATCGGGTTAGCAGGTGGTGCGATGTTTATTTGATGCTTTTCCTGTTCCCAAACAACAAAATATCAATTAATTTGTCTATACCCTTAAAAGATTCTATGGCAACACTAGTAACTTGGTATGAATCAGTCATGCAAACAGAAGTTCCATTATGGACATGAACTATGATTCATCTTGCAGGAAGTCTCCAGTTGAGATGAGCAACCCTTGCGAGTGCTGGAAGATTAAGGTGCAGTTCATCATGCATATGCATGGTAACTTCAAAGACTGCATGGTATGTTGAGCATAATTTCTGTCGCTGCCTCGGTTTTTTCTAGAGTCTGTGTGCTTTCTTTGAGCCTTGGTTCCACCACTGCTGCTCCCTGCAGGTCATACCAGAGCGGCTTGTGGACCATTTTGGAGGAAAGATCTCTGGGACCATCAAACTAGAGGCCCCTAATGGTAAGATATTTGATGTTGGAGTTGCCAAGAAGACGAAGAGAACAATCCTCCAGACCGGATGGGAAGCGTTTGTTGATGCCAATCAGATACAAGAGAACTATTTCCTGATGTTTCGATGCCTCGAAATCTCCTGCTTCAAGGTTACCATCTTTGATTCCCATGGTGAGGAGAGAATCTCGTGTCGTGCGGGGGAGAGAAATCCTACTCATGTTGAAAACCAATGCACATTCTGTGCCGAAATGTCGAGCGGTTCCCAGGATGATACTTCAGGTGGATGTTGTAGAAAACAAGGAAAGACGCCTGCAGCAAAATCTTCGTCTTCCGATGAATTGTCAGGTTAAGTTTGTGTACTCAAATTAATTGGTTACTAGTCTTTAGTAACGACAGGTTGATCTCTTACACCTGAATCTTTTTTACAGCAGAAGGTAGTGAGTCGGAAAGAGAAAGTGAGTCTATGGAGTCTGATGATCTTCAGGGGTTCTCAAAGAATTATGTCTCAGCAGGGCGATGCCATCTCACAGAAGAACAAGAGGATGAAATCGATGCGCTTGTCACGAAAATTCAATCTGAAACCCCTCTGCTTGTGGCAACGATGAAGAAGACCAATGTGAATGGCTCTGCTAACCTGGTACGTTAGGTTTGAATTCTACGCTCTCAACTATCTTTATTTTGATGATACTGTTAATTGTAACCAGCATCTAAAGGATACTTATATAACATTGAAACAATTAAACAGCATAATAATGCGGAGCATATTATGCTGTTTATCATGTGTATATTATGAAATAGTATTAATGTCTTTGTTTTACAGCTGAGATCATGTGTATATTATAAATAGCCTTGTTGACAGTCTAATGCGGAGCATCATATATATTCTCCCTCTTTTAATCAGGTAATATCCAAGGATTACGCACAGGCATACTTTCCACACAGAATTAAATTTGTCTCACTCAAGCTGCCTGGGAAGAGCAAGAATTGGTCATGCAGATTCTACATCAGACCTGATGGAACCGGACGCAACCTTTTTTTGCATGAATTCGTCCGTGACAATCATGTTAAGGAGGGTGATCTCTGCCTCTTTCAACCTATGACAGAGGTTGAGTCAACAAGGTTCTCATTTATGGTCCATGTGCTTCGCAAAACTGGAGGAACTGATATCGGCTCAAACCATGGTAAGTTCAAGAAACAAGTGTAGATTACATTGACATTATTTCAACTGCTCTCAGTATGATACTACACAATTAACCCTCAGCTAGTAGAAATGCCGCAGTTACTTCTTTGTCATACTTGTTATTACACTTGATTTTACTGTTGAAACTCTTGACAGGAGAAGAAAGTCCATCTGAATATGGATCTATCCGGTCGGATCACCAGGATACTTCCTCCGAGGCTCGCTATATCTTCACGAGTAGGTGCCGGCTCGATGAAGAAGATGAGGTGGCAATAGATGCTCTTATTGCAGAAATTCAACCTGAAATTCCTTTGCTAGTGGCTCAAATGACGAAGAGCAGTGTCAAAGGATCCCAAGCTTCTTTGGTAACTCCTATTCTGCACTGGGTAACTCCATTGTTTGTTTATTCTGTCCGGCACACCCCCATACTTATTTCTTCTACTCCCTCTGTCTCAAAATAGATGTCGGAAGTTTGTCAAAATTTGGATGTATCTTTACACTATTTAGTGTAAAGATACATCCAAATTTTTAAAAATTTGTGACATCTATTTTGGGACGGAGGGAGTATGTTTTTTCCCATTCTACTAACAGATTTAAATTATTCTACTCTCCACTTTAATTTTTATCTCTCAAAAAAATTTAAATTTGTGAAACTAAACACCGTCAGTTGTCCCACAAACATTCTTTGGTTTGTCCAAGGTGCATTTTCTATTTGCTCCGTAAACACTTAATTTGTGCTACTAATTCTTGTCCTGTCCTATGTACTATTTAAGTCTTGTTTTGAAAGCTTCATCATAAAGAAAATGATGATTCAAACTTATTGTGCCCATCCTACAGGAGGTACCTTCAAAGATCTTATTAAGAGTCGTGCTCTAGCTGTTTGTTACAGTCATCTAGAAAACATAGCGGCCTGCATTGTAGTACAATTCTTGTTTTCGTGTAGACTGTAAGATCTTTTATGTTTGAAATCAGGAACAGTTATCTCAGTCTTCATCTTTTGTATTAATTCTTGTAACTTTTGTCTTTTATCGTCTGTATATTCAGGTCATTTTGAAGCGTTATGCAGATGCACATTTTCCTAGTGAAAGCCAAACAATTACACTTGGAATCCCAGGAGGGAAAAAGAAGTGGCATCCCCGTTTCTACGTCAGACCGGGCAACACCGGATATGTCCTTTATGGGCGGTGGTTAGAGTTTGTCCGTGACAACCATCTACGTGAGCGGGACATCTGCGTCCTGCAACCAATCAACAAGGGCGAGGGGAGAAGATTCACGGTGATGGTCCATCTGCTTCCTAAAGCAAGAAGCACCAGAAGATCCAAGGGTGGTGATGCTGTCCCTGGCTCAAGGAAGGGCAGAACGAGCACGAAAGCCTCAAGATCCTGTGTTAAGAACGAGCCAGTTGACGGTATGTGAATTTCCACTTAATTTCCACTGTTATTTCCTCGTTTAATGACGTGAAGTATCTTATATGCAGGAGCTTCAGATGATTCTAACAGATCAGGGTACGTGGTACTAGGTTGTAGTACCCATTTAACCACGGCGCAGGAGAAGATAGTTGCAGAGAAGGTGAAGGACATCAAATCTCCAGTGCCCATTTATGTGGCAGCCATGGACAAGAGCAATTTGGGTTCTGCCCTAGTAAGTTATAGAACCTTGGTTTCCTGATGCTTAGTTATAACTAGGATCATGTAGCTCTTCACTAATGTACATTTTCTTGAATCATAAACGGATCACCCAAATCAGAAATTGCTGTAGATGGCATGTACCACGCCCTTAAATATTGAAAATCCATCCATGCATATAGCTGCTGAAACTTCTTGAATATGTATTTTCATCACGATTGATTACCTATCATGTCTGTTGCACCTGCGAGAAAAGGACTTCTTGAATCTGTATTTTCACAATCCATCCATCATATAGCTGCTGAAACTTCTTGAATCTGTATTTTCACCACACTATTAATTAGTTGCCATGTCTGTTGCACCCGTGAAAAAATATATAGGACTTGGGTGCCACAGGAGATGCTGCTGATGATAGACATCTTGCTGATGGGAGGCACATGCTGACGCTCCGTCAAGCCGGGTGGGGCAAGGCATGGCGAGTCGAGATGCGCCACAGGCAGATGATCCCAACAGGAGGGTGGCACGAGTTCGTTGCTGAGATCTGTGTCTACTGGAGCCGGTGATGGACGAGAGTCTCGCCATGGCAGTCCACATCATCCGCTTTGAGCAGTATGGGTAGCTCTTTTTCAGCCAGACACCTGCAGGCTTGTGAGCTGATGATATATGTGTAGCTCTTGTTCTAGCGGTACTTCGGTGATGGGTCAGTAATCTGCGAGAGTGACAAATCATGCATGGGTGTGGCTGATCCCCCTCCATATGGTAGTGATGCAACTGATATTTCCAGCTTATCCGTTTGTCATTTTTGCCTCCCAAACATTAGCTCTATGCAGTTTGGAAATAATTGTCTTTTGACCAGGTATTTTGTTTCAGCACCCTAACCTTGCTGTATGTCATATGGAATGCTGCATGATCCCCAAAGCACATGTTTACAGAACTTGAAACCTTTTACTAGTACATGTTTATGGCAAGTGGATGGATGGTTTACTGCCGAAAACCTTTTAGTTTAAGTTGATGCTGAAACCTTTGCGTTGACGGTGTTTTCTGAACCTGGTTTTTTTGGAGCTTATCGGTCGTTCGAAATATGATCACCTCATGTGATCCTTTTTGTCTGATCTTTGTTTGTCTCACGGTGTGGTTTGGTTCTCGCTATGAGTACTGGATTTTCGTTTCACCCAGTACACCCTCAGTTTGGTCTCGGTAGATAAAACATGGCAGTGGGTGCTAGTGCCCGTTTTTCGATTGTTTTTTCTCGGGAGAGCTTCCTTCGGGTTCAACTGAAGACCATATTGCCTGACACTTACATGGTTTTCACTAGTCACTTTTAGGCCAAATGGATTCAATAATCTGTTGATGAGGCACATGTTATTTTTTAGAGTACTTGCCGTCTGAGTGAACCAACCACCACTACTAGGGAGCCAACTAGTTGCAACATCGAGCGATGTTTTGAATCGATCTTTAACGGATCATTCGCATTGCTTCCGCAACCGGTGTAGCATATTGTTTGCGTCGGTGCATGGTTGGTATATCATGCTTATGTTGGACATGTGCTATGCATCTCGGTCAATCTATGTTTTTTTCTAGGGTTGGTCTCTATTCATTCACCGTAGCGGGAGATTTAAAATCGGTCTAATCTCATCTTGACGGACTCTAGAAACGTCCACACAGGGACAAAGACATAATTTGTTAGTCGGTGCAAGTGGTGATGGAGTAGCACGAGCTTCACCGACTAGCACGGAGGACGCCGATGTCTCATATGAAGGAGAAGCTCGAGCTGCACATCAGAACCTTGGCGTAAGAAGAGGGCGATCAAGGGACCGAAAGGCAAGGCCGTCGCGGAGAGGGGGGTTTCTTGAAATAGGAAAACAAATGAGTACATTGGAGGAGAGAAAGACGATCAACAAGAGTTGGTAACAAAAGCACCGAGTAATAACTTTCATCAAAAAAGAAGAGGAAAAGCACCGAGTGTGAAAAAAAATGGAAAGTACCGAGTGTCAAAAAAGAAAAGGAAAAGTACTACAAGGTGGTGGAGGAAATAGTGCCGACTAGTAGGCCCTCCTGCTCCTGCTCCTGCTCCGTCCCGCATTCATCTTCTTCTCCTGCTCGGCTGCTCCTCTGCCTCCCCTCACAGAATCCTCCAAAACCCTTGCCCTTCCCACCTCAGTAGCCACCACGCAGTCGGTGATGCTGCGGGCGAGCCAGCCGGTGGTGCACCCGGACCCGGCTCCGGCTCCGGTGGTCGCGGCGCCGCCGCCCGCTCCCGCTCCCGCTCCCGCTCCCGCTCTGGCACCGGCTGCGCTGCAGGTGCAGGGGAATGCGAACGCGGGCCCGGTCGCGCCGCCCGGGGTGCTGATGCGGAACTTCCCGGGGGCGCCGGGCACGCGATCCGGCCTCGGCCTACGCCTCGCGCAGGCCTGCCTCGCGGCTGCCGCCGTTGGGGCCATGGCCTCCGCCGACGACTACGCCTCCATCACCGCCTTCCGGTGCGTGCTCCCCTTCTCCTCAACATTTCCCTCCCAATACCTACGGCTTAACTGAAATCCCTGCAATCTACTTACCTGTGAAGTGAGGTTTCAGCTAAAGCTTTAATTCTGTGGGTTCCAGTGAGAGAAATCCCTTTCTTTAGGACGAGTAGATAGATTGATGGATGCATCAGTCATTTTTTTTTCAGAGTATCTCTGTAAGGCATATGCGCAACAAATTTCCATCCAGCACAGTTTATTACCTTTACGTTTTGGCATTTCGAATCAGTTTGGTTGTACTGAAAGAGGCAAATGCAGCTAGATGGTGGCATGATCATGTTCTCTGTGATACGATAACACTCACGTTCGTCTTGTTCGGAACGATACAGCAACGTTTAGATCGGGTTTCAGTTAACGATTTCAGGGGTCTCATTGTGGGTTCCAGTTGAAATCCCTTGATGAGGACTGAGTCAAATTTTCAGAGCCTCCCTCCCTCTCTCTGTTGGAGACATGTGGAGCAAGTTTCCAGTACAAACTATTATGGGCCCCTGCATTTTCTTACTTCTCCAAAGAGAAGTGATCTTTATCCGTGAGTGGCTACGTCTTTTTAGCATTTCGAATAAGCATCTCCTGAAAGAGGCAATCCAGCTAGATGGTGGCATGATCTATGCTCTCTGTGATATGATATCAGTACATATCACTCACCTGTATTCTTAGGAACGATACGGCAATGTTTAGATTGAGTGTCGTTTGCTGATCGTAGCCATTCCTGTGAAAACTAGGAGTGCGATGTTTGCGTGCATGGTTTGTACGCAGTTAAGTTTGGTTAACATTCTGGATGTCGGAACTCAGAACACTTCTCTGAGTGTAAAACAGTCACTCGTTATGCATGCGTATTGTCGACGCTGATTGAAGATAACAAATCGTATGCTAATGTATCTTATTTCTGTGATGCAATTACATTGCGTTTTCACCTGGGATTTCTCTGCTTCCAGAACTAAGGATACGGGATTGATTTCGTTCTATTGATGAGCTTATTGTTGCTATTTTGATTTTTTCCAGGTACTTCGTACCAACAGCAGCAATGCAGTGCCTGTGGAGCCTCGCTATGGCCAGCGTGGACGTCTACGCACTTCTTGTCGGACGTTCCTTCCGAACTCCCCGAGTTGTCGGCATACTTAGCCTTGGTGACTGGGTGAGTCATGTTTTCTCAAGACACCTCAATCCAACAGTCATCCGCCGTCCCATGTGACCTACTAGCAGACTGAAATCTTCTCAATGCACGAATAATCAAATAAGCTGTTTGTCGATCATGTGCATTTCACGTTTCCTCGAAAAATAAAACCCGCCTTTTTGATCTTGATGATGTCGCTCTCTGCAGATCACTGGAGCACTGACCATCAGCGCCGCATCCGCATCGGCGGGCATCACCATTCTCATCAACGACGACCTGGAATTCTGCTACGAGAATGCGTGCCCGAGCTTCATGTCTGCTACGGCTATGGCTTTCCTGAGCTGGTTCGCGATCGCGCCGTGCTGCGTCCTGAACCTAGGCCAGGTGGTCTACAAACTACAGAGACCGTCGTAGTAGTCTCCATTTTGGAACAAGAATCGTGGCCTGTTTGTGGGACGGATCCCTTTCTGTGACCAACTGGGACACCGTGGCGCAGCTAATTTAGAAGCAACGGATGAATGCTTGTCGAATAACTTATGCCAGTGAACTTTCTGTAGAAATTAGGGAGTAGATGGCATGTTGCTGAATTCTCTGTAGGAATCAGGGAGTAGTAGCTTGATGCATGTCTGATAGGGTGGCTGTGAAGCCCTGCATTTTTTTTCTTCGTCTGAAGCCTATGCCTTCTTATATACTCCCTCTGTTTCAAATTACTCCGCACGTACGCTTATCTAGGTGGGCTAGTATTGTCTTATTTTTCGTTCAAAAAATTCCCGAGATTTTTGAAATAGCCAGTACACATTTCATACTATCTAGTTCAAAAATTCTAGAATTTTTTTGGATAAAAATGAGAAAGAACTAGCCCACCTAGATAAGAGTGCGCGCGGAGTAATTTGAAACAGAGGGAGTATATGTGAAGGTTGACCGGTGGTTTTATGATCTGCGGATGAACTGATGGGCTACTTGTGTAGAGCTCAAGGTTGCGAATATGCTAAAGTTGAGTCGACTAATATGGACCGGAGGGAGTAGATGTAATAATATAATGGCAATATGGTTGGTCACTAGTGTTATTCAATTATCCATTCATTGTGTAGACTCAAAGTAGTTTGGTGGCCACTCAAACCGTGTCCTTGTAAGGAGCATCATTCTGAAGCAAGAACACAAGAAAATGAGAAGTATTGGCCACAAAAACATTAACCCATGTTTTCAGAAGAAGTAGCATGCGACTCTAAGCCTGGGAGATGTGAAGAAAATTACATGATTCAGACAAGACAAAGAAAAGTATAGGATCAAACGGAAATGAAATAAGGTGTGAACATAAGAATAGAGATAATTATAGGAACACCGGAGTTGGTGTTTGGAATGCATACAGAATAACATAGGAAATTTACATCGATCGAGAGGTCCCATCGAATGAATATTTTTATGTTAAAAAGGACCAAGAATTGAGTAGTACTCCTTACGTCCCAAAAGAATTGAGTTGTACTCCTTCCATCCCAAAAGAATTGAGTTGTGCGAATTTGATCATCAATATATACCAAATTATATGGATTAGGAATGTATAAATGGTGGCATTGCATTTGTCTTGCAATACTTTTTATTATATATATATATATATATATATATATCTTTTGTATTAATTTTTTGGACATATTATAAGTATAAATCATGGTCAAAGTTGTAAGTCATCAATGGTGTCTTACATTTAGGGACGGAGGGAGTATCTTTCTGCGTCCGAACCCATTTTTGGATGTTCTAATGCACAAATTGGAGCATATTTTTTTCCTTGTCTACCTTAGGGCATTCGTAATATATAAGGTGATATTTTTCCATAAGATAGGGCCCATATAGCTTATGGAAAATACCACAATGTATAAGGTCAACATTTGCCACAAGATAGGACCCACATGGCTTGTTATATTGTTCTATGTAAGAGAGAAGAGAGGGGAAACTTATTATTTTATTCCTTATGGGCAACCCGTAAGCTTGAGGTGCACTATAATCTTAAAGACATGCTTATTTTCTCCACAATGTATAAGGTGAACCTTAGGGAATGCCACATATACCTTAAGGTGTGCAAGTTTGGGATGCCACATATAAGGTGCACATTGCGGATGCCCTTAGGGATGACTGTGGCCAAGTTTGGGTATGAGTTGAGTCATGCCATACCCTTACTCTCCCCGGTTGAGCTTACCCGTCATCCGCATATGTGTCCGTTGATTGGTATAACTTTTTCACATACGACCGCTGTCATGGTAAATGGATACATGTAGGTAAAATTAAACCACGTTTGTATCACATCAACTTGAGCAGAACATAGTCGGTAAACAACAAAATATAACCATAATTTATAAGCATCACCACATCATAAACAACTACTTAAAACAGTAGCACATTCTCATTAACACCAAAATATTACAAAGATAAGTACATTTCATAAACAACAGGGACGTGTGGCCACCTAAAAACAAGGATTTAAAGCGATCGTGGCCTTTAGGCCTTCCACAGTGTTACCGGTGCCCAAAATACCAAAAAACAACATGTCCTCAACGATGTCCAGAAAAATAGTTTGGCACCGGACCTACAGCGTATAGATTTTGCATGTAAAAACATGGGACCCACCAATGGATAAAATACTCAACACAACTCAACAATCACCGCTTCTCTCTCTTGGCAGGTAGTTGAAATAGGCCAGATTTGTGGCCAGCTGCTAAAAATTAGTACTATTCTATTGCATGAGGGAATTGGGCATCGGATTTAGCTTCTCCGATTTCTTGAAAACAGTTTGGGGAACCACCTACACAGCGGAGAGCACCGGCGCTCGATGCCTGGAAAAAGAGTTTGGGCACAGATTTGGTATACGTTGTGGAAGGCCTTATGGCCTCATGAGGTTCAGCCATTTGGGAGTAGGGAAAATTAGGGTTAGATACTTAGGTTTATAAATATTGGGCCCCACATGTCATATTTTATACATGTACATGGTACGTGGGTATGAGTTATATGTTCTCACATGCCTACCCAGTCTACCCAATGGGTATAAAATTGCTCTATACCCACTCGTTGGTTAATACTTGTCCAAAATCTTTTGAAGAAACAAAGATAGCTCCTCGAGGAGGGGTGAATAGTCGACTTAAAAACTCTTACGGATTTGGCTCTATCCTAATGCAAAATTAAACTAAGCGGATACTTTTCATCCACAAATCCTATGTATGCTAGGCTCAACTATGTGCATCAACAACATATAGATCAACAAGATATCGCATTTACAAGTAGAAGCTAGTAATTCAAACTTTACACAAGATATAACAATGGTTGTAACAATGAATTGCAGAGTGTAATGGGGGCAAGAGACAACCGATGTGTATGAGTTCGGATATCCACTGATATCCTACTCTCCATTGGAAAGGTCGTGGCAAACAAATCCCACATCATTTCTCACAAGATCCAGCCTTATTCTTCCTTATGCTCTCCACATCTAGCGAGATCCCTTCCACTATGGTTAGTTCTTCCTCTACCCAGAAAATGGAAAGCTCCACAACTACTTCGCAACTCAATTGGGCCTCTTCACAATATCCATGAAGAGGTCACCAGGCCAACAAGCACCAAGCCATCCGGGAGGCGGTGGCTTCCAAGAGGAACAAGCTCTTGAACTTTCATTTGATTGAATCAATGTATAGCACTCAAACCAATACAACACATGAAAAGCAAAAACCCGAATGGTTAAATCTCTCTCACACACAAATCTCACTAGAAACATCAAATTCTATAGAGAGATGAGTAGAGAAGAGGAACAATGGAGGAAGACAAGCAATATCTCCAAGATCTAGATCCAAAATCCTCACTTCACTTAGAAGAGATGTCTGGGAATTTTGGTAGGTGGAAATGGATCACCTCTTGCTTTTCCCTACAAAATATGCAAGTTTTAGTGGTGGGAAAGATAGGAATGAAGGTTTTAAAGCTCAACAATGGTGGACCTCATTGGGATCTGAAAGTTACCTTTCCAATCTAGAAAAATATATTTGTATGAGCTCCACGAAAATGGATGTTTGGGGCGTTTATTTTCTACTATAAACCCATACCCGTACCTTGATGAATCCCTTGCCCGTCTGCTTGTCCAGGCCACTAGTCCGGACGATCATCTTTGAGATGCTCATCTTGAAGTTTCACTTCTCAATCTTGATGACAGTCACCACTTGATGTGATCATCTCATGGGATACATGGAGTTATACTTATTGGTGCAACCCCATGATTTGCACCTTACCCACATAGACATACCAAAAACATAGTTTATGGGCCATTTCATAATGCGCAACTTATAAAAGCTTTCCATACCATGAGGTCACTTGACTCCTCATGGTACACCAATGTGATTGAGGGTAGGTCTTATAGAATCCCAAACTTTTTCCTCCACTTGATCTTCTTCATGCTCTTGAGATCATGATCTTCCATGGCTTAAAACATGGGGCAAATCATGACAAACTTTAAGTTTGACACAAGATCTCCGTGTTCATTTAATTTCATCTTGATGCTTCAAAGTTCTCTTTAATTCTATCAATTTTTTGTTGGAAATATGCCCTAGAGGCAAATAATAATATAGATTATTGACATATTTCATTAATTTCATAATATATTTTATATCATGTTATAACTATATTGATAGGAACGTCAATACACGTGTGATATGTAAACCATCAGAGTCCCTAGTGATCCTCTAGGCGCTACTTCATTGGTCAATCAATGATCGAAGTTTTCCGATCATGGACATTTATGTCAATTAACAATGGTATCAGTTCATTAGGTGAATGAAAGTGATGGACATACCCAACAAAGGAATTGTAACACGACCAAGTCATGAAGTTCACCGTTACAATGACCGAGAAATGTAGTAACCAATTCCTTGGACCGTGAGACCATATTTAACCACTGTCACCCGAGAGTGTCTCGTTTGCATCAAACATCACTCGGTAAAACGATGATCATAAAAGGTGTCTTCAGGTATTCAAAGGGGCATGTTGATGCATATGTGTCAAGAGTGGGATTTGTTCTTCTGTGTGACAAAGTGATACACTGGGCCCACTCGGAGACATGACATCGATAAAGCTACAGCATGTGACTAGGTCACGAGGATGGCATAGCTCGGAACGATTAAAGTTGTACTTGTCGGTAACGAGATTGCACCCGACATGGCGATGTCGTTGATCAAGTCTCGAAAAATTCAAGTATCATAGTAACAGAGATAATAGGACTCTATGTTTAATGGTTCAACGACAAAGATTCTCGTGGAATACGCATGGGTCATTATGGGCATCCAGGTACTGCTAATGATCATTGGTATGAGAGGGGTCTCGACCATGTCTGGAGTGTTCCCAAACCGTTAGGTTAGCACACTTATGGGTTTGACAAAGCTCAGAGATCATTTTGGTATCATAGGAATGACCGAAGAAAAGAGAAGGGAAAACTAGAAGGGTTCCGGGAAAGTGCGGCGTGTGTCCAGAGTTGTCCGGAAGGAGTTCCGGTGCAACGGAAATTAAATAATATGTAAATGCATGGCTTGGAGTCATCTTTCCAGACCAGGGAAGGGTCCTAGAATCTAATTGGAAATTCATCCCGTGGTGTGCGAGTGCGGAGAAATCTGAAATCCTGGCATGTCTGGAGGGCTTGAGGTTACTGATAAACATGAATTGCACTGCTGCTGTCCTAGAATATGAATGGCTTCGCGTGGTTCATATTTTAGCAGGTAATATCTAGGATAAATCATCAAGATGGAGTTTGTTTTGCGAAGGCCAAGAGCCACTGAAGGTTTATACACATACTCCCTCTGTCAATAATTACCATGCATTCTAGGTTTAGTCAAAGTCAAACTTTGTAAAGTTTGGTAGAACATATATAGAAAAAACTATAAACATCTACAACACCAAATGTATACAATATGAAAATATATACTATGATGATTTTAATGGTACTTATGTTATATTATAGATGTATATAAATTTTCCTATATGTTTGGTCAAACTTCACAAAGTTTGACCTTGACTAAACCCATAATACAGGATATTTCCGGACAGAGGGAGTATTAGGGTGTCAAAAATGGATCGCGTGAGAAACCGGTGCGGCGCATATCTTAGTGCAACTAGATGATACCCCGCGAGTTGCTGCGGAAATGTATGAGTATATGTGTAGACAATTACCAAAATGAAAGTGGTATTGCGTGCAGATAACCATCGAAGGAAATAATACTAAAGTACCGTTAATTTCCCTTGTTATTCCCATATATAAATTTGAGTGTTTGATGTACAAATGCATTTACATTGTTATCTATTCACTAGTTTACTCACATTACAAATAGATACATTTCACTGAATGATACTACCATATATTCTCTTTAGAAGCAGTCGTTCATCTAGTTGTCAACTTAATTAGAGATTACACTTAACCCTGTAGAAAAAGGAAAAAACACACACTTTACGGTTAGAATGTCTAAGACGTATAAAATATAAAAAGTGCAACGAAAAGATAGCAAGGGAAGACAAATGACCATATGTGCTTACTACATCAATATTCACACTCCATCTACAATAAAAAATATAACGGCCCATCTGCTTAGCTTTTTTGCTGCATGAACAACTTCACTTTTTCTACACCTATAGTAGTGGAAACATAGGGTAAAACTTATAATCCAATGCATGCCTGCAAAACTGAAATGCACACCAAGAGAGGGATATTGAGAGAGGTGGTTGATTTCAGAAACCACAATCGGATGAAGCAGATGTAATCGGCTCGTGGAGACGAGAGACGCTTATAGGTACCGGTATGCTGAAGTACTATGCACCGAGTTGGGAGAGGTGAGGCAATGGTGATAGGCATTCAAAGGGATAGATTGATCACGTGAGGTGTTGATATAATCAACAATGGCGTTTTTTTGCGGGGGCGTTTCTATAGGGGCAGTTGGAAGGGGAAGCGATGGGTATGGAAACGTACATGGTTCCAATTCCTTGACTGTAGGAGAAAATTAAGGGTCTGGTGGCTTTTTAACTTCATACGATTTAAACATTGACGATGGCTTGATGCATGTCTTGAGAAGTAGAATTAGTTGCATGGGATGATGTTGATGAGAGTTGGGTGTATGGTGGGAACGCTGAGGTGGCATAGCTGCATGTTGAGAGAAATAGGTTAGTGGGGGTGATATTCTTAGTTATATAGGATTAGGCAAGAGTGGCATGAGTGGTGCTCTTAGTGGATCGGCCCCACCCTGTGTGTCAGCAGCTCACGAGTTTCTTAAAAAAAGTTAGACAAAGGAAAATGCTGGTGTACCTTACGGAGGTTCGCAACCTCCGCGTCAACTGCGGGCCCACACTCGACCACTCACCCCTCACCTTATCTCTTCCCGGGTCGGTCATCTATTTCCTCCGAGGCCAGGCGGGAGGCGGCGATGTTGCTATGCCAGCCCGTCGTTGCTATAAGGGGGAGGCGGTGGTGTTGCCAGGCCATGCCGTCATTACTGCAAGGGGAGGTACCGCTGCTGCGAGGCTAGGCTGTCCGATTTATGTCTGCCATTTGATGCAAATCCACGGATGGATTATAGCAAATTTGGTTTTGGTATGATGCATGTTTTTATCCATGTGGTGTAAATTCTTGAAATATTTTCTATCCCTTCGATGCAAATCCATGGATGCATTGTAGGAAATTTGTTCTTGGTATGATGCATTTTCCTTCATGTACTGCAAATCTTTCTAAGATTTGTACCATATTTTTGGTTCCTTTTATGCAAATCTACATATGGGTTATAATAAATTTGTTGTTCGTATGATGCAAATTTTCCTTCATGTGCTGCAAATCTTTCTAAGATATGTAGAAGATTTTTTGTTCTTTTTACGCAAATCCACATATGGGTTATAGCAAATTTGCTATTCGTATAATGCAATTTTTTCTTTATGTGCTACAAATCGTTCTAAGATTTGTAGCAGATGCAAATCCACATATGAATTATAGCAAATTTTCTATTCGTGTAATGCAAATATTTCTTCATGTGCTGCAATTTTTTTGAAAGATCTGTATCAAAAAGCTGTCCCTTTGACGCAAATCCTCATATGGATTTTAGCACATTTGTTCTTCGTATGATGCAATTTGTATTCACAAGGCGCAAATCTTTTGTGGCAGAATTTTTCTCTAGTTGAAGCAAAAATTTCTAGGGATTGAAGCAAACCCTCGGAGATTCTCCAGAGCTGTGAGCAATAGCATGGGTCAGGTGCGCGGATTGTTGGGGGCAGGGGCTTGTTCGGTTGGAGGGGAAGGAGGGAGAGAAACGAGTGTGGTTTTACAAAATAAAACACGAGGGTGGGGGCGGCCGAGGGACCACCCACGTGGGACGATGAAAAGGGTGAGAGGGAAAATGACTTGATGAGGTCCATCGGGTGGCTGTTGACCCAGAGGATCGGCGCATGGGATCCTCCAGAGGACGTTTAGCATGATCCTTAGATAAAGGTACACACAACAGTAGTTGAAATTACAAATAACTGATTTAAAGAAAGGACATGTGCGAAACATCATCGTCTTCTAATTATTTTTACTCCTAGTGAGCATTAATTAATCTAAGTAAAAGACGTGCAATTTTTTTAATATTTATTTTGTGAAAACGCTATTACATTGCTCATACCGACCTAGTGAAAGCGAAGATTACATGAGAAAGAAAATAATTGAGAAAATCTATAGAACCCTACGATACAGTAACCTACGACTAAAGTAACCCTAAGCTAGACTTGGCCAACCACTAAAGAGGGACTATCCACATGTCTCCCCACTGACGCGGCTCTCGGTTCTCCCCGCCGACGCGTTTCCTGCGTATGTCGAAGCGGGAGGCAATGCCTTCGACGCAAACGCTTCTCCCCCACTTCGATGCAGTTCTCCCCGCCTCAGACACGACCGCTTCTCCCTGATGACGTGGTTCACCCATGCGTTGTGGCGTGAAGACCTAAGGTTGGCGCGAAGCCTTCTCCCCGTTGACGGTGTTCCCGTGTACATCTGGCAGCAGGACATGGTGCCGCCGAACCCGTAGCAGCGCCTACATCATAATGCCGCAGCCTCTGTAGCTTCAAGTGCAGCTAGAGCTATAGTGCGGTGGCTATCGGTGCGTTGCATGTACAAAAGCATGAACTTACTGTTGGAATTATGCCCTAGAGGCAATAATAAAGATGTTATTATTATAATTCTTGTTCATGATAAAGTTTATATTCTATGCTAGAATTGTATTAAGTGGAAACATTAATACTTGTGTGGTTTGTGAACAACACCGTGTCCCTAGTACGCCTCTATGGACTAGCTCATTGATCAATGATGGTTAAGGTTTCCTAACCATAGACATGGGTTGTCAATTGATAATGAGATCATATCATTGGGAGAATGATATGATGGACAGACCCAAACTAAGCGAAGCAATTAGATCGTGTCATCGTGTTCGTCTTTGCGAAGCTTTTCTTATGTCAAATATTGTATTCCTTAGACCATGAGATAATACAACTCCCTGGTATCGGAAGAAAGCTTTGAGGTCATCAAACGTCATCCTATGAGAGGGTGATCATAAAGGTGTCTCTCAGGTGATCGGAAAGTATCTGTTGGGTTGTATGTATCGAGATGGGATTTGTCCCTCCCAAGTCGGAGAGATATACTTGGGCCCACTCGTGTCGATATCAACACCGCTTGCAAGCATGTGGTTAAGGAGTTAATCACAAAGTGATATCGGATTACGGAGCAGTAAAGTACTTCGTGAACGAGATTGAACTAGGTATGGCCATCGACGATCGAATCTCGCAAGTAAAATATCGCGAGGCGAAGGGAATATATATATGGGATTGATTGAATCCAGGCATCGTGGATCATCAGAAATGATAATCTATTAATGTTAGTGAGTCAATATGGGTTTCAGGCCCGCTGTTGATTATTGATAGAAGATCATGTGCGCATATTCTCGAACCCGAGGTCACACATAACGTGTCTCGACGCTAGGATAGATTAGATAATTGGTTTATGAGTTTTTGTTGAGTCTCGGATGGGATCCGGGACATCACGAGAGGTTCGGAATGGTCCAGAGAATAAGATTCATATAAGGCGGTGCAGTTTTGGAGTTGAATTGTTCGGGTTAATCGGTATTGTGGAAGCTTCTAGAACCTTCGGAAGGGACCAACGTGGCCCCACCTTCCGGGAGGGCATGGGCCTATGAGGAGTGCCCCGCATTGGGCCAGGGCACAAGGCCCCATAGGGCCCAGCCGGCCAAGAGAGATTTAAACTCTAGATGGAGCTTCTAGAAGGGGTTTCCTTGCCCCCTCTTCCTCCTTGGGGCCGGACTTGGCTTGGGGAGGGGCTAGGGCTGCGCCCACCCTCTATATATAGAGGGATGGGGCACCAACCCCCACACCTTCCCCTCAACCCTAGCCGCCTGCTGCCCTCCTCTCTCCCTCCCATTGTGGCGAAGCCTGCTGCAGAAATTCTCCACCAATTGCACCACGTCGTTGTAGATCCAACCCATCTCTCCACCATACTTGCTGGACCAAGGAAGGAGGAGGCGTCGAGTGCCGCCGTGTGCATCTCACGGAGGCATCGCCACTTGTGGTGCTAGATCGGATCGGATCGCGAGGAGGAGAAGCGAGTACGACTACATCACCCACGTTAAAGCGAGCGTTCATGTCTGAATCTTCAAGGGTATGAAGATCTAATACAATCTCTCTCGTTGTTTGCATCTCCTAGATTAGATCTTGGCTTTCCCTCTGTTCGCATCCGTAGAAAATTTTGATTTACTATGGCGCGAAACCCTTCAGTGGTATCAGAGCTAGATCTATGCGTAGATGTGTTTCACGAGAACGCATAACATGGTTGTTGCGTTGATGTTTTCTGTTGCAAGCCTCTTGTTTGTGTTCTTCTTATGATGCGGGATAGTGAGATTGAAGCGGTCCAGGCCAACCTTACGCGACGTCGTTCGCGAGACCGGCTCCGCACTTGACGTGTGGCTTGTTCCACACATGCGGCTGGTGGATGTCAGTTTCTCTCACTATAGTTGTCATGGGATTAACACCGGAGTTTGGCAACCATAATATCACCATTGTGGCTTTCCGTAGGTAAGAATCTTTCTTAGCATCTACTCCCATAAGCCACGTAAAACATGCAACAACAAAGTAGAGGCGTCTAACTTGTTTTTGCAGGAAGTGTTTCTGTGATATGGTATGGCCCAAGATGTGATGTGTATAATGTATGTGATGATCATGTTTTGTAATGTTTCACGACTTGCATGTCGATGAGTACACAACCGGCAGGAGCCATATGGTTGTATTTATAATTGTGTATGACCTGTGTGTCAACTTCTTATGCGCCATGTAATAGTTTCACTTTATCGCTAAGTAGTTAGCAATAGTTGTAGTTGCTATTCGTGGTGGAGGCAATCATGGTGGAGTGATGCCGGTACGCACAATATGGAGACCATTGCGCGAAGATTGGCTATACCATGTCACATTAAAGTTATATGCATGTGATGTTTATCCTTTTATGTATCTTATTATGCTTAGATCGCGACGGTAGCATTATAAGATGATTCCTCACTTAAAGATCAAGATAAAAACTGTGTTCTCCCGGTATGCACTGCTATGAAGTTCGTCGTGTCCAAGCATCACGTGATGATCGGGTGCTATAGACTCTCGCTCACATACAACGGTGCAAGCCAGTTTACTGCAGAAATACTTGGGTCTAACTTGACGAGCCTAGCATGTACAGACATGGCCTCGGAACACAAGAACCGAAAGGTTAAGCATGAGTCATATGAATGATATGATCGACACTTCGTTGTCCACCATTGAAACCACATCTCTTCTCGTGATGATCAGATTAGATGTGGTGAATTTGGATCGTGTTCACTAAACAACTTGAGGAATGTTGAATTTAGTGGGAGTTCATCTAGTAATTTGATTAAGTTGAACTATTTATCATGAACATAGTCTAAATTGTACTTGCAAATACTGTAGATCACATGGCCAAGTCCAACTTCAACTTCAACGTTTTTGCTGAGATAGAAAAGCTTAGAAACAATGGGTCTAACTTCACCAAATGGTTCCGCATTCTGAGAATCATTCTCGCTGGCGGACAAAAGGACTATGTCCTTGAGAAAGCGCTAGGTGACGCCCCTGCTATAGATGCGCCGACTGATGAAAAAGCTGTTTATCAGTCGCGCAAGGATGATTATGATTTGATTAAGATCGCCATGTTGTATGCTATGGAATCGGATCTTCAAAATTGTTTTGAGGAGTTCGCCGGGCCCTTTGAGATTCTCGAGGAGATAAAAAACATGTTTCAGACTCAAGCCCGTTCTGAGAGATATGAGATCTCTAAGAAATTCTTTAACTACAAGATGGAGGAAGGGAGTTCCGTTAGTGAGCACGCCATTGAGATGACGGGCTACACTCAACGCCTTGAGCAACTGGATCGCAGGAGCTCAAGATTGACACTCCTAGCTACAAAAGTTTTGTAGTTGATCACAATCAGATTGGTTCCACTGATATGATCACTGAGCTCTTTGCTAAGATGAAAGTAGCGGAGGTGAACATCAAAAACAATAATCATGTGTTGATGGTCAACAAGCCCCCCACCTTCAAGAAAGGTAAGGGTGCAAGGAAGCCCTTCAAGAAAGGCGGCAAGCGCTTGCCCTCGCCGAGAGGAAGCTTCAGTCTGGTCCTAAGCCGGGACAGGTGCTTCTATTGCAAGGACAAGGGTCCTGAAGCAATCGTCCAAGTACTTAGCGGACAAGAAGGCTGGCACCATCAAAGGTATATTTGATATACATGTTATTGATGTTTTCCTTACTAGCCCTCGTTGTAGTGCCCGGGTATTTGATACCGGTTCGGTTGCTAATATTTGTAACTCAAAGCAGAGCTACGGAATAGACAATGACTTGCGAGGATGAGGTGACGATGCGTTGGCAACAGATCAAGAGTTGATGTGATGGCCGGCACGCTCTCCTTAGTTTTACCTTCGGGATTAGTTTTAAACCTTAATAAGTGTTATTATGTGCTGCTTTGAGCATGAACATTATTTACGGATCTTGTTTATTGCAAGACGGTTATTCATTTAAATCGGAGAATAATAGTTGTTCTATTTATATGAGTAACATCTTTTATGGTCATGCACCTATTGTTAATGGTTTATTTCTTCTAAATCTCGAAAGGGATGAAACACACATCCATAACATTGAGGCTAAGAGATGCAAAGTAGATAGTGATAATACTACTTATTTGTGGCTTGTCGTCTAGGTCATATTGGTGTAAAGCGCATGAAGAAACTCCATTCGATGGACTTTTGGAGTCTCTTGATTTTGAATCATTTGACACATGAACCATGCCTCATGGGCAAGATGATCAAAACACCGTTCTCGGTATGATGGAGCGAGCAACGGACTTGTTGGAAATCATACATACCGATGTATGCGGACCGATGAGTGTTTGACACGGTGGATATCGCTATTTTCTCACTTTTACCGATGACTTAAGTAGATATGGGTATATCTATTTAATGAAACATAAATCTGAAACATTTGAAAAGTTCAAGGAATTTCAGAATGAAGTGGAGAACCATCGTAACAGAAAGATTAAGTTTCTACGATCCGATCGTGGGCGAATATTTGAGTTATGATTTTCTCACGCATCTTAAAGCAAGCGAATTGTTTCGCAACTCACGCCACCGGAACACCACAGTGCAATGGTGTAATACGAGCAGCCGAATCGAACCCTATTAGATATGGTCCGATCAATGATGTCTCTTACTGATTTGCCGTTATCATTTTGGGGTTATGCATTAGAAACCGCTGCATTCACTTTAAATAGGGCTCCATCTAAATCCGTTGAGACGACACCGTATGAACTATGGTTTGGTGCTAAACCTAAGTTGTCGTTTCTTAAAGTTTGGGGATGCGAAGCTTACGTCAAGAAGTTGATGCCGGACAAGCTCGAACCCAAAGCGGAGAAATGCGTCTTCATAGGATACCCTAAGGAAACTATTAGGTATACCTTCTATCACAGAACCGAAGGCAAAGTGTTTGTCGCAAAGAACGATTCCTTTCTTGAGAAGGAGTTTCTCTCGAAAGAAGTGAGTGGGAGGAAAGTAGAGCTAGACGAGGTTATTGAACCTTCTTTTGAATTTGAGAGTAGCACAGCACCTGAAATTGTTCCAGTGCCGCCTGCACCAACAATAGAGGAAGCTAATGACAAGGATCATGAAGCTTCGGACGATGCTGCTACTGAACGTCGCAGGTCGACAAGGTCGCGTGCCCCTCCTGAGTGGTACGACAACCCTGTCTTGACTGTCTTGTTAGTAGAAGACAGTGAACCTACGAACTATGAGGAAGCGATGATGAGCCCAGACTCTGAGAAATTGCTAGAAGCCATGAAATCCGAATTGGGATCCATGAGCGAAAACCAAGTATGGACTTTGGTGGACCCTCCTAGCGACCGAAAGGCCGTTGAGTGCAAATGGATTTTCAAGAAGAAAACGGACGCGGATGGTAATGTTACCGTCTATAAAGCACGGCTTGTCGCGAAAGGTTTTCGACAAGTTCAAGGTGTTGACTACGATGAGACTTTCTCTCCCATAGCGATGTTTAATTCCATTCGGATTTTATTAGCAATTGCTGCGTTTCATGATTATGAAATTTGGCAGATGGATGTCAAGACTGCGTTCCTCAATGGCAACATTGATGAAGAGTTGTATATGATGCAACCCGAAGGTTTTGTCGATCCTAAGGATGCTAATAAAGTATGCAAACTTCAGCGTTCCATTTATGGACTGAAGCAAGCATCTCGGAGTTGGAACCTTCGTTTTGATCAAGTGATCAAGAGCTTTGGATTTGTTCCAAATTGCTACGAAGCTTGTATCTACAAGAAAGTGAGTGGGAGCTCGGTGACATTTCTGGTACTATATGTGGATGACATATTAATTATTGGAAATGACATTAACATGTATGATGTGAAGAGTTATTTGAACAAGTGTTTTTCAATGAAATACCTAGGTGAAGCTGCTTATATATTGGGCATCAAAATCTATAGAGATAGACAAAGACGCCTGATAGCTTTAAGCCAGAGTACATACCTAGACAAAGTTCTGAAAAGGTTCAGAATGGATAAGGCAAAGAAAGGTTCAGTGCCTATGTTGTCAGGTAAGATATTGAGCAAGGCTCAGTGTCCAGCTACGGTAAATGATAGGGAAGCTATGAGCAAAGTGCCTTATGCCTCGGCCATAGGTTCTATCATGTATGCCATGTTGTGTACTAGACCGGATGTGTCCAATGCTCTTAGTTTGATGAGTAGATATCAAAGTGATCCAGGAGTGGAACACTGGACAGCCGTGAAGAACATCCTAAAGTACCTAAATAGGACTAAAGAAATGTTCTTAGTCTATGGGGGTGATGAACAGCTCGTCGTAAAAGGTTACGTCGACGCTAGTTTCGACACCGACAAGGATGATTCCAAATCTCAGACAGGATACGTTTATATTTTGAATGGAGGAGCTGTGAGAATTTGCAAGCAAAGCGTGATCGTGGGATCTACAAGAGAAGCGGAATACATGGCTGCCCGAGCGTCAAGTGAAGGAGTTTGGATCAGAAACTTCATCACTGAGCTTGGCGTGGTTCCAAGTGCATTGGACCCACTAGAGATATTGTGTGACAACACTGGCGCCATAGCACTCGCTAAGGAACCAAGATATCATCCAAAGACCAAGCATATCAACCGCAAGTTTCATATAATCCGAGATTATATAGCAGATGGAGATCTGAAGATTAGCAAAGTACATACAGATCTGAATGTCGCAGATCCATTGACTAAACCTCTTCCGTGTAAAACATGATCAGCACCTCGATTGCCATGGGTGTGAGATTGTTGCCAAATGTAAACTAGATTATTGACTCTAGTGCAAGTTGGAGACGTTTGGAATGATGCCATAGAGGCAATAATAAAGATGTTATTATTATAATTCTTGTTCATGATAAAGTTTATATTCCATGCTAGAATTGTATTAAGTGGAAACATTAATACTTGTGTGGTTTGTGAACAACACCGTGTCCCTAGTACGCCTCTATGGACTAGCTCATTGATCAATGATGGTTAAGGTTTCCTAACCATAGACATGAGTTGTCAATTGATAATGAGATCATATCATTGGGAGAATGATATGATGGATGCGGACCAAACTAAGCGAAGCAATTAGATCGTGTCATCGTGTTCGTCTTTGCGAAGCTTTTCTTATGTCAAATATTGTATTCCTTAGACCATGAGATAATACAACTCCACGGTATCGGAAGAAAGCTTTGAGGTCATCAAACGTCATCCTATGAGAGGGTGATCATAAAGGTGTCTCTCGGTGATCGGAAAGTATCATTGGTTGTATGTATCGAGATGGGATTTGTCCCTCCCAAGTCGGAGAGATATACTTGGGCCCACTCGGTGTCGATATCAACACCGCTTGCAAGCATGTGGTTAAGGAGTTAATCACAAAGTGATATCGGATTACGAACGAGTAAAGTACTTTAACGTGAACGAGATTGAACTAGGTATGACGGCATCCGACGATCGAATCTCGGCAAGTAAAATATCGCGAGAAGGGAATATATATATGGGATTGATTGAATCCTGGCATCGTGGTTCATCCGATATGATCATCGATGAATGTGTGGAGTCAATATGGGTTTCCAGACCCGCTGATTATTGATAGAAGATCATGTCGCATATTCTCGAACCCAGGTCACACACTTAACGTGTCTCGACGCTAGGATAGATTGGATAATTGGTTTATGAGTTTTTGTTCGAGTCTCGGATGGGATCCGAACATCACGAGAGGTTCGAAATGGTCCGAGAATAAGATTCATATAAGGCAAAGCAGTTTTTGGAGTTCGAATTGTTCCGGGTTAATCGGTATTGTACGAAGCTTCTAGAACCTTCCGGAAGGGGACCAACGTGGCCCCACCTTCCGGAGGGGGCATGGTCCTATGAGGGAGTGCCCTGGTCAGATTGGGCAGGGGCACAAGGCCCCATAGGGCCCAGCCGCCAAGAGAGATTTAAACTCTAGATAGAGCTTCTAGAAGGGGGTTTCTTGCCCCCACTCTTCCTCCTTGGGGCCGCTGCCTTGGCTTGGGGAGGGTTAGGCTGCGCCCACCCCTCTATATATAGAGGGCTGGGGCGCACCAACCCCCACACCTTCCCTCCAACCCTAGCCGCCTGCTGCCCTCCTCTCCCTCCCGATCGCTTGTAGGCGAAGCCTCACGCAGAAATTCTCCACCAATTGCACCGCCCGTCGTTGTAGATCCAACCCATCTCTCCACCATACTTGCTGGACCAAGGAAGGAGGAGACGTCGAGGTGCCGCACGTGTGCATCTCACGGAGGCATCGCCACTTGTGGTGCTAGATCGGATCGGATCGCGAGGAGGAGAAGCGAGTACGACTACATCACCCACGCCCGATTTAACGTTCCGCTATGCGAATCTTCAAGGGTATGAAGATCTAATCCAATCTCTCTCGTTGTTTGCATCTCCTAGATTAGATCTTGGCTTTCCCTCTGTTCGCATCCGTAGAAAATTTTGATTTACTATGCCACGAAACCCTTCACTTACGCTTCCACCGCCCGTCGTTCTAAAGAGCACCACGCGACCACCACGGACGCGTCAGATATGGTAATGTCGTCGTTTAGGGGACCGACGATGTCTATTGTAGGATGATGAATAGAGAAGGAAAAACGAACCTAGGTAAGAGAGAAGCTAAAATGTTGCGATAAACAAGGGAGACAGAGGAGTATTTTATAGGCCAAACGTGACATGGCGTGTCATCAAAAAAGCGTGTACGGATACAACATGGGAGAGACGTTTTACCATGCGAATGGGACCAACCACACGATCGCCGGACATGAAGACCCGCGTACGGCGAGAGTTTCCGTTGCCACTTCGGCTCCCGGTCGTCAGAACCCGTAGCGGGCGAGGGTCTTCGCTGCTAGATCAGCTCCGGCCCACGAGAACCCACGATGGACGAGGGTTTCGACTTCCACGCCGGCATCGGACCAACTCCATGACCCGGTGGGTGCAGCGCACCTGTCTCCTCCTGATCCCTGTCACGGAGCGCGCTCCCGCCCGCGTTCGCTAACACTGGGCCCAAACCGCGTGTGCGACCCACCGTCCAGCAATACGGGACAGGAAAGGGTGCGCGATTTCTCTGCGGCAAGGAATCTCGGGCCACAGAGCCCGCCTCCGCGGGAGAGTGGGGCTATGTGGTGATGTCGCTGCTTGTCCTCCTGGTCGTGCATCCCACAGCCAGAAAGAATTGGAAAGACTTCTATAGCAGATATAGCCAAAACTTTAATGCACTATTATTGACCCCAATAGGTAAAGATGTTTGATGTTGTTTCAGTGGTCATTATAACACTTTTCTTGGTACTTTATTTTCATTGAGTGTGGTCTTATGATGTTTGTTAGCCTTTACATCGATGAGGGGATGTTGAAATTGATCTCATGGTAAAAAATGGTAAGAATAATAGGGGAGGCTGAGTCTCCCCCTCTCACGTGCATTCCTTGAATGAGGGCAGCCAAAACCAATTTTTTTTAGGGAAACATTCAGGACTCCGTCCTGCTGCAAACTTTATTAATCAAATAATTGTTACATCGTCAATTAATAAAGCAACAATAAAATCCGGTGGTTCATCTACCTAAATAGAAGGGAGTGATCCCGTCCCACTCGCTAAGCAATCTGCAACACCATTTGCCTCCCTATTACAAAAACTAAACTCACATTTAGAGAAAGTAGATGCTTGCACATAAATATCCTCAAACAAAGCCGCTGCTGCCGTCGATGAGAAGAAACCTGATTGAAGCATTTCGATGACCTGCAAACAATCATATTGAATGATAATTCGAGCACATCCAAGCTCATTTGCAAGAGCGAACCCTCTACTAACAGCACGAGCTTCAAGGGTATTTGCATCAATAGCATACCGGACTGGGTCACTACTCGCTGCAATAAAAATTCCCTTGTCATCTCGAATCACAGCCCCAATTCCCTCTCTAAAATTTTCCAGACTGAAGCTCCCATCTGCATTAACTAGAACATAGTTCTCCTTTGGTCTTGTCCAAGTGCTTTTCTTTTTTTCAGCGGATTTTCTCAACACCCGTATATTATATTTTGTAATTACTCAGATGGACATAGCAGCAATGACAGAAGATGGAACCTTTTCATCATGGACCCATTGCCTTCTCATCCACAAATATACCAAGTTGTCGTCTAAATTTTTTTTTACATCCACAACATGCTAATGTACCAATAGTTCTTCTAGAACCGCACTTCCAGCTCTATTAACTTGCAGAGCATCTTGAATAGTTTATAACAGCCCTAACCTCGACCAAACTTCCTCTACATGTTTACATTCAAAAAGAACATGTTTTATCGTCCTTGGTCCTTTAGCGTATATAACAGAAGAGGAGGTTGTTCCATCTCTCTTATACCTAGCCGCCGCAACACCTCCGCCTCCTCCATAGGCCGGTTCCCCCTCCTCCGGCCAGTCTCGCCGGCATTGGGAGGAGTGGGGAACCCGATCTATGGGTGGAGTTTTCAATAAAATAGTATTTTCACAAGATTACGTTATATTTCTTGGCATCTATGCCAATGGAGATGGTATCGTTCGCAATAAGTGATCTTCGGCTCTTTGTTCGATGGCGAGATTTTCCCAACATCAATGGTGGTGTTGTAAGATTAATATTCTATAGGTACATGTTTTCAGATCTTGATTCGCCAGATCGATCTTGGATTTTCTCTAATGGTTGCCACGAGGAGGATTGTCCTTACAATTTTTGTCCCGGCTGCTACGTCCTCGATAATGGAGATTCGTGTTCTCGACTCTCCCGCGATGTCGACTAAGATGTTCGATTTTTCCCCCTGAAATATTGGTGATGGTACTCTTGTCGATGTTGACGGATTACTCTAATGATTGCATGCATGTATGTAGCCTTGGCAGGTATGCATGTTACTACCTAGTCAGTGATACACCACACCTCTGAGACTGAAGGAATTAAAATAGGCAGGTACGCATGTTATCCTCTTGGTTCAACCCTATGGGTTCATGCGAAACACGTACACACCTCACAAATCAAGCATGGTTGGTCTATAATTCGGTACAAGCTCCTTGAAATTGTACATCTGGTAACTTCTAAAACAAAGAAAACTTTTAGCATTATATCAAGTAACCCAAATATCAATCACTTAGGTTCATTTAAAAAGCCCCTCACTCGACACAAATCATAGTAATACAGCCATACATGAGACAACTTTTCACATGTTGTACTTATTGCCAGCTGCCATAGATAACTAGATATATAGCTCAAAGGTATTGAAACCTGAAGGAATTGCAACCTCACGGCCGCGGAACCTGACAATTCACATGAGAGTATGATTTAGCGCGGTGACATCTTTGGGCTAAAGTTGTGCCCAATTAGATGGAACAAGTTATAGTTAGTGGAAATGTTTTGGTTGCAAACAAAGGAACACGTGAACGGCATTGTAGTTCTAAGTTTTATGCACAACAACGGATATTATCCATAAACACATACTCATAATCACTAACCATGTGGATCTTATTCGTCCGACTTTGAGTCTTTATAAGCTTTCCAGGCTTCTTTTGCACCGCTAGTTACATACATAACAAAGGTGAAGGTTAGACATAATACTACAAATATCGTTGATAATTAAAAACCTATACAAGTGCATATGTTCCACCATCCAAACTTGCATGATACTATTCGCTACTATGTAATTAACCAGCAGTGCTGAACTGCTGATCGGATTTTGAAGGTTAGACATATGTAATTATTGCATATTACATAGCTAATGTGCAGGGTGAAATACAAGTAGTTAATGAGTTAAGCAAATGATGCATGCATAGAGGGTAACTTCCAAAGAAGTAAAATTCCAAACAAACTGAAAATCCAGCTGGATGGGCACTCACGGCTCGCCCATTGCTTTTGAGCGCAACAGGTCTAGCATTATGCTTGGAAGGAACCTACTGAACGTCTTGGCAAGGTACTGCTCCAACCCACAGATATCTCTACCATGCTCAAGAGTATTGCGCATAAACTTGACAAGACCCCCCGCATTCGTTTCATATTCAAAAGCAGGATCCTGGTTAAGATTATTGTGCCAGTACACATCCAAGAGAATAGTGCATCGCGCTTCTGATTTCTTCACGATGTTTGTCCAATCATCAGGATCATATACAGTCGGTTTTTCCACCATAACAGAATGATCCGTTAGGCTACCACGGGGTTCAAGTGTACGCTTCAGCTTGTTTAAAAAGTTACGACGAGCAGACGAGGGCATGATGGCAGGATGATAACTCAAATGCTCCATGTCACATTTATCCCCAACATTCTCTCTTTCCATTCGTCGCAATAATTCTTCGAACTCTTCAAAGTGAGCCGGCAAACGACCACCAATCTTGTAGTGCGAGATGAGTATTTCACCAACTTTGCGTATGTCATTGGCCATAGCCTGAAGAGGTCTTGCCCTCACATCAAATTCTACTGGTTCTTTCAGTACCATTATGAACATTGCCTTAGACTCCCAAGGCTTAATGACCCGAATGTCATCCGAACCAAATCCGCCATTCCAGGTTCGATTATTTGAATGAGCATCCAATATAACAGCAATTAAGGTCTGGAACAGAAGCCTGCCTTGCGCTGTTGTGTCTACAATAATGTCTAGCACAGATGTCTCCATAGGCTGCACCACAGGATTATTCTCCAAAAATCCCCTGAGGTTATGGATACTGCGCACACACACAAAATGTCGTAATGTTATTTATATATAAAAAAAGGTTTTTGGTTATCTTTTAGCAAGAGATATGGTGTGTCTGACCTCTTTGGACAGCCGATATAAGGATTGCATATGGTTTTTATTATTGCAACTTCATCATGAAAATTTGTACCGGCTTCGATTCTTGGCGCATCAAGTAAAGCAAGCCTTAAGCCAATCCGACCTTTGGAATAATAGTTAAGGCTGATGCATATAAAGAAGCACAGTTACACAATGTAAATAGACCTAAAAAACAGAACCCGGCATAATGTCAACTAGTAAATAGTAATAATTGGTCATCTCAATTGCTTATCCATTCATCAGTTTACACATAATTTGCTTGTCCCAACATGAATTAATTAAATGAAACATTGAATACAAAAATAAGGTTAAAAATCAGGCTTAATACAAAAACATTGAATGCAACATGAGTAGTAGGGAACTAGGATTAATTAGTAGGGAACTAGGATTAATTACAATGCACAATTAAGATTTCATGCATTGATAGTATCATAATCAAATTTAAAGCTCTAGTGCTAGCAGGGTATCGATTGCATGTGATACCAGTCGCCAATCCCGAAGACAAGCGACAAAAATAAGTAAACCTTGGTGTAGATCGGGATACGTGTCTGTTCACTGACGCCAGGCGGCCGGCCACCACCGCCGCCCAGGTGCGATGCGCCAGGGGCTGGGTAGGAACTACACGGAGCGGCGCGGCTGTACGCGTGCGCTGGAGCTCTCGCCGCTCCTCGGCCCATCGAGCTCGCTGCTCCCGCAGCTCCTCGCCGCATCGGCATCGAGCTCGCCGCTCCTGAAGCTCTCGCAGCTCCTCGCCGCATCGAGCTCGCCGCTCCTCAAGCTCTCTGCGCTGCTCCTCAAGCTCTCGCCGCTGCTCCTCGCCGCGTCGATTCAGCTGCTCCTCCAGCTCGCGCACCTCCTCGCCCCATCGAGCTCGCCGCTCCTCAAGCTCTCGCCGCTGCTCCTCAAGCTCTCGCCGCTCCTCCGGCCATCGAGCTCGCTTCCCCTTTCCCATCTCCTCGATAATTCCCGTGGGCGGCGGCGGTGGCGCCGTCTTTTCCTTTTATAGGAGACCATCGAGTAGGGTTTACGGTAAAAGTAAAATCAGATCATGTTTTATTAACCGAAACCCCGTCTGATTAACCAGCTTCTTCGCCCAGTCAGTGTGGTTAACAGTTTTTTTTTTTTTTTGAGGAAACGGTGTGGTTAACAGTTGAACCGCCGTCTCCCTGCGCATAGTGGTGGGTTGCTGCTGCCATTGGGCTAAGAACCACTTTGTCAGAGTGGCAGCTTCTTCCTGGGCCAGATTTTTAAGCAACTGTTGGGCCTCTTTTTCCAACGATAGCCTTGGGCCTCTTTTACCACCCTGCAATTCTCTTTCTGAAAGCGGCGTGCCAGTTTTGTTCAAAAAAACAAAAAACGAGGAAAAATTGGAGTCAAACCAGAACTGCAGTGTGTCCCAATAACAAAGAATTATGTCAATAAGGAAGAAGAATTGCTCCAAGTTTCCTTGATCAGCAAACCTCACACGAAACGAAACGAAACGAAACTCATCCATGCATATACTAGAAACAAACACGTTTTGGAAAAAAGAACCAAGAAATCATCATCGATCGAATAGTTTGATAATTAAGAAAAACCATCAATATGCTGTGCGATTAGACGAGTGATTGTACTGCTTCCAGGCTTCCAGCACACAAATTAAAGGATGATCAGCGTGTGTTTCTGACAAGGTAGGAACCACTCACATGGACAGCATCATATCCGGGGCACGCCGGCGCCGCTAACCTCGCCGCCGGCTCGAGCTCCCGGGTCTAGGCACGCCGGCGCGAAACTCAGCCAGCTGAGACCCTCAGTTGGTGCACGCATGACGCTGGCCCGTCGTCGTCGTCGTCGTACGTGGAAGAAGGCGCGCCGACGGGCATGGTGGCAAGACAGAGAACCGCGATCGACCGACGGCTTTAATTTAAGCCAGTCCGATCCTCGCCGGCCTGCCGATCGAGCTACTGGCCGCTGCCGAATGAGCTGGTGGTCAGCCATAGCCTGGAGGTGTCAACGTGCAATCGGTATGATGCATATGCTACTGCCAGCCTGCCTGTGCATCCACTATACAAAATGGTCTATGCATGATTTTGCTAGCCAGCTACGCGTAGGAGAGGGGCGGCAAAACGGAGAGAAATACACACATGCTGTCGATCGGTCGTCTTCTTGCTGTTGGTTCTTAGGCTAGAGCCCAAATAACCGGCGGGTAAAATGTGGAGATCTTGGTATTTTCTGCGAAGGCTGCATCCTCGATCGACAGCGAATGTATTACATTTTTAGTGTAATTGTATAAAAACAGTTCAAGAGTCACGCTGATTTTTTCGTAAACAAGCCCATCTGAGTGCGACTTTTGAAAACGAGGTTAGGTGACGTTTCACGGCCGGAGCGGTTGGGCCCTTTTTTTTCTTATATTTTTAAGGGTCGTACTAAGCGTCCTCTGGGGAATAATTCTTAAATATCCCCCGGTCCTCCTGCTGACACGTATCTCCAAAAACCCAAAATTTCCGTTTTTGCTACAAATATTTTCGTTTGCTACAAATAGTCCTGCTTTTGCTACATGTAGCAAAAAACGGTTCGGTCCCAAAAATAGAAAAACAAACTGGACCTCGCCGGAGACCTCGTCGTCGATCGGGTAGCAAAAAGGTTATGCTAATGTAGCATATCTGACCTCGCAGGAGACTTGCCGAAGGCTTTCGCCGGAGACCTCGTCGGAAACTATAGCAAAATAATTGTGCTAATGTAGCAAAACATAAGAACAATTGTAGTAAAAAAGTTTAGCATATGTAGCAAAAAAATGACTTCGCCGGAGACATCGCCCCAGATCCGTAGCAAAAAGACTCGGTAGCAAAAGCTATACGCTATTATAGCAAAACCAGTAAAAGATTGTAGCAAAAAATCTGCTAATTTAGCAAATCCGATTTTTCAAGAGGCCTCGCTGGAGAATTTGACCGCAGATAGCAACGCTGCTCGCCGTAGATAGCGACGTCTCTCGCCGCATGTAGCAACATCACTCGTGTAGTATGTAGCAAAGTAGCACCTTGCGGCAGCTGTGGCGGGAGGTTCATGAAAGCACCTACCTTGCGCGTAGGTAGCAGCAAGTGACAGAACCAGCAAGAGGCGTACGTAGGTAGCAGCAGCGAAATCAGCAGGAGGCGATGCAGTGTCATACGTAGGTAGCAGCAGCGAAATCAGCAGCAGACTGTGTGGTGTCATACGTAGGTAGCAGCAGCGAAATCAGGAGCAGGCAAGGTGCGGTGCCATAGCTGCCTTACTCGCTGTGAGAGATGGGAGAAAGGAGAAAGATGAGTGGAGGAAAATAAGTGGAGGAGAAGCACCCTGGGAAGAGATAAGACTATGTGGGCCAGTACATCACCGACCCTTCTGCTTTGGTTTAATACGGAACGAAATATGTACACACGTTGAGTCTGAAAAAAGCTAGCGAACGCGCGCGACAGTGATCCGGGGGATCGAATCGGGGAAAATGTATCATTTTCCTATTTTTAAGCGGTTGAGTATTTGAGTGTGCACACGGACTTGGTTGCTACACCCTCCGTTCCCTATTATAAAAAAGCTCTCGATATATCAAAACTTTTTTTCTGCAAAAATTTCACCGATTCATTAATAATTATTAACCACTGTATAAAGATGTCTAAAGTACTAAAAATTATAAATGATTGTGTAGACAAGTTAAAACGAATCTACATAATACAATCCAAAAAAAAACATGAGAAATTCTTATAATTTGAAACGTATGCATGGGTGTACTCAGTTAACATGACAAGCCCATGTCCCTCTCTCTTTCGAAACGGATATATAGATATGGGTAATGATACCGTTCCCCCGGGGGATCGATCTCCCGGGTCGCTCTCACCTCGCCCGTGTGTCGTGGGTGGGTCCAGGTGCGTACGTGGTACCGTATCCTCTTCCGCATTGGATGAATCGATCGTATACAGTAGAGCAAGTAGCTGTCGCTCCTGCCTGAGAAGACACCACCGCCGTGGGATCCGGCCCACCGGAGCATGCAGCTGCTGTCGCTGCCGCCAGAGCAGGCACCCGCCGTCTTCCCGCCATGGCCGGCCTTGCCGCAGTCCTGCCGTTTGTGCTGCGTGTGCCGATGTTGAGGAGGTCGTGGGCGCCTTTCCTCCATGGCCTCGCTCCAGCGAAGTTGCTCAGCCGCGCAGCGGTGTTTGCTACCCAAGAACACTGGTGTTGCTACTGAAGATCACCAGCGCTGCTGCGTACGTCGTCGAAGTTTGCTACATGGGGTCGTCAGCGGTGCTACGTGCGGCGGCGGTGGTGCTACAAGTGGCATCGTGTTTTGCTACATGCGGCCGACGGTGGTGCTACCTACTGCCACCACCGCTGCTACCTACGGCGTTGAGGTTTGCTATGTCCAGATGGGCGGTGGTGCTATAAGTGTATCTTTGTATTTTGCTACAATATCTCCGGCGAGGTGTCCGACCAGGTCGGATTTGCTACAATATGATACTCTTTTTGCTACATACGATTTTGTGGTTTTGCTACATTGGCGTAAAGTTTTTGTTACACGGTCTACAGCGAGGTCTACCGGCGGAAGTCTCCGACGAGTCTCCGACGAGGCCGGATATGCTATATTAGCACAATTTTTTGCTACAAGGTCGTCGGCGAGGTTTCCGGCGAACTCTCCGGCGAGGTCTAGTCTGTCTATTCTATTTTCTAGACCAAACAGTTTTTTGCTACATGTAGTAAAAGCGAGACATTTTGTAGCAAATCGGAGTAATTTGTAGCAAAAGCGAAAATCTAAACAAAAAAAAAAGGACACGTGTCAAGTAGGAAAACGGGGGATCGGGGGGAGTTATCCCCCAGGGGACGCGTAGGGCTGGCCTATAGATATGCCCTCCAACTCTATGCATCCCTTAACCACTAATTCTTGTACCATGTAGTGTCGTTCGTGGGTGTGGAACATCCGGTAGCCGGCCGTGAAAACTGTATATCGCTCCAATACAAAGGGAGAAGGCAACAACCAGAAGGGTACAACACATTTGTATGGGGTCAAAGGAAGTGCCACTAGTACATATTTGTTATTTATAGATGATAGTGCACTAGTAGTACGTCACGATAAGTATTTTTTCACAAACTGACCGCTTTATGTAACTAATCTCACATCTAACTCCTATAAGAAGCTATTTCGGAATTTGATCCCTCCCTCCGGCACTAATTAAAGTGGAGCTGAATCTATGCAGGTCGGCTCCACTTAAAATGGAGTCGGCCTAGGTTTGCTTCTCACTTTTAAGGCCTGTTCGGCAACGCTCTGGATCCTAACTCTACAGTCGAAACAAGGAGACCTCTCATTTTTTCTAAGATGCCGCCACCCTATTTTATCGCTACTACATGCACGCACCATCGCATCATGCAAGATGAGCAAGGAGTAAATATGGTCATCGCATCATGCAAGATGCACAAGGAGTAAATATGGTCTGACAAAGTTCGGCCGTGGCACTGCAAAATTCAGCAATACTGACACATTTCCTGCAATATCAACGTATAATTAGCATTTAAATCTGTAGTTTACGTGAATCTAGGAGCTTTAAGTACATTGTGCATGTTCATTGACACTTTGGAACGACTCTCCACCACAACGATCCAACGATGATGAATGGGATGGTAAAGCCACCCGGTGAGGAAAAATCCACACTCATCATAACAAACTACAAAGTTCATAGAAACTTTTCCGGCGTATCAACATTCCAAGTTGCTGGTCCTCCAGTATGTAGATGATAAAAAATGTACTTTGGAGTTTATTACCAACGGTCACAAAGTTTAGTATGATCACAACTAGACAAAATGTGATATTAATTACTAAGTAGGGCAACAATCAGTCATCATATGAAGTAAATAACATAAATTCCAATAATGTAAAATATTCAAAAATCTTGCACTATATTATTTTTGAAAGTACTATGAACAATGATACAAACTTGTGTATGTGAAAAATGTGCATGTGTTGAAAGATAAGCAATGCTCATGCAAAAGGAGGGAATTATTCCTAAGCATTGTTGGTCAAGAAAGATTTCTAGGAGAGACTTGAGACTTGCATCACTTCACCCGGAAATCAGAATAAAACAAGATAACCCCTTCGCCGAGGAAGCAGGGATTAACTTGTGGTAGTGCTAGCCAAGTTGTTGCTAGCTTTTGGAGGGTGTCCTCCTCCTAGTCGGTTAGGGTGTCACTTGGGAGTCTCCGTGGTTGTGAAGGAGCAAAGAGTTTGTGAAGGCCGAAGGTCGTCTACTTCGTCTTAAAACGCGCCGCTCTCGGGGGCGGCACGGGCGAAAACCTAAGTCGTCGCCGCCCCCGAATCCTCCTCCCCCGCTGCCATCGGAGGACGCCGGTGGGCTAAGCCCGGCCATCCGACGGTGGCGGCGGGGCTGTCTCCTCGCATGGTGGCTTCTCCCCCGCAGGGAGCCCCTTGGGCGCTTGATGGTTGTCGCCCCGATGGCGATCTAATGGCGGCGGGGTCTGGAAGTTGGGGCGGCGGCCTCTGGCTTTGATGGCGGTTCTCCCTCGGCGGATGGTGGCACGGGTCGCATCTGCTGGCAGGGACGCGGTCCTAGGGTTTCTCTCACGCCAAGACGAAAATCTATCTTCAGCCCGTTTCCATAGATCTGGTGGCAGTATCGTGTTCTGGAAGGCTCTGCCGGCGAACTCCCATGGGTGATCCATGCCTGGAGATTGCTGGAACGGATGGGATTCGGTCGCGCGCAACCGTTGTTTTTCTGACCGTTTGGTTTCAAAGGGAGCGAGGTAAAGCTCTGCAGTCTGTTGCCATCGTGGAACATGTCTTTAGTTCCATGGTGAAGTCCATGTGCGGAGAATGTCATGGAAGCCAAGATTTGTGGACTAGCTATGGTGGCTCGAGTCCTGGTGGCGATGAGAAATTGGCTTGGTGATTCGTGAATTGTAGCAGCGGCATCAGAAAGTGGGGGTGGCATCACAAGAGGAGTTCACAGTCTTACCTTGCAGGATGAAAATCCAAGGCCTAGCCTTAATTGGTTGTGCCTGGCAATGACCTTGTTGAAGGCATTGTTTTGTGAGCGAGGACTTTCTCCAGGGTGAAAACCTATGATCTTTGATCAGGCAATGACGGTGCTTGTGCTTTGTTTCATTCTTGAAGGCGTCGCTATTGAAGATGTTGGACTTCTGCTGTTGTTCTGGTGGGGCTAGTGTCGCTGCTACTAAGGGTCTAATCGATGTAGCTGGACTTTTATTTTTTGTAATTCTTCTTCCTTTTTTCGGCTGTGTGCATCCATATTCCCAATAGGGTATGCGTTGTTGCAGATGCTGGGTATAATTGGTATCCGTGTGATATTAATATATGCTCATTTTCAAAAAAAAAAAACTTTGTCTTAAGATGTACCCCTACCAATTGGTCATGTCAAGAAGGTATAGATGGGTCTTAAGTTTTGAATATAAATATACCGCCTAGCCTCTTTCTATTAGATCGATCTTTTGAGATAATTGACTAGTGCATAAATCCTTTATGATATTAGAGCCAAGAGGTCTTGAGTTTAAGACCCTGCTCACGTAGAATTAAAAAAGAAAGATTCGGTGGCATATTCCTATCCCACGGTAAAGACTAAAATAGCCTAGACATGAGGAGGAGTGTTGAATATAAATATACCGTCTAGCCTTTTTCCATAAGATCGGTCTTTTAAGATAATTGGCTAATGCATAAATCTTTTATTAATCACTGGAGATTTTGTATCATAGCCTCCTTGAATGAGGACATAACAAAAACTATCCGAGCCTATCCCTAGGCCGACTGTGACGTGGAGCATTAGCCATGCTCTTATTACAAGGGGTCTGACGATTTAAGTTGCAGACGTGGATCATCTATGTTCAAATTACCCTTGTTACACGAGGCAATGACAAGCTAGCAGGCGAGGACGACATTTGACTTAGCTCACAGCATGTATACATGCATGCATACTTTTGGATCCAGTGACTTCACATGTTACATTCTTACCTTTTATTGGAATATACAATCACCTGTAGATGAGACGTCGTGATACATTGCACCGCCGCCTGTTCGCGTGACGCTTGCTATTGTGACATGGGCATGGTGGTTGGACAACTTGTCCTCCTCACCTTCTTAATTTATGTTTTGTACAAGACGAACTTGTTACTCCAAAGATTACCAAATCATGTTTTGTACTGTGGCACCTACTAGCCATTTGTACACATCTCTCCTGCTTTGCTGGCGTGTTTGTTGTTTTGCATTAAAAACCTGGGGATCGGAGTGAATAATTCACCTCCAAAAAAATATACTACCTCCTTCATGGTTTGCAGGGCGTCTAATCAAATTTGAGTATTTTCAAAACTGCAACGTTTCTAGGCGCATAAGAATTAATTGTTAATTAATATGACACATTTTCTCCCAACTTTTTATGTATGCAACAGTTTTCCACCAATACATACGTCTTAACCGCTCACTAATAGGCCTAATTTTAGCCAATACGTACACGCCTAGGTCCATGAGATTTTTGTAGAACGCCCTTCAAACCGTGAAGGACGAAGTATACTCCCTCTGTTTGGGTGTTTGGGGTTATAAGTCCTACGCATATATCTAGGTCGTTAATTCGACTAATAAAATATAACTTATATACACAACAATTATACCATTAGAAATAAAAAATATAGCATCTAAAGTCTTTAATGGTATAATTTTTGTGTTATTCTATTTATACTTTATTAATTAAATTAGCAACCTAGTTAACCGTGTCGTGACCTATAATCTTAAAGGAGAGAGTAGGTACTAAAAAAATATGGGATGAATGATTTTTTTTATCAAATTAAAATAAGAAGGGGGAAACCTGTGGAGTGGGCTAGTATGTTCTCGCTTCTGTGGTCTCGCCGCGAACGCACATCCTCTCCTCCCCGTCGGCTTCGTTGTTGGCGCAGTAGGAGGAGGACATACTAGTCCAGGCTGGGACGAGATGAGGAGGCTCATGGATCAGCGGCGGCGCGACGGGGACCCTATTCCGCTCCTGGCAAGCCTCCTGCTTAGCCTGCAGATCTACGCCGTTCCTACCCGCAGCGTCGGCGCCATCGCCACCGCCGCCTCCTGCACGACCCGCGGCGGGAGACACGACGTCCAGGTCACCATGCGCGCCTCCGACCTGCCCTGCGTCTCCTCCCTCTAGGTCTACTGCTCAGGCGCCTCCTCCGCCGTGGCACCCTACATCGTCGCCACGGAGGCCGACATCATACTCCTCGGCGTCGCTGTCCGCGGCAACCCGGTCCGCTTCAACGCAGGGTACGAGTATTTCATCTACAAGGTGGGGGCAGGGGGGTCTTCTTCCCTGGAGTTGCTTCCGGAGAACGCCCTCCTCTCCTCGCTCGACGACTCGCGTGTCGGCATACTCCGCTGCCACCGCCGCGACGACGACTCCGACGACTTTTACCTGGTCGCCGCGCTCTGTCACACCTACTCGCCCGGGGAGTACCGCCTGCATCTATACAGCTCCGGCACGACCACCAAGCCGCCCTTCTCCACCAACCAGTGACAGCACGTCAACCACAAGGTGATCACCGTGGGAGGGGAATCCGGCAACATGGGCTGGGTTGACCTCTGGAAGGGCGTCCTCCTCTGCGACGTGCTCCGCGAGGACTCCCGGCTCCGCTACGTGCTGCTGCCAGGCAGGAGGCTGGAAGGCTGCCCGAGGAGCGCACGGGACATTGCCGTCATCAATGGCCGCATCAGATACGTAGAGCTGCAGATACGGAGAGGTTCCGGCTGGGCGGTTGGTGTGTGGAGCACGACGACTGCCACTGATCCTTCTTGACATGACCAACAAGACACTGCAAGGAGTTGCCGAGTTCACCGCCGATAGAGTCCCGGGATTCAGTTTCACGTATACACACTGTGCGGCTTCCCGGTATCTCTGAATAATATGGCTCCAGGTAACTATATATGTACTCCCTCCGTTTAGAAATATAAGATGTTTTAGGTTTATGAAGGAGATGTATCTAGACATGTTTTAGTGTATAGGTTCAAATGAATCTAGACACTAAAATATGTTTAGATACACCTCCTTCATAAACCTAAAACATCTTATATTTCCAAACGGAGGGAGTATTATACAAGCGTGTGCTGTGAACAATATAACTCAGCCCTGCTTAAGTGCCATGTTATTTATAATAGGAGTACTATAAATACTATTATATTTGGGTCACCAAGGCATTCCCTATAAACTCCAGGAAATGCCCAAACATGGCCTTGAAAAAGTGGTGTCATTAATTGCTGTATGCAAATGATGCATAGTGGACAGCGGCAAAACAACACAAGTTGGTTATTGCCTGCAATAACATAAGATTAGTCAGCTGCTATGTCTTAATTTTTGAACTACTATAAGTTAGCTAGTGGAACATGGCTGTTCAAGTTGTTGTAGACAAGTTGCATAAACCTCTATAAAAAGGAAGGCTCGTGCACCCTACCATTGAGATTAAGTCGTTCTAAATAAACAAGATTTGTAGTCTCTCCTTCCCTTGCTAAATACCTCTGCTCCTGAAAACAGGGCCTATAATTTTTTTCACATAGTCAAACAATGTAAAGTTTGACCAAGTGTATATAAAAAACCAACAACAACTATAATACTATATACATACCATATGAAAATATACTCCAGGATGTATCCAATGATACTGTGGATGTTAATAGTTTTTCCTAGTACAAGCTTTCGTCAAACTTTATGTTGTTTGACTTTGGAAAAAAATTATAGGCCTTCTTTTTAGAAACAGAGGTAGTAGGCGGTAGAGCCTTTGTTTCGTCAATGAAAAGCCTTGTTGATGTCTACACGTGGACCAAAGCGAGCCCTACCCTTAGTTTGTCCTGGGACTTTTGCCCAACTACCCAAACTATGCACATAAAATTATTTTTTGAACATAAGACCAGGTGTACAGGTTAGACAAACCGGTTAGGTACCTAGGTAATGTTAGGAATAGACAACTTGTATTTCTCTAGGGGCCAAAGGCCACAATATATAGTACATGTACAGGTGGAAATATGCAGGAAAACCCCCTAACAAGTGGGGACATACATTATATAAATATACATCTAACCCCCCCCCCCCCTCCTCAAACTCATGGTGGCTCGACAACACTGAGTTTGGAGAGAAAGAAAGTATGTTGCGCAATAGTCTGTGCCTTCGTAAAGAAATCCGCCAACTGTAACTCTGAAGGTACATACTGAAGTGCAACAACCTGAGCCTACACCTGAGCACGTGTATAGAAAGCATCAACACAAATATGCTTGGTAAGCTCATGCTTGACCGGATCACGTGCAACACTAATAACGCACGTACTGTCAGACAAAATCAGAGTGGGTGTGGTAATAGAGACCCCAAAATCCGCAAGCAACCACCGTAACCAGGTCACCTCAGCAGTCAACAAGGCCATAGCACAAAACTCAGCCTCAACACTCGAACGGGAAACCGCTGTCTGTTTCTTCGTCTTCCAAGCAATGAACGAACCACCAAGAAACACACAGTAAGCAGAAAGTGAACGGCGATCCGAAGGATCACTCGCCCACATGGCGTCCGAATAGCACTGGAGCTGGAGGGAGATGGAACGAGGAAAGAAAAGGCGACGAGTGATCGTACCACGAAGGTAACGAAGAACACAGAGAAGATGACTATAGTGAACAGTGGTAGGAGCGGAAACAAACTGACTCAGAATATGAACAGGATAAGATATGTCAGGACGAGTGACAACAAGATAAACGAGACTCCCAACAAGATGGCGATAACGCGTCGAATCAGGAAGAGGATCACCATCGGTAGGGTGAAGCTTAACATTAAGCTCCATAGGGGTCTCAACAGTGCGCTCATCCCCAAGAGCAGTACGAGCAAGAAGATCCTGAATATACTTTTCCTGGGAGATGAAAAAGCCATCAGAGGTGGAGGAAACCTCAATCCCAAGAAAATAACAAAGAGGACCAAGATCAGTCATAAGAAACTGATCACGAAGACGAGCCTTAACAAAGGCGATATACTCAGGATCATCACCAGTAATGATCATATCATCAACATAGAGAAGAAGAAAAGTGCGTCCACGAGGAGAAGTGTGAACAAACAGCACTGGATCATGAGCACTAGGATAGAAACCAGCAGCAGTCACCACAGAGGCAAAGCGCTCAAACCAGGCATGAGGGGCCTGTTTGAGGCCATAGAGAGAACGCCGAAGGCGGCAAACCATCCCAGCGGGAACGGCATACCCAGGAGGAGGCTGCATATAAACCTCCTCACTCAACTCACCATTAAGGAAAGCGTTAAGCGTCAAGGGACATTGACATGAGCGAAGCGTTGACAAAGAAGAAGAGTGCGCACAGTGGTCATATGAGCCACGGGAGCAAAGGTCTCATCATAGTCACGACCGTGCTCCTGCTGAAAACCACGAGCCACAAGATGCGCTTTATAGCGCTCAAGAGATCCATCAGAGCGAGTCTTTATTTTATAGACCCACTTACAAGTGATAGGACGAACACCGGGAGGGGGAGAAACAAGATCCCAGTGCGGTCGCTCAAGCGGCAATCTCCTCAGCCATGGCCATCTGCCATTCAGGATGATGCTCGGCATCCCGATAAGAAGTCGGCTCGGAGGCAACAGAAAGACCATACTGACTAGGAGAGTAACGGTTGGGGGCACGACGCTGAAAAACAGGACGAGTAGAAGGAAGCTCATCAGAGGAAGACGACTCAGGAGATGACGATGAGGAAGAAGGAATAGCAGATGAAGGCTCCGGAGAACGAGGAGAACTAGGAGAACTAGACGGAGTAAAGGAGGATGGTGTCGAAGAAGAGACAGCAGGGGGAGGGGATCCTGAAGAAGACACAAAAGGAGTAGAAGGAGGTGTGTCAGGAAAAAGAAGAAAAGAGATATCTTCCACCGGGTAGGTGAAGGAAATATGCCCTAGAGGCAATCATAGAGATGATTATATTTCATATGTATCCATGAGTTATTGTAATTTTCCTTGAATATCCATATCAGGCAACTTGTATTGATTGGCAATTATATGAATTATTTGTGAAACTCTTTACTTGTATGGTTATTTAATAGTTGTCCCTAGTCGGAGTTCATGTGAGGACAGACGTGAATATTAGACTAGCACATTGATTGGTTGATGACTATGTTTCGCAAGTCATAGACATGGAGATGTCAAACCAATGATGTGGACACATGTTATGAACATGGGGTTGGACTGACCCAACCTGAGACTGGCAATTAGTTGCAGCTCTCTCTCTACACATCGTGTACGTTTTGTCCTTAGACCTGAGATTGTCACATGTACTTGAGATGTCGATCGACCTACTTTGGGGCTATCAAACGCTGCACCATAATTGGGTAGTTATAAAGGTAGCTTTCTGGTTTGTCCTGAAGCATGCTGCAAGGCATGGTCAATCAAGATGGGATTTGCCCCTCTCTACTTGAGAGAGATATCTCTGGGCCCCTCGAGTGATCGGATCCAGAAATGCATGGCCGTGCTATATAAGGTTAAGAGTTAACCTAGTAAAGGGATTTCGAATCGCAGTATCGAGAAAGGGAGGTCAGCTTAGAGCTAGACCAAATATCGTGAGGCAAAGGGAAAGACATGTACTAAACCTTGTGATGGTTCGTCCGATATGATCTTTGTATGCGTTTAGGAGTTGGCACGTCTTGCTAGAGGCCGCTACCAACTATTGACAGAATAAGTGTATTCGTGTCATGTCTATACGCATATGAACATATAGGGTCACACACTTAAGGGGCTGAAAGCCTAATGAGGATTGGATCCGAATTAGACCAGGCTTAGGGTACTAATGGGCTGCTAATATAGAAGCCCACTAGGGACGTCTATATAAGAGAGGGTGGGGCAAGCTGACCAGGGTTAGACCTCAGATCATTCCCAGCCGCCACTCCTCACGCCTGTGTTGCACACGCGGACCTAGCAGTCCGGCGTCTCACGCTTTCACCCTGTACGTGTGGATACCTCGGAGGCGCTGCATATGTAGCGCTTGGACGAGCCGCACAAGGGGAGCTGCTCGTGGGACGAGGACAAGGAGGAGACGTGGAACGTCTGCACTGCCTCGACGCACTTCATCTATTCCGCAACTACGCGTCTAGTGGTAATCCCGTGATCTATGACAACAGTAATCCTGGTATACACGGTAGAATTTTTTTGATTTGCGCTAGTGTAGCCTACCCGTATCCCTTCAGTGGTATCAGAGCCGATGCTGTTCAGTTATAGGTTCGGGATGGTTGCATATGGTGATATGCAGATTGATATGAATGATGTGATCGTTTATATGGCGGTGGTTCAGGATTGATCTATGATCTTGCTTTCCGTGATCGTGATCTGAGGTTGTCGAATGACTTACCCCTACCGGTCGGCTTCCGCCATCGGGGTAGACAGTGACACATAAATCCCGTTGAATCACGCGAAGATCAATATGATTGATCGAATCGGAACCTAGATCTAAAATCAATGTACCGTGATCAAAGGGGTTTGATTGAATCGGGACAGGAGTCGGTTTATGGTAAATTTGATTTGCCGATCAAAATCCTTAAAGAAAATTTTGAAGATTCGATCTCTCATTTTTCACGTTTTCCGGACGCACGGAGATCTGGCGCCCGCCTTCGAACCAGCAGAGACCCTAGACCCCCCTTAATCGTAGCCCCTTTTGTATCTCGTTAAGGTAACTAGGTGCTGCGATGTCACATGATCCGGTAGAATGCAATTCTATGCATAACTTGTTTTTGCAGGATGTATGTGATCAGTATGGCCCATATATGTATGTGATGCATGTATGAAAATTTGCATGACCTACGTGTCGTGAGTAGGGCAACACGGCTGGAGCCATATGTGTTGTCATTTATTGTAATGGCCTGCGTGCCAACTTGTAATAATCCCAATACTATGTAATTTTGATTAATAGCTATTAGGAGTAATAGCTTGTATTAGTTCTTGGAGTACTCATCACTTGGAAGATGGCTCACATGGAACATGAAGATGGAGATCATCATGGTGGACAGGTTCTATGGCGATGGAGATCACCATGAGAAAATGGCCATACTATGTCACATCTATGTGAATGCTATTCTAATGCGTTTTACTACTATGCATGCTTAGATGATAGAAGTAGAACGATCCCTCACAAAGTTTAAGTTAAACCATGCCCTCCCAACCAAACCTTGCACCATCCTATGCCCTGTACAATCGTTGGTGGGCCTATGAAATTAGGGTGCCGCGGTTTTCCTTGGCTGGATGGGTTTGTATCGGATACCTACACGCATAAGGGTTGGTGAGCTTGACAAGGTCATCTTAACAGTTAAGGACCTTGGGGCATAAAAGTTGGGCGCCTAGTTTTGACATAGAGATGTCACTCAACAACAAGTGTCATATGTGATATGATTAGCAAGTGTTGCTTACCGATTTACCTTGTCTTCTAACAGTGATGCTAAAGCTCACTAGTCAACTTGTTAATTATGGATCTTGAATCACTTAGTATCAATAGAGGGATACTGATTTAAGTGGGAGTATATGCTATTAAATTACTCTTTCATGGTTACATGGCTTAGTATTTTGCATGTTTTCTGTTGTAGATCAATGGCACCGAACACTACATCACCTTTCTCTTTGCGTTCGATTCTTGACAAAGATAAACTAAATGGAACAAACTATTCGGATCGGGTCCGTAACCAAGAATTGTTCTCGTGTCGATAAAAGGAAACGGTTCGATACCCCAATCCCGATGAACTGCCGATAATGCATCTGCTGCCCTAAAGAACGCCTACAAGAGAGCATGTGATGATTCTCTTGAGGTTAGCTATCTTATGCTTGCATGCATGGAACTGAACTCCAAAAGAAGTTTGAGGATCGTGAAGCGACGATATATGATCGTAGCGCTTAAGGACATGTTCCAAGATCAGGCAAGGACTGAGAGGTACAATGTTGCCAAGTCCTTTGTCGAATACAAGCTAGCAGAGGGAGCAGCTGTAGGCCCCCATGTGATCAAAATGGTTGGTTACAGTCAGACTTTGGAAAAGCTTGGTTTTCCATTAGGCCAAGAGTTGGCCACTGACTTCATTTTGGCGTCTCTTCCATCCAGCTATGGGCAGTTCATTTCGAACTACCATATGCATGGGGTGGAGAAGGGCCTTAATGAATTATGTGGGATGCTTAAACAAGCAGAAAGTGACATGAAGAAGTGTGCAGGGCATAGCCATGTGATGGCTGTGCAGAACAAGCCTAGCTTAAAAAAAAAGGGTACTTTTTGGAAGAAGAAGGGCAAGGCTAAGGATACGATCCCTAAGTCTGCACCCAAGCAAAAGGCTGGACCTGTAGAAGACACTGAGTGCTTATTTTGTCATGAACATGGCCACAGGAAGAGAAACTGCAGCAAGTACCAGGCTTCTTTGAAGAAGAGTGGAAGTAAGAGTACTTCCAACTCAGGTACGCTTGTTGTAAATGTTGTGGACATTCTTCTCGCTGATTCCTATTTTAACTCTTGGGTATTTGATATCGGATCGGTTGCTCATATTTTCAATTCGATGCAGGGGCTAATAAGGACTAGAGAAGTGCAGAAAGGCGAAGTGGATTTTCGCGTCGGAAATAAAGCAAGGGTTGCTGCATTGTTCGTCGGCGTCATGCAACTTCACCTTATGTCAGGATTTATTATGGAGTTAAATAATTGTTATTACATTCCTAGTATGGATCGAAACATTTTATCACCTTCATGTTTGATGAGGGATGGTTATTCATTCGCGAGTGCAAACAATGGTTGTGTAATCTCTAAGAATGATATGTTTATGGCTAATGCTCCCATTGTGAATGGGTTATTTATTTTAAATCTTGATGATGCATCTGTTTACAATGTTAGTTCTAAAAGGCTTTGGCCTAATGATTTGAGTCCTACCTATTTATGGAATTGTCGTTTGGGGCATATAAGTGAAAAGCGCATGAAGAATCTCCATGGTGATGGTCTTCTAACTTCGTTTGATTTTGAATCATACGAGACATGTCAGACTTGTTTACTTGGAAAGATGACCAAGTCACCTTTTTTGGGTTTACCCGAGAGAGCGACAGACTTGTTGGAACTCATACATACTGTTGTATGTGGGCCAATGAGCACGACAGCCAGAGGAGGATATCACTACTTCATTACTTTCACTGATGATTTTAGTAGATATGGTTATGTCTACTTGATGAGGCATAAATCTGAAACTTTTGAAAAGTTCAAGGAGTTTCAGAGTGAAGTAGAGAATCAACGTGGCAAGAAAATAAAGGCTTTGCGATCTGATCGTGGAGGTGAATATTTGAGTCACGAATTTAGCGATCATCTTAAGAGTTGCGGAATTGTTCCACAACTTACGCCGCCCGGAACGCCTCAAAGAAACGGGGTCTCCGAACGACGTAATCGAACTTTGTTGGACATGGTTCGATCTATGATGAGCCAGTCGGATTTAGCATTATCATTTTGGGGTTACGCTCTAGAAACAGCTGCTTTCACACTTAATAGGGTACCATCTAAATCCGTAGTTAAGACACCATATGAGATGTGGACTGGAAAGAATCCCAGTTTATCTTTTCTAAAGATTTGGGGTTGTGATGCATTTATCAAGCGACTTCAGTCGGACAAGCTAACACCCAAATCGGATAAGTGCATTTCCGTGGGATATCCGAGGGAAACCTTAGGGTATTACTTCTACAACCGAGAGGAGGGCAAAGTGTTTGTCGCTCGTAGCGGTGTTTTCCTAGAGAAAGAGTTTCTCACAAAGGGAACAAGTGGAAGGTCGGTGTGACTTGAAGAAGTTCAAGATGAGTCAGTTGGGGATGCTTCTACGAGTGATGCTATTGTAGCAGAACAAGTTGAGAAACCCGTGGCAACAGAAGCATCACAACCATGAAGGTCGACGAGGCTCCGCGAAGCGTGAGAATTATTATTGTTAGACAATGATGAGCCTGCGACCTATGCAGAAGCGATGGTGGACCCAGACTCTGAGAAATGGCTGATCGCCATGAGATCCGAGATAGAGTCCATGGGGGACAATCAAGTTTGGAACTTGGTTGCCCTGCCTGATGGTTTTAAAGCCATCGAGTGCAAATAGATCTATAAGAAGAAGATTGATATGGATGGTAATGTTCACATCCATAAAGCTCAACTTGTTGCAAAAGGTTTTTGACAAGTTCAAGGAGTTGACTACGACGAGACTTTCTCGCCCATAGCGATGCTCAAATCTATAAGGATAATTCTAGCCATTGCTGCACATTTCGACTATAAAATATGGCAGATGGATGTCAAGACGGCTTTCCTAAATGGAATCCTAACTGAGGACGTGTATATGATGCAGCCCGAAGGTTTTGTCGATCCAAACAATGATGGAAATGTATGCAAACTTCTGAAGTCCATTTATGGGCTGAAGCAAGCATCTCGGAGTTGGAACATTCGATTTGATAAAGTTGTAAAGGAGTTTGGCTTCATAAAAAACGAACAAGAACCTTGTGTTTACAAGATGGAAAGTGGGAGAGCGCTGGTATTTCTAATCTTAAGCCGAAGCTTCGGTGTGCACTGCCATCACGTGGAATATCTGGAATAGACGCAATGCTGACGTCTTCAACGATGTTGGTGAACCCCTTCAACTGATTCAGCGAAGATGTCTCGACGACATTAGTTTATGGGCTAACAGATGTCACTCTCCCTCTCCAAAGGCCCCTCTTATTGATTGATGTAACGGGTTTGATCCTCCATGATCGTCCCTCACCACCCTTTGTCTTCTAAAACTCTTGTAACGGAACCATGCAGTGGCTGATATGAAACCGTTTAGCATGGCGTAACCCCGTCGTAGTTCCGCTAAAGGAAAAAAAACCTATATGCGGGTTTTCGGGTTGTCTACTTCTAGGTCTAGCATCGAGCTACAGAATTGATCCTTACATATGGCAGCAATCCAGCCAGCGGAGTGCGTGTTTTTCTCTTGAGAGGAAGTTTCATGGATGGAAAGTAGCATAGGGGTGAAGGAACTAGAGACATCCTGCTTGCCATTGAACAGAAGCATTATTAGAGTGAAAAATGGACAACGTGGGGGAAACTTCGTGGAGAGGACACGAATCCCATCCACATGGTTTGGTTTCTAGCGCGTGCGGAGAAGGCCTGTCTGAACGAACGAACGAACGCGGTTTTGCCTAAACGGGAAACAAAAAACCACTCTCACTTACTCACTCGCTCGCTGAGGAGCAGAGCTGAAGGAAGAGGAATGTCGGGCCCTCCTCCTCGTGCTCCTGCTCCCTCCCCTACTTCCTCCTCCTCCTCCGCTCCCTCCCTGATAAACCCCTGCCTGGCCTGGCCGGCTGGCTCCTCCACCGCGTCTCGAAACCGCGCAAGGAGATACTAGGAGTAGCACATTTGGGAGGGAGGGTCGAGGTGAGGGAAGGAAGGGAGGCAGCAAGAAAGGGTCGACGATGGCGCGTATGAGCCATCCGCTGGTGCACCCGGCCCCGTCCCCCGCTCCGGCGGAGGCGCCGCCCGCTCCTCCCGCTCCCGCTCCGGCTCCGGCTCCTCCCGCTCCGGCTGCTCCCGCTCCGGCGCCAGCGCCGGCGCAGGGACAGGGGAACGCGGTCCCGAACGCGCCGCCCGGGGTGCAGGTCGTGGGCCACGACCCGGTGGGGCGACTCGCGCTCCGCCTCGCGCAGGCGCTCCTCGCCGCCGCCGCGCTCGCCGCCACGGCCTCCGCCCAAGGTTTCGCCTCCGTCACCGCCTTCCGGTGCGTCCTCCTCCTCGCCATTTTCTCCCCTTAGGCCCTGCGGCTCTTGCCGGTAGCAGAGTACAATCTACTCTTCCGATAGGAACGGCGGTGATTAATGTTCCGGCAGCCTTTCTTCTTCTTCCCCCGCAAACAGAATTCTTTCGTCGATCGATACTGGGAACAAATGCCATAATTTGCGCCAATCTATGTATCAAAGTGCCTTGGGATGATTGCATCGATTGCCGCATTACCCAATTCTTACGGTGTTTCCTCTGCAAGACACACTACACTACCAAGAGAAACTGTTACCAGTAGAAACTATTATTATTATTGGGCCCTCTCTTAATTCTCCAAAGAGGAAATTGTTGATATTCAGTGCAGGGATAGTTTGCTACTGCTGCTGCTAGTGTATCTTATCTCTGTGATGCAATCAGATACCATTTTTTTTACTACTTAGGACATTGCTTTTACAACTCATTATATCGATTTTCATTCTGCAAAGACAAAATTCTTGATATTTATTCTGATATGCCCACCTTACCTTCTGGTTTATTATTGGGCCCTTTCTTAATTCTGCAAACACAAATTGTTGATATTTATTCTCTAAACATAAACTATTATATTTACACCTTTTGGATTAATTGGCATCCTGAAGCGAAACGGATAAATACACATGTCTGTCTTTCAGGAGAACTTTTTGAATTCAGTGCTGGGATAGTTTTTGCAAGCTACACGAAGCAAGTACTTTGCTGCTGCTGCTAGTGTATCTTACTTCTGTGATCCAGTAAGATAATACCATTTTTTTCACTTGGGACGTCACCATGACCGTTTCTGTGTAAATCAGGAGTTCGGCATTCAGAAAAAAACCATTTCTTTGTGTCGTTGATAAGTTTGGTTACCATTGTGATCATGATTGCGATCGACACTCGGATGCATACATGTCTGTATTTCGAGAGAACTTTTGAATCCAGTGCTGAGACAGTTTTTGCAATCTACACGAAAACAAGTAGTTTGCTGCTGCTGCTAGTGTATCTTATTTTTGTGATGTAATTAGATACCATTTTCACTTGGGATCATTGCTTTGACAACTCCGAACATGGAATAGATTTCATTCTGCAGATGGACTTACCGTTTCTCTTTTGACCAGCTACCTCGTGTCAGCAGCAGCCCTGCAGTGCCTGTGGAGCCTCGCCCTGTCCATTCTGTACTTCTACGCGCTTCTCGTGGGGCGTTCCTACCGGACTCCCCGTGCCATCGCCATAATTTGCGCCGGGGACTGGGTGAGTCATGTTTTCTCAGGCGCCTTGATCAAACAACCATCTGCCTTTCCTTGTGGATTAAATTCCTTTTGAATACATGAATAAGAAAATAGTTATGTGACGGATCATGAGCGTTCCTCTTTCCCTGAAATATAACCAAGTCATCTTCTGATTTGCTGCTGCTCTCTGCAGATCACGGGACCACTGACCTTCAGTGCCGCTTGCGCATCGGCTGGCATCACGACTTTCATGGACAACGACATGGAGGCCTGCCACGGGAATCACTGTCCCAGCTTCATGGCCGCTACCGCCATGGCGTTCTTCAGCTGGTTTGCGATCGCACCTTGCTGCGTTGCGAACCTTGGCTCGGTGGTCCGCAAGTTACAGACACCTTAGTAGTAGTCTACAGAACAAAAAACATGGCCTGTTTCTGCACCAGATCCCCTTGCATGACCAACTGGGACACAACTAATTACACTAGCACCAAGAAGCAACGGATGGTGCGTATATACATATTCCTATATAGACCGACGGTTATGATCCGCTGATGAATTGATGGGCTACTTGTATAGAGCTCAAGGTGTCTGATATGCTACATCTGTTTTTGTTTTTCGATATCCAGATCTTAGATCCCGAGATTTCTTGTGTATTGCGGTTGTCACTTGTGAATGTCAGATTATCAGTTCGTTCGGTGGACCTTCAGTTTGTTCTTCTACATAGAAATGCCAGCAGATGCTGATGCCTATTGGTCAGAGTTCTTTCTCAGGAGGCCATGCTTTGTGTTTTAACTGAAAACCATTTTACCTGGCACTTGCATGGCTTAAAGATACATATATACATATTAAATAAAAACAGAAGGAGAAAGCCACGTGATCGATCAGCTGGTCGAGGAAATTTCGTTGTCATAATATGGAAATGCACAATTTGTTACATATGATACAAGGGATTCGATCCAAAATTCAAGGCACAACAAACTAGCCACTGGTTTACTACCCGTGTAAGAACCTCCCTGTGTAAGGAGTACATGTGTAAATACAGCACAACGGTCAACGGCAAAGGAAAAAGAGCAAACTAGAATGGCACAAGAAATCGTCCTGAGCGACCGGTCAAATGCATTACTGATCCATACTAAAACCTAGGAGGGTTTGTCGGGATTCTTGAGGCCCCTTGCATTAGAGTCACCTGCCTTTTCCGGAAATATACGAACGGCCCGCTTACCAGCAGCATTCCAGCCATGAGGACCTGCAGAGGACATAGATTTTGGATTCAGAGTCACAGAAAAGAAGAGGTGTGAAGTGATTAGTAACATCAAAACATCAATTGAAGAAAACTGAGAAGAAATCAGGTTATCAACAAATGTGAAGTGATTAGTAACAGTTATGTAAATCGTGCGACAAGCAGGACATATGGTTCAGTTCCCTAATAGTACATAAGTAGCCTTTGAGTTTTAACTTGAGAAGTGAAGGTTTCAATCTTTGAAAGTATTTGGGGTTCGCACCGTAATGCATATAAGTCTAACTTTCATGCCCCAGAATCCCACTGCCACAAACTGGAAAAGAAGATCTTCGTATTCACTCTTGCTTATGTGTGATAACTGATAAGAATCCAGTTGTTTTAAAGTTAGACAAAATTCTCATTTTCTCAACTATTTTTGCAAGATCTTTCACAGTTTAAGACTTTTTAGACAAGGTATGCTATAGTAAATAAGAAATTTGATGGCAGGATGATACACCATACAATCTTTATAGTAAGAACCAAAAAGGTTTTAATAATATTATTACCTCGAACCCAAGAACAGATAACTTCTCTTCATCCTCCAATGGTACACAACTCCTGTAAGTAACATAGTGCTTTGCGCCACCTGACGTGGATGCGTCACCCAACAATTTTCTTTGCTTGGTATTGTCCCCCTCTTTTGTACCATTTTGTACTTGTACGCATTTCAAAGGCAAACGGTAGCCAGTTTCGCTGCAGCAGTACTTGTCATCATTCTATAAAAAAGAAAGACAAAGTGGCGTGTTAGTAAGATTTAAAACCAATATACAAACATGTCATTTCGGTATCTGATAGTGTTGTGGTAATGGAAAGTTTTGCACTCGCTTGAAATTTATGAAGTGTTACATTAGATCAAGTTTTCCAAACAAATACAAAAGGGGTAGCAGCTCATAGTCAATGTCTGTTGGTAATGGAATTCTCTCTAACCGGGAAGCTATTTTCTAAATAAAATCTCTGAGTAAGCAGTGCTATATAACAATCATGGAAACCCATCACCATGTGCTGAATAAACCATGGTCCAGGAAAAATGGTACTGTTACATGATCATGAAACTGACAATTAATCAACTGATTCATTACCACAGCTACAGATCCAAGACAAGCCAAGTTCAACACAACTGCACGACCACTTCTCAGGTCACATATTTCCATGCAATGTTCCAGTGAGGAGCCAATACATCAAGAGGACAGAAGAACTACTATGCTAAAAGGAGTTCAAAACCAGGGGTTCTGACCAATAAAGACAATACATAGTATTAAGAGCTAACATAGTTCTTTCATGTACTCTGTCTCAAGCTGTAACACAATTCCTTGTCGTATTGGTCAAACAACAACCAAATGCAGATGATTTTGGTCAACTATAGAAATGTATAGCCAATGAATGGAAACACGAAACTATTGATGTTTAAAATTTAGAAAATACAGAGTCAATGCTTCTAGCGATAGAAGGTTCAGTTTCCAATTCAAGTAGGAAACTTCGGCTTCTATATCACGAGAATGCTCACTTCAAGGCCATCCCTGGTACACAACATAAAGATGGGACTTCATTTTCCAGTTGAATTATTACAGGTGCAGGTGATGAGGAGACACAGAAATCGCCGCGGCAACTTAAAACATAAAACTAGACATTTCATAACATGGCTTAAAAGACCGGTATCTCCAGCAACTAATGAAATATCCTTTTCCAATACACACTTTCATACAACTTTTAATTACTGGTATAATAATTACAGCAGATTCACCTAATTCATGGACAGAAACTGTTGCGGCAACTTGAAACATAAAACTAGAAATTTCCCAACATGGCTTTAAAGATCGCTATCTCCAACAACTAATGAAATAACCTTTTCTAACGCACACTTTCATACAACCTTTAATTACTCGTATAATAATTACAGTAGATTCACATAGTTCATGGGCAGCAGAGTCATCACTACTTCTGACATACAAATCGTCAGAGCTGGAACATAGGCTAACAAATCGATATAGGCACCAACTGTTCTGACTCAGAGGGAGAATTCAGGCTCAGAACCTTCCACTTCACCTTCAAAGAGCTAAATTCCACCTTTCTAAATGCATTTTGAGCAAAAAAGGCTCGACTGTTCGTCTGTTGACTCTGTTCCAATCGGAATTAGCAAGATCCCGACCTTTTCTTAGCCTACACTTCATGGCATGGGCACTCCAACCAAAGGACACAGATCATATAGGAGCTACGCCTAAACGGTAGAATCAATGAGCACGCGAAATCCAAATCCCACTCTAACATAATCAATCATGTTTCATCCTCGCAAGATCGATGTTTTTCTCTCCACAGGGTAGAAGGAAGGTGAGGATCGGCTGACCTTCTCCGAGTACTGGCAGGGGATGCAGGGGCCGGAGGGGCTGCAGCTGTAGGAGGAGTTCCCCTGCGCCTCCACGAACCCCAGCAGCGACCTCCGCGCCCCCTTCGTCGACGCCGCCGCCGCCGCCATCGCGATCGCCGGCGGGATCCAGCACAGAGCCGCCACCGCCAGGAGCAGCAGAAGGAGGAGCCGCCACCGCCACGAGGTCGCCGCCGTCGCCTTGCTCGCCATGGCTACAATGGCTTCTCCACCTCCTCCTACTCGTCAAGATGCCGGTGGGAGGTTGCGCTGGGTGGACGCGCCTGTTAACCCGATACGTGGAGCTTAACGGGTAGGAGGCGGTTAACGGGTTAAGTTCTGTGCTAGTAGTACTTGTTGTCGGAGTTCGCTTCATTCGCAGCCAGACCCAGCCGCCCACCGCAGCCGCCGCTCGCCGGCGATGTTGCGCCGCCTGCTGCCCCTCCGCCGGCGCTACTCCACCTCGAACGCTGCTGCCGCGCCGACGCTCTACACGGACGGCACATACCCCATCTCTCTCCTCTCGTGGGGCCGCGGCGCGTCGGGCCAGCTGGGCGGCGGCAAGGAGGAGCGCCGCCTGTACCCGTCGCCGGTCGCGCACCTCCTCCTCCCCGAACCGTTACCGCTGATCCCTTCCACCCCCGGGCGCCTCCCCTCCGCCGCCGGGGAAACGGCCGCAGGCGGCGTGGAGGTGGGGATCTCCTGCGGGCTCTTCCACTCCGCGCTCCTCGTCGACGGCGCTGCCTGGGTGTGGGGCAAGGGCGACGGAGGACGCCTCGGGCTCGGCGACGAGGCCTCCGCCTTCGTGCCCCGCGCCAACCCCAACCTCGGCAGCGACCTCCGCGTCCTCGCGCTCGGCGGCATCCACTCCGCCGCCCTCACCGCCTCCGGCGACGTCTTCACCTGGTGAGGAAACGGGACTGCCACATTGCTCGTTCTGAAATTGTGCAGTGTAATGTGATAATCCGCAATGCCTGAGTGCTTGTCAGTTGAATCGCGAGAATAATAATGTGTTTTTGATGATTGTGGGTGGCTGCTGCATCACTCAGTTTACTCTAGTAGTTTGCAGGGGCTATGGTGGATTTGGAGCTCTAGGGCACTATGTCTACCATAGAGAGCTCTTGCCGAAGAAAGTGAACGGTCCTTGGGAAGGGAAGATAGCGCACATTGCCACGAGCGGAGCGCATACCGCAGCCATCACGGACTCAGGTTGTTCTTAGCTTCTCATTTGCTCTTAGCCCAGACAGACACTTTTGTTGTCATCAGTTACTGCCTTGTGCAAATGAATAGTTTGAGAAACTTTTTTTGTATACCTTCTGTTATATTATCATTTGTGAATTATTGGCCTTGTGATTACCAAACTCCTTCTCCTCCGATCCTTACGTTTTGATTACTTCTGACAGGTGAACTTTACACTTGGGGGCGTGATGAAGGTGATGGAAGGTTGGGGCTTGGAAGTGGGGGTGGTCCAGGTGAAGCTGGATCTCTTAGTGTTCCTTCCAAGGTGAATGCGCTGCCTGTTCCTGTTGCTGCTGTTGCTTGTGGTGGCTTCTTCACCCTTGCGCTGACCTCAGATGGGCAGCTATGGAGTTGGGGAGGTGAGGACGTTGCTGCGCATTAGTTTATTTCTTACTAGTAAACACGACGTACATAATTTTGTGTGCACTCGTAAAAAATATGTCTACTTATCTTAGTCTAAATGTGAAATGCATTGTCATGCAGTTCATATTAAGCTTCAGTTATGAATTTACAAGGTTCTTGCTAAAGTGAAATGTTGTGACAGCACAACATTTCTCCCCAAACTAGCTAGTAGCTAGCATTTTACATGCCCAGAACCCTTCATTTCATCCATGGGGCATAATTTACACGGCTTACGATAATTTAATGAAATGCTCTTAAGCCCCTAATCAGTATTTTAACAGCCTTTGGCATGTCACTCCATGCTTACAGTTGGATGTCCTAGTATTTGTTAGATTCTAAATTTAAGCGATCTTCTAGACTTAATGGCAAAGATTACATCTCTTCATTTCTAGCTTTCCAGGTTCCGTAATAAGAATTATATACTAATTTTAGTTCGAAATGCACCTCTCGTCGAATTGTGTAGCTGCTCTTTCGTTTAACTTCCCAATGCCCATTGGCAACATATTGCTTTACTGAGTTTCTACAACTTGCATGATCTTCAGCAAACTCAAACTTCGAACTCGGCAGAGGAAGCAATTCCAGTGATTGGAGGCCACAAATTATCCCTAGCCTTAAAAATGTCCGTGTAATCCAAGTAGCATGCGGTGGATACCACTCTTTAGCCTTGACTGGTAAGGTTTACTTGGTGCAAATTCTGTTGATTTTTCACTGTTTACTAACAGAAGGCAACTTTTGCGATCTCCTATCAAAATTTAAGAACATATCACATTGGTAAAGCAAGCACTTGCGATCAATGCTCTGAAAAAGTACATTCAGACAGGAGTGATAAAGGAACATGTGCATTTAAAATACACTTGCATTTGTCTCAAGAAATTTGTTAATTATGGTTACTGTTGGTTTTGGTTATTGCGACAATGATCTTCAGTCATAAGATCACATTTGATCATAAATCAAGTTTTTTTTGGATCTTATAGCAAGCAACCAATTTAGGGCCACAGTGGTCATACAGATATATATTTAGTTGTATTAATTTCAGACTGCTGATGTAACAAGCACATAAAGGTGTATTGGTTGTTGCAGCATACAAGTCTGTGTGACATATCTTACCTCTGTCAACTGTATTCAGATGAGGGTGAAGTTCTCTCGTGGGGACATGGTGGACACGGACAGCTCGGGCACCCCACCATTCAGAATCATAGAGTTCCACTTGCCATTAAAGCTTTATCTGAGGAGCGAATTGTCTACATTGCCTGTGGAGGATCAACTTCTGCTGCTATATCAGGTGAAAGCTATAGCTTCTCCTTTTCTTCTTAAAGTTGGTCATTCAAGGCCCTGTACCCCTGTTGATGTGCAGGGAACTCTTGGCATGTTAGTCTCACCTATCTTCCGTTCACCGTTTTCTTAACTAAATTGTTGTAACAATATTTCTGTATTAATGATTCATAGGAAATGGCAGGCTGCAGCCATGCACCACCACCATATGAATAGAGTAGCCAAGAATTATTTTTTCTACTTTGGAGAGCACAAATATTACTAATTTAGTAAGTCCAAGAATATTGGAGACTCGTGTACAATTATAAGACTGGCATGTACTTCAGATATGAGAGAAAATCCTTAAGGTTAGCCAGTCAAGAATTTGCTACTAGTTTTACTGGAAACATGCATTGGTAGAAAGTAAGGATTCTAAGATTGACTAGTTTTATTGCACAATTTTTGATGAATTAATAATGACATTTTATTAACTAGAACCTGAGTCGGTCAATCTATTCTGATACCTGATAATTTGCACTGTAAAAGTCACTTATTCATTTCATAGTAGGTCTCTACATTATTCTTTTAGCTCACTTAGATACTCTGCTTTATTCTAGTTCTACATCACATTGCCTATCAGCTAAGTGCATGCAACTGAAATTTCTCACTATTGGACAGCTTACCTGAATTTTAATTTTTTGGGTGGCCAGACAAAGGCAACTTGTTCATGTGGGGAAATGCAAGAGATTGCCAGTTAGGCGTTCCTGATCTCCCAGAAGTGCAACCGCTGCCGGTTAAAGTTAATTTTCTCGCCGACGGTGGCGAGGATCCAAGCCCCCCTCGTGTCATCTCGATTGCAATAGGCGCTTCTCATGCCATGTGTTTGGTGTCAAGGCAACGTATCGAGAAATAGCACCTACTGGTCTTTTAGCTTTGTAAAAATGCAGTCAGATTTGGACCTTCTAACCTACGAGTTCGCCGCAGAGAGGATCATGTTCTGTACTGGTTGGAACCAGCGTACCCAGTTGGCAAAAACTCCTGACCGGCGAAGCCCGACATCAGTAAGAAACAATAAAATCCCTGCTCTGATGAAACACAACAACTGCTTGAATTTGAGCATTGGGAGTTCCCCTAGTGGTAGAGTTGTTCTTGATTCCTTGAGCGATGTGACACCAGGGATGAAACTGCGAGAAGATCGTGTGCATACTGTGTCCTCTTTTTTTTTTATCTCGAATTCACAGATCCTCTGTTGTAGTTGTTAAGATGAATCAAATTTTGTAGCATGCTGATTTTACTACAGGCTTGCACTGGACACCTGGTTCAATAAACCAAGCAATGTTTATGCATTTGGCTCCTCAGTTATGCCCCCTTTCATAGTTTCAAAGTTAAGATACATGAGCTGTTCGTCGAAATTTTCTTGCATCTAGAAATGGGTGAAGTGCTTCTTGTTGTCGTTGGAAATTTAGCTGTGATGTGAATGGTCTTTTTCTGCAATTCGTATTAACATATGGTTGTTGCGATAGCATGCTCCTGTGGGGCGCATAGTATATTGGCCTATCTACATTTTCGAGCAAACATATATCTCACAACATTATGGTTGGTGTCTTTTATTCATTATCTGGATCCATGGTTGATGGTGAATAATTGAAGGGGGCGCATACGCTGTGTCTTTATAAGAAGCATAGTTTGGAAGCAACATCTCAAGAAAAAATTGACATGTTGGTCTCAAGAAAACACAGCAGCCCTTATTCCTTTAAGGAAGAATACGTAACTTGTAGGCTTGAGAGTGAGAGGTATGGGGAATTTGGCAAGGAGCACCGTCTTATTCCTATGAGCACTGCTACACGTACGACAATTTGTATACGATTTTGGTACGACCTAGCACAACAGCCGTTGATCAAACCTTATGTCACTCATAATCACCATTCATTTACAAATCGTATACAAATCGTACCTGGTTTAGTCGTACGTGAGGTAGTTCCGTATTCCTATGTATGCAAGCATAATTCCATGGGGCTTAAAGGAGAGAAGTTGGGTGTAGAAATGAAGGGACTGACATCATGAGCAAGGCCATGAAATCTCAGGTTGGAAGGGATGTGCATCATCACTTCGTCGCTTATTAGGATAGAGGGAAACGCCAAATTGTGTCGCCGAAGGCCTGTAAGTGCTAATTGCTTTTGATTACAGACAGGATAAATCTCTAGAAACTAGCGGGTATTCACGACGAGGGGTTGTTCTAATCTGCACTGTAACCCTAATTTTGCTGTAATTATCTCCACCTACCATTGTTCCTTGTACGTTTGCTGCATCTGTTTTTCTCTGCTTAATATTCGGCAGCAGTGCTTCTGCCTTTCGTTCTACGTGTGTGTGTGTGCTTTCCTGTAGCTGTTTTAATTAGTTCTCTTGGAGTTTCAAGTTTCTATACCGCCTTTGATGAACCATGTTTTTTGACATCACGTGCAAATGTTTGATGAACCATGCTTCCATAGGAGTGAGTTAATCAATACTACAAGTTTTTTCAAACCATAAGAAATGATGGAGAGGGGAAGCTCTGAGACCAATACCAATTTTTTTTTTTCAAAATGGACCAATACCATGTGAGTTAATCACGAGCTTCGGTGGAAGCGTTTCAGCCTCCGTCATAAGTTTCTTGGTTTTGTTGTGACACCGAGGAAATTTATCGGGAGGTCTAGTTCTGTTGTATTAAGCATCACATGTCAATGTTCATTGCACTACGACGATTCTGATGTACCACTCGACATTTGCAAAACTGCAATTGTTTGTACCCCAATTGTGATATACATTGTCTTGGTCTTAAATTATTCTTTCAAAAGCATGTGACGTGTGTGTTGCTATAGTGTGACCCCTGTTTTAATCTCTGGCAAATGGTTTACTCTAAATTTAGTTAATTATGAAATCGTGTGATTTTTTGCTTACAATGCACTCTTTGACCTTGTTTCTCGATTGCAAAATCGTGGGTTTTGGATTAATACACACCCAATTGGCATATCATGCTTTGTTACCTGTACTTCTTGGCCTATCTTTGTCAGGACAATATATATTGCAGTCATATGGTTGCTCACTAGAGCTATTTAATTGGGCATTCATCATGCAGGCCTGCAAGGTCATAGTAGTGGGTGTATAATTGGTGTGCCTCTCACATCATGTCCTTATAAAGAGCACCATTCTGAAGCAATACCCGAAGAAAATGACAAATGTTAGCCAACAGAATATAGTAAGCCTTTATTTCATGATAACACAGCTAGGCCTAGCTAGGATGTGTCGGGAGTTTATCAATGAGCTGTTTTTTCTTGACACTGTTTCCAATCATAAATTGACGGATGCCTAAATGTATTTCTGGCCATTTTAGTTTCTTTCTGTTCAAAGTTTCCTTCTTATTTGCAGTAGGTCATCGGCTAATGCTCAATTTACTAAACTGTTGTGGCTACTGCCGCATAATTGTCCTTTTTGCCTGGTTGGGATTTCTGGCTTCCTTCACATATTGTAGCGACATCCTAGATTTTAAAGTTCTCCAACAAATCTGTGAGTGCGAGAGAAGAAAATCCACCGGCGAGAGTTATTAGCCGAGTTAGATGAAGACGATTAGCAAATAGACTGGTCTACCTTTATATATATTAGGTGGCTAGCTCTAATTGAAACCAATTGTTCACATCGAGATATGGAAAAATATGAAAGAGGGTGTAGCAAAGCATACCTCTATTACCTTTCTAATATATTGCATTAATTTTTTAGCTGTATGTGTCCCAATAATTAATTTGGTCTCAAAGTTGTTCATCTAAAGTGGGTGAATTAGCTAGTGTAAGGTTTTTTGTACAAAATCTCTCAAAAATAGTTCTCGCCGTCTATATAGGGATTAAAGTCATCCTTGTGAGCTCTCTAGAGTACTCATGAGTGCAGATCTTTATATGGTCATGGGAGCTCTTGGACCAAAAATTTCTTTTATAGTTTTCAAATTGTGGTCAAATTGTCGACATGACTTTGGGCAAAGAGTTGAATCTTGCAAAAATCTCAATGGATCTCTTGTGTACGGTGTACCTACTTGTGTATCCTAAAATGATTATCTAGAAAAACACTAGAGCAAACTATCCAAGACCTACGGTTTAATTTGATCTACTTTTATTAGATCGGCAGAAACTCGTTTAAATGGGGGAAAATAGCTATACAACTTGAAAGTTCATAAAAAATAAAAATAACTATCTAATGTGGTCTATTTTGAGTGAAAATTAGCGTGGTGCTATTTTGCACTTGATTAACAAAATATTTTTGGCACTAAGAAAATGATAAATCATTTTTATTCAAAGAAAACATAATCTCCCTTGTTAACATTATTTTTCATAAAGATCCTCCCATAAATCTATTCGTTAGCCGCAGTTAAAAAGGACATGTGTCCAGTGTAAGCCGAGTCCTAAAACTTGGCAAACCACACATATACGAAGTACTCCCTCCATCCAAAAAAAATGTTGGACATTTGTCTAAGTTCGCATGTATCTATCCACGTTTTACATGAACATTTAAATCTAGACAAATCTCTAACATATTTTTGTTAACGGAGGGAGTACATTTGTCAACCTAGTGTTTTTTCTTGTACTCAGCAATATCTCCTGTCTGCCTAGTGCCCAATAGCTTGCACTCGGCATATGAGCTTTCCAGTAGGGATATCTAATTCTATTCCGGATGTAATTAAGCATTGATATTTCGTATCTTCTATGGTGCACCATCAATTGGTTCATTTTTGTATAAGCAGAAGCAACCGTTAGAATTTAGAAAAAAACATCGGAAAAACACGATGGAAAATGTGATATTCAAGCAAATGTAAAAATGATGAATGTCATATTTGCTATCTACTCCTTCCATCCACAAATTAGTGTACCTCTAACAATTTTTATAATTTAATTTTGACCAACATTATAGAAAAGCTAGAAACATATGACTTTAAATTGATATTACTACTATGAAGCAATATTTCAGTCAAATCAAGTCGTTGAGATACTATGTGATTCTCTCCCACTAAAGATTAAATAATGTGATCTCAAAAAAAGAAGATTTAAGTACTCCCTCCATCTTAAAAAGGATGTCTCAAATTTGTCTAAATTTGAATGTATCTAGACACTATTTAGTATATAGATACATCCAAATTCAAACAAACTTGAGACATCTTTTTTAGGACGGAGGGAGTAAATGTGACTTTGCGAAACTGAATAACAAATGGGAATTGCTAATTCTCAGCTAACTGAGAATTAGTTTACAGCACAGCTACTTCCTGCATCGTTGGATTTTTTTTGCACGCCAAGATTAGTGCCCGGGTGGTTTGTCCCGTGGGTTTGCTTGGCCGGATTGTCCGACGCGCCTAGAGGAAAATTAGCGTCAGCCCTTGTGTACCGATCCGATGCTACGCGCTGTTGAATTCTCCATACGTCATGGGCCGATGCAGCTACTTTTGTCCGCATGCGTGGTCGGTCGGGCCCATGTCCTGTCATTTGACGCTTCTGCGAGGGCTTGTCCCTTGAGAGAACGTCGTTGTTTTTGTTAGGCTGAACGTTGTCTTTTGTTTCGTTTTTTAATGCCTGTTTTATTCTTTTTATTCATGGATAGTTATATAAAATGGTTTTTATTCTTTTTTGGATGCCTGTGTTTAGGTTGTTAATTCATGCACGTTTTAGTCTATCATATAAAATGGTTTTCATGTAGGCATTGATTTGTTATTTTTTTTCTTTTTTTATTAAATGTAAGGAAGTTTCCACGTAGTAGATCCTCATGTTTGTTTCTATTTGAATTTTTTTAAATATAACATTTTTCTTTGTTTGCATACTCATCTCCTGGTTCGTTAATTTTCATCTTTTTTTTTAATGATTCGTTCCAACTTTTTTCAAGCAGACTTGCTATTGGACCCGCAACGGGTCCATGTTTTATATAAACTAAATCAAAATTTTACAATTGACCTGATCTTACTTCATAGGTATGAGTTGCAATTAGTCTTTTGAAACTGGTTCATGTTTTATATGAGTTGTAGTCGATATTGTTACTGAGTTGTTTTATTCGTAGAGGTATATGTATGAGTTGGATTTTGGAGTAACTTGTGTTTGTCAGTCGTCGGTCGGAATCAATATTGACTTGCAATTTGGACTCGCAACTAGTACTTATTTCGCAATCAAACTCGAAATTGACTTAAGTTGCGATCAGACTCGCAACTGGTCCATATATGACAATCGGACTTGGAACTTAATTGTGTTACAATTGGACTAGCATCGTGTCCAAGTTTCTTTACATATAAGTTGCATTCGGACTCGAAACTAATCCAAGTTTTATACATATGAGTTGCAGTCGAACTCGTAACTGGCTTGTCTTTTTTCATAGAGGTATCAGTTGCAGTCGGAATCACAACTGGTCGATGTCTCGTATGAATTGCAGTCGGACTCGCAACTGACTTGTCTTTTTCCCATAGAGACATGAGTTGCAATTGCACTCGCAAAATCGGACTCGAAAATGACTTGAGTTATGATTGGACTCGCAAATGATCCATGTATCGCAATCAGACTTGGAACTTAATTGAGTTGCAATCGGACATGAAACTAGTTCAAGTTTTGTACATATGAGTTGTAGTCGGAATCACAAGTAGTCCAAGTTTTGTACATATGAGTTGCAGTCGGACTCACAACTGGCTTGTCTTTTTCCATAGAGGTGTCAGTTGCAGTCGGAATCGCAACTGGTTGATGTCTCATAAGTTTGCGGTTGGAATCGCAACTTGCTTGTCTTTTTCCATAGAGGCATGAGTTTGCAATTGCACTCAAAAAATCGGACTCAGAATTGGCTTGAGTTGCGATCGGACTCGCAACTGGTCCATGTATCACAATCGGGACTTGGAACTTAATTGAGTTGCAATCGGACTCGAAACTAGTCGAAGTTTTGTACATATGAGTTGCAGTCGGACTCGCAACTGGCTTGTCTTTTTTTCGTAGAGGTATCATTGCCAAATGTAATCGCAATCGTCAATGTCTCATGTGAGTTGCAGTCGGAATCGCAACTGGCTTGTCTTTTTTTCCATAGAGGCATGAGTTGCAATTGCACTCGCAAAATCAGACTCGGAATTGACTTAAATTGCGATCGGACTCGCAAATGGTCCATGTATCATAGTCGGCACTTGGAACTTAATTGAGTTGCAATCGGACTCGAAACTAGTCGAAGTTTTGTACATATGAGTTGCAATCGACTGCGAATCGGCTTGTCTTTTTTTCAGAGGTATCGATTGCAATCGCAATGCAATCGGTCAATGTCTCATGTGAGTTGCAGTCGGAATCGCAACTGGCTTGTCTTTTTTTCCATAGAGGCATGAGTTGCAATTGCACTCGCAAAATCAGACTCGGAATTGACTTGAATTGCGATCGGACTCGCAAATGGTCCATGTATCACAGTCGGCACTTGGAACTTAATTCAGTTGCAAATCGGACTTGAAACTAGTCCAAGTTTTGTACATATGAGTTATAGTCGGACTCGCAACTGGCTTTTATTTTTTCCATAGAGTTATGAGTTACAGATCGCAACTGGATTGTCTTTTCTCCATAGAGGCATGAGTTTCCAATTGCACTCAAAAAATCGGACTCGGAATTTACTTGAGTTGCGCTCGAACTCGCAATTGGTCCATGTATCACAATCAGGACTTGGAACTTAATTGAGTTGCAATCGAACTTGCATCTTTGTCCAAGTTTTGTACATATGTTTTAGCACGGTAAGTAAGTTTTTCAAAATCTTCAAAAAAGGGAGTCATCAAATTTGGGAGTTGCACCAACTTTCCGGAGAAAAGGCCATAGACTAAAAATACACAACATGAGAAAACTTATGTTTTTAAATTTTGGACAGTGAGAAGTTTTTTCAAAAATTGGTCCATGGTTTTTGAATTTAGTTCATGATGTTTTAAAATTGGTTCATAATTTGGTTCATGAATTTTTGAAAAGTGTTCATGGTTGATCAAAAATTGTTCATGTTTTTTTTAAAAAAGTGTAGATTTTTCGAAATTTGTGGAATTGCACTAAAAATGAACAATTTTTAAATCATGAACAAATTTCAAAACTGAACGTGTTTGGTTTTAGAAAACACTGAGATTTTCAAATTTGAAAATGCTTTAAAAAATTGGTAGAAAAAACAAACACGCATAGGTACATGCGTTGGGCGAATTGTTGTTTTACCACAAGCTGGCTCATTGCTCGCGTTCACGTGCGCCTGCTATGAGCAGTGCGTGTGTGCAGTGTGTCTCCCTGTGCGTGCACGGCGCTGGTTTCGTGAGATAATAGGCACCCTGTCTTTGCCGTGTAATGTTGGGCCGTCGGGCGTGCGGGGACTCGGGTATACAACTCGCTCCAATCAACAGCATAGGAAATCGCTCATGGTACTTTCTTAAAAAGTGCTGACGTCAGCTGACTATGCCGTAGGTTATTTCTCAGTCAGCATAACAAATCATAAACTAAAAGCTGAAACACCATTCAGTTTAGACAGATAAAATCCTCAAAACAAAAAAAATCTCACAAAATCCAAAGCTCTCCTTAAATTATTCCGACCCAGACAAAGCTCCCGGACGACGACGCTGGACTCAGTAGAAGTACTCGACGCGAGACAGCTTGGAAGACGACCCAGTCCACGGCACGTCGACGGTGACCACGCCGCCCTGGTACGCGAACACGACGTCCTTGCCGGCCACCTTGCACAGTTTCGGGCTCGCCGAGGAGTAGGCAACCATCTCCCCACCGCCCTTGACGGCCACCTCCACCGTCACCTCGCCGCCGTCGCATTTGGACTCGAAAGCCTGCACGGCGCCGCCAGCGTTGAGCATGTTGGAGAGACCGATTGGCGCGAACGCGACGTCCTTCTCCGGCGAGACGATCCTGACGGGCGCCACCACGAGGAGCTCGTAGTTGAAGGGCTTGAGCGTGATCTCGACCGTCTCCTCCGGGAGGAGCAGCTCGAGCTTCCTGGCCTCGACGAAGTACACGGCGAACTGCGTCGCGCCCTCGACGTCCACGACGTGGTGGTGGGCCTTGCCCTGGCTCCACTCGACGTCCGCCGGCCCGGCGCGTGCCGTGACGGGGACGGAGCACAGTGCCGCGCACTTGTTCCGGCGCGCCTGGGGGCTCCACCCGCCGCCCTGGCAGTTGAAGGCGCCGAGGACGCCGGAGAAGCGGTTGAGGTTCCAGATCTTGAGCATGGTTTTGCCGTCCTGGAGCGGGTCGAGGAAGAGGCAGTCGCGGGTGGGGAGGGCGTGGTGGTCGCAGCGCAGCACGGTGCCGTCGGGCAGCGCGAGGCGGCGGAGGAGCGCGAAGTCGTGGCTGCCGACGGTGTCGCTGACGTAGACGGGGCCGCCGGAGACGGCGCGGGAGGCGGCGTGGAAGGCGGCGCAGGGGTGCGTGGACTGGAACATGTCCCAGTCCGGGTGGATGAAGCTGCCCATCCAGAGCGAGTTGTAGGCGCAGTGCACCATGTGGCAGCCCTGCAGCCAGAAGGTGCCGTTGGGGTCGCCGGAGGGGTCCGTGCACCAGAAGTCGTCGCCGACGCGGCCAAGCGCCACCGCCTCCGTGCCCAGCAGCATGAAGTCGTTGCAGTGCTCCATGCTCGCGATCACGCCGTTGCCGCCGAAGTGCCGGCGCACAGACTCCGTCAGCCCCTGGAAGTAGGCCTTGGCCAGTTCCACACGCCCGCCGTATTCCTCGCTCAGCATCTCCAGCAGCTGCACGTATGGTAAAAAACAACAAAAGAATCATCATGTCATTAGCAATTTCATGGTTCTGATTACTCGCATCTCCAGAAACTGCAACTCTACATGTCTAATGTGTCAAGACAGAGTTCAAGCTTGATTCAAAAGCATGGAAGTTAAACATTGTTACACCAATCCAGCAAACGTAATAGTGAAAAAATTCATAAGAAAAATTTAATTCATCAAACTTATTCCTCTCCAGCAGCTGTAGCTCGTAGGGCAAAAACAACAAAAGAATCATCATGCATGCATGCCATTAGCAATTTCATGGTTCTAATTACTCACATCAACATGCGGCGTGAAATGTCAGATACTTGTCCTAATGTCTATCGTCAAAGCAGGCAAGGTTTTCACCAAAGCAGAAAAATGCAAGATCTAACCCTGAATTAGAGTGTGAACGACGTACTCAAAGGGCGAAACCAGTAATGCTTGCATAAGCTTGATTCAAAAGCATGGAAGCTAAACATTCTTACACTAATCCATCAAATGTAATAGTGACAAAATTCATAAGAAAAAAAGTTAATCTAAGAAGACGAAGACATCGTTCTAATTATGTCTTCATGTCATTAGCAATTTCATGGTTCTGTATCTACGGCAAAAACAACGAAAGAATCATCATGCCATTAGCAATTCATGGTTCTAATTACTCGTCTCAAAACATGGTGTCAGATGTCAAATAATACTCCTCCATCCTAAAAAGAATTTCAATAAATTATCTAAATTAAAATATATCTAGACTATATTTAATATATGGATATGTACGGATAAAAACAAGTAAATGGTTTAATCTGCAACATCTATTTTGAAACGGAGGGAGTACTATTTGTCTTAGATGTCTACCGCCGAGGCAAGGTTTTCATTTAAGCAGATAATGGAGCCAGTAATGGTTGCATAAGTTTGATTTAAAAGCATGAAGCCAAACATTCTTATAAGAAAAAGTTAATCGAATAAGAAGAGAAGATCCAACTAATGGTTGCATAAGTTTGATTTAAAAATCATCAGCTGTACGTACCGCAAGAAAAACAAAAGAATCATCATGTCATTAGCAATTTTATGTCTACTAGCTCAATGCCCCGTGTGTTGACAAAAGAAACAACTTTACAACTTACACATAGATACATTGATAAGAAACACAATCATAATAGTAAAAATTCTATAATATTTTTACCATGTTGGTCACACCTTTTTACGTGAAATATTACACTCTTACATCCCTCTTTTTTCCCTTGCCATGAACTTAATCATAATGCACGTAAAAATTCTATAAAAACATATTCAACAGTGCCCCAAATATCAAATATAATGATAGTAACATAACACCGTTGATTTATAAGAGGTTCCCTCAAAAGTAAAACATAGACCAACTTCCTTAATTAATTATGCCCACGTTTTGATATTCATTAAATATCTTTATCTCATGAAGATTTTGACTACAAAAAGTCCATACTTTTTCTTGGGGACGAAGCTTATTGACAAGGAGTTGGTACCCTAAAAAATTAGGGATTTTTCGGGGTACTATCAAGAGAATGACCAATCCTTCTTTCAAAAATTAAAAGTATAGATCATAGAGTGAAACCAGTAATGGTTGCATAAGCTTGATTCAAAAGCATGGAAGCCAAAAATTTCAAAAACGCAATTCTCATGGAGCTGGTTACTATCAATCAACTATCCACCATCCGCGTATACGTGTTGCGTCTCTTTTGTTATTTTGTTATGTTTGACCAATTTCCGTTCAATATGATACAAACCTGTAATCTAATTGAAATCGCAATGAAATATTGTAGAATTTAATTATTTCAGAAACATAACAAATAGATTCCACACATATATAGACTATTTCAGTTATTTTCCAACTAAAATTGCATGTCTTCAAAAAATCCTACGAGATTTCATCAGATTTCAATAAAATTTCGAATCTATTATCATATCAAGTTGAAATCGGTCAAATTTGACAAAAGGACACAGCACAAATCGCGATGCGCACTCAGTGAGAAAAATCGGCGTTACCAAAAAATTCTTACAGTGATCCATCAATCGTAATGGTGACAAAATCCATAGTAAAAAAAAGGGTAATCGAAGAAGAAGACTCACATGTATGACGTCAACCTTGACACCGTCAATGCCGGAGGCCTGGAGGTGTGCGTGGAGGCCCTCGTAGAGCTCGGCGGCACGCTCGGGGTCGACGAGGCCGATGCCATTGTTGACGATCTTGTCAACGGCGAGGTCCTCCATGGTGAGTTTGAGCCCTGGCGAGAGCTTGGGCGTGATGACCTTCGCCGGCGGCAACCCGCCGGGCGCGCCGGGACGGAGGCCGCCCCAGTACCCGCAGAGCGCGTGCCACACGTACACCTGCTCGACCGTCGGGAAGGCCGCCTTCATGTCGCGCACGAACCCGCCGAGGCCGAGGCCGCCCTTGTAGTCCCTGAACTTGTGGTTCTCCTCGAACTTGACGAGCCGGCACGGCATCTGCTCGCCGGCGGCGGTGCGGTTCATGCCCTCGGCGCCGTCGGCGGGATCGTCCTCGTCGTGGCAGATGGACTGCCAGCCGTCGTCGATGAGCACGAGCCCCGGCGGGCACCCGCCCTCGGCCCGCAGCCGCACGCCCTCCCACACCCCCTCCGGGTGCACCTTGAGGTAGAAGGCGTCCCACGTGCACCACCCGAACTTGTCCACGATCGGCGGCGGCGTCTTCTCCTCCAGCAGCCGGAAGGTGCCGAGGTGGGCTCGGACCACCCTCGCCGCCTCCCGCACCAGCGCGAACGGGTCGTCGCCGGCGTGCAGGTACACGGCGCTGCGGAACACGGCCCCCTGCACCGCGGACGAGCCGCTCTCGAGGCAGACCGCCACGTGGTCGTCGTCCTTGAAGGCGGCGGACTGGAGGCAGGCGCGGAAGGCGCCGTCGACGATGGGGAGGAGGAGCACGTAGGGACGGTCGGCGGTGCGGTCGAGCACCATCATCTGGGTCTCGTTCTCCACGTCGGGTGTCGACCAGCTTGCCGATCGGCACCACGTGGCGGCTGACGGGCGCCGGCGCGTCGAAGCCGAGGAAGCAGCCGTCCGCGGCGACGTCCGGCACGAGGGTGGAGGCCGGGGTGAGGCGGATGTTGGCGGGCACGTCGAGGAGGGCGGCGTGACCGTCCACGGCGAGGTCATTGCCCTTGATCGTGAAGCGCGACGGCACGTCGTCGGCCATCGACTTGGCGAGATTGGGAGCCATGGTTGTGGTGGATTCTTGGAGAGGTTTTGCCTTGTTCTCTGCTTGATGGATCTGCGGCCAATTGGGGCCCTTTTTATAGAGGATCTGCATGTGCCAACAAGGAAAGCTGAAAGCTAGAATGGAAGTTTTCTTTGGCGGTATAATTTTCCATCTTTAAAGCTGACTCCTAGAATCACGCGTTAAAACTGTCTTGTTGATTCTTTGTCAATTCAATCGCAGGAAAGTAGAACTCGAATAATATTTTAATGTAAAACTGCGTATTTTTTCTCATTTATTTTAGGAAAGTTCCATGCAACAAAAAATATGTTTTTAGTCAAAATATGAATACTTGGGCAACAAAAAATTGTTTCTTTCCAACTATTGGACAATTTGCTTAAGGTGGAAGCAAATAATTTTATTCTTTCTTTCTTATTATCTCTGTTTCCGTTTCTATATTTACTGGGTATATCAGCATATTTTCGTGTATTCGAAGATCTTGAGCGATCTCTGGCTTAATGGTCGAGCCAAGAGTTTTTTGTTTGTTTGAGCGAGTCGAGTCAAGAGTTAAAAAAGGGTAACTAGAGTTGTATGTACCTGTGATTACCTTTATTGATGATGCATGTCCGTTTTAACGTGCATCACGTCGTGTATCCACAAATCTGTGATTTTCGGGTAACCTAGATTCTACCGTTAAAAAAAAAGACTACTAATGCTGGGCTTTTAGCTGGGCTGGCCCGCCAAGACTACTAATGCTAAAAACAATTCTTGCTCCCCTACCAAACCGGCGGTCAGACTAGTTTGTTTTCAGGAATTCAGATAAAGCTCCGCCGTCCGCCGTCCGCCGCCATCAGCCTCACCCTTGTTGTCTATGACTGGATGGGTCCGTGCCTTCTTTGCCTGCCGCTCCGGTGGAGGGAAGGGGTGGAGACCTCGGACTTGCGCTCGACGATATAGAATGGTCTCTAAATTGAAGTTTGGTCAACCGGTATTGTTGTTATGGCGGGTATGACTGCGTTCTACGGGACAAGAATAAAGGTATTCCCACCTCTTCGTCCTTCTCGTTCGGCAGCAAGCTCACTGATGGCGTTGTGGAGGCCGATGATTCATTTAGTCGCAACTTCCATTGAGTGATAGATCTCGTCCAGTCTACGTGTGTTAGATGTTTGGTGTTAGAAGATTCAGATAAATTCAAGAGTTTAATGGACGACTTCGGCTCTGGGGTGTTGTTCCTTAGGGGCACATGCACCAAGATTTTTTGATTGTTATCAAGAATGTCAGGCCGACTCCGGTAAAGGAGCAATGACAGCGGCATGACGGCGACTCGCTCTTGCAAAAGTAGTAGTCATTAGATGATCCAACGAGTATGATGTACTCATGGGACAAATTCGGTTCTTTCCCGTAAATTCTTGGATTTTCGAGCGGAGAGCCTCCCGGTTCCGGGGTTCGTGGAGTATTGAGGAAATTACAATTAACCTATATTTTTCAGTGAAGACAACTATTTGGTGTAATAATTTGCACATAACACAAATAGGGCCATCAAATGATCTGAAAATAAATTAGTCCATTGGGCCCACCAGCAGGTCACAACCACTGTTGCAAACAAACTAGTCTGACCGGTTCCAACAGAGAGAGAATGCATCGACTGGATATGACCCATGGCGGCGGCGGCGCTGGCAACCAGGTCTGCAGATCGTTGGGGAGTGGGGCAGTGTGGTCCCCATGGCAACACCGGATCCTACTCAATTTGTATTACCGGGTCATATCGACGACAAGAACGTCATGCCTAGAACAAAACAGAGCATTCAAAATTAGCTACTCCCTTGTCCCAAAATACAAGACGTCTAAGAATTAGTTAAAATTTAATATTTTTTAAATTTGATCAAAATTATACATAAAAATATAAATATTTACAATAATGTACTAATATGAATAGATTCATAGATTCACCGTAAAGTATATTTTTTAATGTGTCTATTCAATATTTGTAGATGTAGATATTTTTTATTTAGTTAAAGTTAGTAAATTTTGACTTTTGACTAATACTTAAACGCCTTATATTTTGAAACAAAGGGAGACTATATGAATCTAGGTTTTAGACTATGAAGACTAAGGCTTTGATGTGGATGTAGATTGTGTGTCCTCTTTAGGTGAATGTTCTTTAGTATATATATGTGCCGGTGGTGTAGGAGCCTCCGTAGGTAAGGTCTTCATATTGTCTTTCACGTTAATTTGATCTACGGTCTCCCTTCAATGTACCTATGGTCTCGGTAGTCTTCGTGGAAGTCCTCACGTAGTACGACAGGTTAGCTCGGTTGAGAGCTTCTAGACACGGGCTTTCTAATCACGGACATTGAGGTCGTAGTGGGATGAAAGTGGTACAAGGGTTGTACTTTACATGCCGTGTCCCACCTATCACCGACACACACACCTAGGTACATATCACGCATATGATCTGTTCGAGATGCCCATTGCGAACTTGCACTTCACATCCTTATTTACATGTGATCAACTTCAATTCACTCTTTGCACTTTGTCTTAATAAACCTTGTATCATAACTTCCCTCTTTGTTATTATGTCTTGGAGTTAACATGAATACTCACACAATCTACATCAAGACATTCTACCAATAGACTCAAATATCACATGATCATTCTTCGGATCGCACCTTTAATAACTCCTTGGGCATCATTTGATGTTCTTCTTTCAACCTTCAAACCAACATATAGTCTTCAAGCATTCCTATGGACAAACCCTTGAAGAATAACTCAATGCGAACATTAGTCCATAGTGGTTCCCATTAATTACCAAAATCATACATAGGGGCCACCATGCCATTTCAACCTGTACAAACCATATGAAACCAAGTACATTCAAGAAAAACGTACCAAATAAAAAATTGTATTTACACAAAAGTACATTTCTGCAATAATTCATGGTATCATGATGATTACTTTAAGATATGATATTTCAATAACAAGTGAAAATCGTGTGCATATTGTCAACTTACAACTCAACCCAACTTGCAAGATATATCTGCCAACCAATTATTTTATACTCTAGTAGTTTCTATAATATATATTTTTAATATACTTACCTAATAATGTAGTAGAATCATTAATATTTTTTTTTGATTGTATGCTTTACAGATATCTATCATGATACCTAAATATTCTAAATATATACATGAACACACATACCATAAATAAATAAATATTTTACTATATAATTTATGCAACTTAAAAAAGGTTTAAGGGAGAACTTCTATCACAACACATAATTTAAATTTAGCACAAATTTTTTTAACGATATACATAACATTTGTATAAAAAAACACCATATACCTAATGCCCTTATACATTGTTACATGGTTAACTATGGCATATATAAAATAATTATAATAAAAAGTACTAATGAAGACTATAATATGATAAAAGTGAGTTTATGATAAGTATAAAAGTGTAGTATAATTTTTTTTAATTTTCCCTAGGCCCAAATCCTATTTGGACCGGTCTTATCACTAGTACTCATATTAAGGTAGAGGGTGAATAATTTGATGGGATACACACCATTTCCTTACAGGCCGGTCCTAAGATTTCTAGGACACGGGGCGAAACTACAATTTGGGGCCCTATTATACATTTGTTTTAATATGCATGTATGAAATGGTGAAAACAAAGGTTTCAAGGGCACCAGTTGCAATATTCATATAAAAATAATAATGTTCACATTTACCTCAAAACTTTCTCCATATATTTATGAAGAGGTCCTCTCTATGATTCTATAAATTTTTGTTATTGCTTTATCATCTTCCTTTTTTGAGCAAGGGATTCAGACACCATTACAAGTTAACCTCACTGTAAATAAAACAATAATTACTACTCAAAACTGAAATTAGGCCATAAAGTAGCAACCAAATCCATGGAGAATTGGGACAGTTTTGATGTTTGGTCATTTTATGCAGGGTTGGAGGAGTGGTTGTCCTTTACCAAGAGCAGACTCCTAACAAAGTAGCGAACTGCGAACCGAATATTCAAGACGAAAGACGACGAACGACGACAACGTGTTCCACTTCATGTTTCTGATTGGTAGTGATACATGGGTCAGGCAGTTACCTACATAAGACCAAACCTGAATTGATAGCTACCTGTCCGATCTACACTTACATACACGTTCAGGAAATAAGATAAGCCCAATCTGGCCTAACCAGAAACGCACAAAGGAATTCATGTCTATTTTTTTCCCTAGAATCTATATTGGGCCATACATAAAGCACATACCTAGGAAGGGCCCCCCAATTTTTTGGGCACGGAGCGGATGCCCCTCCAGACCCTCCACAGCCATGTTCCTTATAAGGAATATCATTACTTCGGAGAACTAAGAATTATCATTCGGAAGCAAGATCTAAGAAGAAGACAACGTGGCATTAATAACTTGATAATAATTATTTTTTAGAATGGTTATTTAACTCTAGGAATGTGAGTTCTTAGAAATTTAGTAATGAGGTCAAAATTTCTTGAAACATTTGCACCAATAGATGCTGAGTGATTTAGTTCATGGTAGTAATAAAGGTGTCTTGATATAATAAATATGTGATGTATACTCTATATTGAAAGGTCGATAGGCGAGTTACCCAAACTCCTTCTAGTGGAATCATTTGACACTATTTCCATGCCTTCGTTTACAATGTTCATTTGTTGGCTCGCTAATTAAGGCCGTTAGAAGGGACCAATGCTTTATACTTGATGGTCCCCTATGCTCCTTTTATTGTCTCATTCATATAATTATCAGACATGGCGGTCAAGGATTTGCTAAACAGTAAGTGCTTATCCATGTAGATCTCTAGATCATGTTGTATGGACCTTTAAATTAGACAACAAGCATTATGAATACCATGGTGTTCAATCCTACAATCAATTGTCAAAGTAATCTCACAAATATATGCAAGAAGGTTGGGTACAAACCGATCTCATCGGTCCCATAGATCTTCCACGTCTAGTGGGGTTTACTCGCACATACATGAGAGGGGAATAGCAAATACTCGACCCAGTGATCAAATGAATAGGGTCCATCTCGGTATTGCTATAGAATGCGACAAGAAGATGAAAGATGAACGAAATGAAGATACATGAGCTAAAGTACGGATATAATTTACAACCCTAGCCTTTCAAGCATGAACCTATCTCTCTCCATGTGATCATCTTGGTGGGGAATGGAGGATCTTGCTAGAGAGGACCCTAGAATGGACCAAGGTGAATCCCTCCTCCTCCGCATCTCTCTCCTACGCTTATAGTTTAGTTTTCGCGGCGTTCTGTTGTGCTTTTTTTATGTTGTTCCTTTATGAAAGTTGCTTTTGGTGATATGGCACAGACGACAGCGCCTTGTACGACCCCACTTAGTTTAGAGTTAGAGTAAGGGGTATAGAAGTAGGATCTCACTTATCCCGCTTCTACATCCATAAATATGTGGTTTCTTTGATTTTTTATAAATATGTGTCAGTGTAAAGGTGAAAATCATCAAAACCTAAAGAAAAAACATTAAAGAATCCCTCAAAAACTCTACATAAAATCCCTAAATATATTCACGGAATAAAATTTGTGATTTATTTTTATACTAAAAAAAATACAATTTTCAAATTATTAAAAAAAGGGAGCCCACTGCTGATCGGGTGCTGCAAATCCGTTCTTCTTTTCTCTGTTCTCTGAAGTGTATCCTCTCGGACTGCAAGACCCACAATTCTTAGGTCCATTCAAATCTCCGCCATCTGAATGAAAGCTGGGAAACCTCACGTTGTACAAGGAACTAATTGCAATTTTTTTTGGTCTTCGATAGTATAAAGGTGTAGGAAGAGCAGCAGAAGTACTACGTGCCTCCATTATTTGTACTGTAGTTTAGCTGTCAAGCATGTACTGATGCATGTTTTATAGTAGTCATTTTCTGATTTTTTTTCAGTTCTCTGTACTGCGTGTGCCTCAATTATTTGCGTCTGAGCTCCATCTGTGATCGGATATGTCATATGGGCCCCACGCAGTGAGTTCACCTTTCTTCCGTCAGAGGAACACATCTGAGAAGAGCAACATTTTATTAGTGGACACTTAGATTAGATATGTTGATCCAATGGAAGCCGGAGCAGGTCACAGAAGACTTCTGAGGAGAGCGATGCAGACGGTTAGGTTCAGGTAGGTGATGCTTGCCTTTCTGGTGTTACAAGGACACGGCTTGTCTCTCTCTAGCATTCTTTTCAGTTCTTTGCTTCCTCTCTACTCCTAAACCTTGCCAATCCTTTCCCTCTCTTTTGTGCTACATCACCATTTTTTTTAATTTGGTTCTGACGTTTGAGCATCAAGCTCTCACCACATCTCTTCTTCAAGCAGTTGGAGCCCAGGAGCTCTTCGCTGGAGCTCTTTCTTGGCGAGGAAATTGCCATGCCGCCGGCGAACGGTGCCGCCGCTGCCGCCGGAGCAAGCTCTGGCAGGGATGGCCCGGGAGCTGCTGTGACGAAGCGCAACAAGCCTCGGTGTAATCCCTCCCTCCTTGAAGCAATTTGTTTTATTTTTCTTACACTTGATTTCTTTTCTTATTAGCCGTTTTACTTGTCTACTTTGAATCTTCATATCCTCTTTTAATTGCCCACTTTCGAATGTTGAACTGTTCTGTCAAACGATCAGTACTATAGGCGCTTCAGAAATTACTAGCACACTCATGTACATTTAACCTTCATCTGTTAGCCAAATCGCATATGTCTGTATATTTAACCATCATCTGTAACTTCAGTGTGATGCAAACTGAAGAACCTTCCCTTACCCCCGAAACTAGGTGAATCTGATTACCAAAGACACAAGTAACCCGAAGTACTTTATTCATTCATACTATTATTTTAAATAAATAATTCACTTGATGGAAAAACTAATTCTCTGCTAGTAATTTTCGTGCTTAAATTTAATGAGAAGTGCTAATCTCTGTAACCATTTCGTTGACTCTGAAGATCGTGCATTTACTCAGCAACAACTTCCAGCTTGCAAGCCTATACTGGCTCCTCATATGGTGAGACCAATCGTTTGCCCATACCTCCTTATTTCACATTTTCTTGTACTATATGTTTAAGAAATTCAAACTGTCTGCATTACCTTTGGACAATCAGGTCATTCCTGTGCTTATATTTGTGGGCTTAATTTGCATCCCAATTGGCCTTGCCTGCATCGCAGCTTCAAACAAGGTATTCTGCTACGCATGCTTTTCTGTCATACATATAAACCTCTAGTGAAGTTAAAACTTCTCGTCGCCGGATTCAAGTTTGGAATAATACTTCGCTTTCGAGCAGGTTGTCGAAGTGGTCTACCGATACGACAAAAAATGTGTACCAGCGAACATGATTCACAACAAAGTCGCCTACATCCAAAATGCGTCCATAGATAAGACCTGCAAAATAATTCTCAGGGTAAAAAAAATGAACAATTTCAATTGGCGCCGTTGATAAGGAGTAAACCGTTATGCGCCTTCACTTGATGAAGACGGCTTTGGTAACATGTGTAAAATGTACTTCGATTGCAGATCCCCAGGGATATGAAGAGACCAATCTTCATCTACTACCAACTCGACAAGTTTTACCAAAACCACAGAAGGTACAACAAATCCATCCAACTCTCAGAATTTGGAGTACAAACAATCAAAACTGCTCTGTACAAGTATCAGAATTCAAATTTGGAGTACAAACTGAGGCATCAGAAATAATTCAGATTTTGTGATGGATTCAGGTACGCGACGAGCCGCAGCGACGCGCAGCTGCAAGATCCCAAGCAGGCAGCAGCCAGTACAGAGTTCTGCAAGCCTGAAGCCTATGCCGCCAATGGCAGCCCGATTGTCCCCTGCGGGCTCGTGGCGTGGAGCCTCTTCAACGACACCTACAGCTTCGCCCGCCGCCGTCGTCGCGGCGGCCACACCGAGGCGCTGACGGTGATCAAGAGCGGCATCTCATGGAGGAGCGACAGAGAGCGCCTGTTCGGGAAGCATGTGTTCCCCAAGAACTTCCAGAACGGGAGTATCGTCGGCGGCGGGCAGCTCGACCCGACAAAACCCGTGAGTTCCTCTGCAATCTGAGCATTTTTTTTAATATAATCATCGTCTTCTCTCTCTCTCGACGATGATCGACGGGGATCGTGGTGGCGTGCAGCTGAGCGAGCAGGAGGACCTGATGGTGTGGATGCGCACGGCGGCGCTGCCGAGGTTCAGGAAGCTGTACGGGAGGGTGGAGGCGGACCTGGGCGCCGGCGATCTCCTCGCCGTGGCGGTGCGGAACAGCTATAACTCGTACAGCTACGAGGGGAGGAAGGCGGTGGTGCTGTCCACCGCCGGGCTGCTCGGCGGGCGGAACACGTTCCTAGGCCGCGCCTACGTCGTCACCGGCGTGGCATGCTTCGCGCTCGCGCTGATCCTCACGCTGCTCTGCCTCGTCTTCCCTATGTGAGTCCTCTGTCCCGTCGATGCGATCGCATCATGGCAGGCACTTTCTTCTTCCTCCTCGTCGGCCGGCGATCGCCGGTGGTCCATGATGTGAATGATAATCTGGAATAATTTTTTACTGGATCTTGTGCAGGAAAGAGGAGCATCTTCACCTGCGGTAGCCACCTGTGATTGGTTTGGTTCAGAATCTGTAAATGCATTATATGTAGCTGATGTGCATTATTATTCGATATTCCTCGCCCATGCGTTCAGTTCATCCCTCTAGCCAAGAGCATTGGGCACAGAATGCGTTTTGGGATTTCTATTTTTGTACCATTGGCTTGTTAGTTGTATCATTTTTTCTCAGCAACTTAAATTTTTCTCACTTTTGATCTTCAAAACTCTCACATGGTCTAAATCTCGTTATCCGCCAGCCTTGTCGTTTCGTGCTGACAAGTGGGGCCACGTTAAGTCAGGTCCCGTAGTGGATCCTTGCCGTTACATACTGACAAGTGGGCCGTGTTCAGTCGGGTTCTGTAATGGACCCTTGTCGTTCCGTGCTGACAAGTGGGCATGCAATCAGTTGGGTCCCATAGTGGACACCTCTCTCCACTTATCCAGATCAACGTGGGACCCACAACTTATCCACGCGAGCGCCGGATCCACAGCTTACCCAGGTTGGTGTTGCAAGATGGGACCCCGAGCCAGTCTCGCGCTCACGCCCGTGTCGTTGCCTTCCCTTTCTTCTTCTTCTCCAACGATGGCAACACTTTATCTAACTTCACTTCGGCCTCTCGTTCGTTATGACCGTAGTATGGTGTCGTCTCGTTGATCTATATGAAGAATGGCAATGGCAACCGTACGCAGAAAAGGTTAGATCTCGCACCAAATTGTTCCGATTAGAGGGGGGCGTTTGCTGTAGACAATCAATTGGCGCAACTCGAGAGCTCAATTGGGCGTGCTTGCTATGGAGAATGCGGCCGACAGAGAAGCCGTTTCAATGATTTAATTTGTTTATCGAGTTAATGTCTCGGTTGCAATCAAATAAATCTATGAGGTGAAAGTCAAACTTTGAGATTTAGGAAGATGGAAGTATAAAAAATAAAAAATGACACAATTAACGCTTTCAAATTAAAAAAAATTATACAACTCTTAATTAAAAGAGTGTTTATAATTGACACAACTCTTGAACACTTTCAAATTACAATTTAGACATGATAATGTTGTCCTAAGAAAATCTTTAGAGTTTTACCATTTTTAGAGTGTGGAAAGTGATACCTAAACTAAAATCTTTATGCCTCGTGTATATACGAAAATTATAAACCTTTGAACACTGTGAAATCTCACTTAGGACATAATAATATTGTGCTAAGAAAATCTTGAGAGTTTATCATTTTTATAGAGTAAAATATTATGCATAAACTTGGATATACGATAATTATACACCTTTGAACAATGCTAACAAAATCTTGAGAGATTATCATTTTCATAGAGTGAGATGTAATGCATAGGTTGTAGATCTTGGCTTTGCCATAGATTGTGCTAAGAAAATCTTGAGAGTTTTACCATTTTTGTGTAAAACTGCCAAAGGGAATTATTCAAAATAAAATGCTAGGCTCTAGGACGTTGAATTTTTGTCTGAATTTAATTGTTAAGAGTATATGTATAATCATGTATTGCTTTTAGGTCCATATTGCCTTTATGTCCAGGCCCATGCACTTGTATATGTTGGTCTAGCCGCACTAGGTCGAGTGTGTAGTGAGGGCATAAGGAAGACGACGGCAAGCATGATTTGCTTTGGGCTCGGTGGCGACGATGTCGAGCTCCTGCCGACGCTTCTTTGAGTCTAGGGAGGTGAACAGGTGTAGTAACGTCAGAATGGGACTCCAGGGCATGGTGGCATGACAACAACGATGATGGTTCACCAGGGGAAGCGAGGTATAGACTGTGGCGATTGTGGCATGGCTGCGGTGGTTTTTATGCTTTGATCTAAGATGAAATTGGTTTGGCCATTTTCTGTCTTAGTAACATGATATCAGAGCTAGGGCTACCGTCCTTTCCCTTGCGCACATGTTGAAATTGATCTAAGATGAAATCCCTAACTCTATCTGCCACCCTCATCACCGTCGTTGAGTTACCGACGGTTATCGTCCTTTCCCTCGCGCACATGCTGATCCATGTTGGCCAACCATGTCCTTCCTACCCATATCAAGCCTAGCCTGATTTGTTTCCGGCTGCTGCCCATTTTTTTGGCTCTGTTTTCGGTCACACGCGCTGGTGTTCCTAATGCCCTGCTCTCGTGAATCCGTTGCTCAGTTGTATCTCTCTTGCGCATCTGGCCGCACGCACAAGCCCTAGATTGGTGTTGTATCATGACTAGTTCTTGCTAAATAATTTTATGGTGTATGCCTAGAGGAAGGGAGCTTGAAATTGCTACCCATGGAAAAAGGAAGTTCACTTTTCTCCATCGATATCAAGTTTGATGGCTCAAATTACAAGGAGTGGGCTTTTTCAGTTAGGATTGTCATAAGGGCTGCTGATTTTGATGACCACCTAACCGACGACCCTACAGATTTTCAAGGACGATGAAGCAGCCAAGAAGGCCTTGATGTAATGCCCTGAAAATTATTTCAAAATAAAATTGCTCGTTATTTTTCTTTTTTACATCATCATGCATATTTTATCCGTAAACTTATTTTATTCAACCATATTTTATTTTACTAAATATCCAAGTGATTTTATTAAACCCGTCTCTCGTTCTTATTTTAAAATTAAAATAAATAATATTTCCGACAGCAAAAGCTTTTCTTATTTTATAAAATTAGGGTAAAAGCCCGTCTAATGTTTTTCTTTGCAATTCGAGGAGCTGATGCATGCTTTTACCTAGCAATATGCCTCAATTCCTGCGCGTTGGTATACTGCTGTCTAGTGACCTTGTTTGGCCTCGCTTCCTGTGCGCCGCTGTTGCTCTTATTTCTGGCCAAGCGCTGAGTTTTCATCCAATTCATTAGCTGGCATGCAATTCTTTCTTCTGTGGCATGTGTGTGTTTGATTATTTCTCAATGTCTATTTTTAAATCTGGATCGGTCCGTGCACTCCAACACCACCAAATCGCCACCGCGCTGCTCGCCCTGTCTCTGGCCGCACAGCAAGAAGCATCCCACCACAGAATCGCCACCCAGCTGCACATCACACACCGCTGCCTGCCATCTTCCCCAAGTCCATGCGCTGCTTGCCCTTCGACGCTCGCTGGTGCCACGCGTGTGACGCAGAGTGCTTGATAAAATGCCCGCGAGAGAGCTTACTTGGCCAAGTTCTACTCTGATCCGTCTCGCCGCACCAGATTACGACATTCGAGGCCACCACCTCGGACAAGGTCTCCTCTTGAGTTTCACTTCTTCGGATACTTCCACTAACTCTCCTACAACCCAATGACCATCTTGCCGCTCCTTTGATCCAAATCGTGAGACACGGTTCTTAAGCCTTATTTTAAATAATGTTATATAATTATTGCATATTAAATCATTCATGCTTGCATACATATATTATTGCTCGGGGTTATATGGCGATTCATCTACTAAATAAATATGAAATATATAAGGGTGATATTTGTCTTGTCCCGGTTCCATTTAATATTGTGTAGCGAACCGATGTCATGTTATATCTTGTTTAGCCAATATTTAAATTGCAGGGTAGATAGACAACTCAAACCATTATATTTATTTGTCGGGATCCCGATTCCGCTTAATATTGCTAAGTGGGACCGCATGTTACCATGCCATGCATCATATCATAAACATGTCGGAACTTCCACCTTATCATTAAATATTGCATCGGTTGCTCTTTCTAGTGTTTGCTTCTTCACCGAATAGGACGATGAGCCGATGTGAGAAACGACATGCCTCCAGTTTCCCGACTTTGTCCTCCCCCTTCTACCTATTTTTCGTTTATAGTTTTACTTCCTTCCTTTGATCTATTGCTATTCTTATTGTCGATGCTATAGTATCGTTTCTTTATTTACCTGCTCCACTATATTGCCTTGGTTATCCTATTGCCTTGTTTGATTAGCTAGCTTTTGTCCTTGCGAGTCGTAGGCATGCTTAGAATCGCTCTCGTACAGGTGGAACATGATACTTGGACATTGATGGTGATAAGATAATTAAATTGATGATGTTGGTTATGGTTTCACCTAATGATAAGGCCCTGACAGGGACCATCTTTGGGAACTGCTTGAGCCGACCTAGGACCCGTTCGTTCTACGATACCAGTTCTGAGTTGATCGTGCTAACCAAACGTGGGGTCTCTGGGATCCCCCCTCAACTACCGGTGCTATTCGTATATCCAGAGGGTTACAAAATTGGTTTTCCATTTGGTGCATATGCATAATATGTCCTCAGACATGGGTGAGTTGATATGTCTTCGGACTTGATGTTTTGGTGGATTGCCATGGCTTGCATACATAAATCGCGGTACACGGTGGCGGCACCCACGGTGTGTACAAGTTATCCCGCAGGGTCCGATCCACCAGTAGGCGCAAACACTGTGACTTCCTTGAGAATCGTCGTACCTCTTGGTTGGTTCCCCACAGTAGGTGATGCCTCTGGATATGCGTGTAGTTATGTGACAGTTCTTGTTGTGAGATTCGGATGGCACGTGTAATATGTTGCCTGATGGGTTGAGCATGTGTTTGGGTACAGTAGTGCACCCCTGCAGGGTAAATCTTTTCGAGAATCCGTATGTCCATGGTTATGAACGCCTCGGGAGTAAAGTGTCATGATCATAGACAACGCCACTAATGTTTTACCTCTAATAATATGAATAGTAATTAGCCTTATCAACTAAACACTTGCTTAACTAAAATTGCCACCGTGTGTGTTTCGCTAGGGGGCTTCCTCGACTGGTCTTCAAGGGGGAATTCTTCGGAAGGGTTATGCTTGGTGTTATATTATAGTTATCGTATAGTGCTCTCTTATCTCGCTCTAATAGCCGAAGTTGTAGTGTGTCTCTATAAGTTAGATAGTGCAAGCTTTGATGCCGCGGAGCCTACCATACCTATGTAGGTGAGGACCGCCGAATTCTAGTCTCGCCGTGTACTGGCCTCAGTACTGACCGCTCTCTTTCTGTTTTCCTTTGCCCTTTGTCGGCACCCTTTTGGCTTGACAGGTATGTGATTGACGACGTTAGCAAGGTTACCCTTCCGGCTTGGCCTGGGAAGGGTTGGACACCGCTTGGTTATTCTTCAGGACTCTTAGTTCCATTTGGCTCTTGTCCGTACTCGGATACTATCTTGCTTCTTCTTGAGTTGTATCTTTGTATTGTACCTTTTGTATTCTTGACTCATTGAGTCGTTTGTTGTATATATAAGTTCTTGTGGACTCTGTTTTAAACTATTGTGATGTAACTACTTGTAATCGAATCCCACCCACACGAAAGTGTTCGGTGTGCGTCTTTGAATCGCTTCTATGCGGGTTTTGGCGGGAAATGCCAAGATCTGCATAGACCCGATTCGGGGGCGTTACACTTGAGAAAGTCAGATGCTAAGGTCATGAGTGATTTAGTTCTAAATTTTTCTTCCACACTATGGATGATTCTTGAGCATCACTCCACTACAAAAGAAATATGAAAGTATTTGGAGCAACGATATCTCAAACCAAGTGGGGGACTTCAGTGTTCCTTGTTATAAAATCATCAGAATCTTCAGCAACAGGACATGTCCAATATATGCTAATGACTCCAAAGAGTTGATCTGGATGTGAGGCTTGTGTGGCCAAGGAGAATTATAAAGCTGAGTCTTTGATGTTTCAGTTTGTGATGAGGCTCCGATAGGACTTTGAAAGTAACCGCACAAATCTGATTGGTCATACTACATATCCTTCTTTAGATGAAGCACTTGCTAGTTTGATTTCTAAGGAGACTCTTCTTCGATCCCTTGCCTCATCATCCACTGCTCATGTGACTCACAATAACGTTTTTGCAGCTCCTCGAGGTCCTTTTAGAGATTGTTTTTTCATGAAAAGTTTGTCGTCGCTATAAGAAGACTGGACATACAACTGATAGTTGTTTTTCTCTTATGGTTTGTTCTCATTGCAAGAAGTGTGGGCATACGGTTGATGGTTGTTTTGATCTTCACCCATAGTTGTTGGCTGAATATCGTAGGAAGTTTCCTATCCAGCAACAACATTGTCACCCACCTGCTAAGAAGTACTCTACTGTTGTGATTACTGAGTGACATCGTCCGACAATGAGTGTCTCTGTGTCTGCTGCTTCTCAGTCTTCTTCTTGTGTCACTCAACCTTGGGTGCTTGATTCATAAGCATCTTTTCATGTCACATATGATCGTTCCCAACTAATGTCATGTTAGTCAGTGAAGGATGGTGCCTCTGTTCATACCGCTAATGGTACAACTTGTTCTATCACTCATCAGGGTTCTCTTTGTACATCCAATTTTTCAGTTCTTACTGTTTCTTTTGTCCCACAATTTTCCATGAGTCTCATGTCTATTGGTCAAATTACTGATATGGACTACTTTGTTGGTCTTGACAAAAACCTCTTGTTATGTGCATGATCTCCAGAGAAAGAGAATAGTTGGAACTGGTCATCGCCGTAGAGGATCCACATCCCTCTACGAACTTGACACCCTTCACCTTTCTTCATCTTCCGCACCATCTGTTTCATCTGCCTCAACATCGAGATCCACCTCAAATGTTTTCTTTTCCCAGTGACATCATCGTTTAGGCCATCTATGTGGTTCTCACTTATGTAGTCTTGTCCAGTAGGGTGTTTTAGATCGTGTGCATGTAGATGCTATTTTCCATATTGAGGGTTGTAAGCTAGGTGAACAAATACAACTTTCATATCTAGCACTACGTGTTCTATTCGCCCCTTCGATTTAGTGCACTCTGATGTATGGGGTCCCTCCCCTTTTTTTGTCTCAAAGGGTAGCCACAAACATTATGTCATATTTGTTGATGATCACTCTCGATATACTTGGATTTATCTTACGAAACATAGTTCCCAATTGATGTCTATTTATTAGGCTTTTGCATGCATGGTCCATACTCAGTTTTCTAGTGTTATCCATGTTTTTCGCTCTGACTCAGGAAGATATCTATGTACAAATTTGCATGAGTTCCTTTCTTCCGAAGGTACCTTTCCTCAACTCTCTTGTCATGGTGCTCATGCTTAGAATGGTGTTGCCGAGCATAAGCATCGACATATAGAGACAAATCGTACTCTAATGGTTTCTTAATTTGTTCTTGCTCATTTGTAAGGGGGGAGCTGATGACTACAAGAGCATAGGAATAATGTAGCTAGTTTCGAAGTAAGAGTATCGAACCACAAAGAGATATTTGGTTAAGGTCTTAATTACCCTTGTCACTATCTATCAAGGAATACTTGTAAGCTGACCTTGATCTAAAGTAGAATGTTTTAAGAGGGTTGTTTTGTGTGTAAAGTAAAAACTAAAGAGTAAAAAAACAAGGAGACAACCGCAATGTAAATGGTAATGAAACTGTAGTAAGGCAAAGTGTGCTCAGGGATTACAGGATCCACCTCTAGCATTGATATTAATCATGATTAGGATAAATCTATATCTTCCTTTATTACATGTGTGGGGAGAGCTCCATAAATTAATGATCACATAAATTCATCTGTTATTTCATCCTTAATAACCACTACGATGACCGTAAGTAAGCCACTCTAATCTCTCACAATTAAGGGTTTCCCCATGGATATTGATATGAGCTTAGTTAATCTCTCCTTATCCTCCTTTGTCATATGAATAACATGTCGACACAGTATGTCACTTAGCACCATGCGTACTATCATATACCCAATGGTATTTTTCTCTCTAGTCCCGAAGGCAAATATTACATGGTCGACTTCAATATCTAGAGAGAAAACCAACACATAATCATGAACCAAAGTTATAGATCATCTTTATTTCATATCATAATATTGCTAGGGTTTCTCCATCTTTCCAAAAATAGGGTAAACTACTCACTCATGAAGGCAATTGGTATATGAAATGAATACAGATAGATGGATGATAACAAGTGCAAATCCATAATAGTAATTGGAATTACAACAAGATATAGTAAATGAGATGGTAATGGTGTTGGTGATGAAGGAGAAGTGGTTGACGATACCTTGGCCTCCAATGATCTGTGCAGCAGCAAGGATGATGCCATCTGCAAGTTCTCCCTCAAGATCCCTTCCGGAGGTGAGCTTTTTGTGTGTTCTAGTGTCTCTGAATGTCGGATCTTAGATTCCTCTTCATGTGGTGAGAGTATTTGACGAGGTGAAGCGGACGCCACATGGTACGGGCGTGTGATATGGGTGGGGCATGCCCGTACCGACGCTCATTAAACCTTTTGGAGATCCTTTCCGTGAAGCCCTTTCTCCCAGGTGCATGGTAAATCATAATAATGACTTTTATTACTTCAAAAATATCATATTTTCATCCAATATGACAACTCTGTCAGGAATATGCAACTTGTATTCCTCTGAGGGCCAAAGGCCACAATATATAGTACATGTACAGGTGGAAATATGCAGGAAAACCCCCTAACTAGTGGGGACATACAATATACAAATATACATCTACCCCCCCCCCCCCCCTCAAACTCATTGTGGCTCCACAACACTGAGTTTGGAGAGAAAGAAAGTATGATGCGCAATGGTCTGTCCCTTCGTAAAGAAATCCGCCAACTGTAAGTCTGAAGGCACATACTGAAGCGCAACAACCTGGGCCTGCGCCTGAGCATGTGTATAAAAAGCATCAACACCAATATGCTTGGTAAGCTCATGCTTGACTGGATCACGTGCAATACTGATAGCACCTGTACTGTCAGACAAAACCAGAGTGGGTATGGTAATAGAGACCCCCAAATCCACAAGCAACCACCGTAACCAAGTCACCTCAGCAGTCAACAAGGCCATAGCACGCAACTCATCCTCAACACTCGAACGGGAAACCGCTGTCTATTTCTTCGTCTTCCAAGCAATGAGCGAACCACCAAGAAACACACAGTAAGCAGAAAGTGAACGGCGATCCGTAGGATTACCCGCCCATGTAGCATCCGAATAGCACTGGAGCTAGAACGAGGAAAGAAAAGATGACGAGTGATCGTGCCACAAAGATAACGAAGAACACGGAGAAGATGACTATAGTGAACAGTGCTAGGAGAAGAGACAAACTGACTTAGAATATGAACAGAATAAGAGGACGAGTGACAGCAAGATAAACAAGACTCCCAACAAGATGACGATAACACGTCGGATCAGGAAGAGGATCACCATCAGTAAGACGAAGCTTGACATTAAGCTCCATAGGGATCTCAACAGTGCGCTCATACCCAAGAGCAGCACGGGCAAGAAGATTCCGAATATACTTTTCCTGGGAGATGAAAAAACATCAGAAGTGGAGGAAACCTCAATCCCAAGAAAATATCGAAGAGGACCAAGATCAGTCATAAGAAACTGATCACGAAGACAAGCCTTAACAAAGGCGATATACTCAGTATCATCACCAGTAATGATCATATCATCAACATAGAGAAGGAGAAGAGTGCGTCCACGAGGATAAGTGTGAACAAACAGCGCTGAATCATAAGCACTAGGAGAGAAACCAACAGCGGTCACCACAGAGGCAAAGCGCTCAAACCAGGCACGAAGGGCCTGTTTCAAGCCATAAAGAGAACACCGAAGACGACAAACCATCCCAGTGGGAACAGAATACCCAGGAGGAGGCTGCATATAAACCTCCTCACTCAACTCGCCATTGAGGAATGCGAACATCAAGCTAGGACACAGACCAGTGACGAACATAAGCGACAGCAAGAAGAGTGCGCACAGTGGTCATATGAGCCACAGGAGCAAAGGTCTCATCATAGTCACAACCGTGCTCCTGCTGAAAACCACGAGCCACAAGACGCGCTTTATAGCGCTCAAGAGATCCATCAGAGCGGGTATTAATTTTATAGACCCACTTACACGTGATAGGACGAATACTAGGAGGGAGAGAAACAAGATCCCAGGTGTTAGTGCGCTCAAGCGCATCAATCTCCTCAGCTATGGCTAGCTGCCATTCAGGATGATGCTCAGCATCCCGATAAGAAGTCGGCTCAGAGGCAACAGAAATACCATACTGACTAGGAGAGTAACAGTTGGGGGCACGACGCTGACGAGCAGGACGAGTAGAGGGAAGCTCATCAGAGGAAGACGACTCAGGAGACGACGAAGAAGAAGAGGGAATATCAGAGGAAGGCTCCGGAGAACAAGGAGAACTAGGGAAACTAGACGGAGTAGAGGAGGATGGTGTCGAAGAAGAGACATCAGGGAGAGTGGGTCCTGAAGAAGACACAACCGGAGTAGGAGGTGTGTTAGGAAAAAGAAGAAAAGAGATATCTTCCACCGGGTAGGTACCAGAGGTGGGACGAGGATATAAAGGGCGTGTCTCATCAAAAGTAACGTCGCGAGAGATACGCATCCGACGACCAACAGGGTCCCAACAGCGATAGCCCTTATGCTCATCATTGTGTCCAAGGAAGACACACTCAACAGACTGAGCGGTCAGTTTGGTGTGTTCACGAGGAGAAAGAAGAACATAGCAAACACAACCAAGCAAGCGAAGCATAGAGTAATCTGGAGAATGACCAGATAGGCGCTCAAGAGGGATACCACCCTGCAGAGCGGCAGAAGGCTGAATATTGATGACGTAAGCCGACATAGCGACAGCCTCAGCCCAGAAATGCGGCGGAAGGGAAGAAGCAATCATCATGACACGAGTTGTCTCAAGAATATGGCGATGCTTATGTTCAGCAACGCCATTCTGGGCATGTGTGCCGGTACAGGAGAACTGAGCAAGGGTACCCTGCTCAGCAAGAACACCTCGCAACATCTGGGAGATATACTCACCAGCAGAATCGGCACGAAACACACGAATGGGTGTAGAATATTGAGTGCAGACCATGGCCGTAAAACGCTGATATATGGAGAGCACTTCACTACAAGAGCGCATAAAATACAACCAAGTGTACCGAGAAAAATCATCGATGAATAAAATATAGTAGCGATGGCCCCCTTTCGAAGCGAAAGGAGACGGACCCTAAACATCGGAATGAACTAAATCAAAAGGTCGCTGAGATACAGACGTGCTAGTAGGATAGGGAAGTTGAATCTGTTTGCCCAACCTATAGCCCTGACAATGTAAAGACCCATCTCCTGAGACAGACCCCAGAAGACCACGATGAACTAATGACGACAGGCGAGAGTCACAAAGGTGACCAAGACGATGATGCCACTGCTGAAAAGAGCTGGTAGCAGAGGCGATGACCGGAGAAGAACTAGCAGATGAAGTGGCAGCGAAAGGAACATGAAGCCAGTCTAACTCCCAAATTCCTGAAGAGTCACGGCTGCGAGGGCCAACTCCAACCAGGGCCTGTGTGCGGCGATCTTGGACAACACAAGAATCTGTATCAAGAATGACGCGACAACCAGAGTCAGTAAGCTGGCTAGCAGAGAACAGATTCATCTTAAGACGCGAAACATGAGAAATATCAGGAACAGAAAAAGAAGAAGTAGAAAGGGTGCCCCGACTAGAAACAGGAAGAGAGGTACCATCGGCCGTGAGAATACAGATAGGAGAAGGGAGAGAATGAATATCGGACAGAAGAGAGGACTCAGAGGTCATATGAAAAGAAGCTCCAGAATCCAGATACCACGGGGACGTACCTGACTGTGTAGAAGGTGGTGGTCGCGTAGTGCCTGAAGAATCAGTCATAGAACCAGCAGTGCCCGTCGAAGAAGAGCCTGTAGAAGCAAGCAGACCGCGAAGAATCCTGATAATATCCTGATCAGAGAGAGCAACTATGGAAGATCCGGAAGGAGCCGACTGCCCACAAGCCTGGTGCTGCTGACGTAAACTGGGGCCCCGTGTATAACAGGTGGCCCAAGTGTGGCCATTCCTGCTACAGTAAGTGTAGTGACGAAGAGAACCACAGCGACCCTTACCACGAGCCTGTTGGTGCTGACTCTGACCCTGAGACTGCTGGTGCTGACTCTAACCCTGACCTGGAGGAGTGGGTAGTATCGGCGGTGGCATAGAGGACCGCGGCTGAGTCGAGGGAGCAGACGGCAGAAGAGGACCACGAGTAGCAAGCACAGACGGAACCGCAAGAAGACCAGCACCACGGAGACGAGTCTCCTCAGCCCGAAGCTCAGACAACACCTCAGAGAGCGGAACACGACCACGAGCATTCAACTGAGCACGGTGGGGCTCGAACTCCTGGCGGAGCCGAGACAGAAACTCATAGATGCGATGGAAGTCCAAATCCGAGCGCACAATCTGGCAGCACGGGCATGTGCCACAGATAGCAGTATGGAGAGAATCAAGCTGACGCTAGATAGCAGCACCCTGAGTATAGAACTCATCAATGGTGGAATCACCCTGCTGAAGAGCATGCTCCTGGCGGACCACAGACAGGTAAAGAGCATCCCCAGACGGCTGATAGCGCTGACGGAGATGAGCCCACTGAGCAGCAATAGTAGGAAGACTCATGAACTCAACGGCAAACTGGGGCAGAACACTGGAGGTGAGAACAGCAGCAGTACGAGCATCCTCATCTACCCACTGAGTGTAGACCGTCAGATCTAGGTCTCGAGATCAGCAGAGTATTGTTTGAGTTTAAGCTCATATGCAGCAACAGCAATATCATCGGCACTCTGAGCAGCATCCTTGGCCTCCTGAGAAGCATTAGCGTCAAGAATGATCGGCGGCGGTGGAAGAGGAGCCAGAGGAGCAGTGGGGCACGGCGGACAGGAGACCTCGCCAGAGAGCACACCCCATAAACGGAGACTGCGCATGTGAACGTGCATAAAGGCAGCGAAATCAGGATAATTCGCGCCATCGAAGATCACCGGGCAGCAAGGAATCACAACATAGCCCGATGCAGAAGACATCTCTCTCTCAATTTTTTTTTGGAAGCAGATCTGGTCAACGACACCTGCAGGCAGATGCCGGCCAAATTCTGGCCAGCCGGGAGAAAAGGCGGCGCCTAAGGGGCGGGGAAGATCAATTCAAGCCATCGGGGATCGATTCCCGGCAGCGGTGACGGCCGGCGGCGGAGGTCTAGCGAGTGGGGCGGGTGCAGCTTGCGGGCGGGGACGAGTGGGCTTGCGGGCGGGTGCAGCTTGCAGGCGAGTGCAGCGTCGATCTGGAGCGCCGATCTGGAGGAGATCGCGGCGGGCGGGTGCAGCCGGGAGGGTGCAGGTAGCCCGAGGAGGTAGCGTCGATCTGGAGAAGATCTGGAGACCGAGGAGCGCCTGGTGGAGATCGATCTGGAACCGATATGGATCGGGAGGCATACAGGCAAACGGAACGAGCAACGACGGCATATGGCCAGGAACTAGGAGGATACAGGCGGCGACCGGTGGCGGCGACGACGGCAAGTCCGTCTGCGTCAGGGACGGCGGCGGCTGTAGCGACAAAGTTGCGAGTAGGAGGAGGCTAACCTAGCTCTGATACCATGTCAGGAATATGCAACTTGTATTCCTCTAGGGGCCAAAGGCCACAATATATAGTACATGTACAGGTGGAAATATGCAGGAAAACCCCCTAACAAGTGGAGACATACAATATACAAATATACATCTAGCAATCTCAAAGTGATATGTTCATCGATACCTCAATATTTTAGGATCCTGTGGAAACATGCATAAAAGGTGCGCATGAGCGCCATAAAATACCTACCGCTACTCATGCAAAAACATAAGGTAAATATGCTTCAAAAAATGCACTCATCAACTTCCCCAATCTTAGACTCTTGCTCGTCCTTAAGCAAGATAGAAGCTTCAAAGGACAAGGTCATCATGTTCATGAAGCTCGAGTCATTAAAATACAAGAGGCATTTGAAGCAACAATTATAATATCAGATGTAGAATCACATCATGAGCTCTATCATACTTCCACATACCAAATGATTTAGAGACTTCCACGTCTTAGTGCTAATACTTTATATGAATATTAATGACTTGCATATCATACAATCATCAAGTTCAACCGAACGAGTTTGCGAGGTGACCTCAAACATGTTTAGGACTTTGCACGTCCACTTGGGATTCAAAACTATGGATGGTATCTTTCGTTTCCTCTCGTGATCATGTATATGTCTATTGCCCGTTGCACATGTTTTGCCTCATATTTCTTTTCCCTTTTTCTTTTCTTTTTCTTGTATTGCTTGTGCAATGAAGCTGGACATATTTTTATTCTCATGAGAAGACTCAAAATAGGTCAATACAAGGTACTAACTTCCAAGCCGGGTATGAATTAGTAATTTACGGTTGTGGTTTGAGCATCTACCTCAACTTGTACACACTCTATAATTTCCTTGATAGCACAACTTTCATATAAGGGTAAACATCATAATGGATACATGAGTGAACCTACATACTAAAACAAGTTTAGATACATTTTCTTCACAAAGCTAAAACATCTTATATTTTAAAACGGAGGGAGTAATATCTTGTTATTCTACCCTACCTCAAACCACATCTTACAATCTTGTGTGATGCTCTGTCGGTCAAACTCTGGTCAACTCAGCTTTTCTTTGGAAGGCCATGGGAAGCAAGATAACGGACATTGGGAAAAAAAGTACCAAAATTTATTTCAGCCTCGTTCATCAAATGAACCTTAACAGGTTGTCGGGCTCTCATAAATTAAGAGATTTGTGTGGAAGACCCTAAAATCATCGCAAAGTGCAAGTATTATATAGCACTCATCATAATTCATACATCTAATATAATAATCATAAAACCAAGAATAATATTTTTCTTGAGTCCTTTGGGTCTGTATGTAAGATGCACTATGTTTGTCTCAATATAAGCGGTGTCTGGGTCCTTTGGGGCCCTTCTTACGTTAAACGAAATTCGTGACCTAGTAAAGCCATGGAGTTTTAAACGGGTGTCGCGATGCCAAAGCTCCTTTTTTTCCCCCACAAAATAGAGCACACCCATGCCATAACCATTCAATCGTGCACACCCAGTCTCTCCTTTTTTTTCCCCCACAAAATAGAGCAATCTGTTGTTTTAATCCTTTCCTGCTACCTGATTCAGTAGATGAACTGCCAAATTGCCTTATGGATGGCAATCCGGCTGGCTGTCAAATGTCCGAATTTACCCCAAATATAACGCAACTAGTACACTCCTAGTACTTACGAACGGACCGGACAGGAGTAGGAACCGACTTGGACTCATTGACGAACTAGTATAGAATTTCAAGAATTCAATATATATAGGCTCGACGTACATGAAGATACGTGTCCTAGCAGTATCATATCGTGTCACGGCCGCCGCCTTGCAGAGCGTATATCATGGTGTCCATGTCGCCGGCCATCGCCTGCCGCCACACGCCGTCGGGGTGGGCCGACCTCCCACCGGACCTGCTCGGCGACATCTCTGACCGCCTGCATGACGATGCTGCAGACATGGTCCGCTTACACGCCGTCTGCACGTCCTGGCGCGACGCGCTGGTGTCCGTGACGACATCAACAATAAAGGTGTCCCGTCCCCCGTTCCGGCCACATCTCATCACCCCTTGCGAAGGCCGACTCTTGCGCACCGCCATCAGTTTTGGGCGCGTCTCCGCCGGGACGACGACACGCACATCGAGCTACAGAGAAGGCTGTGACGACGGCATCCGCTTTGCCGACGACGACGGTGGTTGCACGAGCTGGGTGGCTAGCGCCGATGGCACGACTGCCTGGACCTTCACCCACGCGACACTTGTCAACCTCTTGACCGGAGGCGTCACCCAGCTGCCTAGTTTCCGGGAGTATGATCTCCACCAGCGGATGAACAACTCCCACGGCATCGTCTACGGCGACAACACCGTCTTTCTCTACAACATTGCTTATAGGCTCGACGGCCACCCCACTTTTAGCTCCGCCATCTTGCATCCCGGTGACACCACCTGGACATGTGTGAGATTCCCGAGGTCAAACTCCTTTGTGAAGGGTCCCTTGGCCGCGGCATATCACAAGGGCAAAATCATACTATTATGCATCGGCATGCACTACTGGTGCGCCGTGGCATCACCTCACAACGGAGGCGGCGGCGACCTCGAGCTTGAGCCGAGATGGCGAAAATTTGACTATGTTAACTATATGCAAAACTACAGCTACGTCCTCATGTTCGGCGATGAGTTGCTGTGGGTGTCCGTCGTGATCCATAGAGACTCATGGTGGCCTGATGACAATAACGTCGGCGACCATATTGCTCATGTGTTATCTCTAACGGTGCACACGTTGGTAGAAGAAGATGTCGACGGCAACGTCAAGATGCGTTGGGCGGCAAAGGATGGCCGATTAATATTTGCCGACCATGTCTTGTTCCTTGGGTTCCCTGCTAGCTTCGCCGTTGACGCCAGGCAGCTGGATATGCACGGTGGCTGCGCCTACTTTGTCATCAGACGCTGCGTGTTCCAGTACAACTTTATGGAAGGCAAAGCCAAACTCGTGAAGCGTCTATGTCCAATATGGGACAACGGCATGACATGTTCCTGGCTCTGGCCCCAACCTACCATTGCTCCCATCCAAGATATCAGAAAAAGGCTCGAGGCTCCAAACATGAAGAAGCAAAAGGTTTGCAAAATTTAAGTTGGATGCATATTAAAAATATTTGTAATTGAGCAACTCTACCAATATGTGCTGATAAGTCAACCAAGATAGTTCTACTATCTTAACTCGAGGGTTTTAATTTAAATGTCGGTTCTTCATCCAATATTGAAGCAACTATACATTATTCTTGACAAATGTAAATCTTAATTTGCACATTATTGTCATCTTTCAACGTTATGGTCCGGGGGCTTCTTCCTTGTGCAAGTGATGTTGGGTGAGATGGCTGGTTTTTTCATTCGTATGTTTATTTCACCGGTTGCCCTTTTTAAATAAATTGGCTATGTTCAACCTTGATGTCTTGGTTAATTCATGATACTATTTTTGATGACCGTGGTTGTAAATGATATCTTGTTCATATTAATATATTCTCTCTATCGAAAAGCGAGAATATATCTCAAGTCATTACCATTGTTGAAGTGATGGTGACAAAGCAAATCCCTCATATTCTATCGATCGATTAGCAGAAGCCAATTGGACACCTTGTGCTTCATCTTACATATAGATTTCTAAACGCGGGAGATAGCTAGGACAACGATCATCTCGAAAGATCCAGCTGTAAATATGACTAGGCTGGTATATCGCTGATGTAGGTCGTCCTATGGACACTACTACATCGACGCCACCTAGTCCCCCGGGTGGACCAATAACACCGCTCACAAACTCAGGGCTCATTGGACGCCTTGTTTCTTTATGAGACACTTTTTCCGACATTTGGCACGTTGTGTCGTCACCCTCTTTGTGGCATTGTCGTGCAGCTCTAGTCTCTCTCGCCCTCTCTTTGGTGTCTTTGGTGGAAGGTTTGGTGCTCAGTGTACTTTTTGTTTATCTTTAAACTTCTTTATAAACATGATCTCTCATCACTTTGTATCGGTTCGGTCGTTTATGACTTTATTTATAAAGCTAGATAAAAGCCTTTTTTTACGAGAAATATTTTCTAATTTATATTTTCTTTTTACAATCAATACCATGTTATATTCATAGTACCAAATAGTACATGGTAGAGATACATAATCCGACTCCATCGATTACAAAATAAAATCTAAAGAAAACTAGCAAATCTTTGAGGTATTCGATCTCTTTCTTTTTTCAAGACATAATCTGGCACTTTTCTGAAGGCAGCCGGACACTGATAAATATCAAACCATAACCTTTAAATACCAATAAAGGTTCTCCCATAATATTTTGATCCGCGGTGCCAAAGGCTACGTGCACGCGTGAAACCATTAGGGTAATCAATCAACATTAGCAAGAGATCCAACACAAGCACTCCAGGAAAAATTAACGGAACAAGCTTGATCGACATCACTGGCGAACCGAGAGTACGAATCACCATTGTCGAGTACGTAGCAGCCGGGACAAATATTACGAGGATAATCCTCCTCGCGACAACCATGAGAAAAAAAATCCAAAATCGATCTGGTGAAGAAAGATTTAAAGGACTGTACATATAGAATATGAATCTTTCAACCCCACCATTGGTGCCATAAAAGAGATCTCATCGTCGAATGAAAGACCGAAGATCACTTATTATAGACGGTGACATTTCCATTAACACAAAGGTCAAGAAGATGACAACCAAAATACTAATCTAATTTTTGAAAACACTATTTTTTATTAAAAACTCTAACCATATATAGATCGGGTTTCCCACCCCTCCCGGACGCCGGCGAGACCGTCCGAAGAAGGGGGGCAGATTTATGGAGAAGACGGAGATGTTGTGGCTATGTGAGGAGAGTAGGCGGCGGCTGAGAGATAAATTCGGTAAGATCTTTGTAGGCGGCGGCTAGTTTTGGTCTTGGATTTGCTCTATTATGGCAATACTAGATCTTAATCACTAGCGAACATGTAGTGGACGGGCAAAGAGTTTTTCTTCCAGAGAAACATGGACACGGCTAGATCCAGCCCTTGTTCCAAAAAGGAAAGCACCCACTCCCACTACCGCCTAATTCTATTTTTGGTAAATCCATTCCGATTCCATATGCGCGTTCCGACCCGCTTCCACCTAGGTGCACCACAGGGTTCCCCCTCCTGGGAGGTCTCCACCACGTGCTCAACTGGTTAAATCGATCGAGTTCTATACATAAAAAATCTGGTATTATTTTAACTTTGCACAAGAAATAGACAAACACTGCTATCCAGAGGGTAATAGAAATACAGCCAAGTAAACACAACTTACCAGCATCCAAAAAGTAACTTGGTGATCTAATCATACAACTTAGTTAAAACCACTAACCTAGGAACTACTCCCTCCGTTTAAAAATATAAGACGTTTTAGCTTTGTGAAAAAAATGTATCTATACTCCTTTTAGTATGTAAGTTCACTCAAGTCTAGTTACAATTGCTTCACAAATCTAAAACATCTTATATTTTGGAACGGAGGGAGAATCAAGCACACACAAAGAACACCAGCACTTATGTACTCGGATCACTCCAGAAAAACAATAAGATAATCTTAAAACATGCACCAGTTTGTTGCAACAATAGAGTAGAAGGGCACCTGCAACTTAAATCAACCTGAAAAGCATCACATTCAACTTACTGGCAAAATTGCCACAACTACGCGAAATCGAGGCATACACAGTGGCACGAAGAACACGGAATATACACAAATTGAGCTTGTTGAGTTGAGCATATATATCCAAAAGACTGCAACTAGTGTCTCATAAAAACGCGGAGAACTTAAAAAAGCGGCAACTTATGTTTGGTTGTCATCATGGGGTTGTCTCTTTGGTCTTTTTCCATCTGATAAGCACAAGGCACGAGAAAATGCTGTAACCGCTAGTTTAGTGCAAATTGAGTGTTCCTGCATTTTATCCTCCCACTTGTTTGCAATGCTGCATGTCTGAAAAGGAGTTACACCATGACATGAGAAAAGGTAGATCTACAACTAAATAATGATATACGAAACCATGGTATCGAAAACAACTCAATCACATCATGAATATGAGTGGTAGAAAGAACTATACAATGTTGACAAAACAACTTAACTAGGGAAAGAGAGGATAAATAGAACAACTCCATTGCATTCATGGATATGTGAAAAAACAAAGTTAAAATAGAATGAGTATGAAACTTAGAATAATATGTATAACCAACTTAATGAAGTGGCATATGCAACTTAAGTCCATGGCATCTTTAGAACTACACGACGGCGAGTCTGGTATCGACCAACAACAATCTACTTCTAGCCAATTGAGAAAAAACAACTTAACTAAAAGAGAGTACTACTAATGGAAATTTAGTTGTGAAGTTATGAACTTAGGTTAGATAATGGTGAACAACTTAGAAAACAAAAAGCAACTTAGTTAAATTATTAGTAAACTCAGGCATGGTGAGAAAATCAACTTAGTTAAAACATTAGACAAACTTCCCTTTGCTGATCATGATGATGCTCCCGTCACTAGTTCTTCTCGCAGAAAGCTGAAAGAGTTGTACTCACATAAGAACAGTGGTATTGGATTGTACATGGAAAATGCTTAAGTTACTTCTCATTTTTCTTGCATGAATAGGGTTTATATGATGCCAAAAAGGGAACTTTGTAAAAAGGTACTGCTGCAACTTAAGCTGGTGTTGAGAACCAACATGAACTGGAACGTCAGTAGAGCTCCAGATGGAAAAACCAACTTTAGAAACCACTATCATACAACTTAGGCTTGTTGATTGAGCAACTTGGTAAAAAGATGCTTAAGCAACTTGAAAAAAAGTTGCAGTAAACCCAATCTAGGACTGCTACTAGGATAAGCAAATTTAGCATGCGAAAACAACTTAGTTCATTCCAGTATTAAACTTAGGCATGTCGAAAATACAACTTAATTCACCCCGATTAGCCAACTTGTGCATGTTGCTCCAAAAAAGAAAAGGAAAACCAACTTGACTATAAAACACAAGTTAAACATGTTGGTAGAACCAACTTAATTCATTTTAGTACCAAACTTAGGCATATTGACAATACAACTTAATTAACCCAAAGTAGCCAACTTATGGATGTTGCTCCAAAAATGGAAAAAAGAAAAGTAACTAGACTATGAAACAAAACTTAAACATGCCTATGGAGCCAACTTAATTAATTTAAGTACCTAACATAGGCATATTGACAATACAACTAAATTAACCCAAGTAACCAACTAAGTACAAACATGCTTAAGCAACTTAGAAATCAACTTAATTTATTTTAGTACACAACTTAATTTATTTGTGAAGGCAACCTCGATCTCACTTAGAATTTACTGAACACCATTTCGCTAACAAATACCAATAACAAGGCAGAAGCAATTGAATACGACCTTCCTGTCCAATTGTGTAGTACAGAGATTATGATTTGCACACGATTTAACATCTGACCACATAGTTTTGAAAAGGAATCAATGCAGATCCGAGAAAAATGAGAACTTCTCACCAAGGAGGATGGAGGATGACCGAAGCAGGCTCATCGACAGAGGCAATCGTGGAACCAAGAGGTATCTGCCAATCCAGGAGCGGGGGAGACACGGGCGGCATGGTCGGGAGACCTTCAACGGGCTTGTGATGCTTGTACCGCACCGGAGGGAAGCTGTGCGGTGGGATAGAGCAGTTCGCCGGGGATGGAGGGCAACGCGGGATCTCGCCGCGTGGTGGTCGGGGCTTGCCGGTGGCGATGGAGCTAGGACCGGTGACCACGGGGCCTGGAACAGCGACACGATGGGGATCCGGTCCAGCGGCGGGCGGGAGACCATGCCAACCGCGAGGGCACGCCGGAAACCAGGTCATCAGCGACGGGGCAGGAGGTTCATGGTAGGCTGCTATTTGGGCGCGTGTGGGATGAGGAATGAGTCGACGGGTACCAGGAGGACCTCGGGTAGAATCTGTCGGAACTTAATGCGATACGCAATTTGATCGAACGGATCAGACGGTCCAGAAACAAGGGCTCAGACGCGTTAACCAGCCTCCGAGCACTTTTTAGCAATTGAGGAGAAACATAATAACTTTCTAATTTATACTTTGTCAAATTTAGAAAACATAAGTAACTTTTTGTCTAGCGTCGACGTCACCCTCTGTTCCCGCAAGAAAACAAAAAAGGCATCATCCCGTGTCGTTGACGTGCAGCTACAATTTCCCAGACGAAACTGGAAAGAGAAACCAGCTGGGCAGTGGGCACTCCACTCCACTGTCACCATCGGCTCGTTGACGTCGACGCCGAGCTCAGCAAGCTTTTCTCGAGGCGAAAGCGATCTTCGCCTGAGCTGGCGGACGGATCCGCAAGAAAAATATGTTAATCTGGCGCTGCATCGTGCCAAATCCGACCGCGGTAGGCGGCGCTGCTGCTGCTGCGGGATAAGGCCCGCGTCACTCGCACCCACTCCCTGTCTCTGTCTCGTCTCCATCCTCCTGCTCTGTTCGTCTCACGCTGCTGCGCGCCGCTGATCGATGGAGAAGGCGGCGTCCTTCCTCTCCTCCCTCCTCGGCGGCGGCGGCGGCGGCGCGGGAGAGGAGCCGGCGGCGACGGTGGCGTCGATCCTGATATACCCGATCAAGTCCTGCAAGGGCGTCTCCGTGCCGCAGGCCCCCGTCACATCCTTCGGTACTCACTGGCTGCTTCACTGAACTCTGCACACCCTCTCCCTCCTCCCTTCTTGATTCTTGAGTGGAGCTCTGAGTCTGATCTGATGGATGCCGGCGGCGGCGTGCAGGGTTCAGGTGGGACCGGCAGTGGCTGGTGGTGAACGCCAAGGGGAGGGCGCTCACGCAGAGGGTGGAGCCCAAGATGGCCCTCATCGAGGTGGAGCTGCCGCCGGAGGCCTTCCACGAGGACTGGCAGCCCACCCCAGACTCATGCTTGGGTACTACTGATCCTTCTCATTTTTATCGTTCTAACTGAATTAGTACTTGGTACTGGAATTATGGTATGTTCTGTCATGATCTGTCGCTGGAAACATACGTATAAACCTCAGTGGAACATACTCAGAGAATCTTTGGGTCAGTCAGTATGTCTCTGTTTCTTTTTCTTCTTTTTCGTCATCTGAATTTAGCAGGTGATATGTCCTTCGGACTAATTTTACTTCCCTACGAAATGATTTATCTTCATGTGTCGCTGAACCCTGCTAGTCGTTCCATGAATTTAGCACTGGCAGCCCACCCCGGACTCATGCTTGGGTATCTTTCTTACTAACTGGTCTGTTCTACTAACTGAATTTAGCACTGCTACAAGTTGTGCTCATCTTGGCTCAGAAGATGTATTCTTCTTCCTGAATATCCACAGAGAAAGTATGGCCAGTGTGTCACATGAATCTAACCACGGATTTCGATCAGTAAATCCGGTCAAAACAATCTCCTTTCCCTTCCTAGAATTTTTTTCCCCAATTTTAGCTGATCTTCGACACGTTGTGAAATTGCGATGCCATCTCAGCTTTACGTTCCAGAGGACAATCCGAGTGACAGTCATTTTCATTTGAGCCTCTGCTAAATTGCAGTCATAAGGGCACCTGGAATGGACGCGTTGAAGGTCCCTCTTGCTGCGGAACGCCCCACGCTTGACGACGTCTCTGTGTGGGAGTGGTCTGGGTCTGCCTACGACGAAGGAACTGAAGCAGCCGAATGGTTCTCCGCCTATTTTGGGAAGCCAAGTCGGCTTGTGCGGTTTAAAGAAGGTGCATACCTTGTGCTGTTTTTTTTAACTGCAAGAAGTGCCTTTCTGTTTTTCCAGAAATCTCTTCTCGATTATTCAGTGTCTGCTCTCATATGTTTGACAGAGACTGAAGTCAGACCGACTAATCCTGACTACGTTCAAGGTTACAAGATCACATTTACGGATTGCTTCCCGTTCCTGATCGCCTCCCAGGTACAGTTCTGTTCAGAGTTCACAGCTCAGACAGTTCGCTAATTTATTTATGTATGAAGGCTGTGTGCACATGCTGCTAAACACGAGACTCAAGTTGACATCTCACTTAACTGCAGGGTTCATTGGATGCACTAAACGAGCTTCTTAAAGAACCTGTACCAATCAATCGCTTCAGACCAAAGTAAGCAGGACACTGTATTGGCGGGGTTAATACTATGAATTGTGATAACAGGTTGGCTTCTACAGTTACACTGCGAGTGATTCCTTATAGAGATGGTTTCCTTTAACAGTATTTTAGTGGATTTGGATGTGACCCGTACTCAGAGGATCTCTGGAAAACCCTGAAGATAAACAAGCTAAACTTTCAAGGTGTGAAGTTATGTGACCGTTGCAAGGTAAAGTTTCGAGATCTGGTGATGTGATTGTTACTCTCCTAGTTTGGAACTTCATTGTGCAGTAATCGTCTGAGAAGAAACATGATAACAGAGGGTAAATTGCTTGCTTCTTTCCATTCCCATTCTTTCCATAGCAAAATTAGCAACAGGCTAAAGTTCAGGAATTGAAAAGTCCTCCTTCGGGCATACTTAACACCCTCCAGGCTATTTCAGTGCAAGTGAATAACTGGTATGTCAGTTGGCTTAGGGTCTGTTTGGATTGTTGCCAAAGTGTACCCTACCAATATTTTGGTTGTGACCAAAACGTTGGCTCTTGTTTGGATTGTTGCCAATTTTTTTGGCATACCAATGCTCCACTACCAACTCTAGTTCAATTTTTTAGCCAATGTTGGCCAACTTGTGGGCAAGCAAAGGCTCAACCAAAATTTTGGCTAGCCAAGTATTTGGTGGGGCAATCTTGGGCACAAACCAAACACACCCTTACTCCTGGCCTCCTAAAATCAAGAAGTACAATTCTCGAAAAAAAAAATCAAGAAGTACCTCCGGGCATGCAAATAACTCAGCTTCGGATGTGTGACGGGGAATTGAGGATAGTTCTCATTGAATTGATAATCATGAACTTGTTAATTTCATATAAGCATTTACACCACCAGAATTCAATTATATCAAGTATAATGTGCACACCTCACATTCATAGGGCAATATAAATAGGTGTATATACTCTACTATGCTTACTTTCTGTATTTGCACATTCAGGTCCCTACCGTTAATCAAGAGAACGGGGAACTTGGCACCGAGCCAACTGAAACTATGCTGACATTCCGGTCGGGTGAAGTGATCCGTCCGAGCCACAAGAACAAACAGAAGGTAATATATCCCCTACGACCTCTTCTACTGTTACTACCTTCAGGAGCAGAACAAACAAGTAGCTAACCGCTCTCCCATTTTTATTGTGTTCTGTAGGTGTACTTTGGGCAGAATCTAGTGTGCAAGGAGTCGGTGTCAGCAAAGGGCAAAGGGAGGGTGGTGAAGGTGGGCGACCCAGTTTATGTTCTGCAGACATACCCTTCTCCGAATGAAGCTCCAGCCTGAGCACAAGGGGGTGGTAGTAACTATATGTATCTGTTCTTTATGTGTGTGTGTGTGTGTGTGGAAGAGACGACCGATTGGTTGATTTATCGCACGTTCTGGAAACTCAACTATAGTAATAAATCTTGATGAGTGTCAAGCTATGCTCTCCAGTTCAAACTTCATCATCATATCTGGTTCTTTGATCTGTTAATCTTTCGGGTGATTGCTGTTGTTCAGTTAGCAAAGCCCTTCACCCGGAGACTTATGAACTATAACGTCATCGCCTTTATGAAATTTATTTACTAAGATGGAAAAGTTACATGACATTATTCTGAATATAATACAAAACAATAAGGAGTGTCGAAAAGAATAGGAAAAAGTTAGAAGGCTACACAAAATCAACATTTGGCCACATTCAGAACAACCTGCATCTCTGTATTTTCAAGAAGTATGGCAAGAATGAATGCGATGCGGTGGGGGAAGAAGACGGAGTGGGCAGACATGCATTGCATCCGTGGTGGCGATCGAGCATGGCGGTGCCGCCGCCCGAAGTCACAGGTGGCTTTGGTGCGCTGTCAATGGCTGTTGAAGGCATACGATACGAGGCGTGCGCCGTCATTGTGTCAGGTTTGAAGCAGGGGCCGTCGCCCGTCGGCGTGGAGGGAGTCGCGGTCGGCGCCGGACGCGCACGCGTAGTCCATGGGGTCGGCCCCGGCACCGATGGCACCGATGGCGCATGCTTTTCTCGCCTGAGCTCGAAGACAAATTCGCTATCAATCTGGCGCTGCGTCGTGCCAAAGCCGAACGCGCTAGGCGGCGGTGCTGCATGCGGGCGTGGCGACATATGGCCACGTCCACTTTGCGCTCACTCTCTGTCCCGTCTCTTCCCCCACCTCGCACTCGCTGTTGGTACCGTGCACTAGCCGGACCGGACAGCCGATGGAGAAGGCGGCGTCCTTCCTCTCCTCCCTCCTGGGCGGCGGCGAGGGACCGGCGGGAGAGCCGGCGGCGACGGTGGCGTCGATCCTGATATACCCGATCAAGTCGTGCAGGGGCCTCTCCGTGCCGCAGGCCCCCGTCACCTCCTTCGGTACTCACTGGCCGCTTCACTGAAACTCTGTAAACTGAAATTCTCTTGCTCTGGTCTGATGGCTGCCCATGGCAACGGCGGCCGCGGCGTGCAGGGTTCAGGTGGGACCGGCAGTGGCTGGTGGTGAACGCCAAGGGGAGGGCCCTCACGCAGCGGGTGGAGCCCAAGATGGCGCTCGTCGAGGCGGAGCTGCCGCCGGAGGCATTCGACGAGGACTGGCAGCCCACCCCTGACTCATGCTTGGGTACTAGTACTACTGCCCTTCTTCTTCTTCTTCAGTTCTTCCTCCTTTTCTTATTTGCATTTCATGGTTGGTTACTGTTAGTATTACTGAGGCATCATACGTTCTGTCATGATGATGTGCCTGCTGAAAAGTGTAAACCAACAGCTGGTTGATTGATCAGTAAGTGTTGTGGTGAAGCTGGCCTAGAAGATGCCACCATGTTCTTGCTCTGCTTCCTGAGTTGAGGTGTCTACTACAGCGTTCTCGAACATTCTTTCTGAATGGTTTTTTTTGCATCTTCATGTGTTACTGAATTATTGCTCGCTGTTCGATCGATGAGTAAATATCAGTAAATTTGGTCACAAGAATCATGTGTTTTCTTCTGAAAGAATTGGTTACCAACTGCAGTTATAAGAGCGCCTGGAATGGACACGCTGAAGGTCCCTCTCGCGGCGGAAGGGGAACGCGCCACTCTCGACGACGTCTCCGTGTGGGAGTGGTCTGGTTCGGCCTACGACGAAGGAGCCGAAGCCGCCGAATGGTTCTCCGCCTATTTTGGGAAGCCCGCTCGACTCGTGCGGTTTAAAGAAGGTGTATGTCTATCTTGTGGTGTTTCTTAACCATGAAAACTGCCTTTGATACATTTCTGTTTTTCCATAGAAAGTTTCCTTGATGAGATAATCTCTCCTACTTACGGTGAATGTCTGTTTTCATTATGTTTGCTGACAGATACTGAAATCAGACCGACTGATCCTGACTATGCTCAAGGTTACAAGGTCACCTTTACAGATGCCTTCCCGTTCCTGATAGCATCCGAGGTTCAGAGCTCACAGCTCAGTTAGCCGTTATATGTATGAAACCTGCTGCTAAACAGAAAACTGAAGCTGACATCTCACTTAATTGCAGGGTTCACTGGATGCACTGAACGAGCTTCTTAAAGAACCTGTACCGATCAATCGGTTCAGACCAAAGTCTGGCAGCGCACTCTATTAATTCATCTTAGAGTTTAGCCACCTTCTACAGTCACATTGTTATTTTTCTTACAATGATGGTTTTCTTTTGACAGTATTGTAGTGGATGGATGCCACCCGTACTCAGAGGATCTCTGGAAAACTTTAAAGATAAACAAGCTATCGTTTGAAGGGGTGAAGCTATGTGCCCGTTGCAAGGTAAAATTGGCTAGCTTTACACATGCTCGGGCTTGCGAGTAACCCAACAACGGATGCTTGATGGGGATAATTTCCATAAAACTGATAATAATTCTGAACTTGTTCATTTGTTTCTTATAAAGCTTTACACTGCCAGAATTGAATGGTATAAAGAATGTTGTGCACACTTAATATTCACTAGGCATTATAAATGGGAGTATATATACTCTATGCTTAGTTTCTGCATTTTCCTTTTCAGGTGCCTACCGTCAATCAGGACACCGGAATGTTTGGTACCGAACCAACTGAAACAATGCTGACATTCCGGTCCGGTGAAGCGATCCGTCCGAGCCACAAGAACAAACAGAAGGTAACTATATATCCCCTACGGCCTGTTCCACGGTTTACTACCTTCAGGAGTAGAACAAACAAGCCGGTAACCGCTCTCCCGATTTTTATCTCGTTTTGTAGGTGTACTTTGGGCAAAATCTAGTGTGCAAGGAGTCTGTGTCAGAGAAGGGCAAAGGGAGGGTCGTCAAGGTCGGCGACCCAGTTTATGTTCTGCAGACATACCCTTCTCCTAATGAAGCTCCAGCCTGAGCACAAGGGGGGTGGTAGTAACTATATGTATCTCTTTCCTATGTGTATGTGGAAGAGACAACCTGAGCAAGGGGATGATATTATGCTCGTTCTGTGAATTCAACTTAGAAATAAAGCTGGACAAGTGTGAATTCAATAAAGTTCTTTAACCTTTTGATCATACAGTTGGATGTGCTTTCTAGTGATCACTGTTTTGTCACCATCATGAAAATTACTAGTAAGATGGAAAATGCATAACATTATTCTGAATATAATACAAAACAATAGAAGTGTCAAAAGGAATGGTAAAAAAAAGTTAGAAGACTACACAAAATCAACCATGGTCACATTCAGGACAACCTGTATATATCTGTACTACTTCTGAACTTGAGAGGAGAATGCTGTCCAGCTTCCAAAACGATCGATGGCTATGCATTCTGCATGTGTTGGAAGTTGCTCTTCACATCACAGTGTAATGGCAGCCAGTGTAGCCTGAAAAGTTGAACGAAGCAAGAAAATGATTACAGTAGCTGTTATACCAATTGGTCATCACTGAAATGTTTCCATGGAATGTGAGTGTTGCTTACTTGGATCCTTGGTGATGAGCATGGCGGTGCCGCCGAAGTCGCAGGTGGCGCCGGTGGACTTGGCGCGCTGCCAGTAGCTGTTGAAGGCGTAGGAGGCGTGGGCGGTCATGGTGTCCGGCTTGAAGCAGGGGCCGTCGGCCTTGAGGGAGTCGCAGTCGGCGCCGGACGCGCACGCGTAGTCCATGGCCTGTTGCACGATCGGCCCTGGCACGGACGGCTTCGCCACGCACCACTCGGCGTGCCCCGACGATGGAGATGGCGGCCCGATGGTGGGCGGGAACACAACCGGCGGCTGGAAGCTGCCGCCCGGAGGTCTCGGGGGCGTCCCTGACGAGGAGTCCGGCGGCGGGTACGGGGCGTAGTCTGGCGGGCTTGGCGTCACTTCCGGCGGGCTTCCTTCCGGTGGCCCTGGGAACGGCGTGACCTCCGGTGGGCTGGGCGCGACGGACGGTGGCCCTGGGAACGGCGTGACTTCTGGTGGGCTGGGCGCGACGTACGGTGGCCCTGGGAACGGCGTGACTTCCGGCGGGCTTGGCGTGACTTCCGGTGGGCTTCCTTCTGGTGGCCCCGGAAACGGCGTGACTTCCGGTGGACTGGGCGCCACGTACGGTGGCCCCTCCGGTGGACTGGGCTCGACCTCCGGTGGCCCTGGGAACGGCGTGATCTCCGGTGGGCTGGGCGCAACCTCCGGTGGGAACGGCGTGACCTCCGGCGGGCTCGGGTACACGATCGGCGGCAGCGGCGCGATCTCCGGCGGGCTGGGAGCGACCTCCGGCGGTCCGGGGAACGGCGCGATCTCGGGAGGGCTTGGCGCGATCTCGGGTGGGCTTGGCGCGACCTCCGGCGGTCCTGGGAACGGCGCGATCTCCGGCGGGCTGGGCACAACCTCCGGCGGGCTCGGGTAGACGATCGGCGGCAGCGGCGCAATCTCCGGCGGGCTTGGAACGATCTCCGGCGGGCTCGGCACGACCTCCGGTGGCGGAGGGGAGTAGAACTCCATTGGCGGCGGAGGAGGGGAGTAGAGCGGCGTCGAGGGCGGCGGAGGCGACAGGTAGGCGAACGCCGGCGCTGGCATGACAGGAGGCGAGACTGGGCCGCAGCCGGGGGAGCCCGGCTTCGGGGAGTCGTCGTGGTGATCCAGCGAGTAGGCGTCGGACTCGGAGTACTGGTCCAGCAGCTCGTCTGTGTTTAACGCTCTCGCCCCTGCTCAGGCAACAGACAATGCATGTGTACGTGTTACTAGCATGTCAAGCTCAAGAATACCATTTGAATTGCCATGAAATTAGCATAAATTTGTTTTAAAATTTTGAGCAAAATTTTGTCGAGATCGAAAGGACCCGCCGAGCACACACGACACTCGAGCGCTCACACTAGTGTGCGTCTTCTACACACGCTACGAAGCGAGATGAGATGGGAAAACCAAGAACATACCGCATTGTGTCGCAAAGAAAGCGAAACCGACAATGGCGAAGAGGAGGAGACGCCGCACGGGGCGCCAGAAGCTCCTGCCTCCCTCCATGGCAGGCACTCACACAGGGGAAGTGCTTTTGTGTACAATGGTGGGCATGGAGCTTGGGGCTGTTGATATAGCCATGAGAGCATTGGCTCAAAGGTTAAAGGGTGCGGGGAGGAGACATTGTAAAGCTACTAGTAGCATCAAGTGAAGTGAAAGAGTGAGCTTTTGTGTGCTTGGTATTGGTAACAACAATGACCTCTGAGCATGGAGATGATTTTGATTCGTTGGTGGTTCTGAGGTTTTGGATTCGCTTTTGCACCTTTTCTCCTTTGGCAGTTTTGGCACAGATGCTTTGCTTGCTGCCTAGAAAGAAATGGAGATGAGATGATCCTTCTCACCAGCTCCTGAGCCCCCTTTGTTTGTTCTCCATTTGCTTGGGATCCACTCAAGCACAAATCACTCTTAAGCAGATGATGATGTATCATGTGTATATATTATGCACGTAAGGATCTTATTAAGGTTGCAAAATGTGTAAGAATCTTATTAAGGTTGCAAAATTTTGCTCCAACAGGCACAAAGCATCAAGCATCTAGATGATCGAATGATGTTCCAGTTTGTCAAAAATAAAAAGGATGGATTGGTAAAGCAATAGCACATAGACACAGACAGTTCCCAGTCTGACATTCTAATGAAAATATTAGTATCAACAGTAGTAACATACTCCTTGCTTCACTTGCTACTAAATCAATAGAGTCGGGCAACAGTCAGTGAAAAGATGTCGCTGATTTGTATACAAAGTACAAGACACTCATATAACATAAGGTCACAACGGAGCAAATGATCTCTAGACTAACAAATTTCAACTCTTGGTACACGAAAGATAGGACAAATGATGATAAAAATCTAAAGTCAAATTAATACATTCTTTCAACTGCAGTAGCTCCAGTCACTAGCTAAACAAATCAACAACAGGGGAGATCCAGGATCACCAACTAGCTGCACGGCGTCGATCCTATGGATGCGCAGGTGAGCCTGAGCCTGACGCTGCTTCGCATCAGGCTGTTAGCCAAACATGGGGCCCAGTTTGTTCATAGGGCCATGCGTCCAGCAAGCCAACTTTCCGACACTCTTCGATCAAACGCTGCATCTACCGAGCTCATCTGTTCACAATAGGTTTCGACACAGGAAAGACACTGTTAGATTTAATCTCTGCAACTTAGGAACAAATAATGAAGCGGGTGAACTTGCTCTGTTAGAACAAATGTATCAGGCTCACGGGCCGAATGAAAGCTGACCTGGAACCAAACTCTCCGCACATTCTCGGTCAAAATTAAGTTATAAATGCTACGGTACTGGCAGATGCTCAGCCACCTAGTTCTTGTTACAAACCCATATTTGCACGTGGTGAATGGAAATAAATAAAAGTAATGCTTCAACTGAAATTAATACATACACATTTGCGTACAGTCCAGGGCTTGGCCGATAACCCTCAAGTCATTAGCACCATGAGATTTGTCAGATTGTGAAAAACTTACTAGCAGAAAGATAATGTAAATACCTACTTGGAACTCCTGATGTGCGCGAAATCAGCAGGATGAAATGAACACCAAGGAGATGTCATGAATATAATTGGAACATATGCAACTACTGAAGGAATATATTTCATATTCCCATTAGATTCAACGTTTGTTTCAGCCTTTCAATGTTCGCATATGTTGTTCTAGGAGTGCCACAAGTTCATCACAAAAGGATTATGTTTGTGCTCCAATGATTTTCAAGAGATCATTGGTACTGGAAACATAAAAATCAGAACTTACCTGGCTAGTTTCATCATGCACCAGGTACATGGGCAGCGACAACCTTCTTTCCTCCTACATATATGTCAACAAACATTTTAGACATTAAGCTTCTATCTGGATAATCTGCCAAATTCCCAGGCCACACCATAAGACTAAGAAGTTGAGAAGGGAATAATACCATTGACATTGCCTCATCATCCCACACCAGATAGACCTCACTCGTAGCTGGTTGAGTAGCAGACGCTTTATTATTAGTTGCAGGAGCAGGTGGAAGTCCAATTGCAGGACCTCCTGTACCTAGAACAAATACATGCACAAGTGAATTCACAAGGGGCGTCTCAAACACAGTAACACCAAGAGCAAACATAAGTATCAGATGGAAAGACAGAACATCAATCTAGAAATGCCTCTCTACATAAAATGAGCTATATGTCTCCCAATCTAAGTATTATTATTACTATTTTTAATAACATAGCATATATTGCCTAAATTCCTCTAAAGAAGTGTTCAGAGTAAGATTTAACTAGTACATATTGTTCTCCTCTTCTAAATACACTAAATTCCCGGTATATATATGCTATGTTTACCTGTCACAGATGTGAAGCTAGCAAATCTCAGTACATATAGTAGAGTTTTAAGTTCTGGGAATATACCTTGATTATTGGCTACATATCCAAATCCTGCATTACCAACTGATGATGCTGGAGAACTTGCTGGAATAGTTGCAGGAGAAACTGATAAACTGAATGGGGAATGTGCTGCCCCATTGCCAGCGGTGTTGACAGGAAACAAAGGCTGGGAAACCTGAGGGGCAACAGGTGAAGGGACCCCAGTAGCAGCCATAGCATATGATGTCTGAAGTAAATTAGCAGGTGCTGCTGTCATAGGATTGGGCATATTTTGAATGGGAAATAGTGGTTGCTGTGGTGCCTGCCCAGCAACCATTTGAGGACCTGAAACTGCTTGTTGTTGAGTGAACCAAACTTGCGGTGGTTGAGGAGGCCAAAGTGGAGGTCGGACCATCATTGCGGGATTAAACCTGCCAAAAATGTGACATATATGAGAAAATGTTCCAAAAGTAGTTGCCAACAATATGATTGCACAAGCAATGGGCAACGGATAGCACACCCATTTTTATGTAAGCTGGAACTTAAAATGTAGATAGAAGAGAAAAGAGAGCATACATAGGTCGGGGTAGTCCATACGGACGTGGAGGATAAGTCATGCCTAGCGGATGATTAGGCATAATAGGAGGTCTTATTGACGGCACCTCCACTTTGGACATCTTCGATGAAGGCTCTTCCTCTGCATGTAGAACAAAAATAAAGGTTAAACGAGACGCTCTTCGAGAAAAAACATGGCAAGTTCAACACTTCACGAAAATTAAATTGCATGTAAAGGTTAAATGACATGTTTTTGGAGAGAGAAAAACATGGCAAGTTCACCACTTCAGGAAAATTTCATGTAAAGCTTCAATAACATGGTAATGGAGGAAAATAAACATGGCAAGTTGAGCACTTGAGGAAAATGACATGTGTAAATGTTAAACATGATATGGGAGAGAAACCATGCCAAGTTGAGCTCTTTAGGAAAAATGGTTTTCTTTCATGTCAGTTTGCATATGGATAATTCTGCTCACATGTGAGCCTTGCAACGATGTTTAGACGATATTACGGAATCCTATTATTTGCACAGTTATTGATCATCATCATGACCAGAAGAAGAAAAACTAGTTAACAGCAACACCGCCATTCAAGATCACGCTAACTGAGCAACTACTCCGGTTTCTAAAAAAAAGTGGCACAGGGGAGACATAGCTGTAGCTATACCTTCTCCGTAGTGGGCGGCTAGCACATCTGAAGGAATCCCTTGCATGCCGAAGATCTCAATGTCCGTGGAGTCCCTCTCTGGCTTCGCATTTGGAACCCTGCAGCCAAAAACAGTTTCATACACAGATGAGTAACGCAGCAAAGATAGCAATTTAACTAATCGCAGCTGATGTACTCCCTCCAATCCATATTAATTGTCACTGGATTGGATGTATCTAGCACTAAAACATGTCTAGATACATTTATTTCTACGACAAGTAATATGGATCGGAGGGAGTACCATTTTTCCCAAGGGGATTAAAAATCCACAGATTAGTACAGAACCTTGGTATGGAAAGGAAGTTTCACGCATATATCTGTAATAAGCTACATATCTATATAGGAAAGCAAATTACTCTACTAATCAAAACATCATTGAAATAAACCGAGGACTCGAAGTGATGAAGGCCTTCTAGCGTGCACCTGTGCGAAACTGTCCGGTGGGCCGCGCTGGGATCTAATTAGGCATCGGATTCGTCGGGGCCGGAAGAACGAGCGAGCGGCCGTCGTTCCCTAGAATAGTAATCCCAAATCTGAGCTAGTCTGGCTACGAGGCGGACGCAGATCCCTAGCTAGGAGGGGGAGGAGGAAAAGAGAGAGAGAGGGGAGAGGGAGAGGATGCGTACTTTGTGACGGACTCCTTGTGGACCTGCAGGACGTGGATGGACATGCCGCCGGCGGTGGAGAGCTTCTTGTGGCAGACGTGGCACTTGAAGTGCTTGGCCTTCTGGTGCTGCACCAGGATCTTCTCGTCGTCAAACTCCCGGTCGCAGTAGTAGCAGAAGACCTTCTCCACCCGCTTCTTCTTCTTCCCCATGGCCTCCCACTCCCACCTTGGGTCTCGCCGCCAGCGAGCCGGGAAGCTAGCTAGGGTTTCGGCGACGCCGCGGCGGAAGGAGGTGGGGAGGGGAGCACGCGAACTTGGTTCTCGGTGCGATTTGGGGGAGGAAGGAAAAAAGGGTCCGTGCGGAGATTTGGAGGGGGGATTCTGCAAATACGACGTGGTGGAGTCCGGCTGGGACGCTGACCTGTGGGGACAAGAGGCAGGTCGGTATTTGCTGGTCTTCCGGTCCCCCGTGTGCTCGCGTCCGTGACGCTATTGCGGGTTTGGGCCTGGTGGGTCCGTCTGGCGAAGTACCGGGCTTGCGTGACCGAGAGTGGTTTTACAGGTTGGGCCAAAAAGAACATGAAAGAAGCCTGCGTCCACCCAGGTTAAGCAGGCGAGTTCACCGCTGGCCGCCATTTGGCAACTCACACGGCCACTCCCGCCGCCGGTAGTCGATAAAGACGATGAGGATCGAAACAGATGCTATAAATGCATATATATCCGGGAAATTATACAAAATTGACCCACGGTCGAAAGAAATTCACAAATTAAACGCGCGGTAAAAGTATTTCGCTAGATCTAATCCTTTTTTCGGCGTCATATAGAGTGGTGTTGCACTCAACAGTACAGCGTCATCGCACGTGACGTTGCATAACACAGTGCAGCGCCGTCGGACATGGCGTTGCACTTACAAAGTGTGTCGCCACCGGTCATGGCGTTGCACTCTATACAGTGCCACAAAAAAGGGTTAGATCTAGTGAAATACTTTTGCCGCGAGTTTAGTTTGTGAATTTCTTTCAACTTTATATTAATTTTATCCAAATAGCCGCATATCCGCGGGGTTTTGGCGACTAGTGAAATTCGAGCAGCACGGATTACTAGAGCTGGTTGGTATATCTGGTTGTCTCCCGGACGGCCGCCGGTTAATTATTACGTCCGTCTCAAAAATAATATTATTAGAGGTGGTTTATTATATGAACTATCTATAGTGATATTTTTCAAGTAGTCGGGTAAACCACCTCCAAAAAGTGATTTATCAATAATTGTCGCCTGGTAGGGAAGCATTTGCGGAAGTCGGTTTTTGTAGTAGTGCTTCTAACCAATATAGAGATGATCATGAACCAATCTTGATGATCCTATAGAGGTGATCAATCATAAAAATTGCCCCACCGAAGTGGTGATGCAAACCTTCTAACCAAAACTAAATTCTCCTTTTGTCTTTGTGCGTTTCAAGAAAGAAGAACAATACAAGGAAATGCAAGATTTTGTTTAAGCTTCTATTTTCTTGATTTACTTCTTGTAATTTTTCTTCTTTTATCAACCTTGTAACAAATCTTGTAAAATACTATCGGGAATAAGAATATTATTTTCTATCAAGTGTCTTTTTTATTTATTTGTATCCATTAATTAAATATTTGAAGTAAGTTGAAAGCAAGATTCAAATTAAAATTTGAATCCAATGTTATTCTCAGATGAATCCGATCTTCAAATATCCGAAATGAAAGTACACTAAATCTGATGTCATTTCTGTTAAATCTATGTATAATTAGTAGTATTATATTTTTCGAAGCAATCAATAGTACTACTTTTTTTTGAACGATAAGTGGTCCATAAGACCCCAGAAGTTGCATGTTAAAACACGTGGCAGGTACAAATTACAGAAAGACCCTTGACATAAAGCACCCTAGCAGAACTAGATAAAATAGAAAAGGGCCTCTCTCTTACAAAAAGCACCCTAGGACTAGAAAATAAAAAGCAATCAAGTCCTCGAGTGCCTCCACCACCGATCTCCGGCGACCTCCAGCCGACGGTGAGTTCCAGGGAGTCTCTTGCTCGTGGCACTCTACTAACCGGAGAAGAAGCTACGCCGCCAGCCACCTTGCAATCTGTTGGAATTATGCCCTAGAGGCAATAATAAAGATGTTATTATTATAATTCTTGTTCATGATAAAGTTTATATTCCATGCTAGAATTGTATTAAGCGGAAACTTTAATACTTGTGTGGTTTGTGAACAACACCGTGTCCCTAGTACGCCTCTATGGACTGGCTCATTGATTAATGATGATTAAGGTTTCTTAACCATAGACATGAGTTGTTAATTAATAATGAGGTCATATCATTGGGAGAATGATATGATGGACAGACTCAAATTAAGCAGAGCAATTAGATCGTGTCATCGTGTTCATCTTTGCGAAGCTTTTCTTATGTCAAATATTGTATTCCTTAGACCATGAGATAATACAACTCCCTGGTATCGGAAGAAAGCTTTGAGGTCATCAAACGTTATCTTATGAGAGGGTGATCATAAAGGTGTCTCTCAGGTGATCGGAAAGTACTTGTTGGGTTGTATGTATCGAGATGAGATTTGTCCCTCCCAAGTCGGAGAGATATACTTCGGGCCCACTCGGTAAACGATATCAACACCGCTTGCAAGCACGTGGTTAAGGAGTTAATCACAAAGTGATATCGGATTACAGAACGAGTAAAGTACTTGCTGTGAACGAGATTGAACTAGGTATGCCGATGCCGACGATCGAATCTCGGGCAAGTAAAATATCGTGTGACGAAGGGAATATATATATGGGATTGATTGAATCCTGACATCGTGGTTCATCCGATATGATCATCGATGAATGTGTGGGAGTCAATATGGGTTTCAGCACCCTGTTGATTATTGATAGAAGATCATGTCTGCATATTCTCGAACCCGAAGGGTCACACACTTAATGTGTCTCGACGCTAGGATAGAATGGATAATTGGTTTATGAGTTTTTGTTCGGAGTCTCGAATGAGATCCAGGACGTCACGAGAGGTTCCGGAATGGTCCGGAGAATAAGATTCATATAAGGCGAAGCAGTTTTTGGAGTTCGGAATTGTTTTGGATTGTTCGGTATTGTACCAGAAGCTTCTAGAACCTTCCGGAGTGGGACCAACATGGCCCCACTTGTCGGGAGGGGGCGTGGGCCTACGAGGGAGTGCCCTGGCCGCATTGGGCCAGGGGCACAAGCCCCCATAGGCCCAGCCGGCCAAGCCCTAGGGGAAACCCTAGGGGGAGCTTCTAGAAGGGGGGAAACTTGCCCCCCACTCCTCCCTCCTTGGCCGCCGGCCCTAGGCTTGGAGGAGGGGAAAGGGGCAGATGCCCACCCCTCTATATAAAGAGGGATGGGGGCGCACCCTCCTCCACACCTCCTCAAGCCCTAGCCGCCCTGCTGCCCTCCTCTCTCTCCCTCCCGACTACACGTAGGCAAAGCCCTGCCGCAGAAACTCTCCACCGTTTGCACCACGCTGTCGTGTTGTAGATCCAACCTATCTCTCCACCCCACTTGCTGGACCGAGGAAGGAGGAGACGTTGAGGTGTCGCACATGTGCATCTCTCGGAGGCATCGCCACTTGCGGTGTTGGATCGGATCGGATCGCGAGGAGGAGAAGCAAGTACGACTACATCAACCACGCCCGCTGAACGCGTTCATTGCTTGGTAATCTTCAAGGGTATGAAGATCTCATCTATTCCCTCCTCGTTGTTTGCATCTTCTAGATTAGATCTTGGCTTTTCCCGTTCGCATCCGTAGAAAATTTTGATTTACTATGCTGCGAAACCCTTCAGTGGTATCAGAGCTAGATCTATGCCTAGATGTGTTTCACGAGTAGAACGCAACATGCTTGTTACGGGCGTTGATGTTTTATGTTGTAAGCCTCTTGTTTGTGTACTTCTTATAACACGGGATAGTGAGATCGAAGCAGTCCAGGCCAACTTTACGCGACCTCGTTCGTGAGACCGGCTCCGCACTTGACGTGTGGCTTGTTCCACACATGCGGCTGGTGGATGCCAGTTTCTCTCACTATAGTTGTCATGGGATTTACACCGGAGTTTGGCAACCATAATATCACCGTTGTGGCTTTCCGTAGGTAAGAATCGTCCTTAGCTTGTTACTCCCATAAGCCACGTAAAACATGCAACAACAAAGTAGAGGTGTCTAACTTGTTTCTGCAGGAAGTGTTTTCTGTGATATGGTATGGTCCAAGATGTGATGTATATGTTGTATGCAATGATCATGTTTTGTAATGTTTCACGACTTGCATGTCGATGAGTACACAACCGGCAGGAGCCATATGGTTGTCTTTATAATTGTGTATGACCTGTGTGTCAACTTCTTATACGCCATGTAATAGCTTTACTTTATCGCTAAGTAGTTAGCAATAGTTGTAGTTGCCATTTGTGGTGGAGGCAATCATGGTGGAGTGATGGAGATCATGCTGGCACGCACAAGATGGAGATCATTGCGCGAAGATTGGCTATACCATGTCACATAAAGTTATATGCATATGATGTTTATCCTTTTATGTGTCTTATTATGCTTAGATCGCGACAGTAGCATTATAAGATGATTCCTCACTTAAAGATCAAGATAAAACTGTGTTCTCCCCATGTATGCACCGTTGCGAAAGTTCGTCGTGTTCAAGCATCACGTGATGATCGGGTGCTATAAACTCTACGTTCACATACAACGGGTGCAAGCCAGTTTTGCACACGCGGAAATACTTGGGTTTGACTTGACGAGCCTAGCATGTACAGACATGGCCTCGGAACACACGAACCGAAAGGTTAAGCATGAGTCATATGAATGATATGATCGACACTTTGTTGTCCGCCATTGAAACCACATCTCTTCTCGTGAAGATCGGATTAGGTGTGGTGAATTTGGATCATGTTCACTAAACAATTTGAGGGATGTTGAATTTAGTGGGAGTTCATCTAGTAATTTGATTAAGTTGAACTAGTTATCATGAACGTAGTTTAAATTGTACTTGCAAATTTTGTAGATCAAATGGCTAAGTCCAACTTCAACTTCAATGTTTTTGCTGAGAAAGAAAAGCTTAAGAACAATGGGTCTAACTTCACCAACTGGTTCCGCAATCTGAGAATCATTCTCATGGCGGACAAAGGACTATGTCCTTGAGAAAGCGCTAGGTGACGCCTCAGAGATGCGGCTGATGAGAAAGCTGTTTATCAGTCGCGCAAAGATGATTATGGTGTGATTAAGAGCACCATGTTGTTTGCTATGGAATCGGACCTTCAAAATCGTTTTGAGGATTTCCCTGGGCCCTTTGAGATTCTTGAGGAACTGAAAACTATGTTTCAGACTCAGGCCCGTTCTAAGAGATATGAGATCTTTGAGAAATTCTTTAACTGCAAGATGGAGGAAGGGAGTTCCGTTAGTGAGCACGCCATTAAGATGTCAGGCTACACTCAACGCCTTGAGCAACTAGACTGCAAGATTCCAGAGGAGCTCAAGATTGACAGAGTTCTGCAATCACTCCCTCCTAGCTACAAAGGTTTTGTAGTTACTCATAATCAGATTGGTTCCACTGATACGATGACTGAGCTCTTCGCTAAGCTGAAAGCTGCAGAGGTGGACATCAAGAAAGATAATCATGTGTTGATGGTCAACAAGCTGACTTTAAGAAAGGTAAGGGTGCAAAGAAGCCCTTCAAGAAAGGCAGCGGCAAGCTGCGTTGCCCTTCTGAGAGAAGAAGCTCAAGTCTGGACCTAAGCCGGACATTGAGTGCTTCTATTGCAAGGACAAGGGTCACTGGAAGCGCAACTGTCTGAAGTACTTAGCGGACAAGAAGGCTGGCACCATCAAAGGTATATTTGATATACATGTTGATGGGTTTCGCGGCATAGTAAATCAAAATTTTCTACGGATGCGAACAGAGGGAAGCCAAGATCTAATCTAGGAGATGCAAACAACAAGAGAGATTGGATTAGATCTTCATACCCTTGAAGATTCGCACAGCGGAACGTTCGTTGGAACGTGGGTGATGTAGTCGTACTTGCTTCTCCTCCTCGCGATCCGATCCGATCTAGCACCACAAGTGGCGATGCCTCCGTGAGATGCACACGTGCAGCACCTCGACGTCTCCTCCTTCCTTGGTCCAGCAAGTATGGTGGAGAGATGGGTTGGGTCTACAACGCGACGGCGCGGTGCAATTGGTGGAGAGTTTCTGCAGCAGGGCTTCGCCTACAAGAAGTCGGGAGGGAGAGAGAGAGGAGGGCAGCAGGACGGCTAGGGTTGGAGGGGAAGGTGTGTGGGGGTGTGGCGCCCCCAGCCCTATTTATATAGAGGGGTGGGGCGGCAACCCTAGCCCCTCCCCCAAGCCAAAACCGGCGGCCAAGGAGGAGGAGTGGGGGGCAAGGAACCCCCCTTCTAGAAGCTCCAATTAGGGTTTTATCCCTTCTTGGCCGGCTGGGCCCTATGGGGCCTTGTGCCCCTGTCCCAATGCGGCCAGGGCACTCCCTCATAGGCCCATGCCCCCTCCCGACAGGTGGTACCACGTTGGCCCCCCTCCGGAAGGTTTTAGAAGCTTCTGGTACAATACCGATTTACCCGGAACAATTCCGAACTCCCAAAACTGCACTGCCTTATATGAATCTTATTCTCCAGACCATTCCGGAACCTCTCGTGATGTCCTGGATCCCATCCGAGACTCCGAACAAAAACTCATAAACCAATTATCCAATCTATCCTAGCGTCGAGACACGTTAAGCGTGTGACCCTTCGGGTTCGAGAATATGCAGACATGATCTTCTATCAATAATCAACAGTGGGGTCTGAAAACCCATATGGACTCCCACACATTCATCGATGATCATATCGGATGAACCACGATGCCAGGATTCAATCAATCCCATATATATATTCCCTTCGTCTCGCAATATTTTACTTGCCCGAGATTCGATCGCTTGCAGTCATACCTAGTTCAATCTCGCTCACGCAAGTACTTTACTGCTCGTAATCCAATATCACTTTGTGATTAACTCCTTAACCACATGCTTGCAAGCGGTGTTGATATCGATTACTGAGTGGGCCCGAAGTATATCTCTCCGACTTGGGAGGGACAAATCCCATCTCGATACATACAACCCAACAGGCACTTTCCGATCACCTGAGAGACACCTTTATGATCACCCTCTCATAGGATGACGTTTGATGACCTCAAAGCTTTCTTACAATACCAGGGAGTTGTATTATCTCATGGTCTAAGGAATGCAATATTTGACATAAGAAAAGCTTCACAAAGATGAACACGATGACACGATCTAATTGCTCCGCTTAGTTTGGGTCTGTCCATCATATCATTCTCCCAATGATATGATCTCATTATCAATTGACAACCCATGTCTATGGTTAGGAAACCTTAACCATCATTAATCAATGAGCTAGTCCATAGAGGCGTACTAGGGACACGGGGTTGTTTACAAACCACACAAGTATTAAAGTTTCCGCTTAATACAATTCTAGCATGGAATATAAACATTATCATGAACAAGAATTATAATAATAACATCTTTATTATTGCCTCTAGGGCATAATTCCAACAGTCTCCCACTTGCACTAGAGTCAATAATCTAGTTTACATTTGGCAACAATCTCACACCCATGGCACTGAGGTGCTGATCATGTTTTACACGTGGAAGAGGTTTAGTCAATGGATCTGCGACATTCAGATCTGTATGTACTTTGCTAATCTTCAGATCTCCATCTGCTATATAATCTCGGATTATATGAAACTTGCGGTTGATATGCTTGGTCTTTGGATGATATCTTGGTTCCTTAGCGAAAAGTTATGGCGCCATGTTGTCACACAATATCTCCAGTGGGTCCAATGCACTTGGAACCACGCCAAGCTCGATGATGAAGTTCTGATCCAAACTCCTTCACTTGACGCTTCAGCAGCCATGTATTCCGCTTTCATGTAGAGATCCCGCGATCACGCTTTGCTTGCCGCTTCTCCAGCTCACAGCTCCTCCATTCAAAATATAAACGTATCCTGTCTGAGATTTAGAATCATCCTTGTTGGTGTCGAAACTAGCATCGACGTAACCTTTTATGACGAGCTGTTCATCACCCCCATAGACTAAGAACATTTCTTTAGTCCTATTTAGGTACTTTAGGATGTTCTTCACGGCTGTCCAGTGTTCCACTCCTGGATCACTTTGATATCTGCTCGTCAAACTAAGAGCATTGGACACATCCGGTCTAGTACACAGCATGGCATACATGATAGAACCTATGGCCGAGGCATAAGGCACTTTGCTCATAGCTTCCCTATCATTTACTTTGTGATTAACTCCTTAACCACGTGCTTGCAAGCGGTGTTGATATCGATTACCGAGTGGGCCCGAAGTATATCTCTCCGACTTGGGAGGGACAAATCCCATCTCGATACATACAACCCAACAAGTACTTTCCGATCACCTGAGAGACACCTTTATGATCACCCTCTCATAGGATGACGTTTGATGACCTCAAAGCTTTCTTCCGATACCAAGGAGTTGTATTATCTCATGGTCTAAGGAATACAATATTTGACATAAGAAAAGCTTCGCAAAGATGAACATGATGACACGATCTAATTGCTCTGCTTAATTTGGGTCTGTCCATCATATCATTCTCCAATGATATGACCTCATTATTAATTGACAACTCATGTCTATGGTTAAGAAACCTTAACCATCATTAATCAATGAGCCAGTCCATAGAGGCGTACTAGGGACACAGTGTTGTTCACAAACCACACAAGTATTAAAGTTTCCGCTTAATACAATTCTAGCATGGAATATAAACTTTATCATGAACAAGAATTATAATAATAACATCTTTATTATTGCCTCTAGGGCATAATTCCAACAGTCTCCCACTTGCACTAGAGTCAATAATCTAGTTTACATCTAACAACAATCTAACACCCATGGCATTAAGGTGTTGATCATGTTTTGCTCATGAAAGAGGTTTAGTCAATGGATCTGTGACATTCAGATCTTTATGTACTTTGCTAATCTTCAGATCTCCATCTGTTATATAATCTCGGATTATATGAAACTTGCGGTTGATGTGCTTGGTCTTTGGATGATATCTTGGTTCCTTAGCTAGTGCTATGGCGCCAAGTTGTCACATTAATATCTCTAGTGGGTCCAAGGCACTTGAACCACACCAAGCTCAATGATGAAGTTCTGATCCAAACTCCTTCACTTGACGCTCAAGCAGCCATGTATTCCGCTTCTCATCAGATTCCGCGATCACGCTTTGCTTGCAGCTTCTCCAGCTCACAGCTCCTCCATTCAAAATATAAACGTATCCTGTCTAAGATTTAGAATCATCCTTGTCGGTGTCGAAACTAGCGTCGATGTAACCCTTTACGACGAGTTGTTCATCACCTCCATAGACTAAGAACATTTCTTTAGTCCTATTTAAATACTTTAGGATGTTCTTCACGGCTGTCCAGTGTTCCACTCCTGGATTAGTTTGGTATCTGCTCGTTAAACTAAGAGCATTGGACACATCCGGTCTAGTACACAGCATGGCATACATGATAGAACCTATGGCCGAGGCATAAGGCACTTTGCTCATAGCTTCCCTATCATTTACCGTAGTTGGACACTGAGCCTTGCTCAATATCTTACCTGACAACATAGGCACTGAACCTTTCTTTGCCTTATCCATTCTGAACCTTTTCAGAACTTTGTCTAGGTATGTACTCTGGCTTAAAGCTATCAGGCGTCTTTGTCTATCTCTATAGATTTTGATGCCCAATATTTAAGCAGCTTCACCTAGGTCTTTCATTGAAAAACACTTGTTCAAATAACTCTTCACATCGTTAAGCATGTTAATGTCATTTCCAATAATCAATATGTCATCCACATATAGTACCAGAAATGTCACCGAGCTCCCACTCACTTTCTTGTAGATACAAGCTTCGTAGCTATTTGGAACAAATCCAAAGTTCTTGATCACTTGATCAAAATGAAGGTTCCAACTCCAAGATGCTTGCTTCAGTCCATAAATGGAACGCTCAAGCTTGCATACTTTATCAGCATCCTTAGGATCGACAAAACCTTCGGGTTGCATCATATACAACTCTTCATCAATGTTGCCATTGAGGAACGCAGTCTTGACATCCATCTGCCAAATTTCATAATCATGAAACGCAGCAATTGCTAATAAAATCCGAATGGACTTAAACATCGCTACGGGAGAGAAAGTCTCATCGTAGTCAACACCTTGAACTTGTCGAAAACCTTTCGCGACAAGCCGTGCTTTATAGACGGTAACATTACCATCCGTGTCTGTTTTCTTCTTGAAGATCCATTTGCACTCAACGGCCTTTCGGTCGCTAGGAGGGTCCACCAAAGTCCATACATGGTTTTCGCTCATGGATCCCAATTCGGATTTCATGGCCTCTAGCCATTTCTCAGAGTCTGGGCTCATCATCGCTTCCTCATAGTTCGCAGGCTCACTGTCATCTACTAACAAGACAGTTAAGACAGGTTGCTGCACCACTCAGAGGGGCACGCGACCTTGTCGACTGCGACGCTCAAGAGCAAGACATCGTCAAGCTTCATGATCCTTGTCATTAGCTTCCTCTATTGTTGGTGCAAAGTGCTTTGGAACAATTTCAGGTGCCGCGCTACTCTCCAACTCAAGAGAAGGTTCAATAACCTCGTCTAGCTCTACTTTCCTCCCACTCACTTCTTTCGAGAGAAATTCCTTCTCAAGAAAGGAACCGTTCTTTGCGACAAACACTTTGCCTTCGGTTCTGTGATAGAAGGTATACCCAATAGTTTCCTTAGGGTATCCTATGAAGACACATTTCTCCGCTTTGGGTTCGAGCTTGTCCGGCATCAACTTCTTGACGTAAGCTTCGCATCCCCAAACTTTAAGAAACGACAACTTAGGTTTAGCACCAAACCACAGTTCATACGGTGTCATCTTAACGGATTTAGATGGTGCCCTATTTAAAGTGAATGCAGCGGTTTCTAATGCATAACCCCAAAATGATAACGGCAAATCAGTAAGAGACATCATCGATCAGACCATATCTAATAGAGTTCGATTCTAGCGTTCAGACACACCATTGTGCTGTGGTGTTCCGGGTGGCATGAGTTGCGAAACGATTCCGCTTGCTTTAAGATGCGTGAGAAAATCACAACTCAAATATTCGCCCCCACGATCGGATCGTAGAAACTTAATCTTTCTGTTACGATGGTTCTCCACTTCATTCTGAAATTCCTTGAATTTTTCAAATGTTTCAGATTTATGTTTCATTAAATAGATATACCCATATCTACTTAAGTCATCGGTAAAAGTGAGAAAATAACGATATTCACCGCGCGTCGAAACACTCATCGGTCCGCACACATCGGTATGTATGATTTCCAACAAGTCCGTTGCTTGCTCCATCATTCCGGAAAACGGGGTTTTGATCATCTTGCCCATGAGGCATGGTTCGCATGTGTCAAATGATTCAAAATCAAGAGACTCCAAAAGTCCATCAGAATGGAGTTTCTTCATGCGCTTTACACCAATATGACCTAGACGACAGTGCCACAAATAAGTAGTATTATCACTATCTACTTTGCATCTCTTAGCCTCAATGTTATGGATGTGTGTTTCATCCCTTTCGAGATTTAGAAGAAATAAACCATTCACAGCAGGTGTATGACCATAAAATATGTTACTCATATAAATAGAACAACCATTATTCTCCGATTTAAATGAATAACCATCTTGCAATAAACAAGATCCAGAAATAATGTTCATGCTCAACGCAGGCACATAATAACATTTATTGAGGTTTAAAACTAATCCCTAAGGTAAAACTAAGGAGAGCGTGCCGACGGCCATCACATCAACTCTTGATCCGTTGCAACGCCAAGATCGTCACCTCATCCCTCGCAAGCCGCCGTCTATTCCGTAGCTCCTGTTTCGAGTTACAAATATTAGCAACTAAACCAGCATCAAATACCCAGGCACTACAACGAGGGCTAGTAAGGAAAACATCAATAACATGTATATCAAATATACCTTTGATGGTGTCATCCTTCTTGTCCGCTAAGTACTTCGGACAGTTTCGCTTCCAGTGACCCTTGTCCTTGCAATAGAAGCACTCAGTGTCCGGCTTAGGACCAGACTTGAGCTTCTTCTCAGCAGGGGCAACACGCTTGCTGCCGCCTTTCTTGAAGGGCTTCTTTGCACCTTTAGCTTTCTTAAAGGAGGGCTTATTGACCATCAACACATGATTATCCTTTTTGATGTCCACCTCCGCAGCCTTCAGCTTTGCGAAGAGCTCGGTGATCGTATCAGTGGAACCAATCTGATTATGAGTCACTACAAAACTTTTGTAGCTGGGAGGGAGTGATTGCAGAACCCTGTCAATCTTGAGCTCCTCTAGAATCTTGCAGTCCAGTTGCTCAAGGCGTTGAGTGTAGCCTGACATCTTGATGGCGTGCTCACTAACGGAACTCCCTTCCTCCATCTTGTAGTTAAAGAACTTCTCAAAGATCTCATATCTCTCAGAACGGGCCTGAGTCTGAAACATGGTTTTCAGCTCCTCGAGAATCTCAAAGGGCCCGGGATAGTCTTCAAAACGATTTTGAAGGTCTGATTCCATAGCAAACAACATGGTGCTCTTAATCACCCCATAATCATCTTTGCACGACTGATAGACAGCTTTCTCATCGGTAGTAGCGATGGCAAAGGCGTCACCTAACGCATTCTCAAGGACATAGTCCTTTTGACCGCCAGAGAGAATGATTCTCAGATTGCGGAACCAGTTGGTGAAGTTAGACCCATTTTTCTTAAGCTTTTCTTTCTCATCAAAAACGTTGAAGTTGAAGTTGGACTTAGCCATGTGATCTACAATATTTGCAAGTACAAATTAGACTATGTTCATGACAACTAGTTCAACTTTTAATCAAATTACTAGATGAACTCCCACTAAATTCAACATCCCTCAAGTTGTTTAGTGAACACGATCCAAATTCACCACACCTAATCCGATCTTCACGAGAAGAGATGTGGCTTCAATGGTGGACAACAAAGTGTCGATCATATCATTCATATGACTCATGCTTAACCTTTCGGTTCATGTGTTCCGAGGCCATGTCTGTACATGCTAGGCTCGTTAAGTTAGACCCAAGTATTTCCGCATGTGCAAAACTGGCTTGCACCCGTTGTATGTGAGCGTAGAGTCTATAGCACCCGATCATCACGTGATGCTTGGACACGACGAACTTCCGCAACGGTGCATACATGGGGAGAACACAATTTTATCTTGATCTTTAAGTGAGGAATCATCTTATAATTCTACCGTCGCGATCTAAGCTTAATAAGATACATAAAGGGATAAACATCACATGCATATAACTTTATGTGACATGGTATAGCCAATCTTCGCGCAATAATCTCCATCTTGTGCGTGCCGACATGATCTCCATCACTCCACCATGATTGCCTCCACCATAAATAGCAACTACAACTATTGCTAACTACTTAGCGATAAAGTAAAGCTATTACATGGCGTATAAGAAGTTGACTCGCAGGTCATACACAATTATAAAGACAACCATATGGCTCCTGCCGGTTGTGTACTCATCGACATGCAAGTCGTGAAACATTACAAAACATGATCATCGCATACAATATACACATCACATCTTGGGCCATACCATATCACAGAAAACACTCCCTACAAAAACAAGTTAGACGCCTCTACTTTGTTGTTGCATGTTTTACGTGGCTTATGGGAGTAGCAAGCTAAGAACGATTCTTACCTACGGAAAGCCATAACGGTGATATTATGGTTGCCAAACTCCGGTGTTAAACCCATGACAACTATAGTGAGAGAAACAGGCATCCACCAGCCGCATGTGTGGAACAAGCCACACGTCAAGTGCGGAGCCGGTCTCATGACGGCGTCGTAATGTTGGCCTGGACCGCTTCAATCTCACTATCCCGCCATAAGAAGAACACAAACAAGAGGCTTGCAAGAAAACATCAACGCCCGCAACAACCATGTTGCGTACTCGTGAAACACATCTACGCATAGATCTAGCTCGATACCACGATGGGTTTCGGCATAGTAAATCAAAATTTTCTACGGATGCAATGAGGGAAGCCAAGATCTAATCTAGGAGATGCAAACAACGAGAGAGATTGGATTAGATCTTCATACCCTTGAAGATTCGCACAGCGGAACGTTCGTCGGAACATGGGTGATGTAGTCGTACTTGCTTCTCCTTCTCACGATCCGATCCTATCTAGCACCACAAGTGGCGATGCCTCCGTGAGATGCACACGTGCAGCACCTCGACGTCTCCTCCTTCCTTGGTCCAGCAAGTATGGTGGAGAGATGGGTTGGATCTACAACGCGACGGCGCGGTGCAATTGGTGGAGAGTTTCTGTAGCAGGGCTTCGCCTACAAGCAGTCGGGAGGAAGAGAGGGAGGAGGGCAGCAGGACGGCTAGGGTTGGAGGGGAAGGTGTGTGGGGGTATGGCGCCCCCAACCCTCTTTATATAGAGGGGTGGTGCGGCAAACCTATCCCCTCCCCCAAGCCAAAACCGGCGGCCAAGGAGGAGGAGTGGGGGGCAAGGAAACACCCCCTTCTAGAAGCTCCAATTAGGGTTTTATCCCTTCTTGGCCGGCTGGGCCCTATGGGGCCTTGTGCCCCTGGCCCAATGCGGCCAGGGCACTCCCTCATAGGCCCATGCCCCCTCCCGACAGGTGGGACCATGTTGGCCCCCCTTCGGAAGGTTCTAGAAGCTTCCGGTACAATACCGATTTACCCGGAACAATTCCGAACTCCAAAAACTACACTGCCTTATATGAATCTTATTCTCCGGACCATTCCGGAACCTCTCGTGATGTCCCAGATCCCATTTGAGACTCCGAACAAAAACTCATAAACCAATTATCCAATCTATCCTAGCGTCAAGACACGTTAAGTGTGTGACCCTTCGGGTTCGAGAATATGCAGACATGATCTTCTATCAATAATCAACAGCGGGGTCTGAAAACCCATATTGACTCCCACACATTCATCGATGATCATATAGGATGAACCATGATGCCAGGATTCAATCAATCCCATATATATATTCCCTTCGTCTCGCGATATTTTACTTGCCCGAGATTCGATCGTCGGTACCGTCATACCTAGTTCAATCTTGTTCACAACAAGTACTTTACTCGTTCCGTAATCTGATATCACTTTGTGATTAACTCCTTAACCACATGCTTGCAAGCGGTGTTGATATCGATTACTGAGTGGGCCCGAAGTATATCTCTCTGACTTGGGAGGGACAAATCCCATCTCGATACATACAACCCAACAGGCACTTTCCGATCACCTGAGAGACACCTTTATGATCACCCTCTCATAGGATGACGTTTGATGACCTCAAAGCTTTCTTCCAATACCAGGGAGTTGTATTATCTCATGGTCTAAGGAATACAATATTTGACATAAGAAAAGCTTCGCAAAGATGAATACGATGACACGATCTAATTGCTCCACTTAGTTTGGGTCTCTCCATCATATCATTCTCCCAATGATATGATCTCATTATCAATTGATAACTCATGTCTATGGTTAGGAAACCTTAACCATCATTAATCAATGAGCTAGTCCATAGAGGCGTACTAGGGACACGGGGTTGTTTACAAACCACACAAGTATTAAAGTTTCCGCTTAATACAATTCTAGCATGGAATATAAACATTATCATGAACAAGAATTATAATAATAACATCTTTATTATTGCCTCTAGGGAATAATTCCAACACATGTTATTGATGTTTTCCTTACTAGCCCTCGTTGTAGTGCCTGGGTATTTGATACTGGTTCAGTTGCTAATCTTTGTAACTCGAAACAGGAACTACGTAATAGACGGCGGCTGGCGAGGGATGAGGTTACGATGCGCGTTGGCAACGGATCAAGAGTTGATGTGATGGCCGTCGGCACGCTCTCCTTAGTTTTACCTTCGGGATTAGTTTTAAACCTCAATAAATGTTATTATGTGCCTGCGTTGAGCATGAACATCATATCTGGATTGTGTTTATTGCAAGACGGTTATTCATTTAAATCTGACAATAATGGTTGTTATATTTATATGAGTAACATCTTTTATGGTCATGCACCTGCTGTGAATGATTTATTTCTTCTGAATCTTGAAAGGGATGAAACACACATCCATAACATTGAGGCTAAGAGATGCAAAGTAGATAGTGATAATTCTACTTATTTGTGGCACTGTCGTCTAGGTCATATTGGTGTAAAACGCATGAAGAAACTCCATTCTGATGGACTTTTGGAGTCTCTTGATTTTGAATCATTTGACACATGCGAACCATGCCTCATGGGCAAGATGATCAAAACCCCGTTCTCCGGAATGATGGAGCGAGCAACAGACTTGTTGGAAATCATACATACTAATGTATGCAGACCGATGAGTGTTTCGACATGCGGTGGATATCGCTACTTTCTCACTTTTACTGATGACTTAAGTAGATATGGGTATATCTATTTAATGAAACATAAATCTGAAACATTTGAAAAGTTCAAAGAATTTAAGAATGAAGTGGAAACCCATCGTAACAGAAAAATTAAGTTTCTACGATCCGATCGTGGAGGTGATCATTTGAGTTATGAGTTTGTCATGCATCATAAAGCAAGCGGAATCGTTTCGCAACTCACGTCACCCGGAACACCACAGCGCAATGGTGTGTCTGAACGCCAGAATCAAACTCTATTAGATATGGTGCGACCAATGATGTCTCTTACAGATTTGCTGTTATCATTTTGGGGTTATGCATTAGAAACCGCTGCATTCACTTTAAATAGGGAACCATCTAAATCCGTTGAGACGACACCGTATGAACTGTGGTTTGGTGCTAAACCTAAGTTGTCGTTTCTTAAAGTTTGGGGATGCGAAGCTTACGTCAAGAAGTTGATGCCGGACAAGCTCGAACCCAAAGCGGAGAAATGCGTCTTCATAGGATACCCTAAGGAAACGATTGGGTATACCTTCTATCACAGATCCGAAGGCAAAGTGTTTGTCGCAAAGAACGGATCCTTTCTTGAGAAGGAGTTTCTCTCAAAAGAAGTGAGTGAGAGGAAAGTAGAGCTAGACGAGGTTATTGAACCTTCTCTTGAGTTGGAGAGTAGCGCAGCACCTGAAATTGTTCCAGTGCCGTCTGCACCAACAATAGAGGAAGCAAATGACAAGGATCATGAAGCTTCTGATGATGCTACTACTGAACGTCGCAGGTCGACAAGGTCATGTGCCCCTCCTGAGTGGTACGGCAACCCTGTCTTAACTGTCTTGTTAGTAGATGACAGTGAACCTGCGAACTATGAGGAAGCGATGATGAGCCTAGACTCTGAGAAATGGCTAGAGGCCATGAAATCCGAATTGGGATCCATGAGCGAAAACCAAGTATGGACTTTGGTGGACCCTCCTAGCGACCAAAAGGCCGTTGAGTGCAAATGGATTTCAATAAGAAAACAGACGCGGATGGTAATGTTACTGTCTATAAATCACGACTTGTCGCGAAAGGTTTTCGACAAGTTCAAGGTGTTGACTACGATGAGACTTTCTCTCCCGTAGCGATGTTTAAGTCCATTCGGATTTTATTAGCAATTGCTGCGTTTCATGATTATGAAATATGGCAGATGGATGTCAAGACTGCGTTCCTCAATGGCAACATTGATAAAGAGGTTTATATGATGCAACCCGAAGGTTTTGTCGATCCTAAGGATGCTGATAAAGTATGCAAACTTCAGCGTTCCATTTATGGACTGTAGCAAGCGTCTCGGAGTTGGAACCTTTGTTTTGATCAAGTGATCAAGTGCTTTGGATTTGTTCCAAATTGCTACGAAGCTTGTATCTACAAGAAAGTGAGTGGGAGCTCAGTGACATTTCTAGTACTATATGTGGATGACATGTTGATTATTGGAAATGACATTGACATGCTTAACGATGTGAAGAGTTATTTGAACAAATGTTTTTTAATGAAAGACCTAGGGGAAGCTGCTTATATATTAGGCATCAAAATCTATAGAGATAGAAAAAGACGCCTAATAGCTTTAAGCCAAAGTACATACCTAGACAGAGTTCTGAAAAGGTTCAGAATGGATAAGGCAAAGAAAGGTTCAGTGCCTATGTTGTCAGGTAAGATATTGAGCAAGGCTCACTGTCCAGCTACGGTAAATGATAGAGAAGCTATGAGCAAAGTGCCTTATGCCTCGGCCATAGGTTCTATCATGTATGCCATGCTGTGTACTAGACCGGATGTGTCCAATGCTCTTAGTTTGACGAGCAGATACCAAACTGATCCAGGAGTGGAACACTGGACAGTCGTGAAGAACATCCTAAAGTATTTAAATAGGACTAAAGAAATGTTCTTAGTCTATGGAGGTGATGAACAACTCGTCGTAAAGGGTTACATCGACGCTAGTTTCGACATCGACAAGGATGATTCTAAATCTTAGACAGGATATGTTTATATTTTGAATGGAGGAGCTGTGAGCTAGAGAAGCTGCAAGCAAAGCGTGATCGCGGAATCTACAGTAGAAGCGGAATACATGGCTGCTGCAGAAGCGTCAAGTGAAGGAGTTTGGATCAGGAACTTCATCACTGAGCTTGGTGTGGTTCCAAGTGCCTTGGACCCACTAGAGATATTGTGTGACAACACTGGCGCCATAGCACTAGCTAAGGAACCAAGATATCATCCAAAGACCAAGCACATCAACCGCAAGTTTCATATAATCCAAGATTATATAACAGATGGAGATCTGAAGATTAGCAAAGTACATACAGATCTGAATGTCACAGATCCATTGACTAAACCTCTTTCATGAGCAAAACATGATCAACACCTTAATGCCATGGGTGTTAGATTGTTGTCAGATGTAAACTAAATTATTGACTCTAGTGCAAGTGGGAGACTGTTGGAATTATGCCCTAGAGGCAATAATAAAGATGTTATTATTATAATTCTTGTTCATGATAAAGTTTATATTCCATGCTAGAATTGTATTAAGCGGAAACTTTAATACTTGTGTGGTTTGTGAACAACACTGTGTCCCTAGTACGCCTCTATGGACTGGCTCATTGATTAATGATGGTTAAGGTTTCTTAACCATAGACATGAGTTGTCAATTAATAATGAGGTCATATCATTGGAGAATGATATGATTGACATACCCAAATTAAGCAGAGCAATTAGATCGTGTCATCGTGTTCATCTTTGCGAAGCTTTTCTTATGTCAAATATTGTATTCCTTAGACCATGAGATAATACAACTTCTTGGTATCGGAAGAAAGCTTTGAGGTCATCAAACGTCATCCTATGAGAGGGTGATCATAAAGGTGTCTCTCAGGTGATCGGAAAGTACTTGTTGGGTTGTATGTATCGAGATGGGATTTGTCCCTCCCAAGTCGGAGAGATATACTTCGGGCCCACTCGGTAAACGATATCAACACCGCTTGCAAGCACGTGGTTAAGGAGTTAATCACAAAGTGATATCGGATTACAGAACGAGTAAAGTACTTGCTGTGAACGAGATTGAACTAGGTATGCCGATGCCGACGATCGAATCTCGGGCAAGTAAAATATCGTGTGACGAAGGGAATATATATATATATGGGATTGATTGAATCCTGACATCGTGGTTCATCCGATATGATCATCGATGAATGTGTGGGAGTCAATATGGGTTTCCAGACCCTGCTGTTGATTATTGATAGAAGATCATGTCTGCATATTCTCGAACCCGAAGGGTCACACACTTAACATGTCTTGACGCTAGGATAGAATGGATAATTGGTTTATGAGTTTTTGTTCGGAGTCTCGGATGAGATCCAGGACGTCACTAGAGGTTCCGGAATGGTCCGGAGAATAAGATTCATATAAGGCGAAGCAGTTTTTGGAGTTCGGAATTGTTTCGGATTGTTCGGTATTGTACCGAAAGCTTCTAGAACCTTCCGGAGTGGGACCAACGTGGCCCCACTTGTTGGGAGGGGGCGTGGGCCTACGTGGGAGTGCCCTGGCCGCATTGGGCCAGGGGCACAAGCCCCCATAGGCCCAGCCGGCCAAGCCCTAGGGGGAGCTTCTAGAAGGGGGGGAACTTGCCCCCCCACTCCTCCCTCCTTGGTCGCCGGCCCTAGGCTTGGAGGAGGGGCAAGGGGCAGCCGCCCACCCCTCTATATAAAGAGGGTTGGGGGCGCACCCTCCCCCCACACCTCCTCAAGCCCTAGCCGCCTTGCTGCCCTCCTCTCTCTCCCTCCCGACTGCACGTAGGCGAAGCCCTGCCGCAGAAACTCTCCACCGTTTGCACCACGCCGTTGTGTTGTAGATCCAACCTATCTCTCTACCCCACTTGCTGGACCGAGGAAGGAGGAGACGTTGAGGTTCCGCACGTGTGTGTCTCTCGGAGGCATCGCCACTTGCGGTGTTGGATCAGATCGGATCGCGAGGAGGAGAAGCGAGTACGACTACATCAACCACGTTCCGTTGAACGTTCCGCTGTGCGAATCTTCAAGGGTATGAAGATCTCATCTATTCCCCCCTCGTTGTTTGCATCTTCTAGATTAGATCTTGGCTTTTCCCATTCGCATCCGTAGAAAATTTTGATTTACTATGCTGCGAAACCCTTCACAATCAACGGGGACGCACCACTTGTTGACGGCAAGGTGTCGAGCCCCGACGTTGAGCTACGAAGGAGGGCCTCCAATGGAGGTTTGATCCCATAGTTGCCATTCGACAAGAAAAGGAAGCAGTCTAGCAGCATCGCCGCCGCCATCTGACCACTACGAGGAAGCTCCAGAAGTAGCACAACCTACCTTCTATTGGAGATCGAGGAGGAAGAAGACCATCTCACCACCCTTTGCCTCATCGACACCGTGGCAACTTGGTAGAGGAGGAAGAAAGGCCTCCCCATCCCGCAACACCAGATCTGTCCCCTCCGCAGGGGACCAGAGCCACCTTCTCCAGATCGAGGAGATGTGCACGGACCAACTTCTCCACTCCCCCGCCTCCACGGCCGTCCAGGAGCATAGTAGCCTCTTCGAGCTTCGTGCCGACGCACCCTTCCCCCTCGCCTCCACGGTCGGTCGGTCGGGACAGGGCACCCCCACCACCACCTCTTGAATGAAAACCCGCAACGCCGAAGTTATTGAACAGCGCGGTTGCCCTTCTTTTCTTCCTCAGCTCCGGCCATCGGAGCAAGAGAGAATCAAGGAGGAACCCTAAAAGGTCCAGGATCTGGCCGCCTAGATCCGAAGCACCGCAGCCTCTACCAGGCAAAACGCCTACTACTGGCACAAGGCCAAGCAACCTAACACCTACAACTACTCCGGCGATCCCCCGCCGCCTATTCCGGTGAGAGGGGCGCGGGCAAGTCCCGGTCTCCCGCAGGCGACTCTCAAAGATAGAGAGGAGGTGGAGGAGAGGAGGGATATTTCACCACCCCTGTTGTGTTGCTGCTGAGTGCGTCGTACTACTTGATAGTGTGGACTACTTGATAGTGGGTAGCATGAGCTACTTGGTAGTGGGTAGTAGTCACAACTTGCAGCCAGCCTGTCACCTGCGTGGATGCATGCATGTGTTGACCCGTGAACATTCATGCACTACCGTCCATGGCAATCATTGTGCTATCATAATTCAACTCATATTTATATAGATGTGGCATTTGGATCATGTGCTAGTAATATTGGTAGAGACTTAGCCATTTTTAGTTGGCACGCAAAGTATGATAAACACATATTTAGATAAGACATACTTTGGTGTGTATGATTTTGTCAATACAAACATCGCTATTTCCTTAAATGAAAAGAAAAAGATACATGCGCCTTGTGCATTTTAAAATAAAATAAAATACAGGAGCCAACATTTATCCTAGCGTATTTATATATAACACACATCATTCACTACCGGAAATATCTTGACGATAACAAGTGCCAATGATAATATCAGTAAAGACACAGCTCAATTAGTACTACTCCCTTCATACCGGTTTATTAGGCTAACACGAAGCCTAAGAAATATATTTGACTATAAATTTGACCAACGAAATATGAATCATATGTCATAAAAATTATATCATTGGAAAGAGCATGTATAATAACTCATATTATACATATAACTCATATTATACCAATCAATGATATAATTCCAATGATATAATTTTATGACATATAACTCATATTTTATTGATAAATTTTATGGTTAAACTTTTTCTTAAACTCCATGTTAGCCAATAAACCAGTATGAGAGGTAGTATTTTTTTAAGTATCAATTAGAGCATGTATAATAAATTCTAATCAGCTGGCTATAAGCTAGTCTACGTCAGCAAAATCTTAGATGGAGATGAGAGAAACTAAGAGAGAGAAGAGAGCCGACGATAGACCAAGCGCTCGTCTGCAGCACAGAAATGGAATGGATATCGCCTGCTTACAGCCTACAGCCGACGATAGTGCATGCTTTTGTGCGGCTGATCCATCTCCATGCATGCAAACTTTAAATAATTGAATATTTAATACAGCCAATGTAAAAGCCAAACTATTGTATGGGTGATTTTTTGTGTTGACTTGGCACGGGCATATAGCTAGCCAGCAGCCAGCTGTGTTATTACCTTTGCTCTTAGCATGTACTCCCTCCGTGGATACAATTTGCAAACCATGCAATCTCAAAGACATAAAAATATTTAATCTCTGTAATTACTCTCGCGTGAAAAGAACAGAATGCTTGCATACACGTGTGTGAACAAATATGAACGCTTTTCTAATTCTTTTTCTCCTTATACATGTTCTACTCTATACTATTAAATGGACCAATTAGATGACACCTAGGGCTCAGAGAATTGCAAATTGTGTCCTTTAAACCGGGACGAAGGGAGTACTCCGGTCACAATCTGGTAGTGGGTACTCCCTCCGTTAGGGATTATAAGGCCCGAGAGCTTTTTAAAAATGTTAGAAATTATGAGTCTTCTCCCATTTATTAGTCTCTATTCTCCAATGCATGTTATCTTTTTTCTCTATTTTCTCTCATGCATGTGTAACTATTGGTGCATGTAGTAATCAAGAGGGTGAGTTATTGATTTTCTTAATTTTATCAAAGTGGTCTATAGGCCTTATAATCCCTAACAGATGGAGTAAGTATAGACTAGTATATTTTTTTGCGAAGCAATTAGGCCTTTTCCGATGGGTGTTTCTTAGCACGGTATCATAGGCAAATTGCTTATGTGGCACTATAGTTAATGAAGAGAGAATGTGAGGTTGTATCTTAGCTTAGCTACAAGCCTTGCACGATATCATAGGCAAAATACATGGTTAGCTCAATCAAATGCATGCATGTACCCAAAATTATTAAATATAGATACAACTCTTAAGATACAATCCGTTGTACTAGTTATTTTTTAAGATACACCACTACCTAAAATAACGAGCTAAGAGACATCCCATTGTGAAAGGCCTTAGTAGTGCTACTTGGTAGCCTATAGCCGAGTAGTACTACTATACCGCCGCCCAATAGTAGGAGTAATCCCCCCTCTTCTCTCGCACGAATTGAGAGGCACCGCTTGAGAGCTTCCCCCTCGAGACCGGGCCCCTCCCATGGCGCCCTCGCCGGAATAGCCAGTGAGTGGTGGCCGGGAGTTGGCGCCGGAGTAGCCAGGGTAGTTAGGTGTCGTTCTGGCCTTCTGCCAGGTTTGGGCTCCATGCCCGTTAGTCGAAGCAAGGTGCGAGATCTGGCCGCCCATATCCTGCAGTTAGGGTTCCATCATCGCCGGTGGCTGCTCTAGTGGTCAGAGCAGAGCGGGTGGAGAGGGAGCGTTGCTTCCCCAAATAAATTAGAGGCGGCTTGTTTCCATTCGCGCTGGGCGAGCCTGGCGCTGCTGGTTCTCTTGGCCGGCCGTGGCGGCGGCGAGGGGGGGAGATCTGCGGCGACGAGGCGTTCGGATTGGTGGTGCCCCTCCCGGCCGACCGTAGTGGCGAGGAGGAGGTGGTCTGCTATTCGGCGGTCGCCGGTCTGGATTGGAAGCAGTGTATCAGTATTTTGCTTTCACGTGCTATCGATCTGGAAGATTCGAAGCCTCTTCTTGCCGTTCTGGTTGCGGGGAGAAGGTGTGGCAGCGATTTCTTCCTCGATCTGATGTCATCTGAAGCGGGCGGGGTAGTTGGTGGGACGACGTTGAGCTGTTCAAAGTGGGGCTCTCAAGCAGCGATGGTGGGCTGCATCTGGAGCATCGGAAGCGGTGTGGTTCCTGGGAGTTCTCTCTCGGCGGTGTTGTCATCGTTGACTGCTTTGGCCGAAGGACGGCCACTCCCTCCCTCAAGGCTGGCGCTTCAAGGCTGGCGAAAGGGCAATCTTAACCTCCTTCGATGGAGGCCTCTCTGCTTCATCTTGCTTGGCTCCCGCTGGGGTGGCCCAAGTGGTCATGTCCCCGGCGTCGCCGCGGTTGAACAAGATGATCAGTTTTTCGCGTGTGGTGGTAGTGGAGCTGGACCCGATTGTGTTTCTGGCAATAGATCTCGGTGTCTTGGTGCTTATTGTTTGGACCTTGTTGTAATTTCTCTTTCCTTCTTGGTCCTACCTATAATTTGTACAACCATCGTTGAAAGTTAATGGAAGTTCTCGGTCCTTCGGAACCGATATCCGTTAAAAAAAAAGAGTAGTACTACTATATTTTTTTTGCGAAGCAATTAGTAGTACTACTTGGTAGTGGGTAAGTGTAGACTAGTCACAACCTGCAGCTAGCCTGTCCTGTCAGCTGCGTGGATGCATGCATGTGTTGACCTGTGAACATTCATGCACTACTGTCCATGGTAATCATTGTGTTACCATAATTCTACTCATATTTATATAGACGTGGCATTTGAATCATGTGCTAGTGTACTTCTAGCTTTGTCGTAAGTCAAACTTAGTAAAGTTTGACTAACTTTTTAGGAAAACATACCAATATTTATGACACTAAATTGATACCATTAGATTTATTTTTAAATCTAGTTTTCCAATATATCAATTTGACGTAATATATGTTCCTATATTTTTCTATAAAATTGGTCAAATTTGATATGTTTGACTTAGGCAAAAACTAGAAGTACACTTATTTGAGTATATTATTAGCCATTTTTAGTTGGCATGCAAAGTATGATAAACACATATTTAGACAAGACATACTTTGGTGTGTATGATTTTGTCAATACAAACCTCGTTATTTCCTTAAAAGAAAAGAAAAAGATACATACACCTTGTACATTTTAAAATAAAACAAAATACAGGATCCACCATTTATCCCCTGTCGTATTTATATATAACACACATCGTTCACTACCGGGGATATCTTGACGATAACAAGTACTCTTCTTCCAAGCTATATTGTCTACTCGCCTCCCCCTTCGTTTCTATGCCCTCGATCACCGCATAACTTGGTGCGTCAATATCACACGTCACAATACTTTCATGGGGTTCACGAAGGCTCTCGAGTGCCATCTCCACTTGTCTCATGGTTGGCCGCTGGGCTCCTTCCATCCTCACGCATTCTGCTGCCAACATTGCTACTTCTTCAACCTTCTTGCCCCCTTCGACCACGACCTGATGATCTAGCAGACTGGCCAGGTCGCCTTCCGCGAGCAAAGCAGTGAAACATGCAACTAGGCTTTTCTCCTCGGACGATCGATATGAGCAAGGCTTTTTCCTTGTGAGAAGCTCCATGAGAAGAACGCCGAAGCTATAGACGTCGCTTTGCTCGGTGAGCTGTCCCGAGTAGAAGTACATGGGGTCTAGGTACCCGAATGTCCCTTGGATGGCGGTATCGTCCCCGGTTTGATCGACCGGAATGCACCTTGAAGCTCCAAAGTCCGACACCTTTGCGATGAGAGTGCCATCTAACAATATGTTCTGAGACTTGATATCTCGGTGGACTATAGGGACCGACACGGCCAGGTGAAGGTACGCGAGAGCTCTCGCTGTCTCCGTCGCGATTCTTAGTCGGTCCTCCCACGGCAACGATGCTTTAGGCCCTTCGACATGAAGATGATGGTAAAGGGTCCCGTTGGAGATGAACTCGTACACTAGCAACGGCACCTCCGTCTCGAGGCAGCACCCGAAAAGCTTCACGACGTTGCGATGGTTAATTTGCGAGAGGAGGGCTACCTCGTTGATGAACTCGTTGATCTCCCTGCGGATGGTGACCTTGGACTTCTTGATGGCGACGACGTGCTGGTCAGACATGATCCCTTTGTACACCATGCCGTGCCCTCCTCCGGCGATCTCGCGGTCCTTGTCAAAGTTGTTGGTGGCCTTCTCCAGCTCCGCCAAGGGGATGATCATCCTCTCGGCGATGTCCGCCTTTTGCGACACCAGCTGCTAGCTGCAGCAGATGTCCCCTGTTTTGCCTGAAGAATTTCTGCTTCAGTACCTTTGCCCTCCGGTGCTTCAGCTTCCTGGTCACAAACATGGCACCAAGGACCAGGAGCAGCAGGCCAGCACCACTGCCGATCCCTATGCCGACACTCAGAACTGAAATTTTGACAGAAAATGTGTCATGCATGCATGGTTGAGGATCTGAAGCAGAGAGGAAGAAGCGATGCAATCTCTGCTCACCTTGGGATGATTTGACGCAGCCATCTCTGATGTTGGGGTTGCCACGGGAGCCGCGCGGACACCGGCATGTGTAATTCCCCGGCGTGTTGGTGCACTCGCCGCCGTAGCACGTGCGGGGCAGCGCGCACTCGTCGATGTCCTGGCATCCGTCGGCGACGTACGGGTTGCCCTGGTATCCGGGATGGCACTGGCACACGTAGCCGCTCCGGTAGTTGCCGCTGACGTTCAGGCATGAGCTGAGGATGCTCCGGCACTCGCTCGTCGCCCCGTCCTCGGGGCAGCCCGGCGTCGTAGGTGCCATGAACACGAGCGGCGCCGACTTCACCGCCCACTCCAGCACCACGGGGATCGCCCTCCGGCGCGACGACTCACGGGAGGAGTAGTTGAGCAGCGCGGCGGAGTCGCGCTCGAACCAGCCCGTCTCGGCGATGCGCACCTCCATGGGCACCATCTGGTCCATCTCCTGGTTGGGGTCCTGCGGCGTGAAGTGCACGACGTAGGAGGGCCGGCCGATGGTGATGGGCGTCTGGCAGCAGCCGTCGCCGGCGCACGCCGCGATGTCCTGGGGAGTGGTGGCCGCACGAAAATGGTCGGTGATGGCGCAGAAGGCGGAGCAGCCGGCGATGAGGTTGGTGCCCTCCCCGAGCAGCGTGCCCTGAACGTTGCACCCCGTGACCACGAGCCGGTTGCGCGTCGGCGACACCACGAACGGGCCTTGGAAGGCGCCGGCTCCACGTGCCGTTGGGCTTGGGGGGATTCGAGTAGTTGGTGATGTTCACCGCGCCCGCTGTGTCCATGACGCGCACCGTGGCGTCGGCAAGCGAGATATTCACGACCTCGAGGGTGCCGCCTCTGCCGCCGATGAGAAGCCGCTCTCGGCCGCTTGTCCGGTCGCAGGTGAGGTTGAAGCCCGGCAAGTAGCATTCTTGGCCTTGGCCGATGCCGAACGGGTACGGCACGCTCACGTCGCCGCAGCTCGAGGGACCCGAGCCAAGAAGCAGAGCTGCAACAGCAACGCCATCAGCGAGGCCGCCGGAATCACCATTTCTTGTGTGTATGCCATCGATCCACACCTACTGCCGTACTGCGTGTGTTGTGTTCCATATATACTACTATCCCCACTTCTTCACGTATTTGCTGACTTGATTAGCTTAACACTCGAGGCACTTGTAAAAAATATCTCACAGAGGACAAAGCAAAAAAAAAATGATTTTTTTACCAATAATAACTTAACAGATATCCTAGTTGGATTACAAAATTCACAAGCACAAGTTAAATCAAATTTGACTTTCTACTAGTAACAATATCTTTACTCCCAACAATATCTTTACTAGTAACAATATCTTTACAAAATTCACAAGCACAACTTAAATCAAATTTGGAGTACATCGTATGCAAGTGTGAACTTGTCTCAAAAATATTTGTGCAGAATATCTCACAAAGTACACCTTTTCTAATATGTAATTAATTCTACGTTTGCTGCGTGAAACATATATTTGCTTATTATAAATTCCCATTATTTTCTACTACCACATTCCAACAAAAACACCACATATTTACAAACATTTAGAATATAATTTTCCAGGGTGAAACGTATAATGATCCTAATGTACTATTTCTCTTAAAATTTATATCCAATCCATGAGAATCCAAGAAATATAAATTTATTCATGCCAACAGAAGATACCATAATATATTATTTTATTTGATGTTGCAAAACGCAACTACATTGTAAATCTTGAATCTATCGTACAAATTTAAGGAACACGATCTTGTCCATGTACATGTGTTACCGTGTTGCCTGCATAAACCTTGTACTGATAGTTTTTGGTTTTGATGTTCAAAATCACTTTACTCCCTCTGTCCAGGTATGCATGGTCACTTAGTTTTTTATGTCAAACTTTGATTAATAATTTAGTCAACCAAATATGAGTTATATGTCATCTAGTAATATATATCGGAAATTTCTTTGAAATGTGCATCTGATGATATACTTTTTGATGAAATATATTTCATAGTTGGTTAAATAAATTATTAGTCAAAGTTTGGCTCAAAAAAAAGGTGGCCTTGTATTCTCCGGCGGAGGGAGAACTAAATTTGCTCCAACTCGCTAATTTTTTTTTCAACCCAGCATTTAATGGAGCATCCAATAAAATATATAGGATTAAGATTACTGATCTCCTTTTGTTTCTGGTATGTTTCACATTTAGTAATGGCTAAGTTGTTGCCCAACCCATGTCACTGGAACGAGACACGAAACGGATTTGCTATTTCTCCCCAGTGACATAAGCTCTTATTTCATGGCTAACTCAAAGTTAGCCGTTTTTGCATTATTGATACGGTCCAACCTATGGTCGTTGCTATATCAAGCACTTCCACTTATGCCAAGTCGTCATGGACTCCACCTATCTTCTACATGAGTCCACTTTCTACCCTATTAAATGGTATACTACTTCATCTCCGTCCCATGGTCATAATAGGTTCGCACCGACAAGTACAGAGGGAAGGGAGAAAGCCCGGAGCATCAATCCCGACAAGACGAAGGCTTGGAAGAGAAGACGGAAGAAGAAGCAGTAGAAGCACCGGAGTCTTCGGCCCTACTGCCCGGCACCCCGGAGTCTCCGCCCAGGACCGATGCCTAGAGCTCCCAGTACAACACCCCGGAGACAACTCTGGAGAGCGATGCCAATACCGGAGTCTTCGGCCACCCGCGAAGTCTCCAGCCCCTCAAGCCCCGAGTCTTCGTCCTAAGTGATGGGCTTGCATGCCTAAAGTCCAGGCCACGGCCCATGTACCCCTCTTATCCTTACAAACCCTAGTTTTATTCCAAACTATCCCTTGTTTAGTGGCTGGCATATATATAGAGCCCTCACCCCTTATTGTAACCCTAGACATAGATGATAGACTAGAAGACACCCCCTTGTGGAATCTCTCTAGTTTTGCCTCATCCCCTTCACGAGGGGACCGACTATCGTCACCAACCTCTATTGAGCATCCTTATTTTTACAAGGTCTTTATTTTGAGTTGGCTCTAGTAAAGTTATCAAGATCCTCTCGAAGGTGTTCTTCCATCTTCGATGTGGATTTGACGGGAGCACGTTGACCGATCTTTTTTTGCGAGGATTCTATCGGACCGGTGGCCGGTGGAGGGAGCAATATGTCTTGTATCGTGTGGTGTTTGCGTGTGTTCACCGTGTTCTTCACGAGGCGTGTGTTCGCTTCCGCTACCTTTTCCCTTTCCCTCGCTTTTCTCCATCGATTTGACCATGAGATCCATGAAGATTGGGCCACTCTTAAGGTTAACCCCTATCAATTACTTTTTTTTGGCAAAAATAACCATCGATCCATTAATAATTGTCAATATATATATTATTAATAAGCTAGATGAACATGAGCGATGACATGAGACCATAAGGGACCAGTGGAAATTGGGCGTGAGCTAGGTGTTGACCAAGTCAGTCAACATAGATGCATGGATCCACGTAGAGCTGACTGGGTGGCTACAGGTTGTGACAACGAACTGCAACTTGTGCCTTGATTGGTCTTAATTTTGGCACTTGTGTCTCGATTGGTGTCTTAATTTGACTATGAGTGGAATATTTATGCTACCAGATGATCATCATAGATGTGTGACAGCCCTGGGATGGAGAATATGGGTGGCAAAGGATGTAAATTTCAGAGATAATTCGGTCATGCCGAGATCACTGAATTCAAGTGATTTTAGTTTTCATTTTGGCGAAAATATCCGCTCGAAATTGATTGAGCTCCAACATAATATTTTGAATATTCAGAAAATAATTTGAACTTATGTGTACTAAGTACAGTAATTGCTGAATTGTTTGACCGAAAAATACATATAATTCGGGACTTAGTAATAAATGACCTAGTTGTTCCATGCATCATGCAGTGGCAATAATACAGAGCCCAAATAAGCAAAAGGGAGTTCCAAAAAGAATAGAAAAAGAGGAAAGAGCCGACGCCAAGTCAAGTCAACGCTTAAATGCATACACCTTGTCACGGGATAGATCCGATTTTCCTAATGAAGATTCTCCAGCAAGTAGGAGCAAGAGGCCAAGAGGAAGCAGGTTGGCAATGTGCATGGCTGCACATCGATCGATCTATGTACTGCCATTTGTCATTGCTCATGACATGTAAAGTGTACATACATAGATCACTTCGATAAAATTAGTTCATTTCTTTGAACGAGACTAAAATCGAGAATACCCTAAAGGGCCAAACTTCTTCACGTCTTCACTGATGACTTTGATTAGCTCGACAATATACTTTCCCGAGGCACCTGTAAAAAATATGGGAGTGCCTATAAATCAGTCGACTGAGATTTAGTTAAATGTGAGTCAGTTCACATCATTCTACTTTTTTAACACATGAACAATTTTTAACCATATAAACAAATAATTGTATGTGAACAAAATTTTGTGTTGCCTAAATATTTTTCTCCTTTGCAACCTAAATGCAACTGCCAGATCACACGGATCACGAGGCGGATCCAGTAGTGTCAGAGGGGTGAATGTGATTTAACAAGTTCTGAGGAGCTCCTGAGAGCTAGCAAACCAAAAATATTCTCACGCAGGACAAACAAAAATTTGATTTTTTTTTTACTAATAATATATTACAGATATCCAAGTTGGATTATAAAATTCATAAGCACAACATAAATAAAATTTGATTTTTACTTACAATATCTTTACATATATGGCAAGTACGAATTTGCCTAAAAAATATTTGAGTGTAATATATTTTTATATTTCTAAAAAGTCTATTGTCTTCAAAAAATGTAAGCAAGATCAAGTAAAAATCAAAAGGAAAAAGGGTTTTTTTGTTGTTCATCATTGTTATTACTACTACACCTTTTTTAATATGTACTTACTTTTGCGTTTACTACATGAAATATATTTGGTTAATATAAATATCCATTATTTTCTACTACCACATTCAAACAAAAACACCATATATTTACAAGAAAAATGAATATAATTTTCTAGGGTGAAACTTTTAATGATCGTAATGTAGTTCTCTTAAAATTTATATCGAATCCATGAGAATCCAAGAAATATAAATTTTTTCATGCTAACAGAAGATACAATAATATATTGTATTAAGGTTCAAAAATTTGACTCAAAAAAGGAGGTGGCCCTGTGTTCTCCGACGGAGGAGTACTAAATTTGCTCCAACTCTCTCTCAATTTTTTTTTCAACCCAACATTTCATGGAGCATCCAATAAAAATATAGGATTAAGATTATTGGTCCCCTTTTGTTTCTGATAGTATGTTTCACATTTAGTAGTAATGGCTAAGTTGTTGCTCAACCCATTAAATGGATTTGATATTTCCCCCGACGACTTAAGGCTGGTCATAGCGGGGGTAACTTCACTAGTAACTAAGAGGCCAAATCAGCACTTTTGCTTATGTGACAATGAGTTAATGAGGAAAGAGATAGATAAAGTAACTAGCTATGTTACTGTAACATTACACATATCAAGGCAAAGTGAGTCTATAACCTAATTAATGTGACATTGCATATTACCATACTTATGTTATTTTGCACTTTGAAGATGTATGTTACTAGTCTTAGTTACATGCACTATGACCAGCCTAAGCTCTTATTTTTGGCTAACCAAAGATAGCCGTTTTTACCTTATCCTTTTGGCCAAAATATCCATCGATCTGTTAATAATTGTCAATATATTATTAATAAGCTGGATGAACATGAACAACGAGCTGAGATCATTCGGGATCAGTGGAGATTGGACGTGAGCAAGGTGTTGACCAAGTCAGTCAACATATGCATGCATCCACATAGCTCACTGTCTGGCAGCTTGCGAAAACGAACTGCAACATGTGCCTTGATTGGTCTTAATTTTGGCACTTATGTCCCGATTGGTCTCTTAAGTAGTACTAATGGAGCACCTCTTTTAATGCCTTTCATAATGGGGTGTCTTTTAGCTCGTTATCCTGGGAAGTAATTTAGAGTAGTAACATGTTACTAGTCTAAGTTACTACCTTCATAGTGCAAAATAACATATGTGTGGTATCATGCAAAACCTCATTTATTACAATATAGACTCATTTTGTCTAGAAATGTGTGATGTTATGATAACATAGCTAGTTACCGCAAGCATCTCTCTCATCATTTAATTGCATGCCATGCCATTTAAATACTTAGTTGACAATACATATAGGACTATATTACTACCCAAGTTACTCCCACTATGACTAGCCTTAAGAAATAATTAGTACAATGAATTGTATCTACATTTAATGATTTTGGGTACTACCTCCATGTCGGTTTGTTGGGCTAACACGGAGTTCAAGAAAAAAGTTTGACCATAAAATTAATCAATAAAATATGAATTATATATTATAAAAATTATACCTTTGGATTCATATTTAAAAGAACTTTACAATGATATAATTTTTGTGATATATTATTCATATTTTGTTATTCAAATTTATAGTCAAACATTTTTCTTGAACTTCATGCAAGCCCAACAAACCGGTATGGAGGGAGTACATGCATGCATTTGATTGGACTAACCATATATTTTTGCCTATGATACAATTCAAGGCTTGTAACTAAGCTAAGGCCTTTTCCAATGAGTGTTTCTTAGCACGGTATCATAGGCAAATTGCTTATGTGGCAGTATAGTTAATGAAGAAAAAGGTGAGGTTGTATCTTAGCTTAGCTACAAGCCTTGCACGGTATCATAGGAAAAATATATGGTTAGCCCAATCACATGCATGCATGTACCCAAAATCATTAAATGTAGATACATTAAGATACAATCCATTGTACTAGTTGTTTCTTAAGATACACCACTACCTAGGATAACGAGCTAAGAGACACCTATTGTGAAAGGCCTAAGATACAACCTCACCTTCTCTCTTCATTAACTATAGTGCCACATAAGCAATTTGCCTATGATACCGTGCTAAGAAACACCCATTGAAAAAGGCCTAAAACAAGTAGTACTAGTGGAGTATTTCTGCTAGTAGTATCATAGATGTGTGACAGCCCTGGGATGGGGACAGCCCTGGGATGGGGAATTTGGATGGCAAAGGAAAAATTAGCACGATATCAACAGTTTATGGTTTTGGACTTAAATTTCAGAGATATTTGTAGTCATTACCGGGATTGCTGAATTCAAGTGATTTCAGTTTTCATTTCGGCCAGAATATCGGCTCGAATTTGATTGAGATCCAACATAATATTTTGAATATTTAAAAGATAATTTGAACTTATGTGTACTATGTACCGTAATTGCTGAATTCTTTTGACCGAAAAATGCATATAATTCAGAACTCTGTAATGAATGACGTCATTACTCCATGCATCATGCAGTGGCAGTAATACAGATGCCAAATAAGCAGAAGGCAGTTCTAAAAAGAATAGAAAAAGAGAAAAGAGCTGACGACGCGAGTGGAGTCATAACGCTTGAATGCATGATGCACCTTGTCACGGGATAGATTTCTGAATTTTGTAGTGAAGATTCTATAGCAAGGAGGAGAAAGAGGCCAAGAGGAAGCAGGTTGGCACATCGATAGCTGCCATTGCTGTGTCGTCTGCGAGAACCTACACGTCGGGCCGACCTTTGGCGGGCTCGCCTCGAGCTGGACGTCGGGAGGCTTTCGTTAATAAACCCCCCCTGTTTCGCGAATCGCGACTAATCCTGCAGCTCCGCTCTTGTTTGACTCTCTTGCATTACTCACTCACCATAGGAATACTTCAATTTGCAACAGCTTTGTTAACCTTTGTTTTACTTTCTTCATTTTCTCTGCCATGCTCTGCCATGCTCTCTGTCCTGGGTCCACACCCCCATTATTGGATCTGACCCCTTCAACAATCACCCATTTTCATAATTTACACTTTCTCCTTTTCAATTTATAGTGCATCCTTCCTTTCTAGAGAATGCACTATAAAATGAAATGAAGTGAGTAGTTAATAAGCAAGGGAGGCATAGTTTGAAATTAGTTGTAACTTATTGAACTAGTTTGTATACAAGCCAAACTTGACATACAAAACATTCAAAAAAAATTACAGGAACATATCTAAAGAAATATGTATAGACTCCCATTCCTCGTGTATAGCCTATGCTTTATCAGCTTTACGTTTTCTCTCAATTATCCAAATTTTAATGGCATAAAAACAAACTTTGTGTGTAGGAAATTTTTTCTACTTAGGGTCCATATGGAACAAAGGAAATTTGCAGGATTTTCAAAGAAAAGCATCTCTAAAGGATCTTTTTTCTTTTATGACGTTAAGAATGGTGTACAGTGTTTCATAGGAAAGTATGCTTTCTTGTGCCAATTTTATGGCAATTAGAAAACAGAATTTCTTCACGTACGACTAAATACCTACGAATTTGGTACGACAAGACCGTGGACCGCGTGGATGTTTCACCTGGTGTGCAATCAACGGCCCTGTTTCTGCATCGTACAGAAATCGGACAAAGTTTGTCGTACGTGTAGCAGCTCTCATTAGAAAATCTACTGAAACTTCTTGTTTGGACCGAAGCACGAGTCAATGCATGAACTAGCTGAATAAAAAACTTCATCCTGAGGCGAGAGGCCATGTCAGTTGCATGTGCAGCTGAATGAAGAACTACTTTTATTGATGGAAGGCCAATAAAATATTCAGCATTATATTGTTTATAGACGGCTGCTGCATGAGTAGAATGCTTTTACAGTGTTTTCTCCTGTGAACAAAATAGCAAAATGTTTATGTTTGCTGTAGTTCTAGTTCACACAGGCTCTAAGTATCGACTCAACTTTATTCCTGAGAAGGTTTTTGTTCCTCTAATTTCTTTACCTCTATTCTGAATGGGCCCTCACTGGAGTGTCCCATGAGTACAGAAGCATAACATACATAGGGTATATAAACAGCTTACTTATTTTCACAGTATAGGGGCTCCATGGATTTTGAGGAAGTTGCAATTTTACTGGATCTTATTGTCTCACGACTCCATTTTAAAGTTTCTATTCGAAGGGTTTTACATTTTACTTTTTGATGCTATATTGATAGTACTTACCTCTGCAGGTTAGTCGAAGTCCATTGCATGATAATGCTTCTCAGGGACTCATCATGCATGATTTGGTGCATGATATTGCATCAATAATTGTTGCTGATGAATTCATTGATCTGGATGCTACCAAAAGCAATAGTTGGAACAGAGCTCGTTACTGCCGACATGCACAGTTAACCAACTACAAGAATGATCCTAAGGTTTTCAAATATCTTCCAGGAAAGCTTAGATCTCTCCACTTCAGGGATTTGGGGGGACTACAACTCCCGCAAAAGGCATTTTGTCGATCCAAGTACATACGTGTCTTGGACCTTAGTGGAGATTCAGCTAAAGGCCAATCTACTACAAGCAACATAGTGCTGCCATCTTCTGTCCACCGATTGAACCTACTTAGGTATCTTGACGCCACGGGCTTGCCAATTACATCACTTCCAAGTATTTTCATACGCTTCAAAACATGGAAACTCTGATTCTGTCAAATTCTTCGTTTGTAACCTTGCCTAACAATATTTGTAGCCTCGGCAAACTTTGCTATTTGGACCTATCTGGCAATAGCAGCCTTAATAAGCTACCTTCATCACTAGGGGAGCTCTCTAAACTATCTTTGCTCAATTTATCCGGGTGTTCCATGGTCCAAGAACTGCCTGAATCAATCTGCGATCTCACATGCTTATATCACCTAGACATGTCAGATTGTTGTGCTCTTCAACAGCTACCTGATAGATTCGGCAGCCTTCCTAAGCTCTCGTTCTTAAACATGTCAAGTTGTTCCAGGCTCACCAAACTACCTGACAATGTTACATTTCCTTCTTTAGAGCATCTGAACCTATCGAGTTGCCACGAGCTAGAAAAACTGCCAAAAGATTTCAGCCCTCTTCAAAAACTTCAGTTCGTAAATCTCTCTTATTGTTACAAGGTTTCAAAGCTGCCAGAATCATTTTGCCAGCTTAATCATTTGAAATACCTAGATCTTTCAGATTGCCATGACCTCAAAGAACTCCCTCAATGTTTTGGTGACCTCTTGGAGCTTGAGTATTTGAACCTAACTAGTTGTGCTAAGCTTCAAGTATTGCCTGAGTCACTATGCAAGTTGTTTAAGCTGAGGCGTCTCTATTTGTCATATTGTCAGAGGCTCAATAAGCTCCCCTCCTCATTTGTGATCTTAGGCTTCAAATACTGCACATGAACGGTCTTCGCGTTTTGAGTAACTTACCTGATAGCATTGGTGTCATGACTAGTCTCACCCAGTTTGTGATTGATAGTGGACCTCCTAAGTTGCAAAAGAAGGTTGGAGAGATACAACAGCGTCTAAATTTGTTGAGCAGAGTAGAGCATTGTGTACATGAGATAGACAGTACAGGATGTAGCAGTATAGTGGATCTTGTTGGATTGACTTGTTCAGAGTTGAAACTTAGAGACCTTCAGAATATCAGGCATCCCGAAGATGTGGAAAGATTCAAATTGCGTGATAAATTAGATATTCGAGTACTAGCTCTTTTCTGGGAAAACCAAGGAGATAAATCTGTGCTGGGCAGGCTCATACCTCCTCGGACCCTTGAACAGTTTTGGTTAATTGGTTATATAAGCAAGGATTTCCCTAGTTGGATGTTTCACATTTCTTCTCACCTCCCTTTTCTCAGCGAATTGACTCTTCATGATTTGGAAGGATGTGATTGTCTTCCTCCATTTGGGGCACTGCCTAATTTAAGAAGCCTAAATCTGAAGAATATTCCAAACATTAGGAAAATCGGCAATGAATTCTATGGAGAGGGCGGACCTTGCATGAAACTAAGAGTAATCGAATTGGACTTCATGGAGAATTTGATGGAATGGTGGACAACTGAGTCAGGTAAAGAAGATGATGTGTCGCTAATCCCTAATTTGCATTATTTGGAGGTACTGAACTGCCCCAAATTGAAGTTTGTACCATATTCCCCAAGAAGTATGATTTCGATGTTGGACAAGGTCGATCAAGTTTTTCCAGAAAAAGGATTTGGGAAGCTTTCCTCCTTCACTCTTCCTTTTGAGATGAGTATAATAAATTGTCATTTTTCTCAAGACAATGAGTGGGACCGGCTTGAACATGTCCCCACCCTTGAGATGTTTGTTGTTCGCTCCGTCAGCGGCTTGAGGACTTTGCCAAAGGTAATTGAACGCTTCACCTCTCTCACAAAACTATATCTGGTGTCGTTGAAGGATTTGGAAACACTTCCGGCATGGTTGGGACACCTCGGTTGTTTAGAAACCTTTGACATCCGAGGTTGTTGCAATGTGACATATCTTCCTGAAAGTATGAAGAACCTCACCACTCTTAGAAATCTGAGGTTGATAGAGTGCAATGGCCTAGTTATATTACCGGAATGGCTGGGACAGCTGACTTCCCTAGAAGAAATATTTATCAAAGATTGCCCCAACCTGACAGCTTTGCCTGAAAGCACACCGAGCCTCACCGCCTTGAAGCGACTCTTTGTTTCGGGATGTTCAAGTCTGATTGCGAGGTGCCTACGGGAGGATGCCCACAAGATTAGTCACGTCCCCTTTCGATTTATGTAATGAACATAACAAGGTAGGAAACTCCTGAAAGCCCAATAAATCATCTATGAAGCAATGCTGATCTGTTCTCTAAAATTATTGGTCTCTTATGCAGAAGTGGGCAAGACTTGGCCAAGCGCAGTAGCGGAAGATGGTATTTTATGATGATTCCATCCAGCCCTGGGAGTATCCAATCTTGAATCCGGTCTCCCTCGGCCATTTGGTCGGAGAACGAGGTGCGCAGTGACGACCCCAGCTTCGTCGGCTAGTTCTCTGAGGCCATGCATGGCCGCTGCCCATCTTTAGTTCTTTACTCAGGCGGGTATGAATGTGGTGGCGTACTGGCGTGGTGGTCTACTCCATACTTGTTGCTGAGGACGATCCTGCGGAGGGTGCCACAGTTCTTCGTCATGAACACGGAAGTGCTGGAGTTCGACGAGACGAGGTGCCAAGTGTTCGCGGCTGTGCTGTGTTCGTCCCGGCTGCAGAGGCGGCAAGCGTCCTGGAGCCTTGTATTTCAAGTGCTTGCAGCGTAATGTGCCCAAATTGATTATCACCATGCATTACCATTTTCTTTTCCTATGCAGCTTTTCATGGGCGGAAACATGCATATATGAATGTTTGTTGTTTTTTATCAGATGCAGTCTTAGTCTACCTAACTTTCTGAATTTTTGGAAATTAAACATGCATCGAAACTAACTAATTAGAGGGACTTGCCTTTCATGTTTGGCTGCAAAATAGACTTAGAATGACTGAATATAAACTGTTATTGGTTTCTTGTGTTTCAGTTTTTGAACTACTCAACTTGAAACACTCCTTTTTTTGTTGGAAAGATATCTCTATAAGCATGCAATTACCATCCAGCTGACATTGCAACATTGCATGCCGTATCAGCTTAACTTGGTCAGTCTTGCATGCAGGTTTACGTCAGTGTTCCAGACTTGCCGAATTTCGTAGAAGACCAATCAATTTCATAATGCCAAAAAGGAAGCAAAGCTGAGTGAAGCCAATTGAAGTAGCAGATCCAGACAAGCTCGCTAGGATTCTGAAAATCTGAAGGAGCATATTTTGATGACGACGGGAGAGTTATGGAGTCATGACTAGTGTTGTCTCCCTGTACTTGTCAATTACCCTTCTGATTGAGAGAAGAAACGTCATGGTTCTGCCCGAGGAGCCCCTGCTATTCCGCGTCAGCCCTGAGGCAGGATGCACAGCCACAGCTTCGTGGGTACCTTTTTCTTTTTGAACCGTAAGATCATTTCATCTTTTCTGACCCCTTGTTTTGCAATGCTTCTTTCACGTCTGTAATAACCTGTAGTATGACTGCTGTGACTTTCTGTGTCATGATACTTGTTAATGTGGTTATTGTTTGCCTGATGGTGCAGATCTTTGGACAGCATGTGGAAAATACTTCCGGGTGTTTTTTTGTTTTTTTGCGAGAGCGGGTGTTCTTTGTTAAAGACATGCTTCTAATTGTCAGCCGCCTCCGCTGACCTCTCCGTCAAGTCTGGATGTCCTCAATCTGCATAACAGTACGATCATATCTTGTAACGGTGCAAACTTTTCTCCTGGTTGGCCCTTCATAGGAAATTGCTCACTGCGGACATGCTCGCCATTAGGGAATGGCCCCACGACCCCACATGCATGCTATGCCGGAATGCCCCGGAGACAGCCGTTCACCTCTGCAAGGAATGCCCATTCACCATGGCGGTCTGGAATACCACCCAAAGTTGGGATAATGCCGCTGGGGGGAGCCATGGCCACACCTTCCCTTCCATTTCAGATTGGTGGGACGACTTAATCGATGGAAAAACCCAAAAAGAGCAACGACGGCTAAGCGGTTGTCTCCTATACGTTTGGTGGAATGCCCGGAAAGAAAGGAATCGCAGGATCTTCACCGGAAAACATCAAACTTATGCGGAAGTCGCAGCCATTGCTAGAGGACATTCTTCAGAGAGAACGCGCTTTTGTGGTATTCGTGCCGGCTATCCCAACCGAGCCTGATTAGGTTTTCTCCTTCTTTTGTATTGGGGTGTGGTTTTGGCATGTTCCACCTTAACATAAACATGCCCCCTATGTACACCTTCTAATTTAAAAAGGCAGTGCTCAGAGTACTAGCTTAGAGAGGTCTCAGAGTACTAGCTTAGACATGGCCACCCCCTTCATCAAGTTGTAGGAGCTGTCACTTTGTCGCTAGACACATATAGCTCCCGATTGATCTTTGTAAGATTTCATTGAATAGTAAATATAGAAGGTTGTGTGCATCATTTGATGTAGAGATAGAAGGTATCACCTCCATTTCAAAAATAAATGTGTTTGATGTTGATACTCTCTCGGACCCAAATTACTTGACTCAAATTTGTGTAAATTCGGATGTATCTAGACTTGTTTTAGTGCTAGATACATCCGAATCTAGACAAAACCAAGTCAACTAATTTAGGTCCGAGCTAGTACATTTTTCTACATATACTTGATTAAATTTTCCGAACCTTGATTTTGACAAAAGCCAATATGCAATTTATGTGGATATATATAGAGAGAGTATTTTCGCTGTCATTTTGTTAACATGCATTCTGAATTTACTTCATCATCATCTTATTATTATTTCCTTTTAGCTACTATATATATATATATATATATATATATATATATATATATATATATATATATATGTTGAGTACACATGCATGCATATATTACATACCGAGAGATCGGTTTAAATTTGGTTTGGTGTGTTGAGATCCATCGATGTAATGACTATGGATGTTTTCGTGTGTCGTACTCGTTCGGCGTAGGACCACCAAATTGCTAGTACTTGCCAGGGTTGAATCTCACCTGCGATGCGACACGAGCCACCACCGGCCCCGCGCGACTGATGCTTGGCACCCTCCCTCCAAGTGGTGGAAATATCCTACGCGTGAATGCGCAGTGACCCGCGCGATCAATAGGATATACCCCAGTAATGGCTTGGTGGTTGAGATATGGCCGCGCGCCTATCTCAAACCAAGGATCGAATATTCTTGGTATAGGATATACTCCCTCCGTTTAGAAATATAAGATGTTTTAGCTTTGTGAAGAAGATGTATGTAAACACGTTTTAGTGTATAGGTTCAAATGAATCTAAACATTAAAATGTGTCTAGATACATCTCTTTTATAAATCTAAAACATCTTATATTTCCAAACGGAGGGAGTACCAAGGATCCGATCCATATCAAGTGCCCTGGCATCTGCACCAGCTCGCATGTCGATTGCCTCTGCAAACCAAGGATCGATCAGAGGGTATATATTCGTGTCAATGCAGCAGAGAGGGTTACAACGGTAACCCTTACCTCAAAGATGGATGCAAAGGTTAGCTCGATCATACACCTACATCATTAGGTGCTCGTCTACTAGTAGTACTACTACTGTGTGTAATTGATTATGTTAATTACTCCTCCTTTGTCTCAACACAGGTGGTCACAAGTCTTTCAAAGGTGAGCAAGGCAACCTCAACTCCCATTTCACTGCTCTCTCTCTCAAAAAAAAAACTCCCATTTCAGATATGGATCGGATCCACGTTAATTATTGTTTGTATTTTCAGATGCGAGCGCAGTTGTAGGAGTTGCCAGTGGATTTGGCATTATACTTTTGGTTATAGCTAGGAGGATTCTTCGTGTCCAAGAAATTGAAGCTCGACAACTTTGATAAAGAAAGCAACCAACAACTTTGATAAAGCTCGACAGCTTGGTGGTGGTGGTGGGCATGGTACTGTGTACAAGGGAATTTTGTCAGACCTCCATGTTGTGGCAATCAAAAGGCCAAAGAAGGTGGTTCAGGAGGAGATCGAGGAGTTTAATTATCAATGAGGTTGCTATACTATCACAAATCAACCATAGAAATATTCTGAAACTTTATGGTTGTTGCCTTGAAACAGAAGTCCCATTGTTGGTCTATGAGCTCATATCCAACGGGACCCTCCATGATCATATTCATGTTGAAGGAGCACAATCATTGTCATGGGACGACAGGCAGCGAATAGCAACAGAAACTGCCAAGTCTATAGCTCATCTTCACTCAACAACTTCAACACCTATCATCCATAGAGATATCAAATCAGTTAACATACTTTTGGACGATACTCTAACAGCAAAGGTAGCAGACTTTGGTGCATCAAGGTATGTACCCATCGGATCAAGGCCATGGACCTGACTGCACTTCAGCTCCCAGAAAGCACGGAGGCGGTTGTGCTGAAGCAGCTGCAGATAAGGCAATAGGTCTGCACTCTCCCCCTGAATACCTCCTCCTTCTGTGAGTACGGTGTGCAGCTGCAAATGTTTGAGGTGCAGATGTACTTCATGAAGGGCTAGAGTGAGTTTGCGTCGAAGATCAAGCTCTGGGCTGGGGACGTCCTCGCCTTCAAGTACATCAGTAAGCAGAAGGGCTTCAAGGTGACTCTCTTCAGGGATTTCAACAACATGGAGGAGTTGATCACCTGCGCTAAGCTCATACGATCCTCCTATCTGCTGTTGATAGCATATATAGACTAGTCGTTTCTCTGGTGGATGTTAATGTGGTCTGTTGATAGCATATATAGACTAGCCGAGTTCTTGAATTCTACGGAGGCGATGGTGCTATAGAGAAGCCTTTTGAGCGCATGGGCGGTGGAGACGAGGCGCCCTAATCGTTGTGGATCAATAGGATATACCGCAGTAATGGCTAGGTTGAGACAAGGCCACGCTCCTACGTGTTCGTCGCTGAAGAGGGGTAGTTTAGTAAGGGTCGCGTCTTTTCCCAGCTTCGTCAGCGCCAATCGACAACGACATATGCCCCTCCCCCGAGGCTGGATGTTCCCATTGTCCTAGAGTGGGAGGTCTTGCAATTGCAACCGCGTGCGGACACATGGAAGCGGGCGAACATGAGCTTGTAGGGTTTCGTAGCATGGAAAACAAAAAATTTCTACCGCATACAAACAAACAAGCCAAGATCTATCTACTAGATTGTAGCAACGAGTCGATAGAATAACTCACCCTCGAAGATTCCAAAGTGTTTAACGAGAGTGGATTCTCGTGGGTGATGTAGTCGTACTCTTTCCGATCTCAAGATCGCGTAGACGATCCTTCCCAAGGCTGCTCCGTTCGGCAGCGCTCCGTCAATCGGTCGGTACTCGACGAAGACCTTCCTCTCCCTTGTTCCAGCAGGCAGCGGAGGTTGTAGCACTCTCCTCGCGATTCCGGCAGCACAACGGCGTGGTACCGGAAGTAGAGGGGAGATCTCGCAGGGCTTCGCCTTAAGCCGGAGCGAGTATGGTGGGCTATGAGAAATCCCTCGACGATCTAGGGTTTAGACACGCCGAGGAAGAGGTGCTAGGGCCGGCGGCTAGGGTTTGGTGGTGCCCAAGTCGGCGGCAAGGAGATCCCTAGGCGGCGGCGGCTTGGAGGGCGGCGGCGGCTAGGGTTAGGGTTTTCGGGGCAAGGGACTTGTGTGTGCTAGGAGGGAGCCCTGCCCCTCCTTATATAGGTGGAGGGGCCGGCCGGCCAAGGGGAGGGAGAGGAGTCCCTCCCCAACTCGGCTTGGGTGGGCGCCGCCGGTTGGAGGAGGGAACTCCTCCCCAACTCGGTTTCCCACTCCTCCTCTTTTCCTCTTTCCAAATTTAGCCGTTTGACTTTTCAAACTAGCTGTTTGACTTTTCAAACTAGGATTTGAATTAATCCTTTATTTGGTTCAGCGATGACACTTAATACATGATGCAATCATACCAACTTGATACAACACATTCATGTACCCTTCCCCTCCGGAGTGCCGGACATTCCGGAACATTCTAGAACATTCCCGATGAAAACACCGGAACCATTCCCCAACTCCGAAACGGGACTTTCCTTATATGAATCTTATTCTCCGGACCATTCCGGATCTCCTCGTGATATCCCGGATCCCATCCGGACCAACAACATTCGGTCTCTTTCTCATCATTCCATAACTACTCAAAACAACGTCGAATCCTTAAGTGTGTCTCCCTACGGTTCGTGAATTATGCAGACATGATCGAGACACTTCTCCGAACAATAACCAATAGAGGAATCTGGAAATTCATATGGCTCCCACATATTTCTACGATTACTTTGCGATCGAATGAACCACTTACATACGATATCAATTTCCCTTTGTCTCACGATAGTTTACTTATCCGAGGTTATGATCGCGTATCTCTCGCATACCTAGTTCAACCTCGTTACCGATAAGTACTCTTTCTCGCTCCGTGATATGTGATCCCTTGTGAGCCAGTCACATGCTTGCAAGCTAATTGGATGACATTTCACCAAGAGGGCCCAGTATATCTATCGTCATATGGATGGACAAATCCCACTCTTGATCCATGTGTTTCAACCAATACTTCCCGAACACTCAATGCCACCTTTATAGCCACCCAGTTACGGTGTGGTGTTTGATGTCATCAAAGCATCCATCCGGTAAAGGTGATATGCATGATCTCATGGTCGAAGGAATTAGATTACTATGTATCAGAAAGCATATAGCAATTGAACTATTAAAATGACTTGATCTTTATGCTACGCTTATCTATAGGAGTATGTCCATCATATCATTCTCCTAACAATATGATCTTGTTGTTAATAACATCTCAATGTTCATGATAGGGAAACCACAATCATCTATTAACCAACAAGCTAGTATTATATATAGAGGCTTTACTAGGGACTTCAAATTAAGTTTACAAATCACACAAGTATTAATGTTTCCTTGTTAATACTATTATAGCATGAATGTAAACATTTATCATAAACACAAAGATATAATAATAACTACATTTATTATTGCCTCTAGGGCATATCTCCAACAGTCTCCCACTTGCACTAGAGTCATCTAATCTAGATTACATGGTAATATACCGAACACCCATATAGTATTAAGAATGCTACAGAGCTCCCACTCACTTTCTTGTAAATACAAGCTTCTCCATAAGTTTGTATAAAACCAAAACTTTTGATCACCTTATCAAAATGTTGATTCCAACTTCGGGATGCTTGCTTCAATCCATAGATGGACCGTTGAAGTTTGCATACCTTGTTAGCATCTTTAGGATCGACAAAACCTTTGGGTTGCATCATATACAACTCTTCATCAATGTCTCCATTGAGAAATGCTGTTTTGACATCCATCTGCCATATCTCATAATCATAATATGCAGCGATTGCTAACATAATCCTCACAGACTTTAACTCGCTCTTGGTGAGAAAGTCTCATCGTAGTCAACTCCTTGAATTTGTCGAAACCCTTTTACGACAAGTCGAGCTTTATAGACAGTAACATTACCATCAGCATCTGTTTTCTTCTTGAAGATCCATTTGTTCTCGACAGCCTTCCGGCCATCCAGTAAGTCCACCAAAGTCCATACTTGGTTTTCGTACATGGATCCAATCTCGGATTTCATGGCTTCTTGCCATTTATTGGAATCTAGGCTCATCATCGCTTCCTCATATGTCTCAGGGTCATCGGTGTTGTCCACCAACATGACACTCATAACGGGATCATACCAATCTGGAGTGGTACGAGTTCTCGTTGACCTGCGAGGCTCTGTAGCAACTTTAACCGAAGTTTCATGATCATCATCATTAGCTTCCTCTCTTATTGGTGCAGGCACCACAGGAACTTCTTCCGGTGCTGCGCTACTCGCAATTTCGAGAGAAGGTTCAACAACCTCGTCAAGTTCTACTTTCCTTCCAGTTACTTCTTTCGAGAGAAATTCCTTCTCTAGAAAGGATCCATTCTTGGCAACGAAGATTTTGCCTTCGGATCTATGATAGAAGGTATACCCAATAGTTTCCTTCGGGTATCCTATGAAGACGCATTTTTCCGCTTTGGGTTCAAGCTTGTCCGGTTGTAACTTCTTTACATAGGCTTCGCACCCCCAAACTTTAAGGAACGACAATCTAGGTTTCTTCCCAAACCATAATTCATACGGTGTCATTTCAACGGATTTAGACGGTGCCCTATTTAAAGTGAATGCGGCTGTTTCTAATGCATAACCTCAAAATGATAGCGGTAAATCTGTAAGTGACATCATAGAACGAACCATATCTAAGAGAGTTCGATTACGACGTTCGGACACACCATTATGCTGTGGTGTTCCCGGCGGTGTCAACTGCGAAAGTATTCCGCATTTCTTCAAATGCTCGCCAAACTCGTAACTTAGATATTCACCTCCACGATCAGAACGTATAAATGTAATCTTCTTGTTACGTTGATTCTCTACCTCACTTTGAAATTCCTTAAACTTCTCGAAAGTTTCGGACTTATGTTTCATGAAATAGATATACCCATATCTACTCAAGTCATCCGTGAATGTAAGAACATAACGATAACCACCGCGCGATGCTACACTCATTGGACCACACACATCGGTATGTATGATTTCCAACAAGTCTGTAGCTCGCTCCATCATACCGGAAAATGGAGTCTTAGTCATTTTACCCATCAGACATGCTTCGCATCTTTCAAGTGATTCAAAATCAAGTGATTCAAGAAGTCCATCGGAATGGAGTTTCTTCATACGCTTCACTCCAATGTGACCAAGGCAGCGATTGCCACATATAGGTCGAGTTATCGCTCGATTTCAAACGTTTAGCCTCAATGTTATTAATATGTGTATTTCCACTATCGAGATTCAACAAGAATAGACCATCTATCAAAGGTGCATGTGCATAAAACATATTACTCATATAAATCGAACATCCATTATTCTCATACTTAAACAAGTAACCGTCTCGCAATAAACAAGATCCCGATATAATGTTCATGCTTAACGCATGCACCAAATAACAATTATTTAAGTATAAAACTAATCCCGATGGTAGATGAAGGGGTAGCGTGCCGACCCCGATCACATCAACCTTTGATCCGTTTCCCACGCGCATCGTCACCTCGTTCTTCGCTAGCTTCCGTTTCTTCCGCAAAGACCTGCTTTGAGTTACAAATATGAGCAACCAAACCAGTATCAAATACCCAGGCACTACTACGAGTACTAGTGAGATACACATCAATAACATGTATATCAGATATACCTTTCTTCTTGATGTTGCCGTTCTTCAAATCCGCCAAGTACTTTGGGCAATTCCGCTTCTAGTGACCTTCTCCCTTACAGTAAAAGCACTCAGTATCAGGCTTAGGTCCATCCTTGGTCTTCTTCGTAGGCGTGGCAACTTTCTTACCACCCTTCTTGAAGTGTCCCTTCTGCTTAGACTTGCCTTTCTTGAATTTGGTGGTCTTATTGACCAACAACACTTGGTGCTCTTTCTTGATCTCCACTTCTGCAGACTTCAACATGGCAAAGAGTTCTGGCAACGTCTTGTTCATGTTTTGCATGTTGTAGTTCATCACAAAGTTCTTGTAACTTGGTGGTAGTGATTGGAGGACACGGTAAATCCCCAAAGCATTAGGAATCACAATACCCAAGCTTTGAAGTTTGTTTGCGTGCCCAGACATCTTAAGCACATGCTCACTGACGGAGCTGCCCTCTTCCATCTTGCAGTTAAAGAACTTTTCAGAAGCCTCATAGCTTTCAATTGCCGCATGAGTCTCAAAGATCAATTTGAGATCCTCGACAATATCATATGGCTCTGAATTCTCAAACCTTTTCTGAAGCTCCGATTCTAAACCATACAAGATAGCACACTGAATCGTGGAGTCTTGAGTCTTAGAGTGAGGTAAACATTCTTTACTTCATCGGACATCAGCTATGTGGGTCACCAATGGTGCATCCAAAGACATAGGTCAAATTACCAATGTGAGGACAATCCTCAAATTGCGGAACCAATCCATGGTTGGTTCCATTGTTTTCAACTTTTCTTTCTCTAGGAATGCATTAAAATTGATGGTAGGGGCTGCCATTGATCTACAACATATTTGCAATAGTTTAGACTAAGTTTATGACAAATTGAGTTCAAATTAATAATAAAATTAATCTAGGTGAACTCCCACTCAAAACAATATCCCTCACATTGTTTTAGTGATCACACGAACCAAATCCACCACATCAACACCGATCATCACGTGAGTTGATATAGTTTCAATGGCGAACAATCGACATGTTCATCATATCTACTATATGATTCATGCTTTACCTTTCGGTGATCCGTGTTCCGAGACCATGTCTGTACATGCTAGGCTCGTCAAGATCAAACCTTTGTTTCCGCATGAGCAAATCTGGCTTGCTCACGTTGTATACACTTGCGGAATCTAACACACCCGATCATCACGTGGTGCTTCGAAACAACAAGCTTTAGCAACGGTGCTAACTAAGGGTGAACACTTTATGACTTGAAATTCATGTGCATGAGGGATCATCTTATAATGCTACCGTTGTCTACTAAGCAATACAAGATGCATAGAGGATTAACATCACATGCAATTCATAATATGTGATATGATATGGCCTTTCTTCTTTATGCTTCCGATCTCCGTCTTCTAGCACGAACATGATCTCCATCATCACCGGCATTGCATCAAGGTCAATGACGCTTCTCCATGGTTGTCGTCCACCGGCTTCAACTTTTACAACTACTTTGAATAGACACGCGGGTCTTAACATAAATTAAAGACAACCATATGGCTCCTGCCGGTTGCCAACTTACAATAAGGAACATTGCATACATCAAATATAATCACAATCATGGCCATATCACATCACAGCACACCCCTGCAAAAAAAAGTTAGACGCCTCTATTTTCTTTGCATGTTTTACGTGGTTTGGGGCTTTCAATAAGTGTCGTTCTAACTTACGAACATGAACCAAAACATTGATACTAGTATTGTTAATCACCCGTTGTAAATTGGATCTTAACTATGCTAGGACAAACAGTCACCCGCAAAGCCACTTATGCAATACAAGTTGCATGTCAAGCGTGGAGCAAGTCTCATGAGCGATGTCATGTAAGGTTAGCCCGGGCCGCTTCATCCCAACATCCTGCAAGATGCAAAGTACACAAGAAGCAATCGACAATAAAAGCATCAACGCCCACAATGACCACTGTGTTCTACTCGTGCAACAGATCTACATATAGACACGGCTCACGATACCCTTTGTAGGGTTTCGTAGCATGGAAAACAAAAATTTCTACCGCATACAAACAAACAAGCCAAGATCTATCTACTAGATTATAGCGAGTCGATAGAATAACTCACCCTCGAAGATTCCAAAGTGTTTAACGAGAGCGGATTCGTGGGTGATGTAGTCGTACTCTTTCCGATCTCAAGATCGCGTGAGCGATCCTTCCGGCGCTGCGTTAAGAGCGCTCCGTGTCGGTCACACGTTCGGTACTCGTAAGACCTTCCTCTCCTTGTTCCAAAGAAAATGAGGTTGTAGCACTCTCCTCGCGATTCCAGGCGACTGGCGGCGTGGTAGGAAGTAGAGGGAGATCTCAGGCTTCGCCTTAAGCCGGAGCGAGTATGGTGGGCTATGAGAAATCCCTCGATGATCTAGGGTTTAGACACGCCGAGGAAGAGGTGCTAGGGCCGGCGGCTAGGGTTTGGTGGTGCCCAAGTCAGCGGCAAGGAGATCCCTAGGCGGCGGCGGCTTGGAGGGCGGCGGCTAGGGTTAGGGTTTTCGGGGCAAGGGACTTGTGTGTGCTAGGAGGGAGCCCTGCCCCTCCTTATATAGGTGGAGGGGCCGGCCGGCCAAGGGGAGGGAGGGGAGTCCCTCCCCAACTCGGCTTGGGTGGGCCACGTTGGAGGAGGAACTCCTCCCCAACTCAGTTCCACTCCTCCTCTTTTCCTCTTTTCAAATTTAGCCGTTTGACTTTTCAAACTAGGCTTTGACTTTTCAAACTAGGATTTGAATTAATCCTTTATTTAGTTCAGCGATGACACTTAATACATGATGCAATCATACCAACTTGATACAACACATTCATGTACCCTTCCCCTCCGAAGTGCCGGACATTCCGGAACATTCTAGAACATTCAGGCGAAAACACGGAACCATTCCCCAACTCCGAAGCGGGACTTTCCTTATATGAATCTTATTCTCCGGACCATTCCGGATCTCCTCGTGATATCCGGATCCCATCCGGACTAACAACATTCGGTCTCCTTCTCATCATTCCATAACTACTCAAAACAACGTCAATCCTTATGTGTCTCCCTACGGTTCGTGAATTATGCAAACATGATCGAGACACTTCTAACAATAACCAATAGAGGAATCTGGAAATTCATATGGCTCCCACATATTTCTACGATTACTTTGCGATCGAATGAACCACTTACATACGATATCAATTTCCCTTTGTCTCACGATAGTTTACTTATCCGAGGTTATGATCGTCGGTATCTCTGCATACCTAGTTCAACCTCGTTACCGATAAGTACTCTTTTCTCGTTCCTGTGATATGTGATCCCTTGTGAGCCAGTCACATGCTTGCAAGCTAATTGGATGACATTTCACCGAGAGGGCCCAAAGTATATCTATCCGTCATATGGATGGACAAATCCCTCTTGATCCATGTGTTTCAACCAATACTTTCAGAACACTCAATGCCATCTTTATAGCCACCCAGTTTCTGTGTGGTGTTTGATGTCATCAAAGCATCCATCCGGTAAAGGTGATATGCATGATCTCATGGTCGAAGGAATTAGATTACTATGTATCAGAAAGCATATAGCAATTGAACTATTAAAATGACTTGATCTTTATGCTACGCTTATCTATAGGAGTATGTCCATCATATCATTCTCCTAACAATATGATCTTGTTGTTAATAACATCTCAATGTTCATGATAGGGAAACCACAATCATCTATTAACCAACAAGCTAGTATTATATATAGAGGCTTTACTAGGGACTTCAAATTAAGTTTACAAATCACACAAGTATTAATGTTTCCTTGTTAATACTATTATAGCATGAATGTAAACATTTATCATAAACACAAAGATATAATAATAACTACATTTATTATTGCCTCTAGGGCATATCTCCAACAGAGCTCGCACAAATATATCAAGTGTCCTGGCATCTGCACCAGCAAGAATAGCCTCTGCGGCACCAAGGAGGAAGCTCCAAACAGGAGAATCAACTTTCCCTCCCGCGTCGCTCCCGCGAGCGACCGGGGAAAAAGCTCTAGGTCCTTCTCAGGCCGCCAGACCCCTCCTCCCGCCTCTCCTCGCTGCCAGGCTGGCTGGCGGGCGGCCAGCAAAGGCAGGTGGCCTCTTCTCCCTCTCCTCGGCGGCGGGTCGCGCGGGAAGGTCGGGCTGGTGCAGGGCGTGGTGGCGTGGAAGCGGGCGGTGGCGGAAGGGGTCACGGCGGCTGGTCTTCGGCGTGGAGGGCTGCAAGGCAGGGAGTGGAAGGTGGCTTGCCTCGCGTGGCCCAGGCTGCTCGATTCTGGTGTCGGTGGCAGCTTGGGCGGGGTTGCTCGGCGTCCTCTTCTAGGGGACGGCGACAGGGCCCGGCGGCTCGGCCTTGGACGGGGGGCGGCGCGGTGATGCCGGTGGTGGCCGGCAGGGAGGTGCCCGGCTGGCCTTTTCCCTTGTAGCTCTTGCTGGCCAAGATCCTAGCCCTCTTGGGCCCAATCTGGGTTTGGGGCGGGCCTAGTGCGGGGCGGTCTCTCGCTGGAGGTGGTGGGGCGGGGTGGGGCGCGTAGGAGGGTGGTGACGGCTGCGGTGGTGCTGCTGCAGCGTGGCGGCGGGGTCTTTACGGGCCTTCCGAGGCTCGGCCGGGCCGAGTGCCTGGTATGCCCCTGCGGCCGCATCCGGACGGCAACCGCCATTGGCGGTGGAGGTGGAGGTCGAGCTCCTCCTCGCGGTCGTGCTATTACCACCAACCTGGGTCCGCCAGCCCTATTCCATCTGCCTCGTAGGTCACGCAAAGCACCTGTCTTGGGTGCGAGCCCATGGACACCGGGGCGGCGACCCCAGAAGGTGGTCCGCAAGGCGTCGCTTCGGCGGAGGTGGCTCCGGAAGGCGTCTTGTGTTCTTCGGCAGGCGGGGTTCTGGCGGTGTTCTGGATGGCGGTAGGGCGAGGGCGCTGCTGCTTGGCGGCGGTGGCAGCCGAGACGAGCTTGGTCGGCGGCTCCGAACCCTAGGTTGGGCTTGGGCGGACTGGCTTGCTCTCTGGTCACCTCCATGGGTGGTTTGGGGTACGCCTCGAGACAGGAGGAGCGGCAATGCCAACGTGTCTGCTACAGCGTGGCGGCAGGGGCTTTTCACGAGCCCGAGCTGGGCTCGGCCGGGCCTTGTTGGCCTGGTATGCTCCTGCTGCTGCGTCCGGTCTGCTACCGCCCTAGCAGTGGAGGTCGCTCCCTCCCACGCGGTAGCAACGCTGTTGTTCCTTGTCTTTGGGGGGGTCCCTCGCGCCGGCCAACGTCATGGTGTTTGCCATGGCGAGACTCCGATGATGACGGCGAGACCGTTTTGGCGCATGTTGGTGGTCGGCGTGTTGGTGGATTGCCAGGATTGACTGGGGTTTGGGTTTTGGGAGGTCGGGAGAAATTCTTGTCGGTTGGGCTGGCTCCGGCGCGGCGACATCTACGGGTGCCGCCTTCCTTCTTGAAGGGCGCCGGATGTATCCTCCTCTCACTCCCCGGCATGTACCGGGGGAAATCCTAGGAGTAGTCCGGGCAGCAGCGTCGTCATCGTCGTCCCCCTTCTTGAAGGTGCTGCTTGGTACACGACAATTCATTGGCATAGGAGCGTGGTGGGACTTTCTCGGAGGGCGCAGCGGTCGCGCGTCTTCGTCGGTGGTCGACCCGATGCTGTCATGCATTTCTTTCTTTTTTCTTCTTTTGTCAGTTTTCTTGGGTTTTTGCTTGTGCTGTTTCGGCCCCAACAGTGTTTGGTCCTTCCTTTGGGCGTTGTGCTGTCTGGCCCAGCAGTGGTCTTACCTGTGTGCTTTATTTATAAAACAGGGTGAAAGCCTATTTCGAAGAGAATAGCCTCTGCAAACCAAGGATCAGAGGGTATTCGTGCCAATGCAACAGAGAGGGTTACAACGGTAACCCTTACCTCAAAGATGGATGCAAAGGTTAGCACGTACATGTACATCATTAAGTGCTTCTTGTCTACTAAATCTCAAAAAAAAAAGGTGCTTGTCTACTAGTACTACTACTGTGTGTAACTAATTATTTTAATAACTCCTTCTTTGTCAACACAGGTGGTCACAAGTCTTTTAAAGATAAGGCTTGAACTTTCTCGTCGCAGCAAAGGGTAAGGCTTCAACCAATCTACATATCATCTTTCGTGTCGTTCCTCTTCTCTTCTTTAATCATGTATATGTCTCTTTCATATTCATGGTGAGGTCAGCAGCGCAGTGCAGATCCATCGCACGGAAGATGGTGGCCAACGTCGTGCAGACCCAACACGCAAAAGATAATAGCCAAGGTTCTATAGTTTCACCGCGCGGTAGATCGTCATCGTCTCCCTGTAGAACAAAGAGATGCTCAAAAGCTCTACCACCGTCAACGGAGCAAAGGACAAAAATTAGTCAGTTTAACCCCTCTTTTAATTATTGGTCTTTTCTAATCGCTCTTGATTTTAAAACTGAATCATTAGGAAAGTCCAATAATGATCAAAGTGTAATGTAATGGGTTTTTTGTTTTTTAATAAAATGAAATTTTATATGTTAAACAACCGTAAATCCCAATCTGATTATATTAGAAAAAGGATTTGTTATCTTTAGTTGCCAGTAACTGTTTTGGTGCTAAAAGGTGCACAAAACACGGCAGAATAATGCGTCGGATCTTGCCAATGAACTTTTTCTGTTATGTACCGAGGCACGTCGTGTGTGGTTCTAGCTCGGATGTTGCCAATGAACTTTTTCTACAGTTATTTCTGAAAGCTTCTTTTGCCACGGCTAACGCGAGCGCGATGATTAATTTGGCTTGTGCCTCGGCGTTTATTACCACCAAGGTCCACCCTCCCTTTTGTAGTGTAATTCTTTTAGCAAAGTTGGAGGGTACTGTAGGCTTGAACCGTACAAAGCCTACCCGGTAGTATCGCCTCATGCATTTATATGTGTACTAGGGTGAGTCCTTGGCCAACGCAATATCTGTATGTGTATCTCTTGTTCTCTTTTCGTACAAGGCTCTTCTAATGTACTCATGCATACAAAGCTCTACTCATTTATAGTTTTATGCATCACATTAGGCAACATGCATGCATGATGAGACGACACTGCCATAAAAGCAAACTAAATTTGTCGAGAGAGCATAACCTCAGTGACTCATGAAATGACCCAGAGCGTGTAAATATGGACGATGTACGAAATATGGACGATGCTTTCACAAGTGATTACCTAACGCGTGAAACGATCCAGCAGAGCTGCATTTGGTTTATTAAGTCTGATATCATATCATGACTCATGAGAGAATAACCATGAATGCGGGAAAGGTTTGACGAGAAACATGCCGGAAAGCAAAGCAAGTGTGTACCGTCCTATAAATCGTTCTTATATGCATGCCTGGTCTGAACTTCCAGTCCAATGCCGTCGCGGCTTTTTAGATGTACTTATAGGTAGTTTTATCCTCAAAAAGTCCAAACAGTACACTAAATTAACAAGTTGATTGATAAAGCTCCTCGATTAGGATATCCTAAGATTCCCATATGCATCTAGATGCCACTTCTATGCGGTGGGCACTAGAAATTTTAGTTTTGTCGTTGCTAAAAAGTTGTTAGGATGGATTGATTTATGTAAAAATTGTTACATCTAGATTTGCTAATAAATTTTGTACTTATTTGTCTATCAGTATTTCAGTGTTGAGTCTAGATCACAAGAAAAACGAACTTACTACTAGTATCCTCGGTGAGAATGTTCTAATGTGCAAGGTATGAGATGACACCAATAAAGGTTAGATGATTATATACCCTATGATATTTGTATCACTGGATATGTAATATATTGAATATGACTAAGACATGATTTGCATGACCACATGTCTACAGAACCTCAAGTGATTTGATATTACTGGAAAAATCTAATTACACACCCCATTAGATAGTAAAAATATACTATCCACAATTAAGAAACACGAAAACAATAACAAGCCAACACCCTTCCTTGACTTATCTACAGTATCTAGCAACAATGTGAACTCCTCTTCTTGGCTATATTCTCTGCTCACTTCCTCCAAGCTTGCACTTCTTCTGGTTGTTGGATAACTTGGTGCAACATAGTTCATCTCATTTTCTTCTACTCCCAAATCTTGCAGGACACAGTCATTGGTTGATTGGAGCCGTCTAGTTGAGTCTCAATGTGCCTCATGGTTGGTATCTCCTACCTCTTCAATTTTAAACATGATGCAGCTGGAGAACCTACTTCTTCGACTCTGCAACTTCCGTCATCTATAACATGTGAGTCTAGTATGTGCACAAGATTGCCTTGTTCTAGAAATTTAACAAAATTCATAGCAAGTGTGTCACCTTCATCTGGCATCTACCTGATTGGTTTTTTTCTCATAAGCAACTCGACAAGAAAGACTCCAAAGATATAAACATCACCCATTTTTGGTTGTTGTCCCGTGGAATAGTACATTTGACCTAGATATCCTATAATTCCTTACACATCAGTTTCCTTTACTCATGTTTGATCATTAGGAATGTACCTTAAAGCACCAAAGTCGGATACCTTTGCTGTCAAAGCATCATCAAGCAGTACATTGGAAGATTTTGATATCTCTATGTATAATAGTGTCTGATATAGCAGAATGAAGGTAAGCAATAGCTTTGGATACTTCACCTGAGATCCTTATCCTATCCCTCCAATGTATTGATCTTGGTAATCCATTATGCAGATGGTCAGAAAGGTTTCCATTCGAAATGAACTTGTAGGCCAACAATGGTACTTATATCTCGAGACAACATCCATAAACTTTGACAATATTCCTATGATGACCAAGTCACTTTCTCCATGAACAAAGGAAGCCACAATTCTATAGCACTAAATGGAAATCCGATTCTTTTCTTCAAGAGTCCATACCAGGCAACAAAAGACAATGAAGAAATCAGTACTTACAAAGGTAGAGGCAAAGATCCCACCGCTTGGATGAGTAAGAAATGTCTATGTTCGACTTACTCATGGAAATCATGTGTTAGCTAATGTTAAATTATTAGATACCCAATATTTTTGCTACTTTAGTTTCTATATTTTGTACAATTGCATGTTGGGAATTATAATAACGGTTCACAGAGGCGGCAATTCGGCTCATAGGTGCCAATACACCCATTATGGAAAAATATATTTCTAAATGACAAAAAATTCGAAACAAAATTCTATATATACATTCAAACACTTTATGTTGGTTTACAAGTTTTGAGGCCGAAAGAACATTTTATGTGTTGTGTATAAAAAATACAAAAAAGGCATGTGAATAGTCGTATTTCTATGACACATTTTGTATTTTTTATACATGACACATAAAATTTCCTTTCATCCCGAAAACTTGTGAACCAACATAAAATGTTCTAATGTATATGAGGAATTTTTTATTTTTGACATTTCAAAATATGCTTTTTTCATAATGGGTGCATTTGCACCTGCGAGCCGAGGTGAATATCCATTCTACTAGGGATTATATTGCCAAAAGTTAGCTTCAAATATAATATATTACAACAATATCTGCAGCAATCTGCAGTGTATGGGCATGGACAAGAGCAACTTAAATTACAGTTGCTAGGTTACATAACAACAATAAAAATACAACAAAGGTGTGCCACCGGAGCTCGTCAAAATGATGGGCACATTCGAGCTCAGTTAGCTGAAATGACATAAATAACCAATAACAAATTCCGGTTGTGTCCATCTAGTATGATGTTACTAAAACTACCGAGGATACCTTGCAGACAATGCAAACTCTTCTTCCATACTATACCTCCTTGTGGATATCTCATTTCTTCTATCAACATCATATAATACATCTATTGAGATGTCATTTTCAGAAACATTCTCGGCCACAGTGTTATCCAAAGTACCCGCCTGAGATGATCGGATGCCTTCAAGTGTCAACTCAACATTTCTCATGGTCGGACGATCTTCTGGTGTAAATTTTATGCATGCTACAACAAGAGTAGCCACCTCTTCGGCTTCCTTTGCACCTTCCTCCACAACTTGTGGATCCAATATTTGCAACAAATTGCCTTGTGCAAACAAAGTACTGAAATGTACAATAAGAGCCTCACCATCCGAGGATAAATATGAATATGGTTTCTTCCGGGTTAGAAGTTCCATGAGGACAATCCCAAAGCTGAAAACATCACTTTTCTCCGTGAGCCGTCCAGTGTAGAAACAAGCAGGGTCCCAATATCCTCTGGTACCTTGAACCATTGTTGTTAATCCAGATTTTTCAATCGGAATGTTCCTTGAAGCTCCAAAGTTTGCAACTTTTGTGGTTAGACTGTCATCAAGAAGTATGTTAGCAGACTTGATATCCCTGTGGATGATAGGTATTGAGGCAGTTGAGTGAAGATATGCAATAGATTTGGCTGCTTCAATGGCTATCCTCAACCTGTTGTCCCATGACAGCGATTTTGGTCCTTCTACATGAAGATGTTCAGAAAGTGTACCATTGGATATGAATTCATAGATTAACATCAGGACTTCAGTTTCGAGGCAACAACCGTAGAGCTTAACCACATTTCTATGGTTTATTTGCGATAATATCACTACCTCATTGATAAAGGCATCAATCTCCCTTCGATCCATTCTCATTGGTTTCTTGATGGCTACAATATGTTGGTTTGATAAAATCCCCTTATAAACAATACCTTGTCCTCCACTACCAACCACAAGATCCTTATCAAAATTGTGCGTTGCCTTCTCTAGATCATCCAAAGTTATTATCATCCTTTCTGCAATGCCAGAGTTTTGAGATACCAATGTTTCCAATAATTGTCCATGATTTTTCTCAAAGAACTTCCGCATTAACATTTTTTTTCCTTTGACGTTTCAATCTTTTTGAAATGAAGACTGCGATGATAACTAAAAGTATGAGACCGGCCCCACAAGAAACTCCTATAATTATGCTTATACCTGAAAATATATAGGTAGATCATGTTATACCTATACTCTCATCATTAAACGACAAAATAAATTATGATTGAATTATAATTGGCTTATATCTAGACTTGCTAAGAAACAAATAGAACCAAGCAAAGTTGGATGACGTCTGAAAGAACAAAGAGAAGACGTTTTCCATGCAATACATAGCTAGCTACAAGATATGTGTTCTATAAAAAGTTCCCTAAAATATTTGTTCGATTCGAAGTTCTACAAAAATTAACACGTACATATATCTTCAATATGTTTTTTATTTAGAAATTAAATATACTAATATATAGTATAATTGATGTTGCAACTAATGACCTGGTCGATTATAAGCTTTGAAACCGAACCTCCACCGAAGACAGAAAATTTTGGATGTATGATTTTAAAAAAATAAACCCCATATGTCCTTATATAGATCTATGCTCGAAATATATAGACAATAGAGGCCGTCTGATAAAATAGACATGCATAACAATAGATCATCAATAAAGGAATACTAGTAGTCAAACCCAATTCAAGTTGCACATTCCCCAAACCCATACTAGAGACTATCTTGTGTGAGATTGTCATGATGTGTGTGACCTAATACGATCACATAACTGCCCCGTAGAAAATAGTATATTGGTCATGTACTTACGTTAGAGAAAAGAAAGGTTGTAAATTAAAGAAACTGCACAAGAGAGTATGGTAAACAAAATAATTCATGTATAGGATATGTATGACCATCGGAACAGCAGCAACAATCACACATAGACGACGGACGGACATCTTACAAACAATCAAGCATCTTTATTGCGTACGTGCATCTCCTACAAAATAAGTTTGGTATGTCGCGGTGGTTACCTGGGCTCCGGATGCAACGACTTCCATTGTGTACTCCTAGTGGGTGCTTGCAGACATCTACATGCATACAACATGGTCAACTTGGTTAGAAATAGGCGTACTACCTTGGATCGATAAGAAACAAAGCGAGTATGCTTTTTCACACGAAACTGAGACTGAAATATAGAAATCCAGAATTTAAAACGTTCAACTATTTATATTTTGGTAAAAGGCATTTCTCTGCATTAATATCAAGCCAAAATTAGATTTCAGAAATCTCTGCGATAACACAAGCAATACCAAGATGAATAGATGATAGTAATACACCTCTGATAGTATAGTAAATACTATACCCGATGGAAAGAAAGTGGAAAAGGTTGGGTATACCTTGGCATCCGCCTGTGACGTAAGGGTTACCCTCGTATCCTGGGATGCACGTGCAGAAAAACCCTACACTCTGGGCTGGATTACAGTGGCTGTTGGAACTGATAGAGGCGATGCAGGATCCGCCGTGATCGCATGACCATAGGAGTATCACGGGGACCAGCAGCTGATCATCATCTTCATCCTCCTTTGGCTTGATAAGGGACCCTGGGCCTGGTGGTCCATCCAGATTCATCAGATGAACCGCCCTCTCCGAGAAATCAAATCCAAAGGTATCACCATCGACGATGAGCACGGAAACGGGAAGATTGTCGTTGATGGCGCCACTGTCTCCCTTTAGCCGTTTGAGCTCCACGTCAAAATATGTGTTCTCATTGTCAATGGTGGAGCTGCAGAAGCCTGTAAAGTTCCCACCTTCAAAGTTCCGCACATCTTGGGCGGTGAGCGCACGGTCGCCAGGGCATTTGGAGGTGCAACCGACGCCGTAGCTGCTCCCGTCAGGACTGCTGCTGTGCAGCGTCGCCTCGACGCTGCACCCGACGACCACTAGCTTGGACCCCAATGTCCACCATGAGCCGGAGACACCCGACATCGACAGCATGTACCGGTCGTCGACGTCCCAGCCGCCCCACGATCTTCTCACCACGGCACCGGGGCTGCTGCTAAGGTTCGTGACGCCACTGAAGATAGGAGGTGTGACCATGCTCACCGCCTTGTCCTCGATAGAGATCTCCCTGACCTCGAAGATGCCGTCGTGGCCGAGAAGCAGCCGAGGCTTGCCAGGACGGGTGGTATGGTCGCAGGTGAGGTTGAAGCCTGGCGCCGAGCACCTCGCCGGGCCGAGGCCGAACGGGAACGGCACACTCACGTTGCCGCACCTGGTCTCGCACCCCGGCCTCCCGATCACAGGCCCCAGAGCCTGCTGCGCCCCAGCTGCCGCTCTGGCAGCAGAGATTGGTGGACACAGCGGCGACATCAGTGCCACTGCAGCTACAAGTATCCCTACCACCACTAAGGAGGACATGGCCACTAAGTTCGTGGTCAATTGCTTGCGCTATCTACACACTACATATCTACGAATGCTTGCACGCATATATATATTGACGTCGCACTCGGACAGAAAATATAAAGTAGATCTCACCTACTGCACGCGTCTCCCTGGAAAAGCTAACCATAAATTAACCGTTATGTTTGGGCATGCGACGCTTACTACCAAGTTAATTAGTGGGAAGACGCGTGCATGCATGCAGCGCAGTTTCCTGTGTTCACATCACATGTCTATATATGTAGTAGTATATTCGTACTGCTTTGCATCGCAAACCAACCAAAGTCGAAATTTCAACGAAACCACTTGGACGTTCAGTACACTAGAGTAGACTCAGTGAGTGACGACACAACTTATCAAACACACGCTGTTTCCGGGAGAGGCATGTGCATGGACTACTTTGCTGTAATTGACCAACGACAACGAGATAGTATTACGAATCTATTATTCTACGGCTTAAGGGTGAGCAAACGCTTGGCATTTCAGGCCACACTACGGGAAAAAATGTCGCTGCCGTCGCCTCTCTCCTTTGCCGTGTGCCAAAAGGCCCGAAACACGGCAAAGAACCGTGTGTAAACCAAGAAGAACACGGCAAATGATAGGTCCACGGCAAACAGCAGAAACAGAACCTGCGGGGCGTTTTGACAATCTTGTGCCGCTGGTTGTGGGCCTGTGTAGGTTCTGTTTGTCAGTGCGTTGTGCCCCGCTCCATCCCGCACCCCCACTCCCGTTCGTATCTCTCCTCTCCTCACTTCCCTCTACCCCCTGAATGCCCTAGGTTTCTGGCCGCTCAGGTCAAAATCCAATCACGACTTCTCCAATAGCGGCATCTCCTCTCAGGATTTCCATGTGCCTCGCCTCGATCCGACCGAACCCTGCACCGTTTCGCTCTGTCATGCCGCTGCATCTCAGATCTCGCGGTTGTATGATACCAGGATGCGAGAGGGAGGAGGGGACGTCCATCATGTTCGATTCCAGAATTTCTTTCCTGCTCGGTGATCCGCCTAATCCACTAATTTCTGTTGGTGGTGAAGAACCCTGCTCTTCTTGGATTGTTCATGAAGTTGATTTTCTTATTGTCTCTAATATGAATCTTCTTTGACCTATTGTGTGTCCAGATCCTTTCCGTGTTGCCCCCCCGCAGTGGTAGCCAGATGAGGCGAAGTCACCCTCCTGTCTTGGTGCCGCGGTCCACACTCCCATGACGCACGAGTCAGTGGGTCACACAACAGATAATGCAGCATTGTAAGAGAAGGGGGTGAGCAAGCGATTGTGTGCTGCAGCGCGCCGACTATGCTTCAACGTCTACTCCTGGTGGTGGGTGTCCCACATCTGCCCAGCCAAATGAAGTGAGTCTTGTGAAAGCCAAGAACGTTTATCTCTGCCTAGCAACTTGGTTTGTTCCTAGCATCTGAGTCAGAGCATGGTAGCCAGATATGTAATGCTTCTTCAGTTCATAAAACTAAAGGTAGTAAAGAATTCCATGCATGGACATATGATATTCTTGTGGCTACTGTGTTCTATAACTTGGGTCTATTCTGTTCTACCTGCAAAGCACTTATTATCTGCCAAAACACCACAAAATATGTAAGACTATAAGAGAACTCTTCTATTCCTTATCCTTTGTCCATAACCTTTTATCCGCAAGGTTAATTCCCTAATCATGATTTCTCTTAATTCCCTAATTCCTTCATTTTTATTGATTCTGGAGTTAACTCTGTTTACTGCATGGTTTTTTTCGCTTGATCTTGAATAAGTGACCATGTCAGATTTGCTATGGATGGTACTGTATTTTTCTTTCTGCATTTTTTTCAATATTTGTCAACAAGCCGTTTGATGGTAGTAGTCCAAACAAGCTGCAAGTGCGAATGAATATACATGATTTTATGCATCAGCCAATATGTTTTCAGAGGCCTTGCTCCATTTAAAAAGATTGAATTATTGTTATGAACATTTGTAATGTTGGAATTGAAGGAGTTAAAAAATAAGTTCAGTCTACTTCATATTGTCTTGCTGACTATGTCATTGTTTATTGTGGTTTTGCAGCATATGAGATTTTATTTCTCATGTAATAACACTGGACTTTAAGAAAATCTGGGTGCTAATCCCATTCATAGGTTGTTTGGCAGTTTTTTTTGCGAAAATGCAAAAAGCTTTGTGTTTCGATTCATTGATTGGAAAAGTGAGTTCTGTACAACATATATACAAGCGCAAGAGAGCCACCACCCGTACAACTCAACCCACTAGGCCTACTAGGCTGCCGCAGTCACAAGGCTCGCCCGCCTCACCGCAGCCCAATCCCGAGCCTCAGAGCGAATTGTACCGAGAAGGGCACCCATGTTTGGTGACGCTTTGTCGAAAACCACCGCATTGCGCTGCTTCCAGATCCACCAGACCGTCAACATGATCAGCGAAGATGTCCCTTTTCGGCAGAGCGCGCTGTTTAGCAGTTTTATGCCTACTCCTTAATGATTGTTATGAAGTTCTTTATTTATCCCAAAGCTATTTCTGTTCTTTATATGAGGATAAAGAGATAGTGCAAAAGTACATGTGCTTGCATGTAAAAAACTTCGCCGGAAAAAAAGATACTTCTTTTGAGATGAAATGTTGATATAATTAACCATCTTTTATGAACAATCCAAAGCCACGCCTTTTGTTGGTCGGTTGTGCCATGGAGGTGGCCAACGGTCTTATCTCCTTATGGTAGCGCACGCAGTAAGGTACCGTGCCTGTGTCGATCGGTATTGTGCAATAGAATTCTAACAACTCGAGCCATTTCGCAGGAATCGTTGACCAATCAGGTTTTGCGGATGTTTGGCAATGACACCATGGAGCGGAGAGTTGACACAGTGGAATTACAATGTACATGACAAAGATCTTTCCTCAATGTGTGGCTCTTCAATCTGCATCATGTTATATGGTATGTTTTCTAATGTCCAATACCGCAGAGCATAGACTGATCTTTCTTCCTTTATAGTTATATATCCATATCCTATACGCATAGCTCTTAGTAGATTGCAGTTTTTATTGCCGTGTTACCTAATAATTGTAGTGCATTCTCAAGGGTCTCGCCATGCCCCTATGGTTGTGCCTCCACTTTATTAATACGATGAGTTTATCGAATATAAAATACAGTAGAGAAATAGTTACCCGAGCTCGGAAAGTTATCTGCTGGTTTCGCTATTTTTTTACTTATGTGTTTAGGATGAAATTAGCATGAAGCACATTATTCCTTTTAAAAAATTACATGTTATTGGAGGTGTCTTCTTAGTTTCATGGTTCTTTGCTGCAGCATAAAAGTTAAATAGTTCTCTTACATATTTCTCAGTGTACAACTGAGTGCAGAACCGATAAATTTATATGTTGGCATGTGAAACCTGTAGTTGTGAAGCAATGCTCTAGCTGAATATATATTGCAAGTTTTTTTTAGGGAACTATAATTTCAGTAGTCTTAGGATCGGTAGTCTTGGAATATATATTGCAATTCTCTAGCTAAAATTTGTAGTTGTCGACCCGTCTGCTGAGACCACTCCTAGCGCGCAGTGCTGTCGACAAACAATCATCAGGTTTCATTCACCTCGGGTAGGAAACTAGAATTTTTGTTACCGCTCGCACCCATTTTCATGAGATGGTAAAAGGTCCAACCGGGCCACTAGGCAGCGACCAATTGCTCCCTACACACCGTAAAAGGTATCATGGTAACAACCCCCGTAGATGGTGCTGTCTATATCTATATCCTCCCAGTCTTCCGTCGCCGCCCTCGCCACACCACCATGGATCCATTCCCATGTCTGCTCCCGCGTATTGAAGTTCATTCAGGCAAGGAGCGAGAGCCGGAGGTGATATCATGCCTAACTGATGTGTTCTTTCTTCTCTTTAATACAGAGTACATACGTTGGTTGCTTAAATTGAGCAAATTCTATTAGGTATGTGCTCTGCAGAAAAAGCCCGTGCATCACGACAACATCACTGAACCTCACCAAGCACAAGACCTGTAGGTCATCATCGACAGCCAATCTAATGCAAGCTGGACTTTCTTCCTTCGCCTCTATCATGACCAGCCATGCACACCTTTCTTTGACACAATTAGCCATTTAGTTTGTTGATTGGTATGACCTTTAATTTTTTTGATTGATTTGCGTAGCCCGTCTAAATAAGTAGATGACTCATGCCATGTGATCACCGGATTTCATAGATTTTTTATATAGACATGCATATGTCTAAATCATATTTTTATCTAGACCAAATTACAATTGAACCGAAAATTCTCATAAGGTTTCCGATCAGATGGTTAGTCAGAGGTTATATTATCATACTGCTTTCGCTTCTCATTCAGACAATCCTTTGTGTGGGGACACTATTTCGTAGTGTATCAAGAAGGTTTAGATTAGTTTAGCAAAACAATGCTCCATTTTTTCAAGGAAGCACCGGCTCTCGAGAAAACCTGTAGTATGATCGACCTTACCTCTAATCCTACGTTTTAGGACTACGTGCAGTCAATTTATGTCTAACTGGGCATCCCGGGAATGGCATGTTTCGCTGGATTTAGCCATGCTTTTTCCAAATGTGTTCATCTATAACTGCATAAGTAAATGAGTCTGGCAAGTAGCTAGGATCAGACTACAAATGTATATGATTTCCCTTTAGATTGCAATTTTGTGTCATTACAACATCTTAGAGAAGACTGGTTGGTCTTTCTAAAATGTTTTAGTTTCTTACGTTGTTTAATGCATGACAAAGGATACAAGAAACATATTGTTGTTTTTAGGTGGCCCAGGGATTTTGTGGGGCTGCCTCTTGCCACAAGCATCTGCATCCGGCCGCTCATCATGCATAGCCACATGGAGATTTCTGCATATGGACGCCCCAACTGAACAAGGGGTAAAGCGCAAGTTGTTGCTTTATTTGTTTTGTTATCCAATATAGTCTAGCCGCATCCTACTGTACAATATATATGCTTGCTAGAAAAAAGATACTGTTGATGATAAACATATAAATGAAACTGTTGGCCGATATTAGATTATTGTTTTAGCATTATGCATAAAAATGCATCGTCAAGCATATGTGTGTCCTCCTGTTGATGATCATATAGCACCTCTAATATATCGTGGTAACAATCAATAATAAGTTTTCTCTCATGTGCCAGATTGATAGGAAAATGTGGACAACAATTTTAAAAATCAAATCATTCTATATCCATCACCTTAACAGTAGTGTTCTGTTACATTAATATATCATTAATCATATTGTAGGTGATATGGAGTATGTAAACTTGACTTAGTGAAGTAGAAACAGGCAGTAAGAGAGGCGACAACGGGCAGTTGCATTCGACGACTCAGCCCATGTTCTCACCTAGAGGCATGGATCTGCCACTGATTCCCTTGCCTTTCAAAAAACTTTATTTGACCCGCAGAAGGTATAGCTTCAGGTTTGTGATGCTCCGTGGTTACAGTTTGTTGTGTTTCATACTTTCAATCGATTGGTTAATCTGCTATTGTGGGTATGTCATAGATCCAAGATAGGGAAGGCTAATTTCGAATGAATACCTACTAATCTTAGCATTCGTAAGTGTGAGTGTGTGTAATGGTTTGGCTCCATGGAAACATTGTGCAATCTTGAAAGTTTCATATCTTTTATCCTATTTGAAAATTCTAGCTCGATAGTTCGTGCTGGTAGTGGAGCTTAATTTTACCCAATTTAGTATGTCAGTGTCATTTCTGTATCTCCTTTGTTGGCCATGTATGATTGCTTTGGGTAACTAGAAGCCCAAAACTGAAGTACAAAGAACCGCTGTGACGGTGGGGGTTTCTAATGATCTTGATAGCAAAGTCCAAAAACTGAAGTACAAAGAACCGCTGCATGGTTTTGTATCTATATAGTCGCGAAGCAATAATAATTGCGCCATGATCATATTTTCAGTGTAAAAATGGTTTTCTCGGTTGCTTATGATGATTTAAAATAATTTTGAGCATGTTAGATATATTATGACATGCCTAAAATTATAATCTTTACCCTTAATCAATTTGTGCGGCATTGTGGTACTCTAGGTAAAATTCTCCTTTGTTATAATGTTCTAGCTCAGGTTCGCTACTTGCATTGTTGCAATGCCTGGCTGACGGTTGGTCATCAATGTAGATCTACTATGCAATCTCCATTCATATATTTGCAGGCTATTTCAGCATAAAAACCAGAACATTTCCATCCACTATGACAAGGTTATCTTGCTGAAGCTGAAGGCACCAGGTTTTGATGATTCTCTTTTGAAAGAAGCTTTGGTATGTCCTTATTCCCTGGCATTATTCTTGACTGTCCCAATTAGTGGTTCATGGTGTTGTTTTATCATATATCCATGGCCATTCATCTGAAAAAGGCTAAGATTATCGGACTGACGTTGATCACAGAGTAATATTTAAGAACACAGGGTGACTTTGGCAGCCTTTAGGCAGTGATGTTTGCTTGAAAAGTTCATAAAAGCAAATGCAAGATTATCTAGCCCCTATAAGCGTACTGATTTTACGTTAAAAGGTATTCATCTTTTTTGCTTGCTGCGTAAAAATGCTCTATAAAAAGAATTGGCACCCATGATATCAATTATGATATAATTGTTCTGTGTTTACCTAACCTCTTCCTTATCTTTAATGTTCTTCACAATGAATTTCTAATAGATTAGGATGTTTAAAATGGGTAAAGACTTCTTATAAATGACATGCTACTGTTTTACTTTATCACAACATGATCATTCAATGTATTGTAGCTAAAAAGCTCCATGATTTGGCTGATTTGCTAATCCTGTTTCCCTTTGATGGTAGGATGTGTTGTGAAATAGATCAATTGGTCGTCGTATGATATTTGAACTGCTAAAACTTCCAAGAAACCATGTTATATAATAGCGGTAACTAAATCATAATTGTTTAGCTGTCAAGAAATTAGAACTGCAGTACCATCGTCACTATTATGAGTCAATACCTCATTCAACTTTCCTTTGAATCTAATTAAGTTCCTTCTTTGTTAGCGACACATTAGGGATTCTTCACACATTGAACTATCACGTTCATTTCCAGTGATGTATTGTGTCTCATCGCCACTCGCAAGGTCATCATATTTTTAAGCTCGGGGTACCTTTTCTGTGTTCGACAATAAACTGTCATATATGTGTATCTTGAGCTTTATCCTTTTTTTCCTTCTTCAAACTGATTCGTGGATGTTTTGTGGACTGTTGATGCTAAGGAGACCAACTATCTCTTGCCTGCATGTTAGAGATATCTAATTGGTAAATATGTCCCCTTTAGGTCAGCCTTGTTTTTGCGAAGTAGTGAGATGTCGCTACTTAGCTGTTTGCATTCCACGATCAATGTAATACTTTCTCCGTTCAGAAATATAAGACATTTTAGCTTTGTGAATCGAATGTATCTAGATGTATTTTGGTGTAGAGGTTCGAAGTGAACCTATACTATAAAGACGTCTAGATACATTCATTTAACAAAGCTAAAATGTCTTATGTTTCTGAATGGAGAGAGTATATGCTATTGTTTGGTCAGATATCTAAATATGTCTCATTGTATTAGGTGAACTTTGAGTCTACCTATTTTGCTCTTGGTGCACACCATTGAATATATATTCTGTAGTAAATTAATCACGCGCACGTAGTAGTTCCTGTGTGGATATGATCTACATATCTCCTGCCCACACCCGTCTTCCGCATCTTAAGAAGTTTCTTGAAAATAACCTGATTGTTCTAATTGGCATGCAACCAAGGTACTGAGTTTGTGACGCCTTCGGATTTTAGTCAAAAATCGAGGTTTAATACTTCACCGTTGTAAGCCAAGATTTTTTTCCCCAAATCATAATACTGATATTTTATTTACTCTTGGATTGCATCGAGCCAGCGACTAATCCTATGACCTGTCAAGTTGGGTAATCATCCATCAACCTTCTACTGAAAGCGCATTATATATTTTTAGAAATTCTCGCATGTGTCGTGCACAAAAACCTATTGAATTATGTATAATTTGAAAACAAGTGACCATACTTTGCTATGCAACACATTTACATGTTTAACATTTTTTGATTGTCTGGTTATGGATACAAATCTATTCCAAACAACATGTTCTTACCATACTTTGCTTCTTGTGATGGTCCACAAATGGATAGGTTCCATTGGGAACAAATTATTCTCATATTCTTTGTATTGACTTTTGGACTAAACCTTGTTGTTGAAGTTAGATGCATATATATATGCGAGCCTATGCTATGCGCATAGTTATTTTATTGCCATGTCCCCTACATCACCAGTTACTGGGTTAGTGTTGGTGAATTCCTGTTACTTTGCTCTATTTGGTTCAAGCAGAGAAATTATCAAGGCTATTTCAGCCAATTTCAGGCATTTTGAAGAAACATGCTATGAATAATTAAACTGTCTTAGGCTGTCAGGTAGGCCTTGAGAAATTATATCTGTGATCGAGTGTCAAATTTGCTAGCACCGTACACATGCAAGCCTATTATTGCCATTGCTAAGCCTACTGTGTTGTCTGTATTAAGAATACGTATCTACTTTAAATCCTGTATCTAAACTCTACATTTGCCTCATGTACTGTGTCCGGTTCTGCATGTACAATGTTCAGCCAAAAAACTTACTCCCTTCGTCATAAATTAACTGACTTCACTTTGTCTATATACACATGTATTTAAGTACTAAAACATGTCTAGATATGTGCATATTTAGACAAAGTGAAACCAGTTATTTTAGGACGGAGGGAGTAGATGATTTAAGCTCCATAATTCACCCATAAAATCTATATCATCTGATCTAATCATAGGCAGCAAGAAAAAACAAGTAAAAAAATTCAAACAAATCTAAAACATTTACCGTGGACAAATGCAACGCACCAGCCATGCTATGAAAAAATATCATGCAGACGGCGAGGCGAAGCTCGCGTGTCTGTCTAGTATTAATTATTTCTTTCCCAAACATGCATATACACGCTGTAGGGTCCAAGCATGTGCATGGAGATTACGGTGGAATGTGTATTTTTTGTGATCCATGTGTCTTTCATAATTATTTGAGAACATAATTATTTTTTGAAAATGGACGCTTTACTATTTATCTCTATTACTATATATATTACGGCCTGGACCCACTGGATGATGAAAATATGTAGGAGGATAATCCTTTAAGAAACTAAAGGAAGATTTCCAAGGTCCTTGATATGGGGAACCACACGAAAACATTTTACCTTGTGTATCATTTTTTGGCAAACTTACACTCACGTTAGAATAGAGCATTAAGAAGGCACAACTGCCCTATGGCATGTGAGGTTTAACCAACAAAGTTGCTCAAAAGTCAAAAGACTACATCACGCAGCAGGGGAACACGTTCATCGTGCATGCATGTGTCACGATTGACGAGAAAATACCCAAGTCGTCGTCGCCATTGGCGAACTGCCTCCAAATGAACTAAGCTTGGAAAAGAGCAGGCATGACCACCGGCAGCTTTGGTTCTTTTAAGTCTCCCCACATCATGAAAACATAACCAAAGCACGGAGCTTTTGGTTGACGACCGAGACCCCTGAAGGGCGGATAGCAAGAGCGTAGTACAGTCTAATGAAACATTTTTCAGATGCTTTTTACATATAAAAGCAAGCATGCATATATGGCTCTTTAATCGGAACCAAGACTTCTCACGCCTTTGTATATGTTCCTTTATAAGTATACTACTCCCTCCGACCCATATTAGTTGACGTCAATTTGGATGTAGAATATGGGTCGGAGGGAGTACCTTAAAGGGTGAGTGTGAGTTCTTCTCTTTCCGTGCCTTGATTGCTTTATTTGCTAGGCCAGCGGCAAAAGTCTGTTGAGCTTGTGGAGGGAGAAAGGTGAAAGCTTTACAAACATCACGTGCATACACCATCGCACGCTGTTAGTTAGTTTACTGAGAACATAGATGCAGTGCAGTTTCCTGTGTTCACATCACGTGTATATTCGTATTGCTTTGCATCACCAACCAACCGAAGTCGAATTTTCAGCGAAACGACATGGACGACAGTATGTACGTAATTCACTGCATGCACTAGACTCAGTGATTGACACCACTTACAAACACGCTGCTTCCGGAAAAGCCATGTGTAAGGACTACGTTGCTACAATTAACTCCCGTAGCGCTTTATTAGTTATTTCCTTCTCAAAGCATGCATACACTTGTACTAGTATTTTGGTCTCACCCTGTAACACCCCAGGTTCTATCATCAATAGTAGAAAAGCCTTCTGTCCGGAGATTTAGTTCCGGTTGTGCTTGCTGTAATCTAGACGATCTGGTTATGTAGAAATTGTTGGACCATGTTCTTTCACATGGAGGTGTGTTGGCAGCCCAACATAAGTCCGTAAAAGTCCAACACGTTTCAACTGTTGATCGACGTTCGTATCTAATGGCTGAGATGCTCCTTGGGAAAGGAGCAGAAAAGAAAACCTTAGCCACACCCTTGGTGGATGTGTGTTAAACACGCTGTGTGTGAGACATGCTGTGAGAGTGTGAGCTGAGCAAAAGAGAAGGTGAGAGAACACACAAGAAAAACACAACCTGATGAGAAGAGAGGAAGAAGAAGGAGAGGTGATGTCTGTCCAGATTTCTGAGATCTGACCGGTCTGTCTTTAAGCTGGTGTTTGGAGGATCAAACGTGCTTGGATTGGCTCCAAACTTGGTGAGCTTGTTCCTTGCTTTGATTAATTTGATATGGTTTGCTGGTTTGAGATTTGGGTCAGTGTAGCATCAGATTTGGAAGCGGTTTAGTCAGTTTGGACTGCTGCAGTTTGAGCACAGAACAGTTTTGATAGACAAACAGTTTAGGCAGGCAAATGGTGTCCGATTGGCACGTATATTGGGTACTTGTATGTAAGATTGTCTACCAAGTTTGGTGTTGATTGGGTCTGTGGTTTAAGAGCAGTTTGCTAATTACCGAAGAGGACAGAAACTGAGATACTCTGCTTTGTTGTATTCTTTCTCTCAAGTGGTTGCTATTGTTGTTGTTGCCAGTTGGCAACGTGTTGAGTGTGTTGTACATCTCTAGATGTTCTAGAGAAGAATCTGTACCTAGGTTGCTCATAGTGAAGCTTACGTGGACCGGTTGGTCCGCACCCGTGGTTTTTTCCTGCTCACCTTGAGAAGGTTTTTTCATGTAAATCCTTATGTCACCTGTGCATGTGCTCATTATTTTATTTCCGCTGCATATCTGTTGATTGAATCTATCCCCGGGGTTCACCGCAAGCAGCGGGGGGTTCTGCTTCCTCCCCTAACAAAGTGGTATCAGAGCTGAGGTTCAGTTTGTAGTCAGTTTTAGAGCAAGGTTTGTTTTGGGCAGAGTGCATTTGCTTGTGGTGAAGGATGGAAGTGAATACCAACATAATGATTTCTTTGAATGGTACAAATTATCAAGCATGGAAGAGCAAGATGAAGGACTTGTTATATGTGAAGGATTACTGAAAGCCGATGTTCTCCACTGAGATGCCTAGTGATATGCAAGAAGATCATTGGGAGGTACTTCATCTCCAAGCTTGTGGGTTCATCCGACAATGGATGGATGATAATGTTTTGAACCATATCATTGATGAGTCACATGCACGTACCTTATGGAAGATATTAGATGAGTTGTATGCCCACAAAGAAGATACTAACAAGATGTTCTTGATCAAGAAATTGATGCGTTTGAGGTACAAGGAGGGCACTCCAATTATAGATCATGTGAATGAATTTCAGGGCATTATAAATCAGCTATCTTCAATGGGAATCACATTTGAAGATGAATTTAGAGCCTTAAAGCACCAAAGTCGGAATGTACCTTAAAGCACCAAAGTCGGATACCTTTGCTGTCAAAGCATCATCAAGCAGTACATTGGAAGATTTTGATATCTCTATGTATAATAGTGTCTGATATAGCAGAATGAAGGTAAGCAATAGCTTTGGATACTTCACCTGAGATCCTTATCCTATCCCTCCAATGTATTGATCTTGGTAATCCATTATGCAGATGGTCAGAAAGGTTTCCATTCGAAATGAACTTGTAGGCCAACAATGGTACTTATATCTCGAGACAACATCCATAAACTTTGACAATATTCCTATGATGACCAAGTCACTTTCTCCATGAACAAAGGAAGCCACAATTCTATAGCACTAAATGGAAATCCGATTCTTTTCTTCAAGAGTCCATACCAGGCAACAAAAGACAATGAAGAAATCAGTACTTACAAAGGTAGAGGCAAAGATCCCACCGCTTGGATGAGTAAGAAATGTCTATGTTCGACTTACTCATGGAAATCATGTGTTAGCTAATGTTAAATTATTAGATACCCAATATTTTTGCTACTTTAGTTTCTATATTTTGTACAATTGCATGTTGGGAATTATAATAACGGTTCAGATGAGTAATTGCTCATAGGTGCCAATACACCCATTATGGAAAAATATATTTCTAAATGACAAAAAATTCGAAACAAAATTCTATATATACATTCAAACACTTTATGTTGGTTTACAAGTTTTGAGGCGAAGAACATTTTATGTGTTGTGTATAAAAATACAAAAAGGCATGTGAATAGTCGTATTTCTATGACACATTTTGTATTTTTATACATGACACATAAAATTTCCTTTCATCGAAAACTTGTGAACCAACATAAAATATTCTAATGTATATGAGGAATTTTATTTTTGACATTTCAAAATATGCTTTTTCATAATGGGTGCATTTGCACTATGAGCCGAGTGAATATCCATTCTACTAGGGATTATATTGCCAAAATTTAGCTTCAAATATAATATATTACAACAAAATATCAAGCACTCTGCAGTGTATGGGCATGGACAAGAGCAACTTAAATTAAAGTTGCTAGTTTACATAACAACAATAAAAATACAACAAAGGTGTGCCACCGAGCTCGTCAAAATGATGGGCACATTCGAGCTCGTTAGCTGAAATGACATAAATAACCAATAACAAATTCCGGTTGTGTCCATCTAGTATGATGTTACTAAAACTACCGAGGATACCTTGCAGACAATGCAAACTCTTCTTCCATACTATACCTCCTTGTGGATATCTCATTTCTTCTATCAACATCATATAATACATCTATTGAGATGTCATTTTCAGAAACATTCTCGGCCACAGTGTTATCCAAAGTACCACTTTGAGATGATCGGATGCCTTCAAGTGTCAACTCAACATTTCTCATGGTCGACGATCTTACGTGTAAATTTTATGCATGCTACAACAAGAGTAGCCACCTCTTCGGCTTCCTTTGCACCTTCCTCCACAACTTGTGGATCCAATATTTGCAACAAATTGCCTTGTGCAAACAAAGTACTGAAATGTACAATAAGAGCCTCACCATCCGAGGATAAATATGAATATGGTTTCTTCCGGGTTAGAAGTTCCATGAGGACAATCCCAAAGCTGAAAACATCACTTTTCTCCGTGAGCCGTCCAGTGTAGAAACAAGCAGGGTCCCAATATCCTCTGGTACCTTGAACCATTGTTGTTAATCCAGATTTTTCAATCGAATGTTCCTTGAAGCTCCAAAGTTTGCAACTTTTGTGGTTAGACTCATCAAGAAGTATGTTAGCAGACTTGATATCCCATGGATGATAGGTATTGAGGCAGTTGAGTGAAGATATGCAATAGATTTGGCTGCTTCAATGGCTATCCTCAACCTGTTGTCCCATGACAGCGATTTTGGTCCTTCTACATGAAGATGTTCAGAAAGTGTACCATTGGATATGAATTCATAGATTAACATCAGGACTTCAGTTTGAGGCAACAATAGAGAGCTTAACCACATTTCTATGGTTTATTTGCGATAATATCACTACCTCATTGATAAAGGCATCAATCTCCCTTCGATCCATTCTCATTGGTTTCTTGATGGCTACAATATGTTGGTTTGATAAAATCCCCTTATAAACAATACCTTGTCCTCCACTACCAACCACAAGATCCTTATCAAAATTGTGCGTTGCCTTCTCTAGATCATCCAAAGTTATTATCATCCTTTCTGCAATGCCAGAGTTTTGAGATACCAATGTTTCCAATAATTGTCCATGATTTTTCTCAAAGAACTTCCGCCTTAACATTTTTTCCCTTTGACGTTTCAATCTTTTTGAAATGAAGACTGCGATGATAACTAAAAGTATGAGACCGGCCCCACAAGAAACTCCTATAATTATGCTTATACCTGAAAATATATAGGTAGATCATGTTATACCTATACTCTCATCATTAAACGACAAAATAAATTATGATTGAATTATAATTGGCTTATATCTAGACTTGCTAAGAAACAAATAGAACCAAGCAAAGTTGGATGACGTCTGAAAGAACAAAGAGAAGACGTTTTCCATGCAATACATAGCTAGCTACAAGATATGTGTTCTATAAAAAGTTCCCTAAAATATTTGTTCGATTCGAAGTTCTACAAAAATTAACACGTACATATATCTTCAATATGTTTTTTATTTAGAAATTAAATATACTAATATATAGTATAATTGATGTTGCAACTAATGACCTGGTCGATTATAAGCTTTGAAACCGAACCTCCACCGAAGACAGAAAATTTTGGATGTATGATTTTAAAAAAATAAACCCCATATGTCCTTATATAGATCTATGCTCGAAATATATAGACAATAGAGGCCGTCTGATAAAATAGACATGCATAACAATAGATCATCAATAAAGGAATACTAGTAGTCAAACCCAATTCAAGTTGCACATTCCCCAAACCCATACTAGAGACTATCTTGTGTGAGATTGTCATGATGTGTGTGACCTAATACGATCACATAACTGCCCGTAGAAAATAGTATATTGGTCATGTACTTACGTTAGAAAAGAAAGGTTGTAAATTAAAGAAACTGCACAAGAGAGTATGGTAAACAAAATAATTCATGTATAGGATATGTATGACCATCGGAACAGCAACAATCACACATAGACGACGGACGGACATCTTACAAACAATCAAGCATCTTTATTGCGTACGTGCATCTCCTACAAAATAAGTTTGGTATGTCGCGGTGGTTACCTGGGCTCCGGATGCAACGACTTCCATTGTGTACTCCTAGTGGGTGCTTGCAGACATCTACATGCATACAACATGGTCAACTTGGTTAGAAATAGGCGTACTACCTTGGATCGATAAGAAACAAAGCGAGAGTATGCTTTTTCACGAAACTGAGACTGAAATATAGAAATCCAGAATTTAAAACGTTCAACTATTTATATTTTGGTAAAAGGCATTTCTCTGCATTAATATCAAGCCAAAATTAGATTTCAGAAATCTCTGCGATAACACAAGCAATACCAAGATGAATAGATGATAGTAATACACCTCTGATAGTATAGTAAATACTATACCCGATGGAAAGAAAGTGGAAAAGGTTGGGTATACCTTGGCATCCGCCTGTGACGTAAGGGTTACCCTCGTATCCTGGGATGCACGTGCAGAAAAACCCTACACTCTGGGCTGGATTACAGTGGCTGTTGGAACTGATAGAGGCGATGCAGGATCCGCCGTGATCGCATGACCATAGGAGTATCACGGGGACCAGCAGCTGATCATCATCTTCATCCTCCTTTGGCTTGATAAGGGACCCTGGGCCTGGTGGTCCATCCAGATTCATCAGATGAACCGCCCTCTCCGAGAAATCAAATCCAAAGGTATCACCATCGACGATGAGCACGGAAACGGGAAGATTGTCGTTGATGGCGCCACTGTCTCCCTTTAGCCGTTTGAGCTCCACGTCAAAATATGTGTTCTCATTGTCAATGGTGGAGCTGCAGAAGCCTGTAAAGTTCCCACCTTCAAAGTTCCGCACATCTTGGGCGGTGAGCGCACGGTCGCCAGGGCATTTGGAGGTGCAACCGACGCCGTAGCTGCTCCCGTCAGGACTGCTGCTGTGCAGCGTCGCCTCGACGCTGCACCCGACGACCACTAGCTTGGACCCCAATGTCCACCATGAGCCGGAGACACCCGACATCGACAGCATGTACCGGTCGTCGACGTCCCAGCCGCCCCACGATCTTCTCACCACGGCACCGGGGCTGCTGCTAAGGTTCGTGACGCCACTGAAGATAGGAGGTGTGACCATGCTCACCGCCTTGTCCTCGATAGAGATCTCCCTGACCTCGAAGATGCCGTCGTGGCCGAGAAGCAGCCGAGGCTTGCCAGGACGGGTGGTATGGTCGCAGGTGAGGTTGAAGCCTGGCGCTGAGCACCTCGCCGGGCCGAGGCCGAACGGGAACGGCACACTCACGTTGCCGCACCTGGTCTCGCACCCCGGCCTCCCGATCACAGGCCCCAGAGCCTGCTGCGCCCCAGCTGCCGCTCTGGCAGCAGAGATTGGTGGACACAGCGGCGACATCAGTGCCACTGCAGCTACAAGTATCCCTACCACCACTAAGGAGGACATGGCCACTAAGTTCATGGTCAATTGCTTGCGCTATCTACACACTACATATCTACGAATGCTTGCACGCATATATATATTGACGTCGCACTCGGACAGAAAATATAAAGTAGATCTCACCTACTGCACGCGTCTCCCTGGAAAAGCTAACCATAAATTAACCGTTATGTTTGGGCATGCGACGCGTACTACCAAGTTAATTAGTGGGAAGACGCGTGCATGCATGCAGCGCAGTTTCCTGTGTTCACATCACATGTCTATATATGTAGTAGTATATTAAATCGCTTTGCGCCATAAACCAACCAAAGTCGAAATTTCAACGAAACCACTTGGACGTTCAGTACACTAGAGTAGACTCAGTGAGTGACGACATAACTTATCAAACACACGCTGTTTCCGGGAGAGGCATGTGCATGGACTACTTTGCTGTAATTGACCAACGACAACGAGATAGTATTACGAATCTATTATTCTACGGCTTAAGGGTGAGCAAACGCTTGGCATTTCAGGCCACACTACGGGAAAAAATGTCGCTGCCGTCGCCTCTCTCCTTTGCCGTGTGCCAAAAGGCCCGAAACACGGCAAAGAACCGTGTGTAAACCAAGAAGAACACGGCAAAGGACAGGTCCACGGCAAACAGCAGAAACAGAACCTGCGGGGCGTTTTGACAATCTTGTGCCGCTGGTTGTGGGCCTGTGTAGGTTCTGTTTGTCAGTGCGTTGTGCCCCGCTCCATCCCGCACCCCCACTCCCGTTCGTATCTCTCCTCTCCTCACTTCCCTCTACCCCCTGAATGCCCTAGGTTTCTGGCCGCTCAGGTCAAAATCCAATCACGACTTCTCCAATAGCGGCATCTCCTCTCATGATTTCCATGTGCCTCGCCTCGATCCGACCGAACCCTGCACCGTTTCGCTCTGTCATGCCGCTGCATCTCCGATCTCGCGGTTGTATGATACCAGGATTCGAGAGGGAGGAGGGGACGTCCATCATGTTCGATTCAGAATTTCTTTCACCTCGGTGATCCGCCTAATCCACTAATTTCTGTTGGTGGTGAAGAACCCTGCTCTTCTTGGATTGTTCATGAAGTTGATTTTCTTATTGTCTCTAATATGAATCTTCTTTGACCTATTGTGTGTCCAGATCCTTTTCCGTGTTGCCGTCCCTGCGGTGGTAGCGGATGGCGAAGTCACCCTCTGTCTTGGTGCATGTCCACACTCCCATGGCCTTGGGTCAGTGGGTCACACAACAGATAATGCAGCATTGTAAGAGAAGGGGGTGAGCAAGCGATTGTGTGCTGCAGCGCGCCGACTATGCTTCAACGTCTACTCCTGGTGGTGGGTGTCCCACATCTGCCCAGCCAAATGAAGTGAGTCTTGTGAAAGCCAAGAACGTTTATCTCTGCCTAGCAACTTGGTTTGTTCCTAGCATCTGAGTCAGAGCATGGTAGCCAGATATGTAATGCTTCTTCAGTTCATAAAACTAAAGGTAGTAAAGAATTCCATGCATGGACATATGATATTCTTGTGGCTACTGTGTTCTATAACTTGGGTCTATTCTGTTCTACCTGCAAAGCACTTATTATCTGCCAAAACACCACAAAATATGTAAGACTATAAGAGAACTCTTCTATTCCTTATCCTTTGTCCATAACCTTTTATCCGCAAGGTTAATTCCCTAATCATGATTTCTCTTAATTCCCTAATTCCTTCATTTTTATTGATTACGGAGTTAACTCTGTTTTGCATGGTTTTTAAACGATCTTGAATAAGTGACCATGTCAGATTTGCTATGGATGGTACTGTATTTTTCTTTCTGCATTTTTTTCAATATTTGTCAACAAGCCGTTTGATGGTAGTAGTCCAAACAAGCTGCAAGTGCGAATGAATATACATGATTTTATGCATCAGCCAATATGTTTTCAGAGGCCTTGCTCCATTTAAAAAGATTGAATTATTGTTATGAACATTTGTAATGTTGGAATTGAAGGAGTTAAAAAATAAGTTCAGTCTACTTCATATTGTCTTGCTTACTATGTCATTGTTTATTGTGGTTTTGCAGCATATGAGATTTTATTTCTCATGTAATAACACTGGACTTTAAGAAAATCTGGGTGCTAATCCCATTCATAGGTTGTTTGGCAGTTTTTTTTGCGAAAATGCAAAAAGCTTTGTGTTTCGATTCATTGATTGGAAAAGTGAGTTCTGTACAACATATATACAAGCGCAAGAGAGCCACCACCCGTACAACTCAACCCACTAGGCCTGACTAGGCTGTCGGCCCAATGACCGAGCCTCGAACTCGGGCGAATTGTACCGAGAAGGGCACCCATGTTTGGTGACGCTTTGTCGAAAACCACCGCATTGCGCTGCTTCCAGATCCACCAGACCGTCAACATGATCAGCGAAGATGTCCCTTTTCGGCAGAGCGCGCTGTTTAGCAGTTTTATGCCTACTCCTTAATGATTGTTATGAAGTTCTTTATTTATCCCAAAGCTATTTCTGTTCTTTATATGAGGATAAAGAGATAGTGCAAAAGTACATGTGCTTGCATGTAAAAAACTTCGCCGGAAAAAAAGATACTTCTTTTGAGATGAAATGTTGATATAATTAACCATCTTTTATGAACAATCCAAAGCCACGCCTTTTGTTGGTCGGTTGTGCCATGGAGGTGGCCAACGGTCTTATCTCCTTATGGTAGCGCCTTGATAGTACCGTGCCTGTCGATCGGTATTGTGCAATAGAATTCTAACAACTCGAGCCATTTCGCAGAATCGTTGACCAATCAGGTTTTGCGGATGTTTGGCAATGACACCATGGGCGGAGAGTTGACAGTGGAATTACAATGTACATGACAAAGATCTTTCCTCAATGTGTGGCTCTTCAATCTGCATCATGTTATATGGTATGTTTTCTAATGTCCAATACCGCAGAGCATAGACTGATCTTTCTTCCTTTATAGTTATATATCCATATCCTATCGCATAGCTCTTAGTAGATTGCAGTTTTATTGTGGCCGTGTTACCTAATAATTGTAGTGCATTCTCAAGGGTCTCGCCATGCCCCTATGGTTGTGCCTCCACTTTATTAATACGATGAGTTTATCGAATATAAAATACTGATGAGAAATAGTTACCCGAGCTCGGAAAGTTATCTGCTGGTTTCGCTATTTTTTTACTTATGTGTTTAGGATGAAATTAGCATGAAGCACATTATTCCTTTTAAAAAATTACATGTTATTGGAGGTGTCTTCTTAGTTTCATGGTTCTTTGCTGCAGCATAAAAGTTAAATAGTTCTCTTACATATTTCTCAGTGTACAACTGAGTGCAGAACCGATAAATTTATATGTTGGCATGTGAAATCTGTAGTTGTGAAGCAATGCTCTAGCTGAATATATATTGCAAGTTTTTTAGGAACTATAATTTCAGTAGTCTTAGGATCGGTAGTCTTGGAATATATATTGCAATTCTCTAGCTAAAATTTGTAGTTGTCGACCCGTCTGCTGAGACCACTCCTAGCGCGCAGTGCTGTCGACAAACAATCATCAGGTTTCATTCACCTCGGGTAGGAAACTAGAATTTTTGTTACCGCTCGCACCCATTTTCATGAGATGGTAAAAGGTCCAACCGGGCCACTAGGCAGCGACCAATTGCTCCCTACACACCGTAAAAGGTATCATGGTAACAACCCCCGTAGATGGTGCTGTCTATATCTATATCCTCCCAGTCTTCCGTCGCCGCCCTCGCCACACCACCATGGATCCATTCCCATGTCTGCTCCCGCGTATTGAAGTTCATTCAGGCAAGGAGCGAGAGTCGGAGGTGATATCATGCCTAACTGATGTGTTCTTTCTTCTCTTTAATACAGAGTACATCGTTGGTTGCTTAAATTGAGCAAATTCTATTAGGTATGTGCTCTGCAGAAAAGCCCGTGCATCACGACAACATCACTGAACCTCACCAAGCACAAGACCTGTAGGTCATCATCGACAGCCAATCTAATGCAAGCTGGACTTTCTTCCTTCGCCTCTATCATGACCAGCCATGCACACCTTTCTTTGACACAATTAGCCATTTAGTTTGTTGATTGGTATGACCTTTAATTTTTTTGATTGATTTGCGTAGCCCGTCTAAATAAGTAGATGACTCATGCCATGTGATCACCGGATTTCATAGATTTTTTATATAGACATGCATATGTCTAAATCATATTTTTATCTATAACAAATTACAATTGAAACGAAAATTCTCATAAGGTTTCCGATCAGATGGTTAGTCAGAGGTTATATTATCATACTGCTTTCGCTTCTCATTCAGACAATCCTTTGTGTGGGGACACTATTTCGTAGTGTATCAAGAAGGTTTAGATTAGTTTAGCAAAACAATGCTCCATTTTTTCAAGGAAGCACCGGCTCTCGAGAAAACCTGTAGTATGATCGACCTTACCTCTAATCCTCGTTTAGGACTACGTGCAGTCAATTTATGTCTAACTGGGCATCCCGGGAATGGCATGTTTCGCTGGATTTAGCCATGCTTTTTCCAAATGTGTTCATCTATAACTGCATAAGTAAATGAGTCTGGCAAGTAGCTAGGATCAGACTACAAATGTATATGATTTCCCTTTAGATTGCAATTTTGTGTCATTACAACATCTTAGAGAAGACTGGTTGGTCTTTCTAAAATGTTTTAGTTTCTTACGTTGTTTAATGCATGACAAAGGATACAAGAAACATATTGTTGTTTTTAGGTGGCCCAGGGATTTTGTGGGGCTGCCTCTTGCCACAAGCATCTGCATCCGGCCGCTCATCATGCATAGCCACATGGAGATTTCTGCATATGGACGCCCCAACTGAACAAGGGGTAAAGCGCAAGTTGTTGCTTTATTTGTTTTGTTATCAATATAGTCTAGCCGCATCCTCTTGTACAATATATATGCTTGCTAGAAAAAGATCTGTTGATGATAAACATATAAATGAAACTGTTGGCGATATTAGATTATTGTTTTAGCATTATGCATAAAATGCATCAAGCATATGTGTGTCCTCCTGTTGATGATCATATAGCACCTCTAATATATCGTGGTAACAATCAATAATAAGTTTTCTCTCATGTGCCAGATTGATAGGAAAATGTGGACAACAATTTTAAAAATCAAATCATTCTATATCCATCACCTTAACAGTAGTGTTCTGTTACATTAATATATCATTAATCATATTGTAGGTGATATGGAGTATGTAAACTTGACTTAGTGAAGTAGAAACAGGCAGTAAGAGAGGCGACAACGGGCAGTTGCATTCGACGGCTCAGCCCATGTTCTCACCTAGAGGCATGGATCTGCCACTGATTCCCTTGCCTTTCAAAAAACTTTATTTGACCCGCAGAAGGTATAGCTTCAGGTTTGTGATGCTCCGTGGTTACAGTTTGTTGTGTTTCATACTTTCAATCGATTGGTTAATCTGCTATTGTGGGTATGTCATAGATCCAAGATAGGGAAGGCTAATTTCGAATGAATACCTTCTAATCTTAGCATTCGTAAGTGTGAGTGTGTGTAATGGTTTGGCTCCATGGAAACATTGTGCAATCTTGAAAGTTTCATATCTTTTATCCTATTTGAAAATTCTAGCTCGATAGTTCGTGCTGGTAGTGGAGCTTAATTTTACCCAATTTAGTATGTCAGTGTCATTTCTGTATCTCCTTTGTTGGCCATGTATGATTGCTTTGGGTAACTAGAAGCCCAAAACTGAAGTACAAAGAACCGCTGTGACGGTGGGGGTTTCTAATGATCTTGATAGCAAAGTCCAAAAACTGAAGTACAAAGAACCGCTGCATGGTTTTGTATCTATATAGTCGCGAAGCAATAATAATTGCGCCATGATCATATTTTCAGTGTAAAAATGGTTTTCTCGGTTGCTTATGATGATTTAAAATAATTTTGAGCATGTTAGATATATTATGACATGCCTAAAATTATAATCTTTACCCTTAATCAATTTGTGCGGCATTGTGGTGCTCTAGGTAAAATTCTCCTTTGTTATAATGTTCTAGCTCAGGTTCGCTACTTGCATTGTTGCAATGCACGGGTGGTTGGTCATCAATGTAGATCTACTATGCAATCTCCATTCATATATTTGCAGGCTATTTCAGCATAAAACAGAACATTTCCATCCACTATGACAAGGTTATCTTGCTGAAGCTGAAGGCACCAGGTTTTGATGATTCTCTTTTGAAAGAAGCTTTGGTATGTCCTTATTCCCTGGCATTATTCTTGACTGTCCCAATTAGTGGTTCATGGTGTTGTTTTATCATATATCCATGGCCATTCATCTGAAAAAGGCTAAGATTATCGGACTGACGTTGATCACAGAGTAATATTTAAGATCACAGGGTGACTTTGGCAGCCTTTAGGCAGTGATGTTTGCTTGAAAAGTTCATAAAAGCAAATGCAAGATTATCTAGCCCCTATAAGCGTACTGATTTTACGTTAAAAGGTATTCATCTTTTTTGCTTGTTGCGTAAAAATGCTCTATAAAAAGAATTGGCACCCATGATATCAATTATGATATAATTGTTCTGTGTTTACCTAACCTCTTCCTTATCTTTAATGTTCTTCACAATGAATTTCTAATAGATTAGGATGTTTAAAATGGGTAAAGACTTCTTATAAATGACATGCTACTGTTTTACTTTATCACAACATGATCATTCAATGTATTGTAGCTAAAAAGCTCCATGATTTGGCTGATTTGCTAATCCTGTTTCCCTTTGATGGTAGGATGTGTTGTGAAATAGATCAATTGGTCGTCGTATGATATTTTAACTGCTAAAACTTCCAAGAAACCATGTTATATAATAGCGGTAACTAAATCATAATTGTTTAGCTGTCAAGAAATTAGAACTGCAGTACCATCGTCACTATTATGAGTCAATACCTCATTCAACTTTCCTTTGAATCTAATTAAGTTCCTTCTTTGTTAGCGACACATTAGGGATTCTTCACACATTGAACTATCACGTTCATTTCCAGTGATGTATTGTGTCTCATCGCCACTCATAAGGTCATCATATTTTTAAGCTCGGGGTACCTTTTCTGTGTTCGACAATAAACTGTCATATATGTATCTTGAGCTTTATCCTTTTTTTCCTTCTTCAAACTGATTCGTGGATGTTTTGTGGACTGTTGATGCTAAGGAGACCAACTATCTCTTGCCTGCATGTTAGAGATATCTAATTGGTAAATATGTCCCCTTTAGGTCAGCCTTGTTTTTGCGAAGTAGTGAGATGTCGCTACTTAGCTGTTTGCATTCCACGATCAATGTAATACTTTCTCCGTTCAGAAATATAAGACATTTTAGCTTTGTGAATCGAATGTATCTAGATGTATTTTGGTGTAGAGGTTCGAAGTGAACCTATACTATAAAGACGTCTAGATACATTCATTTAACAAAGCTAAAATGTCTTATGTTTCTGAATGGAGAGAGTATATGCTATTGTTTGGTCAGATATCTAAATATGTCTCATTGTATTAGGTGAACTTTGAGTCTACCTATTTTGCTCTTGGTGCACACCATTGAATATATATTCTGTAGTAAATTAATCACGCATGCGTAGTAGTTCCTGTGTGGATATGATCTACATATCTCCTGCCCACACCGTCCGCATCTTAAGAAGTTTCTTGAAAATAACCTGATTGTTCTAATTGGCATGCAACCAAGGTACTGAGTTTGTGGCGCCGGATTTTAGTCAAAATCGAGGTTTAATACTTCACCGTTGTAAGCCAAGATTTTTTCCCAAATCATAATACTGATATTTTATTTACTCTTGGATTGCATCGAGCCAGCGACTAATCCTATGACTGTCAAGTTGGGTAATCATCCATCAACCTTCTACTGAAAGCGCATTATATATTTTTAGAAATTCTCGCATGTGTCGTGCACAAAAACCTATTGAATTATGTATAATTTGAAAACAAGTGACCATACTTTGCTATGCAACACATTTACATGTTTAACATTTTTTGATTGTCTGGTTATGGATACAAATCTATTCCAAACAACATGTTCTTACCATACTTTGCTTCTTGTGATGGTCCACAAATGGATAGGTTCCATTGGGAACAAATTATTCTCATATTCTTTGTATTGACTTTTGGACTAAACCTTGTTGTTGAAGTTAGATGCATATATATATGCGAGCCTATGCTATGCGCATAGTTATTTTATTGCCATGTCCCCTACATCACCAGTTACTGGGTTAGTGTTGGTGAATTCCTGTTACTTTGCTCTATTTGGTTCAAGCAGAGAAATTATCAAGGCTATTTCAGCCAATTTCAGGCATTTTGAAGAAACATGCTATGAATAATTAAACTGTCTTAGGCTGTCAGGTAGGCCTTGAGAAATTATATCTGTGATCGAGTGTCAAATTTGCTAGCACCGTACACATGCAAGCCTATTATTGCCATTGCTAAGCCTACTGTGTTGTCTGTATTAAGAATACGTATCTACTTTAAATCCTGTATCTAAACTCTACATTTGCCTCATGTACTGTGTCCGGTTCTGCATGTACAATGTTCAGCCAAAAAACTTACTCCCTTCGTCATAAATTAACTGACTTCACTTTGTCTATATACACATGTATTTAAGTACTAAAACATGTCTAGATATGTGCATATTTAGACAAAGTGAAACCAGTTATTTTAGGACGGAGGGAGTAGATGATTTAAGCTCCATAATTCACCCATAAAATCTATATCATCTGATCTAATCATAGGCAGCAAGAAAAAACAAGTAAAAAAATTCAAACAAATCTAAAACATTTACCGTGGACAAATGCAACGCACCAGCCATGCTATGAAAAAATATCATGCAGACGGCGAGGCGAAGCTCGCGTGTCTCTAGTATGTATTTCTTTCCCAAACATGCATATACACGCTGTAGGGTCCAAGCATGTGCATGGAGATTACGGTGGAATGTGTATTTTTTGTGATCCATGTGTCTTTCATAATTATTTGAGAACATAATTATTTTTTGAAAATGGACGCTTTACTATTTATCTCTATTACTATATATATTACGGCCTGGACCCACTGGATGATGAAAATATGTAGGAGGATAATCCTTTAAGAAACTAAAGGAAGATTTCCAAGGTCCTTGATATGGGGAACCACACGAAAACATTTTACCTTGTGTATCATTTTTTGGCAAACTTACACTCACGTTAGAATAGAGCATTAAGAAGGCACAACTGCCCTATGGCATGTGAGGTTTGACCAACAAAGTTGCTCAAAAGTCAAAAGACTACATCACGCAGCAGGGGAACACGTTCATCGTGCATGCATGTGTCACGATTGACGAGAAAATACCCAGTCGTGCCGCCATTGGCGAACTGCCTCAAATGAACTAAGCTTGGAAAAGAGCAGGCATGACCACCGCAGCTTTGGTTCTTTTAAGTCTCCCACATCATGAAAACATAACCAAAGCACGGAGCTTTTGGTTGTGACCGAGACCCTGAAGGGCGGATAGCAAGAGCGTAGTACAGTCTAATGAAACATTTTTCAGATGCTTTTTACATATAAAAGCAAGCATGCATATATGGCTCTTTAATCGAACCAAGACTTCTCACGCCTTTGTATATGTTCCTTTATAAGTATACTACTCCCTCCGACCCATATTAGTTGACGTCAATTTGGATGTAGAATATGGGTCGGAGGGAGTACCTTAAAGGGTGAGTGTGAGTTCTTCTCTTTCCGTGCCTTGATTGCTTTATTTGCTAGGCCAGCGGCAAAAGTCTGTTGAGCTTGTGGAGGGAGAAAGGTGAAAGCTTTACAAACATCACGTGCATACACCATCGCACGCTGTTAGTTAGTTCTTGAGAACATAGATGCGGTGCAGTTTCACATGTTCACATCACGTGTATATTCGTATTGCTTTGCATCACCAACCAACAAGTCGAATTTTCAGCGACATGGGCGACGATGTACGTAATTCACTGCATGCACTAGACTCGATGATTGACACCACTTACAAACACGCTGCTTCGGAAAAGCCATGTGTAAGGACTACGTTGCTACAATTAACTCCGTGGCGCTTTATTAGTTATTTCCTTCTCAAAGCATGCATACACTTGTACTAGTATTTTGGTCTCACCAGTAACACCCAGGTTCTATCATCAATAGTAGAAAAGCCTTCGTCCGGAGATTTAGTTCGGTTGTGCTTGCTGTAATCTAGGCGATCTGGTTATGTAGAAATTGTTGGACCATGTTCTTTCACATGGAGGTGTGTTGGCAGCCCAACATAAGTCCGTAAAAGTCCAACACGTTTCAACTGTTGATCGACGTTAAGTATCTAATGGCTGAGATGCTCCTTGGGAAAGGAGCAAAAGAAAACCTTAGCCACACCCTTGGTGGATGTGTGTTAAACACGCTGTGTGTGAGACATGCTGTGAGAGTGTGAGCTGAGCAAAAGAGAAGGTGAGAGAACACACAAGAAAAACACAACCTGATGAGAAGAGAGGAAGAAGAAGGAGAGGTGATGTCTGTCCAGATTTCTGAGATCTGACCGGTCTGTCTTTAAGCTGGTGTTTGGAGGATCAAACGTGCTTGGATTGGCTCCAAACTTGGTGAGCTTGTTCCTTGCTTTGATTAATTTGATATGGTTTGCTGGTTTGAGATTTGGGTCAGTGTAGCATCAGATTTGGAAGCGGTTTAGTCAGTTTGGACTGCTGCAGTTTGAGCACAGAACAGTTTTGATAGACAAACAGTTTAGGCAGGCAAATGGTGTCCGATTGGCACGTATATTGGGTACTTGTATGTAAGATTGTCTACCAAGTTTGGTGTTGATTGGGTCTGTGGTTTAAGAGCAGTTTGCTAATTACCGAAGAGGACAGAAACTGAGATACTCTGCTTTGTTGTATTCTTTCTCTCAAGTGGTTGCTATTGTTGTTGTTGCCAGTTGGCAACGTGTTGAGTGTGTTGTACATCTCTAGATGTTCTAGAGAAGAATCTGTACCTAGGTTGCTCATAGTGAAGCTTACGTGGACCGGTTGGTCCGCACCCGTGGTTTTTTCCTGCTCACCTTGAGAAGGTTTTTTCATGTAAATCCTTATGTCACCTGTGCATGTGCTCATTATTTTATTTCCGCTGCATATCTGTTGATTGAATCTATCCCCGGGGTTCACCGCAAGCAGCGGGGGGTTCTGCTTCCTCCCCTAACAAAGTGGTATCAGAGCTGAGGTTCAGTTTGTAGTCAGTTTTAGAGCAAGGTTTGTTTTGGGCAGAGTGCATTTGCTTGTGGTGAAGGATGGAAGTGAATACCAACATAATGATTTCTTTGAATGGTACAAATTATCAAGCATGGAAGAGCAAGATGAAGGACTTGTTATATGTGAAGGATTACTGAAAGCCGATGTTCTCCACTGAGATGCCTAGTGATATGCAAGAAGATCATTGGGAGGTACTTCATCTCCAAGCTTGTGGGTTCATCCGACAATGGATGGATGATAATGTTTTGAACCATATCATTGATGAGTCACATGCACGTACCTTATGGAAGATATTAGATGAGTTGTATGCCCACAAAGAAGGTACTAACAAGATGTTCTTGATCAAGAAATTGATGCGTTTGAGGTACAAGGAGGGCACTCCAATTATAGATCATGTGAATGAATTTCAGGGCATTATAAATCAGCTATCTTCAATGGGAATCACATTTGAAGATGAATTTAGAGCCTTAAAGCACCAAAGTCGGAATGTACCTTAAAGCACCAAAGTCGGATACCTTTGCTGTCAAAGCATCATCAAGCAGTACATTGGAAGATTTTGATATCTCTATGTATAATAGTGTCTGATATAGCAGAATGAAGGTAAGCAATAGCTTTGGATACTTCACCTGAGATCCTTATCCTATCCCTCCAATGTATTGATCTTGGTAATCCATTATGCAGATGGTCAGAAAGGTTTCCATTCGAAATGAACTTGTAGGCCAACAATGGTACTTATATCTCGAGACAACATCCATAAACTTTGACAATATTCCTATGATGACCAAGTCACTTTCTCCATGAACAAAGGAAGCCACAATTCTATAGCACTAAATGGAAATCCGATTCTTTTCTTCAAGAGTCCATACCAGGCAACAAAACACAATGAAGAAATCAGTACTTACAAAGGTAGAGGCAAAGATCCCACCGCTTGGATGAGTAAGAAATGTCTATGTTCGACTTACTCATGGAAATCATGTGTTAGCTAATGTTAAATTATTAGATACCCAATATTTTTGCTACTTTAGTTTCTATATTTTGTACAATTGCATGTTGGGAATTATAATAACGGTTCATGAGAGTAATTGGCTCATAGGTGCCAATACACCCATTATGGAAAAATATATTTCTAAATGACAAAAAATTCGAAACAAAATTCTATATATACATTCAAACACTTTATGTTGGTTTACAAGTTTTGAGGCCGAAAGAACATTTTATGTGTTGTGTATAAAAAATACAAAAAAGGCATGTGAATAGTCGTATTTCTATGACACATTTTGTATTTTTTATACATGACACATAAAATTTCCTTTCATCCCGAAAACTTGTGAACCAACATAAAATGTTCTAATGTATATGAGGAATTTTTTATTTTTGACATTTCAAAATATGCTTTTTTCATAATGGGTGCATTTGCACCTGCGAGCCGAGGTGAATATCCATTCTACTAGGGATTATATTGCCAAAAGTTAGCTTCAAATATAATATATTACAACAATATCTGCAGCAATCTGCAGTGTATGGGCATGGACAAGAGCAACTTAAATTACAGTTGCTAGGTTACATAACAACAATAAAAATACAACAAAGGTGTGCCACCGGAGCTCGTCAAAATGATGGGCACATTCGAGCTCAGTTAGCTGAAATGACATAAATAACCAATAACAAATTCCGGTTGTGTCCATCTAGTATGATGTTACTAAAACTACCGAGGATACCTTGCAGACAATGCAAACTCTTCTTCCATACTATACCTCCTTGTGGATATCTCATTTCTTCTATCAACATCATATAATACATCTATTGAGATGTCATTTTCAGAAACATTCTCGGCCACAGTGTTATCCAAAGTACCCGCCTGAGATGATCGGATGCCTTCAAGTGTCAACTCAACATTTCTCATGGTCGGACGATCTTCTGGTGTAAATTTTATGCATGCTACAACAAGAGTAGCCACCTCTTCGGCTTCCTTTGCACCTTCCTCCACAACTTGTGGATCCAATATTTGCAACAAATTGCCTTGTGCAAACAAAGTACTGAAATGTACAATAAGAGCCTCACCATCCGAGGATAAATATGAATATGGTTTCTTCCGGGTTAGAAGTTCCATGAGGACAATCCCAAAGCTGAAAACATCACTTTTCTCCGTGAGCCGTCCAGTGTAGAAACAAGCAGGGTCCCAATATCCTCTGGTACCTTGAACCATTGTTGTTAATCCAGATTTTTCAATCGGAATGTTCCTTGAAGCTCCAAAGTTTGCAACTTTTGTGGTTAGACTGTCATCAAGAAGTATGTTAGCAGACTTGATATCCCTGTGGATGATAGGTATTGAGGCAGTTGAGTGAAGATATGCAATAGATTTGGCTGCTTCAATGGCTATCCTCAACCTGTTGTCCCATGACAGCGATTTTGGTCCTTCTACATGAAGATGTTCAGAAAGTGTACCATTGGATATGAATTCATAGATTAACATCAGGACTTCAGTTTCGAGGCAACAACCGTAGAGCTTAACCACATTTCTATGGTTTATTTGCGATAATATCACTACCTCATTGATAAAGGCATCAATCTCCCTTCGATCCATTCTCATTGGTTTCTTGATGGCTACAATATGTTGGTTTGATAAAATCCCCTTATAAACAATACCTTGTCCTCCACTACCAACCACAAGATCCTTATCAAAATTGTGCGTTGCCTTCTCTAGATCATCCAAAGTTATTATCATCCTTTCTGCAATGCCAGAGTTTTGAGATACCAATGTTTCCAATAATTGTCCATGATTTTTCTCAAAGAACTTCCGCCTTAACATTTTTTCCCTTTGACGTTTCAATCTTTTTGAAATGAAGACTGCGATGATAACTAAAAGTATGAGACCGGCCCCACAAGAAACTCCTATAATTATGCTTATACCTGAAAATATATAGGTAGATCATGTTATACCTATACTCTCATCATTAAACGACAAAATAAATTATGATTGAATTATAATTGGCTTATATCTAGACTTGCTAAGAAACAAATAGAACCAAGCAAAGTTGGATGACGTCTGAAAGAACAAAGAGAAGACGTTTTCCATGCAATACATAGCTAGCTACAAGATATGTGTTCTATAAAAAGTTCCCTAAAATATTTGTTCGATTCGAAGTTCTACAAAAATTAACACGTACATATATCTTCAATATGTTTTTTATTTAGAAATTAAATATACTAATATATAGTATAATTGATGTTGCAACTAATGACCTGGTCGATTATAAGCTTTGAAACCGAACCTCCACCGAAGACAGAAAATTTTGGATGTATGATTTTAAAAAAATAAACCCCATATGTCCTTATATAGATCTATGCTCGAAATATATAGACAATAGAGGCCGTCTGATAAAATAGACATGCATAACAATAGATCATCAATAAAGGAATACTAGTAGTCAAACCCAATTCAAGTTGCACATTCCCCAAACCCATACTAGAGACTATCTTGTGTGAGATTGTCATGATGTGTGTGACCTAATACGATCACATAACTGCCCCGTAGAAAATAGTATATTGGTCATGTACTTACGTTAGAGAAAAGAAAGGTTGTAAATTAAAGAAACTGCACAAGAGAGTATGGTAAACAAAATAATTCATGTATAGGATATGTATGACCATCGGAACAGCAGCAACAATCACACATAGACGACGGACGGACATCTTACAAACAATCAAGCATCTTTATTGCGTACGTGCATCTCCTACAAAATAAGTTTGGTATGTCGCGGTGGTTACCTGGGCTCCGGATGCAACGACTTCCATTGTGTACTCCTAGTGGGTGCTTGCAGACATCTACATGCATACAACATGGTCAACTTGGTTAGAAATAGGCGTACTACCTTGGATCGATAAGAAACAAAGCGAGAGTATGCTTTTTCACGAAACTGAGACTGAAATATAGAAATCCAGAATTTAAAACGTTCAACTATTTATATTTTGGTAAAAGGCATTTCTCTGCATTAATATCAAGCCAAAATTAGATTTCAGAAATCTCTGCGATAACACAAGCAATACCAAGATGAATAGATGATAGTAATACACCTCTGATAGTATAGTAAATACTATACCCGATGGAAAGAAAGTGGAAAAGGTTGGGTATACCTTGGCATCCGCCTGTGACGTAAGGGTTACCCTCGTATCCTGGGATGCACGTGCAGAAAAACCCTACACTCTGGGCTGGATTACAGTGGCTGTTGGAACTGATAGAGGCGATGCAGGATCCGCCGTGATCGCATGACCATAGGAGTATCACGGGGACCAGCAGCTGATCATCATCTTCATCCTCCTTTGGCTTGATAAGGGACCACAGGGCCTGGTCCATCCAGATTCATCAGATGAACCGCCCTCTACGAGAAATCAAATCCAAAGGTATCACCATCGACGATGAGCACGGAAACGGGCAGATTGTCGTTGATGGCGCCACTGTCTCCCTTTAGCCGTTTGAGCTCCACGTCAAAATATGTGTTCTCATTGTCAATGGTGGAGCTGCAGAAGCCTGTAAAGTTCCCACCTTCAAAGTTCCGCACATCTTGGGCGGTGAGCGCACGGTCGCCAGGGCATTTGGAGGTGCAACCGACGCCGTAGCTGCTCCCGTCGGGGACTGCTTCTGGCAGCAGCGTCGCCTCGACGCTGCACCCCAATGTCCACCATGAGCGGAGACACCCGACATCGACAAGCATGTACCGGTCGTCGGCGTCCCAGCCCCACGATCTTCTCACCACGGCACCGGGCTGCTGCTAAGGTTCGTGACGCCACTGAAGATAGGAGGTGTGACCATGCTCACCGCCTTGTCCTCGATAGAGATCTCCCTGACCTCGAAGATGCCGTCGTGGCCGAGAAGCAGCCGAGGCTTGCCAGGACGGGTGGTATGGTCGCAGGTGAGGTTGAAGCCTGGCGCCGAGCACCTCGCCGGGCCGAGGCCGAACGGGAACGGCACACTCACGTTGCCGCACCTGGTCTCGCACCCCGGCCTCCCGATCACAGGCCCCAGAGCCTGCTGCGCCCCAGCTGCCGCTCTGGCAGCAGAGATTGGTGGACACAGCGGCGACATCAGTGCCACTGCAGCTACAAGTATCCCTACCACCACTAAGGAGGACATGGCCACTAAGTTCGTGGTCAATTGCTTGCGCTATCTACACACTACATATCTACGAATGCTTGCACGCATATATATATTGACGTCGCTTTCGGACAGAAAATATAAAGTAGATCTCACCTACTGCACGCGTCTCCCTGGAAAAGCTAACCATAAATTAACCGTTATGTTTGGGCATGCGACGCTTACTACCAAGTTAATTAGTGGGAAGACGCGTGCATGCATGCAGCGCAGTTTCACGTGTTCACATCACATGTCTATATATGTAGTAGTATATTAAATCGCTTGCATCGCAAACCAACCAAAGTCGAAATTTCAACGAAACCACTTGGGCGTTCATTACACTAGAGTAGACTCGGAGTGGCGACAACTTATCAAACACACGCTGTTTCCGGGAGAGGCATGTGCATGGACTACTTTGCTGTAATTGACCAACGACAACGAGATAGTATTACGAATCTATTATTCTACGGCTTAAGGGTGAGCAAACGCTTGGCATTTCAGGCCACACTACGGGAAAAAATGTCGCTGCCGTCGCCTCTCTCCTTTGCCGTGTGCCAAAAACCGGCAAAGAACCGTGTGTAAACCAAGAAGAACACGGCAAATGATAGGTCCACGGCAAACAGCAGAAACAGAACCTGCGGGGCGTTTTGACAATCTTGTGCCGCTGGTTGTGGGCCTGTGTAGGTTCTGTTTGTCAGTGCGTTGTGCCCCGCTCCATCCCGCACCCCCACTCCCGTTCGTATCTCTCCTCTCCTCACTTCCCTCTACCCCCTGAATGCCCTAGGTTTCTGGCCGCTCAGGTCAAAATCCAATCACGACTTCTCCAATAGCGGCATCTCCTCTCAGGATTTCCATGTGCCTCGCCTCGATCCGACCGAACCCTGCACCGTTTCGCTCTGTCATGCCGCTGCATCTCAGATCTCGCGGTTGTATGATACCAGGATGCGAGAGGGAGGAGGGGACGTCCATCATGTTCGATTCCAGAATTTCTTTCCTGCTCGGTGATCCGCCTAATCCACTAATTTCTGTTGGTGGTGAAGAACCCTGCTCTTCTTGGATTGTTCATGAAGTTGATTTTCTTATTGTCTCTAATATGAATCTTCTTTGACCTATTGTGTGTCCAGATCCTTTTCCGTGTTGCCGTCCCCTGCAGTGGTAGCCAGATGAGGCGAAGTCACCCTCCTGTCTTGGTGCCGCGGTCCACACTCCCATGACGCACGGGTCAGTGGGTCACACAACAGATAATGCAGCATTGTAAGAGAAGGGGGTGAGCAAGCGATTGTGTGCTGCAGCGCACCGACTATGCTTCAACGTCTACTCCTGGTGGTGGGTGTCCCACATCTGCCCAGCCAAATGAAGTGAGTCTTGTGAAAGCCAAGAACGTTTATCTCTGCCTAGCAACTTGGTTTGTTCCTAGCATCTGAGTCAGAGCATGGTAGCCAGATATGTAATGCTTCTTCAGTTCATAAAACTAAAGGTAGTAAAGAATTCCATGCATGGACATATGATATTCTTGTGGCTACTGTGTTCTATAACTTGGGTCTATTCTGTTCTACCTGCAAAGCACTTATTATCTGCCAAAACACCACAAAATATGTAAGACTATAAGAGAACTCTTCTATTCCTTATCCTTTGTCCATAACCTTTTATCCGCAAGGTTAATTCCCTAATCATGATTTCTCTTAATTCCCTAATTCCTTCATTTTTATTGATTCTGGAGTTAACTCTGTTTACTGCATGGTTTTTTTCGCTTGATCTTGAATAAGTGACCATGTCAGATTTGCTATGGATGGTACTGTATTTTTCTTTCTGCATTTTTTTCAATATTTGTCAACAAGCCGTTTGATGGTAGTAGTCCAAACAAGCTGCAAGTGCGAATGAATATACATGATTTTATGCATCAGCCAATATGTTTTCAGAGGCCTTGCTCCATTTAAAAAGATTGAATTATTGTTATGAACATTTGTAATGTTGGAATTGAAGGAGTTAAAAAATAAGTTCAGTCTACTTCATATTGTCTTGCTGACTATGTCATTGTTTATTGTGGTTTTGCAGCATATGAGATTTTATTTCTCATGTAATAACACTGGACTTTAAGAAAATCTGGGTGCTAATCCCATTCATAGGTTGTTTGGCAGTTTTTTTTGCGAAAATGCAAAAAGCTTTGTGTTTCGATTCATTGATTGGAAAAGTGAGTTCTGTACAACATATATACAAGCGCAAGAGAGCCACCACCCGTACAACTCAACCCACTAGGCCTACTAGGCTGCGGTAGCAGTCAAGGCTAGTCGCCCAAAGCAGCCCAATCCCGAGCCTCAGAGCGAATTGTACCGAGAAGGGCACCCATGTTTGGTGACGCTTTGTCGAAAACCACCGCATTGCGCTGCTTCCAGATCCACCAGACCGTCAACATGATCAGCGAAGATGTCCCTTTTCTACAGGCATTTGTTTAGCAGTTTTATGCCTACTCCTTAATGATTGTTATGAAGTTCTTTATTTATCCCAAAGCTATTTCTGTTCTTTATATGAGGATAAAGAGATAGTGCAAAAGTACATGTGCTTGCATGTAAAAAACTTCGCCGGAAAAAAAGATACTTCTTTTGAGATGAAATGTTGATATAATTAACCATCTTTTATGAACAATCCAAAGCCACGCCTTTTGTTGGTCGGTTGTGCCATGGAGGTGGCCAACGGTCTTATCTCCTTATGGTAGCGCACGCAGTAAGGTACCGTGCCTGTGTCGATCGGTATTGTGCAATAGAATTCTAACAACTCGAGCCATTTCGCAGGAATCGTTGACCAATCAGGTTTTGCGGATGTTTGGCAATGACACCATGGAGCGGAGAGTTGACACAGTGGAATTACAATGTACATGACAAAGATCTTTCCTCAATGTGTGGCTCTTCAATCTGCATCATGTTATATGGTATGTTTTCTAATGTCCAATACCGCAGAGCATAGACTGATCTTTCTTCCTTTATAGTTATATATCCATATCCTATACGCATAGCTCTTAGTAGATTGCAGTTTTTATTGTGGCCGTATTTACCTAATAATTGTAGTGCATTCTCAAGGGTCTCGCCATGCCCCTATGGTTGTGCCTCCACTTTATTAATACGATGAGTTTATCAAATATAAAATACAGTAGAGAAATAGTTACCCGAGCTCGGAAAGTTATCTGCTGGTTTCGCTATTTTTTTACTTATGTGTTTAGGATGAAATTAGCATGAAGCACATTATTCCTTTTAAAAAATTACATGTTATTGGAGGTGTCTTCTTAGTTTCATGGTTCTTTGCTGCAGCATAAAAGTTAAATAGTTCTCTTACATATTTCTCAGTGTACAACTGAGTGCAGAACCGATAAATTTATATGTTGGCATGTGAAATCTGTAGTTGTGAAGCAATGCTCTAGCTGAATATATATTGCAAGTTTTTTTTAGGGAACTATAATTTCAGTAGTCTTAGGATCGGTAGTCTTGGAATATATATTGCAATTCTCTAGCTAAAATTTGTAGTTGTCGACCCGTCTGCTGAGACCACTCCTAGCCTTGCGATCGACAAACAATCATCAGGTTTCATTCACCTCGGGTAGGAAACTAGAATTTTTGTTACCGCTCGCACCCATTTTCATGAGATGGTAAAAGGTCCAACCGGGCCACTAGGCAGCGACCAATTGCTCCCTACACACCGTAAAAGGTATCATGGTAACAACCCCCGTAGATGGTGCCGTTTATATCTATATCCTCCCAGTCTTCCGTCGCCGCCCTCGCCACACCACCATGGATCCATTCCCATGTCTGCTCCCGCGTATTGAAGTTCATTCAGGCAAGGAGCGAGAGTCGGAGGTGATATCATGCCTAACTGATGTGTTCTTTCTTCTCTTTAATACAGAGTACATACGTTGGTTGCTTAAATTGAGCAAATTCTATTAGGTATGTGCTCTGCAGAAAAAGCCCGTGCATCACGACAACATCACTGAACCTCACCAAGCACAAGACCTGTAGGTCATCATCGACAGCCAATCTAATGCAAGCTGGACTTTCTTCCTTCCTCTATCATGACCAGCCATGCACACCTTTCTTTGACACAATTAGCCATTTAGTTTGTTGATTGGTATGACCTTTAATTTTTTGATTGATTTATGTAGCCCGTCTAAATAAGTAGATGACTCATGCCATGTGATCACCGGATTTCATAGATTTTTTATATAGACATGCATATGTCTAAATCATATTTTTATCTAGACCAAATTACAATTGAACCGAAAATTCTCATAAGGTTTCCGATCAGATGGTTAGTCAGAGGTTATATTATCATACTGCTTTCGCTTCTCATTCAGACAATCCTTTGTGTGGGGACACTATTTCGTAGTGTATCAAGAAGGTTTAGATTAGTTTAGCAAAACAATGCTCCATTTTTCAAGGAAGCACCGGCTCTCGAGAAAACCTGTAGTATGATCGACCTTACCTCTAATCCTACGTTTTAGGACTACGTGCGGTCAATTTATGTCTGGGCATCCGGGAATGGCATGTTTCGCTGGATTTAGCCATGCTTTTTCCAAATGTGTTCATCTATAACTGCATAAGTAAATGAGTCTGGCAAGTAGCTAGGATCAGACTACAAATGTATATGATTTCCCTTTAGATTGCAATTTTGTGTCATTACAACATCTTAGAGAAGACTGGTTGGTCTTTCTAAAATGTTTTAGTTTCTTACGTTGTTTAATGCATGACAAAGGATACAAGAAACATATTGTTGTTTTTAGGTGGCCCAGGGATTTTGTGGGGCTGCCTCTTGCCACAAGCATCTGCATCCGGCCGCTCATCATGCATAGCCACATGGAGATTTCTGCATATGGACGCCCCAACTGAACAAGGGGTAAAGCGCAAGTTGTTGCTTTATTTGTTTTGTTATCCAATATAGTCTAGCCGCATCCTACTGTACAATATATATGCTTGCTAGAAAAAAGATACTGTTGATGATAAACATATAAATGAAACTGTTGGCCGATATTAGATTATTGTTTTAGCATTATGCATAAAAATGCATCGTCAAGCATATGTGTGTCCTCCTGTTGATGATCATATAGCACCTCTAATATATCGTGGTAACAATCAATAATAAGTTTTCTCTCATGTGCCAGATTGATAGGAAAATGTGGACAACAATTTTAAAAATCAAATCATTCTATATCCATCACCTTAACAGTAGTGTTCTGTTACATTAATATATCATTAATCATATTGTAGGTGATATGGAGTATGTAAACTTGACTTAGTGAAGTAGAAACAGGCAGTAAGAGAGGCGACAACGGGCAGTTGCATTCGACGACTCAGCCCATGTTCTCACCTAGAGGCATGGATCTGCCACTGATTCCCTTGCCTTTCAAAAAACTTTATTTGACCCGCAGAAGGTATAGCTTCAGGTTTGTGATGCTCCGTGGTTACAGTTTGTTGTGTTTCATACTTTCAATCGATTGGTTAATCTGCTATTGTGGGTATGTCATAGATCCAAGATAGGGAAGGCTAATTTCGAATGAATACCTACTAATCTTAGCATTCGTAAGTGTGAGTGTGTGTAATGGTTTGGCTCCATGGAAACATTGTGCAATCTTGAAAGTTTCATATCTTTTATCCTATTTGAAAATTCTAGCTCGATAGTTCGTGCTGGTAGTGGAGCTTAATTTTACCCAATTTAGTATGTCAGTGTCATTTCTGTATCTCCTTTGTTGGCCATGTATGATTGCTTTGGGTAACTAGAAGCCCAAAACTGAAGTACAAAGAACCGCTGTGACGGTGGGGGTTTCTAATGATCTTGATAGCAAAGTCCAAAAACTGAAGTACAAAGAACCGCTGCATGGTTTTGTATCTATATAGTCGCGAAGCAATAATAATTGCGCCATGATCATATTTTCAGTGTAAAAATGGTTTTCTCGGTTGCTTATGATGATTTAAAATAATTTTGAGCATGTTAGATATATTATGACATGCCTAAAATTATAATCTTTACCCTTAATCAATTTGTGCGGCATTGTGGTACTCTAGGTAAAATTCTCCTTTGTTATAATGTTCTAGCTCAGGTTCGCTACTTGCATTGTTGCAATGCCTGGCTGACGGTTGGTCATCAATGTAGATCTACTATGCAATCTCCATTCATATATTTGCAGGCTATTTCAGCATAAAAACCAGAACATTTCCATCCACTATGACAAGGTTATCTTGCTGAAGCTGAAGGCACCAGGTTTTGATGATTCTCTTTTGAAAGAAGCTTTGGTATGTCCTTATTCCCTGGCATTATTCTTGACTGTCCCAATTAGTGGTTCATGGTGTTGTTTTATCATATATCCATGGCCATTCATCCAAAAAGGCTAAGATTATCGGACTGACGTTGATCACAGAGTAATATTTAAGAACACAGGGTGACTTTGGCAGCCTTTAGGCAGTGATGTTTGCTTGAAAAGTTCATAAAAGCAAATGCAAGATTATCTAGCCCCTATAAGCGTACTGATTTTACGTTAAAAGGTATTCATCTTTTTTGCTTGCTGCGTAAAAATGCTCTATAAAAAGAATTGGCACCCATGATATCAATTATGATATAATTGTTCTGTGTTTACCTAACCTCTTCCTTATCTTTAATGTTCTTCACAATGAATTTCTAATAGATTAGGATGTTTAAAATGGGTAAAGACTTCTTATAAATGACATGCTACTGTTTTACTTTATCACAACATGATCATTCAATGTATTGTAGCTAAAAAGCTCCATGATTTGGCTGATTTGCTAATCCTGTTTCCCTTTGATGGTAGGATGTGTTGTGAAATAGATCAATTGGTCGTCGTATGATATTTGAACTGCTAAAGCTTCCAAGAAACCATGTTATATAATAGCGGTAACTAAATCATAATTGTTTAGCTGTCAAGAAATTAGAACTGCAGTACCATCGTCACTATTATGAGTCAATACCTCATTCAACTTTCCTTTGAATCTAATTAAGTTCCTTCTTTGTTAGCGACACATTAGGGATTCTTCACACATTGAACTATCACGTTCATTTCCAGTGATGTATTGTGTCTCATCGCCACTCGCAAGGTCATCATATTTTTAAGCTCGGGGTACCTTTTCTGTGTTCGACAATAAACTGTCATATATGTGTATCTTGAGCTTTATCCTTTTTTTCCTTCTTCAAACTGATTCGTGGATGTTTTGTGGACTGTTGATGCTAAGGAGACCAACTATCTCTTGCCTGCATGTTAGAGATATCTAATTGGTAAATATGTCCCCTTTAGGTCAGCCTTGTTTTTGCGAAGTAGTGAGATGTCGCTACTTAGCTGTTTGCATTCCACGATCAATGTAATACTTTCTCCGTTCAGAAATATAAGACATTTTAGCTTTGTGAATCGAATGTATCTAGATGTATTTTGGTGTAGAGGTTCGAAGTGAACCTATACTATAAAGACGTCTAGATACATTCATTTAACAAAGCTAAAATGTCTTATGTTTCTGAATGGAGAGAGTATATGCTATTGTTTGGTCAGATATCTAAATATGTCTCATTGTATTAGGTGAACTTTGAGTCTACCTATTTTGCTCTTGGTGCACACCATTGAATATATATTCTGTAGTAAATTAATCACGCGCACGTAGTAGTTCCTGTGTGGATATGATCTACATATCTCCTGCCCACACCCGTCTTCCGCATCTTAAGAAGTTTCTTGAAAATAACCTGATTGTTCTAATTGGCATGCAACCAAGGTACTGAGTTTGTGACGCCTTCGGATTTTAGTCAAAAATCGAGGTTTAATACTTCACCGTTGTAAGCCAAGATTTTTTCCCAAATCATAATACTGATATTTTATTTACTCTTGGATTGCATCGAGCCAGCGAATAATCCTATGACCTGTCAAGTTGGGTAATCATCCATCAACCTTCTACTGAAAGCGCATTATATATTTTTAGAAATTCTCGCATGTGTCGTGCACAAAAACCTATTGAATTATGTATAATTTGAAAACAAGTGACCATACTTTGCTATGCAACACATTTACATGTTTAACATTTTTTGATTGTCTGGTTATGGATACAAATCTATTCCAAACAACATGTTCTTACCATACTTTGCTTCTTGTGATGGTCCACAAATGGATAGGTTCCATTGGGAACAAATTATTCTCATATTCTTTGTATTGACTTTTGGACTAAACCTTGTTGTTGAAGTTAGATGCATATATATATGCGAGCCTATGCTATGCGCATAGTTATTTTATTGCCATGTCCCCTACATCACCAGTTACTGGGTTAGTGTTGGTGAATTCCTGTTACTTTGCTCTATTTGGTTCAAGCAGAAATTATCAAGGCTATTTCAGCCAATTTCAGGCATTTGAAGAAACATGCTATGAATAATTAAACTGTCTTAGGCTGTCAGGTAGGCCTTGAGAAATTATATCTGTGATCGAGTGTCAAATTTGCTAGCACCGTACACATGCAAGCCTATTATTGCCATTGCTAAGCCTACTGTGTTGTCTGTATTAAGAATACGTATCTACTTTAAATCCTGTATCTAAACTCTACATTTGCCTCATGTACTGTGTCCGGTTCTGCATGTACAATGTTCAGCCAAAAAACTTACTCCCTTCGTCATAAATTAACTGACTTCACTTTGTCTATATACACATGTATTTAAGTACTAAAACATGTCTAGATATGTGCACATTTAGACAAAGTGAAACCAGTTATTTTAGGACGGAGGGAGTAGATGATTTAAGCTCCATAATTCACCCATAAAATCTATATCATCTGATCTAATCATAGGCAGCAAGAAAAAACAAGTAAAAAAATTCAAACAAATCTAAAACATTTACCGTGGACAAATGCAACGCACCAGCCATGCTATGAAAAAATATCATGCAGACGGCGAGGCGAAGCTCGCGTGTCTGTCTAGTATTAATTATTTCTTTCCCAAACATGCATATACACGCTGTAGGGTCCAAGCATGTGCATGGAGATTACGGTGGAATGTGTATTTTTTGTGATCCATGTGTCTTTCATAATTATTTGAGAACATAATTATTTTTTGAAAATGGACGCTTTACTATTTATCTCTATTACTATATATATTACGGCCTGGACCCACTGGATGATGAAAATATGTAGGAGGATAATCCTTTAAGAAACTAAAGGAAGATTTCCAAGGTCCTTGATATGGGGAACCACACGAAAACATTTTACCTTGTGTATCATTTTTTGGCAAACTTACACTCACGTTAGAATAGAGCATTAAGAAGGCACAACTGCCCTATGGCATGTGAGGTTTGACCAACAAAGTTGCTCAAAAGTCAAAAGACTACATCACGCAGCAGGGGAACACGTTCATCGTGCATGCATGTGTCACGATTGACGAGAAAATACCCAAGTCGTCGTCGCCATTGGCGAACTGCCTCCAAATGAACTAAGCTTGGAAAAGAGCAGGCATGACCACCGGCAGCTTTGGTTCTTTTAAGTCTCCCCACATCATGAAAACATAACCAAAGCACGAAGCTTTTGGTTGACGACCGAGACCCCTGAAGGGCGGATAGCAAGAGCGTAGTACAGTCTAATGAAACATTTTTCAGATGCTTTTTACATATAAAAGCAAGCATGCATATATGGCTCTTTAATCGGAACCAAGACTTCTCACGCCTTTGTATATGTTCCTTTATAAGTATACTACTCCCTCCGACCCATATTAGTTGACGTCAATTTGGATGTAGAATATGGGTCGGAGGGAGTACCTTAAAGGGTGAGTGTGAGTTCTTCTCTTTCCGTGCCTTGATTGCTTTATTTGCTAGGCCAGCGGCAAAAGTCTGTTGAGCTTGTGGAGGGAGAAAGGTGAAAGCTTTACAAACATCACGTGCATACACCATCGCACGCTGTTAGTTAGTTTACTGAGAACATAGATGCAGTGCAGTTTCCTGTGTTCACATCACGTGTATATTCGTATTGCTTTGCATCACCAACCAACCGAAGTCGAATTTTCAGCGAAACGACATGGACGACAGTATGTACGTAATTCACTGCATGCACTAGACTCAGTGATTGACACCACTTACAAACACGCTGCTTCCGGAAAAGCCATGTGTAAGGACTACGTTGCTACAATTAACTCCCGTAGCGCTTTATTAGTTATTTCCTTCTCAAAGCATGCATACACTTGTACTAGTATTTTGGTCTCACCCTGTAACACCCCAGGTTCTATCATCAATAGTAGAAAAGCCTTCTGTCCGGAGATTTAGTTCCGGTTGTGCTTGCTGTAATCTAGACGATCTGGTTATGTAGAAATTGTTGGACCATGTTCTTTCACATGGAGGTGTGTTGGCAGCCCAACATAAGTCCGTAAAAGTCCAACACGTTTCAACTGTTGATCGACGTTCGTATCTAATGGCTGAGATGCTCCTTGGGAAAGGAGCAGAAAAGAAAACCTTAGCCACACCCTTGGTGGATGTGTGTTAAACACGCTGTGTGTGAGACATGCTGTGAGAGTGTGAGCTGAGCAAAAGAGAAGGTGAGAGAACACACAAGAAAAACACAACCTGATGAGAAGAGAGGAAGAAGAAGGAGAGGTGATGTCTGTCCAGATTTCTGAGATCTGACCGGTCTGTCTTTAAGCTGGTGTTTGGAGGATCAAACGTGCTTGGATTGGCTCCAAACTTGGTGAGCTTGTTCCTTGCTTTGATTAATTTGATATGGTTTGCTGGTTTGAGATTTGGGTCAGTGTAGCATCAGATTTGGAAGCGGTTTAGTCAGTTTGGACTGCTGCAGTTTGAGCACAGAACAGTTTTGATAGACAAACAGTTTAGGCAGGCAAATGGTGTCCGATTGGCACGTATATTGGGTACTTGTATGTAAGATTTTCTACCAAGTTTGGTGTTGATTGGGTCTGTGGTTTAAGAGCAGTTTGCTAATTACCGAAGAGGACAGAAACTGAGATACTCTGCTTTGTTGTATTCTTTCTCTCAAGTGGTTGCTATTGTTGTTGTTGCCAGTTGGCAACGTGTTGAGTGTGTTGTACATCTCTAGATGTTCTAGAGAAGAATCTGTACCTAGGTTGCTCATAGTGAAGCTTACGTGGACCGGTTGGTCCGCACCCGTGGTTTTTTCCTGCTCACCTTGAGAAGGTTTTTTCATGTAAATCCTTATGTCACCTGTGCATGTGCTCATTATTTTATTTCCGCTGCATATCTGTTGATTGAATCTATCCCCGGGGTTCACCGCAAGCAGCGGGGGGTTCTGCTTCCTCCCCTAACAAAGTGGTATCAGAGCTGAGGTTCAGTTTGTAGTCAGTTTTAGAGCAAGGTTTGTTTTGGGCAGAGTGCATTTGCTTGTGGTGAAGGATGGAAGTGAATACCAACATAATGATTTCTTTGAATGGTACAAATTATCAAGCATGGAAGAGCAAGATGAAGGACTTGTTATATGTGAAGGATTACTGAAAGCCGATGTTCTCCACTGAGATGCCTAGTGATATGCAAGAAGATCATTGGGAGGTACTTCATCTCCAAGCTTGTGGGTTCATCCGACAATGGATGGATGATAATGTTTTGAACCATATCATTGATGAGTCACATGCACGTACCTTATGGAAGATATTAGATGAGTTGTATGCCCACAAAGAAGGTACTAACAAGATGTTCTTGATCAAGAAATTGATGCGTTTGAGGTACAAGGAGGGCACTCCAATTATAGATCATGTGAATGAATTTCAGGGCATTATAAATCAGCTATCTTCAATGGGAATCACATTTGAAGATGAATTTAGAGCCTTGCTGCTACTTGGATCATTACCGGACACTTGGGAGACCTTTAAGGTCATCATGCACAATTTAGCACCTAATTAAGTAGTCACTTGAAACCTTGTGAAGACCAAGGTACTAAATAGAGTCCATAAAAATTGTTGATAAGGACGGTTCTTCCTCGCATTCTGAAATGTTAGTGACTGAATCACGAAGAGAAGTAAGAGCAAAGGTCCGAGTAAGGGAGGAGAAATAAGTAGAAGAAAATCAAGAGGCAAAGACAAGTATACTGGTACTATATGTCATCACTTCCATGAGAAGGGACACATCAAGTGGCATTGTGAACAATGGAAGAAAGACAAAAAGAAAAGGAAGAAAGTTTAGAAACAGACTGACAGTGATAGTGACAGCGAGGAAGGATGGATTGCTGCGGTTGAGGAGATCATATTTCTCATGCATGAAGAACATGATGGTAGCAGTGTTTCCACCAATGAGGAGAGGATCACTATAGTTTCTGATGACACCACCGGCCTTGCAGATGGTGATGAGTTGACTTGGATTCCGGACAGCGGTGCTACCATACATGCTACATCTTGCAGAGAGCTCTTCACCAACTACACAGCAGGTGATTTTGGTGTTGTGAAGATGGAAAATAATGATAGACCATTGGAAGAGGAGATGTGCACTTGGAGACTGAAAATGGTATGACACTAGTCCTCAAGTCGGTGAGGCATGTTGATGCCCTTCGTCTCAATATTATCTCGGTTGGATTGCTTGATGGAGATGGGTACTTGAGCAGATTTGGAAATGCATAGTACAAACTCACCAAAGGGAACCTGATTGTTGCAAAAGGTAACATGGTTTCAGTTTTGTATCATGTTCATGCTAAGCTTTCTGCTGTTTATGTCAATGCATTGCAGAAATAGGATGTGTGTGCATTATTGCACAAGAGACTTGGGCACATGAGTGAGAAGGGTATGACGGTGCTAGTGAAGAAAAAACTGTTGAAAGGTGTGAAAGGTGTTAACATCAAGAAATGTTCAGATTGTCTAGCGGGGAAGAAATACAGAGTTGCATTCAAAAGTCAACCTCCTCACAAGAAGCCTAGGGTGCTGGACTTGATACATTCCGATGTTTACAAAATGTCGGTGAGTTCAATGGGTCGAGCAAAGTACTTTGTCACATTTATTGATAAGTTTTCTAGGAAGGTTTGGGTCTATGTTTTGAAGAACAAAGATCAAGTACTAAGTGTATTCAAGCAATTCCATGTCTCTGTTGAGAGAGAAACTGAGAAGAAGATCAAGTGCATTCGCACTGATAATGGGGGAGATTATATTGGCCCATTTGATTCCTATTGCAAGGAGTACGGAATTAGGCACCAATTTACTCCTCCGAAGACACCACAGCTGAATGGTCTTGCTGAGAGGATGAACATGACAATTGTTGAGAGAGTTAGGTTCTGGCTATCGAGTGCAAAGCTGCCTAAACATTATTGGGGTGAGGCTTTGTCGACTGCAGTTTATCTTATTAATCTCTCACCAAGTTATCCATTGCAAGGAGATGTTCCAAACATGGTCTTTTATGACAAGGACGTCTTGTATGAGCACCTGAAGGTTTTTGGGTGCAAGGCCTTTGTTCATATCCCTCAAGATGAAAGGTCAAAGCTTGATTCAAAGACACGACAGTGCATATTTCTTGGCTATGGAGGTGATCAGTTCGACTATAAGTTGTATGATCCAATAGCAAGAAAGGTTGTGAAAAGCCATGATGTTGTGTTTGTTGAAGACCAAAAAATTGAGGATATTGTGAAGACAAAGGTGCAGGTTCCAGAGCAAGTTCCGGTATATGTTTCTCCTCGAAATCAGTAGCAAGACAGATATGATTCTGACCTAGTTCCTGCAGATTCAGCTCAACAAGAAGCTGAAAATGATGATGCAGAAGATGTGTAAGATGATGCACATAGTGGTACAGGTGAGTATGCTCCCTAGCAGCAAGAGTATGATGCTGAAGAAGACAATCATGATCAGCTAAGGTTGTGTTCCTTCCACTAGGTATGACTCAAACCAATATGTGGTGTTATTGTCTGATGATTCAGAACATGAGTGCTTTCAAGAGACAATGAAATATGGGAATAAGAAGGAGTGGAATAACGCTATGCAAGAAGATATGGATTCCTTGCATAAGAATCATACTTATGAGCTGGTGAAGTTGCCCAAGGGCAAGAAAGTTCTGAAGAACAAGTGGGTCTACAAAAGCAAGCAAGAAGAGCACGTCACATCCAAGGTACAAGGCCAGGCTAGTTGTAAAAGGATTCATCCAGAGAAAAGGTATTGACTTTGATAAAATATTTTCTCCGGTGGTGAAGATGACATCAATCCGGATGATCCTATGCATGGCAGCAAGTCTCAACTTGGATTTTGAGAAAATGGATGTGAAGACAACTTTCCTTCATGGATAGTTGGAGGAAGAAATCTACATGGAGCAGCCCGAGGGGTTTCTTGTTAAAGGCAAAGAAGACTATGTGTGCAAATTGAAGAAAAGTCTCTATGGCCTAAAACAAGCACCGAGAAAATGGTACATGTGGTTTGAATCTGTCATGGGGGATCAAGGCTACAAGAGGTGTAGCTCAGACCATTTTGTGTTTATTTAGAGGTTCTCAGGTGATGATTTTATCATATTGTTGCTCTATGTTGATGATATCTTGATTGTTGGCAAGAATGTCTCTAGGATTTCTAGGCTAAAAAATGAGTTGAGAAAAAGTTTTGCCATGAAAGACTTGGGTCCAGCAAAGTGTATTCTTGGCATGAGAATTTGAGAGAGACAGAAAATCCAACAAGTTGTACTTGTCTCAAGAGAAATATATTGAGAAGGTACTTCACAAGTTCAAGATGGACAAGGCAAGGGAAGTAAGCTGTCCACTCGCATCTCATTTCAAGTTGAGTAAAAAAGCAATGTCCCTCCACTGAAGAGATGGAAAAATAAATGCGAAAAGTTCCTTATGATTCACCTGTTGGGAGTTTGATGTATGCTATGGTGTCCACACGGCCTGACATTGCTCAAGCTTTTAGTACTGTGAGCATATTCATGTCCAATCCAGAAATACCACATTTGGAAGCCGTGAAGTGGATTTTATGGTATCTCTGGGAAGCACTAAAATGAAGTTTTGCTTTGGTGGTAGTGAGCCCAAGCTGATTGCATATTCAAATTCAGACTTGGCTGGAGATGTTGATGGAAGGAAGTCTACTTCAGGTTATTTGATTACCCATTCAGGGAGAGCAGTGGCATGGCAAAGCAGGTTGCAAAAGTGTATGGCGCTAAATACAACTGAGGCCGAGTTCATCACAGTAACTAAGGCGAGCAAGGAGCTATTGTGGCTGAAGCGATTGACTTGTGAGCTTGGTTTTGAGCAAGACAAGTATGCGCTGTTTTGTGATAACCAAAGTGCCATTCACCTGAATAAGAATGCAAGTTTTCATTCGAGGTCGAAGCATATTGATGTACGCTATCATTGTATTCGAGATATGCTGAATTCCAAGCAAATGCAAATTGAGAAGGTGCATAAAGATGACAATGGGGCTGATATGTTGACCAAGGTGGTGACAAGAGGAAAGCTCGAGGTATGCCGTCGGCTCGCCGGCATGACTGCCGGTTGGCAGTGAGACCCTCCATGATGTCGGGAGGGGGGGTTTGTTGGGCCATGTCCCTCCACATGGAGGTGTGTTAGCATCCCAACATCAGCCCATGAAAGTCCAACATGTTTCAACCGTTGATCGTGTAGGGGTTCGTAGCATGGAAAAAAAAAAATTTCTACCGCATACAAACAAACAAGCCAAGATCTATCTACTATATTGTAGCAACGAGTCGATAGAATAACTCACCCTCGAAGATTCCAAAGTGTTTAACGAGAGCGGATTCTCGTGGGTGATGTAGTCGTACTCTTCCCGATCTCAAGATCGCGTAGACGATCCTTCCGGCGCTGCGTTCCGGCAGCGCTTCCGCAGTCGGTCACACATTTGGTACTCGACGAAGACCTTCCTCTCCCTTGTTTCAGTAGGCAGCGGAGGTTGTAGCACTCTCCTCGCGATTCCGGCAGCACGACGGTGTGGTACCGGAAGTAGAGGGGAGATCTCGCAGGGCTTCGCCTTAAGCCGGAGCGAGTATGGTGGACTATGAGAGAGGCCTCGGTGATCTAGGGTTTAGACACACCAAGGGGAGAGGGCTAGGCCGGCGTCTAGGGATTGGGGCAGCCCAAGTCAGCGGCTAGGGTTTGCCCTAGGCGGCGGCGACAGCAGGAGGTGGCGGCGCCGACAGCTAGGAGCTAGGGTTGTGTGCTTGGAGGCAGCCTCGCCTCCTTATATAGGTGGAGGGGGCGCGCCAAGGGGAGGGGAGTCCCTCCCCAACTCGGCTTCCAAGGTCGGCGGTGGAGGGAGAGGGACTTCCTCCCCAAGTAGGTTTCCTACTCTCCCTCCACCAAACAAAATAGCCGTTTGACTTTTCAAATTGGCGTTTGACTTTTCAAACTAGGATTTGATTTATCCCTTTATTTTGTTCAACGATGACACCTAGTACATGATGCAACCATTCCAACTTGTTATGACACATTCATGTACCCTTCCCCTTCGGAGTGCCGGACATTCCGGAACCTTCTAGAACATTCTCGATGAAAACACCAGAACCATTCTCCAACCCCGAAACAGGACTTTCCTTATATAGGTGGAGGGGGCGCGCCAGGGGAGGGGTGTCCCTCCCCAACTCGGTTTCCCAAGTGGGCTGGCGGTGGAGGGGAGGAACTCCTCCCCAAGTAGCTTTCGTACTTCCCCTCCACCTTCCAAAATAGCCGTTTGACTTTTCAAATTGGTGTTTGACTTTTCAAACTAGGATTTGATTAAACCCTTTATTTTGTTCAGCGATGACACCTAGTACATGATACAATCATTCCAACTTGATATGCCACATTCATGTACCCTTCCCCTCCGGAGTGCCAGACATTCCAGAACCTTCTAGAACATTCCCGATGAAAACACCGGAACCATTCTCCAACCCCGAATTAGGACTTTCCTTATATGAATCTTATTCTCCGGACCATTCCGGATCTCCTCGTGATATCCCTGATCCCATCCGAGACTCCGAACAACATTCGGTCTCTTACTCATCATTCCATAACTACTCAACAACGTCGAATCCTTAAGTGTGTCTCCCTATGGTTCGTGATTTATGCGGACATGATCGAGACACTTCTCCGAACAGTAACCAATAGAGGAATCTGGAAATTCATATGGCTCCCACATATTTATACGATTACTTTGCGATCGAATGAACCATTTACATACGATACCAATTTCCCCTTGTCTCATGATAGTTTACTTATCCGAGGTTATGATCGTCGGTATCTCTGCATACCTAGTTCAACCTCGTTACTGATAAGTACTCTTTTCTCGTTCCCGTGATATGTGATCCCTTGTGAGCCAGTCACATGCTTGTAAGCCATTTGGATGACATTCCACCGAGAGGGCCCAGAGTATATCTATCTGTCATATGGATGGACAAATCCCACTCTTGATCCATGTGTCTCAACCAATACTTTCCTAACACTCAATGCCACCTTTATAGCCACCCAGTTACGGTGTGGTGTTTGATGTCATCAAAGCATCCTTCTGGTGATGGTGATATGCATGATCTCATGGTCGAAGGAATTTGGTTACTATGTATCAGAAAGCATATAGCAATTGAACTATTAAAATGACTTGATCTTTATGCTACGCTTATCTATAGGAGTATGTCCATCATATCATTCTCCTAACGATATGATCTTGTTGTTAACAACATCTCAATGTTCATGATAGGGAAACCACAATCATTTATTAACCAACAAGCTAGTATTATAAAGAGGCTTTACTAGGGACTCTAATTTAGTTTACAAATCACACAAGTATTAATGTTTCCTTGTTAATACTATTATAGTATGAATGTAAACATTTATCATAAACACAAAGATATAATAATAACTATATTTATTATTGCCTCTAGGACATATCTCCAACAGTCTCCCACTTGCACTAGAGTCAACTATTCTAGATTACATGGTAATATACCGAACACCCATGGCAGTTTGGTGCTGGTCATGTTTTGCACTCGGGAGGGGTTTAGTCAACGGATCCGCCACATTCAGATATGTGTGTACTTTGCAAATCTTTATGTCATCATCTTGGACATGTTCTCGAATAGCGTGAAAACGTAACTTGATGTGCTTCAGCTTCTTGTGTGACCTTGGTTCTTGCGCATTGGCTATGGCACCCATGTTATCACAATAGATAGACATTGGGTCCAGCGCACTTGTGACCACACCAAGCTCTGTAATGAACTCCTTCATCCATATTGCTTCTTGTGAAGCCTCCGAAGCAGCCATGTATTCCGATTCAGTTGAAGATCTCGCCACAACGCTTTGCTTTGGACTCCTCCAGCTAACTGCTGCACCATTCAAAGTAAATACGTATCCAGATTAAGATTTAGAATCATCCTGATCGGTGTTCCAACTAGCATCGGTGTAACCATTAACAACGAGCTGTTCATCACCTCCATAAGGAAGAACCATATCCTTAGTTCTTCTCAAGTACTTAAGGATGTTTTTGACCGCTGTCCAATGATCCACACCTGGATCACTTTGATATCTGCTAGTTAAACTAACAACATATGCAATGTCGGGTCTAGTACATAGCATGGCATACATTAGAGATCCTATGGCTGAGGCATAGGGAGTCTTACTCATCCTTTCTCTATCTTTTGCCGTTGTTGGACTTTGAGTTTTACTCAAGGTCGTATTGGGCAACATGGGCAAGAACCCTTTCTTGCTATCTTCCATTCCAAACCTCTTTAGAACTTTGTCCAAATATGTACTTTGTGACAATGATATTAGGCGTCTCGATCTATCTCTATAAATCTTTATGCCTAATATGTAAGCTGCTTTGCCAAGATCTTTCATTGAAAAACTATTATTCAAATATTCCTTGACACTATTAAGAAGGTCTACATCATTCCCAATCAACAATATGTCATCTACATATAGTATTAAGAATGCTACAGAGTGTAGGGTTTCGTAGCATGGAAAACAAAAAATTTCTACCGCATACAAACAAACAAGCCAAGATCTATCTACTAGATTGTAGCAACGAGTCGATGGAATAACTCACCCTCGAAGATTACAAAGTGTTTAACGAGAGCGGATTCTCGTGGGTGATGTAGTCGTACTCTTCCTGATCTCAAGATCGCGTAGACGATCCTTCCGGCGCTGCGTTCCGGCAGCGCTCCCGCAGTCGGTCACACGTTTGGTACTCGACAAAGACCTTCCTCTCCCTTGTTCCAGCAGGTATCGGAGGTTGTAGCACTCTCCTCGCGATTCCGGCAGCACAACGGCGTGGTACCAGAAGTAGAGGGGAGATCTCGCAGGGCTTCGCCTTAAGCCGAAGCGAGTATGGTGGACTATGAGAGAGCTCCTCGGCGATCTAGGGTTTGGACGCACCAAGGAGGGGGCAAGGCTGGTGGCTAGGGTTTGACCTAGGCGGCGGCGAGATGCCCTAGGCCGGCGGCGGCTAGGAGCTAGGGTTTTGGGTGGAGGTGTTATGTGCTGGGAGGGGCAGCCCTGCCCCTCCTTATATAGGTGGAGGGGGCGCTCCAGGGGAGGGGAGTCCCTCCCAAACTCGGTTTCCCAAGTGGGCCGGCGGTGGAGGGGAGGAACTCCTTCCCAAGTAGGTTTCCTACTTCCCCTCCACCTTCCAAAATAGCCGTTTGACTTTTCAAATTGGCGTTTGACTTTTCAAACTAGGATTTGATTAAACCCTTTATTTTGTTCAGCGATGACACCTAGTAAATGATGCAATCATTCCAACTTGATATGACACATTCATGTACCCTTCCCCTCCGGAGTGCCGGACATTCCAGAACCTTCTAGAACATTCCCGATGAAAACACCGGAACCATTCTCCAACCCCGAAATAGGACTTTCCTTATATGAATCTTATTCTTCGGACCATTCCAGATCTCCTCGTGATATCCCTAATCCCATCCGATACTCCGAACAACATTCGGTCTCTTACTCATCATTCCATATCTACTCAAACAACGTCGAATCCTTAAGTGTGTCTCCCTACGGTTCGTGATTTATGCGGACATGATCGAGACACTTCTCCAAACAATAACCAATAGAGGAATCTAGAAATTCATATGGCTCCCACATATTTCTACGATTACTTTGCGATCGAATGAACCATTTACATACGATACCAATTTCCCCTTGTCTCATGATAGTTTACTTATCCGAGGTTATGATCGTCGGTATCTCTGCATACCTAGTTCAACCTCGTTACTGATAAGTACTCTTTTCTCGTTCCCGTGATATGTGATCCCTTGTGAGCCAGTCACATGTTCGCAAGCTAATTGGATGACATTCCACCGAGAGGGCCCAGAGTATATCTATCCGTCATATGGATGGACAAATCCCACTCTTGATCCATGTGTCTCAACCAACACTTTCTGAACACTCAATGCCACCTTTATAGCCACCCAGTTACGGTGTGGTGTTTGATGTCATCAAAGCATCCTTCCGGTGAAGGTGATATGCATGATCTTATGGTCAAAGGAATTAGGTTACTATGTATCAGAAAGCATATAGCAATTGAACTATTAAAATGACTTGATCTTTATGCTACGCTTATCTATAGGAGTATGTCCACCATATCATTCTCCTAACGATATGATCTTGTTGTTAATAACATCTCAATGTTCATGATAGGGAAACCACAATCATTTATTAACCAACAAGCTAGTATTATAAAGAGGCTTTACTAGGGACTCTACTTTAGTTTACAAATCACACAAGTATTAATGTTTCCTTGTTAATACTATTATAGCATGAATGTAAACATTTATCCTAAACACAAAGATATAATAATAACTATATTTATTATTGCCTCTAGGACATATCTCCAACAGTCTCCCACTTGCACTAGAGTCATCTAATCTAGATTACATGGTAATATACCGAATACCCATGGCAGTTTGGTGCTGGTCATGTTTTGCCCTCGGGAGAGGTTTAGTCAACTGATCCGCCACATTCAGATCTGTGTGTACTTTGCAAATCTTTATGTCCCCATCTTGTACATGTTCTCGAATAGCGTGAAAACGTAGCTTGATGTTCTTTAGCTTCTTGTGTGACCTTGGTTCTTGCGCATTGGCTATGGCACCCATGTTATCACAGTAGATAGACATTGGGTCCAGCGCACTTGGAACCACACCCAGCTCTGTAATGAACTCTTTCATCCATATCGCTTCTTGTGAAGCCTCCAAAGCAGCCATGTATTCCGATTCAGTTGAAGATCTCGCCACAACGCTTTGCTTTGCACTCCTCCAGCTAACTGCTGCACCATTCAAAGTAAATATGTATCCAGATTGTGATTTAGGATCATCCGGATCGGTGTTCCAACTAGCATCGGTGTAACCATTAACAACGAGCTGTTCATCACCTCCATAAGAAAGAACCATATCCTTAGTTCTTCTCAAGTACTTAAGGATGTTTTTGATCATTGTCAATGATCCACTCCTGGATCACTTTGATATCTGCTAGTTAAACTAACAGCATATGCAATGTCGGGTCTAGTACATAGCATGGCATACATTAGAGATCCTATGGCTGAGGCATAGGGAGTCTTACTCATCCTTTCTCTATCTTCTGCCGTTGTCGGACTTTGAGTTTTACTCAAGGTCGTATTGGGCAACATGGGCAAGAACCCTTTCTTGCTATCCTCCATTCCAAACCTCTTTAGAACTTTGTCCAAATATGTACTTTGTGACAATGATATTAGGCGTCTCGATCTATCTCGATAAATTTTTATGCCTAATATGTAAGCTGCTTCGCCAAGATCCTTCATTGAAAAACTATTATTCAAATATTCCTTGACACTATTAAGAAGGTCTACATCATTCCCAATCAACAATATGTCATCTACATATAGTATTAAGAATCCTACAGAGCTCCCACTCACTTTCTTGTAAATACAAGCTTCTCCATAAGTCTGTATAAAACCAAAACTTTTGATTACCTTATCAAAACGTTGATTCCAACTTCGGGATGCTTGCTTCAATCCATAGATGGATCGTTGAAGTTTGCATACCTTGTTAGCATCTTTAGGATTGACAAAACCTTTGGGTTGCATCATATACAACTCTTCATCAGTGTCTCCATTAAGGAATGCTGTTTTGACATCCATCTGCCATATCTCATAATCATAATATGCAGCGATTGCTAACATAATCCTCACAGACTTTAGCTTCGCTACTGGTGAGAAAGTCTCATCGTAGTCAACTCCTTGAATTTGTCGAAACCCTTTTGCGACAAGTCGAGCTTTATAGACAGTAACATTACCATCAGCATCTGTTTTCTTCTTGAAAATCCATTTGTTCTCGATAGCCTTCCGGCCATCCGGTAAGTCCACCAAAGTCCATACTTGGTTTTCGTACATGGATCGAATCTCGGATTTCATGGCTTCTTGCCATTTATTGGAATCTGGGCTCATCACCGCTTCCTCATATGTCGCAGGGTCATCGGTGTTGTCCACCAACATGACACTCATAACGGGATCATACCAATCAGGAGTGGTACCAGTTCTTGTTGACCTGCGAGGCTCTGTAGCAACTACAACCGAAGTTTCATGATCATCATCATTAGCTTCCTCTCTTATTGGTGCAGACACCACACGAACTTCTTCCGGTGCTGCGCTACTCGCAATTTCGAGAGGAGGTTCGACAACCTCGTCGAGTTCTACTTTCCTTCCAGTCACTTCTTTCGAGAGAAATTCCTTCTCTAGAAAGGATCCATTCTTAGCAACGAAGATTTTGCCTTCGGATCTATGATAGAAGGTATACCTAATAGTTTCCTTCGGGTATCCTATGAAGACGCATTTTTCCGCTTTGGGTTCAAGCTTGTCCGGCTGTAACTTCTTTACATAGGCTTCGCAACCCCAAACTTTAAGGAACGACAATTTAGGTTTCTTCCCAAACCATAATTCATATGGTGTCGTTTCAACAGATTTAGATGGTGCCCTATTTAAAGTGAATGCGGCTGTTTCTAATGCATAACCCCAAAATGATAGCGGTAAATCTGTAAGTGACATCATAGAAAGAACCATATCTAAGAGAGTTCGATTACGACGTTCGGACACACCATTACGCTGTGGTGTTCCCGGCGGTGTCAATTGTGAAAGTATTCCGCATTTCTTCAAATGCTCGCCAAACTCGTAACTTAGATATTCACCTCCACGATCAGAACGTAGAAATTTAATCTTCTTGTTACGTTGATTCTCTACTTCACTTTGAAATTCCTTAAACTTCTCGAAAGTTTCGGACTTATGTTTCATGAAATAGATATACCCATATCTACTCAAGTCATCCGTGAAGGTAAGAACATAACGATAACCACCGCGCGATGCTACACTCATTGGACCACACACATCGGTATGTATGATTTCCAATAAGTCCGTAGCTCACTCCATCATACCAGAAAATGGAGTCTTAGTCATTTTACCCATCAGACATGCTTCGCATCTTTCAAGTGATTCAAGAAGTCCATCGGAATGGAGTTTCTTCATACGCTTCACTCCAATGTGACCAAGGCAGCGATTGCCACATATAGGTCGAGTTATCGCTCGATTTCAGACGTTTAGCCTCAATGTTATTAATATGTGTATTTCCACTATCGAGATTCAATAAGAATAGACCATCTATCAAAAGTGCATGTGCATAAAACATATTACTCATATAAATCGAACAACCATTATTCTCGGACTTAAACAAGTAACCGTCTCGCAATAAACAAGATCTCGATATAATGTTCATGCTTAACGCAGGCACCAAATAACAATTATTTAAGTATAAAACTAATCCTGATGGTAGATGAAGGGGTAGCGTGCCAACCGCGATCACATCAACCTTTGATCCGTTTCCCACGCGCATCGTCACCTTGTTCTTCGCTAGCTTCCGTTTATTCTGCAACACCTGTTTCGAGTTACAAATATGAGCAGCCGAACCAGTATCAAATACCCAGGCACTACTACAAGTACTAGTGAGATACACATCAATAACATGTATATCGGATATACCTTTCTTCTTGATGTTGCCGTTCTTCAAATCCGCCAAGTACTTGGGGCAATTCCGCTTCCAGTGACCTTCTCCCTTGTAGTAAAAGCACTCAGTATCAGGCTTAGGTCCAGCCTTGGTCTTCTTCGTCGGCGCGGTAACTTTCTTACCACCCTTCTTGAAGTGTCCCTTTTGCTTAGACTTGCCTTTCTTGAATTTTGTGGTCTGATTGACCATCAACACTTGGTGCTCTTTCTTGATCTCCACTTCTGCAGATTTCAATATGGCAAAGAGTTTTGGCAACTGCTTGTTCATGTTTTGCATATTGTAGTTCATCACAAAGTTCTTGTAACTTGGTGGTAGTGATTGGAGGACACGATAAATCCCCAAAGCATTAGGAATCACTATACCCAAGCTTTGAAGTTTGTTTGCGTGCCCAGACATCTCAAGCACATGCTCCTTGGCAGACTGCCCTCTTCCATCTTGCAGTTAAAGAACTTTTTAGAAGCCTCATAGCTCTCAATTGCCGCGTGAGTCTCAAAGATCAATTTGAGATCACGGACAATATCATGTGGGTCTGAATTCTCAAACCTTTTCTGAAGCTCCGATTCTAAACCATACAAGATAACACACTGAACTGTGGAGTACTGAGTCTTCCGAGCGAGGTAAACATTCTTTACTTCATCGGTAACAGTAGTTGCAGGTGTTTCACCAAGCGGTGCATCCAGCACATAGGTCAAATTACCAGCCTCGAGGACAATCCTCAAATTGCGGAACCAATCCGCGAAGTTGCTTCCATTGTTTTTTTCAACTTTTATTTCTCTAGGAACGCATTAAAATTGATGGTAGGGGCCGCCATTGATCTACAACATATTTGCAATAGTTTAGACTAAGTTTATGACAAATTGAGTTCTAATTAATAGTTAAATTAATCTAGGTGAACTCCCACTCAAAACAATATCCCTCACATTGTATTAGTGATCACACGAACCAAATCCACCACATCAACACCGATCATCATGAGAGTTGATATAGTTTCAATGGCGAACAATCGACATGTTCATCATATCTACTATATGATTCATGCTTTACCTTTTGGTGATCCGTGTTCCGAGACCATGTCTGTACATGCTAGGCTCGTCAAGATCAAACCTTAGCTTCTGCATGAGAAAATCTGGCTTGCTCACGTTGTATACACTTGCGGAATCTAACACACCCGATCATCACGTGGTGCTTTGAAACAACAAGCTTTAGCAACGATGCTTACTAAGGATGAACACTTTAGAACTTGAAATTCATGTGCATGAGGGATCATCTTATAATGCTACCGTCGTTAACTAAGCAATACAAGATGCATAAAGGATTAACATCACATGCAATTCATAATATGTGATATGATATGGCCTTTATTCTTTGTGCTTCCGATCTCCATCTTCAAGCATGAACATGATCTCCATCATCACCGGCATTGCATCAAGGTCAATGACGGTGCTCCATGGTTGTCGTCCACCGGCTTCAACTATTACAACTACTTTGAATAGACACGTGGGTCTTAACAAAATTAAATACAACCATATGGCTCCGGCCGGTTGCCAACTTACAATAAGGAACATTGCATACATCAAATATAATCACAATCATGGCCATATCACATCACAGCACACCCCTGCAAAACAAAGTTAGACGCCTCTACTTTCTTTGCATGTTTTACGTGGTTTGGGGATTTCAATAAGTGTCATTCTAACTTACTAACAAGAACCACAACATTGATACTAGTATTGTCAATTACCCGTTGTAAATTGAATCTTAACTATGCTGGGAGAAACAGGCACCCGTAAAGCCACTTATGCAATACAAGTTGCATGTCAAGCGTGGAGCAAGTCTCATGAACGATGTCATGTAAGGTTAGCCCGGACCGCTTCATCCCAACATCCCGCAAGATGCAAAGTACACAAGAAGCAATCGACAATAAAAGCATCAACGCCCACAATGACCATTGTGTTCTACTCGTGCAACAGATCTACATATAGACACGACTGATACCCTTTGTAGGGTTTCGTAGCATGGAAAACAAAAATTTTCTACCGCATACAAACAAACAAGCCAAGATCTATCTACTAGATTGTAGCAACGAGTCGATGGAATAACTCACCCTCGAAGATTCCAAAGTGTTTAACGAGAGCGGATTCTCGTGGGTGATGTAGTCGTACTCTTCCCGATCTCAAGATCGCGTAGACCATCCTTCCGGTGCTGCGTTAAGGCGCTCCATGATCGGTCACACGTTAAATTTCGGCGAAGACCTTCCTCTCCCTTGTTCCAGCAGGCAGCGGAGGTTGTAGCACTCTCCTCGCGATTCCGGCAACAAAACGGCGTAGTACCAGAAGTAGAGGGGAGATCTCGCAGGGCTTCGCCTTAAGCCGGAGCGAGTATGGTGGACTATGAGAGAGCTCCTCGGAGATCTAGGGTTTGGACACACCAAGGAGGAGGCAAGGCCGGCGGCTAGGGTTTGACCTAGGCGGCGGCGGCTATGGAGGGCGGCGCGGCTAGGAGCTAGGGTTTTGGGTGGAGGTGTTGTGTGCTGGGACGGGCAGCCCTGACCCTCCTTATATAGGTGGAGGGGGCGCACCAGGGGAGGGGAGTCCCGACCCAACTCGGTTTCCCAAGTGGGCTGGCGGTGGAGGGGAGGAACTCCTCCCCAAGTAGGTTTCGTACTTCCCCTCCACCTTCCAAAATAGCCGTTTGACTTTTCCAATTGGTGTTTGACTTTTCAAACTAGGATTTGATTAAACCCTTTATTTTGTTCAGCGATGACACCTAGTACATGATGCAATCATTCCAACTTGATATGACACATTCATGTACCCTTCCCTCCGGAGTGCCGGACATTCCGGAACCTTCTAGAACATTCCCGATGAAAATACCGGAACCATTCTCCAACCCCGAAATAGGACTTTCCTTATATGAATCTTATTCTCCGGACCATTCCGGATCTCCTCGTGATATACCTGATTCCATCCGAGACTCCGAACAACATTCGGTCTCTTACTCATCATTCCATAACTACTCAACAACGTCGAATCCTTAAGTGTGTCTACCTACGGTTCGTGATTTATGCGGACATGATCGAGACACTTCTCCGAACAATAACCAATAGAGGAATCTGGAAATTCATATGGCTCCCACATATTTATACGATTAATTTGCGATCGAATGAACCATTTACATACGATACCAATTTCCCTTTGTCTCACGATAGTTTACTTATCCGAGGTTATGATCGTCGGTATCTCTACATACCTAGTTCAACCTCGTTACTGATAAGTACTCTTTTCTCGTTCCCGTGATATGTGATCCCTTGTGATCCAGTCACATGCTTGCAAGCTAATTGGATGACATTCCACCGAGAGGGCCCAGAGTATATCTATCCGTCATATGGATGGACAAATCCCACTCTTGATCCATGTGTCTCAACCAACACTTTCTGAACACTCAATGCCACCTTTATAGCCACCCAATTACGGTGTGGTGTTTGATGTCATCAAAGCATCCTTCCGGTGAAGGTGATATGCATGATATCATGGTCGAAGGAATTAGGTTACTATGTATCAGAAAACATATAGCAATTGAACTATTAAAATGACTTGATCTTTATGCTACGCTTATCTATAGGAGTATGTCCACCATATCATTCTCCTAACGATATGATCTTGTTGTTAATAACATCTCAATGTTCATGATAGGGAAACCACAATCATTTATTAACCAACAAGCTAGTACTATAAAGAGGCTTTACTAGGGACTCTACTTTAGTTTACAAATCACACAAGTATTAATGTTTCCTTGTTAATACTATTATAGCATGAATGTAAACATTTATCATAAACACAAAGATATAATAATAACTATATTTATTATTGCCTCTAGGGCATATCTCCAACACAGATCTCCCACTCACTTTCTTGTAAATACAAGCTTCTCCATAAGTTTGTATAAAACCAAAACTTTTGATCACCTTATCAAAACGTTGATTCCAACTTCGGGATGCTTGCTTCAATCCATATATGGACCGTTGAAGTTTGCATACCTTGTTAGCATCTTTAGGATCGGCAAAACCTTTGGGTTGCATCATATACAACTCTTCATCAATGTCTCCATTGAGGAATGCTGTTTTGACATCCATCTGCCATATCTCATAATCATAATATGCAGCGATTGCTAACATAATCCTCACAGACTTTAGCTTCGCTACTGGTGAAAAAGTCTCATCATAGTCAACTCCTTGAATTTGTCGAAACCCTTTTGTGACAAGTCGAGCTTTATAGACAATAACATTACCATCAGCATCTGTTTTCTTCTTGAAAATCCATTTTTTCTCGACAGCCTTCCGGCCATCCGGTAAGTCCACCAAAGTCCATACTTGGTTTTCGTACATGGATCCAATCTCGGATTTCATGGCTTCTTGACATTTATTGGAATCTGGGCTCATCATCGCTTCCTCATATGTTGCAGGGTCATCGGTGTTCTCCACCAACATGACACTCATAACAGGATCATACCAATCAGGAGTGGTACGAGTTCTTGTTGACCTGCGAGGTTCTGTAGCAACTACAACCGAAGTTTCATGATCATCATCATTAGCTTCCTCTCTTACTGGTGCAGGCACCACAGGAACTTCTTCGGTCTTTGCACTACTTTAAGTTCGAGAGAAGGTTCGACAACCTCGTCGAGTTCTACTTTCCTTCCAGTCACTTATTTCGAGAGAAATTCCTTCTCTAGAAAGGATCCATTCTTGGCAGCGAAGATTTTGCCTTCGGATCTATGATAGAAGGTATACCCAATAGTTTCCTTTGGGTATCCTATGAAGACGCATTTTTCCACTTTGGGTTCAAGCTTGTCATTTGTAACTTCTTTACATAGGCTTCGCAACCCCAAACTTTAAGGAACGACAATTTAGGTTTCTTCCCAAACCATAATTCATACGGTGTCATTTCAACGGATTTAGATGGTGCCCTATTTAAAGTGAATGTGGCTGTTTCTAATGCATAACCCCAAAATGGTAGCGGTAAATCTGTAAGTGACATCATAGAACGAACCATATCTAAGAGAGTTCGATTACGACGTTCGGACACACCATTACGCTGTGGTGTTCCTGGCGGTTTCAATTGTGAAAGTATGCCGCATTTCTTCAAATTCTCGCCAAACTCGTAACTTAGATATTCACCTCCACGATCAGAACGTAGAAATTTAATCTTCTTGTTACGTTGATTCCCAACCTCACTTTGAAATTCCTTAAACTTCTCGAAAGTTTCGGACTTATGTTTCATGAAATAGATATACCCATATCTACTCAAGTCATCCGTTAAGGTAAGAACATAACGATAACCACCGCGCGATGCTACACCCATTGGACCACACACATCGGTATGTATGATTTCCAATAAGTCCGTAGCTCGCTCCATCATACCAGAAAATGGAGTCTTAGTCGTTTTACCCATCAGACATGCTTCGCATCTTTCAAGTGATTCGAAATCAAGTGATTCAAGAAGTCCATCGGAATGGAGTTTCTTCATACGCTTCACTCCAATGTGACCAAGCCGACAGTGCCACATATAGGTCGAGTTATCGCTCGATTTCAAACGTTTAGCTTCAATATTATTAATATGTGTATTTCCACTATAGAGATTCAACAAGAATAGACCATCTATCAAAGGTGCATGTGCATAAAACACATTACTCATATAAATCGAACAACCATTATTCTCGGACTTAAACAAGTAACCGTCTCGCAATAAACAAGATCCCGATATAATGTTCATGCTTAACGCAGGCACCAAATAATAATTATTTAAGTATAAAACTAATCCCGATGGTAGATGAAGAGGTAGCGTGTCGACCGCGATCACATCAACCTTTGATCCGTTTCCCACGCGCATCGTCACCTCGTTCTTCGCTAGCTTCCGTTTATTCTGCAGCACCTGTTTCAAGTTACAAATATGAGCAACCGAACCAGTATGAAATACCCAGGTACTACTACGAGTACTAGTGAGATACACATCAATAACATGTATATCGGATATACCTTTCTTCTTGATGTTGCCGTTCTTCAAATCCGCCAAGTACTTTGGGCAATTCCACTTCCAGTGACCTTCTCCCTTGCAGTAAAAGCACTCATATCGGGCTTGGGTCCTGCCTTGTTCTTCTTCGTTGGTGCGGTAACTTTCTTACCACCCTTCTTGAAGTGTCCCTTTTGCTTAGACTTGCCTTTCTTGAATTTGATGGTCTTATTGACCATCAACACTTGGTGCTCTTTCTTGATCTCCACTTCTGCAGATTTTAACATGGAGAAGAGTTCTGGCAAATGCTTGTTCATGCTTTGCATATTGTAGTTCATCACAAAGTTCTTGTAACTTGGTGGTAGTGATTGGAGGACACGGCAAATCCCCAAAGCATTAGGAATCACTATACCCAAGCTTTGAAGTTTGTTTGCGTGCCCAGACATCTTAAGCACATGCTCACTGACGGAGCTGCCCTCTTCCATCTTGCAGTTAAAGAACTTTTGAAGCCTCATAGCTCTCAACTGCGTGAGTCTCAAAAATCAATTTGAGTTCACGGACAATATCATGGGTCTGAATTCTCAAACCTTTTGAGCTCGATTCCAAACCATACAAGATAGCACCTAACTGTGGAGTACTGATTTCTTCCGGCGAGGTAAGCGTTCTTTACTTCATCGGTAGCATCAATTGCGGGGGTCACCAATGGTGCATCCAGCACATAGGTCAAATTACCAGCATTGAGGATAATCCTCAAATTGCGGAACCAATCCAGAAGTTGCTTCCATTGTTTTTCAACTTTTCTTTCTCTAGAACGCATTAAAATTGATGGTAGGGGCATGATTGATCTACAACATATTTGCAATAGTTTAGACTAAGTTTATGACAAATTGAGTTCTAATTAATAGTTAAATTAATCTAGGTGAACTCCCACTCAAAACAATATCCCTCACATTGTTTTAGTGATCACACGAACCAAATCCACCACATCAACACCGATCATCACGAGAGTTGATGTAGCTTCAATGGCGAACAATCGACATGTTCATCATATCTACTATATGATTCATGCTTTACCTTTTGGTGATCCGTGTTCCGAGACCATGTCTGTACATGCTAGGCTCGTCAAGATCAAACCTTAGCTTCCGCATGAGCAAATCTCGCTTGCTCACGTTGTACACACTTGCAGAATCTAACACACCCTATCATCACGTGGTGCTTCGAAACAACAAGCTTTAGCAACGGTGCTTACTAAGGATGAACACTTAAGAACTTGAAATTTATGTGCATGAGGGATCATCTTATAATGCTACCATCGTTAACTAAGCAATACAAGATGCATAAAGGATTAACATCACATGCAATTCATAATATGTGATATGATATGGCCTTTCTTCTTTGTGCTTCCGATCTCCATCTTCAAGCACGAACATGATCTCCATCATCACCGGCATTGCATCAAGGTCAATGACGCTGCTCCATGGTTGTCGTACACCAGCTTCAACTATTACAACTACTTTGAATAGACACGCGGGTCTTAACAGAAATTAAAGACAACCATATGGCTCCTGCCGGTTGCCAACTTACAATAAGGAGCATTGCATACATCAAATATAATCACAATCATGGCCATATCACATCACAGCACACCCCTGCAAAACAAAGTTAGACGCCTCTAATTTCTTTGCATGTTTTACGTGGTTTGGGGCTTTAAATAAGTGTCGATGTAACTTACGAACAAGAACCACAATGTTGATGTTTGAACTATCAAGTGCCTGTTGTAAATTGGATCTATACTATAATGGGAGAGACAGACACCCGCAAAGCCACTTATGCAATACAAGTTGCATGTTGAGTGTGGAGCAAGTCTCATGAACGATGTCATGTAAGGTTAGCCCGAGCCGCTTCATCCCATCATACCGCAAGATGCCAAGTACACAAGAAGCAATTGATAATAAAAGCACCACCGCCCACAATGACCATTGTGTTCTACTCGTGCAACAGATCTACATATAGACACGGCTCTGATACCACTGTAGGGGTTCGTAGCATGGAAAACAAAAAATTTCTACCGCATACAAACAAACAAGCCAAGATCTATCTACTAGATTGTAGCAACGAGTCGATAGAATAACTCACCCTCGAAGAATCCAAAGTGTTTAACGAGAGCGGATTCTCGTGGGTGATGTAGTCGTACTCTTCCCGATCTCAAGATCGCGTGAGCGATCCTTCGGCTGCGTTTGGCGCGCTTCATGATCGATCACACGTTTGGTACTCGCGAAGACCTTCCTCTCCTTGTTCCAGCGGCAGCGGAGGTTGTAGCACTCTCCTCGTGATTCCGGCTGACGGTGTTAATCAGGAAGTAGAGGAGATCTCTGAGGCTTCGCCTTAAGCGAGAGAGTATGGTGGACTATGAGAGAGGCCTCGGTGATCTAGGGTTTAGACACACCAAGGGAGGGCTAGGCGGCTGGGAGGATTGGGCAGCCCAAGTTGGCGGCTAGGGTTTGCCCTAGGCGGCGGCGCCGGCGGCTAGGAGCTAGGGTTTGCGGGGTGCAAGTTGTGTGCTTGGAGGGGCAGCCCTGCCCCTCCTTATATAGGTGGAGGGGGCGCGCCAAGGGGAGGGGAGTCCCTCCCCAACTCGGCTTCCAAGGCCGGCGGTGGAGGGAGAGGGACTTCCTCCCCAAGTAGGTTTCCTACTCTCCCTCCACCAAACAAAATAGCCGTTTGACTTTTCAAATGGGCGTTTGACTTTTCAAACTAGGATTTGATTTATCCTTTTATTTTGTTCAGCGATGACACCTAGTACATGATGAAACCATTCCAACTTGTTATGACACATTCATGTACCCTTCCCCTCCGGAGTGCCTGACATTCCGGAACCTTCTAGAACATTCCCGATGAAAACACCGGAACCATTCTCCATCCCCGAAACAGGACTTTCCTTATATGAATCTTATTCTCCGGACCAGTCCGGATCTCCTTGTGATATCCCGGATCCCATCCAAGACTCCGAACAACATTCGGTCTCTTACTCATCATTCCATAACTACTCAACAACGTCGAATCCTTAAGTGTGTCTCCCTACGGTTCGTGAATTATGCGGACATGATCGAGACACTTCTCGAAACAATGACCAATAGAGGAATCTGAAAATTCATATGGCTCCCACATATTTCTACGATTACTTTGTGATCGAATGAACCACTTACATACGATACCAATTTCCCTTTGTCTCACGATAGTTTATTATCCGAGGTTTTGATCGTCGGTATCTCTGCATACCTAGTTCAACCTCGTTACTGATAAGTACTCTTTTCTTGTTCCCGTGATATGTGATCCCTTGCGAGCCATTCACATGCTTGCAAGCCATTTGGATGACATTCCACCGAGAGGGCCCAGAGTATATCTATCCGTCATATGGATGGACAAATCCCACTCTTGATCCATGTGTCTCAACCAATACTTTCCGAACACTCAATGCCACCTTTATAGCCACCCAGTTACGGTGTGGTGTTTGATGTCATCAAAGCATCCTTCCGGTGATGGTGATATGCATGATCTCATGGTCGAATGAATTAGGTTACTATGTATCATAAAGCATATAGCAATTGAACTATTAAAATGACTTGATCTTTATGCTACGCTTATCTATAGGAGTATGTCCATCATATCATTCTCCTAACGATATGATCTTGTTGTTAAAAACATCTCAATGTTCATGATAGGGAAACCACAATCATTTATTAACCAACAAGCTAGTATTATAAAGAGGCTTTACTAGGGACTAAATTTAGTTTACAAATCACACAAGTATTAATGTTTCCTTGTTAATACTATTATAGTATGAATGTAAACATTTATCATAAATACAAAGATATAATAATAACTATATTTATTATTGCCTCTAGGGATATCTCCAATAGATCGACGTTCGTATCCAACGGCTGAGGTGCTCCTTGGGAGAAGAGTAGAAAAGAAAACCCTAGCCATAGTTGGTGGCTATGTGTGAGACATTCTGTGAGAGTGTGTATCAATCAAAGAGTGAGCTAAGAAAGAGAGGGTGAGAGAACACACAAGAACAACACAACCTGGTGAGAAGAGAGGAAGAAGAAGAAGAGGTGATTTCTGTCTAGATTTCTAAGATCTGACCGGTCTATTTTCAAGCTGGTGTTTGGAGGCTCAAATCACTACAAGAAGAACACCCCTATAGCAATATATAATCGGCAACACCGTAAATATTCATTGCAAGTTTTGTCAATAGATACACATGCATGCGTTGGAGGCTCGAACCGTTGTAGAAAATGAGCCCAGCCCACTAAGCACCACTACCTGGCATTAACCCACTAGCCACGATCAGCACAAACACGCGTCTATAGTCCCACTCCTCCCCTCCCCTAACCTAGCCGCCTCGCTGCTCGCTCCGCTCAGCAAGGTCGCTGATACAGATCGCCTCAAACTTGTTGGTAATATGCCCTAGAGGCAATAATAAATGTAGTTATTATTATATATCTTTGTGTTTATGATAAATGTTTACATTCATGCTATAATAGTATTAACAAGGAAACATTAATACTTGTGTGAATTGTAAACTTAATTTGAAGTCCCTAGTATAGCCTCTATACTTCACTAGCTTGTTGGTTGATTGATGATTGTGGTTTCCCTATCATGAACATTGAGATGTTATCAACAACAAGATCATATCGTTAGGAGAATGATATGGTGGACATACTCCTATAGATAAGCGTAGCATAAAGATCAAGTCATTTCAATAGTTCAATTGCTATATGCTTTCTGATACATAGTAACCTAATTCCTTCGACCATGAGATCATGCATATCACCTTTACTGGATGGATGCTTTGATGTCATCAAACACCACACCGTAACAGGGTGGCTATAAAGGTGGCATTGAGTGTTCGGAAAGTATTGGTTGAAACACATGGATCAAGAGTGGGATTTGTCCATCCACATGACGGATAGATATTCTCTGGGCCCTCTCGGTGAAATGTCATCCAATTAGCTTGCAAGCATGTGACTTGGTCACAAGGGATCACATATCACGGGACCGAGAAAAGAGTACTTATCGATGCGAGGATGAACTAGGTATGCGGAGATACCGCGATCATAACCTCGGATAAGTAACATATCGTGAGACAAAGGGAAATTGGTATCGTATGTAAGTGGTTCATTCGATCAAAGTAATCGTAGAAATATGTAGCCATATGAATTTCAGATTCCTCTATTGGTTATTGTTGGAGAAGTGTCTCGATCATGTCCGCATAATTCACGAACCGTAGGGAGACACATAAGGATTGACGTTGTTTGAGTAGTTATGGTATTATGAGAAAGAGACCGAATGTTGTTGAGTCTCGGATGGGATCCGGGATATCACGGTGATCTGGAATGGTGCGAAGAATAAGATTCATATAAGGAAAGTCCCATTTCGGAGTTGGGGAATGGTTCCGGTGTTTTCATCGGGAACATTCTAGAAGGTCTCGGAATGTCCGGCACTCCGGGGGGGAAGGGTACATGAATGTGTCATTGTAAGTTGGAATGATTGCATCATGTACTAAGTGTTCTCGCTGTCCAAAATAAAGGGTTTATTTAAATCCTAAATTGAAAAGTCAAACGGCTAGTTTGAAAGTCAAACGGCAAGTTTTGGAAAGTGGAAAGAGGAGGAGAAGTGGAAACCGAGTTGGGGAGGATTCCTCCTCCCCAAGCAGCCCACCTCAAGGCCGAGTTGGGAGGGACTCCACTCCCCTTGGCCGCCGGCCCTCCTACCTATATAAGGAGGGGCAGGGCTCCCCTCCTTACACACACAAGTTCCTATCCTCTAAACTAAACCCTAGACCTAAACCCCGGTTTAGAGCTATTTCGGTTTAGAGCCTTCTAATTGGTTTAGAGCCTTCTAATTGGTGTGTCTAATTACTAGACCACTAATAGCCTCTCTCATAAGCTCCACCATACTACTTTGGCTTAAGCGAAGCCTGGGATTTCCCTCTACTTAGGTACCACGCCGTTGTCTTTGCGGAATCGCGAGAGAGTGCTACAACCTCCGCTGCCTGCTGGAACAAGGAGAGGAAGGTCTTCGTCGAGTACGAGCGATGTGACCGATCGGGGCGCTGCTGAACGTATGCCTGGAAGGATCGTCTCACGCGATCTTGAGATCGGAAGAATGCGACTACATCACCCACGAGAATCTGCTCTCGTTAAACACTTTGGAATCTTCGAGGGTGAGTTATTCCATCGACTCGTTGCTGCAATCTAGTAGATAGATCTTGGCTTGTTTGTTTGTATGCGATAGAAATTTTTGTTTTCCATGCTACGAACCCCTACGGTGGTATCGAGCCATGTCTATATGTAGATCTGTTGCACAGTAGAACACAATGGTCATTGTGGGCGTTGATGCTTTATTGTAGATTGCTTTTTGTGTACTTTGCATCTTGCGGTATGTTGGGATGAAGCGGCCGGGCTAACCTTACATGACATCGTTCATGAGACTTGCTCCACGCTTGACATGCAACTTGTATTGCATAAGTGGCTTTGGTGCTGTTTCTCCTAGCATAGTAAAGATCCAATTTACAACGGGTGATCAACAATGCTAGTATCAATGTTGTGGTTCTTGTTCGTAAGTTAGAGCGACACTTATTGAAAGCCCCAAACCACGTAAAATATGCAAAAGTAGAGGTCTAACTTTGTTTTGCGGGGTGTCAAATGATGTGATATGGCCATGATTGTGATTATATTTGATGTATGCAATGTTCCTTATTGTAAGTTGGCAACGGCAGGAATATATGGTTGTCTTTAATTTCTGTTAAGACCTGCGTGTCTATTCAAAATAGTTGTAATAGTTGAAGCTGGTGGACGACAACCATGAAGAAGCGTCATTGACCTTGATGCTATGCGGGGATGATGGAGATCATGTGTGCTTGAAGATGGAGATCGGAAGCACAAAGAAGAAAGGCCATATCATATCACATATTATGAATTGCATGTGATGTTAATCCTTTATGCATCTTGTATTGCTTAGTAGACGGTAGCATTATAAGATGATCCTCATGCACATAAATTTCAAGTTCTAAAGTGTTCACCCTTAGTATGCACCGTTGCCAAAGCTTCTGCTTGAAGCACCACGTGATGATCGGGTGTCTTTGATTCCGCGGGTGAATACAACGTAAGCAAGCCAGATTTGCTTATGCGGTAGCTAAGGTTTGATCTTGAGCCTAGCATGTACAGACATGGCCTCGGGAACACGGATCGCGAAAGGTAAAGCATGAATCATATAGTAGATATGATGAACATGATGATTGTTCGCCATTGAAACTATATCAACTCTCGTGATGATCGGTGTTGATGTAGTGGATTTGGTTCGTGTGATCACTAAAACAATGTGAGGGATGTTGTTTTGAGTGGGAGTTCACCTAGTTTAATTTCATTAATTAATTTGAACTCAATTTGTCATAAACTTAGTCTAAACTATTGCAAATATGTTGTAGATCAATGGCAGCCCCTACCATCAATTTTAATGCGTTCCTAGAGAAAGAAAAGTTGAAAAACAATGGAAGCAACTTCGCGGATTGGTTCCGCCCTGTGAGGATTGTCCTCACGGGTAATTTGACCTATGTCTGGATGCACCGCTAGGTGACCCACTGCAGCTGATGCTACCGATGAAGTAAAGAATGTTTACCTCGCTCGGAAGAATCAGTACTCCATAGTTCAGTGTGCTATCTTGTATGGTTTAGAATCGGAGCTTCAGAAAAGGTTTGAAGAGTCAGATCCATATGATATTGTCAAGGATCTCAAATTAATCTTTGAGACTCATGCGGCAATTGAAAGTTATGAAGCTTCTGAAAAGTTCTTTAAGCGCAAGATGGAAGAGGGTAGCTCGTCGGTGAGCATGTGCTTAAGATGTGGGCACGCAAATAAACTTCAAATTTTGGGTATAGTGATTCCTAATACTTTGGGGTTTACCGCATCCTCCAATCACTACCACCAAGTTACAAGAACTTTGTGATGAACTACAACATGCGAACATGAACAAAGAGTTGCGAGAACTATTTGCTATGTTAAAATCTGCGAAGTAGAGATCAAGAAAGAGCACCAAGTGTTGATGGTCAATAAGACCACCAAATTCAAGAAAGGCAAGTCTAAGCAAAGGACACTTCAAGAAGGGTGGTAAGAAAGTTACCACCGACGAAAGACCAAGGCTGGACCTAAGCCTGAAACGAGTGCTTTTCTTGCAAGGGAGAAGGTCCTTTGAGCGGAATTGCCCAAAGTACTTGGCGGATTTGAAGAACGGCAACATCAAGAAGAAAGGTATATCTGATATACATGTTATTGATGTGTATCTCACTAGTATTCGTAGTAGTGCACGGTATTTGATCTTGGTTCGGTTGCTCATATTTGTAACTCAAAGCAGGGGCTGCAGAATAAGCGGAAGCTAGTGAAGAACGAGGTGACGATGCGCGTAGGAAGCGGATCAAAGGTTGATGTGATCGCGGTCGACGCTACCTCTTCATCTACCATCGGGATTAGTTTTATACTTAAATAATTGTTATTTGGTGCTGCGTTGAGCATGAACATTATATCGGGATCTTGTTTATTGCGAGGCGGTTACTTGTTTAAATCTGAGAATAATGGTTGTTCGATTTATATGAGTAATATGTTTTATGCACATGCACCTTTGATAGATGGTCTATTCTTGTTGAATCTCGATAGTAGAAATACACATATTAATAACATTGAAGCTAAACGTTTGAAATCAAGCGATAATTCGACCTATATGTGGCACTGTCGTCTTGGTCACATTGGAGTGAAGCGTATGAAGAAACTCCATTCCGATGGACTTCTTGAATCACTTGATTTTGAATCACTTGAAAGATGCGAGGCATGTCGATGGGTAAAATGACTAAGACTCCATTTTACGGTATAATGGGCGAGCTCTGGACTTATTGGAAATCATACATACCGATGTGTGTGGTCCAATGAGTGTAGCATCGCTTGATGGTTATCGTTATGTTCTTACCTTCACGGATGACTTGAGTAGATATGGGTATATCTATTTCATGAAACATAAGTCCGAAACTTTCGAGAAGTTTAAGGAGTTTCAAAGTGAAGTAGAGAATCAACGTAACAAGAAGATTAAATTTCTACGTTACGATCGTGGAGGTGAATATCTAAATTTACGAGTTTGGCGAGCATTTGAAGAAATGTGGAATACTTTCGATTGACACTTGGGGAACACCACAGCGTAATGGTGTGTCGAACGTCGTGTCGAACTCTCTTAGATATGGTTCGTTATATGATGTCACTTACAGATTTACCACTATCATTTTGGGGTTATGCATTAGAAACAGCGCATTCACTTTAAATAGGGCACCGTCTAAATCCGTTGAAGCGACACCATATGAATTATGGTTTGGGAAGAAACCTAAATTGTCGTTCCTTAAAGTTTGGGGATCTGAAGCCTATGTAAAGAAGTTACAGCGGACAAGCTTGAACCCAAAGCGGAAAAATCGTCTTCATAGGATACCGAAGGAAACTATTGGGTATACCTTCTATCATAGATCGAAGGCAAAATCTTTGTTGCCAAGAATGGATCCTTTCTAGAAGAATTTCTCTCGAAAGAAGTGACTGGAAGGAAAGTAGAACTCGGCGAGGTTGTCGAACCTTCTCTCGAAATTGCAGTAGCGCAGCACGGAAGAAGTTCTGTGGTGCCTGCACCAATAAGAGAGGAAGCTAATGATGGTGATCATGAAACTTGGTTGAAGTTGCTCTGAGCCTCGGAGGTCAGCGAAATCGTACCACTCCAGTTGGTATGATTCCGTTATGAATGTCATGTTGGTGGACAACACCGATGACCCGAGACATATGAGGAAGCGATGATGAGCCCAGATTCCAATAAATGGCAAGAAGCCATGAAATCCGAGATTGGATCCATGTACGAAAACCAAGTATGGACTTTGGTGGACTTACCGGATGGCCGGAAGGCTGTCGAGAACAAATGGATTTTCAAGAAGAAACAGATCTTGATGGTAATGTTCTGTCTATAAAGCTCGACTTGTCGCAAAAGGGTTTCGACAAATTCAAGGAGTTGACTACGATGAGACTTTCTCACCAGATGCAAGCTAAAATCTGTGAGGATTATGTTAGCAATCGCTGCATATTATGATTATGAGATATGGCAGATGGATGTCAAAACAGCATTCCTCAATGGAGACATTGATGAAGAGTTGTATATGATGCAACCCAAAGGTTTTGTCGATCCTAAAGATGCTAACAAGGTATGCAAGCTTCAATGGTCCATCTATGGATTGAAGCAAGCATCCCGAAGTTGGAATCAACGTTTTGATAAGGTAATCAAAAGTTTTGGTTTTATACAAACTTATGGAGAAGCTTGTATTTACAAGAAACTGAGTGGGAGCTCTGTAGCATTCTTAATACTGTATGTGGATGACATATTGTTGATTGGGAATGATGTAGACCTTCTTAATAGTGTCAAGGAATATTTGAATAATAGTTTTTCAATGAAGGATCTTGGCGAAGCAGCTTACATATTAGGCATAAAGATTTATAGAGATAGATCGAAACGCCAAATATCATTGTCACAAAGTACATATTTGGACAAAGTTCTAAAGAGGTTTGGAATGGAAGATAGCAAGAAAGGGTTCTTGCCCATGTTGCCCAATACGACCTTGAGTAAAACTCAAAGTCCGACATCGGCAGAAGATAGAGAAAGGATGAGTAAGACTCCCTATGCATCAGCCATAGGATCTCTAATGTATGCCATGCTATGTACTAGACCCGACATTGCATATCTTTGTTAGTTTAACTAGCAGATATCAAAGTGATCGAGTGGATCATTGGGTGATCAAAAACATCCTTAAGTACTTGAGAAGAACTAAGGATATGGTTCTTTCTTATGGAGGTGATGAACAACTCGTTGTTAATGGTTACACCGATGCTAGTTGGAACACCGATCCGGATGATTCTAAATCACAATCTGGATACGTATTTATTTTGAATGGTGCAGCAGTTAGCTGGAGGAGTGCAAAGCAAAGCGTTGTGGCGAGATCTTCAACTGAATCGGAATACATGGCTGCCGGAAGCTTCACAAGCGATATGGATGAAAGAGTTCATTACAGAGCTGGGTGTGGTTCCTAGTGCTGGACCCAATGTCTATCTCTGTGATAACATGGGCGCCATAGCCACGCGCAAGAACCAAGGTCACACAAGAAGCTGAAGCATATCAAGCTGCGTTTCACGCTATTCGAGAACATATCAGGGATGGGGATATAAAGATTTGCAAAGTACACAGATCTGAATGTGGCGGATCCGTTGACTAAACCTCTCCGAGGGCAAAACATGACCAACACCAAACTGCCATGGGTGTTCGGTATATTACCATGTAATCTAGATTAGATGACTCTAGTGCAAGTGGGAGACTGTTGGAGATATGCCCTAGAGGCAATAATAAATGTAGTTATTATTATATATCTTTGTGTTTATGATAAATGTTTACATTCATGCTATAATAGTATTAACAAGGAAACATTAATACTTGTGTGAATTGTAAACTTAATTTGAAGTCCCTAGTATAGCCTCTATACTTCACTAGCTTGTTGGTTGATTGATGATTGTGGTTTCCCTATCATGAACATTGAGATGTTATCAACAACAAGATCATATCGTTAGGAGAATGATATGGTGGACATACTCCTATAGATAAGCGTAGCATAAAGATCAAGTCATTTCAATAGTTCAATTGCTGTATGCTTCGATACATAGTAACCTAATTCCTTCGACCATGAGATCATGCATATCACCTTTCTTGGATGGATGCTTTGATGTCATCAAACACCACATCGTAACAGGGTGGCTATAAAGGTGGCATTGAGTGTTCGGAAAGTATTGGTTGAAACACATGGATCAAGAGTGGGATTTGTCCATCCACATGACGGATAGATATTCTCTGGGCCCTCTCGGTGAAATGTCATCCAATTAGCTTGCAAGCATGTGACTTGGTCACAAGGGATCACATATCACGGGAACGAGAAAAGAGTACTTATCGAGAACGAGGTTGAACTAGGTATGCAGAGATGCTGACGATCATAACCTCGGATAAGTAACATATCGTGAGACAAAGGGAAATTGGTATCGTATGTAAGTGGTTCATTCGATCGCAAAGTAATCGTAGAAATATGTGGGAGCCATATGAATTTCCAGATTCCTCTATTGGTTATTGTTCGGAGAAGTGTCTCGATCATGTCCGCATAATTCACGAACCGTAGGGAGACACATAAGGATTCAACGTTGTTTGAGTAGTTATGGTATTATGAGAAAGAGACCGAATGTTGTTCGGAGTCTCGGATGGGATCCGGGATATCACGAGGTGATCCGGAATGGTCCGGAGAATAAGATTCATATAAGGAAAGTCCCGTTTCGGAGTTGGGGAATGGTTCCGGTGTTTTCATCGGGAACATTCTAGAAGGTCCCGGAATGTCCGGCACTCCGGAAGGGGGAAGGGTACATGAATGTGTCATTGTAAGTTGGAATGATTGCATCATGTACTAAGTGTTCTCTCTGTCCAAAATAAAGGGTTTATTTAAATCCTAAATTGAAAAGTCAAACGGCTAGTTTGAAAGTCAAACGGCAAGTTTTGGAAAGTGGAAAGAGGAGGAGAAGTGGAAACCGAGTTGGGGAGGATTCCTCCTCCCCAACAGCGCCCACCTCAAGGCCGAGTTGGGGAGGGACTCCTCCCTTGGCAGCCCCCTCCACCTATATAAGGAGGGCAGGGCTCCCCTCTACACACACAAGTTCCTATCCTCTAAAATAAACCCTTTACCTAAACCCCGGTTTAGAGCTATTCGGTTTAGAGCCTTCTAATTGGTTTAGAGCCTTCTAATTGTTTTGTCTAATTACTAGACCACTAATAGCCTCTCTCATAAGCTCCACCATACTCGCCGGCTTAAGGCGAAGCCTGCGGATTCCCTCTACTTGGTACCACGCCAGTTGTGCTGCCGGAATCGCGAGGAGAGTGCTACAACCTCCGCTGCCTGCTGGAACAAGGGAGAGGAAGGTCTTCGTCGAGTACCGAACGTGTGACCGACTGCGGGAGCGCTGCTGGAACGTGGCGCTGGAAGGATCGTCTACGCGATCTTGAGATCGGAAAGAGTACGACTACATCACCCACGAGAATCTGCTCTCGTTAAACACTTTGGAATCTTCGAGGGTGAGTTATTCCATCGACTTGTTGCTGCAATCTAGTAGATAGATCTTGGCTTGTTTGTTTGTATGCGATAGAAAATTTTTGTTTTCCATGCTACGAACCCCTACAAAACTAACTTCGGAAAACACGAGTGCAACGAGGATCTAGGCTACCACATGATGCAGATATTTTTCAGCAGCCATGGCGATTGACTGGGAGCCATTCGAGGGCGGCTCAAGTGTGGGACAGAGGTTAGGGCTCGAGGTGAAATTTCTCTTTTCCCGTGTCAGATTCCTCTTCCTTTCCTTTAGGTTGACCCGTGTTCACAATTTTTCTTGGAATTTTGTGCATCATTGATGTCCTAGAGGCACTGGCAGCAGCGCAGACTGCAGTGGCACGATATGCCAGATGAAGAACCCCCAGGCGGGCACGCATCACCAGCAAGAATTATCAGCAGGACGACCTACAGCATGCAGGTATTAATTCCCTTTTACGGATCTATCTCGCATCCAATAGTGCTCCATCTTATGCGATTTTTTAAATTAATCTTTTTCCTGCAATGATCGATTTGTTTTTCTTCAGAGTATTAAGATTTTAAATCTCATGGTAAAACTGCTAATGATAGTTACCAGGTGAATTGGTATGAGTAGAAATTTAGGACGTGTCAAGAAATGCCTACTAAACAGGCCAACGACAAAAATTCAACAGGTCCTTGTATCAGATCCAAGCAGAGAAGATCTGTTAAAGGTATGTGCATCTTTCTGTTACCTCAGTATTACTGATTTTTGTTATCTTGAACAATTCGGTATCTGTTTTCTTTCTCACTTTTCATGCTAAATCTTCATGCAATTGGTCTGGCATATTTACGATCTCCAACAGTGCCTAATATTACTTTTTCCTGGCGAGGAATCTGACATAACAAAATAGCGAACCGAAGAAGTTCTCAAGGCTTGTGTTAACCTTGTATTGAGCACTAAGGGAATTAATGACATCTTACTGAAGGTAATCTTTTATTATTAAAGCAGAAGATTTATGGTATCTATTTGATATTTTATTTAAATATAGTTTCAGAGTACTTTGGTGAAGACTATTTTGGTACTCCTCCGACCCATATTAGTTGGCTTAAATTTGTCTAGATTTGGATTAATCTAGACAATATTTAGTATATAGGTTCATCCAAATTTTGAAAAATCTAAGTCAATTAATATGAGGAGAAAGTATTTAATTTAACTGTACAATGTCATATTTGCAAGATTGTAGATTGACTACTCTTCGGATAATTTTCATGTATGAGATGGCGATCCCAATAATGAATATTTAATTTTTTTTCACACGAACCATTCCCATTCTACTATTTGTGTGTCATGGTATGTCATGTTTTAACTATGTTCACTCGCTGAGAAAAAATACCATCTTCAAACCATCCGGTCATGCAAATAGTATTTTTCAAATAGAATTTCCAATCCTTGTAGCATCTCTCTACCAACGCATATAGTTGTTGCTTGATAACTGTAGATATTTTGCAACGCTTATGCTTTGGTTACCAACGCACGAATATGCGTTGCATTATATCCTAGCAACGTCAAAAAACGCAACACATTTTTATCCGTTGGTAAAGTCGCTAGCAACGCCTATATGGACACTTAGATACGCATAAACGCGTTGCATTACGGGGGGTCTTCTTGTAGTGAATGTGCTTGGATTGGCTCCAAACTTGGTGAGCTTGTTCCTTGATTTGAGTACTTCGATCTGGTTAGCTGGTTTGAGATTTGGGTCAGTGTAGCATCAGATTTGGAAGCGGTTTAGTCTGTTCGGACTGCTACAGTTTCAGCATAGAGCAGTTTTGGTAGACGAACAGTTTGGGCAGGCAAACTGTGTCCGATTGGTCTGAAATTTGGCATGTATGTTGTGTACTCGTATTTCAGCTTGTCTACCAAGTTTGGTGCTGATTGTATCTGCGGTTTAAGAGAAGTTTGCTGATTACCGAAGAGGACATAAACGGAGATACTCTGCTTTGCTGTAATCTTTCTCTCAAGTTGTTGTTGTTGTTGTTGTTGTTGTTGTTGTTGTTGTTGTTGTTGTTGCTGCTGCTGCTGCTGGTGGTGGTGTTGCTGCTGTTGTTGTTGCTGTTGCTGCTATTGTTGGTGTTGGTGTTGTTGTTGTTGTTATTGTTGTTGTTGTATTTGTTGTTGCTGTTGTTGCTGTTGCTGTTGCTGTTGTTGCTGTTGTTGTTGGGATATATTTTTCTGACATGGATGGCATCGATGATCTTAGAATCGACCATCCACCTTCTTCGAAGTTTTCATATGATGTGACGATTCTTGTAATTTGCCTTGTTTATTTTTCTGTTTTTCTTGTGGACTTGGAACTTGTGTTGGCTGTGTGTATCTCGGTTATGCAGAGGCCGAGTGTAATGCTTAAATCTTTTAATTATTAAAGTGCCCATTATAAAAAAAAGTATATATAAAAGTGAGTTACTGTTGGAATATTAGGCATAATTTCCACGATTAATTCCAGAATATAAATCATGACAACAACAGCTATAATCACGTGAGCTTCTAACATACTAGATGTATTGATCAACATGAACAGTAGCAGATTATACGCACTAATAGCCATAGTAAAACAACAGACATGTTGACGATGTACGAACTGATTGGTTGTCAATATAGTCATCGTTGGTGCAGTAGCATGTCGAAGAAGTCGGCATTGAAGACGACGCGCACGAGGTCCGGCTTGACGACCGGGAAGACGCGCCGTGATGAAGAACTTGAGCAGTCGCGCGGAGCGCTTCCCAAAAACATTATTCGCTCTCTCCCGTATAGGATCGCAAAGGCGAGTGGTTCCGGAGACCTGCTCTCTCGACCGCCGGTGCACGTCGGCAAGCGGGATGAAGTAGACTACGGTGGCAGCGCAAGCAGAGAGGATGGCAAAACCCTAGATTGGTTTGGTGTCGTACGTTGTGGAAGCCGCATAGGCGTTTATATAGAGCAGCACGGAAATACCGTACAGCACACGAAGTGGACCAAGCCCACGTCGCGCATGTTCGGGTCGGTTACAGATAGCCCACGATTGGGGAGAGACCCGAATCCGCTAACTGTTGACACGTCTGTCTAACCGCACACATTTTCCTGAGCAGCAAAATAAAGCTCGGCTCGGCGAGATTCCCGCAACCCGCAATCCGCGGCGCGCACGCTCGTCGTGACATGACGATACGAGACGAGGCGAGCGTGCGTTCGAGCGGCGGCATCGTCGGAGGAGGAGCGCATGTAGCTCTCTTATTGTCACTCACTTACAAAGTGGTGCAACACTCCACCTTATAAGGTGGTGCAACTCTCCTTCAACTTTTCTTGTGGGACTATACTTTAGCTCCCACAGCTCTTGCCACACACATGTGAGCTGCCACTAACTTGGGCCAAATCACATATGGGCTTCCATATACATGGGCTTTGAGATTTAGGGAAAATCTGAAATCACACATGGGTCTAATGATTTAGCCCATTATTTATAACAATCCCCCACCAGATCTCAAATGCCTATTTGAAGATTTGTCAATACTCGCTACTTGTTTATATACCAGTGTTTCAGCCGAGACTGTTAAGTTGAACTTCCGCCTAGAATCTTGAACTAAGTCTATCAACAACTTGAACAATGGACGAACCTTGAAAATTCAAGTTTGGTGCCCATAGATTTCACTCAAAATCATAACTAGTACCTAGCTGCCAGTAGCCTACCCCGCGGGTTGGAGCATATGCGTCATACTCCCTGGTCTCTTCATGAGTTTACTAGAGATCACCCAAGTATCATAGACCGCGACGTTTACAGTCGAGCTCATATAGGTGTGTTATTTCAAGAATGCCTTGTAGGACGGCATCTTTGCTAGTTAAATCCAACATAAATACATTAAGGCATGTTGCCAACCTGCCTTACAGATTACGAGAGTTATGCATCTTCACATAGAGAGGGTTAGAAAATACTCTCCTCGGTCCACCCACTAGCTTGTTCTTCCCATGTCCTAATTCACGGGATCTCCGATCACATAGGTTGGGTTACCACTAGGTGTGACATCCATGGGTCTCAACCCCATATCCCTCGATGCACTTTCTATCACATTTCGTGATAGTCCCTTTGTAAAGGGATCTGCCAGGTTTTTGTCTGTTTGAATATACGTAACAGTTATTACTCCGGAGTTTCTCAATTTCCTGACAGATTTCAAACATCTCTTCACGTGTCTTGATGACTTCGCGTTATCCTTAGAATTGTTCACTTTGACAATAACAGTTTGGTTGTCACAATTCAAAAGGATTGCCGGCACAGGTTTCTCAACCACAGGCAAGTCCATCAAGAGCTCACGCAGCCATTCTGACTCAACGTGGCTGTGTCTAAAGCAGTAAGCTCTGCTTCCATAGTTGACCTCGTCAATATGGTTTGTCTACGAGACCTCCATGACACTGCGCCACCTCCAAGGGTAAACACATACCCGCTCGTGGCGTAGAGTTCATCAACATCAGAGATCCAGTTCGAATCACTATATCCTTCAAGCACGGCTGGGTGCCCTGAATAGTGAATCCCATAGCTCATTGTACCACATAGATAGCGCATGACCCTTTCAAGTGCATGCCAATGATCAATACCCGGGTTAGACATGAACCTACTCAACTTGCTCACAGCAAAATAGATATCGGGTCTTGTAGCGCTTGCTAAGTACATGAGAGAACCAACAACTTGTGAATATTTCAGTTGATCTGTTGGTTCCTTCTTATTCTTTCGTAATGTCAAACTGGGATCATAAGGTGTTGGAGAAGTATTGCCATCAGTAAAGCCAAATCGGCTCAAGACCTTCTCAACATAATGAGATTGCGTTAAAGTAATCCCATTCTCGTTCTTAATAAGCTTGATGTTTAGTATCACATTAGCCTCTCCCAGATCTTTCATATCAAAACTCTTTGACAGGAAATACTTGACTTCATTTATCACATTCATGTTTGTACCAAAGATCAGAATATCATCCACGTACAAACATAAGATAACGCTATCGCCCCCACCATGGCGATAGTAAACACACCTATCAGCCTCATTAATGACAAAGCCAACAGAAAGTAGAGTTCTGTCAAACTTCTCATGCCATTTCTTAGGTGCTTGTTTCAGGCCATATAAAGATTTTAATAACTTACACACCTTTGTCTCTTCACCTTTTACCACAAACCCATCTGGCTGATCCATATAGATCCCCTCTTCCAACTCTCCATTAAGAAAAGTTGTCTTCACGTCCATTTGATGAACAAGAAGACCATAACAGGCAGCCAGGAACAGTATTACTCGAATGGTGGTCAGTCTAGCGACAGGTGAATAGGTGTCAAAGTAATCTTCGCCTTCTTTCTATGTGTAGCCCTTAGCTACAAGCCGCGCCTTGTACTTCTCAATAGTACCATCGGGCCTTAGCTTCTTCTTGAACACCCATTTACAACCCACAGGTTTACAACCATGTGGTTGTTCTGATAATTCCCAAGTTCCATTAGAAAGAATCGAGTCCATCTCATTTTGGACAGTTTCTTTCCAATCATATACATCAGGAGATGCATATGCCTCTGCAATGGATCTAGGAGTATCGTCCACAAGGTACATGATGAAATCATTACCAAAGGATTTTGCAATCCTCTGTCTCTTACTCCTTGTGAGAGGTTCATCGTCATCCTTCTCAAGGACTTCTGTAACATCCCAGCATTTAGGAGCTAACGAAGGGTAGATTTAGGAATATGAATTGATGCATGCATTCATCTATGAAAATGTGGGTAAAAGTTTCGCCAAATAAAAAAACCTAAGTGATCATTGTTTCTTTCATACTTTGAGATTAGGTTTAGTCTTAAAGGATGATTGTTATAAACTTTGAGATGATCTTAAGGAGTTATGTGTTTTCAAATGGATTTGAAATATTAGACTTGAGTGTTTGCATTATAATTCAAATGAATTAGATATAAATTTTGAATCTTAATTCAATTAAGAGATAAATATTACAACTTGAATTCTATCCAAAGATAAACAATAATGAATATAAAGTCTATTTCTTTTCATCAATACATATAATGAAGTTATAAAATTATAACTTATTTGAATCATCCACATAACTTACAAAAGTAAATTTAGAAAGAATAGGAATATTCTTTATTAATAATAATATAATCTTTATTACAATTGAATAAAATAAAGATTACATGAATAATAAAAGAAAATTACAAAAGAATAAGAAAATTACAATGGAATATTTACTAACTATCCTATATCTAAATCTAAACTAAATCTTCATCTTTATCTTTGTACCTACAAAACAAAGACTAAATAAAAAACAAAAAAAGATTAGTGTTAGTATTATTTCTCTCAGATATGTCAGTGAAATGCACTTGACAAATTCATCATTGAGAAATGTTATAAAAGGGGAAAGTTTCACCAATAGGAAAGATACCATCTTTGATAAATTCAAAGCCAAAAGTCAGATGACAACCAAGAGGGACAAATTCACCAGCCAGATGAAAGTAACCAGGTAAAAGTAAATATCCAGATTCTGAACATATCCATAAGTGCATAGCAGGCACACAAACTAGACACACACCAGCATGCATATGGTGTGCTGTCGACCTCACAAGCATAGCCCAATCTCACAAAACCACAGCACAGCCGTGGGGGGCACTAGTGCATCACCCCACTGCACAACACACAAGAACAGCCAGTGTAGAAAGCAGCTAAACCAAGCACCACAGCAGGAACCACACCAACCAAGGATCAACCAAACATCACCAGGATGGTGACATAAGGAGGGGAATGTATCAGGTGGACAGCAATATCAAGCCCAGGAGCTAGGAGGAGCAGGCTAGCTCAAGAGCAAGCACAGGAGTCCAGCAAAACCAGATCAAGATCATCATCAACTTACTACACCATCATCAGATTCTGTGGTGAGTTTCATAAAACCTTCACATAATCTAATCATCTTATTCAGAGAAAGCATGTGTTATTTTATAAAACAAACCCTCATAAAGCACCCAAGTGGGGTGAATCCATCATAGGGGTTTTCTTTTAAAATCTAAAGGCAAACAACAAAGTACCAAGATCCAACCAGAGCTCAGGGCAACATCCTTGCTCTGGTTATCAAACTATATTTTACCATTCAATCATGCATATACCTATGATCTATTTCTAGGCACATCCCTAAAGGAAGGGTATCACCTTAGGAACAAATCCATAGGATCCATAACATGATCAAGCTCACTATCATTTTTCCAAGCTTTGATTCAATAAAGAATAGCTGGTACCACTACCAGGACTATCTAGATGAACCAATTAGATAAAATTTGAATCCCTAAGCCTCAAACCAACATCATTGGTCTTAGGGAATTCAAATAAGAGCATCTATATTTATCTTTCAAAGCCAAGATTGTCTTAAGCATAAACTAACCAAATCCATGGTTTAGAATCAAACTTGTGTGCCATACATGATGGTGTCACAAGAACAATCCAATATGAATCAGGAAAGACAGTAAATCATCATAGATTCAGACAATCAACTAACTAATCATTTTCCTGTAAAACAGGGATCATAACTAGGATATTCCTATGATACACTTTACTGTTTGAGATCATAATGATCTCAAACCACATGTTAATTCCCAAGGTAACAGCATTAAGACAGTAGCTGTATCTTATCATAATCATGACCATGAATCAAATAAACAGTGGAAAGCTATCAGATCATTAGCTTAAGCAAGCATGTTTCCCAAACAACAATATCATCTTAATCAGATGCAATCTAAGCATCAAATCATCTAGTAAGCCACCAGGAACATCATCTATCATTTTTAAGCAACAAGCTTCAGGCCAATAAACATTTAGCATGTGTACAGACCATCCAAACATGAATCAATTCATCTAGTACATGAACAAGCACATAGCAGGAACCCTAAATGGATGATCATCATAATCTGAATCAGACAGTAGCAAGAGAGGACACAGCCAACATCTAGCATCAATTCACCAAGCACAGAAAGCACTAGGGGAAGGAACCAAACTCACCGTAGGTCCTCGCTGAAGAAATTGAAGTGGAAGCAGATTGGCCGACGAACCCGTGGCGTATTGTGGAGCACCAGTGGGCGCAACTGCACCGACCACCACGGCGGCCATAGCGACTGCGAATCCACCACACCACCACAAACGAGACCACGACAATGCAAGAGCACACTGAACACATGCCAAACCCTAAACCCTAGGGTTCAGAGAGGCATCGACCCATTGCAGGAGAGCCCCAGGCTCAAATCCAATTGGATAGAACGAACGAGCATCGTCGATAACCCCCAATTGCACCATGGCGGCGACTAGAACAGCTGACGGAGGCGGAAATCGACGGTGCCGGCATCGCCGGCCATGAGGTCGGGGTCAGAGGAGGAGAGGATAAGATCGAGGGAGAGAGAGAGGTAGTGAGGAGTGGGCCGAGCTGGGCCAGACCCTTCGGGGTGGCTTTTTTGTCTAGAATTAATGGGCCACTAGGGCCCAATAAGAATAATCAGCCCAGTAACAATTCCAGGCCTATTTCAATAAAAAGAAAAGACCAAAATATCCTTGGACTTAATAAAATACTAGAAAATAAAATAAAATTCCAAAAATTATAAATAAAATATTTTTGGATTCAAAAAAATCCAAACTACTCAAATAAATTAAAATATAAAATTTTAGACATTTAAATTTTATTAGGAATTTTGTAAATTTTATATTCCTCATTTAATTTTACAAAATTATTGAAGGGTGATAAAATTAATTAAAATTCACTTTCATTATGTATTAATATTTTAGTATTTTAGAAAAATACTAAATAAATATTTAATCACCATTCCTCAAAGAATTATTAAATCAATAAAAGTCAAATAAAAGGGAAATAAAATAAAATAACTCAATATATGTTATAAATATTAAAAATTAATATTTATAAATCCTTTATTACTAATGAGGAATATAAAATTAACTTTTTGGGGTAAATGCATTACATTACTTGCATAATCAACTTTGCTTCTTTAAATATTGTCCTTACCGGGCAATAATGATGTTTTTGTAGAACTAGAAGCTCAAGGTCCAGTGCAAGCATCAGACTTCACTACCTTGCCATCACAAGGAAAGTTCATCACTTGCTCATGTCCTTTGAAGAGTCTTTATCAAAGTATTTGAAAATTCTGTGTTATCATATATGCTATAAAAGAAAGAAAATATTATTTTCATAAATAAATAAATCATAGATATCATCCTAAGTGATTATATAATGGAGCAATAGAACTTAGGGTTCTATTTGCAACAATGATGATCAAGAAGGGGGCAGTGATTGGCTTGGACCAACTTTTGGGCCCCACATCATGGAATTGTGGACGGGAAAGTACGCCCGGTTGTGCAACAAGGAGTTGATCTCTCATGGGTAAAGTAACGCACCTCTACAGAGTGTAAGAACTGTAACTTGTTACTCCCTGTTCCGGGAAGGAGCTACGAACTCAGCAGGAAAGGAACTCCATGAAAGTTCTGGTCAACCTGTGAAGGCTGATTGTCATAGTTTTTCAGAATAAAATCAATCTTTGAAGAAAGATTTACAAAAACTGCATAGTGCCAAGGATTTATAATCCGAGGTGGTAGTTAGAGCATCAAACTTCCCACCTTGCATATAATGAACTTGTTGGGTAACGCTGTTACTCATTCTTTCCTTTGAACCCTTTCTTAGACTCTGAGGATCCCGAAGACGTGCCAATGTATGCAGCCGAATGTCAAGAAGATGTGATCTACGAGGAATCTGATCTGTCCGGAGGAGTTGAAGGAGTGGATTACGAGATCCGCTACGGTGTCGATGAGAACGAGTCAAATTAAGTACCTAGTTAGTAGTATCTAACAGAGCCGAGCAGCATGAACTCTATAGAATAAGCTGCTGAGCTCAACTCCTAGTCGGAGTTGCTACTTTTAAATTCCACTAAAACACTTTATATTTTGGTTTGTAAGTTGAATCTTTTGGAAGTCTTGAACTTCCGGTATTGTAATAATAATAATGTGTGTACATTTGTAATATGGACCCGCAATGTTTCTGTTGTACCTATCTGAGGGATGTGATATTTACGGAATGGTGTTCTGTGGATGTCATGTCAACGACAATAGTGTACTACACATGCAGTGGTATGCTAGGTCACCGCAACTTCCTCATGTGGTTGTTCAGAATTCTCAATAGATGCACTAGATTCAGGAAGTATTTCAGAAGAAATTCTACCAATGCTATGCATATCTTTCATAGGAAAAATATTCTCAAAGAATGTTGCATCATGATATTCCATTATAGTATCAATATTCATATCAGGTACCTCAGATTTAATCACTATAAATCTATAGCCTACACTCTGTGGAGCTTATCCTAGAAAAATGCAATCCACTGTCTTAGGTCCGAGCTTGCGTTTCTTGGGAATCGGTATGTTGACCTTTGCCGAACACCCCCAAGTGCGCAAATACGAAAGTGATGGTTTTCTCCCAGCCCACTCCTCATAAGGGGGCTTTTCTTTATTCTTGTTAGGAACTCTATTTCGGACATGACATGAAGTCAACAAAGCCTCCCCCACCATGCCTTTGATAAACCAGCAGTGGATAACATGGAATTCACCAAGTCAGTTAGCGTGCGGTTTTTCCTCTTGGCAACCCCGTTTGATTGGGGCGAGTAGGGAGGCGTCCTCTCATGAATAATTCCATGTTCTTGACAGAATTCGTCAAATATTTTGGGAAAATACTCACCACCACGATCCGACCTAAGATGCTTGATCTTTTTCTCTAGTTGATTTTCAACTTCGGCCTTATAAATTTTAAAGTGGTCTAAAGCCTCATCTTTAGTTTGCAACAAGTAAGCATAGCAGAATTTAGTAGCATTATCTATGAACGTCATGAAATATCTCTTTTCACCTTTTTTCAACCCACCATTCATCTCGCATAGATCAGAATATATGAGTTCTAGAGGTGCCAAGTTTCTCTCCTCGGCAGCCTTGTGAGGCTTTCGAGGTTTCTTTGATTGCACACAACTATGGCACTTAGAACCTTTGGCAATAGTGAAATTCGGAATTAAACGCATACTGGACATCTGAGACATCAAACCAAAATTAATGTGACATAAACGAGAATGCCAAACACTGGTATCATCATTAACATCACCACAAATATGATTCACGGATTTATTACAAAACTCTAAAAGTAAAAATCAGAACAAGCCTCCGAACTCATAACCTTTACCAATAAAATGTCCATGTTTCGAAACAATGACTTTATTGGACTCTAACATAACCTTAAACACATCTCTGCACAGAAGGGAGCCACTAACGAGATTCTTGTTCATAGTGGGGACATGCTGCACGTTCCTCAGTTGCACGATCTTTTCGGAAGTAAACTTCAGATCCACCATGCCAACAACACGAACAGAAGCTTGTGATCCATTCCCCATTAGGACGGATGAATCCCGAGCGACCTGATAAGAAGTGAACATAGTGATGTTAGCACACACATGAACATTAGCACACGTATCAATACACCAACATGGTGATTGAAATATTGAAAGAACAGTAAATAAATTGCCGTACCCATCAGTGTTGCTAGCGGTCACGACGTTGACAGCCTTTCCACCTTTCCCTCTATGATCTGCACGATCTGGGCAGTACTTGGAAAAGTAGCCGAGCTCTCCACATGAATAACAATGTAGCTCGGCCTTGTTCAGCTTCTTCTTCTTCTTGAAGGTTGTAGTCTTTTCAGGCTTGTTGAACGAGGGCTTATAGTTCCCTTTGTTCTTGCTGAAGGTATTCTTTTGTGCCATGTAGGCGCTAGACTGACCCTCGCCTCCTCTCTCTGCAGTGTCCTTAGCCCGAGCCTTCTTCTCAACATCAAGAGACGCTATCAGGTTTTCAACCGATATCTCCTGTCTCTTGTGTTTGAGAGTTGTGGCGAAGTTCCTCCACGAAGAAGGCAACTTTGCAATAATGCACCCAGCCACAAACTTGTCGGGTAAGATACACTTGAGGATTTCAAGCTCCTTGGCAAAACACTGTATCTCATGAGCTTGCTCAACTACAGAACGGTTGTTAACCATCCTGTAATCATGAAAGTTCTTTATGATGTACAACTCACTGCCAGCATCTGCTACACCGAACTTAGCGTTCAGTGCCTCCCAGAGCTCTTTTCCATCTTTAATGTGCATATACACATCAAATAGCTTGATGTCAAGAACACTCAGAACGCATCCCACAAAGGCAAGATTGGTTTCCTTGAACTTGTACTGAACCTCGTCAGATGTAGTTCCTTCAGGTAAACCCTCACTAGCCTCGAATACTTTTAGAGCTTGCAGCCACATAGTGGTTTTATACTGCCACCTCTTAAAAGGAACACCGGTAAACTTTTCCGGCTTTTCCGGCTTCATAGCATCGGCCAAGTGTCCCATGTTTAATTCATGAAATTGCCTATAATAAGGTTTTTGAATTGTTGGAATATTAGGCATAATTTGCACGATTAATTCCAGAATATAAATCATGACAACAACAGCTACAATCACGTGAGCATCTAACATACTAGATGTATTGATCAACATGAACATTAGCAGATTATACGCACTAACAGCCATAGTAAAACAACAGATCTGTTGACGATGTACGTACGGATCGGTTGTCAATATAGTCGCCGTTGATGTAGTAGTCTGTCGAAGAAGTCGGCATTGAAGATGACGCGCATGAGGTCTAGCTTGACGACCGGGAAGACGCGCCGTGATGACGAACTTAAGCAGTCGCGCGGAGCGCTTCCCAAAAACCTTATTCGTCCTCTCCCGTACAGGATCGCAAAGACGAGTGGTTCTGGAGACCTGCTCTCCCGACCGCCAGTGCACGCCGGCAAGCGGGATGGAGTAGACTACGGTGGCGGCACAAGCAGAGAGGATGGCAAAACCCTAGATTGGTTTGGTGTCGTACGTTGTGAAAGCCGCACAGGCGTTTATATAGAGCAGCTCGGAAATCCCGTATAGGACACGAATTGGACCACATGTCGCGCACGTTCGGGTCGGTTACAGATAGCCCACGATTCGGGAGCGACCCGAATCCACTAACTGTTGTCACGTCTGTCTAACCATACATATTTTTCTGAGCAGCAAAATAAAGATCGGCTTGACGAGATTCCCGTATACCGCGGCGCGCGCACGTCGCGACGAGTCGAGCGTTGTCGGAGGAGGAGCGCGTGTGTATCTCTCTTATTGTTACTCACTTACAAAGTGGTGCAACACTCCACCTTATAAGGTGGTGCAACTCTCTTTCAACTTTCCATGTGGAACTAAATTTTAGCTCCCACAGCTCTTGTCACACACATGTGAGCTGTCACTAACTTGGACCAAATTACATATGGGCTTCCACATACATGGGCTTTGAGATTTAGGGAAAATCTGAAATCACACATGGGTCTAATGATTTCGCCCATTATTTCTAACAGCTAGTGTCTGATGTACGTTTACTATTTTTACTATTTACATACCATTGTTTTCTAGATGACGACGTCGAAACAGAGAAACGTCCATGACGAAAGAGTGAGAAAAGTGGTTCCCATTAACACCCGTATGCTTATCTCTTGTCATATAAGGTTATCTTTACACTATAAGAAACACATGACACAATAGCCATACTGGTTGTATATATGGACCAAACAATTCACGCCAACACAATGAGCCATAAAACTAACTATAAATTTGTCCTGGGAATTGTCAAGTGTACATGGTAATTAAACTAGCAAATGATAATGCTTTCACATGTGATCACCAAAAGACGCGCATGAATCGAGACTGCTTTTGGTTAATTAAGTCTAAGATATGAGATCACGAGAAGATAACCATGTTCTACCTATGGAAAGCAGCGTACAGCTTATAAAATATTCTTATTTATGCAAAGCTTGCATATATATGTGTCTGCACTGTCGGACCAAATATTCTCACAACATTCTAGATATGCTTACTTTATTTGTTCCTCGAGAAGTGTGAACAATCCACTATATTAACAAGTTGATCGTTAACCTAGTAGGGGCTAAGAGCGTCTCTGCTCGTTGGCCGAACCCAGGTCCCTTTTTCGGCCGACGAAACTAGTTTTCGGGCTGGGTACGCCCATTTTCCCACTAGCGTATCCAGGCCGAGTTTCCAAGTTTGGCTAAAATTTATTAAATATAGGAAAATTTCATTAAGTTGGACGAATATATGCGGATTACATCAAATTTAAACTGAACTACTGCGTAATAAACTTAGAACAAAAGGCCCGCCATGGCCTCCACCGGTGACTTCGCCGTTCTACAGGCCGAAGTTTCTGTAGAACGCCGTGTAGCCGGGGTCGGCGCGGCCGTCATCCTCGCCGCCGCCGCCGCCGCCGTCGTCGTCGTCGTCTTCTGGTTCCGGCGGGAGCTCCCCTGGCCTGGGTCGCCGCACCTCCAGGGATGGTACGACGGGCCTTCGTCCTCGTCGTCGTCGAGGACGTAGAGTGGGGCGCCCTGGTAAGAGAGCTCACGCCCAGACAACGCCCGACACCGGGCGGCCTGCTGCTGCAGGCCGAGGATGCGCTGCCACTCCGCCTGCTCTCAGTCCTTCCTGGACCATTCCAGGATGTCCGACGAGGAGGGCTCCACCGGCGGCGGCTACGGTGCCGTGTCGCGGAGCGACTGCTTCAGCGCCATCTTCAAGGCGGCGTCTTCGGCCGGCGCCGAGTCTTCTGTCTTGGGGCGGCGGAGACGCAGGCCAGTTGGCGACGCCGTTGTCCGCGGCTCGCCGATGACGATGCCGCGCGAGCACGTTTGCGACGGCGAGCACAAAGGCGACTCCGCCTCGCGCTTGACTGTCGTCGGCGTGCGCAGCGGCGCCGAGCCGGAGGAGTGGGATGCCGACACGGAGGAGGACGAGCTCATGCTCGCCATCCTCCTCGGCATCTAGTTCGGCGGAGGGCGCCGGCCCGACCTGGCCACCGGCGTCGCTGTGCGCGAAAAGCCGAGCCGCGGCGTGTTCCCGCGGTTGATGTGCTCCATCACCGCCGCGAGCGTATAGCCTGGCGCGCTCCACCAACGTCGGCGGCTAGTACAGGAGGTTGTCGGCCTGACTCGTTCGGCGGCCCCTTGTGGCGGGCGAGCTCCTGTTCGCGCTGGTCCGCGAAGAACTGCTCCCAGTACAGGAGGTTGTCGGCGCTCTCGGCTTCGGAGGGGTCGTCCATGCCACCGATGTACTCTTGCACATCGTACGGCAGCTCCTCCGGCGTCGGCGCCGGCGGGATAGGGATGCCGCCGGCGCTCAGCTTCCACCGCGGAGGCATCCGCGTGTCCGGCGGCGCCATATAGCCGGCGCCGTACAGCATGCACGCCTCCCAGGCCTGGAGGGTGTGCCGGCCGAAGCCGTTTGCCGCAGCACCGTCGCCGGAGTACCGTTCGGCCATGGCTGGGAAGGGGAAACGGTGAGAGAGGATTCGCCGGAGTTTGGGCTTGTGGGTGGGGGAGCTGTGAGAGAGTGTGAAGATCTCCGGCGAGGGGTACGGCTTATAAAGGCCGAGGTGGGCGGGAGGGGTGTAACGGCGAGGGCGGGAAAAGGGGAAACGGCGGGAAATTAGTGCCCGTCGGTCCGTCGCGAGGCGGCGGCAGTGGCGCCAGAATCGGCGACACGTGGCGACGACGCGATTAATGTCGGCGTCGCGCCGTGGTTCTGAGGATGACGACGACTCGGCTTCCGTCGCTAACTCAGCGGGTCCACGCGCTTCGCCGAATTTTTGACCGATGAGTCCGGCGTTCCAGGCGTGCACACGGGTTCGGCCTGGGTAGTCCGAACCAAAATGACCCAAATCCGGCCAAAAACAGGTCCTTAGGTATGCGACTGGGCTAATTTTCGGCGTCCGGACCGAAATTTGGCGCCTGGATCAGCCTCATGGGTAGGCGAGTGGAGATGCTTTAAGATTCCCATATGCACGTGGATG